>OX402605.1:2162077-3558088 GCA_948098905.1 Tiliacea aurago
GAGATATTCTGGTGCCAGCCCTGATTTTATTCTTGTGTATAACAACGAGACAAGTTAACTATCATTACATGAGTAACCCTCCCTCCTAACTTGGAGATCAAGATGGATGAATAACAATACTAATATTAATGAAGTCTTCATTTGTTTCGACATAGAACTTGGAGCTGGTCCAAATAGGACAATGTATGCGGATATCCCCAATGCAGAGCATTGTAGCTAATCAGTCAATACTGTTCCCACTGCTGGGACCTCCGCTCTCTGAGATGGAATGGGCTGTAATCCACGACGCGGGCACAGTACGGGATAGTGGGACAGAAAAGTGGTAAGTATAAATGTGCCATCAAGAAAATGTGGATGCATGGGCTGTGTGAAAGATCATGGAATGTGAATTACTAAGATTACAGTCGTATCTGTGGAAGCAGAAGACAAGCTATCTTAAGAATAGGGAAGGCCATCTGAAAAGTTGGATGGGTTGTGGACAAGACAAAGAGGAGGTTTATAGACCACACGAGACAAGGAGACATTTTATAGAAGAAGGGATACTGCGATGGCTACAAATAAATATGATAAGAAAAGTGTACTTATAAGTGTAAATATGTTTGGCAATAAGAAAAGAGGCAGACCACAGAAAAGATTGATGAATTGCGTGAAAAATTAATATCAGTTTTTAATAAACAAATCCTAAATGAATGAGGATGAATAAGAATAGGGTAAGACCGCAGAAACGATGGATTGTGTGGAAGATGATAGTGCTAGAAAGACCACTGACATGATGGCTGATAGAGATGAAAGAACCACCACAAATCAATTGAAAGATGATGCTGAATAATAAATTAATGAATAGCATTCATTTGTTTCAACATGGAGCTTGGAACATTTCCAAATAGGACAGGTACACGGAAATCCCTAAACAATGTGTAGAATTTAGATCGGTATTTGGTCGAGTTCAATATTATATCTGCTGGGAAATATTTTCATGTGTGAAAGTTATAAAAATAGAGTAACTCAGCATTGAAATATCTGCCCTAAAATATACATGGAAAGAGTCTTGAAAATTGTTTAGGAGAATTTGACACGCATGCATAAAGAGAATAAGGAAAATTTAGTTAATATTGATTTATAGGAAAAAGGAGGCTTTGTTAGGTACAAAGCCTCCTTTTTCCTATAAATCATCATCTGTGCCTATATTGAAACAAATTACGTCACTACTAACTGAATCATGTTATTAACCTGCATAAATCGTACTTAGGCTCAATTTATATTGCCGCTGAATGGAATGAAATCGAATTTTTGTCACGAAATTGTGTAAAGCATTATGATCTTTATGTCAATTGTTTAACGTACGAACTAGATTCGAGCTCTAGCTGCAGGAATTCCCGAGAATGCGCGAGAATTCTCCGGAATACGCGCGACCAATTTTTCTGCTCATATTTAGTTTGTACGTTACACAATTGACATAAAGTTCATCATGTTTTGACCCAATTACGTGATAAAAAAACATGCGTGGCAGTCTTTGGGGACTGCCGATAGAAGTGAAAACGGTATACATATAGCTCATGGAAAGCGTTCGGTGACGATGACGCGAGTTCCATGATTTTTGTTCACACAAAAAGTGCTCAACGCGCCTAGAGAAGATTTCACTTCAAAAATTACGTGTGACTCTAGTCAGGTATAATTATGCAAAACACAAAAATATTTATTCTTACCTATACTCTATTTGAAATAAGATTAGATATTTAAATAAACTTGTTTACAGCCCGTTCAACCAATTTTGAGTTCTATTCGTGAGGCATTAAAAGCAAAAACGTACAAGTACAATACCAACTGTTTATTTACAGCTGCCTTATGTCATGCCACCAACGCAATAGAAGTCAAAATCGGTTGAAAGGACTGTAAAAACGGTTTATTTAAATGTCTAATCTTATTTCAAACGGAGTATAGTTGAGTTTTAGTGTTTAACTTTACATTATTTTTTATACCACCGTAACACACCCTATTATATATTTTTTAACCCGTCTCTCCACTATTCCAATGCTTGCTCAAGGATGCATATTTGGTAGACTCTAATAATCCCTCCATATCCCAAGGGCACGTCTTCCCTACCATTATCGCGCCCCCCCGGTCTACTCTTTGATATACAATGGTCTTTGTAATCCCATGAAACATGAGGCTTCTTTGGGAGATCTTTGGGTCATTCGAGCAATCGAGTTTAGTTCAACCACGCTGGGGTCGGTGCATTTCATTCATTCATTAATTGACAAAATCCTCACAAACATACCCCCATAGACATAGCACATCTTGTGCATCCTATTCATAATGCGTTGCGCAACTTGCGCATTACAACGCACACCTTGTGCACTAGACAAACCCACTGTATCAAATAAAAACGTTATGTTCCGCTTACACTTTCTCTGCCTACCCACACGCGATAAACAATTGACTTTCGATTCTCTGTATGAATAAATAATTGATACGTAATTATTAATTGAATGGCAAAGAACGCGTGGAAAGCTCGAGTTAGTCGTCTCGTCACAAAAGACTTCGGAGTGGAAGACAACTCGGCCTGTTCCATCATTGGCCTTGTCTTTCCCAACTGACTCATAGAATTTATTTAAGACGCAGAGATATGCCAGTGACCTTGATTGGTTAGCTTGCGTGTTCTGTACTGAGCTCACGCAACGTGTCGTACGTTCAGGCAGTAATAGGACTCGCCCATCAAGGAGCGCTGTCCCCAATTTGACGCATTATTAATTTATTATACACAAAACAAAAGGTATTTTAATAAAACGCGTATACTAAAAGATCAATAATTAAATTATCTTTAAATTGGTGAAAGTTTCAGATAACTACGCTTGGTAGTTTTTGCGCCATTCTCAGTTTTTTATCCGCGTTAGACATGACTTGCACGTCACCTACAGTCGTCGGTAATGTAAGTGTTGATAGTGTTATGGTTGTTTTGTATTGTATTGTAATGTTATGTGTTGTCTGTTGTGTGTATAATGTGTTGAATATTTGTATAATATGAGTCATGTAACTTGGAGAGAATAAATGAATAATAATAATAATAACTTTACGAATTAATTTCACTATGTAATATAAACATAATCTAAAATATTCACATATTAAGTTATTGAGAAATTGCTCTTATTTAACATATATTTTTTTCAAATCATTAACACTACTCGTTTAGACGTGATCTTCAAAATAAAATCATTAAAAGTCGGTTATCGTCCCCTTAATTTACAACATTTACAGGTCTTTTGTTCACACATCCGTGTGGTGCCGAACGTAAAGAATAGCACTAACCCATTTCTTCCCGTGGGTGTCGTAAAAGGCGACTAAGGGACTAATTGCTATAGAGAATGGGCAGCAGCTTTCTCTATCCATTTTAACACCATAGCCTGCCAAGCGTGGCGATTATGGCAAACCCGCCCTTTGGGGCAGGCCTATGTCCAGCAGTGGACGTCTTTCGGTTGAAATGATGATGATAACAGGTCTTTTGATGGATTACGACCCACTCCCTCTCACAGAGAGGAGGCATGTGTCCCAGCTGTGGGAACGTTATAGGCTGATTATGTACAAGTTCTTTCGAATTGTCAAGGAGTCGGTGAGTCAGAAAGATGAAGCTAGTTGCTCATTCCAAAGCGTAGTAGGTTCCTATGGAGAAGAACGGGCAAGAAATTCCACGGACACTCGTTTAAAACCTCTTAAGGGGTAATTGTACTCATCATTATGAACAACTTTTACTACGGGACCAAACCTTAAATCGCGAAAAAAAATCAGCTGTTCCCTGCATTTATGTTCCAATAACTCGTCAAAATGTAGGTCTGATTTGTTTTTCGCGAAGAACTAGGTCATTGGTTGGCCAGTTTTTAAACGAAGGTAAACATGGTGAGGACATGTTTATTATGTACATATATTCGGTTATAAATACATGTATTAATTTATGTAACCTTGATAACGACAGGACAATGTCAATGTTACGAAAGGATTAAATACAGTTGAAGGCTTCTACATACCGGGGCGACTTGTCGCGCGACGGGACGCGACACAAAGGCACCTTTGTGCCGTGTCGCGTCGCGCGACAAGTCGCCCCGGTATGTAGACGCCTTGATGCTAAATGGCTAATTATTTAATCCCCTCAGTATAAAAAGAACAAAAGCAAAAGAAAATTTGCAAAGATAGATGCAAAGAAAGAACAATTTGGTGGAAAATATGTGTCACATGCTCGCAAAACGGCCATCGCTGAGCATGTGACATCTAAAATAAGAGAATGATAAAACTAAAAAAAATATATGATGCATTACCATGTAAACTTCCACCGAAAATTGGTTTGAACGAGATCTAGTAAGTAGTTTTTTGTAACTTTGTTTGTAACTAACGCCGCTGACGAGCGCCCTCCGCACTCTCAACCTCATTGCTGATGACGTCGACATATTCTGTTGCTCTTTGGGTGGATTTGAAAGAATAGCTACGTATAGAATTGATTAATTGAATTCACTACGTTGTAGTGACCAAGTTAAAGTCACACTATTTAGAGCCTACTGTCAGACTTTCTACGCGTGCAGCCTGTGGTTCAGGTATACGCGGAGGTTGCTCAGTGCCTTACGTATCCAATATAACAATGCGTTTAGGATGTTGTTAGGGCTGCCCCGCTTTTGTAGTGCCTCCGGTATGTTTGCGGAGGCCAGGGTAGACGGCTTTCATGCCATCATGCGTAAGCGGCTCGCATCGTTATTAAACAGAGTCCGGGGTAGCACTAACAGCATCCTACACGTCATTGCAGATAAACAGGACTCAAATATCCTGAAATCATTTCTTCGTGTCCAAATATTGTAATCTGGCTTGTTTTTGTATTTGTTATGGACTTGGTCTGAAATAAAGGTTTTATTATTATTATTATAGAATTTGTTATGGTATAAGCAGTGGAAATATTTAATTGTTATGTGTACTACAATATCGCATTGGGTCTAGCCTGTAAGGATATTTGTATGTTTGGAGGGAATAAATAAATAAACTTAAAAAAACTGCTGTAATGATGATCAAAATTACAACGAACTACAAGAACTTTTATATTATTTTACTTGCTGCTACGGAACCCTTCATGGGCGAGTCCGACTCGCTCTAGACCGGTTTTATAGATAATGGTACGGAACCCTTCGTGCGCGAGTCCGACTCGCACTTTGCCGGTTTTTTCTTCTTGCTGTCATAATCCAGTTTCCACAACTCCGGGCAGTGGATGAGAAATTCGTAATGGCAAAAGGGTTTGATTTGACTGTGTCAAAAAACACACCAACTTACACTCATTAATACATTTTCAGGGGCGTCATTCGACGGTAAATTGCGGATGCGTACGCTATGTGGCGGCCAACGGGCGCCGCAGTCTTAAGGCGACGATAACCGACTTTTAATGATTTTAAACTGAAGATCACGTCTAAACGAGTAGTGTTAATGAATTGAAAAAAATATATGTTAAATTAGAGCATTTTCTCAATAACTTAATATGTGAATATTTTAGATTATTTTTATATTACATATTGAAATTAATTTGTAAAGTTATGTCTAACGCGGATAAAAAACTGAGAATGGCGCAAAATCTACCAAGCGTATTTTTCTGAAACCTTCACCAATTTAAAGATAATTTAATTATTGATCTTTTAGTACACGCGTTTTATTAGAATACCTTTTGTTTTGTGTATAATAAATTAATAATGCGTGAAATTGGGGACAGCGCTCATTGATGGGCGAGTCCTATTACTGGCTGAACGTACGACGCGTTGCGTGAGCTCAGTACAGAAAACGCAAGCTAACCACTCAAAGTGACTGGCATATACTCGTATCTGCGTCTTAAGAAATCCTAGCTCTAGGGCTGGTTTTTCCAACGCTAGATATCATGAGCTGTATAACCTATAACCAAGGAATAATCTTTCAATTAATTTTGAACAGGCTTCTTTTATACAAAAAAACTGTCAGACGTCAATATTACTCGAAGGATATAATCTGACGCTGGTGAAATCAGCTCATGTCGATTCAAAGACAGAGACAAACGGCATTGTTATATTTTGTTCTCTTTCTAACAATAACAGTTGAACCATACTTTCGAACAGTACAAAGATAAACACTATCGGCGGCTGCACTGCGCAAGCGCATGTAAGGAAAGTTTATTCAAATCCTTGTTTCCAATTTGATCTTAATAGTGATACCAGCGTGTTACTGTGTCACAGCAGAGCAAATGCCTCTTCTCAAGCCGAGAAGGCACGAGCATTCATCATCACAAATTCAATTGCACAAACCAAAATCAATTGGATCCCAACCCGTCTTGAGCATGCCTCAAGACGGGTTGGCGATCCAATTGATGTTATTTCCACTTAAGACCGAGATATATGCCAGTGACCTTGAGTGGTTAGCTTGCGTGTTCTGTACTAAGCTCACGCAACGCGTCGCACGTTCAGCCAGTAATAGGACTCGCCCATCAAGGAGCGCTGTCCCCAATTTGACGCATTATTAATTTATTATACACAAACCAAAAGGTATTTTAATAAAACGCGTATAATAAAAGATCAATAATTAAATTATCTTTATATTGGTGAAGGTTTCAGAAAAATACGCTTGGCGGATTTTGCGCCATTCTCAGTTTTTTATCCGCGTTAGACATAATTTCACAAATTCATTTCACTATGTATTATAATAAACATAATCTAAAATATTCACATATTATCTTATTGAGAAAATTCTCTAATTTAACATATATTTTTTTCAAATCATTAACACTACTCGTTTAGACGTGATCTTCAGAATCATTAAAAGTCGGTTATCGTCGCCTTAAACGAATATCAACTCTATGCTAGTAAAAATTATGTTGATTTCAGAATGCTTACTAGTAACTACAAAGTTTACTCAACATATCCAATTCAGGAACATTCAAATACAGGCGAATTCAAAACATCCTCATTCTAAGTCGATTAACAAGTAAGAGACAGACATCAAAGTTAGTTTTTAAGGTTCCGTTCGACTAAGTCTGTCACACCTGGATATCTCAAGAACTACTAATGCTATCAACTTGAAATTTAGAATAGTTTTAGATGACGTTTGCCTAACTATTTTGCAAGCAAGATATAAATTTAAAAAATATATATTTTTTGCAAAAGGGACTGAAAGGGCGTCTTAAAAATTTTAAGTGGGGCTACTAGGGCATGTGGGGTATCATATGAAAGAACGCTGTTTGCACATTCTAAAACATTTTTTTTTATGCAGCTTAGTTTCCGACTTTTGATGTAAAATGTAAAAAAAAAATACCGTCCCCCCCCCCTTATCTCCGAAGTTTGCAGAGATAAAAATCTGAAATTATTCTATGATAAAGCATATATGTAAAGATTACAGGAAAAATAAAACGATGTCTCTAAATAGCACAGTTTTTCAGAAATCATCAACATCATATATTCGTACGGAATCCTCGGTGCGCGAGTCCGACTCTCATTTGACCGGTTTTTTTTTTCTCTGTCTAATTATAACAGTAACACATCCTTTCGAACAGTACAAAGATAAACACTATCGGGCACTATCGGCTCGGGGCGGCTACACTGCGCAAGAGCATGAAGCAAGCTATCGCCTTGAAAGACTGGTTTTACATCCTGTGTTCTTAAGCACGATCAAATGCATGTCTGTAGTGAAATTTGAATTACGAAAGACATTAAATTATTTACTTAAGGGGACGATAACCGACATTTAATGATTTTATACTGAAGATCGAGTCCGCGTATCACTGGTCAGTTTCCCTCAGTCGTCAGTTTATTTAATTCGCCAGTTTCGTTGATTGGTCAGTTTCACTGATTGGTCAGTTTTACCGATTAGACAGTTGCGTTAACTCGAAATTTTTCAGTGTTTGCCAGTTTTTGTGTGTGAAACTGACCAGTGATACGCGGACTCTGAAGATCAGATCTAAACGAGTAGTTAATAATTTGAAAAAAAAATATGATAAATTAGAGCATTTTCTCAATAACTTAATATTATTATGTAAATATTTTAGATTATGTTTATATTACATACTGATAATAATTTGTAAAGTTATGTCTAACGCGGATCAAAATCTGAGAATGGCGCAAAATCTAGCAAGCGTATTTTTCTGAAACCTTCACCAATTTAAAGATAATTTAATTATTGATCTTTTGGTATACGCGTTTTATTAAAATACCTTTTGTTTTGTGTACAATAAATTAACAATTCATCAAATTGGGTCAGCGCTCCTTGATGGGCGAGTCCTATTACTGGCTGAACGTACGACGCGTTGCGTGAGCTCAGTACAGAACACGCAAGCTAACCACTCAAGGTCACTGGCATATATCTGCGTCTTAACAATAGACGGGACATAGCGAGTCGCTCAGTCTAGTGTGGTACGCCTGCATGTCAAGTTGCATTCGTGTCCACCAAAACAAAATAATTTTCGAAGTATATGCCTAATTATGCATTATGGTATTGCAAATCTCGTAGTGATAAAACGACTAGACTTATCCACGGTTTATTTTCGTTAATATTTTATAATTTAGCCAGAATTTAGACAATTTTCTTAGATTTTATTTGACGGTTCGTAATCAAAGGTTGGTGTCGGTAAAAGTGTGACATGCCAAACTTAGCTTTTATTGAATTTTGCTTTAGTACGCTAGATGTCGTCACTGAGACATGAGATCACCATTTTTCTATGACATTACTTCTGATGGCCTCTCTATAGTAGTATCTTAAATCTGAGGCTAGTATAGTATCTCAAGCCTCATAGTAAGCTATACTCCATTTGAAATAAGATAGAAATTTAATTAAACTCTTTTACAGTCCGTTTAACCGATTTTGACTTCTATCCCGTAGGTATAAGGATGGCATTAAAAGCAAAACCTGGTTAGAAAACCAACTGTTTATTACAGCTGCGATTTGTCATGCCACCAACGCAATAGAACTCAAAATCGGTTGAACGGACTGTAAAAAAAGGTTAATTTAAATTTCGAATCTTAATTCAAATGGAGTATAATGTAAGCGTAGCGGCATCAACATCGCCACATGCGAATTACGCGTCACACTGACGTCACGCAAAATTCTGCATCGCGCAAGCAGAGTTTACCGCGCAACTAGCATACATATTACAACATCCCGACATCAACCGTTGGGCGGTTGCCCACCAGACACAACACCCGTCTGGTTAGAAGATCCTCCCTTTTCTATAAAGGATGAGTAAACTTTGCACCCTGTTCCTCATGCCTCTGAATAAGTTAGGAAAGAAAATACATTTTATTTTTAAATTACATAGTTTGGTAGGGATATGTCGCCAGGAAAGTTTTGAATTAGCATGTGGATGGCTATACGAGTAGAGGAAGACCAAAGAAGCAATGGATGGACCGTGTGAAAGATGATATGGCTTTATAGGGAGTGACTAACGTGATGACAGCTAATTGACAAGTATGGATCAGATAGGCATGTAACGCCGACCCCAAATAAATTGGGATATGGGCAGGAGAATGATGTATTATTACGATACAAAATAATAACCACAAAAGGAAAACCACAAACACGTGCGTTGTAAAGTGCTTAAACGGTAAACTGTAAAGTACGTAGCAATCTCATCATAATTATAATTAAGTATCATAATAATTACCCTGAACTGTTACGAGTAACGTCCAATGCCACGGGATTCCCAATAACTAGTAAAATAATATGATATTATATAAGATCTGTTCCAAAAGTTCATTTATTTACCTATTATTTCTGTATTTTTTTTTACATTGTATCGAAATTTTACACAAAATTATAAAAAAATATTTTTTTTATGAATTACAATATCATTATTATAACCAAATATGAAATGAAAAAGTAAAACATTTGCAATTCCCTGTTAAGTATTATGAATAAATATTATCAAAAAATAAATCTAGTAATAATATCAAAACAAATAAACTAAAGATTCCACGATTACCTAATGTCAAAAATATAATAAAATCTAATGTCAATAAAAATAGTGACGTTATAAATGATATGTCAATTAAGGAATCCCACCAAAAACATTTCATGTAAAATGTTGCCAAGACGACCACATAAGGTTTGCCCTGTGAAAATGATATCAGATCTCATGTAGAGCCAAGCTTCTGAATCTACACGGCCTAACTCTACCGCCCCTAACTTCACAAATTCTACATATCAGTAAAAAAAGCATGGCTTCGCCGTTTCGCTACCGTCGCCGTCGTGGAGGTGATGCGAATATTTAGTTTCTGAAGTAAGTAACGAAACAGCCAAGCCATAAATTTTTACTGATATGTAGAATTTGTGAAGTTAGGCTCGGTAGAGTTAGGCCGTGTAGATTCAGAAGCTTGGCTCTACATGAGATCTGATATCATTTTCACAGGGCAAACCTTATGTGGTCGTCTTGGCAACATTTTACATGAATTGTTTTTGGTGGGATTTCAGTTCTTTTTGTAAGTTGCTAGGCAGTCTTCTTAGTGTTTATTTTTTCTTCTTTTTTTGGGGTGTATTTCTTGCACATCAGCAGTGCCGGTTTTCATAGCCCATTCTCTGTCTTTGCCTTTTTTCTTTGATGGTTTACTGATTACCATAAGCGATAAATCACGGCGATATTTCGCTCTTAAGCGATTATATTCAACTATAGCTGACTGTTGTGCTTTAATACTAGCAAAGTCTATATATTTCGGCTCTCTAGCACTTCAGGAAGTACCCTAACATTTTGAAGTCTCATACAAACTTCCTCCCCCCCATTTTAGGGAATGGGAGGCGATAGTTATAAGTTTATGAATGTTTTTGTTGGTTGTATACTAAACTTAGATTACATACCAAATTTCAGCTTTCTAGCATTTCAGGAAGTAGCCAAACATTTTGATGATCATTAGTGCATCAGTGAGTGTGTCAGTGACGAAATCGGTGTATTTTATATATCAATAAAATCTAAAGTATTAGAGCTATTCAATTAACACTTTGTATGTTTAATTAGTCTATTATTGACATCATATCCTGAGAAACCAACTCTATGAGGGTTCAAAAAAACGACGAAACACTTCGAGAAAAGGTAGGTAGTGCCCTTGCGCTTCGCTTGGCTCATCTTGGCGGGGGCACTACCGTGTCCCTAGATTAAAAGTACGTAGCAATCTTATTATAATTATAATTAAGTATCATAATAATTACCCTGAACTGTTAACTAAACTCTATGACCATAGTAAAATAATGCTGTTCTTCATTTTTACATAATTACACTTATGATCATATAAACGTCATCAATATGGATAACGATTTAGCCGTGTTTGCCGTTGCTATGAGTGCAATTTTATTTCTTAATTGCATTAAAAAAGAAGATAAAATCGGTTAAACATTTGTAAAAAAAATACTCGTAAAGGTTTATTAATATTTTTGTTGTTCGATATTCCATTAGAAATTCTTGCATTTTGACGCTATTTTTGAGGTTTGATTATAATAAAACATTTATTGCAGGCTACAATGGCCCAAAGACATATACCTTACAAACTAACATATATAAAGTATAAAACAAAAACTCGTGTTAATAAATACCGAATTAACTCGTGTTAAGATCTTAGTTGTACGCTTGCTGTCAAATAGGATCCCTTAACTATGATCATAGACAATTTGAATCCTATGTAGATATTATTTACCGTCATAGGTTCTTCGTTTAAAAATGGCTCATACATCTCTGATCATATTTATGATATTTCTATGATAGTCTACTATGGCTCTTAGTCAGTAAAGCTCCAGCCTTACTAAATCTCTTTACTATTGTTAAATTGTGTCACTTCACGTGTCTTTTCTCCAAAACGTCGTTCCAAATTCTTCTAGCGCTCCTAATCCTACGTTCATAAAAGTAGTACTACTAAATAATCTCTCATTCAAAAACCAACCGTACTACACAGCAATATAGTATCATTATCATTCATCAAGTTGTAAGCAAACAATAATTATTTGCTGACATACTTGTAAAGTGCCAATTGATCTGCAAACAGGGACGGTTGTAGGATTGTAAAAATAGACTCTCATTATTTGTAAAAATCAAGGTGATTGTGGAAAAGTATTATATTTATTATCAATGTATTTATTCAATCAACTCGGCTATCGCAGTCCACTGCTGGACATAGACCTCTCCCAGGTTGCGCCACAACACCCTGTCCTCCGTCTTCCGCATCCAGTCTGACCCAACCATCTTCTTAAGGTCGTCGGTCATCTAGCTGGGGGGCGTCCCACACTACGCTTGCCGATACGCGGTCTCCACTCCAGGACTCGGCTGCTCCATCGGCCATCGGTACTTCGACAAACATGGCCAGCCCACTGCCACTTCAGTTTGCTTACTCTGCAAGCTATGTCAGTAACTCCGGTTCTTTTCCGGATAATTTCATTCCTGATTTTATCCTTCGAAGAGACTCCAAGCATAGCC
This sequence comes from Tiliacea aurago, assembly GCA_948098905.1. NCBI lineage: Eukaryota > Metazoa > Arthropoda > Insecta > Lepidoptera > Noctuidae > Tiliacea > Tiliacea aurago. Next base: position 2,174,505 of record OX402605.1, read on the forward strand.
CGCTCCATAGCGCGCTGGCAATGTATTTATTAAGTACTTTAATTTATTGTGAATGTAAGCACGGTAATTTTTTTTCTTTATTTTTTTTTCAATTTTTTTCTCGTTCATTTAATAATGGTCTGGCATTTTGAGCACTTCATGCGGCCTACCCAAATGTCCTTTCTTCGAGTCTTTGAGCTCCTTAAGGCGCAACTAGTCGATACTTTTTCCATACAAATTTCGGGGGGGTTTTACTCCACTGTTAAACATTGTACATCTAAAGTAAAACATGATATCGTTTTGTCTTATTATTATTTTTGTCTGTACAGAAGCAGAATAGTAAAAAACAAAGGCATTAAAAAGTTATGAGCCAACAAAGATTAGTTTTTCCTGCTAATTTTAACGCAACTTTGGGCGTAAATAAGTAATAAAAGAAGTATAAAATCTCAAAAACAAAGCTCGTTCCGACAAAGCTCAATTGTCGAAGATTATAATAAACTTTATTCGTAATTGATTTATGCAGTAGTTTTTTCATAAAACCCCACCTTCCAAAGGAGTTTTCGTATATTTTTACGCGCGCGGTTTAGTATGAATCGTCGTGCACTGTGTTTGGGTGCGTGCGACTAGACGTTATGCGTGTAGACTAGCTTCTAACTGCTCATCACTGGTGCTATCTCTGTCGGACACGATGCTAGGTGAGACAGCGTGCTTTTTGGCCGCGCCCGCCAGTGAGTTCGAGCCCGCGACTAGTTGGCTCTTAAGTCTTGATTTGAGCTGCACGATGGTGTACTATGTTGTATTACAACTCGCGAGCCTCCTTGTTGAGAGGTGTCACGAACTCACGAGACACCCGGTTGAGAGGTGTCGCGACTCGAGCCTCCTTGTTGAGAGGTGTCGCGATAGTGAAACCTCTGACTACGTCTTTGGTGAATAGGTACAGGTACAGGCGAAATATCAACACAGATTGTGTTGGTAATAGGCTCGCCCCAAATCACGTAGGTGAAATTTTGGATAACCATGTAATCTGCCTACCCCTTCGAGAATACAGCCGTAAAGTCAACACGAATAAATTTCATGAAAGTGTTTTCACCGTCAACCATAAAATTAACAAGTCGGATACAAAATTCGCAATGCTATGTTAGTTTAAATTTTAACTGTCTACCATCCGGATAACGGCCTCAACGATGAGCGCTTAACCTACTAATACCGGCCGTGGGAAAGTGACATCAGGCATTATGTGTCTACAGTATGTACTCATTTTCTACACACGTGTTAAGGCCAGGGATCACTTTGGTTACCCATTGAAAGGGTTTTCAATAGGGTTTTTCTAAAATGGTAACTAAAATAGTCCCCGGGTAGAATAGAGATAGAATTGGTCATGCTGCGCGTGCTGGGCGGATATCGAAATAACATAATATTATGATTTTTTCATGTTTCTGGGTTTCAAGTAGGAATAGAACCCATTGAACGGCACGGTTGGCGCAGTTAGTTAAGCGATTGACTGCTGCGCTGCGTGTCGCGGGTTCGATTCCCGCACGGAACAAATATTTGTATGACCTACAAGTAGTTGTTCCGGGTCTGGCTGTTTGTGTATGTGAATTTAAATCTTTGTAAACGCACCCACAATACAGGAGAAATTCCTAGTGTGCGGCAAAGTTTAAAAAAAAAAAAAATTGAATGGGTTATCATGTAATCCTTTCACTGGGTTTCAAGTATAAAACCCATTCAATGGGTTATCAGGTAACCCTTTCAATGGTTTTATTATTATAAAACCCTTTCAATGGGTTACATGATGATAAAGGTAACCCATTGAATGGGTTACCCCTTCAAAAGGCTTAACCCTTAACCGGGGTAGTAGGGTCCCTGGTTAAGGCTCGTGCAGACTCACGCGATATCGCGGGCGCGATAGGCAACGCGAAACACATGAACTTTTCATAGAAAATGTGCTCATAAAGTGTCGCGTCGCGCTGTCGAGTCGCGCCTGTCTGGGAACCTTTACGAAAAGGTCGAGCAATTTTCAAATGCATTCACCTACCCGCCAAATACAAAAGTTCGGGGCGGGTAGATCTCATTAATACATTTTAGTCCGTTGATAGGGTTTGTCATTATAAGTGTAATACACAATGTAATACATCCTTAAATATACAGCGCGCCGGTTCAATGGCGACATTAATTTAACACACATAGACGGCTTCGCGTTTTCGTTTTATGAAGATATTTTAATTTCTTTAACCGTTATTATTTATTGATTTATTTTCATAACATTACAGGCGTGATGTTAATCACGCCTGTAATCCTCGAAGGGTTAGGCAGAGGTGTACCTTTAGTACACCCACATTTTGCCAGTTATGTTTCAGTCCCATGTAATAGGGGGCGAGCCTATTGCCATCAACCGGGCACAAATCGTTTAGCGATTTACTTTCAATTTTCTAATAAAGCATCTAGGAGCACCCTGTACTTAAATAACTGTAGCGCATAGGTCATTTGCCGGGGTCACGGATCATAACATCGCATCAATGAAATTGAATAACGTGCAAATAGCAGGTAATTGAAGGTGAGAGAGTCCTTCGGTGAGCGTTTGAAATTTTTCAATTTGCTAATTATTTAATCTTATTATAATTTTTACGGGTGGGTCACATAGTGATCATGTGATCTATTATTAATTCCCATCACCTTTTACGCTTATTTTCTACAAATAAAGTTTTGACTTTGATATTTGAGAAGATTTAAGAGGAAATGCGGGCGGAGAGACTTTTAGAGTAAAAAGTCATAAATCGAGGTTCGGCTCTCGCCTATTTCCTCCTCCAATATTGGATCAATTTAAAAGATATTTCTTATACTGAATAAGAAGGATTATATACTGTCTCCCTATGTTTTTCTTTTTTTATTAATAGTTGGAAAATTTGTACAATAGCCCTATGTTGTCAGCGGTCTAAACAGGCAATTTTGAGCATTTTCAGAGGGTTCCAGCTCTTATAAAGATAATGTATCATCAAAAAGAAAAACATAGGGACACAGTATATATCCTTCTTATTCAGTATAAGAAATATCTTTTAAATTGGTCCAATATTGGAGGAGGAAATAGGCGAGAGCCGAACCTCGATTTATGACTTTTTACTCTAAAAGTCTCTCCGCCCGCATTTCCTCTTAACACATACTTTTGCACTGTTCAAAAAGTGCAAAAGCATGTGTTAAGACAACCGATAAACCGCTGTCACTGTCAGATTGCATACAAAAGAAAGAGATGGCGCGATGACACAACGTATGACGTAAAAATGCAAATAAAATCGTATAAAATTAGTTATTAACTAATTAATAAAAATTAATCCATCACCGGATGCAGCTTGGCATTTGCAATGTTATGGTATACTTTTGATTATAGTTTAAATAACTGTTAACGAAGGGATAAACTGCTTTTAAAAATAATTATTATGAGTTTGTCTTTGATGATTTTTTTGATGTAGTAAATTATGTTTTGAGTTCCACCACCGTTTGCACAAAAGACTTGAAAATATCATACTGTTTTTGTTTTGAAAAAATTATTTACGGTTTAAGTTTAAGAGATACACTGCTTTAAAAACCACATTATTGAACATTTTCAGAAATCTCCGCCTTAATGTGTTCCCGTCTTGCAGTGTTCAAAATTTTAAGCAGCGTCCAATGAGAACGGGGCATATTCACACACAAAACTTGACAGAAAAGAACATGCTGTATGTGCTGAACCTAAATCTTAAATGCGCAAGTAACTAATAATGATGTAAAGGTGCTTAATACTTTCATTACGCGACTGTACTATTTTGTAATTACAATCTTCCAATAAACCTGACCGACAACATGTTACGCTTAACCGACATAACGACATACGATAACAATTTAACTACCAGCAGATCTACAAAAGCCATTCAACACCCACCCATCAGAATCCAAGCCTCGACAACACACGCTTAACCTGCGTGGGAACATACACACGTATCAACGATTGCATTAGAAACTAGATGGATGTGAGGAGAAAGTGGCAAGTGACAGACAAACATGACAGGTGACAAATTACGGTTTAACGACACCAATTACTGGGCTCACTTTAGGCGCCAATCGGCAGCGCCATCTATCTTTAAGGCGACGATAACCGAATTTTAATGATTTTTTTATGAGGATCACGTCTAAACGAGTAGTGTTAATAATTTGAAAAAAATATATGTTAAATTAAAGCATTTTCTCAATAACTTAATATGTGAATATTTTAGATTATGTTTATATTACATAGTGAAATTAATTTGTAAAGTTATCTCTAACGTGGATAAAAAACTAAGAATGGCGCAAAATCTACCTACCAAGCATATTTTTCTGAAACCTTCACCAATTTAAAGATAATTTAATGATTGATCTTTTAGTATACGCGTTTTATTAAAATACCTTTTGTTTTGTGTACTAAATTAATAATGCTTCAAATTGGGGACAGCGCTCCTTGATGGGCGAGTCCTATTACTGGCTGAACGTACGACGCGTTGCGTGAGCTCAGTACAGAACACGCAAGTTAACCACTCAAGGTCACTGGCATATATCTGCGTCTTAAAGGTTGATGGATCCGCAGCTGTAGCGCGAAATTCAAAGTTTCTTACGTTTTTTTTTTTTTTTCAATTTACAGGTCAGTGTCAGTGTCAGTGTGTGTATCTTGATCAAAATATGATTCGCTACTTCTGATAAGTATTTACAGAATTATAATCATTAGAATCATTCATACATCTCACTATACTCCATTGGTTTAGGTAGTTAAATAAAGGTCATAAAAAGGGTGTTTATAGATAAGACTTTCTTGTTTAAAAATATGTTGTGCAAATTAAATTTAGTTTTGCTTTTTACCATAATTTCCTTTTTTATTACTGTATTATCATTTAAGGCTTCTACATACTGGCGCGACTCGCGACGCGACACAAAGGCACCGCTCGTCGCGCGACAGGCGGGGCCTTTGTGTCGCGTCGCGTGTCGCGCCGGTCTGTAGAAGCCTTTATTCGTAAACTACTCTTAGTAGATGTAACTGCTTGAACACATTTTTTTTTGTTAGATTTATAACATTATTATAATATTTTGTAATCTGTCTATTGTAAAGAGCCCAAAATGACAGGTTCTCTAAACTTTAACGAAATAAAACGTTGCTAAATTAAAGAGTACAACTATGACGTTGCATGACCACTGAAGTGACAGGTATTTAGGGTTGTTTGACAGATCTCTCGTCACGTGTTTTTTTTGTTTAACTTTATTTATCTACGTAAACCAACGAAATATAAGTTAGAATTGGTCCATTGAATGTCTTTTTCACGCATTCATGTTAGTGGGAAACAAATCTAACGAAGATTTATTAAGAAGTTAAATATTAAATTCACCACAAAATATCGAAGAAACTGTTCCTTTCAACATTAAACCGACCCGAGTGGAAGCCAATGCAGTAAGGAATGTAAACAAACATTGCAGACTAAAATTGGAACCATGCACGCCTTCAATACGGTATGGCTGTGTTTACTGGCTTAAAACAGCACACCCTTTGTTATCTTTTTTCAGAATATCTCAGAACTATATTCCGTTGGTTTAGATAGTTATATAAAGGTAAACACAAAAAAAACCACGTGACGAGACAGCTGTGAAGTAACCGACTAAACGTAATACCTGTCACTTCAGTTGTCATGCTACTTCACAGTTATGCTCTTCAATTTAGCAACGTTATGATAATTCTTTGACGTTTTGAGAACCTGTATTTTTGGGTTCTTTACATTCGTCGAAAGTACCATCGACACGAAGAAGATTCAGCAATTCTCATAACATATTTATGGCGGTACAAGCAAAGAAGCTTCGGATTGCCGGTAGATTCCTCCACAGAATATTTATTTTCTAAAACACAGTTATTCCCGTTCGCCACGGGCAAAAGCAAATGCTGCCATCACCTGAATTGCTGACGCCAGACAAAAACTTACAAAACCCCGGAAATTTAGGTGAAATTGAGTTTTTTTCCCGGACACCCATATAAAAATATTTTTGCACGAAAAGTTTTTTTATACTTAACTTTAAAGTCTGTTTGCGCTTTATTTAACAATGTTAGACAAAAATTAACAAAGACGACTACAGCGTAACAAATAAAATAGTCACAACAAGTAAAATAGCCCCTGACACAAAAAATACACTTTTGAAACCCCCTTATGCCCTCTAAACTAGAACAAATCTGGGGAAACCCGGATGGATGGCAACCCTACTTTGTGCAGCCTAGTAGCTGTAAACGCACGGAGCCACGATTAACTTAACAAACCTACATCGCCATACGTGACAAAGGAGCATAGAACTAACAGTTAACTTGTGTATGTTATTATCATCACTAACCTTGGGGTCGTATTAGCGAGACGTCGTCCATAATAAGGTCAATTGGCACCTGAGATAACGTTAATTCCTCAGATTATAGAAAAGAAGCAGATAGACCGCGCGGAACAATAAAGTGAGGCCCGTTTGTAGACATGTGTGCGTTACAGCCACGTGACAGCACTATAAGAAGAGGTACCTCTATGTGTGTGTACGGTTGCCAGGAGAATGAAAAAATTAGCCATAATATTTCATTACATGAAAAAAAAAAAGTTTATTTTTTCTTAAATCAGTTATTTTTATTAACAGTATACGTCAAATTAACAATACCCATATAAACGATACATTTGCGATATATTTTTATTTTGAGACACCAACATTTTATTGTTTTTGGTAGCTATATTTACTTTATGGTGACGTCATATAACCCATGATATAGCAAATCGACTGATGTAATAAGTATTATAGAATCCATTAACTAGTTACACTTATGAAGACACATACATACTTATTTATTTATAAACATACTAACCAGAAAAGGCGATAAATAAAACACTATTATCGACATAAATATTTTTGTAAATCGATACTCCTGTATCCTATACTTATTTCCTAACTTAGGGGTAAATGTTTCAATATAAACTAGCAACACCGAATGATTTTTGTTAAGGTTTTGTGTTTCAAGATGTCACTAACAATAAACACGTAAAATAAATCCAAATAGACAAATAATCAATATTTTACTTATGAAAGATACCCCATCTTATTTATTTTGTTTTTGGGAACAGTTTTTACAATGTTTAAAAATACAAGACGGCATCATTCTGAAATTATCTGTTAGAGCCCGTGACGTACTAACGATGCAACGCTTCGTGCTGTACTGAATAGAGAGTGTATTCGCTTTTGAATTTGTATTTGCTTTGTTGGCCGCACTCTCGGTGTTCCGCGCGGTCTATCTGCTTCTTTTCTATAATCTGAGGTTAATTCTATAATTATCCGAGTTTATGCGTAAAATATGAATGTTAAACTTGCGATGGGAGGACAAAAAGAGATGGCAGTGCAGGAGATGAGGAGACAGAAATAATTAGGCCATCACCAAATAGTCGCACCGGAAGAGGCTAAAGACGCCATTACTTAAGGAGGATGCGCGAAGGTAGCCCGCAAAATACAAAATTTAAATTTTTCGGGCAAGGTTTTATACTGGCAAACGGGATTTTCCAAAGACAAGATAACAGTTATACTTGTCAAAGAAAAATAGGCCCATTTTGACATTTAACTTGAATCGATTTATCGTGAGTATCTCGATACTCTCGATAAATCGATTCAAGTTAAATAAAAGTACCGAGTCGTATTGTCACTAGTTAGAGTTACGTCGCGATTGAGCCAATCGCGCAAAATATTTTTTGACAACTTTAAAAGAAAGTGTTAAATTAAAACGTTGTCCCTCACTAGAATTTTTCCAGTATGAGGTAAGCTCCCAAAAAACACAATTCCAAAGCAGAAACATGCACCAAGAACAACTGTACTCCATTTGAAATAAGATTAGAAATATAAATAAACCTTTTTTACAGTCCGTTCAACCGACTTTGACTTCTATTACGTTAGTGGCATGACAAATGGCAGCCGTAATAAACAGTTGGTATTGTAACTACGTTTTTGCTTTCAACGCCATCCTTATGCCTAAGGAATAGAACTCAAAATTGGTTGAACGGACTGTAAACAAGTTTATTTAAATATCTAATCTCTTTTCAAATGGCGTATAGGTACGAATAAATATTTTTAAGCAAAAACGTGGTTATAATACCAAATTATAACCACGTTTTTGCTTTTAATGCCATCCTTATACCTACGGAATAGAAGCCAAAATCGGTTGAACAAACTGTAAAAAGTTTATCTTTTCTAATCTTATTTCAAATGGAGATTTTAGAGAAGCTTTTTTCAAGAAACTAGAATGTAGGTTTAAAAAATGTTAGGTAGACAGAATACGTCATGTTAGTTTTGAACAATGTGCCGTGCAGCACTGATGACTGTTATTAGGATAAAATCAAACTCTTTATCCTTAATAACTACCTAAAGGAAGTACAAGAAACCTGATGACTCATGTTCTCAGTTCCCATCGTCACGCTCGACGGCTGCGAGTACAGTTCCAACTGGCCAGCCGTGTCGTTCTTAATGCATCGATAACTTTATGTGATCGGCTAGCTTTAGACCACGACTTTGGATTTCGGGCGACGATAGCCGACTTTTAATGATTTTATACTGAAGATCACGTCTAAACGAGTAGTGTTAATGATTTGAAAAAAATATAATATGTTAAATTAGAGCATTTTCTCAATAACTTAATATGTGAATATTTGAGGTTATGTTTACATTACATAGTGAAATTAATTCGTAAAGTTAAGTCTAACGCGGATAAAAACTGAGAATGGCGCAAAATCTACCAAGCTTATTTTTCTGAAACCGTCACCAATTTAAAGATAATTGAATTATTGATCTTTTAGTAAACGCGTTTTATTCAAATACCTTTTGTTTTGTGTATAATTTAATAATGCGTAAAATTGGAGACAGCGCTCCTTGATGGGCGAGTCCTATTACTGGCTGAACGTACGACGCGTTGCGTGAGCTCAGTACAGAACACGCAAGTTAACCACTCAAGGTAGTGACCTTGAGTTTGATGCCAGTGGGCATATAATACATAATATTGTATAGAATCAAGTTTTTCTAAACGAAACAGACAGCTGTGCTGCTGGGGAGTTTGTTGCGCCATTTCTTCTTCCCAGCTAAAGCACTAGGAAGTGGTGAAGGGCGGGGCGTTTTTGGGGGACTGTCTTATGTAAATGTGCTGATTCTCAGCTTAGTTTAAATAAATGACTTTTGATTTTGTTCGCTTGGCGAAATTTGTAAGTAGCTATTGTATTTAAACTTAGAGTCTCTTGCATTTCTAGGCATAGCTCGGTAGTCAAGGTCTAGGTGCAAGAAACAAAATCTTACCCAGCCATACGGTTGCAACCCTTATGATTAAAATTGCCTTCATGAGGGAAACTGCCAGAGTTGCCAGGGGTGCCATCAGGGTTGCATGCAACCCTGATGGCACCCCCGGCTGCATGCAGCCCTGATTATTAAAATAGGTGCATTTAAATAGTCTCCATGAAGGGCGTGACTTAATTAAGTGTAAGTGGAGCACACCCACCCTGTGCAGTCAGCCCTGCTAAAACTATACTAATAATAGAGGTGAGCTGATTTTTTTCGCGATTTCAGGTTTGGTCCCAAGTAAAAGTTGTTCATAATGATGAGTACAATGACCCCTTAAGAGGTTGTGCGTTCATTCCAGGACATGATGTATTATGCTAAATCTATGCATTTTCCTTATAAATAAATTGCTAAACTAAGCAATTTTTAATGCTTATTGCGGTTACACGGAAGAAATCAGCAAAATGTTTGCAATAGTAACATATAAATGACCGAGAATGACTAATAAGAAGCACTGTGTGAATCATTATTTTCATAATATTAACTTTATGTTAGTATTATGAAGTTTATGTTTTACTGGATTTTGTCTGCGACTTCACCGCGGCACTACCGGGATAAAAGTATTCTATGTTCTATAGTCGTATGGTTACTTTACTCGTCGCGATTGACCATCGCGACGTAACTAGGGAAGTAACCATACGACTTGATACGATAAATCGATTCAGGTTAAATGTCAAAACGGGTCTATTATTTTTTGATAACTTTAACCGAGGTCATAGTCTATTATCATGTCAGCCGAAAGACGTCCACTGTTGGACATAGGCCTCCCCCAATAAAGGGGGGGGATATGCCATAATCGCCACACTTGGCAGGCGGGTTGGCGATCGCAGTATGGTTTTAAAAATGCATAGAGAACGCTGCTGCCCATTCTCTAGTAAGTCCCTTAGTCTCCTTTTACGATACCCACGGGAAGAAATGGGATGGTGCTATTCTTTACGTTTGGCACCAAACGGAACTACATAGTCTATAAAAGTTCCCAATTTTATCCGAATCCGTTCAGCCGTTAAGGCGTGAAAAGAAAACTGACAGACAGGCAGACAGTTTCTTTCGCATTTATAATATTAAGTATGGACGTATGTGTCCATGGAGTTTCTTGCCTTTCATCTCCATAGGAACCTACTACGCTTTGGAATGGGCAACTAGCTTCATCTTTCTGACTAACCGACTCCTTGACAATTCAAAGGTGCCTGTGTAGCGACATCAACATCGCCACATGCGAATGACGCGTCACACTGACGTCACGCAAAATCCTGCATCGCGCAAGCAGAGTTTACCGCGCAACTAGCATAATATATACTCGTATACAACGTCCCGACATCAATCGTCGGGCAGTTGCCCACCAGACACAACACCCGTCTGGTCGAAGGATCCTCCCTTTTCTATAGAGGATGAGTGAACTTTACACCCTGTTCCTCATGCCTCTAAACCTATAAATGGTATAAAATTTTAAATTAAAGTCATTCCGCAGTAAGTAGTGGCCCGCGAAATTAAATTTTTCTTACGTTTTTTGCAATTTGCAGGTCAGTATCAGGTTTTATCACTTTTATCTTGATTAAAATATGATTCGCGACCATAACAAATATGTATTTACAGAATTATAATTATAAAAAAAGTAATTTTGCGGGCTACAGCTGCGATTCACTTTAAGGGTGCTCGCCCACGAGCGATTTTCTCGGCAGTTTTTGTCAGAATGTATTTGTTACATCTGACAAAAATCGCCGAGAAAATCGCTCGTGAGCGAGCACCCTAATAGTTTTGAGTTTGATAATATTGTGGATTTGTGGGGTAGATGAACAGTAATTAGCTCAATTACTTTATTACAGGATTTTTTAAATTAAATAAATAGGTATAGTTTTAAAGTATGTACGGTAAGTAATGCGGACAAAATTGTTTGCTATACTGTTACTATCCTTAATCACTAAATATAATAAAACAAGGTCCCCCACCCAATGATAATATTTATTAAACAGATATGTTGTGAGCGCGCAATTGTGAAGATTCGAAAACGTCCTAATTGGGACGTATTTTACTTGTAGTGAAATGTAAAATGTATGAAAAGTGGGGGTGTGCTGCCGCTGCTGCGCGGCACACTTTTTTCGGTTGGTTTGTGAGTGTATATTGTATATCTATATATTATTAAGTAATAGCGTTAATATTATTATTATAAACGCGAAAGTTTGTAAGTATGGATGTTTGTTACTCATTCACGTAAAAACGGCTGGACCAACTTTGATAAAATTTTGTATCGAGGTAGCTGACACCCTGAATTAACATGTAGGCTACTTTTTATCCCTATATTCCCACGGGATCGAGACATATGCGGGTGAAACCGCGTGGCGCAGCCAGTCTGTTTAATATAATATCATTGCCCCCACCGCGTCTGTCTGTCTGAACGCGATTAATTCAAAAACTACCGAACCGATTTTCAAACGGTTTTCAGCAATGGACGGAGTGATTCATGAGGAAGATTTAGCTGCCTATGATGGGGTTGGCTTCCAGTCTAACCAGATGTAGCTGATGAGCTGAATGCCTCGGGTAAAAGCAAGTCGACAGTATTCTTCACATGTGTAAGCGCTATACGAAATAAATAAATCAATCTGCCTAGCCTTTCTACGTATGTTGGCTTCGACTTCAGTCTAACCAGACCAGCATAGCTATTCACAACCATACGATACGCTTCCGTGCCGAATCGAACATCAATCAATGGTATCGAAGGGAGTCATATAAACATTGTTGTCGATTGGTTGTGAATAGGTATGCTGATCATAATCATAATCATTTGTTAACATAGGTACAATAAAATAGTTGTTATACAAAAAAATACAAGCGCACAGATGCAGCTGAATACCAGTATTTCACATGGAGCGACTGCCAATTTAACCTCCACAACCCAGTAACTGGGTAATACGATACCCCTTGGTAAGACTGGTTTAGACTTCTGACGACCCCTAACGACCGTAAAAGATCCACGAATAACAGCCGGGACCAACTGCTTAATGTCGCATTGGCCTCTAATAAATCCATTGATGCCTAACACACGTACACCGCCCGACCGCGCGGTCGAGCGGTGCTCTCACCTTAAGAAACCGCGGCGGTGCGCGGTGCCATGTGTGAATCGCCTAACAGTTCCTTAGCTAAGATAAACAAACGGACAGACGAGAGTGCATCATTACAGTACATATGCTAAGAGCAATGCTCTGTGACTCACACTTAAGTCTTAAGGCTTAAAACGTCGACCAAAAGCGTATACACTATGAATACAGCTTGTCTGAAAATCGGGGCAGTGTGTAGGTACAACTTGAAAACATTGTAAAAGCCCATTCTTTTTAAAAGAGTAACCGTGGAGTTTCTCCCCGGCTCTTTTCCATAGGAAACGACCAATTGGAACCGTGCACCTAGCTTCTGACGTTTCATAAGTGCCCAAGTAGGTTTATGTGAAAAAAAAATATTTCGGTTGTTGATTTTGACTGTTAAAAACAGTATTAAGGCTCCTACAAACTGGTGCTATATCGCACCTGTCTGTAGAAGCCTTTATACTGTTTTTAGGGTTTCATAGTCAACAAGAAACCCTTATAGTTTCGCCATGTCCGTCTGTCTGTCTGTCCCCGGTTAGCTCAGAGAATCTTAGTACTAGAATGCTGTAATTTGATTTGAAGAAAAAGTGGTAAAATAAAACCTTGAAAAAAAGCATGCGGGGCAGTCCTGGGGACTACCGATAGAAGTGAAATCAGTATACGTATAGCTCATGGAAAGCGTTCGGTGACGATGACGCGAGTTCCATGATTTTCCATCTTCAGACCCAGGTTTAAAACATGGAACCATTATTGAATTTCAAACTTTATTCCGACTATGGTAAAGTTCCTAAACACAAAACTGACAACTTAGTACCGAACTAAGTTTTCAGTTTTGTATAAAGAACGGTATTTCAATCACTGTTACGTTCTTATTACGAAAACTGGCTCCATGGTTTAAGCCATGTCAAAATATAAATCTTGTTTTGTAATAAGGCGGATTGTGTCAAGTTCTTCTGATATAACATACAGATGTGTTGCTGGACAATTTGTGGAGCCAATTTGTCGCCAGTGAAAGATGGGCATTTTGGGGGACTGTCTTGTCATTTTGACATTCAAATAGTGCTGTGTATCAGTCTAATTTGAATAAATGACCTTTGTTTTTGATTTAGAATAAACCTAAAAATTAAGCTATTACAAAAGAATAGCTAACATGGAATTAGACCACAGATCAACTAAGCGAAACTTGATACTATTAGAAAAACCTAAATAATATTAGAAGGATTTCTATATAAAAAATATTGTTATAAATAGCACTCACCTCATCTTTTTCGATTCGCAAATCCTCCATACTCTTGCTATTCTTCAACGTATTCAACGTTCCGTACGTGTTACGTCTCACAAACTTCACATCCTCATGGGGCACATCATAAATATGTTCATCGTTTTCAACGTAAAACTTGGAATTTTTCACTTCACATTCACAGTTGAGATGACATTTGAATCTGCCATCTTTGTCTTCATTAATTTTACATTTTAAACACTTTTGATTGTCCGATTGGTTTGGATCGGTATTTTCACTGGAGCACGCACAGCATGTGTTAGAATCCTCATCAGCTTTTAGTCTTGTGTATGGAAGACTTGAGGTGGAATTGTTTGTTATGGCACAGTTTAAGGAATTCAGGCAACGAGAGATGGGATCAGGGTTTTGGTTAGGCAGCAATGTACGGTTTGTAATATCCAGTATCTCAGTACATAAGTAATGTATTTCTTTTGGTTTTTTTGGCGTTTCTGTAGTCCCTTCACGCTTTTGAAGTACTTTTTCGAGCTTTTCAAGCATTCTTTTAGCTTCCTTCTTTTGTTGTTCTGTGTTTTCTGGGATTGTTGGGACTTTGAAGATTCGTGGAGGTTTTGCGGGCGGTGGACCAGCGGGTAGCGGTTGCTTTAAAGCCTTCTTCAGTGTGTCTGTTAGTTTTAAATGAGGGTTCTTACGTTCTAAACGAATAGTTTCACTGGAATCACAGAACTCATCCATCGCTTGTAGATTTGTAAGGTGAGTTTTTTCTGGAGACTTTTCAAACTGAGACATGAGACGTTTAATCCTGCCATTTTTATCCTCCTCTACATTTTCAGTCTCAGAACTAACACCGCTGTCGGTCATGGCTTCCTGTTTATCATTTTCTTTTCGTTTCGGTTTGACAACGGTTGCATACTGGTCTAGGATATGTTGAGGAACCTCAGCATCCGGTACAGAATCAAATTGACTTTCAAATTCACTCACCTGCCCAACGATTTCTGCATATTCCGTTTGTGGAACAAAATTTTCTTTTTTCATTTGCTCTTCCAAAAAGTTCCCAAGCCTCTTCAGTCTGTCTTTGCTTAGTTTTCTCTCCATTTTGAACGTAAAATCACTAGTTTCAGATCGACCGTTGCAACTGCCGTGACGTTTGGGGCTCACAATTTTTTGACTCTTGTCACAACGAAATGCATGGCTCCTATGCAATTTCTTGCCTGGATCACTACTCTGTCGCGATAAAGAATTTTTCGTGTCGCTAGCACTCCGCTTCACGTCGCTTTTACTGTATAAATAACTGGAGTTTGGTTTAGGCGTCCATTCGTCACTAGCCTCTGATTCATTCCCGACACTATCCTGTTTAAATGATAGTTCGTAATCGATATTTTCACTGTTTTCCTTCCCATAATTTGTAGCAAAAACATTCTTTTGTCTACACAATTGGCTTTCAACACGCTTTGGAATGTTGTCGCTGTTCAAATTCTCGAATTTACTCTTTATTTCTTGCACCCTGTTCTTTGCTGATATCATTTCGATGCATAGTACATGTTTATTGGCACAAATTATTTACTCACAACGATTTTTTTTAGCTTTTGAGCTAAACACTACCACTAAAACACAAAATGCACCCGTTTTGGAATTTTACTATATGTTTAAACACGAAACAGTCTGCTTGTTTTTTTTTTTCAAAACACGGTTCCAAGCACTGGCAGTTATACTACGTACTGATTATAAACTGTGTTATCTAAAAAATGCGCGTTGTAGTAGGAAGTTGCACGACACAGTAGTTTTAATTGCGAAAGTGGAACGTCAATTGTTATTTTACTCGGTGTTAACTATTTTGAAACACAATGCACTTGACAGAAAGTTTACATAAACAGTTGTTCGTCCGTACGACAAGCGAGCGAGGCCACGGCATGGCACATTTGGTATTGCCAGACGTAAGAAAAATCTACCCCGATTGAATTATCTTCGGAGAAAGTGATATACTTCGTAATCATAACTTACTTTACTGTTTTATAAATAAATATGTATTTTAACTTACTTTACTGTTTTATAAATAAATAGAATTGATAATATTTTTTTTTTGTTTATGTAATTCAGTAACTTTCAATTTATTTTCATGTTGCAAATTCCACTTAAACCTAATCTACACAAAGCGTCGGTTCAGTAACGGTATTTCTCATTTATTAGCCTGTTTTTCCCTATCAACAGCTGTCTATATAAAATTTACACGACCCTGATTCAGCTAAATTAATATAAGTACCGTTTATAGAAACACACACTGTAGTAATAATATAATTTATTGTAATGAAATAAAATCACAAATGAATTGAAATGAAATGAAATGAAATGAAATCGTTTATTCTGTAAATAGGATATTAAAATCACTTTTACACGTCATATAAAAAAAAAAAACTAGATGTAGCCGACATTTCCTATCTGACTACCCCTGAGAAGAAATGGCGAAACAAACTCAGGGGTCAAAGTCTCTTTTAAAGTCCAGACATAATCTTGGTCAGATCATGTGAGGACCATGTAGATCCGTGTCTGAAATGGTCTTTTGGGGAAAGAACCACGCAAATTTGAGCGGACCTGACCAATCAGTGTAAGCATTTGTCAGTAATCGTGCAGCTCAACTCAAAACTTAAGGAGCTCAACGACTCGACGAACAGTACCAAAAAAAGGACATTTGGGTAGGCCGCATAAAGTGCTCAAAATGTCAGACCATCATTAAAACTTAACTGAGAAAAGAAAGGAAAACATTTAAAGAAAAAAAAAAAATGACCCACATAGTGCTCACATTCACAATAAATTAAATAATCATCATGAAATGTGGGTGATGGTTTGATGTGTGACAGAGTGTGGGGGGGTGTGTTTGTGGAGTGTCAAGTGTATGTATTTAAAGCAGTAAATATAATACTTTTCAAAGTAAACATTCATGTAAAATTGTATACAATATTCTGCAATGTCCTTATGTATATAAAATCATGCATAATAATTAAAATGTCAAGTTTTATCACAAGGCTAGCAGAGCGAGCAGCTCAATCCCAAGCTTTTTTGTCCTCTAAATAATCAGAAATTTTATAGTACCCTTTTTTACAAAGTTTAGTTTTAATACAGATTTTAAATCGTTTAATGGGTAAGTTCCGAATGTCAGTAGGAAGTTGGTTGTAAAAGCGTATACATTGACCCATGAAAGAGTTGCCTACTCTTTGGAGGCGAGTGCGATGTACAGCAAGATTGTGTTTATTCCTGGTATTTAAACTATGAATATCGGACATTTTCTTAAAATTTGATTTATTTTTGTGTACATATAATAGATTTTCAAGTATATATTGAGAGGCTACAGTCAGAATATCTATTTCTTTGAATATTTCACGAAGTGAATCTCTTGGACCTAGATTGTAAATGGCTCGAACAGCCCTTTTCTGTAAAATAAAGATATTATTAATGTCCGCACATGTTCCCCAGAGAAGGATCCCATACGACATAAGACTATGAAAATAACTAAAATAAACAATTCTGGCAGTATCTACATCAGTAATCTGTCTAATTTTTTTAACAGCATAGGCGGCTGAACTAAGCCTTCCTGACAATTTTTCTACGTGTGGGCCCCATTGTAATTTACCGTCAATAGTTATTCCAAGAAAAACTGTCGACTCAACAGGGTCCAACTCTATTCCATTAAGTTGAACATTAGTAGTTAGCTGCCTGACATTTGGCATTGAAAATTTAATGAGTTTAGTCTTTTTCTCGTTCAGGAGAAGATTATTTACATTAAACCAATGGACAACTTTAGAGAGTGCTTAACATGTTCAAAATTGACTAGCTGACGTTTGATTTTAAAAATGAGTGAAGTGTCATCTGCGAATAATACAAAAAAATCAAATCAAATCAAATCATTTATTTGCTTGAATATGGGTAGGTACATGAGGTGATACATATATTATAAACAAGTTCTTAAAACCATATCCTACCTAAACAGGTGTACAAATATCTACTATAATAATCTTGTGATTATCCCTTATGTGAAAAGGTAAGTCATTTATATAAATTAGAAACAAGAATGGACCTAGAATTGAACCCTGCGGAACGCCCATAGTGACCGCAGATCCTGCAGATCTCTTGCCATTAACATCAACCCTCTGAATTCTGTTGTTCAGATAAGAAGTCAGAAGGTCGAGAGCACTGTCCCTCAAACCATAATTGAGATGGCGGAAGCATACGTATAAATAATATTCCCTGTTTATTTATAACAGATGGTCTTGTGAATGAAACAGTGTCGAACTGTTGAGTGCGAACGCGTTAGGGGATGGAAAAAAAAAGTGTATGTGGGCAGTGATTCATAGTATTTTATTATTTTAGTTTTATGCTTACCATTGCAGCCATTGAAATATCATTTTCAGATTTACGATACTGATTTAATCATTAATACGATAACGTTATTAACTGTCATTATCTCTAAAGTAATCTGAACAATGAGTCATTTAAAATAGGTAGAAATTCTATGGGTTAAATTCAAATTATTTTATTTCACTTAACAAAGGATCTACATGGGCACTTATGAAAAGACAGAAGCCAGATGCACGGTTCCAATAGTTGGTCGATTCCTATGGAGAAGAGCCGGCAAGTAACTCCACGGTCACTCTTTTAAAGCTAATTGGCTTTTTCAAATTACTGTGTTTATGAGGACAGTGTAGGCTTATCATTAAGTACCAATACTTAACAAAATATGAAATAGCCAATAAATAGAAACATTTATGGTTCTACAATGCCTACAACGTTTTCACATTCACAAAATAGAAAAGAAAGATAATTAAAATAAAAATAAAACAATAAACAGGCATTCCTTTCCTGTTTATCGATAAAATCTCCCTGAATTGGGAAATAATTTTTTGATCAAGATAGCGAGCAGCTGAGATTCTTGAACTGGTCCGATCGGATATTTACACATTTTACACCGTCCGTACTCCTTCAGAAATTTGTTATCAATCATAAATTTACGCCTTACGTAAAAACTCGCATTATAGTCGAACTGATCGTTAAATTGCAACAATATTTCGAGAATAGACTGTTTTCAGTGACATCTATTGACAAGAAACAGATAATACCATAGTGCCAATTTCTCCCGCTAGAGGGTCATGAGTACTCATGACATAATAATATATCACGCATAATCCGCGAAAGGGTAGGCAAAGGTGTACCGTGTACTTATGATACAGTTGGTACACCCACCTGTTCACTTACGGCCGAACCCAATAACTTATTTTCAGTTAAAGACAGATCGCTATTGATGATAGACAGTATAATTATATCTATGCTCGGATAGCGTCTCACAATCATTGATAAAGGCTATCTATCTAACGAAAACAATAAGTAGGTTTCTCTACTTCGCCCTCCCGTGCGTTCCATTACAACCAACATCACTTTAAAAAACAACATGTGTAATTAGGGTTATATTAAAACTTCTTTGTTTCTTACTTCTAAATAAGTTACTGGATTAAGATATAATTCTGTAGAGCCATACTTGTTATGGCCGCGAATCAAAATACAACCTGTTACTGACCTGCAAATTGCAAAAAAAACGTAACAAAATTTGAATTTCGCGGGCTACCATAGCGCATTGTTGTTTTTTTTTAACTTAAATTCATGTTGGAATGGTGCTTGCACGGGGGGTGTTAGTAAGGGGGGCGGGGGGCGGGGTTAAATTTCTGTTATTTTTTGCCTAGGGCGCACCGTTTTCGAGATATTTGAATATCAATTTTTTTTATTTCTTTAAATATAAAAAAAACATCTCATTATTCGATCATTATTGCAAGTACTAAAGAGTTCATTTTAGCTTGGCTACTTTACGTTTATCCCTGCAATTCGGGGAATAGCCAAATCTGCCATCTGTAGTTCTGTCCTGTCAAACAAATCGTATATTGGGACGCATACTTTGGCATTTTCATACAAATAGATATCTGTCGTAGGCGATACACCCTCCCATCAGTAGATAGCGTGAGCCGGTAGATTAAGAGATTATTGGGACGTTAAAACCATCGATAGATATATTTTTATATCTCCAGTAGGCCGAAACTGGTGATATAAGTTATTGGGTTCGGCCGTTAGAGTACATACTAATTCCATACGTTTAGGCACTTTACTCACTCTCTCGTCATAATTATCTGATCTGTGGTAAGGTAACAGAGTTAGGAATGTATTTATCCCTGGTTTTTCGTGTGCTTACAACCAACCTACCGATTACATTTTTCTGTTATCCGTTGGTTATGAATGATCTGTACCTAAGTACAGAATTCATCTGTCAGTGTTGTGCCAGTTGGTACCTATTTATTTAGCTATTTTTGTAGGAACCTAAGTACCCATATCACAAAAAACAACAAAAACTAAATCAAACACTACAAAATAATTCTGCGATTTCTTCCAGGCAACCTTGGAATGGACAGTGATTTGCCATGGGGCTGTCGTTGGTGCAAATAAAAAGTTTAAGTACCTACAATATACTAAAATACATAGACAGGTATACATAAATATCCTAATTAATCATAATAAGTACATACATAATAAATCATAATTGTGTATGCAACGAAAATAAAAATGAAGACAATAGAAAATTACACACCTCCTTTAAGAGTCTGTAAATTAACCCTCCTTCTGGTTCTGTTCTGGGGCAGTCGGGTAACAGTCATACAAGTAATGACTGCGCTCTGCCAGGGTTGCGACTGTTGCGAGTTTGTCCGAAAGGGATATCGTGGCCCTGGCACACAGGCAAATGAAGGAATAAGGGTGGGTTTTAGTCAGTAAAAGTCTGGGTAAGGCGATTCACACACGGCACCGCGCACCGCCGCGGTTTCTTAAGGTGAGAGCACCGCTCGACCGCGCGGTCGGGCGGTGTACGTGTGTTAGGCATCAATGGATTTATTAGAGGCCAATGCGACATTGAGATCCGCTTCACCGCATACCGCGGCGGTGAGCGGTGCCGTGTGTTAATCGCCTAAAAGGCTCCGCCCAGAGCGGGAGAAGTTATCTGATAATTTCCCACCCAAAAAAAAAAACTCTGCGCCCCTTTTATTCGAACTGACAAAGTGACAATGCTTATCACAAACGACCGCTCGTTTCGTTGTCGTTCCTGGGATAGTAAAGGATTTATCGAGGAATGTTGAATGTTGAAATCTTAATTAAGCATTTTAGGCTTCAAGATATCTGGGGGCCTAAAATGGACGCATAGCAGAATCATAATAATATGATCTGCGTACAATTCATACATCCCGCAATTCATCTGTTTGACAGCTGCTATTTGACATTAGACTTCATTAGAGCAATTAATAATTTGTGGACCATTTTACGAAACCCCATACAAACTGTCAAACAGATGAATTGCGGGATATGAATTGTACGCAGATCATATTATGATTCTGCTAAAGCGTCCATTTTAGGCCCCCAGACCTTAAAAATTTCGTGTGGGAGTTGCAAATAAACTGGAAACGTTTCTTGAGATACAGGGAGTGGAAGGGGAAAAGAGCACAATACATCTATAAAAGAGTGTTACCAAATCGCTTTCGCCGGAATGCTCGTACATTCCGGCGAAAGCGTTTTGGTAACACTTGAGCTTCACAAGAAAATCGGAAGCATGGTCATACAAAATTTGCGAAAACCGATTATGACATTTTTAACAAACATTTTGAAGCCGCTCAACTCTCAAGTTTATCGAGTTGGTCATGCATGGGTAAGGTCAAGATAGCTGGCATTAGCATAATCAAGAATGGGTAGAAGAAGCTATTGAACCAGGATATTTGACATTAGACTTCAATAAAGCAATTAATAATTTGTGGACCATTTTACGAAACTCCATACAAACTGTCAAACAGATGAATTGCGGGATAAGAATTGCACGCAGTTTCATATTATGATTCTGCCAAAGCGTCCATTTTAGGCCCCCTGTAGGCAGGAACGAAGGCGTTCATTTAATTCAAATGTAATACCTAGTTTATTAAAAGTTTTCTATTTAACTTTTTTGCGCAACTAAATTATTTTTAAACGTTTATTGAGAAACACTGAACTTAAAAATATCATTGAATGAAATAATAATTATTTGAAACTTCGAAATAAACTTTATTGGAAATATTGCCATCTAGTGGCCAGTTGCTGAACTTTTGTCGTGGTCAGTATTCATTGTAGTTCGACGTTAGAGTTGGCAATGACTTGAAATTGTTTGGCGTACTGCCAATAGATGCCTTCAACTCAGCCTATAGCAGTCCACAGCTTGACATAGGTCTCTGCCAATAGATGCCGCTTCGGTCTAATTTTCAGGGTTCCGTACCTCAAAAGGAAAACGGAACCCATAAAGGATTACTTCGTTGTCCGTCTGTCTGTCTGTCTGTCTGTCAGTCTGTCAAGACCCTTTTTCTCAGGAACCAAAACAAATTGACAAATTCATCCCAACTATGGAACCTTTCATTGTGCGGGGTCCGACACGAACTTGACCGGTTTTTTAAACCAAGATGAATAATTAAAATATACCTAGTTATTTAAAAATACTTTTCAAATTCATAATTTGGGAATCTCCAGTCAAAACTGTCAAACAGATGAATTGCGTCGTATGAGCGTTTACGACGTACGGCATTTCATACAAACTTTTAAGCCCTTGTTTTTCGAAATGACTGAATCTATTTTAATGAAACTTCTTACGCCTAAGCAGGATACAAAGGTCTAAAAAGTCAGTTATGAACATTTTCAGATATTTACAAGGCACCCTTAAAAAAAAAAATAGAAATTCAAATATCTCGAAAACGTAGTAAAGTAGCCAAGCTAAGATGAACTCTATGGTACATGCAATAACGATCATAGGTGTTTTTTTAAACTAATGAAAAAAAAAGAAATTCAAATAACTCGAAAACGGTGCGTCCTAGGCAAAAAAATACAGAAATCTAACCCCCCCTGAGTCACCACTCGTGCAAGCAAAAACGAAATAAGTAAAAAAAAAACAACATTTAATTCGTTGTTCCCTTGCTTCGCAGAAATTTCATAGAATTTTGTTTCGTAGAAAATGTTTCATATATTATTTGGTCCTTGTATTTTTATTTCGAATATTATTGTTTCAACGACTATTTAGTTGAATGAAACATATTTCACAGAAACAAAATTCAATGAATTTCATAATAAATTTTTTTTTAGAACAAACATATCAAACAGGTGAATTATTTTTTAACGAATATTGTTTGTTTGGTGTATTTTTTCATGGTATTTTATTTCAACGAAAATGTAAAAATAGACATTATGCTATCCATAATTATAAAAACAAATATCATATATATATTTAGTAATATTAATTAAGCGGTTAAGAAATATATACGAGTAAGTAACATAATAAAAAAATCAAAGTGTTTTAATTAACATACCTGCGTCAGATACCATCTACTGATATTGAATCATTTGGGTTAGGTTAGGTTAGAACAGTGACCATTAGAGGCTTCTACATACCAGCGCGACTTGTCGCGCGACGCGACACGGCACAAAGGCCCCGCGTGTCGCGGGACGAGCGGTGCCTTTGTGTCGCGTCGCGTCGCGCGACAATTCGCCCCGGTATGTAGAAGCCTTAACGCGTGAAGGCGAGCGAGCGAAGCGAGCGTGCCGCGGCAGCGCCCGCTGAGCGCCAGATCCCCTCTATTGTTTAGGCGTTTGGTGAAATGAAAATATGGTAATTAAAACTGTGGTTTATTGAATGTTCGTATCTTTTTTTTTATTTAGTATGGGTTTGCTCTTGACCTTAGGTAGGGCAGAGGTGACAGAGACAAAGTCGACGATGGTGTGAGCGTTCCCAGAAGAAACCTGTTCACTCTAACTTAAATCTACGTCAGATATCATCTACTGTTATTGAATAATTTGGGTTAGGTTAGGCTAGAATAGTGACCATTAACGAGTGAAGGCGAGCGAGCGAAACGAGCGTGCCGCGGCAGCAATGTTTTTCTTGGTAATAAGTTTGTTATTAACTAAGCAATATGAGATTAGAGAATATTTGATTTGTTATTCTCTGAGATAAATATAAAACATAAAATTTTATTTATAACAAAAATCATTGATTTTCTTCAAAGTAAGTATTCTGCGTATTGATTATTATATGAGAAAAATGTTACGTGAAACAAAATTCTATGAAACTATTTTCTATAAAACAACGTACAACCATTTAATTCCTAAAGGATAACAAATATTCCGAAAAAAAAAATTGGTGTAAGGATCTCCACTTTTTTGAGTAAGTATGTTGTTAGAACTTTATTTAAATTAGCTCACTTTTTCCGGTCACTGCATGGTGATAGTTAAAACATGAAAAAATTCAGTGTTTTCATACACCCCTGCCCATCCCTTTCAGGAATAGAGTTGTGAAGTTATGTTTCAGCTAAGAAATTCATTAGTTTTGTTCGTAGAACGTTAACCTTTGCGGTCGGAAGAAAAACTAAGGTCACAGACTGTCACTGGAAAAAAACAATTTTTTTGTTAGTACCTAATTGTCAAAGTTCTAGGTAGTTAGTAGATTAGTCCATCACAAATAATATGTGTTTACGTGTTAAGGCTTCTACATACCGGCGCGACTTGTCGCGCGACGCGACACGACACAAAGGCCCCGCGTGTCGCGCAACGAGCGGTGCCTTTGAGTCACGATAACCGACTTTTAATGATTTTATAACTGAAAACGACGTCTAAACGAGTAGTGTTAATGATTTGAAAAAAATATATGATAAATTAGAGCATTTTCTCAATAACTTAATATGTGAATATTTTAGATTATGTTTATATTACATAGTGAAATTAATTTGTAAAGTTATGTCTAACGCAGCTAAAAAACTGAGAATGGCGCAAAATCTACCAAGTGTATTTTTCTGAAACCTTCACCAATTTAAAAATAATTTAATTATTGATCTTTTAGTATACGTGTTTTATTAAAATACCTTCTGTTTTGTGTTTATCACTAATCGGTTATTTTGTTCATATTATTGTATTTTCTCTGTAAGTGATTATTGTAATCTTTTGAGAAAAATAAATGTCTGAGGGTGTTTTTAATATCGTGCGGATTTAATCACGCATGCGGGATCGCCCCGCAAATGTCCTTTTCATACAAGTATTTATTGTAAGGACGCGGGGTGTGAACCTGGGCAGCAGTTACGCGTGCGGGGCAATCCCGCATGCGTGATGAAATCCGCATGATATTAAAAACATCCTTAAACCGTAATAATGCGTCAAATTGGGGACAGCGCTCCTTGATGGGCGAGTCCTATTACTGGCTGAACGTACGACGCGTTGCGTGAGCTCAGTACAGAACACGCAAACTAACCACTCAAGGTCACGCATATATCTGCGTCTTAAGGCTCTTACAGCCTCACGCGATATCACGGGCGCGACAGGCAGCGACATAGAAATTGTACTACCAGAGTCGCGTCGCACCCGCAATATTGCATCAGTCTGTAGGAGCCTTTAGCTGCCTCGTTCGTCTAGTGATCGCAAGCATAAGGCCCTGAGTTCGATTCCTGGGTCGGGCAGTGTTGGGTTTTCCATCTGGAATTTCCCAGTAGCAACTGTGGGTCTATATTTGTGCCCATCATTCATCATCATTTCAGCGGAAAGACGTCCACTGCTGGACATAGGCCTCCCCCAAAGGGGTGGTTTGCCATAATCGCCACGCTTGGCCGGCGGGTTGGCGACTGCAGTATGATGTTAAAATGCATAGAGAACGCTGCTGCCCATTCTATAGTAAGAAGTATTATATATTTGTTCAGATAAATACACGTAAGTATATTTATTTATGTTTTTATTGTAAATGGTACACCACTTGACTGACTACTGACTACTTCCCTTTAATCCACCCAAAGAAGATCGCTTTTAGCGATAAGACTGCTTGTTGTGTCACCCTATATGTAAAATTACAACATTTATATTTAATTATTTATTTATTCCCTAACCAATACCTATATCTGTAATTTATATGGTGTACATAATAAAGAGACCTCCATACTTCTCCTAAATGAAGGAAGTCAAGCCACATTCAAAGATGTAAATAAAATACTATAACTACCTGCAACATTCAGTGGTCGGGAATCACACCCTTAAGCTCAACACACACAGAACGCGGGTGCGGGTCGGGCGCGGTTCAGGACGGCATGCGGCAGTACGGCAGCGCTTGAATTCTCTGTATTTATATGAACAACACATAGAAATATTAAAAACAGGAGAAGTGGCAAGGGGGCGTGTCTGTGTCCACGCGACATGATCGCAACGCTCATGTACCGGGCAAATGGTCATATCTGCGAACTAGTGCGCTTTCGACCGCCGCCGCCGCCGCGCCGCCGTCGTGACAACATATATGAATGCCGTGTTGTTCAATGGTTTCTTCTTAAAACCGAAGTCAAACTAAAAACTTTATAAATCATGGAATCACATAAAATATTTATGTAAAAGTATTTAACTTTATTTGTCTTTAAAATCATGAAAAACATAAAATTGTAAAATAGTTCTTGGTTTTACTACGTCACTTTGGTTTTCAAATATCACAGCGACTGTACTATCTTTGCATGAAATACATTGCTTCTTAACCACTACCTAAATATGTCGCTTACTGACTGGACAATCAGTGTAAACATCACAAACTGATACTTTGATTATGCCGATGCATCGCGTAGTACGCTGCTGTATCTTGGGGCTTCTACATACCGGGGCGACTTGTCGCGCGACGCGACGCGACACAAAGGCACCGCTCGTCCCGCGACACTCGGGGCCTTTGTGCCTTGTCGCGCTGGTATGTAGAAGCCTTTAGTGATGTCCTTGTGCATATCCACTAACGTAGGCTATCGAAAAAATGTCGATTGCCTAATGAATATATTGCTATTATAGTTTATTCTTCAATTTGTCAACCGTTGTAACCTGATTGGAAGACCCATGAGGAAATAATGTTTATTACTCATTTTGAATTGCTCATATTGTTTTTTTTTTTTTATTTACTTATAATATATTTTTTTAGGTACATTATTGTTTATTCGCATTATATTTGTATCAGTATATCAATTATGATTTATTTTATTTTTAGGACCCCACAAAATTTTTAATACGACGATAAATGGAAGGATCGATAACTTTCCAATTTAGTCAATCACTAGCGTATATGTAAAATAAATGGCTTTTGCACAGCGCAACGATAGCGTTTGACGTTTTCGTGTAAGTTGTACGGTGAATAGTAAATGCACGCTGCGTTTTGTTTTTCGAAATGACTGAACCGATTTTAATGAAACTTAATACGCATCTATGCAGAATACAAAGGTCTAAAAAGTTAGTTGAGAACATTTTGTCACGAAATGTCTTATTTAAAAGCAGATAACTGAAAATCTCTGTTTCTACGGTAAAATCGGTCAAATTTGGCTGTAACACAATTTTTCGTGAATTTTCTTTACTAAGTTTTAAGACCTTTGTATCCTGCTTAAGCGTATGAAGTTTCATTAAAATCGGTTCAGTAATTTCAAAAAACAAGGGCTTGAAAGTTTGTATGAAATGCCGTAAGGTGAGGCGACGATAACAGACTTTTAATGATTTTATACTGAAGATCACGTCTAGATTTTTTTTTGCGATTTTAGGTTTGGTCCCATAGTAAAAGTTGTTCATAATGATGAGTACAATGACCCCTTAAGAGGTAGTGCGTTAATTCCGGGACATAATGTATTATGCTAAATCTATGCATTTTCCTTATTTAAAATAAATTGAGAAACTAAGCAATTCTTAATACTTATTGCGGTAACACGGCAGAAATCAGCAAAAAGATTGCAATAGTAACAAACAAATGACCGAGAATTGTAATTAATGAAGCACTGTGTGAAACATTATTTTCATAATATTAACTTATATGAGTTTATGTTTTACTGGATTTTGACCGCGACTTCACCGCGGCACCTACCGGGACAAAAGTTTTCTGTGTTCTATAGTCGTATGGTTACTTCACTACTTAAGGCGACGATAACCGACGTTTAATGATTTTATACTGAAGATCACGTCTAAACGAGTAGTGTTAATGATTTGAAATAAATATATGTTAAATTAGAGCATGTTTTCAATAACTTAATATGTGAATATTTTAGATTATGTTTATATTACATAGTGAAATTAATTTGTGAAGTTATGTCTAACGCGGATAAAAAACAGAATGGCGCAAAATCTACCAAATGTATTTTTCTGAAACCTTCACCAATTTAAACATAATTTAATTATTGATCTTTTAGTATATGCGTTTTATTAAAATATCTTTTGGTTTGTGTATAATAAATTAATAATGTGTCAAAATGGGGACAGTGCTCCTTGATGGGCGAGTCCTATTACTGGCTGAACGTTGCGTGAGCTCAGCACAGAACACGCAAGCTAACCACTCAAGGTCACTGGCATATATCTGCGTCTTAAACAAAGTATAAAAACAACAGTTAAGTTAGAATAACTTGACAAATTATTATTCAAACAGAATTCATAGGACGCTATCACATTTTTCCTCAAATATCAGTGCTTTTCAGGTACCATTTAAATGAATTAGGAGTCACATCTGCAAGGATATCATTGTCTCAAATTAAAGGTAATATATTCATCTCCAAAAAACGCCCATAAAAATTGTATAGCCCCCATACAAAATTTTCGCACAAATACGTTTCAACAATCACAATAAAACCAACAAATGAAAAAAAAATGGGGTCTGAAAAGGAACCAATATAGCTAAATCCACTGCATAGTTAAACATACAAATAATAAAAAATTGTTGCTTATATAGTCCTCTATACGGCCTACTAAATATTTTGTAAGTAAATAAATAACTTTTTTATTTATGATTAATTTATGAAGCGCTCTCAAATTTCTCCATACATTTTCTACTCGCGGTTCGTCATTCCGCGCTCAGACGCGCTCGTGAAAGCACCGGCGTAACGATTTTTCGCAAAAAAATATTTACGTACAGAAGTGTGTGCTGTATTGTATACTGTGGGTGGACGAAGTTGATACTTTTTCGGACCGAAATAAAAGTATGATTATTGGAATTTGTTTTAAAAATAAATACATAGTTGTATTTTTTTGTATAAATAATGGTTGTAGATTACGGATAAACATTGTGTAAATAATTATATTATCTTTAATCAAATTGAAATGGCGGAAATATTTTTTTTTCGAGATAATCGATACATAGTCAATTTTGGGGTTTTTAGGGGTGGTGATTACGTATGACATAATTTTTTAAATCCAAGATGGCGGGTGTATTTTTTTTATAAAATTCGACATTGTTATCAATTGTGGAGGTGTTGAAGGTGGTGTTTACGAATATACCATCCAAGTTTTGATTCATGATGGTGGATGTACATTTTGGTGATAAATCGACTTAGTTGTCAATTCATAAATCTGTCTGTCTGTCTGTCTCACCTGGATATCTCAAGAACTACTAATGCTATCAACTTGAAATTTAGAATAGTTTTAGATGACGTTTGCCCAACTATTTTGCAAACGAGAAATCAATTTAAAAAAATATACCTTTGCAAAAGGGACTGAAAGGGGGTCTTAAAAAATTTAAATGGGGCTACTAGGGCATGTGGGGTATCATATGAAAGAGCGCTGTTTGCACCTTCTCAAAAAAAAAAATTGAGCAGCATAGTTTCCGACTTGATGCAAAATGTAAAAAAAAACCGTTTTTATAAAAACAGATTTTTATCTATGCAAACTTCGGAGATAAGGAGGGGCCTTATCTCCGAAGTTTGCATAGATAAAAATCTGAAATTATTCCATGTGTTAGAAGTTTATGTAAACATTACAGGAAAAATAATACGATGTCTCTAATTAGCACAGTTTTTCAGAAATCATCAACATCATATATACGTACGGAACCCTCGGTGCGTGAGTCCGACTCACTCTTGACCGTTTTTAGGGTTCCGTACCCAAAGGTTAAAACGGGAACGGGGACTTTAAAAATAAACAATTAAATTAAAATAAAACAAATATTTAAGGAGGGCTCCAATACAACAAACGTGTTTTTTTGCCATTTTTATAGATAATGGTACGGAACCCTTAGCCGCGAGTCCGACTCGCACTTGGCCGGTTTTTTTTTATTTTCAGGAGCAAGAATGCGCAATAAGAGAATATAAGCCAAAAGGCACAAAAATAATCGAGATTGATTTCCTTTTTGAGCAGCTAATTCTTTTAGGTAGCCACACTTCTCTTTTTGATCGCGGCGTGAAGTATCTCATCATGAATAAAAACGAAAACAAGGGTTAACAAGATGCTTATACAGTGAACATTTAAAGACTGTAGCTTTAACCGTTTGGCTGTAAAACCTGTGTGATAGACGGACACGTGAGTGACAGCAATAGTGCTCCGTTTGGACCCTTCGGGTACTTAACCCTAGAAAGAGCTGGCCTTCATTCTAAATTTGAACTTCTTTGAAACATGAAATGAAAATATACTTTTAACTACCTACTTTTGTTTTAATTTTTATCAAAAGTACTGAAATCGCGCCCCAGTCTCTGTAAATAAAATACTTACTATTTTCATAACGGAATGATTATTTTTAAATACCACAACGAAAGTCTACGATAAACTCCCAGGCTAGTATTTGATTATGTAATGCTCAAACATTTGCCAGCAAAAATAATATTTACAAGTACCTACTTACATCTTTTCTAACTAATAGTAGCCTGTTGGATAATCGTAGGTGTTCCTTGTAATAGGTCGTTCGTTTGGGTTGTTAGTTTATGTAAAAATATGGTATTTAATCCATATGGTCAGCGCTTGAAATTTTTGGGTACCTACCTACGCTACGTAATGGCTGATGAATTTAAAAAATACTAAAAACATAATTATCACGCCGAAAGTACTTAGTCACAGTTACTAAAATTCGATTGCAAACTTACAACTAACTTTACTCAATCAATACCAGTAAAATTAAAAAAAAATATACCTTCAAGTACCAAGATTAGTTAAGTTACGTATAAAATCGAGCGGTCAGCGGTTTCAATGTGTGCGTGCGCGTAATGTTGTTGTGTTGCGATTCAGATACCTAAACTAGAGCGACTTCAAAATGTGATAGCGTCCTTAAGTCTTATAACCGTAGTGCGTAGGTAACCTAAAAGTTTATTGAACTAAGCTTTATAAGTTATTTTAAGATCTTATTTCTTGTAAAAACCGAATATTGTTACACAGGTTATATCGGTCAGACGTCATTTTTCCATTTGGTTAAAAACTTACTTAAGATGCAGCTATGATTTTAGTGACTTTTAAATCTGTTATTACGTCTCCAAGTAGTGCAAGTAAGTTATGCAAAAAATATGTTAAACTAGAACGCGTACACATCAATTTTATTATAAACGTGAATATTTAATTAAGCATTGTAGTAAAATACTTTTCTCAAACAAGCATGGAAATATTGTCATTATTTTCGAAAAAAGAACACGCGACGTATCGAATTTATGGTCAAAGAAAATCAAATTCATTGCAGGAGCGTTTTTTGAAATTGGAACATTACAACGCTCAATGCTGTATGAAACGGCGTGCTGGGGTTATTAAATACTCTTTTCTCAAACATGCTTGAAAATTCGAGCATTATTTTGACAGCCTTCTTCGAGATAAATCGAAATTGTTGTACTGGCCAAAGACATGCGAGCAGCGGCCACCAAAAGTTGTATGAAAATCCATATATGTCGTGGTTTAGCGGCCAAATAAATTACATAGCAAACTCTTAACTATTGTGTAATTTAAAAATGGAACGATCTTTTACTCCGAAACATGGCAACCAAGGAGGTAACTTATCAAAGGTTTTATTTAAATTTTGAACTGGGTTGCAAATAGAAAGCTGTATACATTTTGAAAAAAAAAAAACAAATGTACACATTGGCGCGTGAAAAAATATCGTTGTTCGTCATTGAATCTGGAATTTATAAATAATTTACTTTCCCTGCATTCTTTTGAGAAAACTAAATAAAACTCATACTTGACCTGCAGTTGCCTATTTTACGGCCTTTGCAATAATGTACTACTTATTTCATTTCTCATAAACTTGGAAAGTACGCTTGAAGTTACCTGATCAGAGGGATGAAAACAGTAGTTTTCGTCCCTGGGAAACGATTTTGTCTGTCAAAAAATTTAATAACTACCCAAGCCATGTCCCAACTTTTTATACAGCCACTGTGTTAAATCGCAGTGTAAGATTGTAATAAACAAATATTATCAATAATTTTGTAACATAACTATAAAGTTATACTTAATTACTTTTCACTGCGAAATATTTACCATCATCAATGATAAAAAATACTAGCTGGTAGGATGCCACAGAAAAATAAACATAAAAGAACCGGCCAAGTGCGTGTCGGACCACGCACAATGAACGGTTCCGTAGTTAGGATGAATCTATCCCAAAAACAAACTTAACATTGTAGTTGAAAAACATGTTCTCCCATACATCGATATACGTTACGGTCAATTCTTCAACTGCAAATTTAAGTTGGTCGCCTATTACTCGTTAACTTCTAAACCCTGCTTAGCTTCATTAAGTATAGTTTTCCTTCTAATTTCGTTATTTAAACTACTGCCATGATTTTTTTCACATGTCCAAAACCAACCATTTAGCTGGCAGGGGGGGGGGCACCTGACTCTAACAAAAATAGCACTTTAAACCTTAATATTACGCAAATGGAACTCAGAATTGAAAAATGTCTTTCACAGAGCCACAAATATTTTTAAACGGCCTATCGAACAATAACCCACACCATGTAATAGATGAGAAAAAAAAATATCATCCCCGTTTTACGAGCAAGGGAGTCCTAGGTACCCTAAAAAAAATGATTTTCATCGTTTTATTTAACGAATTATTCGGCAAATTACAGCTTTCTAGGAATAAGCGTCTCCGAGCTAAGCTAGGGACAGACGGACGGATGGACAGACAGACAGACGGACAGACAGAAAGACAGACAGACATGGCGAAACTATAAGGGTTCCTTGTTTATTACGGAACCCTAAAAAGGTGGGAAAGCGGCAATTCGATCTTCAGTTGTTTTGTCGAGGGCTAAATAATTTAAGTACAGACAATGATAATAGAAGTCTTAGAAAAAAGACTTACCTAACGGCACAATGTCACACTATTAGACGACACGTGGAAGTAGGACGGCATAGTTACGTATCGGGAGGGAAAAGAGACAAGACGAAGAAAATGTGGCTAATTACCCAAATTTTCTCCCATTATTTTTTCCCATTTCTTCCCGTGGGTGGCATAAAAGGCGACTAAGGGACTTACTAGAGAATGGGCAGCAGCGTTCTCTATGAACTTAGGGGAGGCCTATGTCTAGCAGAGGACGTTTTTCGGCCTAAATGATGATGATGACCTAAATTTTGACGTGCCACTTACCACGTACCACTAACTTATGTACCTCTTTTTACTTAAGTATAAAAAAATGAGCCGTCACGGGACGCCTGGCAGATGTGAAACATCGAAATTATTAACACACTACCTACTACATATAGACTGTATAGTAGCGACGCGTCGCCACGCGGCATGCGTCGCCCCGCCAGCAAACGGTTTTGCGTGCGGCTATAGATGTTTCACATCAATATCATTGGGTACAGATATTTGTATAGGTAAAATTAGTTCACCAGATTCAGATATGGATTCAACGCCTTATTTCATTAGAGAAGAGGCTAAAATAGTAGAGGAAATTCTTTTCAATACACTTCCTCGAAAACTGGTTCATATTGCACTCCGATTAGGTTCACAATGCAATGTATTTCTCACGCGTGCGATTTTTTATTTTCTAACACTTGTGCGGGAATAAAAATTGCCACAGATAACTTATACCTATACTTAGTCCAAATTGGTTCAATGCCTGAATTCACACCGTCTCGCGCCAGAGATAGTCCTCTCGGTCCAATCTATTCGGAGGTGATTTTTTTTTAATCTCGGCAAAGATGCGTCTTTGCGGCGTTAATATTTTTGGAATTTTTAAATAATGTTTATAAATAGAATACCATGATTATTGCAATATAAAAAAAAAACGTTTATGAACGAATGAACATTTATTTGTGTTCTAAACTCAAAAATATTTGAATTTTCTATTTTTCATATTAGGCTGTTTATCGGCTTTATACCTTTGCTTCTCCTTCAACCTGGCGAAAGCAAAGCACGAAAAAAAAAGAAAATTAAATCACAGTTTCCTAATAATTCATGACAAAAATGTTTTTCGTTATTTTATTTTATTTCTTCAAAAGTGTATTGAAAAACATCGTTTGAGACACGTGGACATTTGTTATTGCAGTTCTCGGCTCAAAAACAATCTCGCCTACGGCTCGGGTGATAATTCCGCCTCGAATGCAATAACAAACATTCTCCACTTATATCAAAATGTACTATTCCAATACACTTCCTTGAAAACTGGTTCTTATCGCACTACGATTAGTTTCACAATGCAATGTATTCACATAATAATATAGAATTTATGTGTATACGTTCTAATGCATAACTTACTTGCATTATTGGAAGGGATAACAACAGATTTAAAAGTCACTAAAATTATATATCTGCGACTTAAGGCACTGACAAGCGGCAAATGATAAAGTAGGCTTGTCTTAAACAAAAAAAATGCCAATTGCAAATCTATATAGTTTTTGGTAGCGGAAAAAAAATAAGTTATTCTTGAACATATTTCTCAAAACTTGGTTGTTACCAAAACACGTTTAGGAAGAGAATCTCGATACAAATGAATGGTAAACTAACCCTTTACTTTGAGTTTCAATCCAAAATATCTGTATTAAATATCTACGTACGGTTGGTATTTAATTAATAACAAGAACGTCTTATTTGTATGCAGAACTTGGTTGTTTTTTTATTTTCGATTTCTCAACTCATTTTGAGTAAATAAATAATTGCTTTATAATTTGCAATTACTTACAAGCGTTGTCATCGTCCTTCTCTTTCCTTTGTATGCCGTCTGACAGTGACAGCGGTTTACGTGTTGTCAGCGTCTTAAGTTTATGTAAGCGATTTTACTAAGAAAAGGAATGACGATCTTTAATGTGCCGTCTGGGTTTTAATTAACTCTAATAATATCCTTACTATACATTCATAGTTACTATAATCCTGTTTTTTTTTTGTGTGGGAAATTATCAAATATTTTCTCCTGCTCTCGGCGGAGCGGGAGGGCGTGTCAGGCTTTTACTGGCGGCTAAAACCCACCCGTGTTCCTTCCGTTACCTG
Organism: Tiliacea aurago; assembly: GCA_948098905.1. NCBI lineage: Eukaryota > Metazoa > Arthropoda > Insecta > Lepidoptera > Noctuidae > Tiliacea > Tiliacea aurago. Next base: position 2,209,396 of record OX402605.1, read on the forward strand.
TTTGCCAGGGCCACGATATTTCGGACAAACTTGCAACCCTGGCAGGAGGTACTATCATCCTAAATTTAATAATATGCGAATGTGAGGTTGTGTGTTTACCGATATGGATTGAAATTAAATTATAGATTTTCGGATTATTCCTTTACTTGTGCTGTGAGACCTTGCTTCTTGCCAAATTTGTCAACGGGAAGAACTTTGATTTGTTTGTAGTTAACTTTGATTTTAAGGTTTTCATTTGTTTGCGAGTATCAACATATGTCGCATAAATCACCATATTATTTTATTGCGTTGACTTGGAAGCTTCGTTTTTTAGAGCTTCAAATGACCTACGTATTTGATTTTAATTTCAGCTTGATACCTTCACGAGTTCCTGAGAAAAAGGGTCTTGACAGACTGACAGACAGACAACGAAGTGTTCCTATAAGGGTTCCGTTTTTCCTTTTGAGGTACGGAACCCTAAAAATAACAAAACGTTCGGCTTACTATCGGACAAATGACGATACGAGCTGATGATCGTACGATAACCTTCAACTCACACTCCCACCGTTTTTAAATACCAACACTCATTAGTTTGCTTGGTTAACTTGATCGTCGCGTATTTCGTGAAACGGCAAGAAACTCACACTCAGGGTACAGTACCCCGAGGGAGTGTAAGTTGCGTTAAGATTTTTATTCTCACTCTTATACTCTTAGCATTATGATCTATCGGTCAAATTTTAACGCAAACGAAATAGTTACGTTTACTCTCTTGCAAACTTAAGGCTTCTACATACCGGGGCGACTAGTCGCGCGACGCGACGCGACCCAAAGGCACCGCTCGTCCCGCGACACGCGGGGCCTTTGTGCCGTGTCGCGTCGCGCGACAAGTCGCGCTGGTATGTAGAAGCCTTTACACTGAACGTAAACGAAGCAAAAGGAGTACGTAAGCAGCGTAGCAGGTGGCGTTCTATAGTTTCTGCCTACCCCCATGGGAAGAAGGCGTGAGTTTAGGTACATGTATGTGTGTAATTATTGAATTAATTAATTTACACTACTGCCATCTAACTTCCGCAAAAATAGGACATAATGCTAACATATTATTACTACCGGCATATAACAGCCAATTATTAATAATATAATCTATAATAATTATTTATAGGTACACATTATTTGCAAATATAAGTTGTGTTAGTGTAGTGTTATAGGCTTCATATAGGTTTTCCTGAAACCAATAAGTATTGTTTTGTTTTCTAAAAACAAAAAAGTTATTTTCTAAAAAAAAAGCGTTGCCCCATACTAGGAATTTCTCCTGTATCGTGGGTGCGTTTACGAACATTTAAACTCACATACACAAACAGCCAGACCCGGAACAACTACTTTGAGGTCATACAAATATTTGTTCCGTGCGGGAGTTGAACCCGCGACACGCAGCGCAGCAGTCAGTCGCTTAACCACTGCGCCAACCGTGCCGTCAAATAAATGTTCAACCATACGCTGTATTTTTTTTTTAACTTAGGCTCAGCAGTTTTGGAAGGGGGGCGGAAATGGTAAATTTTCATCTATTTTCTTTAATAACTTTAAAACAAATTATTTCAAAATTATTATAAATTATATTTGAAATCCTCATAACATGTACTTTCATTTGATATGACACACGGTACAGTTAGCAAAAGTTTTCTAAAAAAGTGAACCCCATGTGCAAAATTCATTTATTTATGTTAAGGCTTCTACAGACCAGCGCGACTCGCGACGCGATACAAAGGCACCGCTCGTCGCGCGACACGCGGGGCCATTGTGTAGCGTCGCTTGTGGCTCCGGTCTGTAGAAGCCTTTATACGTTCATTTTTGGTTCACAGGAATCCATATGTGTACCAAATTTCAACTCCAGTAGATTTGAAGCAAACTGGCTGTGACCAACGGACAGACAGACACACGAGTGATCCTATAAGGATTCTGTTTTTTTCCTTTTGAGGTACGGAACCCTAAAAATAAATCTTGATGTTTTGAGAAGTCATTAAAATCGTGCGAAGCAGGGGCGGGTCGCTAGTTATTAATAATTCAAGATAAAATATACATAAGTAATAATAAATGCATTATTAAGTATGTAAATAAATTAAGATATGATTTATAATGTAATCTTTTGAAGTTATTTATGTCTAGACGGGTTATTAATCTAAATTCATAGGAGTGAGGAACAGGGTGTAAAGTTCACTTATACTCTATAGAAAAGGGAGGATCCTCCGACCAGACGGGTGTTGTATCTGGTGGGCAACTGCCCGACGGTTAATGTCGGGACATTGTATACAACGTGTAACGTTAAATAAGGAAAACCTCTTAAGGGGTCATTTTCCTTTTGCTGGTAAAAAAAAATTAAAATCAAAAACATCAAAATCAAAAGTCATTTATTCAAACTAGGCTGAGAAGCAGCACTTTTCGAACGTCAAAAATTACATGAGACAGTCCCCCGGCACGCCCGCCCTGCACACATTGCAATCTATAGTTTTGTATAATTTAGAAGCATTTTTTCAATTTTGTAAATGTGAGTACCATGGAGCCGATATGATAACATGTATGTGGCAGTTGAGAGTAGGTATGTCATGCTCACTTAAATGTCTAGCTGATGGTGGCGCGTGTGTTGGATCATTCGGTTCCCTACAAAATGGTTGAGTTGGATGGTGCTGATCCACGCGTCATGTTCGTGAACGGGCACCGTCAGTTGAGACTGGTCTTCTCTTAACTGCCAGGGCTTATTTGTAATCTTTTAATCTTATATTGTGTTTTAAATAAGTAATTTAATTTTTACATTGTTCTCACATATAGAAGCAACAAGAATAATGTACCCAGGATTTTGTAATTATGTTGATTTAAAAGAGTGTCCTTGGAGTTTCTTGCCTGTTCTTCTCCATAGAAATCTACGTTTTGGAATGGGCAAATAGCTTCAACTTTCTGACTAACTGACCGACTCTTTGACAATTCAAAAGTGCCTGTAATAGGTTTAATTATTATTGAAATAAATGTTTCGAGTTTGAATTTGATTGTACTCATCATTATGAACAACTTTGACTATGGGACCAATCCTAAAATCGCGGAAAAAAAAATCATATGTTCCCTACATTTTGACTTTTTGACGATTTTTATGAACATAAATGTATGGAACAGCAGATTTTTTTTTGGTGATTTCAGGTTTGGTCCCATAGTAAAAGTTGTTCATAATGATGAGTACAATGACCCCTTAAGAGGTTTTGCGCATTTAACGTTACACCTTGTATAGGCCAGTCGCGCGGTAAACTCTGCTTGCACGATGCAGAATTTTGCGTGACGTCAGTGTGATGCGTAGTTCGCATGTGGCGATGTAGATGCCGCCTCAAGTCAATAATATTATTTTAATGCAGAATTAAGATTCCTGGTCTTGAACCTTCGCCGCCTTATTACAAAACAAGATTTATATTTTGACATGGCTTAAACCATGGAGCCAGTTTTTGTAATAAGAACGTAACAGTGATTGAAATACCGTTCTTTATACAAAACTGAAAACTTAGTTCGGTACTAAGTTGTCAGTTTTGTGTTTAGGAACTTTACCATAGTCGGAATAAAATTCGAAATTCAATAATAGCTCCATGTTTTAAACCTGGGTCTGAAGATAAAAATTGTTTTGTAATAAGGGGGTCGGTACTCCAACACCGACCAACAATTTATTTTACTAACAATCAATGTGTGTCGGCTATTTGTTGTGGTGTTTATACTTGACGGTATGAAGAACTTAGCAGAAGCCTTTCCCAGTCTTTGAATCCATTCATTATATTAATATAAATGAATATAACTTTAAACTAAAGTACGGAAATCGCTAAAGTATGAAATGTAAACAAATTAACTGTCAAATTTGACAGTTTGACTTTATTGAATTTTGGTTTTATACATATAAGTGTTAAACGTGGCAAAGATCCTAAGCTATTCAGCTACTAATGACGTTAGTACGAAAAATACTTTAAAAAAATATATAAAAATAACTACAGCTTGTAAAAACAAAAAGATGAAATTATGTGTTTCAAATACTCTTATCATTAAAATAAAAATTAAAAAAGATACCTGAAAAATACTTTACATACCTAATTATGTCTATCACTGGCTGATCTATTTTATCTTTATTCCTAGTATTGAAATTATTCAATACTAGGAATAAAGATAAAATAGATCAGCCATGTTTCAGATTATCTCAAGTACAAACATATTATATGTGTTAAAGATTACAACAAAATACCTTGTGATATATTGCAATTAAATGAAAAAAAAATTAAAACTCATATTTAAAAGTACACTTTGCAAAAAAGCTTATTACAAATTAGAGAATTATATCCCAGATAAGAATGCTTGGAAACACGCTGGTCCTCGTTGCTATTGCTGTTTTAATTATATAATTTATTATTTTTATGACATTTATTTTACATTCTGTGATTACCTTAACTAACACACAGATATTTAATTTTTTAGGAAAACGTTTTATTTTATTTTACAATGTTTGTAAATATGTGAGCACCATGATGTATCTATCACTTAATTAATTTATCTGTCATTGCTTCATTATTAATTCTTTTTACCTATTGTGTTATAGTAATTTTATTCTAGGTGCATCGTCTTCACATATAATTATATAATTGATGTTCATACCTATACAAAATATTGTAAAACATTTTAAAAGAGTACTGGTGGAGTTTCTTGCCCATTCTTCTCCATACGAAGCTACCTTTTGGAAGGGGCGACTAGAATCAATTCTATTTTCTTTGTAAATGTTGACGTTCCTAAGTGCCATTTATGTGCCTATTTGAAATAAATTATTTGATTTTGACTTTGAGTTAGACCAGATGCTGCACAGCCTAAATGGAGCCTCGGCGGGTTTGCGGCATGAATTTGGACAAGACAAAAGGCACGCCAATCCACATCTTAGCTTCGCTTTTCGAAGTTGTAAAGATGTTTGTCCGCCTAGGGTAAGTTATACAGCACAGCAGCCACAACTTTGAGAAAGAAGCCGACAGAAGGATGCAGTTGGGTTGGGCAGCGTTTGGATTTTGGTATTCTCACGGTGGCATCACAATTAATTTTCGCCAACATCTTATACATTATGCTCATATAAAAAAAAAAACATTGATATTCACAATATTAACACCAGAGGTAAGGACAAATTACGTGCTCCATTTCACGGGCTTCATAAGGTTCATAACTCATTTGTTTGGCTTGGTATAACTTTTTATAACAACTGCAGCGTTGAAACTCTGCGGTGATAACTTTTTGCTCGCAAGCCGGTCAACGATTTTTATTATTTTTTTTTTGGTTATTTAAATAAGATAGATTTCCAAACAAGGTTGTAAATTTTTTTTTTCATGGAAACAAGCAGTCGTGAAAAGTTACTGATTGGAACGAGACACAAAAATGTTTGGGATACGATATGAAATTACAAGCTAACTTATTGAATTCTGTAGTGCAGTGAAATCAAGTGCTTGTGTTTAAAGCTAATGTATCTAAGTATATCCAATCGCTTATTGAATTCTGCAGGGAACCTTAGATTGGTGCGAGATCCTTAATATGTCTGATGGTATAAGACCAGTTAAAAAGCCCGTGTTTGGCCTTTAAATAAATAATAATAAAATATAATATCCATAATATAATATAATAATCTTATATATAAAATTCTGGTGTCACAATGTTAGTTACCATACTCCTCCGAAACGGCTTGACTGATTTTTATGAAATTTTATATGCATATTCAGTAGGTCTGAGAATGGGCTACTATATATTTTTATACCCCTAAGTGTTAAGGGTGGCTTTCCCACGGGATAGAGACTTACGCGGGTGAAACCGCGGGGCGCAGCTAGTATAATATAATATCCCCTACTGGTGCGCGCGATAACTTCTTATAGAATCTTAAGTTATTACTAAAATAACTAAAATTAAAAGTTGTTTATAATGATGACTACGATGACCCCTTAAAAGGTTGGGCGTTAATTCTGGGACATGTTGTATATGCTAGTCATTAATGCTATTTGCGTAAGAAATGAATTTTTATTTAGTTAATTAATGATTTGTTATAAAGAAAACAAAAAAGACCTATTCAAGTTAGTTTGATGTCAAAGTTCATAGAATACTATATTTTTAAGTTATATAAAATGTTCTCAAGTAAGTGAGATCCTTGTAATTTCTTATTGAGAAATAAAATTTCTTTAACCATAGTCGCGCGGTAAACTTCGCTTGCGCGATGCAGGATTTTGCGTGACGTCAGTACTGTGATGCATAGTTTGCATGTGGCGATGTGGAAGCCGCCCCAGGACATAGAATACTTTTTTAATACCGGTAGTACCTTCCCACGAGATAATATCCCACCTCCACGCGAACGAATTCGCGAACGAATTAATAAAATATCTTTATCTAACACAGTATTTGATAACTGTGTACAAGTTAAGGTGACGATAACCGACTTTTAATGATTTTATACTGAAGATCACGTCTAAACAAGTAGTGTTAAAGATTTCAAAAAAATATATGTTAAATTAGAGCATTTTCTCAATAACTTAATATGTGAATATTTTAGATTAAGTATATATTACATGGTGAAATTAATTTGTAAAGTTATGTCTAACGCGGATAAACAATGGCGCAAAATCTACCAAATGTATTTTTCTCAAACCTTCACCAATTTAAAGATAATTTAATTATTGATCTTTTAGTATACGCGTTTTATTAAAATACCTTTTGTTTTGTGTTTAATAAATTAATAATGCGTCAAATTGGGGACAGCGCTCCCTGATGGGCGAGTCCTATTACTGGCTGAACGTAGCACGCGTTGCGTGAGCTCAGTACAGAACACGCAAGCTAACCACTCAAGGTCACTGGCATATAATACATAATATTGTATAGAATCAAGTTTTTCTAAACGAAACAGACAGCTGTGCTGCTGGGGAGTTTGTTTGTTGTTCAAGGTCACTGGCATATATCTGCGTCTTAACACGCAAATAATATGAATACATAATCAATATGTTTACGCATTGCTTTTTTGCACTGATCAATCTTTTTAAATGACATACCGTATTTTTATAATGTTGGTAGTACTTACGTGTTTTCAACAACATGCGGATATTATTAAGGCTTATCGTAAATAATGGAACGGCGTACTTGATGGTATTTTCCATGGAGGGACTGCCCATCTGATCTCCATAACCCAGTTGCAGGGCAACACGATACCCTTGGTTAGACTGGTTGACAGACTTTTTTTTTTGGGTTTCTGACTTTCCAAGTTTCAAAGATCTACGAATGACAGCCGGGACCAAAGTCAAAGTCAAAGTCAAATTGTATATTTCAAATAGGCCCATTTAGGGCACTTTTGAACGTCAATATTTACAAAAAATAGAATTCGGGTCGTCAGAAGCCCGAAAGTCTGACAAGCAGTCTTACCAAGGGGTATCGTGTTACCCAGTAACTGGGTTGTGGAGGTCAGATAGGCAGTCGCTCCATGTAAAATACTGGTATTTAGCTGCATTTGGTTGGACTGGAAGCTGATCCCAGCATAGTTGGGAGAAGGCAGGCAGATAATTATGGTGTGCAGTGGATTAAAGGGAGGTATTTGTCGGAACTGCTGATCCATTTCCGAAAATTCTTTTCGTAATGGGAAACTATAGTATTGCCGAGTGTCATAGGATATATTTTATGTTAAAATATGAAATTTAAGGTGGACGAAGTCGCGGGCAGTTAAATGCGGGAAATAAAGTGAATTATGCTGTAAATCTTCGTCTTGTCCAAATTCTGGTCGGGCTGGTCCACAAATTCAAGGTCACTCAGCGTGCTATGGAGCGGGCTATGCTCGGAGTTTCTCTGAAGGATAAGATCAGAAATGAAGTTATCCGGAAGAGAAGCGGTGTTACCGACATAGCCTGCAGAGTAAGCAAGCTGAAGTGGCAGTGGGCTGGCTATGTTAATAAAATAATAAAAATAAAAATGTTTATTTTTCTTCCACAAATAACACTTATTAACTATAACTTAAAAATGGGGCATACAAATATTATGATGAAGAACAATGTTCATTTGTGGGAGACTGGTGCCTAAACTAAGCCGTGACTTGTATTTCAGGACACCAGGGACTCCCCCCTAGGGGCGAAAATATCATCAAAAACAGAGAAATGTTTACATAATGAAAGTTACATTTCATGTTATAAGGGCAAACTATTTGTTAAAAGAGAATAATAACACAATATTAAACATATATGAACTGTATGAAGAGTAGTGGAGTTCAAGGTGCATGTGAGGTGTGGGTGTGATGTGTTTTGTGTTTGTCTGTGTGTGTGTGTGTGTGTAGTGTTTGGAGGGTGAGAGGGTATGTGAGTGGGTTCATGTTCAACTAGACGAATGGTTCCTATTACGTTTTTATGACTAGGAGCTCTTCTGTTTTTATGTAGTTCAATTTTAGTAGCCAGTTAGTCTGTTTATGTGTGTGTAGTATGTTTGTCGAAGGATCGATGGCCGGTGGAGCAGACGAGTCCTGGAGTGGAGACCGCGTATCGGCAAGCGTAGTGTGGGACGCCCCCCCAGATAGATGGACCGACGACCTTAAAAAGGTTGCTGGGACAGACTGGATGCGGAAGGCGGAGGACAGGGTGTTGTGGCGCAGCCTGGAAGAGGCCTATGTCCAGCAGTGGACTGCTATAGGCTGAGTTGATTGTGCTATAAATGCACCCGCACCCGCCAATCTTATCTCTTCATCACCCTTGGTTGATTGGTAGAGAATGCCTAAGGCAGTAAGTCCACCTTTGTAACTTATTGTGTGCGAGAAGTTTAAATAAATAAATGCGATTGTGACCAACCAGTCGATGCTTAAAAAGGCTGGACTGGTAGTTCGCAATGGCATGCTGGTGCACCCACACTTATGTATGGAAGTGAATTTTGGGTGTGGCAAAAGAAGCATGAAAGTAGAATCAATGCTGTGGAAATGTTTTCATTGCGAAGCATGTGTGGCGTGACTGAATGGCTGAAAAATATGTGATAAGGCAACGGTGCGGTTTAAAAGAAGATGTAGTACAAAAAATTAAAAGAGTAGGTATGCTTAGATGGTTTGGTCATGTTGAGAGGATGAATGTAAGGCGACTAACACAAGGTATTTACAAAGCAGAGGTGAGTGAAAACGCCGGGAGAGGACTCCCTAGAAGGACATATAGTGACCTAATTGGTGATGTTCTTCAGAAAGGTCAGGTGTGTAGTACTCGCAACCGGCGAGCGTGTATGACCAGATGTATGAATGTATACGAAGCAAAAGGAGTATGTAAGGAGCGTAGCAGGTGGCGTTCTTGCCTACCCCCATGGGGAGAAGGCGTGAGTTTATGCACATAGAATAATAAACTATAAAAATCAGTAAAAAAACAGCTTATGTTTATAGTAACCATTCATTAATTATATCCATAGTTTGATGTCAATCTAATAAGTATGTTAATGTCGCAGACTGTGACGTTAATGTTAATTCATAAAAAACTGTTGTTCTATTGGTTTTAACTTAAGTTTTGAGGTTCCTTACAGCTTAAGCTAAAGTATTTGAGAAAAGTTTTCCATAATTATGTCATGGTTATGATAATAGTTATTTATGATATTAGTACGGTAAGTTGGTTTTTACAATCGAGTATCGTCTTACCATAGTCACGAGTTTGTAAATACCAGTTTCCGCACGTGTGTCATACAACGTTTTCAACACATTTGCGAGAAAACAGTACAATAGATAATGAAATAAAGTCGCAAAAATCTTTGACGTTTCTAATATGAAAATGGCGAGAATTTACAAATGGCGCCACGTGCACGTGGTGAAAATTAGAACTACATCTTTCGTCTCATTTTCTCTTTAGTATTAAAGTAAGACAAACTGAGCAAAAGCGCTTCCGAGGAGATTCAATCATTCAGCTTATTTATTCTCGTGAAACTCCTTGGTGGAATTCTTCTATTTATAATTTTTATTGAAATAAAAAAAAAACCGTAAGGATACGCACGGCGCTATACAACGGACTATGCGGTAAAACAGATATTTAGTTGAGAGTACCTATTTTACCGCACATTCCGTTGTATGGTGCGTAGTTTTTAACTTTCGAACAATGTGGCTTCGTAAATGGATTTTTTGAGCTTTGTTGAAAATGTTATTTGTTTCTGTAAATTAATTGGTAATAAACATAACATAGTATAACGCCAGTATTCCCAGAAGGATAAGGCAGACATGTACCTATAGTAGGGTGGGGCGGGGCTAATATCTAGTCCCAATTTACACTGAGAGACCCTTAAATCTTAAAATCGAGTATTTAATTACTTATCTATAAAAATGTTGTATGAAACCTTACATAATTCAGCTTAAGAGGCCGGCGATGGATCATCATCATCATCATCATTTCAGCCGAAAGACGTCCACTGCTGGACTTAGGCCTCCCCCAAAAAGGGGGGTCTTGCCATAATCGCCACGCTTGGCAGGCGGGTTGGCGATCGCAGTATGGTTTTAAAAATGCGTAGAGAACGCAGCTGCCCATTCTCTAGTAAGTCCCTTAGTCGCCTTTTACGACACCCACGGGAAGAAATGGGATGGTGCTATTCTTTACGTCCGGCACCAAACGGAAATGGATGCGTAGTTCATATAAACGTAATACCAAAATAATTTGTAAATCAAACATAATCTTGAGGTAGTGTGTCTTTATTCCGATTGGAATACAGAATATCTAGGTTCCCAAATATATATGAATGGACACTGATTTGAACGAGAGTTATGACAAAAATAAGTTTTTTAGACAAATTTTAAATTTCTCATATCTCGTCTATAAATCATTGTCCTTACAAAATGTATATAAATACACACTACCTTAAGAATATGTTTGATTTACAAATTATTTTGGTATTACGTTTATATGAACTACCCATGCTACGCCGGCTCCTTAACCCTCAAATAGTCAGAAATGTGAATATTCATTTGTTCTCCGAAAACTTTAGCGGCAAATGCAAAATGGAATTCTGTACTTTTTATTTGCTTACGGGGTAAAAAGTTCCAAGTTTGGGGTAAACTCAAACTCAAAGCATTTATTTCAATAAAACCATTTACAGGCAGTTTTGAATTGTCAAAGTGTCGGTCAGTTAGAAATATGAAGCTAGTTGCCCATTCCAAAGCGTAATAGGTACATAAGGAGAAGAACGGGCAAGAAACTCCACGGACGCTCTTTTTAACCGACTTCCAAAAAGGAGAAGGTTCTCAACTGATCTGATGATGAAGCCGGAAGGTAGGCACTGGAACTCCGTTATAAAATAAAGTATCCTACCCGTGATTGATCTTATTGGAATTGACATTAAAAAAAATGTATGATCACAATTTGTGTGGGGTAGGTACCACTACTAAAAAGTGAAAAATAAAAAAAACTTATTTACAAAAAAAAAACAACCGACTTCCAAAAAATAACACTAAAAAGTGAAAAATAACTTTAATTTTCGGAAGCACATAACATAACATCACGCCTTGTTTCCCCGAAGGGTTGGGCAGAGGTGTACCTGTAGAGCACCCACATTTAATATTATATTTAATTTAATTTTGGAAGTCGGTGACAAAAACGAAAATACAGAACCAATGACACCGACTTCCATTATTTTTCACTTTTTAGTGTTATTTTTTGGAAGTTGGTTGTTTTTTTTTGTAAAAGTTTTTATTTTTCACTTTTTAGTAGTGGTACCTACCCCAACGGTTCAACGCGCTGCGTGTCCAGTATAACAATGTATTCAGGATGCTGTTGGGTCTACCACGCTTTTGTAGCGCTTCCGGGATCTTTGCCGAGGCCAGGGTCGATGGTTTTCATGCCATTATACGGAAACGGTGTGCCTCTATTCTCGGTAGAATACGTGCCAGCTCCCACAGCATCCTGAGTATTGTGTGTGTTGGGACAGCTCCATGCTGGTTCACTGGATACGGCTGCACACGTAGGTGTCAGTCGTTTCAATTTTGTATATAGAGTGTGGTTTTTACTAACATTAGGTTAAGTCCTTTACTAACAACTTGGATCTGAAATTAAATAAATATCCAGAAAATAGCTAAACAAACAGAAAAAGTAAGAAGTCTTAATGTCTAGCTAATGAGGTACCTATTATGGTCAAATATTAAATGGTAAATCAAAATGCATTATTTTAAAATCAACCTCTATTAATATTTTCGTTTAAGTATTAAAATTTCATTATAATCTTAATATTTTAGAATCATCATCATTAATCATTTCAGCCGAAAGATGTCCACTGCTGGACATAGACCTCCCCCAAAGGGCGGGTTTACCATAATCGCCACGCTTGGCAGGTGGATTGGCGATCGCAGTATGGTGTTAAAATGCATAGAGAACGCTGCTACCCATTGTCTAGTAAGTCCCTTAGTCGCCTTTTACGACACCCACGGGAAGAAATGGGAGGGTGCTATTCTTTACGTCCGGCACCACACGGATCATATTATATCACGGATATGACCTTTAATTACTTTGAGAAAGAAGCCGACAGAAGGATCCGGTTGGGTTGGGCAGCGTTTGGAAAACTTCGTCAAGTCTACTCGTCGCCAATCCTGCAGTGTTTGAAGACTAAGGTCATCAACCAGTGCGTCCTGCCCGTTATGACATACGGTGCCGAAAGGTGGACACTGACAGTCGGGCTGGTCCACAAATTCAAGGTCACCGCGTGCTATGGAGCGGGCTATGCTCGGAGTTTCTCTGAAGGATAAGATCAGAAATGAAGTTATCCGGAAAAGAACCGGAGTTACCGACATACGAGTAGCCTGCAGAGTAAGCAAGCTGAAGTGGCAGTGGGCTGGCCATGTTTGTCGAAGGACCGATGGCCGGTGGAGCAGACGAGTCCTGGAGTGGAGACCGCGTATCGGCAAGCGTAGTGTGGGACGCCCCCTCGATAGATGGACCGACGACCTTAAAAAGGTTGCTGGGACAGACTGGATGCGGAAGGTGGAGGACAGAGTGTTGTGGCGCAGCCTGGGAGAGGCCTATGTCCAGCAGTGGATTGCTATAGGCTGAGTCGATTGATTGACCTTTAATTAACTACCTAAACCAATGGAGTAATTGGAGTATAGATAATTTATAAGTTATAATACACAAATGCTTATTTATCTATATTTATTTATTGCAAAGACATTTTATCTAGTCAAATCGATATTATATTCACATTTATATAACATTTATCAATTTCAATAATCAAGTCATAATATAAATACACAATCATCATCGAACAAAAACGATTCCAAATGCTAAATTTTACTGCAGAATATACATATATTACTTATTTAAATTATCCGGTATTACTTACATAATTTAACTCCGCAGTTTCCACTTTTCACAACACCAATAATTTGAGAATTTATCTTATTTGCTGCCACTGCTGGATCCAGCAGAATATCAGCGTTAATTATATTTGCCTGACACATGCTGAGCTGGACTCCTATTGGTGCAATCTTTTCATTATTTTAAAGTGTGTCCAATAGTGTCATCAGTACATCATTATGTCTTTTCTTTTTTGTATATTGGCCCCTTGTAGCTATTTCCTAATATCCATGTAATTAGTTATTATTTAATCGTGCTGTTGTATGCACAAAATAAACAATATACCTATACTCAATATATTTATTGCTTCCACATGTGAACTTAGGTAGTAGGTTTTACAAATATGATCACTGTGGACCCTGTCGGGCACAGCAGAAGTAGGAGAGGAAGAGAGCTTTTATTTGACTACTTAGTTGTTGTAATAAATATTGTAATTATTTTATAAGAATCTAAGTAATTTAAAATTTGTCATTGAAATATTCATTTATATTATAATAGCATTTATTTATTAGAAATTGTTTTAATTTATTAGTGAATATATTCAATTTTTGTTCTTCTTTCCTATCTATACATATATACTTTATTTTTTATTTTTTACAACGAGAATTCTACCGCGGACATGGTCGTCCGCGCCCTTTTTTTAACCGACTTCACAAAAAGGAGGAGGTTCTCAAGTCGTGTGTATGTTTTTTTTGTTTTTTATTGTTTACTGGTTTTTGTTTTGTTACACAATATTATCTTACTCCTACGCCGGACAACATTACTCTATGCTTACTTATCTAACTTAAGTCTACGTGAGTCCATAGTTTTTTTTTTTATAAACTTACTCGAAAAATTATTATTAAATTTATTAATATTAAATATTAAAAAAAACAACAGGTTTTGGTACATAAATAATAACTAGGATTAAGACGGAGATATATGCCAGTGAACTTGAGTAGTTCTAGAGCTTGCGTGTTCTGTACTGAGCTCACACAACGCGTCGTACGTTCAGCTAGTAATAGGACTCGCCCATCAAGGAGCGCTGTCCCCAATTTGACGCATTATTAATTTATTATACACAAAACAAAAGATATTTGAATAAAACGCGTATACTAAAAGATCAATAATTAAATTATCTTTAACGTGGTAAAGGTTTCAGAAAAATACGCTTGCTGGATTTTGCGTCATTCTCAGTTTTTTATCCACGTTAGACATAACTTTACAAATTAATTTCACTATTTAATATAAACATAATCTAAAATATTCACATACTTATTAAGTTATTGAAAAAAAACTTTTTACAAAAAAATAGTAACCGACTACCAAAAATAACACTACAAAGTGAAAAATAACTTTAATTTTGGAAGTCGGTGTCTTTGGATCTGTATTTGAGTTTTTTGCCACCGACTTCCAAAATTAAAGTTATTTTTCACTTTGTAGTGTTATTTTTGGTAGTCGGTTACTATTTTTTTGTAAAAAGTTTTTTATTTTTCACTTTTTAGTGGGTCAGTTTTGAATTTATCTAAGTTACAATAGCCTAATGTTAACTGCTCATCACCTTTTATAAAATATTGCTTTTCCCGATACTGGGACGTTAATTGTTGAGGAGTTCTCCTGGTAAGAACCAGGAGAACTGCCACTCACCATATGTATAGTGACGAGCATAAATAGCTTAATCGCAACCCGTTAAATAGGTACTCATTATTATATTGTTCCGGTGGCCATCTGTGGTCTCCATCATCAGTTCCATTTCACCAAATGGTGCTTTCGGAGAGTAAATGCATGAGTTACTATAAAAAATACCCAAATCGCTATAAGTTTGCATATAAAATTTGAGGGTTTCCCTCGATTTCCATGAGATCCCTTCATCAGATTCGGATTTGGTGGCAATGGGACCACCTCGGGAGTATACCCTTTCAAACAAAAAAAAATGTTCAAAATCGGTTCATAATTGATGGAGTAATCGCGTAACAAACATAAAAAAAAAAAAACATACAGCCGAATTGAGAACCTTCTTCTTTTTGGAAGTCGGTTAAAAAGTGCTCTAATTTAACAAATATTTTTTTCAAATCATTAACACTACTCATTTAGACGTGATCTTCAGTATAAAATCATTAAAAGTCAGTTATCATCGCCTTAAGGCTTAAGGCGAAAACGTCAGGGTAGCCCGCGGAATTCATTAAAACATCAATACAACTCTCTAAGTTTATATTACCCTTTTGGATGACTATTTTTGAGGCCAATTCTAACGAGTTGTATTGCTGATTCTAATGAGTATAATTCTGTAAAGCCATATTTGTTAAGTTATTAATATTTTAATTATCAAACAACTTGACACTGACCTGCAAAAAACGTAAGAAAATCGCGAGCGACTTTAGCACATTCCCCTTAAGCATTAACGTCATTACTTTTTATTAATAAATGTAATACATTCTGGTTTAAAACTATTTGCATAGTTAAAATTTGTCTTACCAGTAATTATTTTATGATAATCAATTTAAAAATAATGACATACGTATGCAAAAAGAGCTGTCTTTTAATTTTATTTAGGAGATCGAGGTTTTATAAAGAATACCTGATAAGTGCACAAAACTTTAAATTAAAACAACTAAGGGGCACTTCCTAATGTCATCATCCTCCTAAAATCAAAATCATAAGCATAGCATGGCATTAAATCATAAGCATAGCATGGCATTAAATCATAAACATAGCATGGCATTAAATCATAAACATAGCATGGCATTAAACCATAAGCATAGCATGGCATTAAATCATAAACATAGCATGGCATTAAACCATAAGCATAGCATGGCATTAAATCATAAGCATAGCATGGCAGTAAATCCGCTTCTGTACATTTGTGTGCTTGAAGTATTAAATAAACAAATAAATAAAATAAATAAAATTCAAATCAGTACTTTTGATCGTCAAAATTACATAAGACAATCTCCAAAACGCGCATTTTACGACTTTCTAGTGCTTTAGCTGGGAAGAAGTGGCGCAACAGTGTGTTGCGCCACTTCTTCCAGGATCCTTATCAGGCTTGGGATAAATTCATCCCAACTACGGAAGACGGAACGCTTCATTGTGCGTGGTCCAACATGCACCATTCCTTACAAAAGAAATCAATCAAGATGAAATACAGCCCGTGTACCTTTACGTCCCGCTTTGTGCGTAGCAAATTTTTGAAATTTAGAATTTTTGATAAGTGATTTTTCAAACCTTTGACGTGGTTCAATGAAGTTGCCAATCGATTTACTGATTTATTTTCGTTGGATCCCAGTTTTGAATCCCGGTTTATTATTTTTGGCGTATCCAACGCCAAAAATATTATTATGTATGAGAATTACGTTTTATTATCGTTGAATCCCAAAAACTATTTCCGTTGGATCCCAAATGCTTAAAAAAAACTGAATGCAGGTACTTTCTACAACAAAATTGTAATGGTCGGAACAAGGCCTGACATTGCATACGCAGTCAGTGTAGTGTCAAGGAGTCTGGAGAAACCGACTCAAGCTGATTGTGTCAGAGTTATTTTACCATTTTTTCATTATTGGTAATTGAATATTTGTCAATTTTGTATGTAACCCCTATCTATTTCTATATGAATTAATTATGTAATCAATCAATGTACGTCCACCCTTAACAAACGTCACGTAAGGCCGCAATATTGATAAGGGTGTGACAGTACATGAAAATATAAGTATGATAAGTTATGGGAACCTACACAGACCTACAAGCCTAACAGCCTACGACCCTAAGCCCTATAAGCCCTACAGCCCTAACTTACCATATACCTAGTATGTGATAAATAAATATATAAATAGGTTCAGGATGTCTGCACCATGCGACCTAAGGTTACAGACGGATAGTAGACAGGATTTCCACGTTTTGGGAAGGGTAAACTCACTGCCAGTCGCGCAGACTCACGAGACTGATCAGAGATGGCTAAAGGTGTCTTGGCCACAGAGGCGAGAGAGTCGGGGTAATGAGACAAGAATATAAAATTCAAATCTGATTTATTTACAAAATTATACAGCTTATATACTACTTTTTCTTCACACACACTATTACATAAAATCTTTGTGTCCTATGCGTGTGAGATGCAACCAAATCAATATTTTTAACTGGGCCGCGCGTCAGCCGGGCCGAGTGCTGAGTCAATGTCCAAAGGTAACGTTGAACATTCTGGCGACTCTCAGCTGGGGTACAGCTCGATGGTCTCGTATGGTCTGGCCTGGCCTTGTTCAGTTTGTTGTGACTGAGTGGGTACGCTGCGTGGTATGCCGTACGACTGCGGTGTTTGTTGCGTGTGTGCTGTTCTGCTGACGGTCGTTGGTTGCCGCACAGTTGGCACAGTGTTTCTTCTGGCTGCAATAATGGCTCGAAGTTGTTTGGACACCTGTGGACCGAAATAAATTAAAATACATGCTAAAGTTATAATTATAAGTGAAGTACTGATGCTAACTATGGATGTATGAGACCCTAATTGTCTCCAAATTGTGTTGTCTAGCTGACTTTTTAAATTGGTTTCGGATGTGACTAAATGGTCGAAAACTCCTTTTGACCTGTCTAATACTAATTCCTCTTTGGATATATCTTTTATATTTGTTGGTAAAATCTGCGTGTTAAGAGTAAAGTTCGTTGTTTTAGAATAAGAAGCTAGCACTGTCATAGTTGTTGTTCTTTTTGCAGCAAGTATGTTGTTAAGTGTTTTAATGGGTTAGAAGCGTTATGACTACCTCTCGATAAGACTAAATAGCAGATATGACTAGTTCGCTATAGGACTTAATCTCGATATAACTAGATCGCTGTAAAACTAATTAGCTGTTTGACTACATATGCATAAGTCCTGTTATCAAAATGACTCATTATCGATATGACGTACAATAAGTATAGAGTATAGTATCGTATCTAAAAGTGGCATTAGTATAGGAACTTCATGGAGTACCTACTTAGCTTTACTAAAGTGTGACGAAATCTCAAGAAGGACGATACATCACTAGAATTACTGCTAATTTGCCGCTCTTGCCTTCATCTTATATACAAGACGGATGGTCTGCTATTGTGGAATGTTCAACGCAATCACCTGAAATGAATGCATTCGCAAGCTACTTTTGCAGGCAATGGCTAAAGAATCCTTTGCTTATTTCCTGTGCAAAACAAAAGCACCGAACCAATTGTGCGCATGCAGCACAAACCAACATTGTTACAATTTTTATTTTATTTAAAAAAAGAGGCACATTTTCAAGAAAAAAAAATCTAAATTCTCTGTTTGAACCGAACAATAAAAGAATAAACACCATATTATTCAATCGCAAGTATCAAAGAGAATTAAATAAACTTGAGACGAAGGATATTACGCTCCTATCTTTTTTTTAAAACGTTAGCGATTTAAAGCGTAAGTTTAAATAAATAAATAATTATGTTACAATGAAATGCTTTCATTTGAAGTATTTTAGTATAGGTACCAAGGAAAAAAACTTAATGCTATAACTCGATAACTGTACTCCAAAAAACAAACGAAAATATAGTCGTTACGCTATCTGGCCTTATTGCGATCTAGTCCAAACACGATATGGTCCTAACAAGATCTAGTCATATCGAGATTATGTCCTATAGCGAATTTAGTCTTATCGAGAGGTAGTCATAACGCTTCTAACCCGTTTTAATGACGCAATTCTCGGAACTCCGACATATTGAATCGTAATTTCTTTTCGTTGACCGTCACACACAATCGATATGGCAATCGATTTTGTTGTAATGAAAAGCCAAGTGTTTTGCATGAATAATTGCTTCCATACAACATCTGTCGATATTTTGTAGGTATTTGACGTGCATTGGGTTTGGGTGTAGTTTTCAGTTCTAAAGAGTTGTTCAACTATGCAATTTTTATTTAATTGCATGTTCTTGACAGCTACAGGATAGCAGACAAACTCTGTATTACTACGAAGACAGTCTTTAAATTCTTATTGACTTAGTTCAAAGTAACGCTCGTTGTTGTAATTTCTTTGTTTTCGTTTACAGGGAGCGGAATCAATGTATGAATAGATCTTTTCTGACTTCCATACAACATCTATATTTTTCTGGTGTTTGTTTATCACGTGATAATTGATTGTTAGTGTATGATGTAGGCCCGCCAAAAGGCTTAAGGCAATTAAAACGGTTTTCCATGAATTTCTTCATCTCGTCAAAGGATTGTAATTTATTCCGGTTTAGTAGTTGATCTTCATACTTCGTATTTGTTTCTTCGTCCCATTTTCTACTGACTATTCTTATCATTAGAGGGCCCCAAGATGATGTGTTTATGCGTTGATTTTTTAGCGCCTCAAGACATTCATTTACAGTGTCATGCATATCTCGTAATTGTGGCGCGTTTGCTCGTTGCATTTTAGGTAAATCTAATAATTTGTCAATAAACTTGGTAGCGATCATGCGCTCGTCTTCATATCTCTGCGTAAGCAATTTCCAAGCTGTTTCATAATTTATTTCGCTTATTGTTAGGTGACGTATTAATCTTGCAGCGTCGCCTGTTACGTGTTTTTTAAGATACTGCAGTTTTTCTGTATAAGATATTGATTTGTCTTCGTGTATTATTTTTGTAAATAAATCTTGAAATGTGCACCAAGAGTCATAGTTTCCCGCGAATATGGGTATATTTATTCGAGGAAGTTTTCCTGAAGATTGTGATGAAATTCCTTTTTTATCCGAGTTCTGAAAGAGAGAGTTTTAGAGAGTTCTTTCTTCCAATAACTCCGTAGTAATGTCATAGTCTTTCTGTGTATTTTCGAAACAATTATCTCTGAAGTAGCTATTGTCCAATGTACTTTCGGCCATCAGTAGTCCGATGTGCATTTCTTCGATTTCTAACCATTGTTTTTGTAAAGTTTGTAATAGTGTTTGTAAATGCCATATTGGCTTATCCTGAGTAACGGATTCCTTAGCCTGAGATATTTTCTTAGATATCTGCGTCATTCGGAATAACTGTATAAACAGATTTGGGCTGCTGACAACGTCCTTGTCTTCATCTTCTTCTAAAAGTCGTGGTTCATAGACACTTTGTACACGTTGTAGCCTTTCTTCGCACTTTTTAAGGTAGTCGATTCCCTCGTCGTAACATTGTTTTATGTTACCAAAGTAGTTTGTAGTAATATATTTATGAGTTGATAAAACCTCCTGTTCCTGTAGTCTTAAGTGATTTCCTTGTACTCGCTGAAAAACTTGGTCTAAGGTTTTTTTCCTTTCGTTGATGTATTTTTCTGTTTTTCTTGTGGGCGAGTCTTTTTTTATGTTTGACAATACCCTTTTGATCTCGTTATAATCCGCCTCCTGGCTCCTGATTAGTTCGTTAACTCTCTCTATCTCCATAGTGCTCTTCTTTCTTCTTCCCTAACGGCCCTACCCTACTCCAATAGTAAAGTCCGTACTAGTGATATCTGCGCTCTTGTTATAACTTTGCGACTTTTCAATCAACTGGTTAAACCCGCTTGTGGGAGGCCAGTGACCGATCCGCAACGAGAGGCTTTCCGACAGAATACAATGTTCTTCAGGAAACCTGAAACTGATGCTTTGTTGAGTACACCAGCCCCCAGTTCCCTGAAGTGTCAGTCTGTCAAATTCAATCCCTACAGTGGGCAAGGGGACCGCGTAATTCAAATGCTCGAAGGACCAAAATGTACGTCCACCCTTAACAAACGTCACGTAAGGCCGCAATATTGGTAAGGGTGTGACAGTACATGAAAATATAAGTATGATAAGTTAAGGGAACCTACACAGACCTACAAGCCTAACAGCCCTACGACCCTAAGCCCTATAAGCCCTACAGCCCTAACCTACCATATACCTAGTATGTGATAAATAAATATATAAATAGGTTCAGGATGTCTGCACCATGCGACCTAAGGTTACAGACGGATAGTAGACAGGATTTCCAGGTTTTGGGAAGGGTAAACTCACTGCCAGTCGCGCAGACTCACGAGACTGATCAGAGATGGCTAAAGGTGTCTTGGCCACAGAGGCGAGAGAGTCGGGGTAATGGGACAAGAATATAAAATTCAAATCTGATTTATTTACAAAATTATACAGCTTATATACTACTTTTTCTTCACACACACTATTACATAAAATCTTTGTGTCCTATGCGTGTGAGATGCAACCAAATCAATATTTTTAACTGGGCGCGTCAGCCGGGCCGAGTGCTGAGTCAATGTCCAAAGGTAACGTTGTACAATCAATTTAATTTAGTTTATTTATTTATGTCAGCATTGTCAGTGCATGTTGTATATTTTTTTTAAATTCTAAACTGTATTAATATTTGCACACCATGACAATATGGTAAACTGCGGTAAACATGTTAGCACAACTCCATGTACTTATAATACCTTGCATGCATTTATTTTATAAGTTTATATACACACATGTTTGCGCAAATAAAGTTATCTGAATGTGAATGAATCTGAAGTCGCGTGCAGAAGCTAGTGCTTGATAAAGGTAAATCACTTTTCTTCTGGAAAGTACACAAGTTGTTATAACATGGGATTCAGTGGAAATAGCAAACGGGACCCATCGTTAATACCTAAAAAATGGGATCCAACGAAAATAAATCGATTTACTTATACTATCATTACTTTGTAGCTAATGACCTTTAAGATGACAATATTCAAAAAAGATATTGATTATTTATGTTTTTTTTTACAAAATTGCATTTCAAGAACTAAGTAACTCATTTGTTAATCACCGTGATTACGGTTCAGTTATAATTAGATACATTAGCGTCAATGACATTAGCATAGCATTAATTGAATGCACTTTTGCGTGCCACTTTGCACGTAGCAATTTTTTGAAGGTATGCATTTTCTGTATGTGATAATTATGTGAAAATTTTAAAAATTTGGTACGCGCAAAGCGGCACTCAAAGGTGCGTAGATCGTATGTCATCTTGATGCCCCCGCAGCCCTTTTTTTATTTCACATAAGCCTACATGGGCACTTATGAAACGTTAGAAGCTAGGTGCACGGTTCCAATTGGTCGTTTCCTATGGAGAAGAGCCGGCAAGAAACTCCACGGTTACTCTTTTAAAAATAATTGGATTTTTTTAAAATTACAGTGTCAATAGATATGAGGGGACAGTGTAGGCCCGTCAAAAGTACCAGGTACTTAATAAAATAGAAAATGGTCTACAAACCTACAAGCTATTAAACCTACACCGTTCTCACATTAACGAATCATAAAAAAAAAACCGGCCAAGTGCGAGTCGGACTCGCGCACGAAGGGTTCCGTACCATTATCTATAAAAAGGTAAATTGCGGTTAACGATTTATGACGTATTAAAAAAAATCTACTTACTAGATCTCGTTCAAACCAATTTTCGGAGGAAGTTTACATTGTAATGTACACCATATATTTTTTTTAGGTTTATCATTCTCTTATTTTAGAAGTTACAGGGGACACACACACACACATTTTACCACTTTGGAAGTGTCTCTCGCGCAAACTATTCAGATTAGAAAAAAATGATATTAGAAACATCATTTTTGAAGACCTATCCATAGATACCTTAACCATATATAACCCCCCCCCACCCGTACGGGAATAATGAAAAAAAAATTGAGTTTTAGTTCTAAGTATGGGGAACCCCCAAAATGTATTGTTTTTTTTCTATTTTTGTGTGAAAATCTTAATGCGGCTTACAGAATACATCTACTTACCAAGTTTCAACAATATAGTTCTTATAGTTTCGGAAAAAAGTGACTATGACATACGGACGGACAGACAGACAAGACAGACAGACATGACGAATGCATAAGGGTTCCGTTTTTTGCCATTTGGCTACGGAACCCTAAAAAATATATAAAATATTATTAAAATAATAATAAACAAGAAACTGCACCGTTACTCTTTTAAAATGTTTTACAATATTGGTAAAAATACGCCCTGGTCGACGGCGCGTTGTATTCCACGCGCGCCTCTAAGAGTTGTCAGCACCAACTGACGGGGTCCGTTAGGGCCAATGCCTGCCAGGGTTGCGAGTTTGTCAGAAAGGGATATCGTGGCCCTGGCACACAGGCAAATGAAGGAATACGGGTGGGTTTTAGTCAGTAAAAGTCTGACACGACCTCCGTTATTTGATAATTTTCCACCCAAAAAAAAAAAAAAAAAGGGTGGAGGACAGCCATAAGGATTTCCATCACGAAAAAAAGGTTTCAACCGCAACTAAGCTACTTAGTATTTTGAATACACCTAAAGATGCACATTTATTATTATTAGAGTGTTAATTAATATATTTAAAAGGTCAAATTGGCAATTATTTCATGTTTGATTAATTCCATGCCATGTAAGAATCTATACTAATACAATAAAGCTGAAGAGTTTGTTTGCTTGTTTTTAGGGTTCCGTTCCTCGAAAGGAAAAAACGGAACCATTATATGATCTCTCGTGTCTGTCTGTCCGTCTGTCACAGCCGATTTGATCCGAATTTACTTGACCGATTAAGTTGAAAGGTACACATATTCATTTCTGTGACCCAAACACGGACGTGTAACGTATATAAATGAATTTTGTATATGGCGGTCACTTTTGGGGGGCAACTAGAAAATTAAAAGAAAATTGTTTTGCAAACAGTACCGTATGACAGATCAAATAAAATAATAATATGCTTGTTGTAAGGATTTCAGTTATATTTTTTTTATAATGTTGAAATACATACTTTTAAAATTATTTAAGAAAATAGATGAAAATTTACCATTTCCCCCCTTATCTCCGACACTACTGAGCCTACAATTTTGAAAAAAAATACAAAAAATGATTCTTTACTTACTTACTTATAGATTAAAGGAAAATCTATAAGAAGTAGGTACTATAGAAGACTATGGTCCTAAAATAACATGGTACATTTCTCAATATTATGCGTACAAACTTATATTTGCAGTTGGAATGTATGGGGGAACGTGTTTTTCAACTACAATATTAAGTTTGTTCTTGGGATAAATTCATACCAACTACGGAACCCTTCATTGTGGGTGGTCCGACACGCCCTTGAACACGGCTGAAAGTCACCAATTCTTTCCTTGTATAACAATCTACTATTTTGCATTTGATAGCTCAATTCTTGAGAATGGTAATAAATAGGTTACTAAACATCACGTTACGACTTTTAGGAGCCGCACATAACGAAAAAAAGTCAGGCGGGCGGTGCGATGCGACGCGGTGAATCCAATTTCTTTTAAATTCAACGGTGGGTAAAACCGCGGGACACAGCTAGTTGATTTAATTAAAAATAACTGGAGTGACTTGTTTGTTAAATAAAATATGTATACAATTTTAATGTCAAGTAACATAATGTCTTTTCATTATTAATAACGTTAACTTTAAGGAAAAGCCGTCTTCAAAACGATTTATAATAAATGCTGTGTGTGAAAAAGTTTAAATTTATTAAACTTTTTGTTGTATTATTTTGTATAATAATTATTCTGTCATTGTCAAAATGACTGAATAACTAATTGTGGGTGTCCAATTAAAAAGGGTCCAGTTTTCAGCATTTAGTTACCGAGATATACTTCCGCAGTTTTGTAATGTTGGGTAAAAAAAATGCATTTCGCGATTTCATTTGATTAATAATTAACAAGAAATAAAACATTTAATTCAGGCAAAACCAATGTTACACTAAATAAAATAAAATTTCACAATACTGCAACAGAATAGAATAAAATGTCAAACGCAATTAAAATAAACGCATCGGTAGGTACAAAATATAATGTCACAGAATTTAAATGAAAATAAAATATCAAAATTGGGTCACAAAATTAAATAATAATAAAAAAAAACAATCAGATTTTAATATTATTAATGCTAAATTACCGGGTTCCGTGTGGTGCCGGACGTAAAGAATAGAAAGAAAAGGAAAGAACATACGTTTATTTACGGTAAACATGACGCAACAAAGAACATAAACACAAGAATAAGAAAAGGTTGGGGGAAACATGCGTCACATCCACGCAAAACGGCTATCGCTCAGCATTATACTGCGACCCTATGCAAGACAGAGCCCCAGCGCTGGTTTTCAGCAAACAATTAATAGGATCATAGCTAAAGAAAAAGAATAGGTATAATTTAAATAAGTGGTAGAATAAACTAAACAGAAATATTAATAAAAATACACATACATGCTATGAGAATAACATCCTCCTTAAACGTTTTACGCTTTATTTAGTGGCAACATTTCGAAAGTTCACATCTCCGTTAGGAGTTTATGTGTTCTGTGCATTTGACGAGTACTACGTAATCTGTGATTTGAATAGCACCACCCCATTTCTTCCCGTGGGTGTCGTAAAAGGCGACTAAGGGACTTACTAGGGAATGGGCAGTAGCGTTCTCTATGCATTTTAACGACATACTTCGATCGCCAACCCACCTGCCAAGCGTGGCGATTATGGAAAAACCCCCTTTGGAAGAGGCCTATGTCCAGCAGTGGACGTCTTTCGGCTGAAATGATGAATGCTAAATTATCTACAAATTCATTTCATCATCTCTAGCATAATATAATGCAACGCCTAGCAACTTGGTACATCCGCTGTAAAACCTAATTACCTAATCAATATAAGTAGGTACAAAGACAACGATTTACAATCATCTCAGCTTAGACACGCGATGATTATAAAACCTGCCAAGTGCGAGTCGGACTCGGACACGAAGGGTTCCGAGTCAACGTACAATAAAGGCTTCTACATACCGGGGTGACGTGTCGCGCGACGCGACGCGACACAAAGGCACCGCTCGTCCCGCAAAACGCGGGGCCTTAGTGCCGTGTCGCGTCGCGCGACAAGTCGCGCTGGTATGTAGAAGCCTTAACACTACATATTAAAAAAAAAACTTTTTACAAAAAAAATAAAACCGACTTCCAAAAAAAACCACTACAAAGTGAAAAATAACCTTCATTTCGGAAGTTGGTGTCTTTGGATCTATTTTAATTGTTTGCCACCGACTTCCGAAATGAAGGTTATTTTTCACTTTGTAGTGTTTTTTTTGGAAGTCGGTTTAATTTTTTTTGTAAAAAGTTTTCTTATTTTTCACTTTTTAGTGGGTCAATTTGCATTTATCTAAGTTACAATAGCCTAATTTCAACTGCTCATCACCTTTTACAAAATATTGCTTTTCCCGATGCAGGGGCGTTAATAGTTGAGGAATTCTTCTGGTAAGAACCAGGAGAACTGATGGTGACTTCATCCTGTGCATTGTGACGAGCATAAATTGCTTAGCAACCATATTAAAGTGACTAATCGAATCGCAACAGTGAAATACTTATTATTAAGTAGTTCCGGTGGCCATCTGTGGTCTTCATCATCAGTTCCACTTCAACAAATGGTGCTTTGCGAGTGCAAATGCATGAGTTACTATAAAAAATACTGAAATCGATATAGGTGTGCCTATAAATTTTGAGGATTGCCCTCGATTTCGAAAGGGTATGCTTTCGAGAGCACCTTGGGAGCATACCCTTTCAAACAAAACAAGAATTTTCAAAATTGGTCTACGAATGACGGAGTAATCTGTGAAGAAACATAAAAAAAAAAACATACAGCTGAACATATAACCTCCTCCTTTTTGGAAGTCGGTTAAAAATAATACTATAGAGGGGCTTGTGGCTAAGTATAATAACAGCCACACGGGTCGATCGATCAGGTTAAGCATCGCTTGCTGCGGTTGGTCCGTGGATGGGTAACTATCTTCACATACCAAGACGAGGAGTCGTGCCTCGGAAAGCACGTTAAGCCGCTGATCCCGGCTGTAATTTATAGATCTTTGACAGGTGTTACAGGTCGTCAGAAGACCGAAAGTCTGACAACCAGTCTTACCAAGGGGTATCGTGTTACCCAGTAACTGTGTTGTGCAGGTCAGATAGGCAGTCGCTCCATGTAAAATACTGGTATTCAGCTACATCCGGTTAGACTGGAAGCTGACCCCACCATAATTGGGAAAAGACTTTGCAGATGATAAACAAAAAAATACTTTTATAAAAAAAACATTTCTTGTATTTTTTTAATTTCATTATTTGTTGTTGTAAGCTTCCATAATAAAAGGTACACACTCTGAAAATGTCATTCAATTTCATCATCATCATTTCAGCCCAAAGACGTCCATTGCTGGACATAGGCCTTCCCCAAAGGGGGGGTTTGTCATAATCGCCACGCTTGGCAGGCGGGTCGGCGATCGTAGTATGGTTTTAAAATGCATAGAGAACGCTGCTGCCCATTCTCTAGTAAGTCCCTTATTCGCCTTTTACGACACCCACGGGAAGAAATATGGTGGTGCTATTCTTTACATCCGGCACAACACGGACAACAGTATTTACCTATTACGGTTCAAAAGATACAGCCCGGTCACAGACGGACGGACAGCGGACCTTTAGTAATAGGGTCCCGTCAGCACCCTTTGGATACGGAACCCTACGCGATGATTAAAAAATATATCATTACAATGTCATTTCCTTGAAGGTGTAATTATTATTAATCGTTAGGATAGCTCATAGCTCCTCTATAAATCGTATTGCAGTAGGTTTTTCTTATAAGATTATCAGTGGTGTTTCTTGCTCGTCAATCAATCAACTCAGCCTATCGCAGTCCACTGCTGGACATAGGCCTCTCCCAGGCTGCGCCACAACACCCTGCCCTCCGCCTTCCACATCCAGTCTGTCCCAGCCACCTTCTTAAAGTCGTTGGTCCATCTAGCTGGGGGGCGTCCCACACTACGCTTGCCGATACGCGGTCTCCACTCCAGGACCCGTCTGCTCCACCGGCCATCGGTCCTTCGACAAACATGACCAGTCCACTGCCACTGCAAGGGTTATCGTGTTAGCCAGTAAGTGGGTTGTGGAGGTCAGATAGGCAGTGGTTAGACTGGAAGCTGACCGCAACTTTGTTGGGCTAGGCAGATGATCATAATCCAGAGAGTAATATTTACCAGTCACATAATCAGTCAAAATCAAAAGTCATTTATTCAAACTAGGCTGAGAATCAGCACTTTTCGAACGTCAAAATTACATAACACAGTCCCCCAAAAACTTTGTTTTCAATTTCACCAATGAAACTGAACGTGATCAGCACAGCTAAGCCGAGTTCAAGAGCTGTCAGTGTCAATATTCCAAAGAAAATAATGACACTGACAGCTCTTAAACGTGGTTTATATGCTGATCGCGTTCAGTTTGATTGGTGAAATTGAAAACAAATTTAAGATCAAGGTGCTTTGAGCCATTTGGCTCAAAGCACAATGATCTTAAATTCTATTCGAATTGCACCAATGAAATCTGAACGCGATCAGCACATAAACTACGTTTAAGAGCTGTCAGTGT
Source organism: Tiliacea aurago (assembly GCA_948098905.1). NCBI lineage: Eukaryota > Metazoa > Arthropoda > Insecta > Lepidoptera > Noctuidae > Tiliacea > Tiliacea aurago. The sequence continues at coordinate 2,238,043 of OX402605.1, forward strand.
CATTATTTCCTTTGTAATATTTACACTGACAGCTGTTGAACTCGGTTTAGATGTGCTGATCGCGTTCCGTTTGATTGGTAAAATTGGCACTTAGAGGTTGAACCATCGCTGTTAGTTTATAAAATACTAAGCTTAAATTAAATCTTGAAAAATCAAAGTCAAAAGTCATTTATTCAAACTAGGCTCAGCACTAATCAGTACTTTTCGAACGTCAAAAATAACATGAGACAGTTCCCCAAAAACGCCCACCCTTCACCACTTCCTAGTGCTTTAGCTGGGAAGAAGAAGTGGCGCAACAAACTCCCCAGCAGCACAGCTGTCAGTTCATTTAAAAACTTGAATCTATACAATAAAATGTAAAATGCAACACAAAACATTAAATAAAATTATTTGCCTTATGTTAGCTAGCACACACCACTATACAAAAAAATATAATATATATAATAGTCGTCTAAAATTATAATTATAATTATAGTTTATAATGTTCCCACTGCTGGGACACCAGCTTCCTCTTTTCGAGAGGGAGTGGGCTGTAAATCCACCACGTGGGCCCAGTGCGGGTTGGTGAATGTCACATGTCTTCGAATTTTTTGTTCTAGGACATGCCGGTTTCCTCACGATGTTTTCCTTCACCATTTTTGAGAGCTGTGGTGATGAAATTATTTACACGAAGTAAAGCGCCTGTCTGGGTTCGAAGCCATGACCTACATCTCAAAGTACGTTACCACTGGGCCACTGGTCTTTACCAGGCGGACGTTTTCATAAAATGATAATAGATATTATTATCTGCACACTTGGTATTTTTATTTTTGTGATTTTTCTGCTTCATGGCAATCTGTTCTAGGAACAATATGCCATTTCCTTGTCTGATGCGTATCTGTTCCAAGTGTAATCTACGAGAGCCATAAACTGATAAAAATTTTCTTTCCAGCAGACTCTCTCTTTGTCTCATTGTGGGAATCTTTTGGTGAGATTAGGTATGTCATGTTTCTTGAGCCGGGTATGTTGGAGTCCACCCTTTCCGCTCAGAGTCTGGGCAAGTTCGTTTACGTGGGATTTTAGCTTCTCCTGGTACTACAGGCTGCTTTGGACTATTTCTTGCCGGACAGTTTTTATGCCGAGGTCAAGGTACATGTATTTATTGCTAATACACTGGGGGATGCCAAACATTTTTCTTACTGTTCCGTTTTTGGCTTCCAGTCTCACCAGATGTAGTTGAATGCCAGTACATGGAGCCGCTTATTCCGTTTATCCACCCTAAAAGAAAGAAAGAAAGAAGAAAGAAAAAACATTTATTGGGACTCGCACAGATCACAAATTAAATAAAACACACTCATAGAAACAAAAAAAAAAGAACAAAACCAAAAATAAAACAAAGTAAACAAAAAGAAAAACTAAGTCCTGTACGAGGCCAAAAGGCCCGTATCTCAGCATGATGCTGCGGCACTTAAAAATAAATGTCGCAGCGCTGGTATTCTGATAGGGCCCGATGTGATGTCACGGATAGATTAGGAAATAAATGAAATAAAATAGATGAATGAAATAACATAATAAAAATAAACATATGATAATTATAAATAAAATTACTGTAATAGAAAACGTACACCGCGTGTGAGAACCTGACGTAACATCAGTTATTAATTGTCGGACGGTCAGTGCGTTTTGTGTCTGTGGTATTCTGTGCTCTGGTCAGCCTACTTATTAATATTCTGTGGCTGTGACAATTAATGATAAAACAGCCACCCCAGGGTGGATATTCGGAAACGCGAGTTCATGTATCTACCCCAGACGGAGTGGTTAATCGGAATTCATACGAGTATTATTATTTTTCATGTCATTTAGAGAAACATGATAGAAACTGGCCCAAGATACTTCACCATCATTCAGCTAAAAGACGTCCACTGCTGGACATAGGCCTCCTCCAAAAAGGGGACGATCCCATTTCTTCCCGTGGGTGTCGTAAAAGGCGACTAAGGGACTTACTAGAGAATGGGCAGCAGCGTCCTCTATGCATTTTTAGAACCATACTGCGATCGCCAACCCGCCTGCCAACCGTGGCGATTATGGCAAATCCCCCCCCCCTTTTCCCCTTTTGGGGAAGGCCTAAGTCCAGCAGTGTTCGTCTTTCGGCTGAATGATGACCCCGTGCAGGGTGGATAGATGGACAAGCGTTACCCCACCTTAGGGTGGCTGTTTAAGGGTGGATAAACGGAATAAGCCCATGGAGCTACTGCCTATCTCACCTCCCCAACCCAGTTACTGGGTAACACGATACCTGAGTAAACCTGGTTGTCAGACTTTCGGGCTTCTGACGACCCGTAACCACTGTCAAAGATCTAGGAATGACAGCCGGGACCAACGGCAACGTTTTAACGCGCTTTCCGAAGCGCGGAGGAGTCTCGGTATGTAAAGATGGTCACCCATCCACGGACCAACCCCGGCAAGCGTAGCTTAACCTGATGGATCGACCCATGGAACTGTTATAACTTAGCTACGAGCTCCTCTGCACACTTGTTACTCCACATGAATTATTATAATAGTTATACAAGTTTATAGAGCAATAAATTTAATAAATATGCAAATGTCAAACTATATACATTAAATTCAAATGAATATAAGTAATTTACTCTAGGTACTTTACAAGATACGATTTTATGATAATATACTATGAATATTATATAAAATAATGTTTGTACTACACATAAAACAATATTGAATTCGTTAAGTAATCTTCGGAATAATCATTCGATTACTTAAGGCGACTATAACCGACTTTAAATGATTTTATGCTGAAGATCACGTCTAAACGAGTAGTGTTAATGATTTGAAAAAGAAAATGTTAAATTAGAGCATTTCCTCAATAAATTATTATGTGAATATTTTAGATTATGTTTGTATTACATAGTGAAATTAATTTGTAAAGTTATGTCTAACACGGATAAAAAACTGAGAATGGCGCAAAATCTACAAAGAGTATTTTTCTGAAACCTTCACTAATTTAAAGGTAATTTAATTATTGATCTTTTAGTATACGCGTTTTATTAAACTACCTTTTGGTTTGTGTATAATAAATTAATAATGCGTCAAATTGGGGACAGCGCTCCTTGATGGGCGAGTCCTATGACTGAGTGATATGAGAAGACTGGCTGAACGTACGACGCGTTGCGTGAGCTCAGTACAGAACACGCAATCTAACCACTCAAGGTCACTGGCATATATCTCTGTCTTAAGGAATTCAATATTCTTCCATTACATGAGATTTAAACTTATCTGGCGAAATATGGGTGTACTTGGTGTTTTCAACCTTTTTGAAGTCAAGGGCCGAAAATACTTTGATTTTGGTTCAGTGGCCCGCAACAAAAAGGAAATTAATTATTATCCACTTTAAACAAAATCAAAATTCATTTATTTAAACTAGGCTGAGAATCAGCACTTTTCGAACGTCAAAATTACATAAGACAGTCCCCCAAAAACTTCCGTCCTTCACCAGTTCCTAGTTCTTTAGCTGGGAAGAAGAAATGGCGCAACAAACTCCCCATCAGCACAGCTATCTGTTCAGTTAGAAAAACTTGATTCTATACAATAGTATGTAAGTAATTAAAAAACAACAGTCATTGCAGTTATTTATTATACAATTTTACAAGGCTAGAAGCAGGAAATGATACTAATAAACTTTAATCAATGAGATGTTTGACATTATTTACTCTTAAGGCGACGATAACCGACTTTTAATGATTTTATACTGAAGATCACGTCTAAACGAGCAGTGAAAATGATTTGAAAAAAATATATGTAGCATTTTCTCAATAACTTAATATGTGAATATTTTAAATTATGTTTATATTACCTAGTGAAATTAATTTGTATAGTTATGTCTGACGCGGTTAATAAACTGATAATGGCGCAAAATCTACCAAGCGTATTTTTCTGAAACCTTCACCAATTTAAACATAATTTAATTATTGATCTTTTATTATACTCGTTTTATTAAAACACCTTTTGTTTTGTATATAATAAATTAATAATGCGTCAAATTGGGGACAGCGCTCCTTGATGGGCGAGTCCTATTACTGGCTGAACGTACGACGCGTTGCGTGAGCTCAGTACAGAACACGCAAGCTAACCACTCAAGGTCACTGGCATATATCTCCCTCTTAACGAGTAACAGTCAACCAACTTACATTTGCAGAATATGGAAGAACATGTTTTTCAACAAAAATGTTAATTTTGTTTTTGGGTTAGATTTATCCCAACTACTGATTTTTAGAATTTCTGTAACACCTTCTACACATGAAGCTTCTGACATAGCCCCCTCCCCCCAAAAGGAGGGGGGTTGCTATAATCACCACGCTTGGCAGGCGGGTTGGCGATCGCAGTATGGTTTTAATAATGCATAGAGAACGCTGCTGCCCATTCTCTAGTACATCCCTTAGTCGCCTTTTACGACACCCACGGGAAGAAATGGGATGGTGCTTCTGGCACCAAACGGAACATTATTGTATTAAGGCTTCTACATACCGGCGCGACTTGTCGCGCGACGCGACGCGGCACAAAGGCCCCGCGTGTCGCGGAACGAGCCTTTTTAATCCAGTTCAATGCTTCTAATAATAATTGGGTTATTATTACTGTCAATTTTTTTTTAAACGACTTCTATTGTGGCGGGGGTTATTATAATAATATTTTTTTTTTTTCGATTTCTCCGTCAATTATGGACCGATTTTAAAAGATATTTTTTGGTTTCTATGGTTATACTCTCGAGGTGGTCCCATTGTCGTAAAGTCAGAATCTGATGAAGGAATCCCATGGAAATCGAGGGAAATCCTCAAATTTTATAGGCACACCTATCAAAAACTCAAACTCAAGGCATTTATTTCAAACTAGCTGACCCGTGCCCACTTCGTTGGGCGGTAAACATTTTAACGTCTTTTCATTTAACATAAACTCACAAAATAATAACGTGGCTTTCAATGGGTAAAAGATTTTTCAAAATCGGTTCAGTAGATCCAGAGATTACCCCTTCAACCTCACAAACTATAAAATATTAATATAAGTAGATGAAGCAACGGTTTAGCAATATCCTTAAAAAAAAATTACTCGCATTCCGTTTGCTCACTATAGGCAAGCGACTTCTCGACAAAATCAATAGCAGTGAATTGGGACTGGGATTGTGAATTCAACTGCACATTTACCGCTGAGTCGGTGACGGTCGGTGATTCTTAAATTTTGCTGGCGTGAGGGGTCAAAAGATATTTTTAGAGTTCCGTACCCAAAGGGTAAAACGGGAACCCTATTACTAAGACTCCGCCGTTTGTCCGTCTGTCACCAGGCTGTATCTCATGAACCGTGATAGTTAGACAGTTGAAATTTTCACAGATGATGTATTTCTGTTGCAGAATAAAAAAATATTTAAGGGGGCTCCCATACAACAAACGTGATTTTTTTGCTCGTTTTTGGTAGATATTGATAACGGCAACAGGTAGACGCTTAAAATATTCACAGAATATTAAGTTATATATTCACTTTAAAAATAAATAAACCAAATATTTAAGGGGGGCTCCCATACAACATACGTGATTTTTTGCCATTTTTATAGATAATGATACGAAACCCTTCGTGGGCGAGTCCGACTCGCACTTGGCCGGTTTTGTATTATTTAAATTAGCCAACGGAATTAAAACATCAAAATGACCTTCAATAAAGTTTCCTGAGAATCGGATTATTTTGACTCCCTGCCGTGCTTCCCCAAAACCAGCAATAAAAATACCATCCTGAAACACCTGGAACTCAAATGAGAATAGTTCTGCCACTGCCATTTTTTTGGGTGGTAAATTATCAAATAACTTCTCCCGCTCTGGCCGGAGCGGGGAGGGCGTGTCAGACTGTTACTGACTAAAACCCACCCGTGTTCCTTTAAATGCCTGTGTGCCAGGGCCACGATATCCCTTTCGGACAGGCTCGTAACCCTGGCAGGCATTAGCCCTTTCGGACCCCGTCAATTGGTGCTGACATCTCTTTGAGGCGCGCGTGGAACACAACGCGCCGTCGACCCGGGCCTGGTCCTTATCGGACGGCGAGCTACCCATCGCTCACCGTCCGCAAGCCCGCGCCCACGGTGGCCGGGAATCGGCCTGCGATTCCCGACGCCCGGGGCGTCTCCTGCGGTGACTAAAGGCGTGAGGGTGCGAACCCTGCCTCACCCTCACGCGTTCCGCCTCCTCCTTCACATACATTACTGCTTTGCAGAAGGAGGTGACGGCCTCCCGTGCACTCTCGCTCCGAACCATGGACTGAACCAGGGCCAGATGCGAGAGATCACCGCCGCCGATCGCCTCCGTGAGGACATGGCGGTGCTCCGCCCAAACAGGGCAGACCTCAACCGTATGCTCCACCGTGTCCTCCGGGCGATCCACACAGTGGTGACACCCGGGCGTTTCCTCCCGCTTTATTCTGAATAGGAACCTCCCGAAACAACCGTGTCCGGTGAGGACGTGCGTCAGGTGGAAGGTGAGGAAGCCGTGGCGCCTCTCTAGCCACTCCTCATAGAGGGGACTTATCACCACAATTGTGGCATGCAAATTCTTTGCCAAATAGTAAATATCTCTGGCGATGACGCATGCTTATTTTCATCTCTCTCCTATTTGGTGAACAGTAACGTGGCCATGTCATTGTCTTCTCAAATTCGAGACAGCATTGTGCGCCACGTGTCTAAAAACTGGGAAATATTCCAATCTTTCACCCAGGATCGGTCAGAAGGAGCTGTTTATGGTTCAAAGCGTGAATACGTCGCTGAAAAGTCTTGTAATGGCACCTACGGAACCACCTGTGAACTCATGGCAGTGGGAGAACTATTCCCATTTGAGTTCCAGGTGTTTCGAGATGGTATTTTTATTGCTGGTTTTGGGGACGCACAACAGGGAGTAAAAATAATCTGATTCTCAGGAAATTTTAATGAAGGTCATTTTGATGCGTGTCAGACTTTTACTGACTAAAACCCACCCGTGTTCCTTCAAATGCCTGTGTGTGCCAGGGCCACGATATCCCTTTCGGACAGGCTCATAACCCTGGCAGGCATTGGCCCTTTCGGACCCCGTCAGTTGGTGCTGACATCCATTTAAAATGGGAATAGTTCTCGCGCCTTTTTCCAACCCTTACAACACCAGCCTAAACCAAAGATACTAAGCAATAAAATTAAAATACGAACGTAGGTACTCGTGTTCAAGGACACTTTTTCTGGTAAGAACGACTAATACTAAAAACTATTATAGTAATACCACAGTGTGAAATACCTACACAATAAGTAATTCGCCAAGAAATAGAAATAACAAAATTCCAACCCGGCAATAGGTAAAAACACATTTATTATCCTCCAATTTAAAATTAGGAAGCGAAACAAACCATCAGAAATCTCGGTAACTATAGCTTGAACGTGTATCGCTTAGGTTTGTATTCTGTGATTGATACATGACTTCGTTTTTTGATACGATCGGCTTGCAAGCCGCGATTAAGGTTAAACACTGTGAAGTTTTCCCCTTGGCATTCTCGACTTTAATGCTATAAATGCAACGTTCAAATTACCTGAATACCAATTAGAACCTCATTTCATTATCTTTTAGCAGATGCCTGCATACTGAAAAATACTGGCCACCTAGAACTGGCATAAAAACTTTAGAACGTTATCATTCCTGCACTGAAACATACTGGCCACCTAGAAAAAAAACTAAATATAAACCTCAAGAAACTTCCAAAAATTATTATTTCAATGTAAAATATGCATTAACGCGTTGTCGTAAAATTCAATTTAGATCTTTATCGGCCTCCGAATTCTATTTTCAATGTAAAGTATGCAATAACTCGTTGCCGTAAGATTCAATTTGGATCTTAACTACATTTGGTACATTTTTCATACAAACATTAAAAACCCTTATTTTCACCCTTAAGCGCCGAATTTCGTAAAATCCTTTCTTAGTGAGCACCTAGAAGTCGAAAGGAACAATCAGGCCAACATTCATGTCTCTAACTTTAAAAACATAGGAGTTTCATACAAACTTTGACACCCCTTTTCAACCGCTTAAGGTGCGAATTTATAAAAATCCTTTCTTAGTGCGCGCCTGCACCCCATAGAGTGCTTGTGCCAAATTTTAGACCTCACGGCCCAGTAGTTTCCGAGATTTCTTGGTGAGTGGTCAGTGAGTGTACTTCTCTTTTATATATATAGATAATCCTATTACAGGCACTTTTGAATTGTCGGTCAGTCAGAGAGATGAAGCTAGTCGTGAGGCACTCAATACTATTTTAAGAATTTGTTCTTTTTTCCTTCCTGTGTCAAATAAATTTATTTTCTTTCTTTCTTTTCTTTTCTAGTTGCCCATTTCAAAGCGTAGTAGGTTCCTATGGAGAAGAACGGGCAAGAAACTCCACGGACATTCTTTTAAATCAAAATATGGTTACATAGTATTGGTTACATCATTTATGTTGAAATTATACATGTGAGAACAATCTAGAAAGACGTACACGTTAAAAGCGTCCGTAATAAAAACATAAAAACAAAAAAAAAACATTTAAAATACCAACAAATTAAAATACCTAAGTTAAAATAAACCGTGGCAGCTAAGAAATGACCAGCGATTTGGGTATTTTTTATAGTAACTCATGCATTTGCACTCGGAAAGCTTTATTTGGTGAAGTGGAACTGATGATGAAGACCACAGATGGCCACCGAAATTACATAGTAATAAATATTCCACTGGTTGTTTCGATTAGACACCAATATTGTTTCTAAGCAATATATTATGCTCGTCGCAATGCATATTATTATGGTTAAGTCACCATCAGTTCCTGTTCTCCTGGTTCTTACTTGGAGAACTTCTCAACAATTAACGCCCCTGTATCAGGAAAACCAATATTTATTATTTATTTATTTGCTCTCATGCACATCACACATTTACAATAAATTACTGTCGGCTTTAGTACATGAACCCTGTCAGGGCACAGCAAAACATAATGTTGGTTTGCTGTTGAGTTACATTAATTAGTAGGTAGGTACATAACATAAATTTAGTAAAAACTTATAAAAACACAATACAATACAATAAATTAATTACAAACAGGCTTTAGTCAGATAGTATTAGTAGGTAGGTAGTCACAAAAGATATGAGATAGGTAATACAATCATGTCATGTCAATTTATTCTTAGCAATTACATTGAATTAGGGTAGGGTATTTCGTAAAAGCTGATGCGCAGTTGATATGAGGCTATTGTAACTTAGATAAATTACAAACTGACCCACTAGAAAGTGAATAATAAAAAACTTTTTACAAAAAAAAATAAACAACCGACCAGTGTTTCTCATTCTAAGTATTCTGTTTTTGAGAAATAAATGTCTTAAACCATAAACTAACTATTTCGAGTAATTATTCAGAAAATAACATCCAAATAATACTATCTATTATTATCTATCTTTCAAGGGGCTCATGACTAAATGATAGCGGCCACACGGGTTGATCGAAAGTTAGCGGTGAGCGATGGGCAGCTGGCCGTCCGATGAAGACCAAGCCCGGGTCGCCGGCGCGTTGTGTTCCACGTGCGCCTCAAAGAGATATCAGCACCAACTGACGGGGTCCAATAGGGCCAATGCCTGCCAGGGTTACGAGTTTGTCCGAAAGGGATACCGTGGCCCTGGCACACAGGCATCTGAAGGAACGTGTAAAACTTGTAAAACTTTTACTGTTTTAGTCAGTAAAAGTTTTACACGCCCTCCGTTAGAAGTTATTTGATAATTTCCCACACAAAAAAAAAAAGGTTTCTAAGGATTTTTTTCTTCACCTACCACCTTTTTATTAGGGTTCCGTACCAAAATGGTAAAATGGAACCCTTATGGTGAGACTAAGTCCGTCTGTCTGTCTGTCACACCTGTATATCTCAAAAACTACTAATGCTATCAACTTGAAATTTAGCATAGATTTAGATGACGTTTGCCCAACTATTTTGCAAACAAGAAAAAATAAATGTATCTTTTTTGCAAAAGAGACTGAAACTGTTTGGTGGTATGATCAACAGAGTGTAAAGTTCACTCATCCACCATAGAAAAGGGAGAATCCTCCGACCAGACGGGTGTTGTGTCTGGTGGGCAACTGCCCGACGGTTGCTGTCGGGACGTTGTATATATGCTAGTTGCGTGGTAAACTCTGATTGCGCGATGCAGGATTCGCGTGACGTCAGTGTGACGCGTTGTTCGTATGTGGCGATGTTCATTCCGCTACAGGGGTCTTAAAAATTTGAAGTGGGACTATTAGGGCATGTGGGGTATCATATGAAAGAGCGCTGTTTCATAATGTGCACATTCCCAACATCGTTTTTTTTTTAGGCAGCATAGTTTCCGATTTTGATGAAAAATGTAAAATACCGTTCCCCCATTATCTCAGAAATTTGCATAGATAAAAATCTGAAATTATTCTATGTCATAGAAGTTTATGTAAAGATTACAGGAAAAATAAAACGATATCTCTAAATAGCACGGTTTTTCAGAAATCATCAACATCATATATTATCCAGAAATCTGATAAGCATGTTGAAATTTGTATTTTTTAGGACAGTGCTTTTAAAATTGTGACACTGTAGTTCATTCAACTTTTTATATTCTTTTCTTTTTTTTTATATTGCTGTGCCCTAGCAGGGTTCATGTATGAAACCTGTACCTAAACTTGTAAAATTACATGGATGCAATAAATGATGAATATGAATAGGTACGGAACCCTCGGTGCGCGAGTCCGACTCGCTCTTGACCGGTTTTTTTTTTCTGTAGTCAAAGTCAAAGTCATCACATTTATTTCATATCCTAACTAAAAACAACTAAGAACAACTACCTACTACTTTCATCCCTTGTTTTACCCCCTCAGGTGGTGATTTTCCAAAAAAGCAGAAACACGTGTTTTAATTTTTTAACCAGAATGATAAATACCAGTTTTAATGATTTGAACTACAAAACTAACGGGTTTCCATACAAACTTTCATCCCCCATTTTACTCCCTCAAGGGTTGAATTTCGACAAATCCTTCCTCATTCATTGTCTACATTATAAAGAGAATCTTTGTGCAAAATGTCAGGTTTCTAAGTCCAAGGGTTTGTGCTGGGCGTTGATGAGTCAGTCAGGAATTTTGTTTATATTTATAAAGATAAGTAAATTAAGATAAACTCATGAATTGAAAATGGTATTTGCCCGGATTTGAACCCTCAACCTCGTGCGTCAGAGCGAGGCTTTAAGGCGACGATAACCGACTTTTAATTACTATTAAACCGAGTAGTGTTAATGATTTGAAAAAAAAAAAGTTCAATTAGAGCATTTTCTCAATAATTTAATATGTGAATATTTTAGATAACGTTTATATTACATAGTGAAATTAATTTGTAAAGTTATGTCTGACGCGGTTAAAAAACTGAGAATGGCGCAAAATCTACCAAGCGTATTTTTCTGAAACCTTCACCAATTTAAAGATAATTTAATTATTGATCTTTTAGTGTACGCGTTTTATTAAAATACCTTTTGTTTTGTGTATAATAAATTAATAATGCTTTAAAATGGGAACACCGCTCCTTCATGGGCGAGTCCTATTACTGGCTGAACGTACGACGCGGTGCGTGAGCTCAGTACAGAACACGCAAGCTAACTACTCAAGGTCACTCACTGGCATATCCCATTATCCAATAAAAAAATCTGAGTAAATGAAGATGACACACACAACTCATTACTCTGTAGGTTCTAAAACAGAAAAATAGCTTGAAGCATCGCGGCTTAACGTTCTGAAGTGAATGTACGTACCGCAGTCGGGCGATCGTGCCCGTAAAGTTATCACGCGCCGCGGAATTTAACAAACAATAAAAAAATATTTTACGTCTCAGTGCAGTTTCGTAATAGTTTTTTGTGAAAAAAAAATTTTTTTTTGTTAACTTTTTTTGTGTTTTTTTTTGTGGTGTTTTTTTTCTTAAAGTGTCTGTGTGGATTTTATTGTGGAGCTCCTGTTGCTTAAACTGAGATTTTTTCGTTGAGGTAGGTTTTTAGCTAATTTTCTTACTTTTTTCCTTTATCTATGTTTTTTTTTTATTATTTAAATTAAATTGGAGTTCGCACCGTAATAACAATACAACATATCTTAACACATCATTAAAAATATAATAAAAATATCTGCATGTAGGTACATTATTATACGAATGCCGCAAAAAATGTTTTTTTTTTTTTTTTGATTATGCCAAAAGTTCAAAACTCGGTCACAACCTATTACTATTTAAAAATGGAGTAATATTAACCGTTTATTAAGACCGCATTTACATAATTATGTTATGCATTATTATGTCACATTATTATATTTGCAGGTATGTTCGCTTTCACTTCTGGTGGGGGGAATTAGGGCAGTGTGCCATGAAAGTATCTTGTAAGATGAACGATAATGCGTTTACTTGAGATTGACTTTCATTTTCTTGTAATGAACGCACGTATCTGTGGAGCTTTTGAAATAAAAAATGTTATAATATATAAAAAAATATTATAAATAAATATAAATGTTATAGAATAGAATTCTTTTCATTATGTATAGTGTACACATAAAAAATACAGATATAAATGCAGAAATTTTACATAAGGTGACACAATGGGCAGTGTTATCGCTAAGAGCGATTTTCTAAATACAACCTTTGGATGGAATTAGGGGGAAGGAGAGACAATAGGTACTGCAGGTACCTACTCTGTGGTGTACTATTTATATTTATATACAATCAATACATACCTACATATTTATCACATATAATATTAAACTATCTATAAAAATATATACAATAATAATTATGAAACAAACAATTCCTTAAACAAAAAAAACCGGCCAAGTGCGAGTCAGACTCGCGCACGAAAGGTTCCGTACCATTATCTTTAAAAATGGCAAAAAAATCACGTTTGTTGTAGGGGAGATCCCCTATATTTGTTTTATTTTAATTTAATTATTTATTTTTAAAGTGAATATATAACTAAATATTCTGTGAATATTTCAAGCGTCTACCTGTTGCCGTTATCAATATCGAGCAAAAAACGAGCAAAAAAATCACGTTTGTTTTAAGGGAGCCCCCTTTATTTTATTCTGTTTTTTTTGTATTTGTTGTAATAGCGGCAACAGAAATACATCATCTGTTACAATTTCAACTGTTTAACTATCACGGTTCATGAGACACAGTCTGGTGACAGACGGACAGACAGACAGACAGACCGACAGACAAACAGACGGTGGAGCTTTAGTAATAGGGTTCCCATTTTACCCTTTGGGTACGGAACTCTAAAAATGGACTAAGATTGAGCACGCCTTAACGACACGGGCACGGCATTCCATAACCGTACTGCTGGAATTGTAAAAGATTTATCACAGAAACTAGCGGAATGCATCTCAAGTCTCAAGTTTTCCGATGACCTTAATCACGGATGAAAAATGCATTTTCAGTTGTCATCATCATTCATTAATCATTTCAGCCGAATGACGTCCACTGCTGGACATAGGCCTCCCCCAAGCACCGCCACTTCGACCGGTTCTGTGCTTCCCGCATCCAGCGGATACCTGCGGCCTTCACAAGGTTATCGGTCCACCTTGTTTTTCAGTTGTAGTGAAAAGGAAATGGAAAAATAATCATTGAATGTCCTAAAATTATTAATAAACCGTCAAAAACAGAACCAATAGTTTATACAACGTGTTTTTTTTGATATCCCATAACTCTAGGGTATGATTGAGGCCATATCAAAGAATCAACTGGCATATGAGTTATGTTCCAATCCTTCGTTATTTTTTTTTCCATTTTTTCTAATATGAAATAATTCGGAAAAGTCACGATTATTAATGTAAAACACCCTTACGTGAAATATGACAACGTCGACAAGGTAGCTTTCCCTTCACTAGCTGCCGCCGGGAAGCCCCGATACCAACATACCTACATATTTTATTTTACTATTTATTTTACTACACTACTGCGAAGTTTGGCAACCTCGCAAAAGTAAAGATTCGTCATACTGGTGACAATTTTTGACCTAATTTAATTATGATTGATGATATCTCCGAAACGATGCATTTTTGGACCACCTATTCTAGGAGTTTTAGTATTATTTTTACCTACAGAATATAACCCTAGAGTTATGGGATATCAAAAAAAACAGGTTGTATATAGGTACGTTGTTAACAGGAAAAATGATAAAATCTAAAAATAAAAATAGGTAATGCGACTAAATGCGATCGTATCCTTTTGTTTTTTTTTTTTGTATTTATTTATAGAGATAGTTAGTTACTCATTTAATTTAATACCTAGTGTAAATATTTATTTGTGTTATAGGTTGCTATGGTTGTTGGGTGTATCATGCTGAGTGCAAGCCTTTTTGTCACAGTCATGACGTGCAGTTGCCGACTATTTGTTATTTTTGTGCTCGTGATTATAATGAAGATAGGTTTTTTTTTTTTAATGTTTACTTGCTCGAGTTTGTGTTTTCCTAGGCACGTGTTTCAGTGACGAATAAAATTATTTTTCTTTCTTTCTTTCTATGCCTGCGGCTTCGCCCGCGTAGAAATTATCCCGCGGGAACATACCACGGGAAAAAAAAAATAGTAAGCCAGGTCATGGTCTACCATAAAAATCCATTCAGCCATTTAACGCAAGAAAGCGAAACAAACAAACATACTCACTTTTGCATTTATAATATTAGTTAGGATTTAAATCATACTGATATTAAAATAATTCAAAATAATAAGCAACAGTTGCCACGTGATAGTATAAAAATTATACCTATTTCTATTATCTATTTATAATTTATGATTTTGTTGACTACTCTAAAAAAAAAAAAAACTGGTTGAACTTTAGAAATCAAGTTATTTTAATCTATTTGTAATAATTCTGCACGTGCTGACGTAAATAATTAATATGTATCTTATTAATATCTATTAATTCACAAATATTTAAATCAATTAATAGGTAAGTAGGTTGTCTGAAATCGCATTCACCCAGTCTTACCAAAAACCTCTAACTGCCTCGATTGCCAGGTCGGACAATTTCCCAGTAAATCAAAATATTTTATTTCACATAAACCTACATGGGCACTTATGAAACGTCAGAAGCTAGGTGCAAGGTTCCAATTGGTCGTTTCCTATGGAGAAGAGCCGGCGAGAAACTCCACGGTTACTCTTTTAAAAATAATTGGCTTTCACAATGTATTCAAATTACAGTGTTAATAGGTATGGGAGGACAGTGTAAACCTACTTACAGAAAATACATCATTTATAATTAAAACAATAAAAGTAAAAAAACCTATTTAAACCAAATGACATGATTTCCATTACAACTGTAACAAATCTGTATTAATCTGTCCACATAATTATGCCACTAATAAATAATTGAAATAAAAATTATAGATAAATTATGTCAAAAAAAAAGAGTGTCCTTGGAGTTTCTTGCCTGTTCTTCTCCATAGAGATCTACGTTTTGGAATGGGCAAATAGCTTCAACTTTCTGACTAACTGACCGACTCTTTGACAATTCAAAAGTGCCTGTAATTGGTTTAATTGAAATAAATGCTTTGAGTTTGAGAAATATTGAAAAGATATTATGATATTGCTCCGTAATATTTTTAACTCTTAGTCTATATATTTGTAATTTCTTGTTTTTCTTTTTTATTTGCATGCCTTTTTAGTGTTTAGTTTTATCCTTAACAGCATAATTTAATTGTACATACTAATTGTAAGAGCACATCGCATTAGTTTTATAATTTGTTTTTATAATATGTGGAAAATGTCGTGGGTTTATCATTTACTCACTCTACAGCTCAAATTTCATGTAATAAATAATGTGTAACTGTTTATTTTCCCAAATAAATAAAATAAAATAAAATTATGTCCAGGAAGTACTCGTAAAGCCCGGAGTCTGTATTTGTGTCCGGTTGATGCCAATAGGCGCTTATCTGGCTAAACGTGGGTGCACCTCTGCCTAACCCTTTGGGGAAACAATGCGTGATGATATGCGTGATGATGTAGTACCAGTGTTAAGTATCCATCATTCATCATTTCCGCCGAAAGACGTCCACTGCTGGACATAGACCTCCCCTAAAGGGTGGGTTTGCCACAATCGCCACGCTTGGCAGGCGGGTTGGCAATCGCAGTATGGTGTTAAAATGCATAGAGAACGCTGCTGGCCATTCTATAATAAGCCCCTTAGTCTCGTTTTACGACCCCCACGGGAAGAAATGGGATGGTGCTATTCTTTACGTCCGGCACCAAACGGAACATATTCGATTAATTATGTACAATTTTCATTCAATTACATTTTTTAATCATTATTTCAATACTTAACACAATTGTAAACACTGATATTTCTAGGTATTCTTTATATTAATTTTAATTCGTGTAACCACACGGCTTAAGTAAATTAAACCTATGCAATTTATAATGTCAACTATAGGTAAAAAACGAATTTAGCATAGGTAATAGAATTACAGAAAAATGCATTGTATCACGTTCGTAAGTCTGTAATATTATGTCTATTTGAGGTCATCACTACATTACTATATCATAAATATCATGTTTTTTAAATTACGCAAATTCATAATGCCTAAGTGCATAATGCATAATGATGTTAATAGCACGTATTTATTCCGCTCTCAAAACGGTGAAGGAAAACATCGTGAGGAAACCGGCATGTCCTAGAACCAAAAATTCGAAGACATGTGACATCTACCAACCCGCACTGGGCCCGCGTGGGGGACTACGACCCACCCCCTCACACAGAGAGGAGGCCTGTGTCCCAGCTGTGGGACTATTATAGGCTGATTATGTATGTATTCCCCAAAGGAGTAGGCAGGTGCACTTCTCTATGTGTTAATTATTCTAGTGCAGTGTTTCTCAGACTATTTTGGCGAAGGAATCCTTTTGGAAAACGAAATATTTGACGGAGCCCTAAAATAATCAAAAATGGTTTTATGTGTATTCTTTATTAATAAATAATAAAGAATAATAACATTTTTGCATATTTTTTTTTATGTTATTTTATTCTGATTGCAGAGTTATATACAATATACTACGTATTACGAGTATGGAATTAGATTTTGTATCCCTTTATCTTTTCCTTTTTTTTCCCTTTAGATATTTTTTTCATTATGACCAGTACTTTTGCGGAGCCCGTGAGCTCCGCGGAGCACTTTTTGAGTATGGCTGTTCTAGTGTATGGCACTCGTGGATGCAGGAGAAAAGCTGGGGCCTAACCTTAGTATTGCCCTTGTAATTTTGATGAAAATATAAATTTTCATTCGCTCCCTGTAAAATATCTATTTATCAGCAGTATCGATCTGCCCTACATTCACTATTATCTGATAAGGAATCGAATCGATCGCGAATTGACATTGTAAATACCATGTACTTTAAAATACCCTGTTTATGGCATAATCATAATAATCTGCAAGCTAAGCATAGCATATAGTAACTGGCTTGTGGAGGTCAGAGGGTATTCAACTGGATCCGGTCAGACTGGAAGCTGACCCCAACATAGTTGGGGGAAGGCAGATAATGAAGCATCAAAATCAAAAGTCATTTATTCAAACTAGGCTAGATCAGCACTTTCCGAACGTCAAAATTACTTAAGACAGTTGGTTGGGTAATTTGCTTAACAATTAATTCCCTTGCCTTTACCTATATACTTGTTAAATTAAGTTAATGATTGATTATTTTAAGCGACGTGGATCTGCAGCAGTAAGAACTTAAAGAAATGCTTTGGCGAGATGCCTCGAGTATTTATGTAAAAGAAAGTTATTTAACAATAGAAATTATTAGAAAACGTCGTAGTTGTCAGCTGTTCTGTCTACATAAGCAGTAGGTAATAGTCTATAATTTTTATAGACATTTCTAATTCCTAATTTCTATGTCTTCCCAACCATCATCTATACTTAAAATTATACGTACCATAACGACACGCCTTTCTGTTTGGGTGGGAAATTATCAAGTAACTTCTCCCGCTCTGGGCGGAGCGGGAGGGCGTGTCAGACTTTTACTGACTAAAACCCACCCGTGTTCCTTCCGTTGCCTGTGTGCCGGGGCCACGATATCCCTTTCGGACAAACCCGCAACCCTGGCAGGCATTGGTCCTAACGGTCAGTTGGTGCTGACGCCCGTTAGTTGGTGTTGAGTAGACCCCCTGACTATGGCTGAATACTAAAAACGACAATCAAATAGATAAGTCAAAGTCAAAAAAATGTGACTTAAAGTCGGGTAAGCAAGGACTCAAAGTCAAAAAAGGGAACTTAATTAATTTAACATAACTTAATGATTCTAATGATTATAATTCTGTAAATACATATCTGTTATAGTCGCGAATCATATTTTGATCAAGATACGACTTGACACTGACCTGCAAATTGCAGAAAACGTAAGAAAAATTGAATTTCATGGGCTACTGCTGCAGATTAACCTTAATTAAAACCTTCATTACAAAAAGTTGCATAATAATAATTATATGATGTATGTCAAATCTAATTTATGTAAATCCCTCTAGCTTACTAATTTTAAAGCCACAATTAATTTTTATTAAGCACTTAGCATAATAGCCGAGAATTATTGTGCACGTGTCTTTTACTTGATAAAGAATAATTAAATTATAATACTATACCTACGGTGTGTGGTGCCGGACGTAAAGAATAGCACTATTTCTTCCCGTGGCTATCGTAAAAGGCGACTTAAGGGACTTACTTGAGAATGGGCAGCAGCGTTCTCTATGCATTTTGACACCATACTGCGATCGCCAATCCGCCTGCCAAGCGTGGCGATTATGGCAAACCCCCCCTTTGGGGGAGGCCTATGTCCAGCAGTGGACGTCTTTCTGCTGAAATGATGATGAATGATGACTATACCTACTACTCCAAACACAGATTATGCAATGGAAAAATAAAGACCACGCACAATAAAGGGTTCCGTAGTTGGGATGACATTATCCCAAGAACAACCGTAGGTAACATTGTAGTTGAAAAACATTTTCCCCCATACATTCCAACTGCAAATGTAAGTTTGTACGCACAGTATTGCGTGATTTACCATGTTATTTTAAGACCATAGACTTCATAGGCTTTCCTGTAAAGAACTATTGGCAATTTTTAGAATATAATAATATCTCTAAACTAAACCACTATCTGAGTGGTTTAGTTTATAGTGGTTTCAGAATTATTTTGAAATATGTATGTAATATCTATAAAAATAAATCCCGTTTAAAACCATAAAACTACTAAAAACGCGAATAAAACGCAATTTATATTATTACGTATAATTTATACCAGAATAACCGTTAGTTCATAAAAAAAAAAAAATAACTTATAAAAAAACGTTTATTTTTTGTGATAGGCCTTTTAATAACTTGACTTAATTCCGTATGCCCCAGTTTCCATTGCAACTAAAATGTTTACATGACGTATATCGATAGCTTTTTCATTAAAAAATCAACATAGGATTGTTTGGGTTTAAAGTTGCTATTTGTAAAAGTTGCAATTTTATGTATTTATCTCGTAGAAAAGAAGGCAATGACCCCTGTAACAAAAACGGTTTTTCATGAAATAATAAACAGGTGCATTCAACGTGATTATATATTTAAAAATCTTTACAAATTATGATGACGCAAAATTTACACTGTGAGGTACAGTCGATGGCAAATTATATATTGGGTTTTTTATTTTATTTATTTCAAGTACCACAGGGCAGCACTTAGTCAAGCTAGTGCAAAGTGAAGTCCTACTAACAGTCTTAAGTTTTTTTAATTTTTTATTAACACAAGTTTTGTTTTGTTTACAACAAAAATATGTATGTTTAGGTTAAGGTATTTAAAATAAATGGATTTATTTTTTATTATTATTATTTCAGAATTCATCATCTGCCTAAACTTTTCCCAACTATTATAATGTTGGGGTCGGCTTTCAGTCTTACCGGATATAGCTAAATACCTACAATACATGAAGCAACTGCCTATCTGACCTCCACAACCCAGTTACTGGGTAACACGATACCCCTTGGTAAGACTGCTTGTCAGATTTTCGGGTTTCCGACAACTGTCAAAGATCCACGAATGAAAGCTGGGACCAATGACTTTTAACATGGTTTTTGAGACACGGAGGGGTCTCTGTATGTAAAGATGGTCATCCATCCACGGACCAACCCCGGCCAGCGTAGCTTAACCTGATGGATCGACCCGTGCTGTTGTTATTACTAAGCTACAAACCCCTATTTCAGAATAGACAAGAATACTCTTCACTACTACTCTTCTCTTTACTCTTCTATTCTTTTTCTTTTTCTTTTTCTCTCTTTTTTTTTTGAATTAACTGATAAATTATGGCCAACATTTTAAAAGGTTCAAATACCTTTTAAAATTAATTATTTTTATGTAAGTAAACATCTTTATTTAAGTATTTATTTAAATATACTCAATACTTTATTGCATTCCATAATGTGTACATAAAACAGTTGGTATGTTAAAACATAGAACAATTATGGACCCTGTCGGGCACAGCAAAGTTAATTTTTAATAGGAGAGAGGATGAAGGCGCTTTTTGCTAAGAAAAAAATAATAATAGTAAAAATATTAAATTAAAATTGAATCATTAAAATAGTATCATTTGTAGTAAAGTATTTTTTTAGTAAATATTGCACGATTTACATTATTAATATTATAAATTACAATAAAATAAAATAAATGTTTAGAATTTTATTTAGTCTTATAGAATGTTATTATTATTAATTAGTTGTGCACTGTTTAGCATATTCATTTTTAAATTAACAATATTGTAGTGTTTTAAAATAAATTTATATTCAATGTAAAATTCATAATGAATTATAGGTATTATGTAAAAAGTGGTTTTTATTGTTGTTGAAATTGATCGCTAAAATATTCGTGCTATTATAAGAAAATAAATATTCGTAGTAGCTTTGGATTATAAGAAATTGTTTTAATTTATTCATAAAGATATTATTTTTATTTATATTTTTGATATATTCCGGTAGCTTATTGTATATTTTAATGGACATAACAAATGTACTAGAAGAGTGCAAAAACGTGAGTGGGTATATTTAATCTGCTTTCATGTCTAAGTGCAATTTTTGTTTGGATATCTCCTCTTTTGGTATAGAATTGCGGATATTTTCGAACAAATTTACAAATTTCAAGTATGTAGAGGCAGGGCAGAGTTAATATTTTTAGATTCGTAAAATGGGGCTTACAGGAGTCTGTATCTTCGATATTTAATAAAATTCTAATCATTTTTTTCTGTAAAATGAATAATGTAGGCGCGTCTGTACTATTTCCCCATAGGATAATTCAATATTTGAGCCATGCAAATGCGTACGCGTAATAAGTCACTAGTGCTGTTTTGAGGTCTGTGGTTTTCTTGATTTCTCGGAGAGCGTATGAAAATTTGGATAGTTTAGTTCTTATTTTTTGAATATGTGATTTCCAATCTATGTGTGAATCTATGTCTAGGCCTAAAAGGGTGAATTTATTTACTGCTTCTAATTTTGATCCGTTGTATTTGAAACTTATACTTATAGGTTTTTTTTGTCGGGGGTGGAAAGTTATTATTTTAGTCTTATTGTAGTTAATTTCAAGGTTGTGTTCGTCCATCCAGTGTGTTGCAGTGTCAAGTATAGAACTCAATTTTTGGTTTAAATTTATATTATTATCACATGATGTTAAGATAGAGATATCATCGGCGAATAATACACATGACTCATTTATGTGGTTAGGGAGATCATTTATGTAAACAAGGAATAGCAGGCACCCTATCACAGTTCCTTGTGGTATAGAAGCGTTTACGGGAATATTTTGGGATCGAATTAATTGTATTTCTTTTGATTTATGATTGTAATGTTCTATTTCTACAACTTGTTCCCTGTTTTTTAAATAAGATGTGAACCATTCATAACTTTTTCCGCGGATACCGATGTTATATAATTTATTTAATAATATATCAAATTGCACCTTATCATATGCTTTTGTCATATCTAATAACAATCCTACAGCGTATTTTTTATTATTAATTATATTGAGTGCTTCTTGTGTATATTTATAAACAGCCAAAACGGTAGATCGGTTTTTGCGAAAACCATTTTGACTGTCATTAAATATATTATATTTTTCACAAAATGCGTAAACACGATCGCACATGGCTTTCTCAAATATTTTTGAGGCTGTTGGTAAGAGTGCAATGGGACGGTAGTTGTTTGGGTCGGTTTTTATATTTTTCTTGTGGATCGGTTTTATAAGAGCTTTTTTTAATAAATCGGGAAAAACGCCTTCTTCAAAAGATTGGTTAAGTAGTATGTAAAATGGCAAGGTTAATTCATCAGCGCATTTTCTTATTAAAGTAGGTGGAAGTTCGTCAATTCCATGGCTTTTTTTGTTTTTTAAATTTTTAATTATTGTATTTACTTCGTAAGGATCCACTGGACTAAGATATAATGTATTTTGCGTAGCTGAAATCGCCGGGGTTCCTTTTGGTTTACGGCCGGTAGGTATTGTGCTGTCCCCACCAATGGACGCAAAGAAACTATAGGTACTCCAACGACTTATTCACTATTTACTTAATACATAAATGAACTTAAACATCTATTATTATGGTGAATTGGTCACTTACAGAAGTACATAGCTTAGAAATAGATAAAAACACATACCAATTATAAGAATTAATTAAAAGTGATTTAAAATGAACTACTTATCCTACTTTTTTACCAAGGAAAGATAAATATGAGCTACTTTACCATATGAAGACAATAATAAAGACAATTTTAAATTAAATACAACATAAGATTTACTTACTTAAATAATAAATAATAGATACTTAGTTTAATTTTCGTGTGATTATTAAACATAGGACGACTGCAATAAACGTGATCAAAAATAAAATGGTTTGTTGTTTTTTAGTTTAGGAGCTCGTGGCTTAGTAGTAACAGCCACGTTGATCGATCCATCAGGTTAAGCTATGCCTGCCGGGGTTAGTCCGTGGATGGGTGACCATCTTTCCATACCGAGATTCTGACGATTCCTCCGTGCCTCGGAAAGCACGTCTAGCCGTTGGTCCCGGCTGCCGTTTGCGGATCTTTGACACTCATTACCCCTTTATTACAAAACAAGGTTTATCTTCAGTCCCAGGTTTAAAACATGGAGCCAATGTTGAATTTCGAACTTTATTCCGACTATGGTAAAGTTCCTAAACACAAAACTGACAACTTAGTACCGAACTAAGTTTTCAGTTTTGTATAAAGAACGGTATTTCAAGCACTGTGACGTTCTTATTACAAAAACTGGCTCCATGGTTTAAGCCATGTCAAAATATAAATCTTGTTTTGTAATACGGGTCGTCAGAAGCCCGAAAATCTGACAACCAGTCTTACCAAGGGGTATCGGTGGAGGTCAGATAGGCAGTCGCTCCATGTAAAGTACATCCGGTTAGACTGGAAGCCGACCTCATAGTTGGGAAAGGCTAGGCAGTTTGAATTAAAAATCCTTATTTCATCTTTCAGTGAAAGATGTTCTGTTTGAAGCGTGGTGATCCATGCTCTTTCCTTCTCCGTACGAGGAGAATTTTTACCGAAGCCTTATCAAAGTCAAAGTCTAATTATTTATTTCAAATAGGCACATAAAAGGCACTTTTGAACGTCAATATATACAACATTGTTTTTTTTTTTTTTTTTTAAAACGTTGCCCCACACTAGGAATTTCCTCTGTATTGTGGGTGCGATACAAAAAAATTTAATTGATTCTAGTCGCCCCTTCCAAAAGGTAGTTTCGTATGGTGAAAAATGGGCAAGAAACTCCACCGTTACTCTTTTAAAAGGTTTTACAATATTTTGTATAGGTACATTAATTATATGTGAAGACGATGCACCTAAAATAAATTTGTATAGTAACTTTATTACACCAATATGCAAAAAGAATTAAAAATTAAAGCAATGACAGATAAATTAATTATGTGATAGAATACATGGAGCTCAAATATTTAAAAATATTATAAGAATATACGTTTTCCTAAAAAAAGGTCAGTGTGTGAGTTAAGGAAATCAGTATTACAAAATGTAGAATTAATGTCGAAAAATAATAATAAATTATACAGTTAAAATAGCAACCAGTTTGATTTTGTCTAGACTCTAGATTGTCCTATGGAGCTGGACCAGCATGTTTCCAAGCATTCTTATCTTGGATGTAATCCTCTAATTTGTAATATGCTTGGTTTCAAAGTGTACTTTGATAAGAGTTTTAAATGTTCTTTAATTTAATTGCAATATATCACAAGGTATATTGTTGTAACATTTAACGGGGATAAAAGATGTATAAATGCTTTAGATAATCTGAAACATGGTTGATCTATTTTATCTTTATTTCTAGTATTAAAATTGTGTCTATCACTTTTATTTTACTAAAAAGATGTAGGTTTTTATAATTTAAGTGGTATTTGCATTATTCATTACTCAGACTCTTCTTTAATTCTAGATTTAAAATAAATTATACGGATGTGTGTGAAGCAGCGAACAAAACTAGTTCATGAAAATAGTATTATTTAATCAGTTAGTCGCAAAGAATTACGTAACTAAATTAGTATTTTATAAAGAACAAACACGTCACGTATTATCATAAGTTTCTTAAATAAATTTTAATTAAGGGCATTCTAAAATAAAATACAAATGTTGCTTTTTAAAGGTTGAAATGGGAGAATTTACATAAATAAGATCAGCAACATATCTAGCGAAAAGTGGTTGTCTATTATATAGTACACCCACATTTCGCTAGATATGTTTCTTATCGTAGGTATACCTGCCTTACCCTTTGGGGAATATAGACGTGATATTATATAGCATACGTACTAAAGTATTACATAGCATACGTACATTCATAATAATATTTATAAAGATAATAAGTATAAGTATCTATTTCAAATTCATCTGATTATTTTTAATTTAATTAACATTTTTATTTTTTATTGGTAAGTATTTTTTTTATTGTTTTCTTAATTATTTTGATCTTATCTTATCTTTACTATCAACGGTTTTTTTACAGTTAAAATTATTTTTATTAATATCTATCAAGAGATCCACGATACCCGATAGTATAGGTCACATAGGCAGTCGCTCTATATAAAATACTGGTATTCGGCTACATCCAGTCAGACTAGAAGCCGACCACAACAAGGGTCCAAAGGGGTTGGGAAAAGGCTAGACAGATTATGCTGCTAACAAGAGAGCAAGTGTTTTCACCCCTTGGGTACGGAAAACTAAAAAAGGCCGCTTACCCTCCATGTCTTAGAAAAAGACAAAATAATTTTACTACCGGAAAAAGAAGTGACTACTTTTCTCAATTTTACCCTTAAAATAACGCAGTCGATTATTTTATTCTTCTATTGGCAATTTAAGTCATTTGGAGATATTTTGCCAACGCGTCAGCTATTAAAATTAGATCTGAGTGGACAAAACAATTTTACAAAGTTAACCCAAAACGTTGACTAATGATGCTTGTATATTAATTGTATTTAAGATTGACAAAACAAATTGTATAATCAATAGAAAAAAACAACATGCACAAAAACATACTCGATTAAAATAATAAAGTTTGAGGAAAGAATATGAGAAATGAAAATCGATAGCAAACAAATAAAGAACAAAAAATGCAACAGCCGACTTCCAAAAAGTTACTTTAATTTCGGTATTTTCGTTTAATGCTATCGACTTCCGAAATTAACGTTTTTTTCACTTTTTAGTTGTGCTACCTACCCCACACAAATTCGTATACCACTACTTGCTATGTATATATCAGTGACTGGAGATTATAATATAAAATCATCCACATAGACTAAGTGGAAAAAATACATTATTATTGAAGCTACCTCAAAAACTTCCCAAGCAAAATTAAAAAAATATATATATGGGACCACCGCGCCAGCTTCCTTTACCAAATAAAAAGAATTTTCAAAAATATTGATGGACATACATATTTTATATACAACATTATTTTTAATATATGCGAAACCTGAATATAGTTTGTTCAGAATAAGGAACTGAATCAATTTCAATAATTTTTACACCATGTTATATTTTATCCCAAAAATATTTAGTGTGATGGAAAATGTTATCACCATTTAATTACTTACAATACGATCGCCGTACGGTTAGGTACCTACTGCCAAATTATTATCAATGAGCGCAAGACGACCCTGGAGGCGCGGGGGCGCCGTTAGCATGTTTTTGTACGGACAACCCGGTAACTCAACAACGTTATAACTTTGTGATTTTTCATGACACAGTTTTGAAATTTTGTACATAGATTCTTTACATAAACATACTAGACACGTGTTTCGGGTTTCTCATATACTAAAAATAATGTTGTATATAAAACAATGTAGGTATAATTAAAATAGGAGGAGGTTCTCAATTTGTCTATATACAGACAAATTGAGAACCTCCTCCTTTTTTAAGAAGTCGGTAAAAATTTAGTTAGGAGTACATTTAATTGTATAAAATTAACCAACACACAATTATTGATGATGTTTTGCTTTTGTCGTCGACTGTACACAGATTCATAATGGCGGACTATTATTAATATACCGTTGCAACGGTGTATTTCAGACGTCAATAGTTCGAGGAATAATAAAATAAAAAACACTCAATTAACAAGTAAACATGACATCACGCCAGTATTCCCCAAAGGGTTAGGCAGAGGTGCACCTATAGTACCCCCACATTTCGCCAGTTCTGTTTAAGTCCCATGTAATAGGGGGCGAGCCTATTGCCATCAACCGGGCACAAATCCAGTCTCCGGACTGCTACTGAGAAATTCCTAATAAAAAATCCCAATAACACTTTACTCGACCCGGGAACCAAACTCAGGGGTTCTACTCCGAACATATAATAAATCCGAAGTATTGGCCGAATGTTCGGCCGTTGCTTGATTACGGCTAACTATGGCTGTCCACGTCGAAAGAAAAAAAAAACGACAGTAAAAGAGATAAGCCAAAGTCAAAAATGTGACTTTAAGTCAAAGTCAAAAAAGGTAACTATGGAAGTTATAAACCGTCCGGACGTTTCGCCGATACTTTGGATTAACGCTTCGGAGTACGGCCCCAGGATCTCACGCTCAACAGTAAAGTCAAAGTCAAAGTCAAATTATTTATTTCAAATAGGCACATAAATGGCACTCTCGAACGTCAATTTATATATAAAATAGAATTGATTCTAGTCGCCCTAGTAGCGTTTGGGACCACTAGACCAACCAAGTAAATCATTAAGTATAAAAGATTATAATTTATAACAAACAAATATTCGGTCAAGAACCAGTGAGATAGAGGAAGTCATAAAAGTAAACAAATATTATAAATTGTAATGAAAAAGTCTATAAATTAGATAATAATTGATATTTTATAAGTATGTCCTTTTGAGAGCATGCAGTGGTGGCCCACAGCGGTAACACCCCCGACATACGAGTATTGATGATGTTTTTCTTTTGTCGTCGCCTGTACACAAAAAAAAAAAAATCGATCGTCAATAATTACATGAGACAGTCCCCCAAAAACGCCCACCCGTCACCACTTCCTAGTGCTTTAGCTGGGAAGAAGAAGTGGCGCAACAAACTCCCCAGCAGCACAGCTGTCTGTTCACATATATAACTTGAATTTATAGAATAAAATGTAAAATGCATTAAATTATTTGCCTTATGTTAGCTAGCACACACCACTATACAAAAAAAATATAATATATTTAAATATAATAAACGTCGAAAACTATACTCAAGCAGAAATAACGTAAACAAAACGTATCTAAATAAAAGCCTCCAGGCATAATGGGCGTGCCCGCTTAAATAAAGCTACAGCTATAACTCGAAGTCACAAATGATAAACTAGCACCATCGAAGTAAAATAAAAAAAACAGTTAATTATTTACACAGATTCATAATGGCGGACTACTATTAATACACTGTTGCAACGACGTATTTTAGTATTTTTTTTTTAAATCCAGTAATTGGTCGCAGATTTGTTCCCAGGCAGGCGCTTTATATTGTGTAAATGATTTCAAAACGTTGAAGAAAAACATGGTGCGGAAACCGGCACCAAAAATAATATATTATATAAAATATTACTAAAATAATAAAAATAAAAACCTATTTAAAGCAAATGACCCACCCTGCGGGCCAATTGCGTAACATACTACCAGTAGGAATTACTGGTAGTGTGTTACGCAATTGGCCCGCAAGGTTTCAATTTGACAGTTCAACAACATTCATTGCGTTATTTACATTGTTGATCAGACATTTTTTTCTAACATAAGAAGCAATGGATTAGCAACATACTTCAAAATCATTTCGATTCCGATTCAAACCGTGTTACGCAATTAGGGTGCTGGTTGCCATTACAACTGCAAAAAATCTGAATTAATATCCTGTACACAAAATTCACTAATAAAAATAGTTGAGATTAAAATTGTAGGTAGATATTTAGTGGCAAATAATGAAAAGATTATGTCAAGGAAGTATGTAAAAATATTGTAAATAAAAATAAAGGAATAAGGGTCCGTTTAAAAGAACAACTACGTACGTATAACAATACCTACTACCTACCTACGAACAATTCCGGTTAAATATCTTCTGAGACTACTTCTATCATTTTCATTAAGTATTAACATACATCATATGCTATTTACATACTATATACTATCGTTAAACACACATACACACACACTCGCTCACACACACACAAACACGCACGCACCCCAACACACCTCCACACGACAACGCGTCAATAATTAATGATTACTTTGTTTTTATTTTTCTTTATATTTTTGATTTATATCACTCTTTTCCTAATACGAGTACCTAATAAAACTTAATGACTATTCAATAGCTTATACTAAAAGTTGTTACTATAGTGGAAGAGCGGAATTTCCTAACACAAGTATATTTCTTAGTTAAACGGAAATTCTCTAAAGGTCTAATGTAAACGTATTTTTAAGTTATTGAAATAAACATTTTGTATTTGTAGTTTGTACGTGGGACGCCCCGCGGATAATCAGCCCCGCTGCTGCCTTATGGCTAATTCACATAAAGCTCGTATCGATACGAGAGAATAAGTCATAAAAAGAACATACATAATCAGCCTATAATGTTCCCACTGCTGGGACACAGGCCTCCTCTCTGTGAGAGGGGGTGGGCCGTAATCCACCACCCAGTGCGGGTTGGTAGATGTCACATGTCTTCGAATTTTCGGTCCTAGGACATGCCGGTTTCCTCGCGATGTTTTCCTTCACCGTTTTGAGAGCAGAAAATGAAATATCAAGTTGAAATTTATATCAAACTAGCTATTCTGCCTGCGGGTTTGTCGGAAATGACCCCACGGGATCGTACTACCGGGATAAAAGTATCCTATGTACCCAGGAATCGAAATCAATTCAGCCGTTAAGAGTCAGATATATGCCAGTGACCTTGAGTGGCTGGCTTGCGTGTTCTGTACTGAGCTCACGCAACGCGTCGTACGTTCAGCCAGTAATAGGACTCGCCCATCAAGGAGCGCTGTCCCCAATTTGACGCATTATTAATTTATTATACACAAAACAAAAGTTAATAAAACGCGTATACTAAAGGTTTCAGAAAAATACGCTTGTTAGATTTTGCGCCATTCTCAGTTTTTATCCGCGTTAGACATAACTTTACAAATTAATTTCACTATGTACTATAAACATAATCTAAAATATTCACATATTAAGTTATTGAGAAAATACTCTAATTTAACATATTTTTTTTTATCATTAACACTACTCGTTTAGACGTGATCTTCAGTATAAAATCATTAAAAGTCGGTTGTCGTTGCATTAAAAGGTGATATAGCATGATAATCGACACAGACAGATAATAAATGCAAATTATCTTCTTTTTTTTTTATTAAACAGGTTTTTATGATTCTAAATGTCTCACTTAAAAATAATAATGATTCCTTTTTAGGTGTTTCCGCAGCTGCACTCCGCGAAATTCAAATTTTCTTACTTACGTTTTTTGAAATTTGCAGGTCAGTAACAGCTTGTATTTTGTTCTAAATATGATTCGCGGACGTAAAAAATATGGCTTTACAGAATTATTATCATTAGAATCAGCAATACAATTCTCTAAGTTCGTAGAATCCTATTGAATGA
Source organism: Tiliacea aurago (assembly GCA_948098905.1). Lineage (NCBI taxonomy): Eukaryota > Metazoa > Arthropoda > Insecta > Lepidoptera > Noctuidae > Tiliacea > Tiliacea aurago. The sequence goes on from OX402605.1 coordinate 2,268,232, forward strand.
CTGTTTCAGAAATAGTCATTCAATAGGATTCTTCGAAGACAATTAGTTGTATTGCTGATTTTAATGATTATAATTCTGTAAAGCCATATTTTTTACGTCCGTGAATCATATTTAGATCAATATGATACTGATTATACAACCTGTTACTGATTTGCAAATTGCAAAAAACGTTAGAAAATTTTAGTTTTGCGGGCTACCTTAGCGCATACCCCTTAATTTGAATATTAAATTGATAAATTATTATTAAAACATTGACTAGAGGAAAACATAAAGATAATTATGGTAAGTAATTGGCCAGAAACGTTGATTAAAATGGCCGGTTCCTATAAAAAAACTAATCGTTTTTTACTCTATTTAAGTACCTAAATTGTTGAATTCACAGACAATAGTCTATTCTCAAAATTTAAAAAAGCTAAATACTGAAATATTTATTCTAATAATTATTCATTACTAGTGGTCGCCCACTGGTCGAAATTCGACCCCCTCTACTTACAATCTACATAGTACTTACTAATGTATTTAATTTAAATAATAATACTTACTAATTCCATGAGTACACTAAGGTTCCAATTACACTGTCATAAATTTATCATACAAATATGATTTCATATCTGTCAAATTCTATGATCATAATAAATGATGCTGTTCTTAATTTTTACATAATTACACTTATGATCCTATATACGTCATACTTAATCGAGATGGATAACGATTTAGCTGTGTTGTCCGTTGCTATGATTGCCATTTTATTAAAAAGAAGATGAAAATGATTAAAAACTTGTAAAAAATACTCATTTTCCTCGTAAAGGTTCATTATTATTTTTATTGTTTCGTTAATTAATCCAGTCGAAATTCTTGCATTTTGGCGCCATTTTTGAGGTAAGACGGATATGATCATATTTGTACGCTTGCTGTCCAATAGGATCCCTTAACTACGATCATAGACAATTTGAATCATACTATGACGTGTAAAAGTGATCCAATAATATCCTATTTACAGAATAAACATATCATTTCATTTCATGATCATAACAATTTGAATTTTTTGCTTACGCATCATCTGCCCAGCCTTTTCCCAACCATGTTGGGGTCAGCTTCCAGTCTAACCAGATGTAGCTGAATGCCAGTATTAGGCTACATAAGTACCAACAGCAATAGGCTCGCCTCCCATTACATGGGTCTTACTTAAACACAAATGGTGAAGTCAGGGTGTGTTCTACTGGCCCTGGCACACAGGCATTTGAAGGAACACGGGTGAGTTTTAGTCAATAAAAGTCTGACACGCCCTCCCGCTCCGCCCAGAGCGGGAAAAGTTATTTAATAAATTCCCACCCAAAAAAAAATAAAGGGTGTGTTCTACATCTCTCTCTACCCCTTCGAGGATAATAGCCGTGAGGTTACGTTAGGTTATAATAATAATGATAAATGATTTTATTTCTGTAAGTAGGTTTGTACAAACACTATTACACGTCTATCATAATAAAAAAAAAACTAGATGAGGTCGGCGTTTCGTATCTGACTACTCTGAGAAGAAAGGCCGAAACAAACTCAGAGGTCATAGTCTCTTTTAAAGTCTTTTTTTAGTCTCTTGTTTATTATTATGATAAGATGTATGTTGACTTAAAAAAGCGTGGCAGTTGAGAGTATGCCTTGCTCACTTAAATGTCTCGCTGATGGTGGCGCGTGTGTTGGATCATTCGGTTCCCTACAAAATGGTTGAGTTGGATGGTGCTGATCCACGCGTCATGTTCGTGAACGGGCGCCGTCAGTTGAGACTGGTCTTCTCTTAACTGCCAGGGCTTATTTGTAATCTTTTAATCTTATATTTTGAATTGTTTTTTAAATCCAATTTTTTTTTACATTGTTCTCACTTATAGAAGCAACAAGAATAATGTAGGTACCCAGGATTTTGTAATATCTTGATTTAAAAGAGTGTCCTTGGAGTTTCTTGCCTATTCTTCTCCATAGAGATCTACGGTTTGAAATGGGCAAATAGCTTCAACTGTAATAGGTTTCATTGAAATAAATATTTTGAGTTTGAGTTTGTAAGTCCAGACATAATCTTGGTCAGATCATGTGAAGACCATGTAGATTGGTGCCTGAAATGATCTTTTGATGAAACCAGCTTATTATAGTTTCCACTGCAGATTAAGCATTTCGCATTAATTGTTGTGTTATGTCAATGATCATGCATGATCAATAGACACTCATCAGGTCAACCAAATCTATTGTTTTTTATTTCAAAGTTGTACACGACGTCACTAGATGGCGTTGGCGTCTAATTAGAAGTCGTTATGGTTTCATCATTCATCATCATTTTAGCCGACAGACGTCCACTGCTGGACAAGGGCCTCCCCCAAAGGGCGGGGGTTCGCCACGCTTTGCAGGCGGGTTGGCGATCGCAGTACGGTGTTAGAATGCATAGAGAACGCTGCTGCCCATTCTCTATAGTAAGTCCCTTACAGGGGCGCAGCCTTCTTACAACCCGATTCCTATCGGCTTCCCTTCGGAACAACCAGTCTTCTCTTAGACTTGTGTCACATTACAAATTAATTAACCAGTTTAAAACATTACAAAAATGCCTAAATTGTTTGACTAAACTAAGAATTCCGACCATAGGTGGCGTTAAATTTAGAAAAATAAAGGAATTAATAAAATGTTTGAGTAACTTAATTTTGATGTTATCTAGGAGTTTATGAGAACTGAACAACTTTTACGTCGGCTTACCTCTAATAAAAATTATAGCCTCGCTACTGGTCCCTTAGTTGCCTTTTACGACACCCACGGGAAGAAAAATAGGATGGTAGGTACTATTCTTTACGTCCGGCACCACACGGAAAAACAAAACAAAACAAAATACTTAATGATGAACATTAGCGCACGTACCTACGTCAATCTAGATTCAAGACAATTACTAATTAACAGTTTGAGGGACACTTTTAGACGTAACAAATAAAATTGTATTGTGTCTCGTTCAGTCTCCCGGAAAATGATAAGAGATACAAAATTAAGACAACACAATCTGTCAATGTCATTCACACGAAGAGCACTCAATCCTCCACGAGCAGGTTTGGCACTTCTTTGATAGTCAGACTTGCTGACTGGATAATATTTTAACCAAGGCATGGACAAACTCAAACTCAAAACATTTATTTCAATTAAACCTATTACAGGCACTTTTGAATTGTCAAAGAGTCGGTCAGTTAGTCAGAAAGTTGAAGCTATTTGCCCATTCCAAAACGTAGATCTCTATGGAGAAGAACAGGCAAGAAACTCCAAGGACACTCTTTTAAATCAAGATATTACTGGGTACTGGGTACATTATTCTTGTTGCTTCTATATGTGAGAACAATATAAAAACTAAATTAGTTATTTAAAAAAGAAATGGGCAGGAGCAGTCGTGGCCTAGTGGTATCGGCACCGACTCGGTCGGGGCGGCGACAGGGAATCCAACCCCGGACGCTAGGTCAAACACTTATTTCACCACATAAACACAATGTATATTTTAACTTAACTTTGCTTGAAACAAATACACGACAAGTCTGAAAGAGGTAAATAAAATAAAGTAAAAGACCAACACAATGAAAAAAAAAAACTGGTCAAGAGCGAGTCGGACTCGCGCACCGAGGGTTCCGTACGAATATATGATGTTGATGATTTCTGAAAAACTGTGCTATTTAGAGACATCGTTTTATTTTTCCTGTAATCTTTACGTATGTTTCTATCATATAGCATAATTTCAGATTTTTATCTCTGCAAATTTCGGAGATACCGGTTTTTTTTTTAAATTTTTATCAAAATTCGGAATCTACGCTGTCTAAAAAAAAATTTTTTTTTTGAGACTGTGCAAACAGCGTTCTTTCATATGATACCCCACATGTCCTAGTTGCCCCACTTCAAATTTTAAAGACCCCCTTTCAGTCCCTTTTGCAAAAAATATATATTATTATTCATTTCTTTCTTGCTTGCAAAATAGTTGGGTAAACGTCATCTAAAACTATTCTAAATTTCAATGTGATAGCATTAGTAGTTCTTGAGTTATCCAGGTGTGACAGACAGACAGACAGCTTAGTCTCACCATAAAGGTTCCTTTTTACCATTTTGGTACGGAACCCTAAAAAAGATCGTGGGTTCGAACTCACTGCTCTCTAAACGGTGAAGGAAACCATCGTGAGGAAACTGGCATGTCCTAGAACCAAAGATTCGAAGACATCTACCCAACCCGCACTGGGCCCGCGTGGTGGATTACGGCCCACTCCCTCTCGCTGGGAGGTGGCCTGTGTCCCAGCAGTGGGAACATTCATCTCAGCCGAAAGACGTCCACTGCTGGACATTGGTCAAAAAAGGGGGGGTTAGGCGGGTTGGCAATCGCAGTATGGTGTTAAAATGCATAGAGAACGCTGCTGCCCATTCTCTAGTATCTAAGTCCCTTAGTCGCCTTTTACGACACCCACGGGAATAAATAGGGTGGTGCTATTCTTTACGTCCTACACCACACGGTCAGCTCACAGGAGCGACAGTGCCTCAATTGTAATGCGAATGAGTTAATGTAGCTTAGGGTAAGTGCATTTTGATAATTGTTCCGTTGATAAATAAAGATGAAAAAAAACTTAAAAAAAAAAACAAAATTACCGACTTCCAATAAAACAGTACAAAGTGAAAAATTACTTTAATTTCGGAAGTCGATGTGTTTGGATCTTTTATTTGATTATTTTCTCAGTTAGTTTTTATGATGGTCTGGCAGTTTGAGTAATGTATGCGGCTTACCCAAATAGGTATATTTTCTTTGGTATTGTTCGTTGAATTGTTGAGCTCCTTAAGGGGACGATAACTTACTTTTAATGATTTTATACTGAAGATCACGTCTAAACGAGTAGTGTTAATGATTTGAAAAAATATATGATAAATTAGAGCATTTTTTCAATAACTTAATATGTGAATATTTTAGATTATGTTTATATTACATAGTTAAATTAATTTGTAAAGTTATGTCTAACGCGGATAAAAAACTGAGAATGGTGCAAAATCTACCAAGCGTATTTTTCTGAAACTTTCAAAAATTTAAAGATAATTTAATTATTGATCTTTTAGTTTAGGTACTATACGCGGTTTATTAAAATACCTTTTGTGTTGTGTATAATAAATTAATAATGCGTCAAATTGGGGACATCGCTCCTTGATGGGCGAGTCCTATTACTGGCTGAACGTACGACGCGTTGCGTGAGCTCAGTACAGAACACGCAAGCTAACCACTCAAGGTCACTGGCACATCTCCGTCTTAAGTTCTTAGTTGAGCTGCACGATTACTGACAAATGCGTGCACTGACTGGACAGGTCCACTCAATCTGTTTGGTTCTTTCATCAAAAGACCATTTTAGACACCAATCTACATGGTATTCACATGATCTGACCAAGATTATGTCCGGAATTTAAAAGAGACTGTAACCTCTGAGTTTGAGGCGTCTTTATCCGCCCGTGATGGCCGTGGGAATTTCGAAAAATGTGGCGTTATTATTGTCTACATCTTATAAAGCATACTTCTATGCAAAGATTGCAGCTTTGCAGGTTCAAGGTTGGGCGTTGATGAGTCAGTCAGTCAGTGAGTCAGTTCTTTTGTTTTTTTATGTATTAAAATCAAATCAAAATATTTTATTTCACATAAACCTACATGGGCACTTATGAAACGTCAGAAGCAAGGTGCACGGTTCCGATTGGTCGTTTCCGAGAAGAGCCGGCAAGAAACTCCACGGTTACTCTTTTAAAAATAATTCGCTTTTACAATGTTTTCAAGTTACAGTGTTAATAGGTATGGGGGAACAGTGTAGGCCCGTCAACAAGTACCAGGTACTTAACAAAACAGAAAATAGTTTACAAATCTAGAGTCTATTTAGCCTACAACGTACAAAATACATAAAAAATAATTTGTATATAAGATAAATCAAAATAATTTAAATAAAAAATAATTTAACAAAAATGGCATGATTGCCATAACAACTGTTACAAATCTGTATTCAAATGCCACTAATAAATTCCTAATACATAGTTGTATTAGAATTGTAGGTATATAATAAAGGTATATAATTATAGGCATATTACAATGTCAAATAATGAAATAGTGAAATAAAATGAAATGAAATGAAATCGTTTATTCTGTAAATAGGATATTAAAATCACTTTTACACGTCATATAAAAAAAAAAAACTAGATGTAGCCGACATAGTCGACATAGCCGACGTAGTACATTTTTATACAAGTGGAGAATGTTTGTTATTGCATTCGAGGTGGAATTAACACCCGAGCCGTAGGCGAAGTTGTTTTTAAGCCGAGAACTGCAATAACAAATGGCCACGTATATCAAAAGACGTTTTTCAATAGACTTTTGAAGAAATAAAATAACGAAAAATATTTTTGTCATGAATTATTAGGAAACTGTGATTTTGATTTTCTTTTTTTTCCGCGCTTTGCTTTCGCCAGGTTGAAGGAGAAGCAAAGGTATAAAGCCGATAAACAGCTTAATATGAAAAATTGAAAATTCAAATATTTTTGAATTTAGAACACAAATAAATGTTAATTTGTTCATAAAGGTTTTTTTTTATTATCATGGTATTCTATTGATAAACATTATTTAATATTAACGCCGTAACGACGCATCTTTGCCGAGATTTTAAAAAAAATCACCTCCGAATAGAGAGGACCGTCTCTGCCGCGAGACGGTGTGAATACAGGCATTGAACCAATTTGGACTAGGAATAGGTTTAAGTTATCTGTGTCAATTTTTATTCCCGCACACGTGTTGGAAAATAAAAAATCGCACGCGTGTGAAATACATTGCATTGTGAACCTAATCGTAGTGCGATATGAACTAGTTTTCGATGAAGTGTATTGAAAAGATTATGTCAAGGAGGTATGTAAAAAAATAAAACAAAATTTAAAAAAATAATCTGATGAGCTCAGAAGTAAAATACATTAGCAGTGAACACTTACGATCAGGGGCCGACGTCTGCTATTTTTATAAATTCAGTCATTCCAACACGATCCCATTTTCATACCATTGTCATTTTGCTAAAAGTTCGTAATCTGCTAAATTCATAATGGTCGATCATTGGTCGGTCAATGTTCTCGTAATAGAATTGTGTTATTATAGTAGAATTGTCGTATTGCCATTATTATAAAACCCATTAGTAGAAATGTCATTAATTTGGCATTATGTACGAGAATACCAATAAATGCAATTTCTTTCAATTTTGTTGCACAAAGTCAGACTCAGGGCTGACTAATTCCTGATAGAAAACCCCAATAACACTTTGCCCGACTTGGGAATCGAACCCAGGACCATGCTCACCAGTAGCGCTTGAGGCCATTAGACCAACGAGGCAGCTCGTACATACGGCTAAACATCAAGCTATAATTTCCAGTATCAGCCGATCTTGCATTGTGTAGGATTTCCGTACAATGAGAGATCAGCGTATACTGGAAATGTATAGCTTGGTGTGTATCCGTGTGTACGTATTTATTTCACAAATTTTAATATCAAGTTATGCAGAGACATGTTATTTGAAGTAAAACATTACAAAACACGTTAGTTTGAACGTCTTCGTTCAAGGCATTATTACTTAATTTATGACATTCTTTGTTCGTAAATCAACTATTCGTAAATTAAGCAAGAAATAATCATCAGTCTGTAGCTGTTTCATTAAGGCGCTGACATGAGGTAAATGATCAAAGTACGCTTGTCTTAAACAAAAAAATTGCCAAATCTATGTAGTTTGTGGTAACGGAAAAAATATACAACATGTCTCAGAATTAACGCACAACCTCTTAAGGGGTTATTGTACTCATCATTATGAACAACTTTTACTATGGGACCAAACCTGAAATCGCGAAAAAAAATCAGCACGTTATAACAAAATGCTAAACTTTAGTCTTTCTTATAAGAATTTTACTTTGGGATGTTATATTATCATGGAGTAGAATGAAACCTAATTAAAAATATTATATTTTTCATGGAGTAGTTTGGGAACTCTTTTTGGAGCACTTTGGGAATAACCCAAGTCTGCGTATTAAGTAATTTATTGCTTAGCTATTACTTCAAGGTCGTGAGTTCGAATCCAACTGATGAACTTAAACCCGTTCTTACCTCGTGGAGGGGTTACCAGGAATATGTTGAAACTCAGTCAGATATACGTTGGTTGGTTACAGGTTCGGAAACAGAGAGGTCAGGTAGGAAACTAAAGGCGAAAGCGCCAGGTTTAGGTACCCGTGAAATTCAAATTTATTACTTACTACCTGCGCCCCGCGGTTTCACCCGCGTAAGTCTCGATCCCGTGAGAATATCGGGATAAAAAGTAGCTTATGTCTTAATCCAGGGTGTCAGCTACCTCCATACAAAATTTTATCAAAATTGATTCAGCCGTTTGAGCGTGAAGAAGTAACAAACATACGCACACACACACATTCACAAACTTTCGCCTTTATAATATTAGTGTGATTTGGCAACTTACAATTCAGTATCAGGCAGGTTTTATACCTAATGATCGAAATATGTTTCACAAACGTAACAATATGTATTTACAGAATTATAACAATTAAAATCATCACCTACCATACCTACAACGCCGTGCCCCTGAGATTTAAGTGGGTTATAAACTTATAATCACTGCGTGAGTTGCTATTATTGTTAAATTCGAGCCGATACGAGAGAATTAACTTCAAATACACGTTCGAATTAAGCATTAAAGTGACATTGTCAAAAAAACATGTTTTTCTATACACTTCCTCGAAAACTGGTTCATATCGCACTACGATTAGGTTCACAATGCAAGGTATCTCACACGCGTGAGATTTTTTATTTTCCAACACGTGTGCGGGAATCAAAATTGCCACAGATAACATAGACCTATACTTAGTCCAAATTGGTTCAATGCCTGTATCACACCGTCTCGCGCCAGAGACGGTCCTCTCTATTCGGAGGTGATTTTTTTTTTTAATCTCGTCAAAGGTGCGTCTTTACGGCGTTAATATTTTTGGAATTGTCAAAGAGTCAGTCAATTAGTCAGAAAGTTGAAGCTATTTGCCCATTTTAAGACGTTGATCTCTATGGAGAAGAACAGGCAAGAAACTCCAACGACACTCTTTTAAATCAAGATATTACTAAATCCTGGGTACATTATTCTTGTTGCTTCTATATTATACTATATTAAAAAATTAAATTGCTTATTTAAAAAACAATACATAAGATTAGAAATGAGCCCTGGCAGTTAAGAGAAGACCAGTCTCAACTGACGGCGCCCGTTCACGAACATGACGCGTGGATCAGCACCATCCAACTCAACCATTTTGTAGGGAACCGAATGATCCAACACACGCGCCACCATCAGCGAGCCATTTAAGTGAGCATGACATACTCTCAACTGCCACGCTTTTTTAAGTCAACGAACTACTGCGGTTTCGCTGCTATGGTTTCGTGGCGGAGCCGGAGGTGTGCTACCGATGTTAATGACGGAGAGACATCAAAGATCTTTTTACTTGTTCTCTAAGTGAGTTCACAAAAACTACGATGTACATAATATGTTATGGTCAATAATAAAACTGTAATTATGGCCACACTATTGAATTAGTAAATTCCTGTAATGATAGTGATCAAATCTCAATCTATAACTCCTAATGTTACTTATTGATCTGTACATGTGAAAATTATTCATTCAACACGAGTAGCCATGTTTTTTGTTCTGCCATTGAATGCAGTTGTTACAAGCAATTATCACTAGGTACTTTAATATCTTGCATCATTATATGGCTTGTGGCTCAGTAATAACAGCGGCATGAGTCGATCGATCAAGTTAAGGCGACGATAACCGACTTTTAATGATTTTATACTGAAGATCACGTTTAATCGAGGAGTGTTAATGATTTGAAAAAAATATATGATTAATTAGAGCATTTTCTCAATAACTTAGTATGTGAATATTTTAGATTATGTTTATATTACGTAGTGAAATTAATTTGTAAAGTTATGTCAAAAAACTGAGAATGTTGCAAAATCTACCAAGCGTATTTTTCTGAAACCTTCACCAATTTAAAGACAATTTAATTACTGATCTTTTAGAATACGCGTTTTATTAAAATACTTTTTGTTTTGTGTATAATAAATTAATAACGCGTCAAATTGGGGACAGCGCTCCTTGATGGGCGAGTCCTATTACTGGCTGAACGTACGACGCGTTGCGTGAGCTCAGTACAGAACACGCAAGCTAACCACTCAAGGTCACTGGCATATATCTGAGTCTTAAGTTACGCTTGCTGCGGTTGGTCCGTGGATGGGTGACCATCTTTACATACCGAGACTCCACCGTGCCTCGGAAAGCACGTTAAGGTAGATCCTTAGTGGTAGTCCACTAAATTCAAGTTTTCTTTAGATTTTTTGCAATTTTCAGGTTAGTATCAGGTTGTATCTTGATCAAAATATGATTCACGACTATAACAGATATGTATTTACAGAATTATAATCATTAGAATCATTATTACACCTCTCTAAGTTAGTGATGTTCCATTGAACGACTTTTTCATGATATCATGACATTGGGGAACAAATTTAACTTAGAGAGATGTATTCATCACATAATCTGACCAAGACTATGTCTGGAATTTAACCCCTGAGTTCTCACGGGTAGTCAGATAGGAAATGTCGGCTAAATCTAGATTATTTTTTGTTTTTTTTTATATGACGTGTAAAAGTGATTCTATATTCTATTTATAGAATAAACGATTTCATTTCATTCATGATTATAATTCTGTAAAAAAATATTTGTTATAGTCGAAGTCAAAAAATTCTAAGACATGATTGTGACATCTACCAACCCGCACTGGGCCCGCGCGGTGGATTACGGGCCACTCCCTCTCACAAAGAGGAGGCCTGTGTCCCAGCAGTGGGAACATGATAGGCTTTTTATGCTGGGCAACTTAAATTTGATTCTTTTTAACTGTGAGTTTCAATTTCAAAAGTGTAAATTTTATAATCTTTTTTTTTTAAGTCAAGTAATTAGACGTGATTGACTTAAATTCTCCAACTCAAATGGGGAAACAAATGAAATAATCAATTCGTTTCGTTAATGGAAACTTCCGATTTGGCCCGGCAATCGACAAAAACTTAGCTCAGACGCTAAAGAGATGACATTGTAACTAAGTAGATAGCCATGACATTGAGAATTTTAATTAATACTAATTAGAGATGGTAGGATTTGGGAAGCTTCGCGAGTCTTCTCGTCGCGTATTCCACAGAGCCTAAAGACGAAGGTCTTCAATCAGTGCGTCCTACCTGTTATGACTTACGGAGCCGAAACGTGGACACTCACGGTACGGCTGGTCCATAAATTCAAGGTCGCTCAGCGAGCTATGGAACGGGCTATGTTTGGATTCTCTCTGAGGGATCGAATCCGGAACGAGGTGATCCGGCAGAGAACCAAAGTTGTCGACATAGCCCACAGAATAAGCAAGCTGAAGTGGCAATGGGCCGGCCATATTAGCCGTAGAACCGATGACCGTTGGGGTCGACGTGTTCTTGAGTGGAGACCGCGAATCGCCCTCAGGCTAGGTGGAGCGACGATCTTCGCAGGGTGGCTGGTGGCAGCTGGATGAGAGTTGCCGAGAATCGAGCTGAATGGCGTGCAATTGGAGAGGCCTATGTCCAGCAGTGGACTGCTATGGGCTGATGATGATACTGATGAGAGATGGTAGGTATTTAATGAGAAAAATATTTAACCTATCATCACGCCTGTAATCCCGGAAGGGTAGGGCAGAGGTGTACATATAGTACACACACCTTTCGCCAGTTATGTTTAAGGAGTCAACTAAAAAATAAAATACACACTACCATGCGTTTGACAATCACACACATAGTACCAGGGCTTCATAGCCCAGGAGCCCAGGCCCTCATAGCTCATAGCCCAGGAGTACTATGTACAATAGAGCTACCATTTACCGGGTAATTATGTCTTTCATTGACTTAAATGTGCCCTGGCGGCTGAGAGTATGTCATGCTCACTCAGATGTCTCGCTGATGGTGGCGTGTGTGTTGGATCATTTAGCTCCCTTCAAAATGGTTGAGCTGAATGGTGCCGATCCATGCGTCATGTTCGTGAACGGGCGCTGTCAGCTGGGACCGGTCATCTCTTAGCTGCCACGGCTTATTTTTAATTAGGTATTTTAGTTTTGAATTGTTATTTTTTTGTTTTTTATCTTTTTATCACGGACGCTTCTGACGTATTGCATCGTTCTCACATGTTTAACTTCAATATGAATGATGTAACCAATATTTTGTATCAATATTTTAATTTAAAAGAGTGTCCGTGGAGTTTCTTGCCCGTTCTTCTCCATAGGAACCTACTATTTGGAATGGGCAACTAGCTTCATATTTGTAACTGACCGACTTCTTGACAATTCAAAAGTGCCTGTCAATGGTTTAATTGAAATAAATGCTTTGAGTTTGAGCTAGAGTTCATGGCTTGAAGATAGATAGGTGACAGAAGTGACAGCTTGAGCATGGAATAAGAAAGTACTTTATAATAGCACGGAGTAAGTGTACTCATGGGATTAGTAAGTACTATACAGCAAGCCGCTTTAATAGCGACATTAATTTAATATACGTACCTATACTGTTTCGCGTTTTCTGATTATGAAGATATTTTAAATTAATTAAACGTTGTTATTTGTTGATTTATTAACAATTTTCCAAAATTGCATTTCAGAAAATTTTTAAAATTTTGTTAAAATTTAAAGAACTGTAGTAGAGCAGAGGTCATTTGCTGGGTGATTATCGCATCAATGAAATTAAAACGCATAATGTGCAAAGAGTAGGCGAATGATGGAAAGAGAGAGCTTTATTATTTAGTTTGTTTGAAAATTTAAAATTATTAACGTACGAATTGTTTTATTGATATATCCTTAACCGTGTATTAAAATAATGTCGCCATTGTGGCGGCACGTTGTATTATACAATATTAGGTTTAGTATATGCGAAACCCGAAACACGTGTCTAGTATTTTTATGTAAAGAATCTATGTACAAAATTTCAAAACTGTATCATGAAAAATGACAAAGTTATAAGGTTGTTATGTTACCGGGTTGTCCGTACAAAAACATGCTAACGGCGCCCCCGCAACTCCAGGGTCGTCTTGCGCTCATTGATAATAATTCGGCAGTAGGTACCTAACCGTACGGCGATTGTATTGTAAGTAATTAAATGGTGATAACATTTTCCATCTGTGTAGTGCTGGACATTAAGAATAGCACTTCCCTATTTCTACCCGTGGGTGTCGTAAGTAAGTACAGGCTTGCAATTGCTTGCCGCTGAGATGAGAATGCTAAGAGGGATGACTGTGGTGTGATACGATTGGATAAAATAAGAAATGAGTACATAAGAGGATATCCATCTGTGTGGTGCCGGACGTAAAGAATATCCCCTATTTCTTCCCGTGGGTGTCGTAAAAGGCGACTAAGGGACTTACTAGAGAATGGGCAGCAGCGTTCTCTACGCATTTTAACATCATACTGCGATCGCCAACCCGCCTGCCAAGCGTGGCGATTATGGTAAAAGTACTTGTTGTATGCTCAAGCTGTCACTTCCTGTTACACACTTCCGTCCCCTTTTCATGAAATCACTCTCACAGAAAGCGTGAGGAAAGATGATAAACCTACATCAAAAATCCTTTTGAGGTACGACACCCTAAAAAAACCGGTCAAGTGCGAGTCGGACTCGCGCACGAAGGGTTCCGTACCATTATCTATAAAAACGGCAAAAAATCACGTTTGTTGTATGGGAGCCCCCCTTAAATATTTGTTTTATTTTAATTTTATTATTTATTTTTAAAGTGAATATATATCTAAAGATTCTGTGAATATTTCAACCGTAGACAAGGTTGAAATATTCACAGAATCTTTGCCGTTATCAATATCGAGCAGAAACAAGCAAAAAAATCACGTTTGTTGTATGGGAGCCCCCTTAAATATTTATTTTAACCTATTTTTTAGTATTTGTTGTTATAGCGGCAATAGAAATACATCATCTGTGAAAATGTTAACTGTCTAACTATCACGGTTCATGAGATACCTGGTGACAGACGGACAGACGGCGGAGCCTTAGTAATAGGGTTCCCGTTTTACCCTTTGGGTACGGTACCCTAAAAATATAATTTTCTATAATAACGACACGATAAGTTCTTCCAATGCTGCCCAGTAACTCCAATAACTCATTACTCGTTAGCCTTCAACACTTAAGGAAAAATCAAACAAGAAAATCTAGCCAAGTCGATAAAATCTAGACTAAAATCTAGGCTAGTCTACGTAGTGAAAGTGTCATCATCATATCTAGTGTTATATAATAAGAAACTGGTTTTCTTAGAACACGTTTCTTCAATGTGTTAGGACATCCACTGCAGGTACTTCGTGACATTATTATGGCGGACTAGCTTCTGCCCGCAACTACGTCTGCGTAAAATTTCTTGTATTCACATCAAATTATGGCACTCAGCAATACTGTAGCTTTCCATTAGTGAAAGAATTTTCCAAATCGGATCTCACAAAAGGATATGTTTCAAAATGGGCCAGCATAGGCGATTCATAATAGTTCGATGCGGTTCCGTATCGAATCGAGCATAAATTAATGTTATCAAAGGAGTCCTCTAAAGGCTGTTCACATATCTAAAACACTTAAGTTTTGTCAGTTTAAATCAAATAGACAACCGCCATTCTTCCGACAGTTATTTGCTGTCGGGTGCAAGGTAAGATAATGAAAATGTGTCATTTTCGATACGACAACATGTCGAATGGTTGAAAGAAAGAAAAAATGCGTTTATTGGCATCACAGGAAAAAAAATACACCTTAAAAACTATAAATAACACAGAAAACAATTAATTATAATGCCAAAAGGGCCTCAGCTCAGCATAATGTCAGATGACAACACAAGGTGTACCACCTGACGCTGATTTTCAGCTGCAACTCACGAGTGCCATACGCTAGAATAATAAACACATAGAGAAGTGTGTGTCCGTTAATTAATTGAGAGTAAATTAAATTATTTCGGTTGTGAACAAAGAAAAGAGAAAAATCCGTAGAATTCGGGAAAAATACAGATAATTCATTTAAATGTATACTGCTGGGTACTGAATTGATATTTATCAATTTTCAACATGGCGTCTCGCCGATTTAGCTACTTTGTGTTTGAAAACTGACAGAAGAGAACTGTCAGCTGTCACGACAGTGTCACTTCAGTCTATCAACCTTCAACCTCCACAGAAATAAACATGTCAAACGTCATTAATCAATCAAAATGACAGTTTACCGCCATGACGAGTTTTTGTTGTGTGTTGCAATTTCAAGTGTAATTTTAAAGTAATTGGACAGATAAGACCTATTTTAAATGTATTTCCCTATTTTTATGTATAGTGTACCTGTACAGGCCTTTTATACCTGGCCCAGGTTGCATACATTTTGGAACATCTCCTTTTACCTCTCCATAATATTATAAGTACCTACTAGCTTCTGTCCGCGTCTTGAACCACATGATTTTTTAACTGTATCATGAAAAATCACAAAGTTATAAGGTTGTTATGTTACCGGGTTGTCCGTACAAAAACAGGCTAACGGCGCCCCCGCGCCTGCAGGGTCGTCTTGCGCTCATTGATAATAATTTGGCAGTAGGTACCTATCCGTACTGCGATTGTATTGTAAGTAATTAAATCGTGATAGCATTTTCAATCACACTTAAATATTTTTGGGAAAAAATATAAGATGGTGTAAAAGTTATTGAAATCGATTCAGTTCCTTATTCTGAACAAACTATATTCAAGTTTCGCATAGACTAAAAATAATGTTGGATGGTAAACAATTTTTTTTTTTGTGATAGTACGTAATTACCGCTGTCTATATCTGCAAAACCAGGCGTCACACGTTGCCATTCAAGCATAATCAGCCTATAATGTTCCCACTGCTGGGACACAGGCCTCTTCGAGAGGGAGTGGCCCGTAATGTACCACGCGGGCCCAGTGCGGGTTGGTACATGTCACATGTCTTAAAATTTTTGGTTCTAGGACATGCCGGTTTCCTCACGATGTTTTCCTTCACCGTTTTGAGAGCAGTGGTGATGAAATAATTTACACAAAGTAAAGCGGCTGTCTGGGTTCGAACTTACTAACTACAACTCGTAAGTCGGGGCTGTTACCACTGGGCCACCACAGAGCTAATTATTTCATGTGTGTGTAATTTAATTACACTGGCACCCAGGGTCTTAAATGTCGGGTAATCGCCGATGACCTAGACCATACTAATGCACGTCGCGCTCGCGTCGCGCCGTTGTTCGGTTTCATAGGAAATCTTTATTTTTGTTAACAAAAATATGAATATTTGTAAAAAATCACATATATAATTATAGACACTAAAATAGTCTGTTCATACAAAAAAAAACATGCAAATATCTTTAGTAGTTTGAAAGTAATATCGTTTTTTATGCTTTGGGTAGACATTACTTCCCGAATTTATTTAATAAAATATTTTAAATCAATACTTAAATATTCACATATATGTACTAACATTATTATAATTAAGAATGTTTGATTATTATATAATTTTCTTAGATTAATTTTATTTTCATTATTAAAAAATGTTAATAAACTATAATTGACGTGTATGCGTTCTAGTTTCACATACATTTTTTGCTTAACTTATTTGCATTATTGGAAGGCGTAATAACAGATTTAAAAGTCACTAAAATAAAATATATCTGTGCCTTAAGGCACTTGTTTCACTGCCGGAAAATAACGAACAGCGAGCGAGAGAGCTAGCAATAAACACGAGTTGGCGAGCAACGAACAGCTATTGCGTGAAGCTGACGAACGATTACTCGCTGGTAAGCTAACTGTATTCACCAAGCGTGAGTATTTCAGCAACTGCTCTGCCCGCAAAGCGAGCGTCGCTGAGCAAGTACTCTCTTTGATCGCTCGTCTCGCTGCGACAAACGAGTACTCAACACAGGTGTGGTGTGAACAGTAAGCGATCAACTATTAATATATCTATCTCTTTTACTTACACGGGACCTACAATCTTTTGTACGTTTCTTGAGCGAGAAAATCGTTGATAGCCAAGGTGTCTTAAAGTAAAATATTAAGGTCGTGTCTGCAATCGTCAACATACTTTACTAACCACATTTTTCGGGCAACGCCTATATCCCACCAATGCTTAAGCCGTCTCTCTAAAAATAAGTACACAAAATAGATATAATTACAGAAGGTTGACTCATAACAATGTTTTTTTTATGATTTGTATTGTAATAAGTGGTTAGCTATAGCGACCTCGACAATTGACGAAACCATTCTTGCTTGAGCAACCGGCAGCAAGACCGTCATGCTCCCTTGGATGTCACTGCTTGCGGTAGCGTCGGGGGTCGGGTTGCCTCCTTCCCTCAAATATGGCGAGGGGGGTGATGGCTGATCTTTGCGTTATGCTCGTGAACGGGTGCTGCTTGTGGTGACAGGTCGTCTTGCTGACCATGGTTTTGTAATTGTTATTAATAATGAACTGTTTATTTATTTTACTTCGATGGTGCTAGTTTATCATTTGTGACTTCGAGTTACAGCTGTAGCTTTATGTAAGCGGGCGCCCATTATGCCTGGAGGCTTTTATTTAGGTACGTTCTGTTTACATTTTTAGGGTTCCGTACCCAAAGGGAAAACGGGAACCCTATTACTAAGGCTCCGCCGTCTGTCTGTCTGTCTGTCTGTCCATCTGTCACCAGGTTGTATCTCATGAACCGTGATAGTAAGACAGTTGAAATTTTCACAGATGATGTATTTCTGTTGCCGCTATAACAAAAAATCTGAATAAAATAAATATTTAAGGGCAAACGAGCAAAAAAATCACATTTGTTGTATGGGAGCCCCATACAACAAACGTGATTTTTTTGCTCGTTTTTGCTCTATATTGATAACGGCAACAGGTAGACGCTTGAAATATTCACAGAATATTTAGTTATATATTCACTTTAAGTATAAATAATTAAATTAAAATAAAACAAATATTTAAGGGGGGCAAAAATGGCAAAAAAATCACGTTTGTTGTATGGAAATACAACAAACGTGATTTTTTTGCCATTTTCATAGAAGGTACGGAACCCTTCGTGCGCGAGTCCGACTCGCACTTGGTCGGTTTTTTTTTAATATAACGTGTAAAAGTGATTCCGATATCCTCTATTTACAGAATAAACGATTTCATTTCATTTCATTACAGATCATTGTGTGGTTGGTGTTGTTTTGGCAAGTTTTACTAAACGAACCTTCTGTACTGTTCTGTGTTATGACTGCGGCAGCCAGTTTTACGTCTCTTGACTCAATATTTCGCCACTGTTGTTGCAACACACGACCATCGGACCATGCCTTAATATATCTCTTCATTATGTCATTAACGGTCGGTTTGCCTTTAAAAAATGCAATGGAATTTGATGTTTTATATTTTTTTGTTCTTTTTATTGGCATCCTAACTTACATAACATATACAACATGTCCCAGAATTAATTCACAACCTCTTAAGGGGTCATTATACTCATCATTATAAAAAAAAATTACTATGGGGCCAAACCTGAAATTACGAAAAAAAAAATCAGCTGTTCCCTACATTTGTTGTTTGTTGTTACATGTTCGAATAACTTGTCAAAATGTAGGGAACAGCTGATTTTTTTTTCGCGATAGGGTGATTTTCCAGGGCGGAGGAAATCAATGAGAATTTTCCACCCCGTGAACAAAAAAGTTGTCGTCTGCTTAACCACACTTTCCTATGCCTCAATAAATTAAGGCCTCCAGCCAGGGCATAAACTTATACACTAAGCGACTACACGCTAAGGGCACCCCCTGTGGGGTACGGACCTCGGGTTAGGGCGTCACTGGTACAAGCTGAATCGGATTAAGAAAAGAATTATCGAAAACTCTTTACTATTTATCTCTTTCTCTACTGCTTCGTTGGTCTAGTGGTTGCAAGCGTTACTACTGAGCATGGGGTCCTGGGTTCGACTCCCGGGTTGGGCAAAGTGTTATTGAGTTTTTCCGTTAGGAATTTCTCGATAGCAGCCCCTATTACATGAGACTTAAACATAACTGAGGAAATGTGGGTGTACTATATACGTTCACCTCTGCCTAACCCTTTGGGGATTACAGGCCCGTGATGTTATGTTACTCGCTTGAAACGGGCGAACCGACACTTTTAAATAACATGATCTTTTCTGTAGATGATTCGCACGAAGTTAATTAATTAGTAGGCTTATAGAGGCATGAGGAACAAGGTGTAAAGTTCACTCATCCTCCATAGAAAAGGGAGGATCCTCCGACCAGACGGGTGTTGTCTGGTGGGCAACTGCCCGGCGGTTGATGTCGGGACGTTGTTTATATGCTAGTTGCGCGGTAAACTCTGCTTGCGCGATGCAGGATTTTGCGTGACGTCAGTGTGACGCGTAGTTCGCAAGTGGCGATGTTGATGCCGCCACCGGGTAATCGACAGCTACAGAAATACGTATTAGGCAAATCAAAATCAAAAGTCATTTATTCAAACTAGGCTGAAAGTCAGCACTTTTCGAACGTCAAAAATTACATGAGACAGTCCCCCAAAAACGACCCACCCTTCACCACTTCCTAGTGCTTTAGCTGGGAAGAAGTGGCGCAACAAACTCCCCAGCAGCACAGCTGTCTGTTCGCGTAAAAAACTTGAAGCTATACACACATACAGGCAATTCATTAGCTCATAATTTCAGCCAAAAGACGTCCACTGCTGGTCATAGCCCTCCCGCAAAGAGGGATGTTGCCATAATCGCGGGCGGGTTGGCGATCACAGTGTGGTGTTAAAATGCATAGAGAACGCTGCTGCCCATTCTCTAGTAATTAGTCCCTTAGTCGTCTTTTACACCCACGGGAAGAAATGGGTTAATGCTATTCTTTAAGTCCGGCACCACACGGACACAATTCATTTGCTCACGTCATTAATATCTAATTATAACTCAACCATAATAGCGGTGATTAACAAATGAGTTAAGTAGGTAGTTCTTGTAAAGCTGTTTCGTAAAAAAAAAGTATAATTATAATAATCATTAGATCGTTTTTAGGGTTCCGTTATCAACAAGGAATTTTAGCCCTTATAGTTTCGCCACGTCTCGCGTCCGTCTGTCTGTCTGTCCCCAGGCTCAGTTCAGAGACTCTTAGTACTAGAAAGCTGTAATTTGGCATGGGTATACATATTAATCACACCGATAAATGCACCCAAACTAAAAAAATGATGAGATGTAGGTAAAATCTTAATATTCTGGCTGAAATGCCGAAAATGGTGAAACCGGAATTTATGTTAGTTACCTATATTCTTGCAAATAAATATATCATTCATTCAATTTACTTTGGCTTTGTGTTCTGTCTCCTAAGATACAGGCCATCCCTAGTTTAGGAGACAGGATTTAAATTTTTGTTTTTATAGACAATTATATATATTTTTTTTTTCCACTTGTGTCCATTGTTAGTTGATTAAGTCTTAGCATGTAACTAGTATACAACCCGTGTCTATTAATATTTTGAATCAATAAACTTAATATTTATTTATTTTTCCTTTAAGTGTTTTCTTCCCAACCAAAAAAAAAACCCCAAACATTTTTTCTCACGCGTGGACGAACTATGTTGAACCATGTTGGGGTCAGCTTCCAATCTAACCAAATGAAGCTGAATACCAGTACTTTACATGGAGCTATCTGACCTCCACAACCCAGTTACTGGGTAACACGATACCCCTTGGTAACACTGGTTGTCAGACTTAACGACCACAGATAATTCAGTAAAAACCCATAGACACCATTAGCATTCTATATTTATTCATATATCATAGATTAATAATATAACAGTGATTTTCCATAACATAAAAACTGGTAAACTTACAAAATAAATTAACGAACATATTATATTGATATTGGTTTAGCAATTTCCGAGATTCATGCCTTGAAAAGACATACACGCTGGCTGGTCCATAAATTCAAGGTCGCTCAGAGAGCTATGGAACGGGCTATGCTTGGAGTCTCTCTGAGGGATTGAATACGAGGTGATCCGGCAGACAACCAAAGTTGTCGACATAGCCCACAGAATAAGCAAGCTGAAGTGGCAATGGGCCGGCCATATTAGCCGTAGAACCGATGACCGTTGGGGTCGACGTGTTCTTGAGTGGAGACCGCGAATCGCCCTCAGGCTAGGTGGAGCGACGATCTTCGCAGGGTGGCTGGTGGCAGCTGGATGAGAGTTGCCGAGAATCGAGCTGAATGGCGTGCAATTGGAGAGGCCTATGTTCAGCAGTGGACTGCTATGGGCTGATGATGATGATGATGATGAAAGACATACATACATTTACAGAAATACTAGCTAGGATTATCCCGCAGTTTTTCATGATTAAGGCTCTTTTTTACGTTATTAGCAGTTAGGAGCCCAAATGTCAGCTTGGGTGGTTTTTATTGAACGCATACTTATAATCAGCCCGTAATCTTCCCACTGTTGCCACTTCCTCTCTGTGAGAGGGAGTGGGCCGTAATCCACCACGCGGGCCCAGTGCGGGTTGGCGGATGTCACATGTCTTCGAATTTTTGATTCTAGCATATGTCTGTTTCCTCACGATGTTTTCCTTCACCGTTTTGAGAGCAGTGGTGATGAATTTATTTACACAAAGTAAAGGGCCTGTTTGGGTTCGAACCTACGACTTATAACTCGTAAGTCATCGTGTCGTTAATTTGACATAATCACCAGAAACCGTGTCGTAACATTCAAATTCATTCATTGCCAAATTTTCTTAATTTTATCTAATTTTATGTTTGTATGTGTAACTAGTAGTATTAACAGATAAATTGTATTGTTTTGAATTGAATTGTTGATCGAGACTTATAGGGGTGGAACCACGGGATGAAGCTAATAATATTAAAAATGAGTTTTTTGTTTGTCACGTTTTCACGCCAAATACACTTACGTGCAAAAAAAACGACCCACCCAGTAAGTTTCGATTCGGAACACAATATATAAAAAATAAGATCAAACAAACAAAAACTAATAATGTAATTTGAAGGTATGTTTCATAAACTTTATTTGTACATACCCTATATTTCAATAAACGGGATGTTGTTGATGATATTGACTCGTTTATTCGGACACCCTCATTTCTCATTTTTAATAACGCAATCTCAGTGACATTGCATTGTGTTAGAAGTTAATCAATTTATTGTTTATTCAATAATTGGTTATTTTACTGATTTAGTGACCATTTACCTTGAGTTTAATTGTTTTTACTCTCTGTGAAAATGGATACTACTCCGTCTGAGTGCGCTCAAGTTGTAGCACTGATCCAGGCTGGATTGAGTCAGCGCGTCGTGGCCAGACGTCTACACCTAAGTCGATCAGCAGTAAGACGAGTGTATCGAAGGTTCTTAGAGACTGGGAGCTTCAATAGACGATCAGGTTCGGGCAGAAATCGGGCTACTTCAGAACGAGATGATCGTTATATGGTGTCTACAAGTTTAAGAAATCGACATTTGACTGGTGTTCAGGTGCAACAGCAACTTCGTAATGTACGCGGTGTAGCTATAAGTGAATGGACTGTACGACGAAGACTTGCAGAAAGCGGATTGCATCCTCACAAACCCGCTAATGGTCCAAAATTAACCCCCGCGCATCGCCAAGCGCGGCTTCGATTTGCTCGTGCTCACGTCGATTGGACACTCGAACAATGGAAGGTCGTGCTGTTCTCGGACGAGTGTAAAATTAGTCTTCATGGAAATGATGGGCGCAGGAAAGTTTACCGAAGAGAGGGAGAACGATTTGCACAGGCATGTATTGAAGAACGAGTGGCTTTTGGAGGAGGTTCGTGGACTGTTTGGGGAGGAATTTCTTTGGAAGGAAAAACGAACCTTCAGTTCGTATCCGGACCTCGTATAGGCAATCTGAATGCACAGCGATACATCCAGGAGGTGCTAGAACAACATGTTATGCCATACGCCGGATTTGTAGGTGAGGGTTTCACGCTAATGCAGGACAACGCCCGACCACATACAGCCACGATAGTATTCCAGTACCTACGTGAGGTGGAAATTCCTGTTATGGAGTGGCCAGCAAGGAGCCCTGACCTTAATCCCATTGAACATCTATGGGATGAGCTGAAGAGAAGGGTCAGGGCCAGAAATCAGTCCCCAGAAACCCTCCAGGAACTAAAGGTGGCTATTCAAGAGGAGTGGGAAGGTATACCCCAAGAGTTCATAAAAACATTAATAAGGTCAATGAAAAACAGGATGGAAGCTGCAATAAGAGCACGTGGGGGGAATACAAGCTACTGAACAAAGTATTCTTTAGAAATTTAATGCTTTTTTTATTTTTACTGTCAAAATTATTCATAAAAAAATTGAGAAATTCTAACCGTCTTTGTTTTTCTGTCTGTAAAATGAATAAATCAAAATCGGTTACACTAAAAACTGGTGTATTGTAATCTTAGACTAACATTTAACAAACAGTGTGAAAAATATTCATTAATTAATTTTAGATTTTTATTTATCGTGTTCTGAACGAAAGCGTATGGGGTGGGTCGATTTTATTGCACGCAAGTGTAGGTTGAACGGATTTGGGTGAAATTTGGCACATGGATAGACCATGACCTGAATTAGAATATAGCATAGTTTTAATTTCGATATTCTTACGGGATCGAGACTTTTGCGGGTGTAACCGCAGGGCGCAGCTAGTGAACTATAATGGCAACGGTTTGTGTCTACAGAATCGAATATCTAATATTGCGTCATATCTAAAATGGCTATTAAAGGTTATAAATTAACATATACCTAGTATAGCTAGTTATTTTAAATTATTCATACATAAATAATAAATAAAGTTGTTGAACTCGGCAACACTAAAAGACACAGATAGTATTGAAAACATTTTTTTTTTGTATTTTATATTATAAATTTTCTTTAAGTAAGTACTCATACAAATAAATAAAATTTTAATGCCTGTTTGTAATTTCAAATTAACAGCTTTTTAATAAATGCTTTTGAAAGTAATTTTACATTTTTTTTTTATTTCTTCTGTATTTTTGTTTATTCCGGCTAATCTCCGAAACGGTGGGACCGATTTTGACGGGACTTTCACTGGCAGATAGCTGATAAGGACTAACTTTTATTTTATAAAAACCCGCCAAGTGCGTGTCGGACCACGCACAATGAAGGGTTCCGTAGTTAGGATGAATTTATACCAAAAACAAACTTAACATTGTAGTTGAAAAACATGCTCTCCCATACATCGATATACGTTACGGGCAATTCTTCAACAGCAAATTTAAGTTGGTCGACTATTACTCGTTAACTTGTAAACCCTACTTAGCTGTGATAGTTTTTATTTTAATTTCGTTATACATTTATATACCTGCTACTGCCATGAATTTTTTCACATACCCAAAACCAACCATTTAGCTGGCAGGGGGAGGGGACACTTGACTCTAACAAAAAATAGCACTTTAAAGCTTAATATTACGTAAACGGATCTCAGAATTCAAAAATGTCTTTCACAGACCCACAATATTTTTAGACGGCCTATCCAACGATATCCCACGCCATGTAATAGACGAGAAAAAAAATATCATCTCCGTTTTACGTGCAAGGGAGGTACCCTAAAAAAAATGTTATTCATGGTTTTATTTTACGACTTGTTCGGCCTGATTAATATGTACACCCATGCCAAATTACAGCTTTCTAGAACTAAGCGTCTCTCACGGTGGAGCATACGGTGGAGGTCTGCCCGGCTTGGGTGGAGCACCGCCGTGTCCTCACGGAGGCGATCGGCGGCGGCGATCTCTCGCGTCCGGCCCTGGTTCGGGCCATGGTTCGGAGCGAGAGTGCATGGGAGGCCGTCACCTCCTTCTGCGAAGCAGTAATGCTTGCGAAGGAGGAGGCGGAACGCGTGAGGGAGAGGCAAGGTTCGCGCCCTCGCGCCCCTAGTCGCCGCAGGAGACGCCCCGGGCGTCGGGAGTCGCAAGCCGATTTCCGGCCACCGTAGGCGCGGGCTTGCGGACGGTGAGCGATGGGTAGTTCACCGTCCGATAAGGACCAGGCCCGGGTCGACGGCGCGTTGTATTCCACGCGCGCCTCAAAGAGTTGTCAGCAGCAACTGACGGGGTCCGTTAGGGCCAATGCCTGCCAGGGTTGCGAGTTTGTCCGAAAGGGATATCGTGGCCCTGGCACACAGGCAAATGAAGGAATACGGGTGGGTTTTAGTCAGTAAAAGTCTGACACGCCCTCCCGCTCCGCCCAGAGCGGGAGAAGTTATTTGATAATTTCCCACCCAAAAAAAAAAAAAAAAAAAAGCGTCTCTGAGTTAAGCCGGGGACAGACGGACGGACGGACAGACAGACAGACATGGTGAAACTATAAGGGTTCCTTGTTTACTACGGAACCCTAAAAAAAAACTACCCTTGTGAAGCCGCGGACAGCAGCTAGTTACTAATATAATATTACTAGCTTTGAATGCGACTTCGTTCGCATACAAAATTCAACTGGTTGAATAAAAAATAACCTTTCCACGCGTACATTTGCAACCTGTAAGGGAAATAGGTATTTTAAAAATGGTCTGTATTTAATCGTACCTCAAATAATACCGATTTTGCTTTCCTAATTATATTTATTGGAAAAAAAAAGTTTAACTTAATCCATTCGGCGACAATACTGCCACCAACTTTTTTTTTTTTTTTTTTTTGAACTTTGAAGTAGACCAGGGGGCCTAAAATGGACGCTTTGGCAGAATCATAATATGATCTGCGTACAATTCATACATCCCGCAAGTCATCTGTTTGACTGCTGCTATTTGACATTAGACTTCAATAAAGCAATTCATAATTTGTGCATCATTTTACGAAACTCCATACAAAACTGTCAAACAGATGAATTGCGGGATATGAATTGTACGCAGTTTCATATTATGATTCTGCCAAAGCGTCCAGTTTAGGCCCCCAGAATACTAAAAAACAGAATACAATAAATATTTAACGAGCAAAAAAATCAGGTTTGTTGTATGGGGCCTCCCATACAACAAACCTGATTTTTTCTCTCTCTTTATTTTCGCTCTATATTGATAACGGCAACAGGTAGACGCTTGAAATATTCACAGAATATTTAGATAAACATTCACTTTAAAATAAATAATTAAATTAAAATAAAACAAATATTTAAGGGCGGCTCCCATACAACAAACCTGTTTTTTTTGCCATTTTTAAAAGATAATGGTACGGAACCCTTCGTGGGCGAGTCTATAAAAACTACACACAATCAATCACTTGTACAACTTTATCTAAAATAAAATAATCTGTAATAATTTAATGTTTTGAACATCGATGAAATATTTCCTTTCGTGAAATACAGCCGTGATGCTATGTTTACGTAGTACCTGCCTAGTTGGAAAGTAAGAACATAGTTATTGGCACAAGTTCACTAGACCAGTCGGTGTTGCTATAAACCGGTGTGTTACGACATGAAACTACTTGTATACTAGTCTCATAGTAGACATTTGTAGACGAATGTGAACGAATATTGTAGTAAATTAACACAATTTGTATAGGATTTTGAGGGGCTCGTGGTTTTGTGGGGTTAGTGGCTAAGAGGGCTCGTGGCTGTGGGAATTATAGCTAAAAAAAGAGGGGATTGTGGCTATAATATTATAGTCACAAACCTCACAAAATACATAAATTAAATACGTAGATTGTGCTACTTTGTAAAAATAAAGTAACACAATTTGTATAGGATTTGGAGGGGTTCGTGGTTTTGTGGGGTTAGTAGGTAAAGGGGCTCGTGGTTATGTGGGATTCATAATTAGAATAAAAGGGGTTCGTGGCTTTAATGGGTTAGTGGCTATTTTTGGATAGTGGCTATGTGGGATGAGTGGTTTTGACGGGGTAGCTTGGTGGACGGGGTGGCTAGGCTTCGTGGGGTTAATGGTTATGTGGGATTTACCGACTAAATGGTCTGTCTATTTGGTGCAGCCGCGAGACATACTTTCTTTAATTCAATTTCTTTAGATTTTTCCACTTTTCATTTGTTTTTTTTATTTGTAGTATAATAATTATGTTGTGTTGTCTGCCTTTTAGTCCGTGATAAATAAATGTATTTTATCTTTATTTAGCCTATAACTCCAAATCGGTAAATCTACGGGACCCCCACCCGCACCTACCCACCCACCTTCTATCTGAGACTTGTGTTATACAACGTGTAACGTTAAATGCGTGAAACCTCTTAAGGGGTCGTTGTACTCATCATTATGACCAACTTTTACTATGGGACAAAATCTGAAATCGTGATAAAAAAACAGCTTTTCCCTACATTTATGTTCGAATAACTCGTCAAAATGTAGGGAATTGCAGATTTTTTGTCGGGATTTGAGGTTTGATCCCATATTAAATGTTGGTCATAATGATGAGTAAAATGACCCCTTATGAGGTTTTGCAAATTTTATAGCTGTAGCTGTATTTAAGCGGGCGCCCATTATGCCTGGAGGCTTTTATTTAGATACGTTTTGTTTACGTTATTTCTGCTTGAGTATAGTTTTCGACGATTATTATATATATATATATATATAGGTATGTATAATGGTGTGTGCTAGCTAACATAAGGCAAATAATTTAATTTAACGTTTTGTGTTGCGTAATGCAAATTATTTTATATTGTTTTGTATAGCTTCAAGTTTTTTATGCGAACAGACAGCTGTGCTGCTGGGGAGTTTGTTGCGCCACTTCTTCTTCCCAGTTAAAGCACTAGGAAGTGGTGAAGAGTGGGCGTTTTTGGGGGACTGTCTCATGTAATTTTTGACGTTCGAAAAGTGCTGATTCTCAGCCTAGTTTGATAAATGACTTTTGATTTTGATTTTAACGTTACACATTGTATATCATCACCGTGCCTATATCCTAATTAAAAAAAAACACGCAATTATTTAAAGCAACTAATTATAACGAAAATAATCATGAATGATAATAATAATTTACATTTGATTTTAAAAACATATTTTTTAACCTAACGCGAAATTCTAATAATAAAATAACCGGTTAAGTGCGAGTTGCCCTTGTTATTCGAGGGTTCCGTACCTAACTAGAAACATCATTCATCTGCCTGCCTTTTTCCAACGGCATCCCACTAATTGATTTTGGTGGAACAAAGTACACTCGCATGTACATACAGATAGTGCCATCCACAAAGACGCGCCCTACTATTTTTTGGTCGAGGGGGCCGCGGGGTGTAGGGAGTTTGATTCGAGCTGATTTATTCATCGTAGTGTGCATGCGCATTCATAGGCAATTCGTACGTATCGACAGCACTACAACACTAGCGAAAGGATGCACACTTCCACTGTAAGCGATTAGGAAAAATAATGGGGAGCGTGGATGGTACTATCTGTACTATGAGTTCACTTTTTTCCCACTACGGTTGTCACTGTTTGAATTAGGTGTCAAAATAAAACAAACAATAAAAAAAATATACATACAAATAGAAAAGCTTAAAATTCAAATAAATTTGAATTTGGAATTCTAAACCAAACGCCGGCTTTTTGAGATCCAAGTGGCCAGTACTATAAAACATCAATTTCATATGTAAGGACCTAATATTTATTAGATAAATATCAACTTTTCATGTCAACATCAAGCATAGATTTCCTACAACATATCAACTAGTAAAGTAACATTGAAATCCTAATTATCATCTTAATACCTAATTTCTTTGAAATCACATTTTTCTTTTTCTATACCAAATCGTTGAAAATCTAATTCAATTAAACACTTAATTCAAATAGTGACAGCTCTAGTGAGAAAAAGTTAACTCATAGTGAGTTGAGTGTAATTTGCCCCACCAAAACTGTGTGAACATTCCACTTTGTCAAAGATTTGTGACAGATTGGTGAGGCAAAGTTAATAATTCAAGGTCAATCGGAATCGGAAGTACTCTATAGGTTTTGATTTATTTGCGAGTATCAAAACATGTCGCTTAAATGGCCGTATTTATTATTGCTTTGACTTATGCACCTTGATTTTTTTAGAGCTCCAAGGGACCGTAGAACTACGTATTTTATGTTAATTTCAACTTGATAACTTTACGCGTTCCTGAGAAAAAGCGTCTTGATAGACGGACAACGATCCTATAAAGGTTCAGTTTTTTCCTCTTGAGGTACCCTAAAAAACATAAAAACAACTTATTATTGTTTTGACTTCATAAAAAATATGTTCATAGTTCATACATACAAGTTTAATTTATAATAGTTACCATAAATCATTTTAATTTATTAAACTGCGTACTAGTACTTAGTATTTTATATAATTTATTCTGTTTCATAATTTATTAGTTAAATTTACTGTATTTTTTGTTAAAATTAACATTTTTTACTATTCATTTTATGTAGGTTAGTGTGGCAAGCATATTATTGTTATTTTTTGCTTATTTGAAGTTATAAACTAATCCGAATAACTTACTAATACACCATATATAAAGGTATGTAGGTATTTAATCGAACCTCTAATAATTATATAATTAATGTACTTATACAAAATATTTTAAAACATTTTAAAAGAGTATCGGTGGAGTTTCTTGCCCATTCTTCTCCATACGAAACTTTTTTGTATATTTTGACGTTCAAAGTGCCTTTTATGTGCCTATTTGATATAAATAATTTGACTTTGACTTTGAATGATTTCGCCTCTTTTTGTGAACTTCAAATAATTACAATTTTGGGGTCCTAGAAATACTAGATAGCCAAGTAACTGCGACCAACTGTAATAAAAGGTCAGAATTTTAAAAAGAGATTCCATTATTTAAAAAGGTGTGCGTTAGAAGCCCAAAAAGTTTTTTATATGTTCATTCATTTAAAAAAGTTTCCATCATTAGATAACATACGAAAAAATCTCTCATGGAAAAGTTTTTATGGAACAAATCTAACATAGAGCTGTATTAATGATTTTAATGATGATAATTCTGTTAATACAAAATAGTAGCTTAAAAGTGTTATAAACTAATAATTATTTTATTTTATATAATCTTTCAATTTTATCTTTATCAATTTAATATAAAAGTCTAGTTTCCAATTCAAAAACGTCGATCTCTATGGAGAAAAACGAGCAAGAAACTAACATGGTTACTCTTTTAAATGAAGATAAAATAGAATAGAATAGAATACTCTTTATTATGTACACCATAAAAATTACAGATACAAATATATAAATTTTACATAGGGTGACACAATGGGCGGTCTTATCACTAAAAGCGATATTTTACAGACAACCTAAAAAAAAGTTTAAAAACTTGTTTATTGGTAAAACAAGTATAAACAATTTTATGATTGGATCCTCCTTTTAGTCAGATAGTGCCTGTATTAGTATTAGGAGATTCCGCTCTTCCATAGCGCGACGTGTTAAATAAAAAGCAAAAACGTATAATTTTTATGCTAACCTAACCTACCTAATATAATTATTATAATAAAAAGTCGCGAGCAGGAGGTACCTACACGTTGTTATATAATTTACGATAAAAACTTTTGGTCACGGCTTGTTAAGTTAACAAATTAATTTAAATGGCAATTAACATTTTTTATAGTTTTGAGCGTGAATCATCATCTGCCTAACTTTTTCTTAACTATGTTCGTGTAGGCTTCGAGTATAACCGGTGGCGGCTGAATACCAGTATTTTACATGGAGCGACTGCCCATCTGACCTCCACAACACAGTTACTATATTGTAATACGATATCCCTTGGCAGTAGCGAAGCTACAACTTACATAAGAGGGAAGCCGAAGAAAAATAATGTTCAGTTGATATAAACTCAAAATAACATCAAAATAGGTTACCTCAAAAATGTTTTTAGTCATTCCTTTACTTTTCTTAATTTAACGCCACCTAAATTCATCGGAATTCTTAGTCAAAACAAAAAATGTTAACTGCGTTCACGATTTAGGATAGATTATACATAGATAGGTACGCGTTATTTATCTAATGATTTACTTATTAAATACTTGTAATGTGACAATGTGTATGTATATTATTTAGTAATAGTAAACTCTACTAGTGGTTGTCGAGAGAAAGCCGGTAGGAATGGGGTTGTATGAAGCCGTCGCCCCTGCCCCTTGGTAAGACTGCTGATAGAGTTTCGGGCTTCTGACGACCCGTAACACTGTTATAAAAATAAAAATAAATTGAAAATCCAAAAGTGCACGTCTCATAACGTTCACGTCGTTTTTTTCTTATTACTGCTAACAATAAGATAATTATTCAAATGAAATAAAATAAAAAACAATTTTAAATACTTAATAATAAACAAAACAAAAAACAATAAAAAAAAAAAACTCTGCTATGGTTTAGTGGCGCCATAATTATAAGTTGAGAAAAAAATACTTTATTAAATAGATAGATATACAAAAAAATACAGTCTTATATTAGTTTTTTATTAATAATCAAACGACAGTGAATTGAACGCTCATATTAATTGAGAAAGTCCGTAGTGTATTACTTTAGATAATAAAACAAAATATTCCGGTACGATCATTATTTCGACCAATTTCCCTGCCACATACGAGTACACCAATCTATAAACACAGACACACGGACGTCCAGGAAAGATCATTTTTAATGTTATTATTTACTATGTTAAACAAAATAATAGTTATTGAATTATATTTTATGTGTCTGACAAATTATTTGACTTGTTATTAGTACACTCATATTAACCTGTAAGTGCGATATAAATAAAAAAAATCGATTTCAGTTTCGAGAAGACTGCTTTTTTTGAAATGTCGAGAGTAGAGCACAACCTCAACGCTTCGCTTATGAAGCGTGCAATAGACTAACGGATGGGCTGTGTGAAAGATGACATGGCTAGGAAGGGAGTGACTACCGAGATGAAGACTACAGAGAATTGTGGATGAAAGGGACACGTTGCGCCGACCACAAATAAATTGTGATAAGGGGAGGAGAATGATGATATCAATACCGATCAGTGGCGAAAGTACCGTATAACACGATTCCTACCGGCTTCCCTTCGGAAATTCGGAACACAACCACTCTATTGTTATTTAAAAATGGCACAAAGTCAGTAGTGTTTAATAATGCCAAATAATATAATAATCACATTGTAGGATTTGTAGGTATTTAATACACCATTCAATCAAAACATTACAAAACGCCTACATTACATTTTTTGTCTTTATATCCCAACAACAAAACATTTTGCTTAAAAATGTTTTGTTCCAGTGAGTTCAATTTCTATTCAAAATCGACGTCATGTCTAGTTTTTTTTTATAGAAAAGAGTTTTTTTTGCTCCGGCTTAACTATCTCATAAAATCACCCTTCGCCACTGATACCGATTGGTATTAATATCTATCTGGAAGGAGATATCAGTACCGATTGGTATTAATATGTATCTGGAAGGAGATATCAGTACCGATTGGTATTAATATCTATCTGAAAGGAGATATCAGTACCGATTGGTAATAATATCTATCTGGAAGGAGATATCAGTACCGATTGGTATTAATATCTATCTGGAATTCTATTGGTATTAATATCTATCTGGAAGAAGTAATTAAATTAACTAGCGAAACTCCGCAGACGTAAAAATCAAACTCAAAAATATTTTTATTTCACATATGCCTACATGGGCACTTATGAAACGTCAGAAGCTAGGTGGTCGTTTCCTATGGAGAAGAGCCGGCAAGAAACTCCACGGTTACTCTTAAAAAAAAATGGCTTTTACAATGTTTTCAAAACATTAATCCTAAACCAATCTATCTTAATTTAAATATTGACTCAACGCGGGAAGCAACTACTGACCTAGAGTACGTACTAGATCCAACAGGTAGGTGTGATGAATAGGAATGATAAATGATTTTATTTCTGTAAGTAGGATTGTAGTACAAACACTTGTATTACACGTCAATCATATTTTTAAAACTAGATGAGATCGGCGTTTCCTATCTGACTACTATGAGAGGAAAGGCCGAAATTAACTCAGAGATCACAGTCTCTTTTAAACCATGTGAAGACCATGTGTAGATTGGTGCCTGAAATTGTATTTTTATGAAAGAACCACACATATTGAGTGGACCTGCCCAGTTAGTGCACGCATTTGTCAGTAATCGTGCAGCTCGACTCAGAATTTAAGGAGCTCAACGGATTTGACTAACAATACCAAAGGACATTTGGGTAGGCCGTATAATCTACTCAAACTGCCAGACCATGATAAAAACGATCTGAGAAAAAAAAATGTAATAAACAATCACCAGTCCTCATTCATTTCAGTCGAAACATGTCCACTGCTGGACATAGGCCTCCCCCAAAGGGAGGGGGTATACAATAATCGCCACGCTTAGCAGGTGTTGGCGATCGCAGTATGGTGTTAAATGCATAGATAACGCTGCTGCCCATTCTCTAGTAAGTACATAGTCCTCACATTCACAATAATTAGGCAAACGATCTAAGAAGGAACGTCTTAAATTTTTTGCCAAATCTATGTGCTTTACAAAGTAAATATTCATGTCATGTATACGAATTTAAATGTTGGGTTACTTGAATAGCTATCACACTAATATTATATTATAAAGGCGAAAGTTTGTGAGTGTGTGTGTTTGTTACTTCTTCACGCTCAAACGGCTAGACCAATTTTGATAAAACTTTGTATGGACGAAGCTGATTTTTTTTTTTTTGGGTGGGAAATTATCAAATTACTTCTCCCGCTCTGGGCGGAGCGGGAGGCCCTAACGGACCCCGTCAGTTGGTGCTGACAACTCTTTGAGGCGCGCGAGGAATACAACGCGCCGTCTACCCGGGCCTGATCCTTATCGGACGGCGAGCTTCCCATCGCTCACCGTCCGCAGGCCCGCGCCTACGGTGGCCGGAAATCGGCTTGCGAGTCCTGACGCCCGGGGCGTCTCCTGCGGCGACTAGGGGCGCGAGGGCGCGAACCTTGCCTCTCCCTCACGCGTTCCACCTCCTCCTTCGCAAGCATTACTGCTTCGCAGAAGGAGGTGACGGCCTCCCATGCACTCTCGCTCCGAACCATGGCCTGAACCAGGGCCGGACGCGATAGATCGCCGCCGCCGATCGCCTCCGTGAGGGTAGCTGACACCCTGGATTAACATATAGGCTACTTTTTATCCCGATATTCCCGCGAGATCGAGACTTACGCGGATGAAACCGCGGGACGCAGCTAGTTATTTATAAAATGAAAAATGCAGAGTGGATGCAAAAACTAATGCTTCTTTTAATGCTCTCTTGTACAGGAATGACATTAATGACGTTAGTAACTTGACAGGAATCACAGATAAATAAAACTAAATATTGTGTTGCCAACAATAAAATTCATCGATGTCAATGTCAAAAGGTATTATGTTGCTAATTTATAAGCTTCTTCTCTTAGACTACCTAGTTGAATAAGTGGTCGCAAGCGGTAA
Source organism: Tiliacea aurago (assembly GCA_948098905.1). Classification (NCBI taxonomy): domain Eukaryota; kingdom Metazoa; phylum Arthropoda; class Insecta; order Lepidoptera; family Noctuidae; genus Tiliacea; species Tiliacea aurago. The sequence goes on from OX402605.1 coordinate 2,302,721, forward strand.
TGCTGAGCATCAGGTTCGATTCCCGGGTCGGGCAGTGTTATAAAAAAAAAAAAAAGTACAGTAAAATTATTATTTAGATTTAATTACAATCGAGGAAAATTGTATTCTAATAGGGCGGGAATTCAATTGGGCGAATAAAAATAGGGGGGGAGGGGAGGCTGGTAATTGGGTTTTTCAGTTAGGAATTTCTCAGTAGTGGCCCGGAGTTTAGAATTTGGTGCTGTGATACCCTCGTGCCTCGGAAAGTACGTTAAGCCGTTGGTCGTGCGCCTGATCTCTCTGCGGTCGTGTCGGATTGCCGTCCGCAGTGAAGTAACAGAGAGTGCACCTGTGTCTGCGACTCTGCGCACACACTTTGTGCACTATTATATCTCTTGCGCACCTGGCTAATCTCCTTTGAGATTGGCCATTGTGACCAAAATCAGTCGGGCGGATTATTTTTATATGAGTGTTTGAGAATGAGCTATTTTCATAAATAGTTCGTGCTAATACAAAAGAAGAATTCACGGATCTGTTTTATATGATACTGGTAGCGGCATCAACATCGCCACATGCGAACTACGCGTCACACTGACGTCACGCAAATCCTGAATCGCGCAAGCAGAGTTTACCGCGAGTTTAACGTCTCGACATCAACCGTCGGGCAGTTGCCCACCAGACACACCACCCGTCTTATCGGAGGATCCTCCCTTTTCGATGGTGGATGAGTGAACTTTACACCCTGTTCCTCATACCACCAAAACCAAATAAATTAATTCTTTAATTAACAGATAATAATTAAGTATTCTGTGTTTTCCTAAAGCTGTTTTGATAGGTATTATTAATTTTACGCGAGTAATTATTATCTATAAAGTTGCGTCATTAGTTCATGTTATTAATAATTAATAACTATTTAATAATATCATGACGGTGATAATTTATCCGCATTTTTACGCATATATTATTTTTATCCTATATGACCAGCAACCTAATTAAAATTTAATGCATAACACACTATATTGCTAATCTATTACTTCATAGGTTAAAAATCAAATCAAATCAAAAATATTTTTATTTCACCTAAGCCTACATGGGCACTTATGAAACGTCAGAAGCTAGGTGCACGGTTCCAATTGGTCGTTTCCTATGGAGAAGAATTAGAATAGAATGAGACAGAGAATTATCTATGCCGGCAAAAAACTCCACGGTTACTCTTTTTAAAAAAAATGGCTTTTACAATGTTTTCAAATTACAGTGTTAATAGGTATGAGAGGACAGCGTAGGCCCGTCAAAGTACCAGGTACTTAACAAAATAGAAAATGGTCTACAGATCTACAGTCTATTAAGCTTACAACGTCCTTACATTAACAAAAAAACAATATAAAAAATATCCTAACCTAATTAAACTAAAACTATTAACAAATCAAAATATCATCATTATTATTTCAGCCGATAGACGTCCACTGCTGGACATAGGCCTCCCCCAAAAGGAGGGGGATTGCCATAATCGCCACGCTTGGCAGGCGGGTTGGCGATCGCAGTATGGTGTTAAAATGCATAGAGCACGCTGCTGCCCATTCTCCAGTGAGTCCCTTTGTCACCTTTTAAAAATTGCTCCGCATCGCTGTCGACTGCTAATGTACCCATTACCAGTCGACAGCGATGCGGAGGAATTTTTCGACGCCATATTTTAATCTGGTGGTGCCGGACGTAAAGAATAGCACTACCCTATTTCTACCCGTGGGTGTGAGACTGACAGAGACAGAGAGAGACTGACAGCATTGCCACGTTGTATGGCAATGCTTAGCCTCTGGCCAAGGTAAAAGCCAGCCCTTGGGTCACGGGAAGTGTCAACCAGCCGTTTGGAGATTTCGTTAAACAAACTCATGAGAACTCCGAACCGACGGCTCACGATTCTTTGTTGAGGAGCTAGAGCTATAAATAAAAATGTATCTTATCTTGTTACAGGTAAAGACTAGTTCTTCTCATTTACTATTCAGAGAAAGTAACTCCAACCATAGCCGTTAACTGGGTAAGTAATATTATATACACAAATTCCATTAATTTACATTATACATTTTACATTCCAAGTGCAAATGTAAGTTTGTACGCACAATAGAGGGTTATTTTTAAAACGTCAATAACCTCTTAAGGGGTTATTGTACTCATCATTATGAACAACTTTTACTATAGGACCAAATCTGAATTCGCGAAAAAAAAATCAGCTGTTCCCTACATTTTAACGAATTATTCGAACATAAATGTAGGGAACAGCTGGTTTTTTTTTCGCGATTTCAGATTTGGTCCCGTAGTAAAAGTTATTCATAATGATGAGTACAATGACCCCTTAAGAGGTTATTGACGTTTTAAAAATAACCCTGTATTGAGTGATTTACCATGTTATTTTAAGACCATAGACTTCATAGAGGTTTTCCTGTAATCTATATAAAACTATTCTCTGTAGCTTTTGCAAAAATTTTGGCTCAGCAGTTTCGGAGATAAGGGTCAGAGGAATGGTAAATTTTCATCTAATAATTCTCTTTAAAACCTTTAAATTTATATTTTATTAAATTTAAAATAAATTATTTTTGAACTTTTCTTATCAAGTCCTTTCATTTGATATGTCACACGGTACAGATTGCAAAACCTTTTTTAATTTTCTAATTTTCCCCCTAAAAGTGAACCCCGTATTTAAAATTACTTTATTTACGTTACACATTCGTGTTTGGGTCACAGAAATTCATATTTATGTGTATCAAACAACTTAACAGGTCTAGTAGATTCGGAGCAAATCGGCTGTGCCAGACTGACATACGAGTAATCCTATAAGGGTTCCGTTCTTTTCCTTTTGAAGTACGGAGCCCTAAAAATATGATAATTTCAGCACTGTCAACCCGATAAGACATAAACTTAATTACCATAGATCATAATTAAATAACAAAAACAATGTTTTTTCCCGTATCACGCGATTCTATCATAGTAATAATTATGACGCATCAATGAGCGCCATCTTTAAAACACTTTGATATATTCAGATCCTGTTAAACATTCTTTAGTGACCGGTTTCCCATTTTATTGTGAACATGCGGAATAACAAACCAAAATACAAAGAAAGTATCTTTGGTTTTATCTTTTAAAGGATATGGATGCCATTTCAGCACCTACTGGAATGGTTGATTACCTAGTTCTGGCACGTAGCGTCTTAGGAATATAATTTTCATTTACGACGATAACCGACTTTTGATGATTTTATACTGAAGATCAAGTCTAAACGAGTAATGTTAATGATTTGAAAAAAATATATTTTATGTCAAATTAGAACATTATTTCATTAACTTAATATGTGAATATTTTAGATTATGTTTATAAATACCTAGTGAAATTAATTTGTAATGTCTAACGCGGATAAAAAACGGAGATTTGCGCAAAATCTACCAAGCGTATTTTTCTGAAACATTTCCCAATTTAAAGATAATATAATTATTGATCTTTAAGTATACGCATTTTATTAAAATACCTTTTGTTTTGCGTATAATAAATTAATAATGCGTCAAATTGGGGACAGCGCTCCTTGATAGGCGAGTCCTATTACTGGCTGAACGTCGACGCGTTTTGTGAGCTCAGTACAGTAGAACACGCAAGCTCAAGGTCACTGGCATATATCTCCGTCTTAAGCAAAACTGTAAAAAAATGTATGCTTTGTAATTTTTTGAATAAATATTAGTATTATATATATTATTATTATTGACATGTCCATCACATGTTCATTGTCCGTGTGGTGCCGGACGTAGAGAGATAGACCTAGAGAATGGGCAGCAGCGTTCTCTACGCATTTTAACACCATACTGCGATCGCCAACCCACCTGCCAAGCGTGGCGATTATGGGAAACCCCCCCTTTCGGGGAGGCCTATGTCGTGACGTATTTCGGCTGAAATGATGATTATTGACATTGAGTGGCTCGTGGCTAAGTATATTTCAAAGAGTGCCCACGGAGTTTCTTGTCCTTTTTTTCCATAGGAACCAACTACGCTTTAGAGTGGGCAAATAGTTTCATGTTTCTGACTAACTCCTTGACAATTCAAAAGTGTTTGTAAATCATCATTTTGGTGGTATGAGGAACAGGGTGTAAAGTTCCTCATCCACCATAGAAAAGGGAGGATCCTCCGACCAGACGGGTGTTGTGTCTGGTGGGCAACTGCCCGATGGTTGACGTCGGGACGTTGTTTAAATGCTAGTCGCGCGGTAAACTCTGCTTGCGCGATGCAGGATTCGCGTGACGTCAGTGTGACGCGTAGTTCGTATGTGGCGATGTTGATGCCGCTACATCATCATCATCATTTCACCCGAAAGACGTCCACTGCTGGACATAGACCTCCCCCAAAAAGGGGGGGATTTGCCATAATCGCCACGCTTGGCAGGCGGGTTGGCGATCGCAGAATGGTTTTAAAAATGCATAGAGAACGCTGCTGCCCATTCTTTAGTAAGTCCCTTAGTCGCCTTTTACGACACCCACGGGAAGAAATGGGATGGTGCTATTCTTTACGTCCGGCACCAAACGGAACTGGTAAATGTCAATGACGGGCTTGTAAATGGTTTAATTTAAATAAATGTTTTTTAATAGTTTGAGTCACATCCGCACGGGTCGATTTATTAAGGTTAATCTACGCTGGCAGTGACCAGTCCATGGATGGGTGACCATCCATCTTATACCGAGACCAGCGCTGGGGCTCTGTCTTGCATAGGGTCGCAGTATAATGCTGAGCGTTAGCTGTTTTGCGTGGATGTGACGCATGTTTCCCCCAACATTTTCTTATTTTTGTGTTTGTGTTATTTTTTGCGTCATGTTTACCGCAAATAAACGTATTTTCTTTCTTTCTTTTCTTCTTTCTTTCCATCCGTGCCTTGGTATTCGTTACAGGAAGTCAAAAAAAGCCCGAAAGTCTTACCAATGGGTATCGTGTTACCCAGTAACTGGGTTGTGGAGGTCAGTTATGCAGTTGCTCCATGTAAAATACTGGTGTAAATGTATCTGAATAATTAAGTATTTATTATATAATATGTACGTCTGTTTTTCTGTTCTAAAGGCATTTAAATATGATCTAGCGTTAGATGTTATCTTTTTCCTAGGATTTAATTAGTTATTATGAAACTAGAAAATACTTAGTTATATTTCATCTAATACTGCCCTTTATTTATGTACCTACATCGTTTGTTGGAGATCCTAATTATCAATAAATAAAATAAAATACTGAGTAGGTAAAATATTACCATTATTTATGACCCAGGAAATGCAATAATCTACAATTATATTTAATAATAAGTCCTTTATTTACTTTTTCCTCATAATACTTTATATTTTTTAACATGTCTTTAGTAAAATATTTATTAGGTACTATGAAACTTGAAAATAGTAATTTTTCATCTAATACTAATTATGTAAATTGTTACCATTATTTATGACCTAGGAAATGCAATAATCTACAAACATATTTCCCATTAAGTCCTTTATATCCTTTTTCTTACACTACTTTTATTTTTAAATATTTTAATAAAATATTTGACATAATTACGCCCGTAATTATGACAAAATTAACATATTATTTAATTATTTGTATTAATAATTACTAATTATAATAATAATTTTCATATTTTATTAAAGAAATATTTTAAAATATATATTTAAACATAATTATTATAAAGAAAGATAAACGATCGATCGAAAGTTGAAAGTCTATAATCGATTATAGACCGAACAACTTTGACTGTGATTTGTACTAATAAGTATATAATATCAAAACGCGATGACGTTCATTGTGTTTTAGAATTATAGTTTGACATTTTTTTTTTAATAAATAGTCTAGCTGCTCGAGGTTGATCGAACCTTGTTCCATTCAATGACTTTTTCATGAAATCATGACATTGAGGAACAAATCTAACTCAGAGAGATGTATTAATGATTCTAATGACTATAATTCTGTATATACGTATCTGTTAAAGTCGCGAATCATAGTTTGATCCAAATTTATCTTGACACTAACCTGCAAATTGCGGATCCATCTTAAAGTATTTTTTGGGTTCCGTGCCTCAAAAGAAAAAAAGGAACCCTTATAGCATCACTCGTGTGTCTGTCTGTAGCTGCGGATCCACCTTAAAGTATTTTTAGGGTTCCGTACCTCAAAAGGAAAAAAGGAACCCTTATAGCATCACTCGTGTGTCTGTCTGTCCGTCTGTCACAGCTGATTTGCTCCGAATCTACTGGACCGATTGAGTTGAAATTTGGTGCACATATGAACTTCTGTGACCCAAACATGGAAGTGTTTCGTAAATAAATTAATTTTGAATACAATGGTCACTATTGGGGGGAAAATTAGAAAAAAAAAAAGTTTTACTGGCTGTACCGTGTGACATATCAAATGAAAGGGCTTGTTTTAAGGATTTCATATATATTTTTTTATAATTTTAAAATACATACTTTAGTAATTATTTAAGAAAATAGATGAAAAATGACCAACCACCACGCTTATCTCCGAAACTAGTGAGCATAAAATTTTGATAAAAATACAGAAAATAGTTATTTACTCGTACTTATAGATTACAGTAAAACCTATATGAAGTCTGTTATCTTAAAATAACATGGTAAATCACTCAATATTGTGCGTACAAACTTACATTTGCAGTTGGAATGTATGGGGATCATGTTTTCCAACTACAATGTTAAGTTTGTTCTTGGGATAAATTCATCCCAACTACGGAACCCTTCATTGTGCGTGATCCGACACGCAAATGGTCGGTTTTTTTGAGCGACTGCCTATCTGACCTCCAAACCCAGCTACTAGGTAACACGATACTCCTTGGTAAGACTTGTCCTCAGGCTTTCGGGCTTCCGTCTACCCGTAACTCTCCCGTAACTCAAGACACGGAGGGGTCTCAGTATGAAATGGTTGGTCACCCATCCATGGACTGACCGCAGCTAGCACTAACAACCTTGCGGGTGTTACTGAGCCACGAAATCCTTTTTTTTTTTTTTGTTCACGGGGTGGAAAATCCTCATGGATGTCCTCCGCCCTGGGGCGGGCGGAGGGGTCTGTCAGACTCTTACTGACTAAAAACCACCCCAGTGTTCCCCTCCCACACTTGCACCGGGGATCTTGGGATCTGTTATTCCTTCCGCAATCCCCAGCTAGTGCCGGCCCGCCTCTGCGGGCCACCTCAAGTCTGGGGGGGGGGGTCCGCCGTCCCTGGACTCTCCCCCCCCCAGATTTATGGGGGCTGGAAGTGGGCGTTATCGGCCCTCCGCCGACGCCCGGTGCGCCTGCTGCAGGCCGGGTGAGCGGACGAGATCTCCCGCTCCCTTTCCGCAGCCTCCTTCTGCGACACGACTGTTTCGCAGAAGGACACCACCGCGTCCCGCGTCCACGGCCATCGACTCGACCACGGCCGGCAGCGATAGGTCACTGCCTACTCCTGAGATGAGGGCACGGCGTGGCTCCTCCCAAGCGGCACACTCTGCCAGCGTATGCCGCGCCGTGTCTTCCCGGCAGTCGACGCAGTGGTGACACCGGGCGTCCGGCTACATCCGATCTCATATTAGAAGTACAGGTTTGCAACTGAGATGAGAATGCTAAGAGGGATGACTGTGGTGTGATACGATTGTATAAAATAAGAAATGAGTACATAAGAGGATATCCGTCTGTGTGGTGCCGGACGTAAAGAATATCCCCTATTTCTTCCCGTGGGTGTCGTTAAAGGCGACTAAGGGACTTACTAGAGAATGGGCAGCAGCGTTCTCTATCCAATTTAACACCATACTGCGATTGCCGGACCCGAAAGATGGTGAACTATGCCTGGTCAGGTCGAAGTCAGGGGAAACCCTGATGGAGGACCGTAGCGATTCTGACGTGCAAATCGATCGTCGGAACTGGGTATAGGGGCGAAAGACTAATCGAACCACCTAGTAGCTGGTTCCGTCCGAAGTTTCCCTCAGGATAGCTGGTGTCGACTTGAAGAGTCTCATCCGGTAAAGCGAATGATTAGAGGCATTGGGGCCGAAACCCGCATGCCAAGCGTGGCGATTACGACTGGTGGTCAGATTTTCGAGCTTCTGATTACCTGTAACGATTGTCAAAGATCCACGAGGTTAGATCCTCGAGGTCACCTAACAGAAATGCAAAAAATCTTATTTCATCACAACAAATTTTGCAAAAACATTCCACCTCCAATATTCTCAGCTCTTGGGCGCAAAACAGGTTCTAATCTAGGCCAATAACTTTATATTTCAATACGAACACCGACTAGACATAGGAAAAAACCGACTTGACCCATGAGATAGCTAATTGACTGTCAATCATTAATGTTTTGATACTTGCACGAAGCCGAAAGTCACTTGTAATCGCAATATTTTGTAAAAGGTGATGAGCAGTTGACATTAGGCTATTTTAACTTAGATATATATTATAAACTGACCCACTAAAAAGTGAAAAATAAAAAATAATAATTACAAAACAAAAACCAGCGAATTAAAAAAAAATACTACAAAGTAAAAATAACTCCACGACCTCATTCCACCGGCCCCCTTCCATTATCGGACATCTAGACGCACTGCAGGTTACCATCCCTTCCTTGTTGCTATTCCACCAATTCGCACTAAAATGAAATGAAATGAAAATGTTTATTTCAGACCAAGCACACAGAAAATTATACGGGTCCATATTATGTTAGTAGGTACATACTTATAGCTATGTTAGTAAAAAGAAAAATATTTATCATTTTGGACATGAGTGAGCGACCAATGGCACAGGATTTGGCTGACCACACTGTCCGACACCACGCTCAGGAGCATGTTGGAGCTACCATTTACCCGAGACCACAGGGAGGCCGTTCTATTGCGAAGCACCGCCTGGAAACCGGCTGTACTGTAGTCGGCGAACATGCCAGAGGCACTGCACCGCCATGGGAGCCCAACAAGCCCCTGAACGCGTTGTTATACTGGACGCGCAGGGCATTATAGGCTTTTTTAGTGTAATTGCTCCACAGGCTGCACGTGTATAAGCATTTCCAAATGTCCTTTATAATGTCACAGCAAAGGAGTGGAACTCTCTGCCTGCGTCTGTTTCAGAACGCATACAACCCTAATCTCCTCAAAGTGAGAGTGCGCGGGCTTCTTCTGGGTAAGCTCACTCCATCGTCGACTTTGTCTCTGTCACCTCTGCCCTAGACTAAGGTCAAGAGCAAACCCATCCAAAAAAAAAACTATAATTTCGAAAGTCGATGGCAAAAAACGACATTTTCCTCATTCCTCCGCATCACATGCCAATACCATGATAACCGATTTCCGCACAACTTTTCAGTCACCGGTGCTTCTTTCAGACTTCCTCTTTTTTTTTTTTTTTTGTTTAACGTTTAACGATTATTGTGTCCAAAAAATTATACATAAACAATTTTGGGTTTGGAGTCTTCATTTAAGCAATGCCTGTATTAGAGGACTCCGCTCCTTCACAACAGTAAGTACTTACTTAAAACACAATAAAAAACAGTACAAAAAAACAAAAAATACAGTAAAAAGACAAATTATAATTATGTGAACTTGTGTGAGCGTGTACATGAGTGTGTATGTGCTGTTGAGTGTGCATGAGTGTTTTGGATGTGTGATTGTATGAGTATGTGTGTGTGAATGTATGTGTAGGATGAGCGGATCGTATACTTGTTAAGTTACGTTTTGTAGGAGAGCTTCAGTATTATCATATGTCAGTGGTTTTATCCAGTCAATCAACATTTCTTTACTTAAATGATAAGATTTTTCATATATGAAAATTTCTTTATTTATTTTGTTATATAATTGAGCTGATCGTTTACTAAATTGCGTAGATCCGAATTTAGTCTTGGTTAAAGGTATTTGAACTATATTGTGTTTTCTTCTCCTAGAGAGTATATCCGGATTGTAAGGTAAAGTTTTGTGCGTTTTTAAAATAATTTGTGTAATATATAGTTTCCTAACTGACAGTACATCACTAAGTTTGTAAAGGTTCTCTGTAGAATATCTCCTTTTTTTAAAATACATAATTTTGAGCAGGGCTCGTTGTGCTCGCTCCAATTGGATGAAATTTGATTTTGTTGCCCCACCCCAAACAGGAATACAGTATATCAATGTTGATTGCGCAAGAGAAATATAGATTTGAGTGAGCACATTTCGAACAGTAGACTTACCGATACTCTGTATAGACCTAGGGAGCACGTAACGCAGATTCTTAAAAATCCAATTTAGCTTGCGGACCCGATTCGCCACCTGCTCAAGATGAGGGTACCAATACAATCTCTGATCCAGCATTATCCCTAAATATTTTGTGCTATAAACTTTGCCAATACTAGAACAGTTACAATTATCAACATTATTACCATCACAAGTGTGTATAATGATTCGAAAATCGCCGGTTGGTTGAGTACGATTGCAGATGCTGAAACTTATAAAGTTTGTTTTGGAGGCATTTAATGTGAGAACATTAGAATTGAGCCAATTCGCAACCTGGGACATTCCCAACTCAGCACTACGCTGCACATTATGCCATGACCTACCACAGAAGATGACAGCTGTATCATCGGCGTACGACAGGACTTTGGCATTAGGAATTTTCATGTTACACAGGTCGTTTATGTATATCAAGAAGAGCGTTAGACCTAATACACTACCTTGGGGAACGCCGTATGATACATCTGTGACATCACTTATATGTTGCCCCACTTTGACACTCTGCTTCCTATTTGAAAGATAATTCCTAAACAGATCAAGTGCGATATCTCTAATACCTATTTTTTCCAGCTTGTTTACAAGAATAGACGTAGATACGGTATCGAATGCTTTTTTAAGGTCTAAAAAGACAGTTAGGCACTTATCTCCATTGTCAAGATGATTTGCCACTGAAGAAGTTAGTGATATGACGGCGTCCTCAGTGGAAATACCTTGCCGAAAACCAAACTGTGAGTCGGAGATGATATTGAATTTGTTTAAGTAATTAAGAAGCCTAACATTTATTAATTTTTCAATAATTTTGGATATACTAGTAAGAACAGAAATTGGTCTATAATTGTTAATATCGCCTCTACCCCCACTCTTGTGCACAGGAGTAATAATGGCTATTTTTAACGGGTCAGGGAAGATGCCAGACTTAAAGCAGAGGTTCGCAAGATGGGCTATGATAGGGACGGCTTCCATGCCTACATACTTTAAAAATTTCGTAGAGATGTTGTCCCAGCCAGGGGCACTGTCAGCTTTTAGGTTAATTAATATTCTGTATACTTCGTTGGCGTCAGTTTCAAAAAGCACAAAAGAGTTAACTAGATTTGATGCGTTACTGCTGTGATCGAAGGCATAATTGACGGTAGTAGGTAGGATTTTTTGAGCCAGGTCATGGCCAATTTTAGAAAAATAATTGTTGATAAAATTTACTGAATCAGACGGGGTTGGCTGAAGTTTTAACAATTCTGCATCATAATTATTTGTTTTCTGTGAGTAGGTAATAGCTTTTATGTTTTTCCACAGTAATTTATTGTTATTAACTGATTTAGATAGCAGATTCCTTTCATATTCTCTTTTTAGTTTTTTAATCAAATTGTTACAGTAGTTTCTGTAACGTCTGTATGTTATTTTTAGAATTTCATTGGTTTGATCCTGACGAAGTTTATTTTGGAGTTTATTCCGATTTTGTATACAGCGCAAAATACCATTGGTAATCCACGGTTTTAAAATGCGTTTTTTACTAGGGATCTTTAATGTGATTGTATTTAATTTGATGGAATCAGATAGAGTTTGTATCAATAGAGTACACAGAGAATCAGGATCATCACAGAAAAGTAATTCACTCAGGTTCTTTTCTTTTAAATAATGTAGGGCCTGTTCAAAGTCAACAAATGTCTTGGTTTTACGAGCATTTTGTATACATTTTTGCTTAGACAATACTAGAAGGGTTGTGTAATGGTCAGTTACTGTGGTATTAAGGATAGCAATAGTGGATGAAAACTTTTTCTTATTTACCTTAAGCATAAAGTGGTCCAGGCACGATTTGTCTCTCGTTGGCAACAGATGCCCTGGAAGGATACCATGTAAAGACAACATGTTGAGGTAGTTCATTCTATTTTTTAGTTCATGGGACTGCTCAGTTAGTTTAGGTATAATATTAATATGTATGTCGCCTGCCACAATAATGTTTTTATTTGGTGATACGGTCTCCAAATGTTTGTTGAGCGAACTGATAAAACTGTCGGTGTTTGAGTTTGATGGTGATCGGTAAATACAGAGAATGACGTTATTCAATATTTCCAGGCTAAACACGAGGCCTGAGATAATGTTGTTTCTGTAACCTGATGTTCGAGCGCACTCTTCACATAAACGACAACCCCATCATTTTGGTTTAACTGACTTCAAGTCATGTATGAACTGTAATTTTTAAGTTGAGGAATAGGTTTATTGGAATTTAACCTACATTCTGTAAATATTATGATATCTGATTCGAAGTTAAATGTAGACATTGTCAATAAAAAATCATCAAAGTTACAATAAATGCTTCTAATGTTCTGTGAAAAAATAGTTAGGTCACTTTTATTTACCAAAATGTGTTTAGACAGCTCGTTACTGTCGCATTCAATGGTGCGCGCAATCTCAAAGTTATCTATATCAGTAACTGTCTGAAGCGTATCACTCATTTAGTTGGAATATTAATAGAATGAATGTCATTACATGGAGCAAATATCTTAAAGTAAATAAGGTAATTGTTGTACTCTCATAATTAATGGATACAAGAAAAGAAAATGTAGAATTTATATAGTAACGAACGATTACTCTTTTGATATTACTAATGTACCATAATACACAACAAGGTGTGAGGTATACGTAAATATCGACTGAATGTATTATAAGTATACGTAACAATGTGTTTATGTATAAATGAGTTTTGGTTGGGGATGCGTAGTGTAGTGTCTATAAGAAATAAGATTGTTTTGTATAAATGATTGTTGTGTAAGTGTTTAATGCATGTATATGAGTTATGTGTAAGCCTATGTGGTATAAAGATACGACATGTTAAATAACATCTATTTATAACTATGGTGATTAGCACCGCGCATAAAGTGTTAGCCGTATACAGTAAAAAGCGGGTGATTGCATTAAAAACACGGGGCGAAGCGGTAATGCTGTATACAATATTTATAGTATAATAATGAAAGTGACATGAATACCAGAGGCAACATGTATGTAGTTATTTCTGCAGAGTCAGACTGTGAATCTGGCCCTCACTTTTAATAACAATAGTCTGCGATTGTTCGTCCTTTTTTACATACACCTTACGCCTGGCGCCTGATTCTACTAAGTCTCGGGCGAGGAAATGTAGGCGAGATCCTTTCGTTGTTAAATGCTCCGTAATAAATATGGGGGTATCTTCCTGCGTTTTCGTTATAGTTTAGTTTTGTGCTTGATATTAAAAGCTTTTCCCATCTTCAATATTTCGTTTTTCAAAAGAGTGGAACTCGTTTCAACAATAATAGGTGACTGATTGTTGTCTCTGTTGGTACCTCGCAGTCTGTAAATATCCTTAATGTCATATTTATTAATTTTACAATCAATGCTTTGTGACAGGAACAAAGTCAGATCTATAAGATCATCCTTGGTTTCGTTATTTTTTTTTCGGAACGTTTTTTATTACAAAGTTTGATTTTCTACTGCTGATTTGCATGTCCTCAAATTTGTTCTCCAATGTAACTATGTACTCCTTATCTTTCTTTGCCTCGGTTTCTAAATGGTGAATTTTTTTCTTGAATTCATCGTTTTGCGCGGTAAGAAAAGCTATAGAGTTCTCAATATTGGCATTTGATAGCTGAATTTCCTTCAGAGTAGCGGAGATTTTTGACATCTCATTACTTTGATTTACTGAAAAAAGAGACATCATCTTCCTCATCTCTTCTTTAAATTCTTGCAGTTGCCTAGAGAGATCATCATCCATATCCTCTCTGCTCCTCTTGACTCGTTGAAAAACATAATTAGGTGGGGTCTTATTAGTATTTACCAATAGGTTTACATCAGTATCGGACAGTGATTTATTCAACAAAGTGTCCGTAGTAGTCATAGTATTTGTAGTAGAAGTGCGGCTGCGTTAGATCGTAGTAATTTTCTTCGGCGCACGTTATGGAAGTACTTGAGTGTGTCCTCTTACTTATGCACTCATTTCTTATTCCATCCATTCTTGTCACACCACGTGTTACAAGCAATTGCCAATTTATAATATGAGATTTAATCATCAGCCTTTTCACGACAATGTTGTGGCGGGATTTCGTGGCTCAGTAACACCCACAAGATTACACAACCAACCATTTCATACTGAGACCCCTCCGTGTCTCGAATAGTACGTTACGACGTTGACTGTTGTTACGGGTAGACGGAAACCCGAAAGTCTTTTCTTTTTGGGAAATTATCAAATAACTTCTCCCGCTCTGGGCTGAATAGAATAGAATAGAATAGAATAGAATAGAATAGATCATTTATTTGTCCAAAACATGAGTATACACACACATGGCATGCAAGATGTTACATAAAAATTATAGCACAGTCATGTTTTGCCTTAAAGGCGTACAAATATAAACAGGTTGGTTATTTTTATTATGATATAAACATCAAATAGTTATAAATTTGTCCATTATCCAAAGAAAAACTTAACATATCAAATTAACACATAATCAATCAAATTATAATAAATAAACTACAGAATAGTGTCTTAAACTCGTCATATAAATGTTTAATAAAATTAAAATTAGCGAGTCAAAAAGTCAAAGTAATTCGGAATTAAAAAATGTAAATAATACTTCACACGAGTCAGACTGATTTAATTGAGTATTATACATAACACCAACAGTGAACAAAAAATAAAATAATAAAAATGTAATGTTAAAATAAAATGTGAATTAAAACAAAAAATGTAAATTAAAAAACTAACTCGCAACCCTGGCAGGCATTGGCCCTAACGGACCCCGTCAGTTGGTGCTGACATCTCTTTGAGGCGCGCGTGAAACACAACGCGCCGTCGACCCGGGCCTGGTCTTTATCGGACGGCGAGCTACCCATCGCTCACCATCCGCAGGCCCGCGCCTACGGTGGCCGGAAATCAGCTTGCGACTCTCGACGCCCGGGGCGTCTCCTGCGGCGGCTAAGGGCGTGAGGGCGCGAACCCTGCCACACCCTCACGCGTTCCGCCTCCTCCTTCGCGAGCATTACTGCTTCGCAGAAGGAGGTGACGGCCTCCCATGCACTCTCGCTCCGAACCATAGAAACCCAAAAGTCTGAGGACAAATCTTACCAAGGGGTATCGTGTTACCCAGTAAATGGGTTGTGGAGGTCAGATAGGCAGCTGCAACTGACTAGACTAGAAGCCAACCAGAACATAATTGAGTAAAGACAAAGCAGATGTTGGTGATGTGCAGTAAGTTTCTAAAACCACGTGTTTGTGTCGCTTCTCAACGACTACGTACGTGATTTCAAACGTGCTTCAAAGTTTTATAGTCACGACTGATTTTAATGCTCGTTTAAAAACTGGTTTTAGTTACGTAATTTTTATGATGGTCGTTCATAATCTGTCTTATCAGAAGGCTAAAAGTCACTCAAAGGGCAATGGAGAGGGCTATGCTTGGAGTTTCCCTACGTGATCGAATCAGAAATGAAGAGATCTGCAGGCGAACCAAGGTAACCGACATAGCCCGAAGAATCGCCAAACTGAAGTGGCAGTGGGCAGGAAACATTGCTCGCAGAACTGATGGCCGATAAGGCCGAAAGGTTCTGAAGTAGCGACCGCGTACCGGATGACGTAGCGTTGGAAGGCCTCCTACAAAGTGGACCGATGACCTTGTGAAGGCCGCAGATAGGCGCTGGATGAGGGAAGCACAGAACCGGGCAAAGTGGCTGTGCTTGCGGGAGGCCTATGTCCAGCAGTTGACGTTTTTCGCCTGAAATGATGAATTGTTATGATACACTAGGCTTGGATCGTTTTAGTAAGATTGGAGGCGATTTGGGGGAGGCGATTTAGCAGGCTGTATGGAAATCAGTTGTGTGGGGACACTTGACTCTAACAAAAAATTGCACTTTAAAGCTTAATATTCCGCAAATGAATCCCTGAATCGAAAAATGGTTTTCACAAACCCGCAATATTTTTGAACGGACTCTCCAACGACACCCCATGCCATGGGATAGACGAGAAAAAAAAAATATAATTTCCACTTTACGTGCAAGAGACCCTAATTTTTTTTTTGTCATTGCAAAAGATTTTTTGAGATTGCATAAAGTTGTCAATCTCAAATACCGTAACCATGGTAACACAAAATTGATAAGTACTTTCATGGTTGTAACAGGTTGTAACATCTGTGAGTGAAAGAGAAGGAAGCATTATGTCATCTCTAGCGCACGTGCGGTCGTAAAGCAGTCAGTCAGCTCATCAGCTGTGAGCCGATAATATAGAGAGAAATACCACATTTTGTTATCTCATAATAGCGCGTTCGTATTTACGTAGAAAGACGATGTTTGTCGAAGCGCAGACTTTTACCGGGAGATCTGTATATTTAATTTTGTCATGTGATGAAATGAAATGAAAGGAAATCATTTATTCGGAATCACTTTTACACGTCATATTAAAAAACAAAAAAAAAATAAGCTAGGTGTAGTCGACACTTCCTATCTGACTACCCCTGAGAAGAAATTACGAAACAAACTCAGGGGTTAAAGTCTCTTATAAAGTCGAGACATAATCTTGGTCAGATCATGTAGATCCGTGTCTGAAATGGTATTTTGAGGAAAGAACTAAACAAGAGTGGACCTGTCCAATCAGTGCAATCATTGGGCAATCATTTTTGTGGGCTAATCATACCCAAAAAACTGACAACACCCTGCGCATCCAATACAACAATGCCTTCAGGATGCTGTTGAGGCTTCATCCTTACTGTAGTGCATCACAGATGTTTGCTGATCACACGGATGATTATTTCGCGATCATGCGCAAGAAAGTGGCGTCAATAATGCACAGAGTGAGAGGGAGCAGCAATAGCATTCTGAAGGTTTTTTCTGATAGGTTAGAAGGGCCTACAATGGATAGGTTTATCAAGCTACATGTCAGACATGGGGCTTGATTAACCTTCCTGGCTTTCCTTCGTTTTGTTTTTTCACGTTATAAATGGGATAATTTTTAATATTAAGATTTTTTTTTTTTCTTTATTTATTTAAAGGGGCTTTTACGCGTAGCGTATGTCAGTCCCATCGTATCCTAAACAATAGTTGGTACTTCACAACACGTGGGCCATGAATTTGAACAAACCCTTCGCATCGTCGCCATTTGGTTGGGATAGAATTGTATGGAACATGCCTACATCAGTTTTGTTCAAATTCAGGGACCTTACAAAATTATTTCTACTGGACTCATATTGGACACATTCCATCAATAAATGTTGTAGGTCCTCTACAACTCCACACTCCTCACAATTGGGTGAAGCGACTTTCTTCATCATAATATTAGGATATTGTATTGTGTGCGTAATTTGTTACTACTAGCATAGTTTTTAAGTTACTTGTAAACTAACACGCTATGGGCCTACGATGCCTGCTAATTAAAGATTTTTATTTTTTATTTATTTGTCAGTAACCGTGCAGCTCATGACATGTTGCAATGTCAAACAATGATCACTTACAGATGAGCAAAGTTTAAAATTTGCTTGTTGATATTGACCGACGTACTATGTCGTCATAAACCGGTTTTTCCGAATATTCTTGCAGAAGTTATTTTTTTCAACAGCAGGGCAAAAGGTCTCTCCGTGCCTTGAAACTATTCGGAAGCACGTTCGGCTTATTCCAGCTGACATTTGTAGATCTGTAACCGTCTTTACGTGTAGTCAAAAGCTCAGAAGTCTGACAACCAGTTTTTAACAGTTTTTAAAAAGGAAGAGGCTATATGCTCGGCTGCATATATTTTTTTAAAATGTTTGTTCACCGATATCTCCGTCGACTAAGGACCTATTTTGAAAATTATTTTTTTGTTTGAAAGTATATAATTCCGAGATGGTCCCATTGCCACCAAAACATAATCTGATGAGGGGATCCCATGGAAATCAAGAGAAACCCTCAAATTTTATAGGCAAACCTATAGCGATTTGGGTATTTTTTATAATTACTCGTGCATTTGCTCCCGGAAATCACCATTTGGTGAAGTGGAACTGATGATGGAGACCACAGATGGCCACCGGAATAACATAATAATAAGTATTTAACGGGTTGCGATTCGATTAGGTACTTTAATATGGTTGCTAAGCAATTTATGCTCGTTACAATGCATATGATAAGTGGCAGTTCTCCTGGTTCTTACAAGGAGACCTCCTCAACAATTATCGTCCCAGCATCGGGAAAAGCAATATTTTGTAAAAGGTGATCAGCTCTTGACATTAGACTATTGTTACTTAGATAAATTAAAAACTGACACACTAAAAAGAGAAATGGGTATTGTACTACCCAGTAACTGGGTTTTGGAGGTCAGATAGGCAGTCGCTTCATGTAAGATACCGGTATTCAGCTGGATCCGGGTAGACTGGAAGCTGACCCCAAGATAGACTTTTGGAAAAGGTTTAGCAAATGATGATGAGATTTGTGTCGCAGTCACGATACAGGAAAATTACAAATTTGGGGCAAAGTTAAATAAATCTCGTGAACATATCACGGCAAATATTCTAAATGGTTGATTAATTTCTAAAAATTCTAGAAAAAATATAATAAAATTCTAGAGAATTCCTATAATGATAAAGACCTTCTAGCAATTTAGTGATAAACGTAAGTGTAGAATATCACTAAATTGCTTGCCGGTTAGACTAGAAGCTGACCCCAACATAGACATTTGGAAAAGGTAAAAGAGACGATGATGAGTTTTGTGTCACAGTCACGATACAGGAAAATTAAAATGTTTGGTTAAATGTAGGGCAAAGCCTAGATAAATGTAGTGATTCATATTTCGGCAAATATTCTAAATGGTTGATTAATTTCTAGAAATTCTAGAAAACATTTAATGAAATTATAGAGAAATTCTATAATGATAAAGACTTTCTAGACATTTAGTGGCAGATTGGTGAATGGAGTGGTGGTGGTAGAACTATATCAATTAGTCTAGCAATTTAGTGTTTATCACTAAATTGCTGAGTGAAGTACGGCCCGTTCGTGCTTCACTCACATATTTTGGCAAATCTGTCCAGTGTTCAGGGTCCAGTGAAATCAGAGTATTTTTTTTGTATTTTAATTCAAGCGTCACGCGTTGATTGTAGGTACAAATTGAGAAAACTGGCATATCTAGCAGTTAATAAAACTCCCGTAGCTATATAAAGACTGTTGAGTGTACAGAAGAGGAGTCTCCAGTCTCAGTGAAATCAATATGTACCATCGCGTTAGTTCCCGGTAGACCACTTTTCGCCCTTATTACTATGGGAATAAGGGCGAAAAGTGGTCGACCCGAAACTAACGCGATGGTACCTATATTAGCAATAAAAAAATCCAAAATTAACATTATTAAGTAATAGGTATTTATTCCCTATTTCTTCCCGTGGGTGTCATAAAAGGCGACTAAGGGACTTACTAAAGATTGGGCAGCAGCGTTCTCTATACATTTTAACACCATACTGCGATCACCAACCCGCCTGCCAAGCGTGGCGATTATGGCGATGATGTCCAGTAGTGGACGTCTTTCGACTGAAATGATGAAAATACAATATTATGCTTATGCTGCATAAATTAAGCACTTATCTATTATTATAAATATGACTTCTGACTACTCGGTCATTCTCTATCCCTAGGCTTCATCTTCACGTCTTCGTTGGGCTCCTGATTCTGACAACCATTCGTACATGTCAAAAATCAAATAAATCAAAATCAAAAGTCATTTATTCAAACTAGGCTGAGCATCAGCACTTTTCGAACGTCAAACATTACATAAGACAGTCCCCCAAAAACGCCCACCCGTCACCACTTCCTAGTGCTTTAGCTGGGAAGAAGAAGTGGCGCAACAAACTCCCCAGCAGCACAGCTGTCTGTTCGCATAAAAAACTTGAAGTTATACAATACAATATAAAATAATTTGCATTACGCAACACAAAACGTTAAATTAAATTATTTGCCTTATGTTAGCTAGCACACACCATTATACAAATATATATATATATATATAATAATCGTCGAAAACTATACTTAAGCAGAAATAACGTAAACAAAACGTATCTAAATAAAAGCCTCCAGGCATAATGGGCGCCCGCTTAAATAAAGCTACAGCTATAACTCGAAGTCACAAATGATAAACTAGCACCATCGAAGTAAAATAAAAACAGTTAATTATTAATAACAATAACAAAACCATGGTCAGCAGATGTGATTATCCGGTGAAAATCCGGACGTATGGCAAGTCTAGTTATTAGTAAAAATATCTAAAATATAATTTAAAAGAACAGGTTTTTTCTAGCTCAGCTATTGACGTCAATAGTTTTTGTGCCAGGCTGTCACCGTACCAATGCAGTTCAAAGCCCTCCTCTACTCCTACAGAGGACGAACGAACATTGATGCGCTTAATCACATCGTGTTGACAATTTCAGACCACAAATTCTAATTGACAAAGAAGAAGATGTAGATGACAAAGATTGAAAAGAGTATGCTTAGATGGTTTGGTCATGTGGAGAGGATGAGTGAAAGGCGACTAGCAAAAGGTATTTATAAAGCAGAGGTGAGTGGAAACGCCCTAGAAGGACATATAGTGACCTTATTGGTGATGTTCTTCAGAAAGGTCAGGTGCGTCGTACTCGCAACCGGCGTGCGTGTATGACTGAACACGTATGAACGTATGAAAAGATGTATGAACGTAGGCGAAGCAAAAGGAGTATGTAAGGAGCGTAGCAAGTGGCGTTTTATAGTTTCCGCCTACCCCCATGGGAAGAAAGCGTGAGTTTCTGTGATGTGAATTCTAATTAAAAAAAAATATTTCGAGCGAAGCTCTTAAAGGGTTAATAACATTGTCTTTAAAACTAAGTGTTAGTAAACAACACGATACGACGGCACATGTAACTGACAGCAGCGAATAATATATGGACAGTCCACTCTGTCTGCAATCATTTTTCAGAACCCTGTTAGGGCTGGCCATGACTCGAGCCACCATGGATGCTGCGCGCTGGCGCATTAATGTGTAAAATCAATCTACACGCGCTGCTGCAAACATCCCTGACGCACTTGGCAACCCCATCAGTTTTCTGAACGCATTATTAAATTGGACACGAAATTCTCCTATGACGGCCGCGAATACTTATCCCAGAAGCTGCATGTGTAGAAGGTGTTACAGAAATTCTGAAAAACATTAGTTGGGATAAATTTATCCCAAAAACAAACTTAACATTGTAGTTGAAAAACATGTTCTTCCATATTCTGCAAATGTAAGTTGATCGACTGTTACTCGTTAAGAGGGAGATATGTGCCAGTGACCTTGAGTGGTTAGCTAGTGTGGTCTGTACTAACCTCACGCAACGCGTCGTACGTTCAGCCAGTAATAGGACTCGCCTATCAAGGAGCGCTGTCCCCAATTTGACGCATTAATAATTTATTATACACAAAACAAAAGGTATTTTAATAAAAAGCGTATACTAAAAGATCAATAATTCAGTTATCTTTAAATTGGTGAAGGTTTCAGAAAAATACGCTTGGTAGATTTTGCGCCATTCTCAGTGTTTTATCGGCGTTAGACATAACTTTACCAATTCACTACGTAATATAAACATAATCTAAAATATTCACATATCATGTTATTGAGAAAATGCTCTAATTTAACATATATTTTTTTCAAATAATTAACACTACTCGTTTAGACGTGATCTTCAGTATAAAATCATCAAAAGTCGGTTATCGTCGCCTTAACTTGTAAAGCCTACTTAGCTGTGATAATTTGCCTTTTAATTTCGTTAAATATACTACTGCAATGAGTTTTTTGCATACCCAAAAACAAACATTTAGCTGACACTGATTCTAACAAAATTTAGCACTTTAAAGCTTAATATAAACGGATCCCTTTATCGAAAAATGGTTTTCACAAACTCGCAATATTTTTGAACGGCCTATCCAACGATACCCTACACCGTGGGATAGACGAGAAAAATATATTAGTACAGTGTATCTGAGCTAAGCTAAGCCGGGGACAGACAGACGGACATGGTGAAACTATAAGGGTTCCTTGTTGAGTACGGAACCCTAAAAATCTCCTTCCCTTTTATCTCCTTTCCTGGTTCCGAAACATTTGCATTGTTACACCTCTGTTACTGGGAATAATTAAACCTTTATGACAGATTTTTTCGATTTTTACCTCTATATTTAGAACTCCGTAGTTCAATAGCCTCTTTATGGAAGACAACTAATAATAATATTCCATTTTGAATATTGGTCTGCGCAGATCTCGACACGTTTTTCCTGTCCTACAAAAATTAAAAACGGTACATTTCGACCTGCGTCCAACCTCTGTTTAAATAAGACAACTAACTCTGACCCCCCTAACCTCTGTTTAAATAAGACAACTAACTCTGATCCCCCCAACCCCTGTTTAAATAAGACAAATAACTCTCCCCCCCTCGGGTCTCTCTCTCTGTTTAATAACTGTCATTTAAACCCTGACTATTTGGGATACTGGGTAAATGAGAAACCGCCTGTGTTAAATAACTACACACTGAAAAAAAATGCAGACTAAGATACATTTTCTCTAAGTTGGCATTCAAATGTTTGGAATAATTTTATTTATCTATTTACTATAAACAAGATAGCAAAGCCAAAACAAATTCATTTTATATAAATCGACAATGTGACTTATACAGAATAATCACCGGTCTTTGTTACATCATACATGCTTTGTTTAAATTTACTTCTTCACTTTTGTATATCAATCATTTAAGTTCACGGTAACTAGCAACTTGTTAGCATTATATCATTCTTTAACTGGCCAACATTTGAGCCAAATTAAATAACTACCACTAATTAAACTAATTAATTACTTAGTAGACGGAACTATGATAATTTAACAAAGTTCTCCTAGCTACAGAAGTCAAGATCTTGTTAGGCTCGTATGGAGTCAATGCGTGATCACATTACTTATATACAAGACTTTTGTTAAGAAAACACTTTTTTTTCAGAGCAGGCAGAACTCATTCCTTGTGCGTGCAAGCAGAAACTTTAAAAGGTTGTATCAAAGAGAAGAGGATATACAACATTAGTTTTTGTTTATACTAAACCTCTTAAGGGGTCATTGTATTCATCATTATGAACAACTTTTACTATGGGACCAAACGTGAAATCGCGAAAAAAAAATCAGCTGTTCCCTACATTTAAGTTCGCTGAACTCGTCAAAATGTAGGGAACAGCTGATATTTTTTTCGCGATTTCAACTTTGGTCCCATAGTAAAAGTTGTTCATAATGATGAATACAAATACCCCTTAAGAGGTTTAGTATAAACAAAAACTAATGTTGTATAGTCATTGGGTTGTGTGAACAGCATGACTTCGATCCTTTTACCACAAGTTTGTCCGTGGCCAGAAAGTGCTTGAACCTTGACTTTCCACCTGATGCTTCATGCCGCGTTATGTTAGATTGAGTAGCCTAGTTTTATCACCTGTATAGTATTGTTGTATACATGTATATTGTATTAATATGTATAGTTTTGTCTTTGAATGAATGAATGAAATGCGCCGACCCCAGAGTGTACCAGACTTGATTGCTCAAATGAATGCAAAGATTCACCCTAGCCCCTGAAGCATCATGTTTCATGAGACTACAGAGACCACTGTATATCAAAGAGTAGACCAGGGGGCGTGAAGATGGTAGGGAAAACGCACCCTTGTGTTAAGGAAGGATTATTAGAGTCTACCGGATATGCATCCTTGAGCAAGCATTGGAATAGTGAAGAGATGGGTGATGTTTATCTATGGGAGGGGCATCTTTTAATAGCGTCGCCACCAGGTTGGCTCTGGTCCTCTCGACTCTTGTCTGTGTCACTGCTACGCTGTATTACACGTTGCTGATTCCAAAGTCTTCGTCTGAGATCTCATTATCGGTTTCAGATTTCTTGTAAATCTCGCTAGCAGCTTTCTTGATCTTATCTCGGTCTTCAGCCGTGTCTTCCCAAAAAAATATTTCCATGTTATGTATTGTTTTGGCTTTGGCGGTTTATCGTATTTGGGCCCGGCTGTCATTCGTGGATCTTTGACAGTCGTTACGGGTCGTCAGAAGCGCGAAAGTCTGACAACCAGTCTTACCAAGGGGTATCGTGTTACACAGTTACTGGGTTGTGGAGCTCAGATAGGCAGTCACTCCATGTAAAATACTGGTATTCAGCTGCATCCGGTTAGACTTGAAGCTGACCTCAGAGGAAAAGGCTGGGCAGATGATGATGATACAACAAAAATACATTACCCTCCTTTGCGTCGCGTAGTTGGGTAAAAAGCCTTCACAACCTTTCACGACCTTTTCCAGGGCTAGCGTCTAACATTAACCTTTAAGTTGCACTTAGGAAGTTATTTTGTATAAACCTACAATATTTTATCTCAACGAACGACACGACAAAATCTCTCCCCAGTCATATCTAACATATTTCCTTGTAACTCACTACGAAAGACGCGACAAAATCCAAAAAGAGCATTTTCTCACAAGATGCATTTTAATAAAGTACAATTTTATCTTAAAAGATCGACATGAATTAGTAATAAAACACTGATTCTGTTTAACAAGGTCTGTCTAGTTAATAGGTCTTGGTCGTAACCTAGAAAAAAGAAGCCTTGACGACTTAGATTACTATAATTGTAAAGAAGTATTCGTTTATAAATGCTATATAATGCAGAAGCCGTTTAGATAGCTAGGCATTTATAACCGACTTCAAAAAAGCAGGAGGTTCTATGTTCGTCTACGTATATGTATTTTTAGGGTTCCGTAGCCAAATGGCAAAAAACGGAACCCTTATAGATTCGTCATGTCTGTCTGTCTGTCACACTCACTTTTTTCCGAAACTATAAGATCTATACTGTTGAAACTTGATAAATAGATGTATTCTGTGAACCGCATTAAGATTTTCACACAAAAATAGAAAAGAAAAAATTGGGCGTTCCCTATACTTAGAACTGAAACTCAATTTTTTTTTTCATAATCATAATCATAACCATTTTTTATTTGTATAACATAGGTATTAGTGAATACAGTTCTTAAATTAAAGTTTTTAGGTCGCTATGTTATGCCAAGAGGCGTACAAATGTGGTTGCATTTAGGCAAAATAAATATTGATCATGCGAGAGGTAAACAAATTATTTGGTAGTTATGTCAAAATTAATAGAATGATGATAAATAAATAAGAACAAAAATTATAAATGTCACAATATGGAATAATTTCGACAGTCAATGCATAAATAAATTATCATAAATTATAATTAGAATCGAACCCATACGTGTGGGGTATCTATGGATAGGTCTTTAAAAATGATATTGAGGTTTCTAATATCATTTTTTTCTAAACTGAATAGTTTGCGCGAGAGACACGTCCAAAGTGGTAAAATGTGTGTTCCCTCCCTGTAACTTCTAAAATAAGAGAAAATTTTGAAACTAATATAAATATATGATGTACATTACCATGTAAACTTCCACCGAAAATTGGATTGAACGAGATCTAGTAAGTAGTTTTTTTTAATACGTCATAAATCGTAAACCGCAATTTACCTTAGATAATAATTGTACGGAACCCTTCGTGCGCGAGTCCGACTCGCACTTGGCGGGTTTTTTTTATGTGTGTTCATCGATATTTTCATCAATTGTTGACCGATTTTGAAAATTCTTCATTTTACACCTGTGTTTAAAATAAAACAACCGACTTACAAAAAAAAACACTACAACCGGGAGTTTCTTGCCCATTCTTCTCCATACGAAGCTACCTTTTGGAAGGGGCGACTAGAATCAGTTATATTTTCTTTGTAAATTTTTACGTTCAAAAGTGCCATTTAGGCAAAATGGCACTTTTGAACGTAAAAATTGATTTGAAATAAATAATCTGACTTTGACTTTGAATCGCAAGCCGTGAAATACTTATTATTAAGTAGTTCCGGTGACCGTCTGCGGCCTTCATCATCAGTTCCACTTCACCAAACGGTTCTTTCCGAGAGCAAATGCACGAATTACTATAAAAAATACCTAAATCGCTTTATAAAATTGGAGGATTTCCCTCGATTTTTATAGGATCCTCTTATCAGATTCTGACTTGGTGACAATGGGACCATCTCGAGAGCCATAACCTTTCAAATAAAACAAATACCGCCTTATTACAAAACAAGATTTGTATTTTGACATGGCTTAAACCATGGAGCCAGTTTTTGTAATAAGAACGTAACAGTGATTGAAATACCGTTCTTTATACAAAACTGAAAACTTAGTTCGGTACTAAGTTGTCAGTTTTGTGTTTAGGAACCTTACCATAGTCGGAATAAAGTTCGAAATTCAATTATGGCTCCATGTTTTAAACCTGGGTCTTAAGATAAACCTTGTTTTGGAATAAGGGGGTTAATGTTTCAAATCGGTTTACAATTGACGAAGATATTCAAACTCAAACTCAAACCGCCTTATTACAAAACAAAATTTATATTTGACATGGCTTAAACCATGGAGCCAGTTTTTGTAAAAAGAACGTAACAGTGATTGAAATGCCGTTCTTTATACAAAACTGAAAACTTAGTTCGGTACTATGTTGTCAGTTTTGTGTTTAGGAACTTTACCATAGTCGGAATAAAGTTCGAAATTCAATAATGGCTCCATGTTTTAAACCTGGGTCTGAAGATAAACCTTGTTTTGTAATAAGGGGGCAAGAATTTATTTCAATTAAACCATTGACAGGCACTTTTGAATTGTCAAGAAGTCGGTCAGTTACAAATATGAAGCTAGTTGCCCATTCCAAATAGTAGGTTCCTATGGAGAAGAACGGGCAAGAAACTCCACGGACACTCATTTAAATTATAATATTGATACTAAGTATTGGTTACATCATTCATATTGAAGTTAAACATGTGAGAACGATGCAAAACGTCAGAAGCGTCCGTGATAAAAAGATTGAAAATAAAAAAAAAGCAATTCAAAACTAAAATAATTAAAAATAAGCCGTGGCAGCTAAGAGATGACCAGTACTGACAGCGCCCGTTCACGAATATGACGCATGGATCAGCACCATTCAGCTCAACCATTTTGAAGGGAGCTAAATGATCCAACACACACGCTACCATTAGCGAGACATCTGAGTGAGCATGACATACTCTCAGTCGCCAGGGCACATTCAAGTCAATGAAAGACCATATTACCCGGTAAATGGTAGCTCTATTGTACATAGTACTCTTATTGATGAATATACATAAAAAAAGCACATAGAATATATTATTCCCATATTTGTATATCTTTGACATCGTTACGGGACGTCAGAAGCCCGAAAGTCTGACAAACCAGTCTTACCAAGGGGTTTATTATTACCCAGTAACTGGGTTGTGGAGTCAGGTAGGCAGTCGCTCCATGTTAAATACTGGTATTTATCTGCATCTGGTTAGGCTGAAAGCCGACCCCGACATAGTTGGGAAAAGGCAACATAGAACCTCCTCCTTTTTGGAAGTCGGTTAAAAAGATAACACTTCATAGAGATGTTAATGGACACACGGAGTCTGCATATCCGTGTATTATGTAAAATATTTGAACAAATAATACGATACGATACTTCACGTGTAAGATAATTGAAGATTTTTGCGTCTTCTGAGGAGATCGTGACCATATAAAAAGTGCAAGGTTGGATCTCTGTCTGTAATCCTAACTCAGCATTATCATCATTTCAGCCGAAAGTCGTCCACTGCTGGACATAGGCCTTCTCCTAAAAGAAGGGGGGGTTGCCATAATCGCCACGCTTGGCAGGCGGGTTGGCGATCGCAGTATGGTGTTAAAATTCATAGAGAACGCCGCTGCCCATTCTCTAGTAAGTCCCTTAGTCGCCTTTTACAACACCCACGGGAAGAAATAGGATGGTGGTGGTTACGTCCGGCACCACACGTACAAATAATACTAACTATATATATCAAAATCAAAAATCATTTATTGAAACTAGGCAGAGAATCAGCATTTTTCAAACGTCAAAAATTACATAAGACAGTCCCCCAAAAACACCCACCCTTCACGACTTCCTAGTGCTTTAGCTGGAAAGAAGAAGTGGCGCAACCAACTCCCCAGCAGCTCAGTACACACTATCCTATAATAACTTGAATATAACATAATAATATTATAAATGCGATAGGTGGATTTGATGGATTTGGATGAAATATCAAGATGAAACACATGTCTTCGAATTTTTGGTTCTAGAAAATGGAGTTTTCTCACGATGTTTTCCTTCACAGTTTTGAGAGCAGTGGCGATGAAATTATTTAAACAAAGTAAAACGCCAGTATGGGAACGAAACCATTTTTTTTTATCTCGTGGAAATCTTTATGGATGTCCTCCACTCTGGGCTGGTTGAAGGGGTCTGTCAGACTCTTACTGACTACAACTACACGTTGTTTTCGAACCCACGACGTACCCATAAGTTACCACTGAGACACTACTGCTCGCCTTTCCTGGTTGGTCCCGTAAAAAAGTATTTACACAATTACATCTTGTATCTAACTTATACATAGTCATAAGCATAACTATTGCACTATAAGATCACCGCCAGTATTATGTAACAGCCATTTCGTTACATAAGTCTGTGACATACAGACACACATTCTACTAAGGCGTTAGGCAAACGAATAGACTCCAGTCATGTTGAAAGAGTTATATATATCTTTATGTTTATATTAGTTTTTGGCACGTCATAAACGTGGAATATCACGCTAGTTCCTTGAAAATGGTAGACAGACGTCTGCTAAAGCTAAATTGTGAAAAAAAATATGTGAATTTTCGTACTGGTAAAAGTGATTCTAATATACAACATGTCCCGGAATTAACGCACAACCTCTTAAGGGGTCATTTTACTCATCATTATGATGAACTTTTACTATGGGATCAAACATGAAATCACGAAAAAAAACTATTATAGATACCCACGTTTTTATAAAAAAAAACCTTACTCTAATGAAAAGCAAACAAATTAACACGCTCGCACCGCGAACTTTACTAACTGTCAAATAAAATTATAATATTGTTAGCTCAGTCAATAAAACATGTATATTATAATACTAAAGATACATATCTATATAATTATATTTACCGTAATCTCTCCAAAAGAGCACGTGACATTTTAAAACATGTTTACTTAATGATTGACACAATTTTCTGTGAAAACCGGAAACGCTGTTTAATAAATTCCATTAAAAAAAAACTAAACGAGCCTTCCAGCAGGTAGGCCGGGCCGGGCGGGGTGGGGTCGGTGGGTAGTTCGGTAATAAGCAACTGAGCAGCAACAGAAATTAACCTCAATATCTAAAAAAACACTAAATACTGAAATATTTATTCGAATAATTTATTCATTACTAGTGGTCGCCCACTGGTCATTATATATAAGTGTGGGAATTTTAATAAAGTAGCATCTGGTCTGAATGCAGCTTTATCTGCTTATTATATTATCTGTATTATTTTTATTCTAAAAAAACATTAAAAGAAGGAGTGAGCAAAAAAAATTTAAAGGGTGACAGAGCATAAGACGAAAAGATTGCTAAGAGCCAAGAAGTGTTATTTTTTATTATTAATATTTTAATTAAAAGAAATTTAACGAGTTTTTTTTCAAGTTTCATTTCGTTCTGCATCCTACTTATGTATATATTTTTTTTTTTTTTGTATATAGGTGTGTGCAAGCTAACATATGCAAAATAATTTAATTTAATGTTTTGTGTTGCGTAATGCAAATTATTTTATGTTTAGATTAGATTCAAGTTTTATATGCGAACAGACAGCTGTGCTGCTGGGGAGATTGTTGCGCCACTTCTTCTTCCCAGCTAAAGCACTAGGAAGTGGTGACGGATTGGCGTTTTTGGAGGACTGTCTCATGTAATTTTTGACGTTCAAAAAGTGCTGAATCTCAGCCTAGTTTGAATAAATGACTTTTGATTTTGATTTCATGCTATTAAAAAGTATTCACTTATTCCATGCTCAAGCTGTCACTTTTTGTTACAAACTTCCGACCCTGTTCAGGAAAGCACTCCCACAGAACACAGATGTTTGGTAGGTGTATCAGAGTTTTAATTAAAAAAAAATATATATTTAACCGACTTCTAAAAGGAGCAGGTGACTTCGCCATCAGCTCCAGTTTTCCCGGTTCTTACCCAGAACTCCTCATAAATTAACGGCCCTGCATCGGGAAAAGCAATATTTTGTAAAAGTTGATGAGCAGTTGACATAAGGCTATTGTAACTTGGATACATTACAAACTGACCCACTAAACAGTGAAAAATTAAAATCTGTTTTGTTTTTTTGCCACCGATTTCCAAAATTAAAGTTATGTTTCACTTTGTAGATTTTTTTTGGAAGTCGGTTGTGTTTTTCGTAAAAAAAAATTCTAGTGATTTCTGGCTCTCATTCAAATGTAACTCAGTAATGTAATGTATGTGCGTGGAATGTAACGTACAGCCCGATTCAAACTTTATAGCGGTCCAGTGACTCGCCTCATGTTCCGAACATGAGGCGAGTCGCTGCGCAGTAACGAAACGAATTCATGTGTCAGCGGGGGTGAGTGGTGTGGTACTGCGCCCCGAGTAGCGTACTTCAGAACCGCCATCAAGTTTGACGCGTACCATATCTGTAATTCATACGGTGTACTTCCTCATCATCATCATTTCAGCCCAAAGACGTCCACTGTTGGTCGTCGAAGGCCTCCCCATAGGGGTTTGCCATAAATGGGTCCAGGGACGGCGAACTTGGGGACTCCGCCGCCCCCTATCACACTGGACGTGAGGTGGCGGCGCGTAGTGTTCCACGCGCGCCCCTTTCAGCTGTCAGACACCTCACCCTCCCCCACCCCCCACCCCGCCTAGAGGAGGCCCGCGGAAGCGGGCCGGCACTAGCCAGGGATCATGGAAGTAATAACAGATCCCAAGATCCCCGGTACAAGTGTGGGAAGGGAACACTGGGGTAAAAAGGGGTTTGCCATAATCGCCACGCCTCGCAGGCGGGTTGGCGATCTTAGTTTTGTATTAAAACCCATACAGAACGCTGCTGGCCATTCTCTGGTCTCCCTTAGTCGCCTTTTACGACACCCACGGGAAGAAATAGGATGGTGCTATTCTTTACGCCGCGTACCATTTATCTCTAATTCGTATACTACGTGTAAAGATTATGATTCAGCTGGTCTTAATAATGTCACCGTGAAAGCTTAGGTCAAGTGATCTGTCATTTCACTTCCAATTCCAATTTGAAAGTAATGGCTCCATCGTTTTACCGATGATTCTGCCAATGTCACGGTTGAAGGAAACAAACTGTATTCGCAGAAGTTGACCGGTTTGCCTTTAATTTAATTTTGGATCCGTTTGAGTAGCCTGTAAGGACAATACAAAATATTTGTTAGTACACATTGTTAGTAAGCAGACAACACAAATTAACTTTAATATGAGACGAATACTATGAACCACCATTAAGAGGTAGTATGTTAAACCTTGATGTTATTTAATAAAATAAATTTTTGGAGTGTTTTATGTAATGGGGAATCAACGAGTGTCAAGAGGAATGGTATATTAATAGGTCTGGGAAAATTAGGGGGAGCATATCATATAGAGGTACCAAAAGATTGCGGCAAGAGAAAAATATGTGCTCAAGAGTTCCACACCACACTCGCAAAGGGAATGATCCCGAATGCGTAGTTTAGCCAAAAACACTGGAGTGCAAACATGTCCCAGTCTGAGACGTACAATAATTGATGTGATTAATTTATTCAGTTTTTTATTTTGACAAACCAGGGCTTAGTTGGGATGTTGGGTTTTTACTGCCATAATATTTTCCCTTGATTGCCCTTGATTTTTGCCACAGATCATCCCAAGACTTCATGAGACTTGGTTTAGCCAGGCAACGGACGTCTCGAGCCGGTACGTTGGAAAAAGAGTCATTCCACTTGATGCCGATTAACGTTATAGACAGGTCACTTGACATTTCCACGGTGAGATGTTTATACAATAGACCAGCTGAACACTATGGCATGAGCTCCTCTTTTACTTGAGTCGACAAACCTCTTGGAGAATTATTAACCCGTTAGAAAGTGGCCCAATTTTTCTGAATAATCTCAACGCACTTTTTAAATAGACATTCCGACAAATATTTTTATTAATAATGACAAATACATTTGTCCGGCCAGCTATCGTCGGTCGTTAGAAAGAATCTTTCACTGTTGTTGAGAGCAATTTTATAAATTTTCATCTCTTTTGTAATCTGTGGTATTTTTTTTATTGCCTCTCGCAGTCATGCTATGAGATTGTCGTCTTCTTAACCAGACTTTCCTATGCCTCAATAAATTAAGGCCTCCGGCCAGGGCATGAAAACTAATAAAGTAAGCGGCTACACGCTAAGGGCACCTGTGGTACGGACCTCGGCTTAGGGCGTCGCTGGGGCCTCCCCAAGCGATGCCCTAAGCCGAGGTCCGTACCGTACAGCAAGGGCCAGCTAGGATCGGATTAAGATTATTTGGGGACGATTTTACAGCTACAGTGGCGCGGGCTGGCTCGAGCAAGGGTAAAAATACTAGAGACGTGTTTTGAGTTTCGCATATAATAAAAGTAATAGGTATTATATTATAATGGATTGGATTGTTAGCCCATTTCAAAAGCTGTCTTTTAAGTTCATTGCACTGTTAGCAGCAAAACTAGTTTTTACCTGGTTTTCATTAGAAAACCAGAATAGGCATTAGCCCATTCTTGTTTTTTTTACAATAGGTAGGTATGTATACAACATTATTTTTAACCGACTTTACAAAAAGGAGGAGGTTCTCAAGTTGTATGTATTTTTTTTTTAATGTTTGATACCTCATAAGTTCATAACTCCGTCGTTTATGAACCGATTTGGAAAATAATTTTTTTAATTGTTTTTTTTTTTGTAAAAAAGTTTTTTTAGTGTATGCGACACCCGAAACACGTGTCTAGTATTTTTATGTAATGAATCTATGTACAAAATTTCAAAACTGTATCATGAAAAATCACAAAGTTATAAGGTTGTTATGTTACCGGGTTGTCCGTATAAAAACATGCTAACGGCGCCCCCGCGCCTCCAGGGGCGTCTTGCGCTCATTGATAATAAAGGCTTCTACATACCAGCGCGACTTGTCGCGCGACGCAACACGGCACAAAGGCCCCGCGTGCCGCGGGATGAGCGGTGCCTTTGTGTCGAGTCGCGTCGCGCGACAAGTCGCCCCGGTATGTAGAAGCCTTAATTTGGCAGTAGGTACCTAACCGTACGGCGATTGTATCGTAAGTAATTAAATGGTGATAACGTTTTCCATCACACTTAAATATTTTTGGGACAAAATATAACATGGTGTAAAAATTATTGAAATCGATTCAGTTCCATATTCTGAACA
This sequence comes from Tiliacea aurago, assembly GCA_948098905.1. NCBI lineage: Eukaryota > Metazoa > Arthropoda > Insecta > Lepidoptera > Noctuidae > Tiliacea > Tiliacea aurago. Next base: position 2,336,292 of record OX402605.1, read on the forward strand.
AACTATATTCAGGTTTCGCATATACTAAAAATAATGTTGTATATGTCTGTCTGTATGGTGCCGGACGTAAAGAATAGTACCACCCTATTTCTTCCCGTGCGTGTCGTAAAAAATGACTAAGGGACTTACTAGAGAAAGGGCAGCAGCGTTCTCTATGCATTTTAACACCATACTGCGATCGCCAACCCGCCTGTCAAGCGTGGCGATTACGGCAACCCCCCCACCCCCCCCCCCATTGGGGGAGGCCTATGTCCAGCAGTGACCGGTTTTCGGCTGTAATGTTAATGCATATAAATACGTACATACAGATATGTGGCTTAAAAGGAAGGATTTGTGACATAGGGTACTTTTATACCGGTAGTACGTCCTCGTGGGACGACCGACCTCCACGCGGGCGAAGTCGCGGGCAAAATCTAGTTGCAATATATTATTGTTATGTTCGGGGTCTTTCAGACTAAAAATCTGATTTTAAAAGCGAACGTAAAAAAGCTTATGTAGCTGAGAATGCATTTAAAAGCGAACTCAAAGATAAGCATAATGTAGCTAACAATACATTTAAAAGCGGATTCAAACATAAAAGTATATGTAGCTAACATTGATGTATTAAATAGCAAGATATGGCACGCGCTCCTCGATGTGCACCGCATAAATTAGGGGAAAGAACACAATCGACCTGCATTACTCTCGGTTTGCGGGGAAAACTCGAATCGTAGTTTGTTTCCGAGTTGTTATGGGTACGTAACAGTGACAATTATTGCTGTCTCGTTCCCGCTATAACCCGCGTAATATGTCTCTCTATTTCGGTTGTCGAGCACATGACGCACGACATCGGGTTCATTTAATATTTACGTGATGTTAGAGAGTGGCCTATCTTCCTATTTGGTAGCATCAATGGTAGCTAACAATGCATTTATAACCGTTTTTTAAAACATGTTTGAGTATGCAGATGATTTGTTGATTCTTGACCGAAATTATAATTAGTTTTAGCAATAAATTATGTTATAAAAATAAGTAAGCAGTGGCTTTACGATGTGTTAATTGTCGCTTCTGGCTTAAGTCTGTAAACATGTACTTAACAGTTGTTTTCATGTCTTTATTGACACTGAAGATGGTTGTATTAAGAATTTGTTTATATTCTTACACACATACATACCTACATAAACTCACGCCGATAGGCAGAAAGTACAGAACGCCACCTGCTTCACTACGATCTTGACACGGTGGCAAGCGGATTAACTTTTATGTTATTTAATCATATTTATTCTTATAATTGGTTGTATAGGCATCTAAGTACTGTTTATTTTATTTTATTTTGTTACCTATTACTGACTTGGGTTCCGTACGTATTTTTCGGGTGACCACTGAAAATCAGCGCTGTGTCGTGGGTCCCCCATAGCACAGCATGATCATTGTCATGACGTGCAGTTGCCGACTATTTCTCTATCTTGATTTAAAAGAGTGTCCTTGGAGTTTCTTGCCTATTCTTCTCCATAGAAATTTACGTTTTGGAATGGGCAAATAGCTTCAACTTGCTGACTAACTGACCGACTCTGACAAATCAAAAGTGCCTGTAAAAGGTTAATTGAAATAAATGCTTTGAGTTTGAGTTTGATTTGTTTTTTTTTGTGCTCGTGATTATATTGTAGATGTGTTTTGTGTAATATTTACCTTCTCGAGTTTATGTTTTCGTATACACGTGTTTCTGTGACAAATAAAATTATTTTTCTTTCTTTCTTATCTTTCCTTTTGTTTTTTTTTTTTATAATTGGCGTCTCGCAGGCCTAGGAGATTGTCGTCTTAATTAACCGGACTTTTCTGTGGGTGCCTCAATAAATTAAGGCCTCCAGTCAGGGCATAAAACTTACAAACGGCACCCCCTGTGGGGTACGGACCTCAGCTCAGGGCGTCGCTGGGGGAGGACGGCAAGGGACAGGCTGTATTAATATTATTAATAGGAGAATATTAATAATAGGAGGAGGACCATAGATATAAGAAAGTATTTCTATGGGGAGGACGGAAGGACGGCGGTCTGATTGTATTTTTTTGTGCTACTCGATAAACTCCCACCACTAGGCACTGTATGCCTAGTGGTGAGAGCTATGCATTTTCAGTCTAAGCTGATCTCTCATTGTATAGGATTTCCGTACAATGAAAGGTCAGCTACGGGTTTGAGATGTCTTTAATTCCCATAAGAAATTTCACTTAGGTACATGAGAAATATTTATATCTAACTTAAAAACATTATTGATTCTACGTACAGTGTTTGCAAGAAATTATAACAAACAAAAATATTGTAAAGTGTAGGGTAATCGCTAATAATTTAACACGGCTAAAATGTAAGCATACACGGAACGCGCGCAACTAGATGTGGCATGAAATGTACTAAGGTGCGCTCATTTTATTAAACATAATATGTCAGCTAGGAAATGTATAGCTTGATATGTAATTAAACTGGAAATATAAAGCCGTGTAGATGTAGCGGTATATACATAAAATGTATGGAGCAGCTGATTTTTTTTTCGGGGATTTCAGTTTATCGAGTTAGAAAAATATTCGATAAGAGCGCCAATTAAGTTAGTTGCAGCCCGGACTCTGGGTTTGTGCCCGGTTGAAGACAATAGGCTCGCCCCTATTACATGGGACTTAAACATGACTGGCGAAATGTGGGTATACTTAGGTACACTTCTGCCTAACCCCTCGGGGATTACAGTCGTAACCTTTGATGTGTGTATTTTTGCAAAAATCATCAAAAATCGGATAAAGAAGTTTTGCTAGGTTTTAAGGTTAAAGAAAGAAATTTCTTCTTTCTTTCTTTCTTTGCTGAGTTTTGACGTTAAAGGCCTGGGCATAAAAAAAAATTTAAATGTTTTATTATTTTTACAAGCACTTAAACCTTAACAACTAGTGATTAAAGCCTCCTGTAAACAGATATGTCTGTGTTAGGAGACTTCGCTCTTCCAAAACTTAAATAAGTATCATTTACTTCTTTTATGCGAAGGTCTAAAGTAGTCTAAACAATTATAAAAAAAAAAACAGTTATAAAGCTAAACATGCAGCACGCACGCAGGCATGCGAGTGTGTGAGTGGAGTGAGGGTGTGTGAATGTGTGTGAATGTCAACACGAATGAATGAGAGTGTATGCGTGAGGTGAACAAGGCAGAGAGACAGGTCAGACAGGCATTGACTAGGTGTACTTATTCCAGCAGCGCCTCCGTGTCGTCATTGGTAAGTGGTTTTATCCAATTAGTTAATAAACTACATACTAATGGTACTAATAGTGGTGGTATTGTACTAGTTCTTCTTCTTTCTCTCTGACAAAATAACGCTTCATAAACAGTTATAAAACATTGACAAACACTCAAAGATTGAATGCTGTGTCATTCAAACTTGTGAACCTTAAGTTAATTAAAGTTGAACACATGGTTAATTTTAATTTAAGGGTCGGGTAAACGCCGTTGATCTTGGCCATACAAATGCGGGATCGTTCACACGGAGCCACCGCGCTCCGCTTGGTTTCATATAGAGAATATTTATTTTTAGTAACGAATATATTATCTATTAATATTTGAAAAAAAATCACAGATAGAATTACAAAATACATACTATTGTGTATGCTCATACTTACTTTATCATCATCTGCCCGCCTTTTCCCAACTATGTCCAGGTCAACTTCAGTCCAACCGCATTCAGATAAATACCAGTATTTTACATGGAGCGACTGCCTATCTGACGTCCACAACCCAGTTACTGGGTAACACGATACCCCTTGGTCTCTTCTGCATCTTTGTGTAAATTTTTTATTGGCCCAATACTATGTCGGAGGTCGCTTTTTACCCCTTGGTGAGACTGGTTGTCAGACTTTCGGGCTTCTACCCGTCAATCAATCAACTCAGCCTATAGCAGTCCACTGCTGGACATAGGCCTGTCCCAGGCTGCGCCACAACACCCTGTCCTCCGCCTTCCGCATCCAGTCTGTCCCAGCCACCTTTTTAAGGTCGTCGGTCCATCTAGCTGGGGGGCGTCCCACACTACGATTGCCGATACGCGGTCTCCACTCCAGAACTCGTCTGCTCCTGCTGTCGGGATTATCTAGGTTTTTAATAAATCAAACCACAAAAACATAGTTATATCTGAAAAAAACTAGGAAACTAGGCTCATTAAAACTAACGCTAGATCGATCAACACACTTTTAATTTGATCTGACCAAGACTACGTCCGGATTTTTATATACACATTGACATTGATGAATTTTATATATACAATGACATCAATTTACTTTGTAAATGTGAAGACTATGTGGGTCATTGTTTTTTGTATTTTTTTTGCTCAGTTCGTTTTAATCATAGTCTCAGTTTGAGTAATTTATGCGGCCTACCCAAATGTATTTGGGATTGTTCGTCGAATCGTGGAGCTCCTTAAGACGCAGATATATGCCAGTGACCTTGAGTGGTTATCTTGCGTGTTTTGTACTGAGCTCACGCAACGCGTCGTACGTTCAGCCAGTAATAGGACTCGCCCATCAAGGAGCGCTGTCACCAATTTGAAGCATTATTAATTTATTATACACAAAACAAAAGGTATTTTAATAAAACGCGTATACTGAAAGATCAATAATTAAATTATCTTTAAAGTGGTGAAGGTTTCAGAAAAATACGCTTGATAGCTTTTGCGCCATTCTCAGTTTTTTATCTGCGTTAGACATAACATTACAAATTAATTTCACCAAGTAATATAAACATAATTTATAATATTCACATATTAAGTTGTTGAGAAAATGCTCTAATTTAACGTATATTTTTTTCAAATCATTAACACTACTTGTTTAGACGTGATCTTCAGTATAAAATCATTAAAAGTCGGTTATCGTCCCCTTAAGTTCTGAGTTGAGCTGCACGACTACTGACAAATGCGTGCACTGACTGGACAGGTCCACTCAATCTTTGTGGTTCTTTCATCAAAAGACCATTTCAGACACCAATATACATGGTCTTCACACGATCACTGACAATTTGTTGTGTTTCGGTAGTTAGAGGAAAGATAGCCAGTTCCTCTGTGGTTGAGGACTCCAGGTGAAGCTTGATTCCGCCTTCGGCCTTATCATCACTTGCTACCAGGTGAGATGAAGACCAAGAACTTACACGTTGTGGATTAAAAACAAAAATTGTATGGGGTATTAAGGGAACAATTCAGAAATATGAAAAAAAAAACAACAGCACCAGCTGTTTGTTATGCACGTTTGCATGGAACACCAGATTTATTTTTCACCTTTCAGAGTTAAGGGCCGGGTAAGCGCCGTTCGGTTTCATAGGGAATATTTATATTTCGTAACAAAAATATGAATATTTGGAAAAGAATCACAGATAGAATATGGATAATAAAATAGTCTGTTCATACAAAAAAAAAATCATTAAAATATCTTAAGTAGTTTGAAAGTAATATCGTTTTTTATGCTTTGGGTAGACATTGCTTCCTGGTTCTTTTTCATTACCATACTTAAATATTCACATATAGAATTGATGTGTATGCGTTCTAGTTTAACATACATTTTTTGCATAACTTACTTGCATTTAAAGAAGGCGTAATAACAGATTTAAAAGTCACTAAAATCATATTATATCTGCGCCTTAAAGGCTCGTACAGACTGGTTCGATATCGCGGGCGCGACAGGCACCAACAAAGAAATTGTGCTACTAGTGTCGCGTCGGTCCCGCGATATCGCACCAGTCTGTAAAAGACTTTAGGCTCACGCAACAGGCGCGACGCGACGACGACCGCGACGGTGCGACGCGATTCTGGTAGAACAATTTAAATTAAGTTTTTATGGAAATTGTTCTACTAGAGTCGCGTACGTCGACTGTCCCTAAAAATAAAATAATTTCAAAAAGGCACAAATCCACATCTGTTAAAATACTTGCTAAATCACTGTGTAAAAGAAATCTATCAACTTTTTTTTAAGAATAAATAGATAATCACTGTCATTCACTTTCGTTCATCACAAAAGACATTTTGAAGTGCCGTTGCGCCTGCGCATTTGACCCACAATCGAGCCGTTGTCTCTTAACCATCATCTTAGAAAGTTACGGATAACTGTGAACTTGACGTTCGCAGTTAAATTTAACCGCGGTTTTTTGTCAACTGTTTCTTTTTTTTGGTTAAATCTTACGGTTTCCAATTGCTGGTGATTGTGGGTTGTTAATCTAGATTTTTCTTTTGTTAGTACTTAAGGGGGATGCGCTAAGGTAGCTCGCAAAATTCAAAATTTCTTACGTTTAATGCAATTTTGAGGTCTGTGTCAGGTTGTATGTTGATTTAAATATGATTCGCGGATGTAACCAATATGACTTTACAGAATTATTATCATTAGATTCTCTAAGTTCATAAAATAGTCATTCGATAGGACTCTACGAAGAGAGTTAGTTGTATTGCTAATTCTAATGTTGACGACACGGTTGGCGCAGTGGTTAAGCAATTGACTGCTGCGCTGCGTGTCGCGGGTTCGATTCCCGCACGGAACAAATATTTGTATGACCTACAAGTAGTTGTTCCGGGTCTGGCTTTTTCTTTTTTTTTTTTTTTTTTTGTGGGAAATCATCAAATAACTTCTCCCGCTCTGGGCGGAGCGAGAGGGAGTGTCAGACTTTTACTGACTAAAACCCACCGTGTTCCTTCAGATGCCTGTGTGCCAGAGCCACGATATCCCTTTCGGACAGGCTCGTAACCCTGGCAGGAGTTCCGGGTCTGGCTGTTTGTGTATGTGAGCTTAAATGTTTGTAAACGCACCACCGATGAAACGCATCCACAATGCAGGAGAAATTCCTAGTGTGGGACAAGGTTATAAAAAAAAAATTCACGGGCTACTTTAGCGCATCCTCCTTAAATCGAAGTTTAACTATGTAGATAAGACTAAAAATAATGAAAATACAAGGTCAAGCTAAATTAGCTAGCGAAACTCTGCAGACGTGATGGGAATCGATATCTAAAGTCTAAACACAATAAAACAAAAGAAAATATTTGATGATAATTTATTTCAACATAGGTCAACTCACAACAAGTTATAGGCTGATTACCATTTTTGTATTAAAATATAATATAAAATATACAACATGTCCCAGTATTAACGCATACCAAGCATACGATTTAAGGTTTGTTCCCATAGTAAAAGTTGTTTAAAATGATGAGTACAATGACCCCTTAAGAGGTTGTGCGTTAATTTTGGGACATGTTGTATAATATATTATTATTATTAAAAAGACAAAAATAATAATGCATTTTATTTAAAAAAAACTTAACATGCAAAATTGCATGATTGAATTTGAATTTGAACATAATTATAACTAAGTACTTATAAAGTACTTAGTAATAAAATGCATAACTTTAAAGTCGTCTCGTCTCCGCAATCCGGAATTATCTTTAGACTTTTTATAAAATAAATCATTAATTTTATTGCATAGGTTAGCCTGTAAATTGCACAGTTGGATGACTGCTGGCATTTTAAATACGTAATTTTTTGATTCTACTACGTAAACAAGTTAGCTAAACTTTTTGCGACATTTGATTAATTATTGAGAGTTATTATGCTCGAGCAATTTGGGGTTTAAAACACTATAGTTCGTTTTTTAATCCCAGAGACTAATTTGACATTTCAAATTATTGTTGACTTCTTTTTTCAATTTGGAGTTAGACATTTGCACCTGTCAAATTAGTATCTGGGATTAAAAAACGAACTTGACCAGTATTTTGGGCACTTTTCCCGTTGACAGCTATGCGGACGAGTTTTTTGATTAACTATGATTCTTTTCCATCTTGTTTCTACATATTAAATATTATTATTTTAAGTCTGCTATCTTATACATAAGTACTAAGTAAATATTGTATTCAGAAATATTTTTTTATTAATTTATAAATGTCTTTTGTTACAGGTACGTATCCAGTTGGCGGATTCCTCTACGTGGTTCTATGGGGAAGAATAGGTCAAGAAACTGCTTTAATCATACTTAGGGCTTCTGACTACCACTCTGGAAATCTCGGTGGTCTTCAATCCATGGATGGAAAGCCACAATTGTTTATTCTGTAAATAGGATATCGAAATCACTTTTACACGACATATTAAAAAATAAGCTAGATAGAATTGACATTTCCTATCTGACTACCCCTGAGAAGAAATGGCGAAACCAACTCAGGGGTCAAAGTCACTTTTAGAGTCCAGACATAATCTTGGTCAGATCATCTGAGGACCATGTAGATCCGTGTCGTGGAGGAAATAACCACACAATTTGATTGGATCTGTCCAATCAGTGCAAGCATTGGTCAGTAATCGTGCAGCTCAACTCAAGACTTAAGTAGCTCAACGACTCGACGAACAATACCAAAGAAAGGACATTTGGGTAGACTGCATAAAGTGCTAAAAGTGCCAGACCATCATTAAAACTAACTGAAAAAAAAAAAATTGGTCTTCGAATTTTTAGTTCTAGGACATGCCGGTTTTCTCACGATGTTTTCCTTCACCGTTTTGAGAGCGTAGCTTTGCATGTATTTTAATCAATATTAAAAAAAAAACTTAATATAATAAAGGAACATTTTTATGTAGGTCATACACCCCTAGGCCTCTGTCATAAAATAATAAGACATGTTATTATAATAATAAAAGTAAGTTCATTACGAGACAATTTTGAGCTGTTTATAGAAGAGGATGTGACCTTTATACATTTTATTATTAATGCTTTAGGTACTTAAACAATATTTTTATTGCTTTGAGGAAGTAAAGACTTCTACATACCGGGGCGACTTGTCGCGCGACGCGACGCCACACAAAGGCACCGCTCGTCCCGCGACACGCAGGGCCTTTGTGCCGTGTCGCGCTGGTATGTAGAAGCCTTAATGTGAAATGTCTATAAGAGGGAAGACCAAAGAAGCGATTGATGGACTGTATAATTTCTTTTATATTTTGTGAATGTGAGTAGATTTGAAGACCATTTTATATCTTACTAAGTACCTTTTTTTCTGGGCGGAGCGGGAGGGCGTGTCAGACTTTTACTGACTAAAACCCACCTGTGTTCCTTCATTTGCCTGTGTGCCAGGGCCACTATATCCCTTTCAGACAAACTCGCAACCCTGGCAGGCATTGGTCCTGACGGACCCCGTCAATTGGTGCTGACATCTCTTTGAGGCGCGCGTGGAACACAACGCGCCGTCGACCCGGGCCTGGTCCTTATCGGGCGGTGAGCTACCCATCGCTCACCATCCGCAAGCCCGCGCCTACGGTGGCCGGAAATCGGCTTGCAACTCCCGACGCCCGGGGCGTCTCCTGCGGCGACTAGAGGCGCGAGGACGCGAACCTTGCCTCTCCCTCACGCGTTCCGCCTCCTCCTTCGCGAGCATTACTGCTTGGCAGAAGGAGGTGACGGCCTCCCATGCACATCTTGCTAAGTACCTGGTAATTGTTGACAGGCCTACACTGTCCTCCTATAACTATTAACACTCATTTGAAAACGCCAATTATTTTTAAAAGAGTAACCGTGGAGTTTTTTGCTGGCTCTTCTCCATAGGAAACGACCAATTGGAACCGTGCACCTAGCTTCTGACGTTTCATATGTGCCCATGTAGGTTTATGTGAAATAAATTATTAGATACATAGACATTATAATCTATTAGTAAAGTCCATTTCACGAAAGAAGTCCCGCAGACGTGGCGCTGCAGGCATGGGTTATTTTAGGAATGTTGCTAACTTAGCGTATAATAATAATTAGTTCCACTTATTTCGAAATGTGAAATGGACATCAACCAATCGCAACTAATGAGAATGATTGTCAAAATTTTTAGTGTATTGGATACGAGGGTTTTGGCTACTTTGTATGTGTATATTTTAATTATGTTTATATTTGTTGAAATGTGCGTTTTGTTTGTGCAAAATAAACAATTTTTCTTTCTTTTTTTTTTCTTTCTATTTTGATTTAGTAACCCAGTAACATTATTGTTGGTTATGGAGGTCAGATTTATGCAGTCGCTCCATGTAAAATACTGGTATTCTGCTGAATCCGGTTAGACTTTAGGCCGATCCCACCGTAGATGGGAAAAGTGAAGGCAGATAATGACTATGATGAGATATTTTTATTATTTTTTACAACCGATTTTGACACTTACAAAAAGAAAAGTTAGTCAAAAAAAAAAAAAACAAAAGTCATTTATTCAAACTAGGCTGAGAATCAGCACTTTTCGAACGTCAAAAATTACATGAGACAGTCCCCCAAAACCGCCCACCCTTCACCACTTCCTCGTGCTTTAGCTGAGAAGAAGTGTGTTTAATGGGAGTGTGACTTTCAGCAAATAAAAATTTAAAAAATAAGTACAATATTTCTTTAAAATATTAGAATGGCCGAAAATTACTTTCGTACAGTAATTACAAGTACGCTCCAATTACCGTTGAGTTGTTAATTTATAATAACACGTAATTAGTTTCTTGTGCAGTCGTTAAATTTTAATTTTGTGCAGACGAGCGGTTTTGTAGCGTTTTTTGGGAATTTATTTGATCATGATTAACGGGTTTTTTATAACAGTCTGAATCATACCAATGTTGAGTGTAAAATGTTTCGGTTGCCATATAATTATTAGTCCATAAAAGTTTGCTTATAACCTCGGCCTATTTTGATTTAACGATCATAAACATAGGAAAAATGATAAAATCAGCCCACCCAGACCATGCCCAGTAAATAGATTGAAATTCGTACGTGAATAGGAAGATGCTGCTAGAAATCATTAGAAAAAAAAATAAAAAAAGGGCAAGCCTTACCAGTAAGAGCATATGATGTGTAACATCTGACATCTCACCTCGGTAATAAGCAACTGAGCAGTGACAGAAATTAACCTCAAAATTTTATAAAGCTAACTACTGATATATTTATTCGAATGATTATTCATTACTAGTGGTCTATTTACAATCTATATAGTACTTACTTATTCTTTGAGTACACTAATTTCATGATATTATAAAGTTCTTACTAATTCCATGCTATTAAAAGTACTTACTTATTCCATGCTTAAGCATTGCAGCACTGTCAGTTTTATTTTTCCTGTAATCTTTACATAAACTTTTATCACATAGAATAATTTCAGATTTTTATCTATACAAACTTCGGAGATAAGGGGAACGGTACTTTTTTTTACATTTTTCATCAAAAATCTGAAAACAGGCTAACTAAAGAAATAAAAAATAAAGTTTGAGAAAGTGCAACCAGCGTTCTTTCATATGATACCCCACATGCCTTAGTAGCCCCACTTCAAATTTTTGAGACCCCCTTTCAGTCCCTTTTGCACAAAAGATATATTTTTTTAATCTATTTTTTATTTGCAAAATACTTGGGCAAACGTCTACTAATACTATTCTAAATTAAGATATCCAGGTGTGACAGACAGACAGACTTAGTCTCACCATAAGGGTTCCTTTTTACCATTTTGGTACGGAACCCTAAAAATGTTACTCATCAAAACTAGATTAGGTTTGTTGTTCTTCACTATGAGGAAAATAATTATGTTCTATAATTTTAAACTTTTTATTTTCCAAACAACTAAACAAAACGATTTCCTATTAGTTCAACATAATCTTACTGTGTACAATAGATTATGTTTAAACGTACCTTAACAATATTGCATGACCACTAGACATGGGTGAAATAGGTCACTGAAAAGAAAAAGAGCGATTTAGCTATGTCACTCTAAAGAGCTATATAACTCATCTAGCTCACTCGCTCTTCTATAGCTCAGTGACTCAGACCGTCAGACGCCTACTGTTAGCTAATTTGACTCAAGCCGCACGCGCATCGAAGAAGACTGCTCGGCACGCTCAATAATCAACAGCTCTTTGGAAATTTGGAACTCTTAGTTACTCAGTAGCTGTTCTTATAGATCAGTGACTCAGACGCCGACTGTAAGCTTAATTGACTCACGCCACATGTGCGTCGAAAGAAATGGCTCGGCTCTCTCAATAGTCATTGTCAAATTCTGAGTGAGCTAACTGAGCTAGTAAGCTAGATTTAGCGAGCGGATGAGCGAGCGAGAGCGACATCAATCGAAAAGAGCTAGCTCTTTTCTATCACTCTCTCACGAGCTACCCATGTCATATGACCATACATTAAGACTCAGATATATGCCAGTGACTTTTAGTGGTTAGCTTGCGTGTTCTGTACTGAGCTCATGTAACGTATCGTACGTTCAACCAGTAATAGGACTCGCCCATCAAGGAGCACTGTCCCCAATTTGACGCATTATTAATTTATTATACACAAAACAAAAGGTATTTTAATAAAACGCGTCTACTAAAAGATCAATAATTAAATTATCTTTAAATTGGTGACAGAAAAATACGCTTGGTAGATTTTGCGCCATTCTCAGTTTTTTATCCGCGTTAGACATAACTTTACATATTAATTTCACTATGTAATATAAACATAATCTAAAATATTCACTTATTAAGTTATTGAAAAAATGCTCTAATTTAACATATATTTTTTTCAAATAATTAACGCTACTCGTTTAGACGTGATCTTCAGTATAAAATCATTAAAAGTCGTTAACATTCCAACCGCCCATTCAAGCGTTTCAACCGTCCCTACCCGCGTTTCAACCGCCCGTCTACTCCCAAAAAAATTACACTAATCGTAATAAAAATCTACATATTCAAATAATGTAACATTTGTTTTAAAACTGGAGCAAATTTTCCCTTAAACATCACTTTTAGTGATTTTGCAACATAAAGTAAATTCTACTTTATATGTAAAACAACGCTGTTATTTGAGACCGACTTGCAAATAAATATTTCGTAAGACAAAAAATGCTTGTTAAAAAATAACAAGTATTTATAACATCACGCTTTTTCCACGAAGAGTTAGGCAGACTCAAACAAGGTTTATCTTCAGACCCGGGTTTAAAACATGGAGCCATTATTGAATTTAGAACTTTATTCCGACTATGGTAAAGTTCCTAAACACAAAACTGACAACTTAGTACCAAACAAAATTTTCAGTTTTGTAAAAAGAACGGTACTTCAATCACTGTTTCGTTCTTATTACAAAAACTGGCTCCATGGTTTAAGCCATGTCAAATATAAATCTTGTTTTGTAATATGGCGGAAAGCATTTATTTCAAACAAACCAATTACAGGCACTTCTGAATTGTCATAGGGTCGGGCAGTCAGCAATATGAAGCTAGTTGCCCATTCCAAAGCGTAGTAGGTTCCTATGGAGAAGAACGGGCAAGAAACTACATAGCCACTCTTTTATGTGTTTAATAATAAAGTAGATACGGCCCACATTTCGCCAGTTATGTCCCATGTAATAGGGGGCGAGCCTATTGCCACTAACCGGGCACAAATCCCAGACTCTGGGATGCCACTGAGGAATTACTGAAGGAAAAACCATTGCCATTAACCGGGTATTAATATTACAAGTAGCTTCTTCATGTTAGTGAAATTATTGAGTTTAATGTTAGTGAGTTCAATGTTAGTTAAGACGCAGATATATGCCAGTGACCTTGCGTGTTCTATAGGTACTGAGTTCACGCAACGCGTCATACGTTCAGCCAGTAATAGGACTCGCCCATCAAGGAGCGCTGTCCCCAATTTGACGCATTATTAATTTATTATACACAAAACAAAAAGTATTTTAATAAAACGCGTAAACTAAAAGATCAATAATTAAATTATCTTTAAATTGGTGAAGGTTTCAGAAAAATACGCTTGGTAGATTTTGCGCCATTCTCAGTTTTTTATCCGCGTTAGACATAACTTTACAAATTAATTTCACTATGTAATAAAAACATAATCTAAAATATTCACATATTAAGTGATTGAGAAAATGCTCTAATTTAACATATATTTTTTTCAAATCATGAACACTACTCGTTTAGACGTGATTTTTAGTATAAAATCATTAAAAGTCGGTTATCGCCTCCTTAGGCGAGTGAGTTTAGTGTTGTTATTTCATCACCTAACGTCTCCTGTGATTCCAGAAGAGTTGGGCAGAGGCATAGATGTACCTATTGTGCTACCACACTGAGCCTCGAGGGCGGGCTTAGGCAATTTAGCTGTGTCTGTGTCCTTACATACAATACTAATACAGACTATAAGTAATTTCTGTTACTAACCCATCACTTAACAATCTATGGACTGTTCATGTATGTGTTCAAGATGAAATAATCATTTTTAGTTTATTTTTATTTATTTAGGAGGGCGATGGATGCGTAGTTCATACAAACGTAATACCAAAATAATTTGTAAATTATACATATTCTTATGGTAGTATGTATTTATTTAGATTGGATTACAGAATATCTATGTTCCCAAATATATATTTTGGAAGGACAGTGATATAAAGACGAGATATGAGGAATTTAAAAATTTCTATAGATAACTTATTTTTCTCATAACTCTTGTTTAAATCAGTGTCCATTCAAAATATATATTTGGCAACCTAGATATTCTGTATTCCAATCGGAATAAAGACACACTACCTTAAGAATAAGTTTGATTTAAAACTTGTGTAGGTATTACGTTTGTATGAACTACGCATACATCGCCGGGCTCTTAAGTAGCTACTTTTTCCATCTAAAACTTTCAATAATCTAGCTACATTACTGAAAGTTTCCCAAAAATCCAATAACAGTTTACCCGACCTAGGAATCGAAACCAGGAACCCTTGACTCGGTAGCACGGCTTGCGACCACTGGACCAACAAGAAACGTTTGATAAAATAACAGTATCAACTAATATTCTTAGCCAATTCAACAATAATTTCGACTCTAATAAGCCTACTATGGTCTCTGGCCCTACTAATTAAATTCGACCTAACTTCACGCTCTATAAGTATCAAGGTGAGCAGTTAAGTAAGTCATATTTACTTTAAAAATATTAGCGAGGGCTGTAGTAAGAAACGGTGATAGAAGTGATTCTTTATCTACTCTCTTATCAGGGAAATGGTGAAGGGAAACATCGTGAGGAAACCGGCATGTCCTATGAACCATAAATTCGAAGACAGTGGCATTCACAAAATCGCACTGGGCCTTCATGGTTGATTACAGCCCACTGCCTCTCGCCGAGAGGCCTGTGTCCCATCAGAGGGAACATTTTAGCCTGATTATACATGCCGTGGTAGAAATATTAGTCAGTCACGTTGTGGTAGAAGGGATGGCTGTCCAGGGTGTGGTACTTTCCTAATCTAAAAATGTCAGTATTGCTAACGAAGTCGAGAAATTTAAATATTTGGGCCATTGGGTCACTGAGGACGTTAAGGGCCTATACTACCTCAGCGCCACCTCACTCTTTACATTGTTGGAAAAAGGCTTGGCAAATGATGACTTCTCTATTAGGCCTAATCTCGGTAGTCACCCTTGTCCAGCCATGTCATCCCTGTCCAGCCATATCACCCCAGTCCAGCAAATGTCACCCTTGTCCAGCCATATCACTCAGTCCAGCCATATCACCCCTGTCCAGCCATATCACCCCAGCCCAGCCAATATCACCCTTGTCCAGCCATATCACTCTGTCCAGCCATATCACCCCTGTCCAGCCATATCACCCCAGTCCAGCCAATATCACCCTTGTCCAGCCATATCACTCAGTCCAGCCATATCACCCCTGTCCAGCCATATCACCCCAGTCCAGCCAATATCACCCTTGTCCAGCCATATCACTCTGTCCAGCCATATCACCCCTGTCCAGCAATATCACCGTTGTCCAGCCATATCATCTTTCACACAGTCCATCCATCGTTTCTTTGGTCTTCCCCTGCTCTTGATTATTTGATTTTAATTAGTTAAATGATTCTTAACTTCACTATTATGTAGGTATTACGAGTATTAAAAAAATGTTGCCATGTAGTTTGTTATCGACCAATAGAATCCGTGCCTTTGATATGTATATACCCTTCCCGTAACACGCTGTACATGTAGTATTTAGTCATGTAGTTATTTAGTTTGTGTTCTTTGTTTTAATTTTAGTTTTGTTCTTTATGTTTCTATGAGTGTGTTTTTTTTAATTTGTGATCTGTGTGAGTCCCAATAAATGCTTTTTCATTATTTCTTTCTTTCTTTATTTCCCTGGTTGAACTGCTTGATTGCAAAGAGATCTACTTATGAAAAGGATGAGTTAATGCCTATTAAAATTAAAATAGGCTGTAATAACAAACCAAGGGCTTCTTGTGAAACTTCCTTCAACATAATTACTAAGTGCCTTAATTACTATTACAATCGATATATCAGTAATTACGATTATCGCAATCGATTCTGTTAATGAGATGTTTTTCATTGTACTTTTTTCCTGACACTTCCATGATTTGTTGCTCTTTTTAGGGTTCCGAACCAAAATGGTAAAAAGGAACCCTTATGGTGAGACTAAGTCTGTCTATCTGTCTGTCTGTATGTCTGTCTGTCTGTCTGTCTGTCTGTCTGTCACACCTGGATATCTCAAGAACTACTAATGCTATCAACTTGAAATTTAGAATAGTTTTAGATGACGTTTGCCCAACTATTTTAAAGCAAGAAAGAAATTTTTGCAAAAGGGACTGAAAGGGGGTCTTACAAAATTAAAGTAAAGCTACTAAGGCATGTGGGGTATCATATGAAAGAACGCTGTTTGCACATTTTCAAACTTTTTTTTTTTTTTTAGGCATAGTTTCCGACTTTTGATGAAAAATGTGGAAAAAATACCGTTCCGTACCCCCCCCCCTTATCACCGAAGTTTGCAGAGATAAAATTCTGAAATTATTCTACAATATGATAGAAGCTTATGTAAAGATTACAGGAAAAATAAAACGATGTCTCTAAATAGCACAGTTTTTCAGAAATCATCAACATCATATATTCGTACGGAACCCTCGGTGCGCGAGTCCGACTCGCTCTTGGCCGGTTTTTTGTAATGTTCTGTGCAGAGTCTTGGGTAAAAAAAAGGGGAAGTACCTGGCCAGGAAGCTAAAATAAGGATATAACATAGGAAGAAAATGCGCTTATTTGCGGTAAACTTGACGGGAACACAAATACAAAAAAAAACCGGACAAGTGTGTGTCGGCCCACACACAATCAAGGGTTCCGTAGTTGGGACGAATTTATCCCATAAACAAACTTAATATTGTAGTTGAAAAATATGTTCTCCCATACAGCGATATACGACACGGTCAATTTAACAACTGAAAATGTAAGTTTGTAATCGAAAATTTTTTTTAACACCATACTGCGATCGCCAACCCGCCTGCCAAGCGTGGCGATTATGACAATCTCCTCCCTTGGGGGAGGCCTATGTCCAGAAGTGGACGTCTTTTGGCTGAAATGAATGACGCACATCAATGACGTATTATATATAGACACGTTATCAACCAACATCTCGGCGCTTAAAAACGGCGAAAATACTAGATTACTACCTACTTATACGCGTAAAGAAAGGGAAAGAAAATATGACACCGTACGGCGGGATGCCTGTTGCTAGAGGGAGATATTTAAACATCTTCAGTTACGTCACGTGACTACTAACTTCGCAGCGTCGTACAAAATAAAATAAAATAATGTAGTTTTGTAAACTTACGCGTGAAATGACACATTTTTGTCTTTAACTTTTGGGGTGTAATTTGTACATCCTCTGAAAACACACGACGGCATGTTTTCTTTGTTTTGCACAGGTTTTCACACACGATATAAATTAAAAACAAACATAGCGTCGCGCGACAGGTTAGTGCGTGACTGAGCGCAATGTGGCCAATTGGCTTCATTTCATGTTGCCATTTTAGAGTGCGGACAACGTTTCTATAGTTTTATACATCATTGACCCACATGATGAAAATTGTCAACAATCAAGATGTGCAATACTCTGCCCACATCTTCGGGAAATACGGTCGTGATGTTTTGTTAATTCCCCGGTCTAATTGTTTCTCAAGGAGCTTTAACATTCTTTCGTTTATTTTTAGCTCAAAAATAATGGAAGTCAATCCATAAACCTCTACTTAAACATAGTCTATGCAACGTATTTGAGCATTATTGCGTGCGCGCATTGTGGTCAAGGATCGACGCGCGCCTCTGATTGGCTGTCCCCGGCGTTCCATATTTGAACATACTCATAACAGTTTTTACAATTATTTGATGGTTTATGTAATGTTGAATGTTTTATGCGGTTGTATTGCGATTTTTTGAGTTTTCTTATTGTTTCATAAAAGGTTGTGTTATTAAGGTCCACAGTTCCGCACGTTTTAAAGGCCAGTGACGAGTTTCCACAAAAATACTCTCCACGAGTGGGGTAACTACGTCCGGCGAATTCTGGACAGTCAGCCCCTCAGGCTATAATGTTCCCACTGCTGGGACAAAAGCCTCCTCTCCCTCTCGAGAGGGAGTAGGCTATATAATCCACAACGTGGGCCCAGTGCGGGTTGGTAGATGTCATATGTCTGAGAAATTTTGGTTCTAGGACATGCCGGTTTCCTCACGATGTTTTCCTTCACCGTTTTGAGAGCAGTGGTGATGAAATTATTTACACAAACTAAAGCGCCTATCAGGGTTTGAATCCACGATTTACAACTCGTAAAGGCTTCTACATACCGGCGCGACTCGCGACGCGACACAAAGGCACGGCTCGTCGCGCGACACACGGGGCATTTGTGTCGCGTCGGGTGTCGCGCCGGTCTGTAGAAGTCTTAAGTCGGGGTAGATACCACTCGCACTGTAAATTAATATCATCTTCAATGACGACATTATAGGATCGACATTAATAAATAAAATAGCGACAAGTTGACAGTCGAGACAAATTGTAAATTAGATTAGACTTTAATTAAACTCAGGATTTAAAATCAACTTGTAAATTAGATTAGTTTTATTATAGCTTTCTAGTACTAAGAGTCTCTGAGCTAAGCCGCGGACAGACACACTGACAGACGCCGTCCCGAAACTACATAAAAGGGTTCCTCGTTGGCAACGGAACCCTAAAAAATCAATGAATAGTTTCGGAATTCGATGTTCGAGCCATAAGATGATTAAATATTATTTCTATGGAGATATATTTAAATGCAGCCTGAACAGATTCACTGAAGTAGCACTGAAGTGCATTGAAAACTTTTAGAGGCCTTTTTAGTGTTATTTTTGTTAATTTAGTATAAGTATGATGTACTTAATGTTTTATTGTACATAGTAGCATCGCATTGGCACTTATAACTGTTATGGTGTTATTTACGTAATTTTTTAAATAAATAAATGTTTTAATTTATTTTAATCTACAAGCTTTGCTTTGGCATGGGTTGAGCACGATTTATTTTACCAGAACTTTGTTGGCGTGATTAATATGTATATATTAATCACGCCAACAAAGTTCTGGTAAAATAAATCTTGAAAAAAAAAATTAAGGCACTTGCACGTAAAGTGGGGATGATATTTTTTTTCCTCGTCTATCCCATTATGTGGGGTATCGTTGGATAAGCCGTTCAAAAAAATGGCGAGTCTGTGAAAACCATTTTTCGATTCAGGGATCTATCTGTTTGCAAAATATTACATTTTTGTTAGAGTCAAATGTCTCCCCCCGCCAGCTAAATGGTTATTTTTGGATGTGTCAAAAAAATAATGGCAGTACCTAGTATATAACATTATTTTTAGTATATGCGAAACCTGAATACAGTTTGTTCAGAATAAGGAACTGAATCGATTTCAATAATTTTTACACCATGTTATATTTTGTCCCTAAAATATTTAAGTGTGACGGAAAATGTATCACCATTTAATTACTTACAATACAATCGCCGTACGGTTAGGTACCTACTGCCAAATTATTATCAATGAGCGCAAGACGACCCTGGAGGCGCGGGGGCGCCGTTAGCATGTTTTTGTACGGACAACCCGGTAACATAACAACCTTATAACTTTGTGATTTTTCATGATACAGTTTTGAAATTTTGTACATAGATTCTTTACATAAAAATACTAGACACGTGTCTCGGGTTTCGCATATACTAAAACCAATATTGTATAATATAACGAAGTTAAAATGAAAACTACCACAGATAAGTAGGGGTTACAAGTTAACGAGTAATAGTCAACCAACTTAAAATTGCAGTTGGAATGTACATCCGAGTATTAGAGAACACGTTTTTCAACTAAAATATTAAGTTTGTTCTTGGTTTAGATAAAATTCATCCTAACTACGGAATCCTTCATTGCGCAAAGTTTAACACGCACTTGGCCGGTTTTTAGGGTTCCGTACCCAAAGGGTTAAACGGGAACCCTATTAATAAGGCTTCGCCGTCTGTCTGTCTGTCTGTCTGTCCGTCTGTCACCAGGCTGTATCTCATGAACCGTGATAGTTAGACAGTTGAAATTTTCACAGATGATGTATTTCTATTGCCGCTATAACAACAAATACTAAAAAAACACAGTGTAATAAATACTTAAGGGGGCTTCCATACAACAAGCGTGATTTTTTTTGCTCGTTTTTGCTCGATATTGATAACGGCAATAGGTAGACGCTTGAAATATTCACAGAATCTTTAGTTATATATTTACTTTAAAAATAAATAATTAAATTAAAATAAAACAAATATTTAAGGGGGGCTTATTATTTGCCATTTTTATAGATAATGGTACGGAACCCTTCGTGCGCGAGTCCGACTCGCTCTTGGCCGGTTTTTTATTTGTTGTTAATTCGTTTTTTTATTGTACAAAGTCTGACGCGCACTTGGCCGGTGTTTTTATTTGTTGTTGATTAGTATAAGTAGTAAGTTTTTTGGTAAAGTTATTTTACTTACAATGAATGAATAGCCTATGTAATAGTTACATCATTACAGACTTTCGGTTACCAAACTAGTTACTACGAAAATAGTTATGTCTGTGGGCACCAGAGCGAGACAGCAAAACCAGTGTTTGTAATCCTAGTTAAAGTGTTAATGTCTTCTTTGAACAATTTAACTGTAGTTGTTAAACTCGGGCTAATATATTAAATCAAAGAACGAATGTACTATTTGTTTAATTAATTTGATTCTACACTTATTAATTAATAAAAATAACAAAATTATATCCTAACTAAAACTATACAGTATGTAACAAAAACCCTGTTGTTCCTTTTAGGGACGTATACCCTACAAGCACAACATTGGTGGAATTATAATTAAAAAAAAATAAGTATTGGCCAGTCGAGAAGTCAAAATCAAAGAATGAAAGAGGTTAGAAATCAGTGAAACGTTACAAATATTATTAATTAAATATTTATTGTAATTATTTTTGTTGAACAGTTTTTATAAAAGACTTGCATTATTACGTATGTATACTGGTTCTTAAAACGTAGGTAGAAGGAACAACAGGGTTTTTGTTACTTATTGTATACAAGCTAAAGTATGGCGTCGAAAAAATCATCCATTTCACTGTCGACTGGTAATGTACCCAAGAGACTGGCGGCAGTGCCACGTTGTATGGCAATGCTTAGCCTCTGGCCAAGGTAAAAGCCAGCCCTTGAGTCATGGGAAGTGTCATTACCAGCCGTTTCAAGATTTAATTAAAAAGACCTTGAGCACTAGGACCCCACGGCCCGAGGGTTTCAACCCCAAACGGCACGAAAATACAATTTCCAACAAGATTTTTATACCTACGCCGCTTGAGGTTCTCTGCCAGCACAGCACGCCGAGCCAGGAAGATGGGATGGCGCAAGAGTATCGACACACGTTGCATGGCAAGGCCTACCCACCTTCCATGGAAATAAAGACATGCCATCCGGTCTCTTGACATCGTCAGGTGCCAAGCCATTGGGTTCTAAGGAAAATAATTTTTATTCGACCCAGATTAAAGCACACCATCACCTTCCTAGGCTTTCCCAAATATGTTCAGGTTGAATTCCAGTCTAACCGGATGAAGCTGACCACCACTATTTTACATGGAGCGACTGGCTATCAAACTCAAAGCATTTATTTCAATTAAACCAATTACAGGTAATTTAGCATTGTCAAAGACTCGGTCAGTTAGAAAGTTGAAGCTATTTGCCCATTCCAAAACGTAGATCTGTATGGAGAAGAACAGACAAGAAACTCCAAGGACACTCTTTTAAATCAAGATATTAGAAAATCCTGGGCACGTTATTCTTGTCTCTTGTCTATGTGAGAACAATGTAAAAAAATAAATTATTTAAAAACAATTCAAAATATAAGATTAAAAGATTACAAATAAGCCCTGGCAGTTAAGAGATGACGAGTCTCAACTGACGGCACCCGTTCACGAACATGACGCGTGGATCAGCACCATTCAGCTCAACCATTTTGTAGGGACCATCACAACCCAGTTACTGGGTAATACGATACTCCTTAGTAAAACTTGTTGTCAGAGTTTCGGGCTTCTGATGACCCCTACCGACTGTCAAAGATCCACAAATGACAGCCAGGACCAGTGGCTTGACGCGCTTTCCGAAGCACAGAATTTCAGCTCAATCGGAAACCGGGAAGTGGGTCAAAAACTTGCAAGACATGTCTACTTCGAAGATAAATCCGAAGTATCGGCCCCTAATATGGCAGATAGCTGATGTTACGAGTATAAGAAATAACTTAAACTACTTTTATTTTAGAAAAAGCCACGTGGGCGAAGCCGCGAACAGCAGCTAGTTTTTAGGGTTCCGTACCCAAAGGGTAAAACGGGAACCCTATTACTAAGGCTCCACCGTCTGTCTGTCCGTCTGTCCGTCTGTCACCAGGCTGTATCTCATGAACCGTGATAGCTAGACAGTTGAAATTTTCACAGATGATGTATTTCTGTTGCCGCTATAACAACAAATACAAAAAAATAGAATAAAATAAATATTTAAGGGGGCTCCCATACAACAATCGAATTTTTTTGCTCGTTTTTGCTCTAGATTGATAACGGCAACAGGTAGACGCTTGAAATATTCACAGAATATGTAGATATATATTGACTTTAAAAATAAATAATTAAATTAAAATAAAACAAATATTTAAGGGGAGCCCCCCTTAAATATTTGTTTTATTTTAATTAACCATACAACAAACGTGTTTTTTTGCCATTTTTATACGCGAGTCCGACTCGCACTTGGCCGGTTTTTTTGACAATTAATAAGATTCGGGTCCAAAAATTAAAGGATTATAAATAACCCATATCAATATTTAATAACATTATAAAAACGAAACTATTACTTTAGAAAATGGCTTCTAAGCATTGACGCACTATAACCGGTCCAAATAATATTATTAGTTATAGATTTCGATACAAACATGGTCATGACGTTCGCTAGATTATTTAGGTACATGAATTAAAACAGATTCACAAAAAAGAGAAGTGAATAGATTATTAAAATATGCTACACAGCTACAAGGTAACTATGTAAGTCCATAAAAGTATATGAAAAACTATACCTGATAGTAAAAAAGGAAGACAAAATAAAAATTGTATTAAAAATTATTGCCAGCCTTTTGGGCACTTTTCCCATTGACAGCGATGCGGACGAATTTTTTGATGCCCAATTAGCACTTCCCTCCTTTTTTATTATTTTCTTATAATTATACTTGTACTTATATACTGTACATATTTTAGAGTTCGCTTGTATAATTTAAAAATTAAATAAAATACTTTAATAATATATATATTTTTTTTACAAAATTCTTTTATACTTTGTACGAATAGTGTTGTTACTTAAAGTATGAGTTGAGAAAGTCTGTTTTCTTGTGTTTCGGTAAAAATTTTTTTTTTTTTATATGATATTTCAAGTGACTACGCTAATTACAGTCGAAAATAATCATCAAAATAATTTCTTTGCTGTTTTATCAAAGTCAAAAACAAAATATTTTATTTCACATAAATCTACATGGGCACTTATGAAACATCAGAAGCTAGGTGCACGGTTCCAATTGGTCGTTTCCTATGGAGAAGAGCCGGCAAGGAACTGTACTGTACATCGGTTACTCTTTTAAAAATAATGGGCTTTTACAATGTTTTCAAGTTACAGTGTTAATAGGTATGGGAGACAGCGTAGGCCCGTCAACAAGTACCAGGTACTTAACAAAATAGAAAATGGTCTACAGATCTACAGTCTATTAAGACGCAGATATATGCCAGTGACCTTGAGTAGTTAGCTTGCGTGTTCTGTACTAAGCTCACGCAACGCATCGTACGTTCAGCCAGTAATGGGACTCGCAAATCAAGGAGCGCTGTCCCCAATTTGACGCATTATTAATTTATTATACACAAAACAAAAGGTATTTTAATAAAACGCGTATACTAAAAGATCAATAATTAAATTATCTTTAAATTGGTGAAGGTTTCAGAAAAATACGCTTGGTAGATTTTGCGCCATTCTCAGTTTTTAACCACGTTAGACATAACTTTACAAATTAATTTCACTATGTACTATAAACATAATCTAATATATTCACATATTAAGTTATTGAGAAAACGCTCTAATTTAACATATATTTTTTTCAAATCATTAACACTACTCGTTAAGACGTGATCTTCTGCATAAAATCATTAAAAGTACGTCGCCTTAAGCCTACAACGGTCTCACATTCAGAAAACATAAAAAAGTGTTATAAAATATTATTAAAATAATAAAAGTTAGAACCTTGTTGAAATTAAAATTGTAGTGTATTCAAATTATTGTTGTAGGTAAATCATTTTTGAATTATCGATTTCCATCATGTCATTATGTCGTGACATTTGACCCTGTAATAATATTAGTTGGTATGTGTCAAGTGAATAGGTTATACCTCTTCTATAGCAAGCGTGCTCCATTGTCGATCGCATCATTGTTAGGTAACACACTACTATCAGTAGGTAGGTAGCAATGGGTACTTATAAAGAAAGAAAGAAAAAATATTTATTGGGACTCAACACAGATCACAATTTAAACTAAAACACACTCTTCATCATTCCAGTCGAAAGGCGTCCACTGCTGGCTCCCCCAAAGGGGGGGGGGGTTTGCCATAATTGCCACGCTTGGCAGGCGGGTTAGCGATCGCAGTATTGTGTTAAAATGCATAGAGAACGCTGCTGCCCATTCTCTAGTAATTAGTCCCTTAGTTTTACGACACCCATGGGAAGAAATGGGTTAGTGCTATTCTTTACGTCCGGCACCACACGGACAAACACACTCTTAGAACATAAAAAACTAAACCAATAAAAAAAAAACAACAAAATCACAGCACAGCAGTAACAGTTCGACAACATTCATTGCGTTGTTGAGCAGACAAATTTTTCGAACATAAGAAGCAATGGACGATATTCTTCAAAATCATTCTAATTGTGATTGATTGTGTGTAACGCAATAAAGGTGCTGGTCTGTTTTCATTCTTTTATATATTGCTTTATGCTAAATAACAATCAAAATGATAAGTTACGATAATTAATAAAAATCAGGCCGAACTAAATTAATTACAGATTTGAATTTGTATTTTATTTAGTACTTACAGGTGAATTTTACAGAAAAGTGAACTTCAGGGCGATATCCTAAACTACATTTTGGAGAAAAGTAGAAATAATAATTGCATGATCCTTATTTTGTTGAAAATCTCCTGGTTTAACCTGAAACAGAAACAATTATTAAAAAGTATATATAATTTCTTATTATTTGTCTGTTACCTACTGACCGATAGTGTTTATGATATAATCAAATACTGCAAATAAATATTATGTGCGTATATTCAGGCGTTTATTATATAAAAACAAATATCGCAAAAAAAAAATTACGTATCCTTTGATTTTCTACACGTCAATCATAATTATCTTTGCAATATTTGATTCAGCGCGGCTTGTTTGCTACCCAATTACACAAAAAAACGATCATATTTCTACGCAGTATCTACCAAAATTACGTATTTGATTACTACCAGTAAATATGCGGTAATTGATTACATATTAAGGTCGCTTTTCGTGTCATTATGTGTAATTGCGTTGCTCTTCTAAACTACACACAGATTCTGTAGCAGTGGTGGCCCAGTGGTAACGGCCCCGACTTACGAGTCCATAGGTCGTGGGTTCGAACCCAGACAGGCGCTTTACTTTGTGTAAATAATGTCATCACCACTGCTCTCAAAACGGTGAAGGAAAACATCGTGAGGAAACCGGCATGTCCTAGAACCAACAATTCAAAGACATGTGACATCTACCAACCCGCACTGGGCCCGCGTGGTAGATTACAGCCCAGTCCCTCTCGAAGAGAGGAGGCCTGTGTCCCAGCAGTGGGAACATTATAGGCTGATTATGCTATGCTTATGCTACACACAGATTCTGATGCAGTTTACACCGTCCGCGTCATTTAAAACATTTATTCCAAAAGGTTTACGTGTTTACTAGCTGCGCCCCGCGTTTTCAACTGCATAAGTCTCGGTTCCATAGGAATGTTGTGATAAATAGTATTCTATGGCCTAACCCAGGTTATGTTCTCCTCATGTGCCAAATTTCATCCAAATCTGTTCAGCCGTTGTAGCGTGAAAGCATAACAAACAAACTCACTTTCGCATTTATAATATTAGTTAAGAATTACGTTATATTAAATTTACATATAATTAATCGTTTGAAAAGGAAGAAAGAAAAGAAAGAAAAGAAAGAAAAGAAACAAAAGAAATAAAAGAAAGAAAAATGATGAATTGCGGGATGTATGAATTGTACGCATATCATATTATGATCCTGCCAAAGCGTCTATTTTACGCCCCCAGGTTTATATTCAAAGCCAATTGATTATATTGCTTAAGTAACTGATTTTAATTATGTTTTATGACTTTGCATACGAATTAGTAATCTGATTTATTATAGTTTTTTTTAATTAGTTTATGTCTTACGATGAGAAAAACACTAGTTTTTGTTTTTTTTTTAAATATGTTTTTGGCACTTGTTTACAGTGCAATAAATAGATAATTTAAAAGCTAACAATAGCAATTAAAATATTTAATAGGTATAAACTAAATAACTATGTAAGTAATTGCTGCCCGTGGCTTGTTCTAAAATAAAAGTAGACGAGTAACTAAGGCTACTTTTATTTTAAGAAGTTATATCATCAGATCAATGCCAGTGAAAGTCCCGTCAAAATCGGTCTAACCGTTTCGGAGATTAGCCGGAACAAACAGACATACAAACATTTTTTTTTTTAATAAGTACCGAATATACACATATGAATTCATATTATATTAAACAGATATAGTGTGAGCGCGCAATCGTGAAGACTCGAAAACGTCCTAATTGGGACGTATTTGTTAGTCTGTGATGCCAACATTCGGTGATTGGTGGCCAGAATAATGTTTGTTTACATTCACGCGCAATTGACAACACTAGCTGTCTCTTATTTTTGTTTTTTTTATCAGGCCATCTCTTTTCTATCATTTTTACTTGTAGTGAAATATAAAATTAATGAAAAGGTATGTGTGTAACTTTTCTGTCATTGGCGCCACTTTTAAACTCGGGCCCCTAAACAACATTATTTTTAGTATATACAAAACCTGAATATCGTTTGTTTAGAATAAGGAACTGAATCATTAACAATATTTAAGTGTGATGGAAAATGTTATCACCATTTAATTACTTACAATACAATCGCCGTACAGTTAGGTACCTACTGCCAAATTATTATCAATGAGCGCAAGACGCCCTGGAGGCACAGGGGCACCGTTAGCAAGTTTTTGTACGGAGAACCCGGTAACATAACGACCTGGGGGCCTAAAATGGACGCTTTGGCAGAATCATAATATGATCTGCGTACAATTCATACATCCCGCAATTCATCTGTTTGACAGCTGCTATTTGACATTAGACTTCATTAGAGCAATTAATAATTTGTGGACCATTTTACGAAACCCCATACAAACTGTCAAACAGATGAATTGGGGGATGTATGAATTGGGGGATATGAATTGCACGCAGTTTCATATTATGATTCTGCCAAAGCGTCCATTTTAGGCCCCCTTATAACTTAGTGATTTTTCATGATACAGTTTTGTAATTTTGTATATATATTCTTTACATAAAAATACTAGACACGTGTTTCGGGTTTCGCATATACTAAAACTAATATTGTATATACAATACTTATTCCTAAATATGATTTTAATATTATGACTTCCTTTTAACTTTTCCGTCACTTTCAAATTTATTACCTTATCAATTTTCGTCACTCCACACATCCTGCATCTTAAAGATCTCATCTCCTCTGCATGCAACCTTTTTTACATCCGTCTTAAGCTGTCGTAAAGCAATTAAAATAATGTAATATTTATAACTTGAATATAATTTTGTGTTATTACTATGATAAAAGAATATAGTGATATAAAATTATTGTAAATCATTCAATAGCACTCACGATTTTGGCAGCTCAATCAAGATATCAGTTGCAGTAGATTCCATATTAACATCGGATTCCTCGCTTGAATTCATATTATTATTTTGTAAATATCAGTCAGAAAGTCGCAACAATCTTTGACATTTCTAATAATAAAATGGCGCGAATTTACAAATGGCGCCACGTGCACATGGTGAAAATTAGTACTACCTACCTATCATCTCATTTTCTCTATAATAATAAAGTGAGATAAACGTATTGAGCAAAACCGCTTCCAAGGAGGTTCGATCATTCAGCTTATTTATTCGCGTAATTTGAAACTCCTTGGTGGAATTCTTATATAATTTTTATGGTAATTTAAAAAAAAACCGGAAAGGATACCCACGGCGCTATACAACGAAGGGGGCGGTAAAACATGTACTTAGGTTAGAGTACCTATTTTACCGCCCGCTCTGTTGTATGGTGCGTAATTTTTAACTTTCGAACAATGTATACAGGCTTCGTAAATGCATTTATTGAGCAAATGTGTTGAAAACTTTTTTTTTACTCATGTCCTTAAATAAGTACCAAGGTATCTAGTCTTATTTGACATTATTATACCTACAATTTAAATTTCAACAAGGTTCTAACTTTTATTATTTTAATCATATTTTTTATCGTTTTTTTTGTCAATGTGAGGACGTTGTAGGCTGAATAGACTGTAGATCTGTAGACCATTTTCTATTTTGTTAAGTACCTGGTACTTTTGACGGGCCCACGCTGTCCTCTCATACCTATTAAACACTGTAATTTGAAAACATTGTAAAAGCCAATTTTATTTTTTTTAAAGAGTGACCGTGGAGTTTCTTGGCGGCTCTTCTCCATAGGAAACGACCAATTGGAACCGTGCACCTAGCTTCTGAAGTTTCATAAGTGCCCATGTAGGCTTATGTGAAATAAAAATATTTTTGATTTTGATTTTGAGTCCATAAAATATCCACTTCAAATAACGTGAAATAATTTTAATTTTTTCTTTCTTTTCTTTCCAGAATTAAAGCACACATGTAGCACGACTCGTCAACCACTACCGATATCTGACACCACGCACGACCACACACGACCATGACGCGGCTCACGGTGGGCCAAACGGCCCGCAACCGGCTGTTCGGCTTGGCACCAACTCCTGATAGAAGAGTGCCGCTCAGCATGCTGATCTCGCAGCAGAAGAAATTGAGTTGTGGTATGTTTCCTTTTTCTTTTTTTTTTTTTTGACACATCATGATTTTTAGGGTTCCGTACCAAAATGGTAAAAAGGAACCCTTATGGTGAGACTAAGTCTGTCTGTCTGTCACACCTGGATATCTCAAGAACTACTAATGCTATCAACTTGAAATTTTGAATCGATTTAGATGACGTTTGCCCAACTATTTTTCAAACACGAAAGAAATTTATAAAAACATAGCTTTTTTGCAAAAGGGACTGAAAGGGAGTCTTAAAAATTTGAAGTGGGACTACTAGGGCATGTGGGGTATCATATGAAAGAGCGCTGTTTGCACATTCTTAAACATTTTTTTTTAGGCAGCATAGTTTCCGACTTTTGATGAAAAATGTAAAAAAAAGTACCGTCCCTCCCCCCCCCCCCTTTATCTTCGAAGTTTGCATAGATAAAAATCTGAAATTATTCTATGTGATAGAAGTGTATGTAAAGATTACAGGAAAAATAAAACGATGTCTCTAAATAGCACAGTTTTTCAGAAATCATCAACATACGTACGGAACCCTCGGTGCGCGAGTCCGACTGGCTCTTGACCGGTTTTTTTACTTGCACTGTATTTTTCGGAAAAAAATAACACATTTTTGATTCACCTTGTGCTGGTTTTTAGAAAAAAATTAAGACACGTTTTTGACTGCCATTGTATTCTTTAAATCAAATCAAACGTTTCTATGCGCGAACAAAAAATCACATGCTTTTTTATAAAAATACACTGGGTTATTAATTCCTTGGAATACACAATAATATGCCAATATGTGGCTAATATTTGGATGGGTGACTGTGGCGGACGCTCGCTGGTAATAAAACCACATTTAATAAATAAAAACTTTAAAGTGGATTGTATTTAAATAGAAATATGCACAAGGTTACACTAATAGAAATTAGAAATAGTTATAGGTGTTACACTGGCAGATTGCGAATGAAGACTGATGTTTGACATAATGTTCGTTCACTTGAACGGAATGATTGAATTATTATGTACCTATACTTCATACAGTGACCATCTTTACACACCAAGACTCTTCCGTGCCTCGAAAACCACGTTAAGTCGTTATCGTTGGAAGTCGTTAGGGGTCGTCAGAAGCCCGAAAGTCTGACAACCAGTCTTACCAAGGGATATTGTATTACCCAGTTAATGAACTGTTGGAGGTCAGATAGGCTCCATGTAAAATACAACCGGTTTGACTGGAAACCGACCACAACATATTATAGTTTGGAAATTATTATACATATATAATTATTAATAGTTTGCGTATTATAAGTAATAAAATAATAAATAATAAAAGATATAGACTCATAATTTAATCTAAAATATTCACATAATATAGTATAGTCACAAACTCACAACACGTAAAAAAAAAAATACTTAATCAAATAACCCGCCCCTAACTGTTCCCGGAGCAAAGGTGCCCATAACGCTTGCTGCATTGCCACGTTGGATGGCGATGGCTAACCTTTGCACCAAGAACGAGCTGGCGCGGGAGTCACCCGTTTTTAAACGGAGCTTGTGCCCTATCTCACTAATGAGGTTCCTGGCCCCAGTGCCCCAACTACCCATGGTCTCAACGGCAATGGGTAGAAAATGGTAGCGTTCCACCAACGGCGCGTATTTCACCCTCTCAATAATAAAAAGTAATAAAAAGTTTTATTGATTCATAAACAAGTGTTACAATTTGGGTATGACGCTGGATCCCGCACTAGGATACCCTGTGTCGCAGGATCCAGTCTCTTTCGACAGATTACATGAATTACAAAAGATAGGTTAGCAAATGCACCGGTTTCAGTATAATTAATGAAACTTAGGACTTAAAGGTGACCAAATATACAATATGTAACAAAAACCCTGTTGTTCCTTCTACCTACGTTTTAAGAATCGGTATACGTATGTAATAAAAAAAGCAAGTCATTTATAAAAACTGTTCAACAAAAATAAATAATTAATTATTAATATTTGTAATGGTTAACTGATTTCTAACCTCTTTCATTCATTGATTTTGACTTCTCGACTAGCCAATACTTATTTAAAAAAAATTATAATTCCATTAATGTTGTGCTTGTAGGTTATAATGTATACGTCCCTAAAAGGAACAACAGGGTTTTTGTTACATACTGTATGTGTGTATGTGATGAGTGTAAGTATTTATGTGATGAGTGTATTATGCATGTGATGAAGTTCCAAGCATATGACTAACTAACGTCCCCCCAAGTTAAGCAACAGTCTACGGTCAAAGACAAGATGGTCGGCCTCGCATGTATTTCCGAAAATTATATTCGAGGTTAACTTAAGAAATGACTATCTAATAATACATTTTGGAAAGTAAAGCAGTGATGACGGAGGTTGGGAAATAGATGGGTGGCATTTAACGGATTATTTTCAACTTCAAGTTCGATGTTGTAATTTCAATTTACATTATGATTGTAGTTTGTATAATTAATTTGATATTACGCTTCTTTTTCACGAAGGGGTTGGCAGCTTGTGTAGGGTATTTCGCCAGTTATGTTTAAAGTCCCAGCCTTTTGACATTAACCGGGCAAAAATAAAAACTCCGGGCTGCTACTGAGAATTTCCCAATGGCAAAAGTCAAAGTCAAATTATTTATTTAAATTAGGCACATTTATGGCACTTATAAATAAATAAATAAAATCATTTTATTTCAGGCATTAATTTGTACATACAATATATATACAAATTTCACCCATAGTGACTACATGTCATACATAAGCATTATGTATTTTAGAAATCATTAATCATTACTTAAGTTCAATTTTAAAATTTTAAGTATTTAGTTTTTCCAAAATAAATAGATTAAATGCAATTATTGAAATGATTGAAATTGAAATTATTAAGATTATTAAATAGTTTTAGTTATTACAAATTATAATAATTAAATTAATACGTTCATAGTTTTTCTTACTACGTAAGTAAATTATCCATACGTACACGTACCTAATGTCTCAACATTATTATAATTAAATTTATTCGTCAATTTTTACTAGATTACATCAATAAAAAGTAAACTTATGAAAGTCAAAAGAAAAAACTTTCCAGACTCCGGATTGCTACTGAAAAACAGGAAAAACTCATTGCCCAACTTGAGGCTCGAATCCAGAACTAACCGCTCAGTAATCTCGTTTGCGACCACTCGACCAAAGTGGCAATCTTAAACAAAATCATCAAAATCTGCCTAGTCTTTTCCCAACTGGGGTCAGCTCTCAGTCTCATTAATTCCTTCTGCACATGTGGCTTCCCTGGTACTTCATTAAGACGCAGATATATGCCAGTGACCTTGAGTGGTTAGCTTGCGTGTTCTGTACTGAGCTCACGCAACGCGTCGTACGTTCAGCCAGTAATAGGACTCGCCCATCAAGGAGCGCTGTCCCCAATTTGACGCATTATTAATTTATTATACACAAAAAAAGGTATTTTAATAGATCGCGTATACTAAAATATCAATGATTAAATTATCTTTAAATTGGTGAAGGTTTCAGAAAAATACGCTTGGTAGATTTTGCGCCATTCTCAGTTTTTATCCGCGTTAGACATAACTTTACAAATTATTTTCACTATGTAATATAAACATAATCTAAAATATTCACATATTAAGTTATTGAGAAAATGCTCTAATTTAACATATATTTTTTTCAAATCATTAACACTACTCGTTTAGACGTGATCTTCAGTATAAAATTATTAAAAGTCGGTTATCGTCCCCTTAAAAGTAAGTCTTTCCTTTACTGAATTTAACACCATCTATCGTCAAGTAGCAGAACCAAAAAGACGCATCACTACACAGACAAAACTTGCTTGGTTGTTATTTCAATTCAGCTCAATTTGCGTTTACGGCGTTTTTGCTGTTTGAATGTTATGGTGAATTAAATATCTGTAGTGTAACTATATTTTTTGGCAATAGTAGTCACAATTGACTGTACCATTTTTCAATAGCGCTAGAATTGTTGATGCTAACTTCCGAACGGAAGCCGGTAGGAATCGTGTTGTATGGTGCTTTCGCCACTGTGAAACACCCACCCTAAAAGACGATCGCAGTTAGGCTGGATGACATATATACCTATCTCTCTGCCTATCGTATTTCAAGGTATTATCGTTATTTTACAGTCCTGTTAACCTCGCATAAAATGAATTATAACTCGTACGATTTGTGCAATTTTTCCTTACAACACACTACCATCCGATTTTCGTAATTTTGACCGATGGTGCAAGTTACGAGTTCATGAGGTGAGGACATTCACATTTGTTATTTGATTTGTGTAATATATTGATTAGTTCCTTATTGATTAAGTACATAATTGTCAAGTTATGTTAATATCTTTGACTGCCTCGTTGAGCTGGTCTTAGTAAGCACGATAACTGGGCCCCAAGTCTGCTATTTTTATAAATTCAGTCATTCCAACACGATCCCATTGTCATTTTGCTAAAAGTTCGTAATTGTGTTAAGGCTTCTACATACCAGCGCGACTTCTCGCGCGACGCGACACGGCTCAAAGGCCCCGCGTGTCGCGGGACGGGCGGTGCCTTTGTGTCGCGTCGCGTCGCGCGACAAGTCGCCCCGGTATGTAGAAGCCTTTACTTATAATGGCATTGTCGTATTGCCATTATTATAAAACCCATTAGTAGAAATGTCATTCATTTGTCATTATGTACGAGATTACCAATAAATGCAATTTCTTTCAATGTAGTGTCAGTGGCCGACCATTGGAAAGTCATAATGACGCCATTATAATAGTAGATTACCAAACTTGTCAAAATCAACAATTATGAAATAATGATGATGTTATTTGTAAAAACAAATCCACATTTATTTTAAAAAACTATGAGCAGTAAAGAAAACGCTGATACGTGCTCAATATATTAACGAATTATGTCTTGTGAATTGACTTCTTTGGTGTTGTTTTATATAATAAAACAAATCAATTTATCATTTATATGTCAATATTGGCAAAACATAGCGCACTCCCTAATTTTAACCCCCTCCCCCCCTCTGTAATTACCTATGTTTCACAAATAAATTATTTTTATTCCTAATCGTAATGATCGACCATTCTGACACTATTGTAATAGCAGACTTGAGGCCCTGAGCGATTTCGCAACTTGTATGATTGGTTGTCAGTCCACCAATCAATTGCGGAAGTTAAATCTTCGGAGTAAGGTTTACCTGAGATTTGGTACCACATTTAACTTCCGCTAACCGCTTATGAAATAAAACAGCAAATCAACGCACACGCAAATTGTAATGCACGCTACTTGTGAGTCGGTTTCGTTCTGTAATAGCTCGAATTAACATCACCGACGCTACACTCACGGTTTTAAACCGCAAAATACGACAATTATTATGAATTTCCACGCTGTGGGTAAACTTGAGAAAACAGACATAAATTATTGTTCGTCTTCCAGTGCAGGCTGTCGGCCAGTGCTTGTCCTAGTTGTGCTATCTTAGTAGATAGTGTGCTATCTGCCAGTGCTATCTGCCAGTGCTATCTGCCAGTGCTATCTGCCAGTGCTATCTGCCAGTGCTATCTGCCAGTACTATCTGCCAGTACTATCTGCCAGTGCTGTCTGCCAGTCCTGTCTGCCAGTGCTGTCTGCTAGTGCTGTGTGCTATCTGCCAGTGCTATCTGCCAGTACTATCTGCCAGTGCTGTCTGCCAGTCCTGTCTGCCAGTGCTGTCTGCTAGTGCTGAGTGCTATCTGCCAGTGCTATCTGCCAGTGCTATCTGCCAGTACTACCTGCCAGAGCTAACTGCCAGTGCTGTCTGCTAGTGCTGTCTGCCAGTGCTGTCTGCCAGTGCTGTCTGCCAGTGCTGTCTGCCAGTGCTGTCTGCCAGTGCTGTCTGCCAGTGCTGTCTGCCAGTGCTGTCTGCTATCTGCCAGTACTATCTGCCAGTGCTGTCTGCCAGTGCTGTCTGCTAGTGCTGTCTGCTAGTGCTGAGTGCCGTCTGCTGGGGCTATCTGCCAGTGCTATCTGCCAGTGCTGTCTGCTAGTGCTGTCTGCCAGTGCTATCTGCCAGTACTACCTGCCAGAGCTATCTGCCAGTGCTGTCTGCTAGTGCTGTCTGCCAGTAATATCTGCTAGAACTATCTGCCAGTGCTGTCTGCCAGTGCTGTCTGCCAGTCCTGTCTGCCAGTGCTGTCTGCTAGTGCCGAGTGCTATCTGCCAGTGCTGTCTGCTAGTGCTGAGTGCTATCTGCCAGTGCTATATGCCAGTGCTATCTGCCAGTGCTATATGCCAGTACTATCTGCCAGTACTATATGCCAGTACTATCTGCCAGTGCTATATGCCAGTACTATCTGCCAGTACTATATGCCAGTACTATCTGCCAGTACTATATGCCAGTACTATCGGCCAGTGCTGTCTGCTAGTGCTGTCTGCCAGTGCTGTCTGCTAGTGCTGAGTGCTATCTGCCAGTGCTGTCTGCTAGTGCTGAGTGCTATCTGCCATGCAGTGCTGTCTGCTAGTGCTGTCTGCCAGTGCTATCTGCCAGTGCTATCTGCCAGTACTACCTGCCAGAGCTATCTGCCAGTGATGTCTGCTAGTGCTGTCTGCCAGTGCTGTCTGCCAGTGCTATCTGCCAGTGCTATCTGCCAGTACTACCTGCCAGAGCTATCTGCCAGTGATGTCTGCTAGTGCTGTCTGCCAGTGCTGTCTGCCAGTGCTGTCTGCCAGTCCTGTCTGCCAGTCCTGTCTGCCAGTGCTGTCTGCTAGTGCTGAGTGCTATCTGCCAGTGCTATATGCCAGTACTATCTGCCAGTACTATATGCCTGTACTATCGGCCAGTAATATCTGCTAGAACTATCTGCCAGTGCTGTCTGCTAGTGCTGTCTGCCAGTGCTATCTGCCAGTGCTATCTGCCAGTGCTATCTGCCAATGCTATCTGCCAGTGCTATCTGCCAGTGCTGTCTGCTAGTGCTGAGTGCTATCTGCCAGTACTATCTGCCAGTGCTGTCTGCCAGTGCTGTCTGCTAGTGCTGAGTGCCGTCTGCTAGGGCTATCTGCCAGTGCTATCTTCCAGTGCTATCTGCCAGTGCTATCTGCCAGTGCTATCTGCCAGTGCTATCTGCCAGTGCTATCTGCCAGTGCTATCTGCCAGTGCTATCTGCCAGTACTACCTGCCAGAGCTATCTGCCAGTGCTGTCTGCTAGTGCTGTCTGCCAGTGCTGTCTGCCAGTGCTGTCTGCCAGTCCTGTCTGCCAGTGCTGTCTGCTAGTGCTGAGTGCTATCTGCCAGTGCTATATGCCAGTACTATCTGCCAGTACTATATGCCAGTACTATCTGCTAGAACTATCTGCCAGAGCTATCTGCCAGTGCTATCTGCTAGTGCTGTCTGCCAATACTATCTAGGCAAGCTTCATCTTTATGACTGACCGACCCCTTGACAATTCAAAAGTGCCTGTAATTCATTGGTTTATTTGAAATAAATGCTTTGAGTTTGAGTTTGAGTTTAAAAGGAACGAGTGTGGAAAGGAACTGCGTGTTGAAAGATGTATCCTAATCCTAACTCCTATTGCCTCGTTGGTCTAGTGGTCGCAAGCGCTACTGGCGAGCATGAGGTCTTGGGTTCTATTCCCAGGTCGGGCAAAGTGTCTTTGGAGTTTTTCATCAGAAATCTCTCAGTAGCAACCCGAAGTCTTGATTTGCTCACCCCCCCCCACTCCCCCCCCCTAACTTGGGATTTAAACATAACGGGCAAAATATGGGTCACACACCTCGGCCTAACCCAACAAGGATTACAGGCGTGATAAT
The DNA here is from genome assembly GCA_948098905.1 of Tiliacea aurago. Taxonomy (NCBI): domain Eukaryota; kingdom Metazoa; phylum Arthropoda; class Insecta; order Lepidoptera; family Noctuidae; genus Tiliacea; species Tiliacea aurago. The sequence goes on from OX402605.1 coordinate 2,373,564, forward strand.
ATGTTATGTTACGTAACTAACATCATAATGACATTGAAGAAGTATTTTTTCCTTCATTTATTTGTAACATCGTTTCGTTTGAATCATACTCAACAACACCAACACCATAATTATGGAAAAAGAAACGTGTAGATTATTATCATTCTTTCGTTATCTTTTAACATATCTTTACACTCTATAAGCAAAGAAGCAGCTTGGTAATGCCCGATTAGATAGTAGCTAGTACTGGAAGATAGTACTGGAAGATAGTACTGGGAGCTAGTAAGAGAAGATAGTACTGGAAGATATACATCCAGTGTGAAGGATCCAGAAAAGAAGTAGATGATTTATTTTTAACCGACTGCGGTGGAGGAGAACAAAGGGTCAAAGGGCTAACTAAGATTAAATTATACTAGACGACGGCAAATTTTGACGGATTTTTTTTTTGTATTGACAATGAATAATACTTGAAACGTCAAAATTACATAGGACATCCTCCGAAACGCAATTGTGTAAAAAAAATGTTTTTGTTGTTAACTGAGACCCAGGTCGATTGATTTATTCGTTAAGCTTTGATTCAAATAAACTCGATCTATTAAATCATTGAATCAAAACCACCTATGATTTAATAGATCATAGTATTATCATAATTATGTAATGACTTGTAAAGGAATTGTGGTTAGCCTTAACACTTGGGGTCAAAGTTAAGTTAAACTATTAGCTAGTATTAACTTATCAAAGGACATACAACTTGTAACTATACCACCTCGCTTTAAACGGTTAATTACAGTTAAAGATCTGATAGGTTAGATCAAGAATAACATTATTAATTTATACAGTACTAGCTTCTGCCCGCGGCTTCGCCCGCGTGGCATTTTCTAAACATATAAACCTTCCTCTTAAAGGCTTCTACATACCGGCGCGACTTGTCACGCGACGCGACACGGCACAAAGGCCCCGCGTGTCGCAGGACGAGCGGTGCCTTTGTGTCGTGTCGCGCCGGTATGTAGAAGCCTTTTATCACTCTATCTATTAAAAACCGCATCAACCCGTTGCGTAGTTTTAAAGATTTAGCTAAGCATACATAGGGACAGACAAGAAGCGGGAAGCGACTTTGTTTTAAACTATGTAGTGATGTTTCCAGAATAGAGAGGTTTATTTAAGGCGCTGACAAGAGGCAAATGATAAAAGTAGGCATATCATTAGAAATCGGATATTCAGATGCATATTTACCTAAAGTACGTTTTTTTTTCCGGCAACGGATACAAAGTATGGAAACGGCTTCTTAAAATATATTTTTATTCCGGGATCGCGAGGTTTCAGTAAAAACAGTGTGTAGGTAAGCACTTTTTGTTTATGATAAGTTATTATAAACAAAAATTGCTAAATCTATATTGTTTGTGATAGCAGAAAAAATATATGTTATTCTTGAACATATTTCTCAGAACTACCAAAGTACGTTAAGAAAAAAAAATATAGTACTACATCATATACTTACACTTTGCATTCATTTAATTGGTTTTGCAATATTATTTTGCGAATCGTTCTAAAACGATTAGTTTTCTTTAATTTTTATATTTTTCAATGTTATGACACTTACGTCAGGCTGTCAAGCTGTCATTATTTTTTTCTTCTAATTTTCTCTCATAGTTTTCTTACTGGCTTAGTCCATGAAGGTTACTTTTGATTTATATAATTTAAATTTTTTTTTTTCAATATGTTTAGCTCAAATATTGTATTTTATAGATAATTATAATTGTTTACTGTATAATATTTGTATCCTAGCTTACATTTATAATAATAATTGAAACGCTCTCATAATTCATAAAGAGGTTTTTGGTACGAATATGTCTGGCCTTTTCGAACACTGAATTTGAAATTAAATTCTGTAAAGAACAGAAAAAACATAATTATGATGTGAAAAAAACACCCGAGACTCGGATACAAAAGGGATTTCTGACACATTCCCGACAGATCTGATCTGGTAGCGCTCAAGGAATCATCTCCTCTACAAAAGTCTCGTAACATACTCAGTCTTCTCGGAACTACATACTTGCCAAGAGGACCATCCACTATTTATGAGAGCTGGACTGGACTGGCAGTGAAACTGGGAAACGGATCTTTAGGCCTCTAGCTAACGAGGCCTGGTGACTTCTACACTGCCTGTTGAACCTACTGAAATAACTGGAAGCGGATCTGGATGCTTCAGAGCTGACGAGGCCTGACGTATTGAACCTGGACACCGTTTCGTACCATCTTTTTATAACCTCCCTTAACTTTTTTAATTATTTTTTCTGTATTTTTTATAACTAGTCTACTTTCCCTTTTATTTTTAATAGTTTCAGTAGACTTGTTACAATTACTCAACTTATTTTTGAGTAAATAAATAATTGCTTTATATTTTGCAATAAATTACAAGCATTATGTCATCGCGCTTCTCTTTCTTTTGTATGCAGTCTGACAGTGACAGCGGTTTACCTGTTGTCAGTGTCTTAATTACAAAAAAAATACACCGTGTACCTGAATTAATGCACATTATGAAATTAGTTTGTTCAGAATCGATTTCTGTAATTTTTAATATACGTATTTTTTTTATTAAATCCCAAGAATATTACACTCACACTTCCACTGTACGATCAAAACAAATCAAAATGGACTTAGTAGTACCTACTACACTAGACCCATAGAATTTCATGTTTAGATAGTTTGACCATTTATACAATATTAGTTTTAGTATTTATGCAAAACCCGAAACACGTGTCTAGTATTTTTATGTAAAGAATCTATGTACAAAATTTCAATACCGTATCTTGAAAAATCACGAAGCTAAAAGATTGCTATGTTACCGGGTTGTCCGTACAAAAACATGCCAACGGCGCGCGGCGCCCCCGCGCCTCCAGGGCCGTCTTGCGCTTATTGATAATAATAGGTACCTAACCGTACGGCAATTGTATTGTAAGTAATTAAATGGTGATAACATTTTCCATCACACTTAAATAATTTTGGGACAAAATATAACATGGTGTAATAAATATTGAAATCGATTCAGTTCCTTATTCTGAACAAACTATATTCAGGTTTCACAGATACTAAAAATAATTTTGTATAACATAACACATAACTTGAATATATAAATACGTAAATTAATTTGTAGAAAACTGTGTAACAAGTAGTTGCAAGGTCAAGGTAGCTGGTCAAGTTGGAAAGTTGGTTTTTTTTAAACGCTTCCGTAGCATTTTTGACCGAGTGAGCGAAGTGTCTCTGCTCCAAGTCTGGCAAAATTTGCTTTCCTGTCAGTTGGTTGGTACTCCTCCACAGGTCGTATTTTACCATCGATCTGGACGAAACTTGGTATACAGGTCTTTTTTTTTTGTCATCAGAGATTTTTGATTGAAGGAAGACTTCCTCCAAAAAAGCGGCAATAAAGGAGCTACTAGATATCTCCGCCTTAAGAGATCCGATTTCAATGATCCTTTTTTATTTGAAAGGTAGTAACTTTAAATTAGTCTCATAGAAATTTGGTGAAGATCTACGATCTTCGGCGTGATGAGCAGATTAGCTCCTCAAAATGCAGTAAATTGCTCACTTTTAGATTTCTACCAGTGCAATCGGCTGGTATATTAATTGTTGCAAAAAATATTGTGCTCGCGAGGTCTTCTGTGTACAGAACTACTAGTTAGACGATATTATTAAGTATTTGATCAATTTAATACGGTTAATGTCAGCAGTATTATATTATTACACCCCTGCCAAACCCTTCGGGAAAACAAGGGGTGGTGTTATGTACAATGAATTTTAACTACGACGCTCAGCCAATTATAGCAAATACAATACAAGACCCAAACTTCCGGAGCGCCGTAAAGTCCCTAACATCTGGCTAACTCACTACTTTTGGTTCGTACAAAGCGAATTAATTCAAATGAAAGCCGTCACTTTTATGACATACGTCCGAATAAAAGGTCAATAATCCCAGCCTACAAAAAACTAAGTTCTAATTTCCCTACAGTGGCATAAAAGTGAAAAGTTGTCAAACAACAATTTGCATTATAAATTATAATCAAGGTCGTCATAGGCTGTTCTATTTAATTTTACCAACTCAATTAGTTAGACATATTCGTTTTATTTAAACCAGCGCTTGGGCTCTGTCTGGCATAGGGTCGCAGCATTATGCGGAGCGATGGCCGTTTTGCGTGAATGGGACTCAATATATTTTCCCCTAACTTGTTCTTTTTTGTTCGCAAATAAACGTATTTTCTTTCTTTCTTTAAGTTATTAACTGTAGTTAGTTAAAATTAATTAATGAGGATAAAAACTGCCACTTGCTCACTTCAGATGTCGCTACTATCCCAACGCGCGGAAAACTCTGCTTGCGCGATGCAGGATTTGTGTGACGTCAGGTCTTTGACGGCTAGTTCGCATGTGACGTTGTCATGCCGCCACACCACCACGCGGGCCCAGTGCGAGTTGGTATATATGTTTATCTGAACTATAATATATCTTCTATGTAAATCAAAGTACAGTTATGATGTTAATAATTTTTCATTCCAATTTATTTGTAGTCGATGCAGCGTTTATTATATCTTCAGTCGTCATATCAGCAATCATCCACCCCCCCCCCCCCCCACCCCCCAGCTATATTATCCTTCGGTCTTCTTCTAGTCCTTAAACCTTACACATAAATACATAAAACTTGCCTTACTGCAGTCAGACATTATGCCTCCATTATGTTATACAGGAAAAGTTTTTAACCAGTGCGCAAATTTTTTTTGGTGGTTCAATATCAGTAATAGAACACATTTCTATTATTTTATCAATACTTTTTTTTTAAATTTTATCCTACTTTAAATCATCAAAATATGGACACAATCTATTCGTAATAATATCAATGACGCGCGCGGCGGCCGGCGCAAGCGGCGGTGTTGCACGGCTCCCGGGCGGCAGGGGGCGGCAGGGCGCGCCGGGCGCGCCGGCCGACAGTTCACTCATCGCACGCGCTGTCGTGTGACGTCGCGTCTAATCGCTTTCCCGCGCAAGCGCCGCGCCGCACGTGTGTCGTGCTTGTGCCTACCGGTCACGATGTCGGACTTCAGTAACCGCGAGTTTTACGAGGTGGTGCGAGTGTATGTACTGAGTGGTGAAAGTTTGCGAGCAGCTTGCAGAATGTGTGCGACGGAGAGCATACCTTGAATGCGAGCCCATGGAATCCTTAACCCCGCGGTCCCTAATGAAAGGACCATTTTAAGCGGCCACTCAAAGGCTGCTTGATCACGGACAGTTCAGAACCCCGAATCATGCACGAGGGTCTGGCAGACCCCGACTGGCGATCGAAATCGAAGAAGCCATCCTAAGCCCATTAAAGTATACAGGAAAAATTGGAATTACTCTTCAAATAACTTCAGGTCACGGCCGAAACATAAAAAAGTCTAGCTCGAACCTGATAAAATTAGCGATCAGTAACCCACGTAAATACCTACGCCGGCGAATCGAGCGAGCGCACAGCTGATAGGTAGGTACTTTAGCGCGTTACGCTTCGCCGCGCGCCGCCGGGTAGCCATACAACCACTTTTAAAGTAAACATCTTTCGTTAACGATATTTTTTGTTTTTTGTACTAAGACGTATCAAAATAAAAAATATATGTTTAATAAAACTCGTTTAAGTTTATTTTGTCAAAATTTGCGCAGTGGATAAAAACTTTTCCTGTATATACAACATTATTTTTAGTATATGCGAAACCTGAATATAGTTTGTGCCAGAATAAGGAACTGAATCGATTTCAATAATTTTTACACCATGTTATATTTTTCCCAAAAATATTTAAGTGTGATGAAAAATGTTATCACCATTTAATTACTTACAATACAATCGCCGTACGGTTAGGTACCTACTGCCAAATTATTATCAATGAGCGCAAGACGACCCTGGAGGCGCGGGGGCGCCGCGCCGTTAGCATGTTTTAACCGACTTCCAAAAAAGAGGAGGTTCTCAATTCGGCAGTATGTTTTTTTTTTTTGTATGTTTGTTACGCGATTACTCCGTCAATTATGAACCGATTTTGAAAATATTTTTTTGTTTGAAAGGGTATACTCTCGAGGTGGTCCCATTGCCACCAAATCAGAATCTGATGAGGGGATCCCATGGAAATCGAGGGAAACCCTCAAATTTTATATGAAAACCTATAGCGATTTGGGTATTTCTTATAGTAACTCGTGCATTTACTCTCGGAAAGCACCATTTGGTGAAGTGGAACTGATGATGGGGACCACAGATGGCCACCGGAACAATATAATAATGAGTACCTATTTAACGGGTTGCGATTAAGCAATTTATGCTCGTCACTATGCATATGGTGAGTGGCAGTTCTCCTGGTTCTTCCCAGAAGAACTCCTAAACAATCAACGTTCCAGCATCGGGAAAAGTAATATTTTGTAAAAGGTGATGAGCAGTTAACATTAGGCTATTGTAACTTAGATAAATTCAAAACTGACCCACTAAAAAGAGAAAAATAAAAAACTTTTTACAAAAAAATAATAACAGACTACAAAAAATAACACAACAAAGTAAAAATTAACTTTAATTTCGGAAGTCGGTGGCAAAAACTCAAATACAGATCCAAAGACACCGACTTCCGAAATTAAAGTAATTTTTACTTTGTAGTGTTATTTTTTGTAGTCGGTTATTATTTTTTTGTAAAAAGTTTTTTTGTACGGACAACCCGGTAACATAACAACCTTATAACTTTGTGATATTTCATGATACAGTTTTGAAATTTTGTACATAGATTCTTTACATAAAAATACTAGACACGTGTTTCGGGTTTCGCAATATACTAAAACTAATATTGTATAATCTCGTCATAAAGTGTGAAACGCCAATTATTTTTAATTATTCCACGGTTGCTAGTTGCCAGTTTTTTTTATACGGTTGACTTAATTGTGGGGAATTCAATGACAGTGTTGATGACAGACATAGAAACTTACTTCTCATCTTAGAAAATGGCACACTTATTAAAAAAATAATCGTGTTACTACAGTAGCTTAATCAGCCTATAATGTTTCCACTGTTGGGACTAACGCCTTTTCTCTGTGAGAGGGAGCGGGCCGTAATCCACCACGCGGGCCCAGTGCGGGTTGGTAGATGTCACATGTCTTCGAATTTTTGGTTCTAGGACATGCCGGTTTCCTCACTATGGTTTCCCTTCACCGTTTTGACACCAGTGGAGATAAAATTATTATGTCTGGGTTCGTCGAGATCATTTCCACTGGGCCAACACTGCTCACTGGGCCAACACTACTCACTGGGCCAACACTACTCACTGGGCCAACACTACTCACTGGGCCAACACTGCTCACTGGGCCAACACTGCTCACTGGGCCAACACTGCTCACTGGGCCAACACTGATCAATGGGCCAACACTGCTCACTGGGCCAACACTGCTCACTGGGCCAACACTGCTCACTGGGCCAACACTGCTCACTGGGCCAACACGGCTCACTGGGCCAACACTGCTCACTGGGCCAACACTGCTCACTGGGCCAACACTGCTCACTGGACCAACACTGCTAACTGGGCCAACACTGCTCACTGGGCCAACACGGCTCACTGGGCCAACACTACTCACCACTGCTCTGTTACTATAGTTAAAGAAATAAAACCGATGGATGGCTTGTGTGTAAGATGTTTCAGTATTAGTTCCCAGTTCTATATTAACGTGCTAGCGGGCATTGATTTAATATGTCAGGACAACTAGGTACTGGACGATAATTTATTAAAAAAACTAGAAACTGGCTGATAATTTATTTAAATTAAATACCCTTGGAGACCCATCTCTACCAGGAGTCTCGATTAGTGCCCGGTTGATGGCAATAGGCTCACCCCCTATTACATGGGACTTAAACATAACTAGCAAAATGTGAATGTACTCTAAAAGAGTACACCTCTGCTTACGAATATAAATATACAAAAAAAAGAAAAAAAATCATTCTTTCTTTCTTTCTATATGAGAATTAAACATAACTGGCGATATGCAGATGCCATACACACCTCTATAGTGCCTACCCATTTAAGAATACAGCCGTGATGTTACATTATCATTAGGTATCTAAATCACCGATTTTCAAAATCAATTCAGCTAGCAGCAAACTATTAAAGGTGATATCGTAGCCTCAACAGCCAATGCGTTGCTTAACGCAAACCGCATCGAAATCGGGTCAGCAGTTGCTGTTGAGTGCTCATATCCGGCGATTATACCTACTTGTGAAGTATTAGAGGTCGTATTGAAGGTAATATATTATACTTTGCTTGGTAAAAACGAGTTAGAATAAGAGTTATCTAAACGCCAGTACTGGTAGATAGTACTGAAAGTTAGTACTGGAAGATAGTACTGGAAGCTAGTACTGGAAGATAGTAATGGGAGCTAGTACTGGAAGATAGTACTGGACGATAGTACTGGATGCTAGTACTGGAAGTTAGTACTGGAAGCTAGTACTGGCAGCTAGCAGTGGAAGATAATGGGAACTAGTACTGGGAGATAGTACTGGAAGATAGTCCTGGATGCTAGTAATAGGAGCTAGTACTGGAAGATAGTACTGGAAGCTAGTACTGGAAGATAGAACTGGAAGATAGTAATGGGAGCTAGTACTGGAAGATAGTACTGGAAGATAGTACTGGATGCTAGTACTAGAAGATAGTACTGGGAACTAGTGCTGGAAGCTACTTCTAGAAAGTTGGAATAAAATAGAATAGAACACTCGTTCGCCGTGTGGTTTGTTTACCACAGTGCCGGACGTAAAGAATAGCACCACCCCATTTCTTGCCGTGGGTGTCATAAAAAGCGACTCCCACGGCCAGTCACCAAAAAAAAAAAAACAACAAATCAAATGCATTTTAACACAATACTGCGATCGGCAACCCGCCTGCCAAGTGTGGCCATAAGCAAACCCCTTGCTTGGGGAGGCCATGTCTAGCAGTGGACGTCTTTCGGCTGAAATCACGGCTCGGTTGGCGCAGTGGTTAAGCGATTGACTGCTGCACTGCGTGTTGCGAGTTCAATTCCCGCACGGAACAAATATTTGTATGACAAGTAGTTGTTCCGGGGTTCCGGGTCTGGCGGGAGTTTAAATGTTTCTAAACGCACCCACAATACAGGAGTAATTCCTAGTGTGGGGCAACACTTATAGGGTTCCGTTCCAAAATGGTAAAAAGGAACCCTTTTGGTGAGACTAAGTCTGTCTGTCTGTCTGTCGGATATCTCAAGATCAACCAACCCCCCTGATGCTATCAACTTCAAATTTAGAATAGTTTTAGATGACGTTTGCCCAACTATTTTGGAAACAAGATTTTTTTTTAATCTTTTTTGCAAAAGGGAGTCTTAAAAATTTGAAGTAGGCATGAGGAACAGGGTGTAAAGTTCACTCATCCACCATAGAAAAGGGAGGATCCTCCGACCAGACGGGTGTCGTGTCTGGTGGGCAACTGCCCGACGTTTGATGTCGGGACGTTGTATATATGCTAGTTGCGTAGTAAACTCTGATTGCGCGATGCAGGATTCGCGTGACGTCAGTGTGACGCGTTGTTCGTATGTGGCGATGTTGATGCCGTTACATCAATCCTCTCCGGAGACCGGAGGTCGATAGTGGGCTGAGTCGTGTATCTTGCGATACTTGCCAGTGCCAGTTGAGGGTTCCAGTGAGTCGAAAGCTGGTGCCGCATAGTTCTCGGTGAGTCGGAACTGTCTGCGGTGATTCCCCAGTGAGTCGGGGTGGCGCTGCGGTATGCTCCAGTGCGTCGGATGTAGTACAGCGCCGGGTTGTGGCTGGCTGCTGGCGTCGACCAGGAGAGGCATGTGCTCTGCTTGTGGACCGGCCGAAAGTGCAGTGTGCTGTGCCAAGGTTGCTGATGAGGCTGTGGGTGATGACCAGGAATGCGCGTCCGCTGCATGCTGGTGGTCAGGATACCCGTTGAAGCCGTGGTTGCTGGCTGGCTGTGTGACTCGCCGCTCGAAAGCTTGAGGAAGTGATGATGATGATGACGTCACGCTGAAGTCTGCGCTGACGTTCATACTCGGGGTCACCAGTTTGGTGGCATGAGGAACAGGGCGTAAAGTTCACTCATCCACCATAGAAAAGGGAGGATCCTCCGACCAGACGGGTGTCGTGTCTGGTGGGCAACTGCCCGACGGTTGATGTCGGGACGTTGTATATATGCTAGTTGCGTAGTAAACTCTGATTGCGCGATGCAGGATTCGCGTGACGTCAGTGTGACGCGTTGTTCGTATGTGGCGATGTTGATGCCGCTACACTAGGGCATGTGTATCATATGAAATAACGCTGTTTGCACATTCTCAAACATCTTTTTCTCCGAAGTTTGCATAGATAAAAATCTGAAATTATTCTATGTGATAGAAGTGTATGTAAAGACTACAGGAAAAATAAAATGATGTCTCTAAATAGCACAGTTTTTCGGAAATCATCAACATCATATATACGTACGGACCCTCGGTGTGCGAGTCCGACTCGCTCTTGACCGGTTTTTTTGTTTTTTAACTATGAATGATGATGATGATGATGATGATGATGAGAACACTCTTTATTAAAATAAAGATAAGAATAAAGATAAGAGATTTAAGAGAGGTTGAGAGATTTTTTAAGATATAAATGTACAAAAATAAACTAGAAACTGGTGCTGAAGCCAGTACTGAACCTTAAAAAACTAAAAATAGGTACCTACTGGTATTATAATCCCAAAGCCCCGTTTTTATTTGGTTGTTTTCTATGAAGCAATTTAGCTAATGAATCATACTTTTATGTTCCGTTAGAAAACATTACAGTTGGCTTGACCCCTGCAATAGAAAATATTTGTTCTCCATTGCTTTCATCAAAAAGTCATACAATGGATCAAATCTAACTTAGAGAGATGTGTTAATTATTCTAATGCTTCTTCTAATTATTCTAATTCTTTAAATAAATATCTGATATAGTCGCGATTTTGATCAAGACCTGACACCTCAAACCTCACCTGCAAATTGCAAAAAACGTAAGAACATTTGAATTTTGCGGGATACAGCACGACCACCTAAAGACGCAGATATATGCCAGTGACCTTGAGTGGTTAGCTTGCGTGTTCTGTACTGAGCTCACGCAACGCGTCGTACGTTCAGCCAGTAACAGGACTCGCCCATCAAGGAGCGCTGTCCCCAATTTGACGCATTATTAATTTATTATACACAAACCAAAAGGTATTTTAATAAAATGCGTATACTAAAAGATCAATAATTAAATTATCTTTAAATTGGTGAAGGTTTCAGAAAAATACGCTTGGTAGATTTTGCACCATTCTCAGTTTTTTATCCGAGTTAGACGTAACTTTACATATTAATTTCACTATGTAATATAATTATAATCTAAAATAGGTATTCGTATATTAAGTTATTAAAAAAATTCTCTAATTTAACATATATTTTTTCCAAATCATTAACACTACTCGTTTAGACGTGATGTTCAGTATAAACTCATCAAAAGTCGGTTATCGTCGCCTTAAGGCCCTGTCTCCACCAAAGCGGAAACGAGTGGAGAGGAGAGCAGATGTTTGGTAAACGACCAATAAGATATCGTTATTTCAATGCGATGGTACGATAACGGTATCTTATTGGTCGTTTACAAAACATCTCCTCTCCAAACAATCGACTCGTGCAGACATGTCCTTCCCGCGGGGGTTCAGCTCAGTGCTGCCAGAAATTAAACACCGTTTCATGTGATTTAAAACAAAAAACCATCTAATCTTGGTAAGTTATCATTATTGCGGTTAGTTCAAAAAACTTATTAAGTACGTACAAACGTGACTTCGGACTACAACGACTTTTTATGTACTTCACAAAGTAATGACTGTCTTGCAAATTAGTCTAAGGATGTAACCGACATTTTGACTATTAAACTAAATGTAAATTGTCTTTGGCAAAAGCAAAGCAAAAGTAAAGGGTTAGTTTACCGTTTTGTATCGATTTTTTTTTCTGAACGTAGGTATTTTGGTAATAACCAAGTTCTGAGAAATATGATCAAGAATAACATACTTACTTATATTTTTTCTGCTACCACAAACTATATTGATTTGGCATTTTATTTGTTCAAGATAAGCCTACTTTTATCATTTAAGCGCCCTAAGGCTCCTACAAATTGGTATGAATAATATAACCTCCAATAATTCCTTTGTGCGAGACTGGTATCTGCACTAGGAAACCCTGTCACACAGATCACCATGCCCCCCCCGCCTAAACAGTGTTGAGTATTAAAACTTAAAGATAATATTAACAAATTATTTTAACCTTTGGTAGAAGAATCAAAATTATAGGAAAAATAAAAAAAAGAGATGAAAAAGGAAAACCGGCCAAGTGCGTGTCGGGCCATTTTAAGATCACACACTTCTTATAGGTTTTCCTGTAACCTATATGTAAAGAACTAATTTCTGTATTTTTATCAAAATTTTAGGCTCAATAGTTTCGGAGATACTCGTATGGGGGGGAATGGGCATTTTAAATAATTTCAAAAGTATGTATTTTAAAATTATAAAAAATATACATATACAATTCTTAAAAGAAGGCCTTTCATTTGATATGTCACACGGCAATTTTTTTTTTTTTCTATGTTGCCTCCCAAAAGTGACCTCCATATTCAATATTAATTTATTTACGTAACACGTCCGTGTTTGTGTCACAGAAGTTCATATGTGTACCAAATTTCAACTTAATCGGTCCAGTAGATTCGGAGCCAATCAGCTGTGACAGACGGACAGACAGACATACACACGAGTGATCCTATAAGGGTTCCTGTTTTCTTTTGAGGTACGGAACCCTAAAAAAGAGAGAAAAAACGATCTTTAAGGTAATGGTAAAAACCATTGGCCCATAACGACAGTTAAGGCTATGATAATGATGATGTTGGGTATTTCATTAAATCAGTGACAGGATTCTTGAATGACGGTACAAAAAATCTTCGTATAACTCATTATTAAGTTCTAGGGTAATCTTTAAATCGTGACTTCTTAGTTAAGTTACTTAAATCATTTTGTTCAAATATTGTAATAACTGACTAATTCGGGTTAACCAGCACCCAAGGTGAGGTTCAGAGGAATTATTAGTTAACTTACATGTTTGTCATAATGCTACTTTACATAACTTGACCTCAAGTTTAAGTTATATACCTTGATATGTCACTGACGTATGTTTTTAGGGTTCCGTATTCAACAAGGAACCCTTTATAGTTCCGCCATGTCCGTCTGTCTGTCCCTAGATTAGCTTAGAGACTCTTAGTACTAGAAAGCTGTAATTTGGCATGGGTACGTATACATTTTGAAAACACACAAGAAAAGTGGGGGTGATATTTTTATCCTCCTCTATCCCATGGTGTGGGGTATCGTTGGATAGGCCGTTCAAAAGTATTGCGGGTTTGTAAAAACTGTTTTACGATTCAGGGATTTGTTTACGTAATATTAAGCTTTAAAGTGCTATTTTTTGTTAGAGTCAAGTGCCCCCCCCCCCCTGCCAGTTAAATGGTTGTTTTTGGATATGTGAAAAATTTCATGGCAGTAGTACATCATATATAACGAAATTTAAAGGAAAACTAACAGAGCTAAGTAGGCTTTACAAGTTAACGAGTAATATAGTCAACCAACATACATTTTCAGTTGGAGAATTGACCGTGACGTATATCGATGTATGGGAGAACATGTTTTTCAACTAAAATATTAAGTTTGTTTTTGGAATAAATAATAATAATATAATAGGTAATAATAATAAGTTTATTTCAATGATTGTTTACATTTACAATGATAGACATGTCATTATAGGCTGTATTATTTTCTTGTTACAAATGAATTAGACATCTGTAGCCGAACTAGGTGAAAGCCTGTATTTCGGCTATCAGCGCCAAACCCCTAAAATAATGATTAACACTTAGCAATAGCCATCAAGTAGAAATGTTGAAATTCATCCCAACTACGGAACCCTTCATTGTGCGTGGTCCGACACTAACTTTTCCGGTTTTAATATAATAAAGTTTGCAAATCAATATGGAATTAATTTGACATTGGGGTTTCTTGGTCTATCAGTCGGAGACATATTGTGTGATTTGTCATTATACATACAGTACCGTCCGTTTAAAAACGCTCGCAGTTATGAAATATCTCGAAGGCAAATTGGCATAATTTCGACATACAGGGCACCCCGACCAAATGGGTGGATAGGTTAGGTTGAGGTGGCCCAGCCGGAGATCGCAGAAGTCGCACTAGATCCCATGATCCCCGGTGCAAGTGTGGTAACGGAACACTGAGGTGGTTTTTAGTCAGTAAGAGTCTGACAAACCCCTCCGCCCGTCCCAGGGTGGAGGACATTCATGTGAATTTTGCCAAATCGGAAACAAAACAAAAAAAAAGTTAGGTTACAACTGTGACCGGACGGAGCCCGCATAGGCGGGTAGGCACCAGTCAGGATCGGCGTTAAAGAGTGCTTAAGTGCCCCCCAGTATAAGTGTAAGAGGAACACGGGGTGGTTTTAGTCAGTATAGAAGTCTGACAGCCCCTCCGTCCGCCCCAGGAGGACATTCATCAGGATTTCCACACCTTAACGAAAAAAAAAAGTATAGAACTGAGACCAATCGCGCGCGAGCCGAGTGAGCGGAAGCGGTGAGTCGGGGCCGTTAATTGGGTCACCACTGCTCTAAGGCAGACTTACTGTAAAGGAAAAAATTATGACGAGCGGAGTACTGGTGGACCTCGACACCGGGCTGCAGGCAGTCCAGGGAAGCTATGCCATCTCTAGATGGCAGACTAACCAGGCGTCTACTACGCCTGGACAGGAACGGCCTGCGCCTGGTGACTGGAACCATCACAGGACACTGCTTACTTCCACACAACAGGCATAACGGACAGTCCTCTGTGCAGGGCATGCATGGAGGCTGAAGAAACCGTTGCGAATTTGCTGTTAAAATGCATAGGCGTCACACAAATCAGAACAGACCGTCTATGATAGTCCCTAATACAAAACTGACAACTTAGTACCGAACTAAGTCTTCAGTTTTGTATACAGCGTGTTACGGAAAGGGTATATACATAAAAACAGGGTGAAGAGTGCATCTGGTTCAGAATCTCTATACAAAATGTCAGCTCAAAAAGAATAACTTTGAAAATGTTTGATAGTTTTTTTATTTCTATAGTTTATTAAATTGAAATCATAACAAACGTGTCACCGCACTACGAGGGTCACTATCCATTATCTGTGTCTGTACGCCTATTCCACACACACACCTGCCACAGCCCTGCGACATGGCGCCGCACCGACACGCGGCGGCGCGGGCGGCACGATTGGCGGCGGAGTCAAACGAATGGATTAAAACGTGTACCGATCAGCTGACTTGGTCTAGTCATGTGTAGAATTCAATTGGAAACATTTTATTTTTATTAGATAATTGATTTTTAACTTTATAATTATGTAGGTATTATTAAAAAAATGTTGCCATGTAGTTTGTTATTACCAAAAGAATCCGTGTCTTTGTTATGTATATACCCTATCCGTAACACGCTGTATAGAACGGTATTTCAATCACAGTTACGTTCTTATTACAAAAACTGTGTTCCCATCCCACACTTGCACCGGGGATCATGGGATCATGTGCGACTTCCGTGATCCCTTGCTGGTGCCGGCCCGCTCTTGCGGGCCACCTCAAGTCTGGTGGAGGGGAGGGGTTTGACCCCCCAGCGACGTCTAAAAGGACGCGCATGGAACACTACGCGCCGCCACCTCGGGTCATGACGCATATCCCTCACCCAGGCTCCTCCATCTGTCACGGTCTAGTGTGTCTCTAGCCCACAGGGCACCAGCTGTCTCCACTATGTCATCGTTCCAGCGTTTGCATTGACTTCCTCTACTACTTTTCAATCCATCTCTAATTTGCCTCCATCACATCTTAAGACCACTTATCGCGGAGCACATATGACCAACCCATCTCCAAATCAGTCATTTTGTATGGAAGGTCAAGTACCTTAACACAAATATTTTTGTTATATATTTAAATACTTCCATCAAAAAAATTATGTCATGGTTTTCCTTAAGGCATTAAAAATACGCCCTTCCTTATAAAATAATATGCAAATTCTTCATCAGCTTCTTATCAATGTTTATTGTTATCACAAATATTATTTATTATATTAGGTAAATAACTAAGGTATTAAAATTATGATTGATGTAAAACATGGTGTTGTCATTTGAAGAGAAACATAATAGTAAAATCTAAGCTAAATTAATAAAGCTTAGATTTTGTTTGTGTTTTTGTTTGAACGCGCAAATCTCTGAAAGTACCAGTCGGATTTGAAAAAATGCTTTTTCATTTAATAGCCCAGCTCTTGAAGAAGGTTGGAGGATATTAACACCACGCTACAACCATTAGGAGCCGAGCAAAACGAAAAAAAAACTGAAAGAACTCGAAACGCAAACGAAGTAACGGGGTACAGCTATGAGGATATATTTTATGTTAAAACAAGAAACACGCGGACAAAGTCGTGGACAGAAGCTTAGTTTACTAAACAAGTTTGTTTGGAAGCTTATATAAAAGGTTAAAAGCCTGTTCTGACCATTAATTTCATACCGAGATGTCTCCGTGCCTCGGAAAGCGAGTATGGTCTCGGCTGTCATTCGGAAATCTTTTACTATTTTGACGGGTAGTCAGGATAGCCGTCTTTGATCTGTTGGAGGCCCTGGGCACTTAAGGATATGGAGAATGCAGGATACAAGAGCGCGCTCGAAATTTTTAGCACCCCGCCTCGGATTGGTTAGGATTTCTTTTGACCGTTCATACAGAAATAGTAGTTACTTTGTCAACTTATGCAGATAAGTTTGGGAATTAAGCAATGATATTATAAGTAAAAAGTGGTAGATAGGATATACACCATCCCATTTCTTCCCGTGGGTGTCGTAAAAGGCGGCTAAGGGACTTTACTAGAGAATGGGCAGCAATTCTCTATGCATTTTTGCAAGCGTGGCGATTATGGCCAATCCCCCCTTTTTTTGGGGAGGCCTATGTCCAGCAGTGGACGTCTTTCGGCTGAAATGATGAATTATGAGGATATACACGCTCCGCAAGTGGCACGTCAAAATTTGGCTAATTAGCCACATTTTCTTCGTCATAGCTCATTTTCACTCCCGATAGTTACTAAATGCCATTCCACTTCCACGTGCCATCATCTAATAGTGTGAAATTGTGCCGTTCGTCTCTCTCGTTCTTACCTCCGTTCTTATCTACGTTTTTTACTTATAATATCATTGGAACTAAGAAAACGCAGGACGGACTTAAGAGCAAGCTGAGCGAGCTCGAAAATTTTAGCACCCTGTCTGAAATTTACTTAGCTTTTCTTTTGAAAGCCTCTAGCTACGACGCTGGCAGGAACTAAGAAAACGCAGGACAGACCTATGGGCAAGCTGAGCGAGCTCGAAAATTTTAGCACCCCGTCAGATTTACTTAGCTTTTCTTTTGAAAGCCTCTAGCTACGACGCTGGCAGGAACTAGGGGGCCGCATGGATTGCGGGGTCCTGGGCAATTGTGCAGAGTGGCCAATGGCAAAGACGGCCTTGGTATAGTTACAAGCCAAAAAGTCTGACAACCAGTCTTTCCAAGGGGTATCTGGACTACCACTGTTCACCAGATAAATTATGAATAGTTTATTTGTGGAAGTAGGTTTGTACAAACACTTTTACACGTCAATCAATTTTAAAAACTAAATGAAGTTGGCGTTTCCTATCTGACTACTCTAAAAAATAAGACACAGGTCATAGTCTCTTTTAAAGTCCAGATATAATCTTGGTCAGATCATGTGAAGACCATGTAGATTGGTGTCTGAAATGGTCTTTTGAGAAAATAACCACACAGTGTTGTTGGATGGTTGAGTGGACCTGTCCAGTCAGTGTACGCATTTGTCAGTAATCGTGCATCTCAACTCAGAACTTAAGGAGCTCAACGATTCGACGAACAATACCAAAGAAAGGACATTTGGGTAGGCCGCATAAATTATTCAAGCTGCCAAACCAAGATTAGAACTAACTGAGAGAGAAAAATAAAAAAACAATGACCCACATAGTTAAATTATGAACCAGTTTTATACTAATAACGAACGCACCTTGGTATGTCTTAAATAAGAGTCTCCATCACGACCTCTGCATCAATACCGTAATAGATGAAACAGAAAGGACAAAACCGTACAAAGAGCGAATTACAAACCATCCAAACATCCTAGCCGTAAACCTGATGAACACCCAAACAGTCGCTAGAAGACTAAAGAGAAAGATTCCTCAAGACCTTATTTAAGAGGCTGTAAGAATAAACGGGGCAGTCACTGGACAGCTTCTGTACAAAACCGTTACTAATTAACAAACATAATTGCTGAATATCTGCAAGAATGATAGATTGCAATAAGAAAGAAAGAAAAAAAAAAGTTTTTTGCTGTGAGTTAAAAACGACAGCTACAGTTACATTTCCCCGCTTTCGAAATCAATAAAAGCCCTATCAGACGGGAATACGATTAGAAATTACAATTAAATAAAAATTACTATGTCCTGCCTTGATAACATTGCCAATGAACTTGATTTTATCTGTAAACTGTGTTCCGTTCTTATCGTTTATGTGGGCGTGTGTTGTCGCGCGGACATACGCGGGAGGATCTGAGGTGGCCTTAAGATTAGTCGGTGCAGTCTTTTGATTAAATGTGTTTTTATTATGACATTGGGTTTACGGCTGTATTAGCAGCGTCCCGCGGTTTCACCCGCATAACTCTCAATCCCGTGAGAATATCGGTAATCTAATATAAAAACTAAAAGTGTAATAGTAAAATAAAAAGTAAATAGCATAGAGTAATAATAAAATAAAAAAGTAATCGTAAAATAAAAAGTTTCGTTTGGTGCCGGACGTAAAGAATAGCACCATCCCATTTCTTCCAATGGGTGTCATAAAAGGCGACTTAGGGAAAATGCATAGATAACGCTGCTGCCCATTCTCTAGTAAGCTAGAGAATGGGCAGCAGCGTTATCTATGCATTTTTAAAACCATACTGCGATCGCCACCCCGCCTGCGTTCATACCGTTCATACAGAAATAGTAGTTACTTTGTCAACTTATGCAGATAAGTTTGGGAACTAAGCAATGATATTATAAGTAAAAAGTGGTAGATAGGATATACACCATCCCATTTCTTCCCGTGGGTGTCGTAAAAGGCGGCTAAGGGACTTTACTAGAGAATGGGCAGCAGTTCTCTATGCATTTTTGCAAGCGTGGCGATTATGGAAAATCCCCCCCTTTTTGAGGGAGGCCTATGTCCAGCAGTGGAGGTCTTTCGGCTGAAATGATGATGACGATGATGAAAATAAAAAGTAAATTAATATTAAAATAAAAAGTAAATGTTAAAGTAATAATAAAATAAAAAGTAAACAGTAAAGCAATAGTAAAATAAAAAGTAAATTAATAGTAAAATAAAAAGTAAATATTAAAGATATAATAAAAAAAAAAGTAAATAGTGAATTAATAGTAAAATAAAAAGTATCCCACGTCCTAATCCAGGTCATGGTCTACTCGTGAGCAACATTTCATTTAAATCAGTTCAGCCGTTTTAGCGTAAAAGCGTAACAAACAAACAAACTCACTTTTGCATTTATAATATTAAGTTAGGATTTCCCTAATTGGTTGGCGGAAATAAGTAGCACTTTGACTTTGAGCTGGCCTAACGTAGTACGAGGTTTCAATAGAGTAAGGACCAGCTAAAGATAGGGTTTGTTATTGATTCCTAATTGGGCGAATCGACACTCATAAATAACATGATTTTTTCTGTAGGTGATTTGCACAAATTTAATTTATTAGTGAGCGAATCGACTACTCCAGAAATAAGTATTAGGCATTTGACACATTTTTAATTTTATAGAAAACAAGAAAGAAAGAAAAAGAAAAAACCGGCCAAGTGCGAGTCGAACTCGCGCACGAAGGGTTCCGTACCATTATCTATAAAAATGGCAAAAAAACACGTTTGTTGTATGGGAGCCCCCTTAAATATTTGTTTTATTTTAATTTAGTTATTTATTTTTAAAGTCAATATATCTACATATTCTGTGAATATTTCAAGCATCTACCTGTTGCCGTTATCAATATAGAGCAAAAACGAGCAAAAAAATCATGTTTGTTGTATGGGAGCCCCCTTAAATATTTATTTTATTCTATTTTTTAGTATTTGTTGTTATAGCGGCAAATATATCATCTGTGAAAATTTCAACTGTCTAGCTATCACGGTTCATGAGATACAGCCTGGTGACAGATGGACAGACAGACGGCGGAGCCTTAGTAATAGGGTTCCCGTTTTACTCTTTGGGTACGGAACCCTAAAAAGTACATCAGAAACTATATTTAACAATTATTTTTGTACAAGTTTATATTTTATTCATTCAGCAAAATGAATGTTTATGAGCAGTGGTGGCCTCGACTTACAAGTTGTAGGTCCTGGGTTCGAACCCAGACATGTGCTTTACATTGTGTAATTTATTTCATCACCACTGCTCTGTTGTTTTCCTTCACAGTTTTTTAAGCACATGGAACTGAAAGGTCATAATTTCGACCCATGCAGCTATTATTACTTCTCCACGAGCTCTTCACTAACGACTTAACAAGTCATGTTATATAAATAAAATCAATTTAGGACAGTATTCTACTTAAAGTAAGATATTGCACACAATGTATTAAGTTATATATTATGTATTTATTTACATAAATATACATAATTACGGCATAGAGGCTAGGTCTTACCGTAAGCGGCAAAAGCTTTTAATATACACCACCTGCTCGATAATCTCAAAGTATATGTCATGCAAACCTAACTTATAGTAGAATTAGTTATACTAGAGTCTAGCTGTCAATGTATGTCATTATAGACTCAATAAATAATAAAAAATTAAAGCGTAAGCTGAAAGAACATTAATTACTTCGACTCAATTATAACTGAACTGTTCATAGCGTGTTGATCAAATCTCAGGCCTGCCAGGTTTGCGGGTTTGTCTCAAAGGGATATCGTGGCCCTGGCACACAGGCAACTGAAGGAACACGGGTGGGGTTTAGCCTGTTAAAGTCTGACAAGCTCAGCCCAGAGCGGGAAAAGTTATTTGATAATTTCCCATCCCAAAAAAAAAAAAGACCGTGGCATGCTAAAACTGACCCTGGATGTCTAATTGTGTGCTTTGTTTGAGTATAAGGAACTTGTAATTTATAAAATAAATAAATAAAGCGCCCGTGACATAAGAAATTGCTTAATCCCCTAGGTGAATAATGTACTACCTATAACAATTTCTTGCTTACCCATGGTTGAATTTGACTTATAAGATAAAGTCGATTTATAATTAGTTATTATTAATTACTTAGTCGATTTACAATTATTATTAAGCTAAGAGACTCATCAACATCATCGGCGTAGCATTTTCCCAACTGTTTTGCGGTCGGCTTCCAGTATAACTGGATGTAGCTATACCGCCATTTTACATGGAGCGACTGCCTAACTGACCTCCACAACCCAGTTACTGGGTAATAAGATACTCCTTGTTAAGACTGCTTGTCAGACTTTCGGACTTCTGACGATCCGTAACGACTGTTAAAGATCCACGAATGACAGCCGGGACTAACGGCTTAACGTGCTATCCGTTTAAGGGTAATTAAGCTAAGGGACTATACTAAGTCCGAAATCTTTTAAAAAGTCTGGTTCCTTCTCTGTACTACAGTTACAGGCAAATATTACTGAAAAAGTAATTAGTCAGAGTTGCATTATTCCATACAATGCTTTTTAGGGTTCCGAACCAAAATGGTAAAAAGGAACCCTTATGTTGAGACTGTCTGTCTGTCTGTCATACCTGAAATTTAAAAAAAATATTTCTTTGTTGCAAAAGGGACTGAAAGGGGGTCTTAAAAATTGGAAGTAGGGCTACTATGTGGGGTATCATATGAAAGAGCGCTGTTTGCACATTCCCAAACATTTTTTTTTTTAGGTGGCTTATTGTCCTACTTTTGATGAAAAATGTGAAAAAAAACATACCGTTCCCCTTATCTCCGAAGTTTGCAGAGATAAAAATCTGAAATTATTCTATATGATAGAAGCTTATGTAAAGATTACAGGAAAAATAAAACCATGTCTCTGAATAGCACAGTTTTTCAGAAATCATCAACATCATATATTCGTACGGAACCCTCGGTGCGCGAGTCCGACTCGCTCTTGACCGGTTTTTTATTTAATTTTAATGCTATACAATGCTTTTTCAATCAGTTTTCCATTCAAAATGCTGTCAAAAACATCAAATTTCGTTGCAGTCGGATAAAAACGAATGCACGGTGCATTGCACTCTCTTAAGGCGACGATAACCGACTTTTAATGATTTTATACTGTACATCACGTCTAAACAAGTAGTGTTAATGATTTGAAAAAAAAACATGTTAAATTAGAGCATTTCCTCAATAACTTAATATGTGAATATTTTAGATTATGTTTATATTACATAGTGAAATAAATTTGTAAAGTTATGTCTAACGCGGATAAAAAACTGAGAATGGTGTTAAATCTACCAAGCGTATTTTTTTTAAACCTTCACCAATTTAAAGATAATTTAATTATTGATCTTTTGTTATACGAGTTTTATTAAAATATCTTTTGTTTTGTGTATAATAAATTAATAATGCGTCAAATTGGGGACAGCGCTCCTTGACGGGCGAGTCCTATTACTGGCTGAACGTACGACGCGTTGCGTGAGCTCAGTACAGAACACGCAAGCTAACCACTCAAGGTCACTGGCATATATCTGAGTGTTAAGCTGCGAAACCCAAGGAAGATAATGTCCTTTTTTATATGTTTAGCAAATTCCTGCTGGCCATATTTAATCATACAAAATACGTTAGGTAACGCTCTTCTGCCCAATCTCAATTCGCTCACAGTCGAACCGCATCTCAAAACAAGTTTCTGTAGTAAGAAACCATTACTTTACGCAAATGTATTTATTTTCAATGCAGTGACATATATTTAAATGCAAATTGAAGTCTACTATGGTAAAATATAACATACTCATCTAAGAGTAATTTATCTAAGTCGAATCGTCTTTGGAAACGGCAAATGTTTTGTTTTTTAGAAATAGATTTCTAAGAAATTCTTAAGTCTTAGTATTTGCAGATAACGGTCGGTAGTTTTTTTTAGAAATCGGAGTAAAAAACAGAAAGAAAATATTTTTATTTGCGGTAAACATGACGCAAAGAAAGAACACAAACGCAAAAAAAAACCGGCCAAGTGTGTGTCGGACCACGCACAATGAAGGGTTCCGTAGTTGGGATGAATTTATCCCAAAAACAAAAATGTTCTCCCATACATCGATATACTTCTTGGTCAATTCTCCAACTGCAAATAATGTGAGTTGGTCGACTATTACTCGTTAACTTGTAAAGCCTACTTAGCTGTGATAGTTTTTCTTTTAATTTCGTTTACTACTGCCATAATTTTTTTACATATCCAAAAACAACCATTTAGCTGGTAGGGGGCGACACTTGACCCTAACAAAAATTAGCACTTTAAAGCTTATTATTAAGCAAACGGATCCCTGAATCAAAAAATAGTCATGACAGAACCTCAATATTTTTGAACGGCCTATCCGACGAGACTGCGGGAAGCGTAGCTTTACTTTAGATTCTCCGAAGCAAAGTTGAAATGTCTCCTGCACTTTAATTTATTCATATATATTCGTGCTCTGTTACTAGCTTAAACCGCATGATTATAATGAATAATTTTTCCAAGTATTTTTCCAAGATGACTTAGGAATTAAACAAAAAACGTTGTCTTAATTTATAAATCAGCTGATTTATAAATTAAGGCGGCCACTTAAGGTATTCTGGGTATTACAGATTGTACTTCGGTGAGTGTGCCCAATAACTCCACGACCTCATTCCACCGACCCCCTTCTATTATCGGACATCTAGACGCCCTGCAGGTTACCATCCCTTCCTTGTTGCTATTCCACCAATTCGCACTAAGCGTTTCCAAATGTCTTTTATAATGCGCACAGCAAAAGAGTGGAACTCTATACCTGCGTCTGTGTTTCCGAACGCATACAACCCTAATCTCTTCAAAGTTAGAGTGAACAGGCTTCTTCTGGGTAAGCTCACTCCATCGTCGACTTTGTATCTGTCACCTCTGCCCTAGACTAAGGTCAAGAGCAAACCCATCCTAAATAAATAAAAAATAATAATAATTATAACAGCTGCACATGTCAATCGAGCAATGTTAAGCTACGCTTGGTGCGATCGCGCTTTGGATGGGTTAAAAAACAGCTGTTTCCTACATTTATGTTCGAATAATTCGTTAAAATGTAGGGAACAGCTGATTTTTTTTTCGCGATTTCAGGTTTGGTCCCATAGTAAAAGTTGTTCATAATGATGAGTACAGTGACCCCTTAAGAGGTTATCGAAGTTTTAAAAATAATCATACTACTTCCATCTGAAAAACTGTAGGGACTAGCCAAACAAATAAATTTTCTGAAATAATTTTAGGATTTTCCATAACTTTGTCATCTGAGAAAATCAGAAACAAGAATGCTCTTTTGTAGCCTTATCATGCCGAAACTACTGAACCGATTTTCATGAAATTACCCAGGTACCTAAATAATAACATTGGATATTTTTCTTCCTAAAAAGCTTTAAATTCTAGACGGAATTGCTGCGAGCTGCGAGGCTCGCAGCAGTTTATGGAATTAGAATTGCATAAACTTAGGTAAAAATATGCAAATAAGATCACGTTTTAAAACACGTGTCGAAGCCAAAAATACACAATTTTAGTCCATCACTAAATAATATTATTATTTTCTATATTTCTAGATTTTTCCACAGACTGGTCTAAAAGTAATCAATTTATTAATACAACATTCTACGAGTAATTAATTAGAATAAAACAGTCGAACTTTATATAAAATATAAAAAAATTCGTTGAATAAAATACTATAGGTACGTACAGATAAAATAGTTCCGTCAAATCAAATCAAATTAATAATCAAATCAATTAATAAAAAAAAATGTTATTGTACAATAAAGTTGTTATAAAAAATATAGTGAGCCGTGTACATTCTGCTGGAGTTTTCGCATGCTCATGAGCAAAATTATGAAATAGTTAGTGGAATTATTTTAACAAGTCCAGATCATGCACAAAAGTGTATCAATTATATTAAACTGTTGAGATGTCACCGAAAGATACCGAGACCGTCGAGCTTAAAGGCTCGTGCAGAGAGAATAGTAGCACAATTTCTGTGTCGCTGCCTGTCGCGCCCTCTATATCCTGCGAGTCTGTACAAGCGAGATGTTTGCTGAGAACAGAGTAACCGACTTCTTTGCGCTCATGAGGAAGCTAAGGGCATCGTTCTTTTCGCGTGTGGTGGCAAGTAAAAATAATATTGCCAAACCTGTACTTTGGAATGGGCAACTAGCTTCATCTCTCTGACTGACCGACCCCTTGACAATTCTGAAAAGTGCCTGTAATAGGTTTATTTGAAATAAATGTTTGAGTTTGAGTTTGAGCTGTTTTTCATTATACTGTGCATTTACTGAAGGAGACAAAAGAAATGATCAATGTTATGATGGGAACATTTGCTTTGGCTACCTTGGTGTGAAATGATGGGTTGTTTTGCTTATTATTTTTCTTTACTGTTTATTGTTAGGTTTGTTTGTTTAGTATAACTTTAGTTTTAGGATAAGTATTCAATTTCCATTTTATGGGTGCTAATGCTTGAAATAAACGATTAATAAAAAAAAAATCACTCTCTCTTTAGATCAGGAGACGGTTCTACTGATCTGGGTTCTACTGATCTGGTATTCATCTCACGATGTGATACTCCCTGGCCGCACCACAGTAGAAAATTAAAGAAAACATGTTTCTAGATAAATTGTACCATTAATTATGTAGGTACTATCAATGATATATTACCTTTAGATGCGTTACCTGCGCTCTATAATGGCAAAGTAAATGCCAGGCAATTGCCTGACATTTACAATAATAATTATTATTATTACGTACGCGCCAATGAACATGCAGCAGCTAGTGACGTAACTAAATATGATAGATAGATTCATTTATTTGCGTATGTTATTCTATGTATGTTCATCTCTTTCTAACAACAGATATCGGTATAGGTCTTTCCTTTTCTTCACGCGCTGTATGATTGTACGCAAGTATTAGCTACATTCATGGCTTACGCTGTTTTTGAGTGAACTAATGTTCGTGTATGACGCGTCTATTTATAATACGTCATTGGGTACTATACGGTACGTGTAATGATTAAAATTGTACCTCAACGAATAATTAAATATAATGAGGTTTTGCTGGCGTGGCTGGACACCTTGGCCGCGCCACCAAAGCAAGGCTATAATTTCTAAAGTAATTAAATTTTCGAATACCTTTAAAGCGTACGGAAAGTAAAAGTTTGACAATGTTGTCCATTGCTTGATGTCAGTGTCAGCCTGTCAGCGCTTGTCAGGGCAGGCCAAAGACAATAAACATTACTGAGTTGCGATTGCGTTAATGGTAAATGACAACAAACAAACAAAACAAATCAAAATGCCGATTGCCGAGTGGAAATTATCTACTTTTGTAACAAACAACAATTACAAGTAAAAAAACCGTGTGTCGCATCTGTGCACTCAACAAAATGCTGTGACTTCGGACGAACTTATCGTCAACAGCGCTGATTTTCAGTAACAACCTCTCGAGTGACATAATGACGTCCCCCAATGTGACATAAAAAGGCATGATAGAAGATAGCCCCCCGTCTGCTCCCCTTAAAAGATGTGGCACTTTACTGAGACCTCACGCAGACTTCTTGAGAGAACTTGAAGTGATGTTGCACTGTTTTGTTTCATTTGCCTCCACTAATGCACGTTAACGAACACTTAATGGTTAATAATCCACCATTATTATTATTACACATTAATATTCGACTAAACACAAATTTTAGAAAATAAAACAAAACTGCTGAACACGACGCTTCACTTTCCCGCCAAGAACCATTTTGCAGTCTTAGTTTCAATAGTATTAGAGTTCAAAATGGCGACTGACAGAACAGAACTACCAATCACGTGACTGTAAAATTCAGTGCTACCAATTGCGTCACGCGTTTAGTTATTGTGAAAGCACAGTAGTTGCCCATTCCAAAGCATAGATCTCTATCTAATCTCTAGTTGAGCTGCACGATTGCTGATAAATGCTTACACTGACTGGACAAGTCCACTCAAATTTGTGTGGTTCTTTCCTCAAAAGACCATTTTAGACACGGATCTACATGGTCCTCACATGATCTGACCAAGATTATGTCTGGACTTTAAAAGAGACTTTGACCCCTAAGTTTGTTGCGCCATTTCTTCTCAGGGGTAGTCAGTTAGGAAATGTCGGCTACATCTAGATTATTTTTTTATTTTTTGTATGTCGTGTAAAAGTGATTCTAATATCATATTTACAGAATAAACGATTTCATTTCATTCCTATGGAGAAGAACGGGCTAGAAACTCAATGGACACTCTATTGGAATCAAATCATAATAATAATTATATTGATTTGCAAACATTGATAATTAGTACATCTGTTTTATTACAATAGTCCTCCATGTTCTACCGTCGCATGCAAATCATATTATTGATTAATTTTCAACAATTTAAATATATTATCATTTTAAATAGGAAAATAAAATAATACAAATTACAAATTAATGTCAGATCGTTTGAATTATATACAGTAGAAAAGTCATAATACGAGAAAAATATCAAATGTCAACAAATTAATAAAAGTAAAATGTCAATTGGAATAACAGCATGTCAATCAGTTAGTGATTCATCATTACGAAGACATCAATAATTGTGTAATAACTATTTTCAATTAATATTTCGTTTTGTGTCCAGTACAGTCATTGTTTTAATAATAATAGGTCCCACCTTTAGTATAAATGCGTGGAGCAATAAAAAAAACATTTTTGCATTAAGGCTTGCGCAGACTGGCGAGATATCGCGGGTGCGACAGGCAGCGCGAAACTTTCCATGAAGTATTCATAGAAATTGTGCTAATAGTGTCGCGTCGGGCCTGTCTGCGGGTGCCTTTAATGCAGTTTTAAGGCTTCTATAGACCGGCGCGACATGCGACGCGACACAAAGGCCCCGCGTTTCGTGCGACGAGCGGTGCCTTTGTGCCTTTAAACCAAGATTTAACAATATCCAGTGTCATTGGGTTTTGCCGTTGGGAACAACCTGTGTTTGGATAAGACTCGCCCCCTATTATTTGGGACTTTTGTAAACATAACGGGTGAAATGTTGGTGTACCTACTACACTCGTACCTGTGTAGATCCACTCAATATTTGTGGTTCTTCCCTCAAAAGAACATCTCAGACACCAATCTACATGGTCTTCACATGATCTGACGAAGATTATGTCTGGACTTTAAAAGAGACTGTGACCTCTGAGGTTTGTTTCGGCCTTTCTTCTCAGAGTAGTCAGATAGGAAACGCCGACCTCATCTAGTTTTTAAAATATTATTGACGTGTAAAAGTGTTTGTAGAAACCTACTTACAGAAATAAAAATCATTTACGTATAATAAAAAGTTTGTTCAGGTGAAAAGGTAAAATACTAAATACAAATTTG
Organism: Tiliacea aurago; assembly: GCA_948098905.1. NCBI lineage: Eukaryota > Metazoa > Arthropoda > Insecta > Lepidoptera > Noctuidae > Tiliacea > Tiliacea aurago. Next base: position 2,402,243 of record OX402605.1, read on the forward strand.
CTTAAATCTACGTAAAATTCTATTGTGTTAAGTGCCTGAACTAGGTTATCCTGTGTTTCAGGCGAGGCAAGGTATAATATTTCTAAATAATCACTTTAATTATAAAAATCTAGTCATTAAATAGGTATTTAACATAATCAGCCTATAATGTTCCCACTGCTGGGACACAGGCCTCCTCTCTTCGAGAGGGAGTGGGCTGTAATCTACCACGCGGGCCCAGTGCGGGTTGGTAGATGTCACATGTCTTTGAATTGTTGGTTCTAGGACATGTCGGTTTCCTCACGATGTTTTCCTTCACCGTTTTGAGAGCAGTGGTGATGAAATTATTTACACAAAGTAAAGCGCCTGCCTGGGTTCGAACCTACGACCTACAACTCGTAAGTCGAGGCCGTTACCACTGGGCCACCACTGCTCACGTGAAAGGTAAATGAAATAAAAATCATTTACCTATAATAAAAAGTTTATTCAGGTGAAAAGGTAAAATACTAAATACAAATTTGCTTAAATCTACGTAAAATTCTATTGTGTTAAGTGCCTGAACTAGGTTATCCTGTGTTTCAGGCGAGGCAAGGTATAATTTTATTTTTATTTATTTATTTATTTAAAAAAAGTGTGGTACAGTCTGTTACACAAATATGATTAAACAATTTAGGGAAAAAATATTAAAGAGCGTAAGTAACAAGATATTTGATCTGGCGTCCTAGCTAGGTTACATGGTAACCTGTATTAAGGTTCGCCAGCCCAGGTCCCCAAAGGAGTACATAAAATTCGATAGACTGGTTTGGACTATCTGGTGAAAACATATTTTAACTTATACTAAATGTGTGAAGTGTTAATAAGTGTGTGTTTTGTGATGAGGTGTGGTGTGGTGTGGTGTGGTGTGGTGAAATATAAGTAAAATATAGTATAATATTTCTAAATAATCAGAAAAGGTCATTGAATAGGTATTTAAAAACATGTAAATAGTACAAAAATCCTACTTGCTAAACTTAATTAGTACAAATACAATTTTTATGCATGCATAAAACCCAACAACAACCACCCACACACCCCACCCCCCCCCACCCCCCACACTCGCCTATGCATAATAACTGCCTCGTTGGTCTAGTGATCGTAAGCGCTATTGCTGAGCACGAGGTCCTGGGTTCGATTCCCAGGTCGGGGAAAATGTTATTGGGTTTTTCCAGAAAGAATTTCTCAGTAGCAGCCCGGAGTCTGTATTTGTGCCCGGCTGATGGCAATAGGCTCGCCCCCTATTACATGGGACTTAAACATAAATGGCGAAATGTGAATGTACTACAGGTACATCTCTGCCTTACTCTTTGGGGATTACAGGCGTGATATGTCAAAGACCAAACCGCAGTAATGTGACGAACTGTGAAATAATTTTGAATCATTCAAAAAGGCTATAGGAAGTGTGGAAACAAAAGGTTTATTCATCCGTTTAGTCATTAAACTGGCTGATAGCCAGACAGTTAGTCAAATGGACAGACACAACGATTGTTCCTTGTGCGGTTAGACTGAGCTAACTTCGGAGTTATCACTATTTAAGTCCTGTTATAAAACTTAGCAAATCATTCTCAGCAATGTTCAGACTCAAAGCATTTAATTTCAATGACACCATTTACAAGCACTTTTGAACTGTCAAGGAGTCGGTCAGTCAGAATTAAGAAGCTTGTTACCCATTCCAAAGCGCAGTAGGTTCCTATGGAGAAGAACGGGCAAGACAGTCCATGGACACCCTTTTAAATTATATTGTTGTAACCCCAAAAATGGGTTGGCGATCACAGTATGGTGTTAAAATGCATAGAGAACGCTGCTGCCCATTCTCTAGTAAGTCCCTTAGTCGCCTTTTACGACACCCATGGGAAGAAAGAGGATGGTGCTATTCTTTACGTCCGGCACCACACGGAACCATGACTAGTTACATAATTAATGTTGAATTTATAATGATATGTGAGAACGATGTAGAAACGAGAGCACCGTGAATTTTTGGTTTAAAATATGAAGCACCCCACAAACGTCAGTTAAAGTTAATGAATCATTAACTAACTTAATTTCAACAAGGTTTCAAATTTAATTATTTTAATCATATTTTATATTGTTTTTTTGTTAATGTGAGGACGTTGCAAGCTTAATAGACTGTAGATCTGTAGACCATTTTCTATTTTGTTAAGTACCTGGTACTTTTAACGGGCCTACGCTGTCCTCTCATACCTATTAACACTGTAATTTGAAAACATAGTAAAAGCCAATTTTATTTAAAAGAGTAACCGTGGAGTTTGTTGCCGGCTCTTCTCCATAGGAAACGACCAATTGGAACCGTGCACCTAGCTTCAGACGTTTCATAAGTGCCCATGTAGGTTTATGTGAAATAAAAATATTTTTGATTTGATTGATTGAAATATAAAATTATATAATTATGTCAATCAATCTGCCCGCCTTTTTCGAACTATATTGGAGTTGGCTCCCTAGTCTAACCAGATGTAGCTGGATACCAGTATTTTACATGGAGCGACGGCCTATCTGACCACCTCAACCTAGTAACTGGGTAACACGATACCCCTTGGCAAGACTGGTTGTCAGACTTTCGTGCTTCTGACGACCCGTAAAGACTGTCAAAGATGACCACGAATGACAGCCGGGACCAACGCCTCGTGCTTTCCGAGACACGGAGGAGTCTCAGTATGTAAAGATGGTGCCACCCATCAACGGACCAACCCCGGCAAGCGTAACTTAACCTGATGAATCGACCCGTATGGCTGTTATTACTAGCCATGTGCTCCTCTAAAAATATCTATGTATTTGTAAGAAACGATAGCATAAATGGGTGACGAGATATTATCAACTATTAAACTAGAAACCGGTGCATTTTCATTTATTTAATTATAGTTTCCATTTATTTTGCCAGCTCCCAAAATTCTAGCCTAGTTAAGTAAATATTAGATAGTTAATGATGAATTACGAGTAAGTCAAAGTAACATCTATAAATACGGCCTTTTTATAAACACGTCATTGCTCCGTCTGTGACAAAAGCAACTTCCTACTAATATTATAAACGCGAAAGTTTGTAAGCATGGATGGATGTTTGTTACTCTTTCACGTACAAACTGCTGGAACAATTTTAATAAAATTTTGTATCGAGGTAGCTGACTCCCTGGATTATAGGTTACTTTCTATCCCTATATTCCCACGGGATCGAGACTTACGCGGGTGAAACCGCGGGGCGCAGCTAGTTCCTAATATTTTCCTTACCTATTAGAATCGTCTCAAGTCTAAAGTTTTAGCAAATAATCTTCAATAACCATGACCTTTGATTCATAGAGATACTAGCTGTGCCTCGCGAGTTCGTTCGCGTGGAAGTCCCAAAATACACAATAATTATACTAAAAATAACAGCCACATCATTTTATTAATATCTACGAGTACGTGAAGCAAAACCGACCTTTTTACGGAAATTACGCGAATGGAAGAGTATGAAATATGGCACAGTTAAAAGTTTGTATGGAGGAGTGCAGAAAGCTAATATTTTTTATACAACATTAGTTTTTGTTTATACTAAACCTCTTAAGGGGGCATTGTATTCATCATTATGAACAACTTTTGCTATGGGACCAAAGTCGAATTCGCGAAAAAAATATCAGCTGTTCCCTACATTTTGACGAGTTCAGCGAACTTAAATGTAGGGAACAGCTGATTTTTTTTTCGCGATTTCAAGGTTGGTCCCATAGTAAAAGTTGTTCATAATGATGAGCACAATGACCCCTTAAGAGGTTTAGTATAAACAAAAACTAATGTTGTATAATATGCATTAGAAATAAATTTAATAAATTAAAAAAAAATTACACACATGCGTTTGACACACACACAGTACCAGGGCCTCATGACTTGAAGATAGATAGGTGACAGAAGTGACAGCTTGAGCATGGAATAAGTATGTACCTACTACAAGTACTAAGTACTATACAGTATGTAACAAAAACCCTGTTGTTCCTTTTAGGGACGTATACATTAACCTACAAGCACAACATTGCTGGGATTATAATTTAAAAAAATTAAGAATTGGCTAGTCGAGAAGTCAAAATCAAAGAATTAAAGAGGTAAGAAATCACACAGCAGGGTCCGCGCAGTTAGTTAAGCGATTGACTGCTGCGCTGCGTGTCGCGGGTTCGATTCCCGCATGGAACAAATATTTGTATGACCTACCACCCACAATACAGGAGAAATTCCGTGTACCGCGACCGTGAAAGTCGTGGGGCAAGGTTTTGTAAAAAAAAAAAAAAAGGTTTTTATTAAAACACGTGTTTTATTAAAACTAGTTATAATAAAACTCGTGTGAAATTTCTTGCTCTCCTGACCCACTGCGTCACATTGCATCGCCCGCCCGCGCTATAACTTCGTTTTCGCTTACCGTTCTTACTGACTATTTTTCTTTTTGCTCGGCTCCTAAGGGTCGTAGCGTGATGTTAGAGAATTGGACTACCAAATGCAAAAATATTTTTTTCACATCCGACTGGTTGTTCCAGAGATTAGGGCGTTCAATCAAAATCAAAATACTTATGAAACATCAGAAGCTAGGTGCACGGTTCAAATTGGTCGTTTCCTATGGAGAAGAGCCGGCATGAAACTCCACGGTTACTCTTTTAAAATATAATGGGCTTTTACAACGTTTTCAAATTACAGTGTTAATAAGTATGGGAGGACAGTGTAGGCCCGTCAACAAGTACCTACCAGGTAATTAACAAAATAGAAAATGGTTTACAAATCTACAGTCTATTACGCCTACAACGTTCTCACTTTCAAAAATATTAAAAAAAGAGCAAGATAAAATACTATTCAAATAATAAAAGCCTCCCAACCCCCCAACCCCCCCTCCGCCCTAAACCCGTGCAAGCACTCTAAGGAAGTGGTGAAGGGTGGGCGTTTTTGGGGGACTGTCTCATGTAATTTTTGACGTTCGAAAAGTGGTGATTCTCAGCCTAGTTTAAATAAATGACTTTTGATTTTGATTAATTTTTTGATCTTGTTGAAATTAAAATTGTAGGTTCAAACAAACAAACTGTTCAGTTTTATTATTTTATTTTAAAACAGTTAGATATGTTTACAAGATGGTACTATTTTTCCCATACAGCAAAACAATGGGGTTTTCTCGAGACAATAAAATGCATATTACGTAGGTAATTCGATTACCATCTAACTTAGTAATCAAGGCTAGTCTATTATTATAAAGAGGTAATTGTTTGTTTTTAAGTTTGTATGTAGGGGGTAATCTCCGGAACTACCAGTCGGATATTAAATAAAAAAATATGTTTGCATTTGGTAGCCCAATTCTCGACGAAGGTTATTGGCTATTTAACATCAGGCTACAACCCTTAGTAACCGAGCAAAAAAAAAAAACCGGGCAAGTGCGAGTCGGACTCGCGCTCGAAGGGTTTCGTACCATTATCTATAAAAACGGCAAAAAATTACGTTTGTTGTATGGGAGCCCCCCTTAAATATTTGTTTTATTTTAATTAAATTATTTATTTTTAAAGTGAATATACAACTAAATAATTTATGTAAATATTTCCTGTTGCCATTATCAGTAAAGAGCAAAAACGAGCAAAAAAATCACGTTTATTGTATGGAAGCCCCCTTAATTATTTATTTTATTCTGTTTTTTTGTATTTGTTGTTATAGCGGCAACATATAATAAATACATAATCTGTGAAAATTTCAACTGTCTAACTATGACGGTTCATGAGATACAGCCTGGTGACAGACGGACAGACAGACAGACAGACCGCGGAGCAGTAATAAGGTTCCCGTTTTACCCTTTGGGTACGGAACCGTAAAAAGTCAGAAAGAACACTAAGCAAAAACGAAGTACCTAATGGCGCGGGAGGGCGATGCAATGCGACGCGTCGGGGGAACAAGAATTTTCACGTGGACGTCGCCGGCATAAGCTAATTCATAAGAGGATTATAAGGTACTTATTAACAAAACATTACCCTTGTATTTCTGAGAGGGGAAGGCAGAAGTGTAAAAAACACACATACACAGCGTGGCGCTTTGGTGGCGACATTACTTTAACACACTTAAACGGGTTCGCCTTTACGTTATATGAAGATATTTTTATTTCATTAAACGTTAATGATTAATGATTTGATGATTATGTTCAATGATTTATTTTAAATTATCTAAAATAGCATCTTGTAGCAGAGATCATTCACCGGGGTCACGGATCATAACATCTCATCAATGAAACTAAAACGAATCACGTGCAAGGAGTAGGCGAACTGAACGAAAGAGAGAGTTTTTATTATTTAGATTGTTTAAAAAAAAAAAAAAAAACATTTTATATTTTTTTTTTATGGTTACTGGCCGCTAGCCCTACCCTTGTGTTTAATTAAAGTCGCCATTGTGGCAGCACGTTGTATTTCTGGTTTTGTTTAAAGTCTCTTTAATAGGGGTTTACCCATAGATTCCATGATTTATAAAGTGTTTAGTTTGACTTCGATTTTGACAAGAACAACACGGCATTCTTAAATTAATGTTGACACGATCGCGGTCGAAAGCGCATTAGTTCGCAGAAACGACCATTTGCTTGTGACATGAGCGTTGCGTTCATGTCGCGCAGACAGAGACACGCCCCCTTACCTCCTTTTTTTTAATATATCTATGGGTTGAGTCTATTACCATAAACCGGGCACAAATTCAGACTTCAGGCTATTGCTGGGAATTTTCAAATTAATACCAGCCAAGTGAGAGTTAAACCATTATAGTTTTCCTGTAAGAGGCAGACGGACATACATATATACAGATAGACAGGCAGACGTACAGGCGGGTGGACAACCAGACAGATGGACAGATAGGCAGGGAGACGACCTTGGCTGTATAATGGCAATCATGTCATAAGTTAAACAGGTTTTTACTTTTATTACTTTAATAATACTTTATATAAGTAGATTCTTTTATATTTTTTGAATGAGAGAACGTTGTAGACTTAGACTGTAGATTTGTAAAGCATTTTCTATTTTGTTGATTACTTGTTCACTACACTGTCCTCCCATACCCATTAACACTATAATTTGAAAGCATTGTAAATGCCAATTATTTTTAAAACAGTAACCGTGATGTTTCTTGCCGGCTCTTCTCCATAGGAAACGACCAATTGGAACCGTGCACCTAGCTTCTGACGTTTCATAAGTGCCCATGTAGGCTTATGTGAAAAAAATAAACAAAATCAAAATTGAAATATTTTATTTCACTTATACCTATACAACGTGTTTTTTTTGATATCCCATAACTCTAGGGTATGATTGAGGCCATATCAAAGAATCATCTGGCATATGAGTTATGTTCCAATCCTTCGTTATTTTTTTTTTCATTTTTCATACAAAATAATTCGGAAAAGTCACGATTATTAATGTAAAACACCTTACGTGAAATATGACAACGTCGCATTTTCTTTCGTCCCTTCACTAGCTGCCGCCGGGAAGCCCCGATACCAACATACCTACATATTTTATTTTACTACACTACTGCGAAGTTTGGCAACCTCACAAAAGTAAAGATTCGTCATACTGGTGACAATTTTTGACCTAATTTAATTATGATTGATGATATCTCCGAAACGATGCATTTTTGGACCACCTATTCTAGGAGTTATAGTATTATTTTTACCTACAGAATATAACCCTAGAGTTATGGGATATCAAAAAAAACAGGTTGTATACGTGAAATAAAATATTTTGATTTTGTTTTATAAGGGTCCCATTTTGACCCTTTCGGAACGGAACCCAAAATAGAAATAACCTACAACAAATTAGAAAAAACAAAAAATACTGAAACTGAGTCACGGTCAAAACCGGTCTGAGTAATGCTAATCTAGTGGCACTTTTTACCTAATCTTAATTTTGTTAACATGCGGATAAAGGCTCGTACAGACAGGTGCGACATCGCGGGCGCGACGCGACACTAGTAGCACAATATTTCTATGTCGCTGCTTGTCGCGCCCGCCATATCGCGTGAGTCTGTAAGAGCCTTAATGTAGTGGGCAGCAATATTGTTAATACTAAATGAGCCTATATTATTGTTATTTGTAAACATTTTCTATTGTAGCTGTTTATTGTCCCATAATAAATCAAATAAAATAAAACATGTTTCACAATTGTATTGTACTGACTGATTGACCTGCTAATAAAACATTTGAATTTTTTATTTTAACTTTGTTGACATTTGACATTTTTGTATTATAATGACATTTTTACTCTCATTCAAACGATTTGACATTAATTTGTATTTTGTATTATTTTATTTTCCTAGTTGTTATTTAAAATTATAATATATTTAAATTTTTCTAAAGTAATTATAATATTATTTGTATGCCCATGTGTCGGTAGAATATGGAGGACTATTATAATAAAACATCCATGTACTAATTACGTATTTATGCAAACCAATAAATGGTTTGATTTGATTTGAAAATAATTTCGAAATATTTTCAAATTGAACATTGTAAGAAGAATTTACGACGTGTAAATAACTCTTTATAACTGATGTAAAATAAGAAAGTTCCATGTGAAAGTCTTAATCACGCGAATGCTGACTTTGTGTTGCCTCATTCAGACATTAAAACTTTATACAAGGGCTACAGTCAGTGCTCTGCATAAAGGCTTCTATATACCGCGACACAAAGGCACCGCTCGTCCCGCGACGCGCGGGGCCTTTGTGCCGTGTCGCGTCGCGCGACAAGTCACGCTGGTATGTAGAAGCCTTAACGGTATTATTTGCTGACCATCGTAGTGCCTAAATTAAACGTATTGACAAAAAAAATATGAACATGACATAAAAGGCGACGATAACCGAATTTTAATGATTTTATACTGAAGATCACGTCTAAACGAGTAGTGTTGAAAAAAAATATTTGAAAAAAATATAAGTTAAATTAGAGCATTTTCTCAATAACCTAATATGTGAATATTTTAGATTATGTTTATATTACATAGTGAAATTAATAATTTGTAAAGTTAAGCTAGTTAGCTAACGCGGATAAAAAACTGAGAATGGCGCAAAATCTACGAAGCGTATTTTTCTGAAACCTTCACCAATTTAAAGATAATTTAATTATTGATCTTTTAGTATACGCGTTTCATTAAAATACCTTTTATTTTGTGTATAATAAATTAATAATGCGTCAAATTGGGGACAGCGCTCCTTAATGGGCGAGTCCTATTACTGGCTGAACGTACGATGCGTTGCGTGAGCTCAGTACAGAACACGCAAGCTAACCACTCAAGGTCACTGGCATATATCTGCGTCTTAATAAAAAAAAAAAAAATATGAACATGACATAAATTATACTTTAATATACATTATACGCTGGGGACTTCTTGGCGGGAAAATGAAGCGTCATGTTCAGCAGTTTGTTTAAATTAATTAATTTGCCAAAATTTGTGTTTAGCCGAATATTAATGTGTAATAATGGTGGATTATTAACCATTAAGTGTTTGTGAACGTGCATTAGTGTAGGCAAATGAAACAAAACAGTGCAACTTCGCTTCAAGTTCTCTCAAGAAGTCCGCGTGAGGTCTCAGTAAAGTGCCACATCTTTACTGAAACTCAAGGGGAGCGGGGATATCATCAGCATGCATTTATAATTCATTTCATCAATAGTATACAAGAACTAAAGGCTTCTACATACCGGGGCGACTTGTCGCGCGACGCGACGCGATACAAAGGCACCGCTCGTCCCGCGACACGCGGGGCCTTTGTGCCGTGTCGCGTCGCGCGACAAGTCGCGCTGGTATGTAGAAGCCTTTAAACGTGACATTGGCTAAATGCACAAACCGTGCGAAGATAGAAGGAAAAAAAAAAAAAAATTATACGCTGGCTTTAATTGGCGTATAATTATTTAAATTTTTTTTGATGATTATTATAACAACTTGATGATTATTATAACAAAGGCGCATAATGCATGTTATCAACTGATTCCACCAGAAGTCTTACAGTAGTTACACTATAATGGACAAAAAGTTGACCAAGTACTAGTTGCATAATTTATTGGCATTATGATAAATAGCCAATTATCTTGGAAGGACGAGATCGACAAACTGTCACAGACTTATTTCTTGAAATCGTGTTTATTGAAGTCAAAACTTAGACAAAGAAATGTATAGACGGCGGGTAGCCCCATTTCATTCTCAGAAAGGGATATAGTATTAAGTTATTATACGTAAAGGTAAAGGACAAAGCTATACTATTTCTGTCTCTCAGTGCGTGTCAGTTTTTTCAAGGTCAGCGACATATGTAGCCGTACTTTCATGGCGTTTTTGTGAAATTGTGACTTTTTATTGGCACTTTTCTACATCATAATAATATAATCATCAATTTGCTGATTTGTTTTTGTTTTAAACCCAGCGTAAAGGGTTAGGTTTATGGTATCATTGGGTCCTAAATACATTTATGGATATGTATATACAGGGTTATTTTTAAAACGTCAATAACCTCTTAAGGGTTCATTCTACTCATCAATAAGAACAACTTTTACTATAGGACCACACCTGACGTCGTGAAAACAAAATCTGCTGTTCCCTACATTTTAACGAATTATTCGAACATAAATGTAGGGAAGAGCTGGTTTTTTTTCGCGATTTCTGTTTTGGTCCCATAGTAAAAGTTGTTCATAATTATGAGAACAACGACCCCTTAAGAGGTTATTGACGTTTTAATAATAACTCTGTAATATGCTGTCTCATCTGGCCACGCTAACAGAACCTCTATAGTTTTCTTACTCTAAGATTCAAAAGCACGTGAAGCCGTTGGTCCCGGCTGTCATTCGTAGATCTTTGATAGTCCTTACGTCGAAAAGTCTGACAAGCAGTCTTACCAAGGGGTATCGTGTTACCCAGTAACTGGGTTGTGGAGGTCAGGTAGGCAGTCGCTCCATGTAAAATACTGGTATTTTGAAAGCCGATCCCAACATAGCTGGGAAAACCCAGTGCGGGTTGATAGATGTCACATGTCTTCGAATCTCCGGTTCTCGGACATTTTATGAATTAAATATTTACATCATATAAAAACTAACCGACTTAAAATAATAATATATAAGATATACGCTAACAGACTTAACATAATAGTATAACACTAGGGCCATGGGATCCGAGTGCCCGCTTGGTTTTTCAAGATATCGCCAAGCGGTTGGTCGACTCTTCACGTGACCAGAGAGCTGGTCTATTTTTCGGACAAAGAATCAGCATCGCCATACAACGTGGCAATGCTGCCAGCCTTCTGGGCACCTTTCCTGTTGACAGCGATGCGGACGAATTTTTTGATGCCCTATGATTCTGTCCTCCACCTTTTTTTTTTTTATACACATTTTATGATGCCAAACTTTTCCTTTGATTAGTCCCACGTTTTGTAACTATAGACAATTTTCTGCAATGCATCATTATAGATATGCCACTGACCTTGCACGTGTCTTCAAACCGGTTGAGCTGATTTAGAAGCGAGGTGGGCAGACACAAACATACTTTCACTTTTCACTTGGCTATGACGAACGATGATACGATCTCTCGGACGCTGGGATTTGGGTCTGTTATTGTAGAATTAGGACCCTGAGTTGGCAAGTTTAATGGGTTAATTGATAAATGATTTTTATTTCTATAAGTAGGTTTGTACAAACACTTTTACACGTCAATCATATTTTAAAAACTAGATGAGGTCGGCGTTTCCTATCTGACTACTCTGAGAAGAAAGGTCGAAACAAACTCAAAGGTCACAGTCTCTTTTAAAGTCCAGCCATAATCTTGGTCAAATCATGTAGATTGGTGCCTGAAATGATCTTTTGATGAAAGAATCACACAGATTGAGTGGACCTGACCAGTCAGTGCACGCATTTGTCAGTAATCGTGCAGCTCTACTCAGAACTTAAGGAGCTCAACGATGCGACGATCAATACCATAGAAAGGACATTTGGGTAGGCCGCTTATATGACTCAAACTGCCAGACCATGATTAACACTAACTGAGAATAAAATAAAATAAAAAAAGGTTGAGAGACGCGTGACGACTTACGTTCCAGAAAGGATGATACCACGAAATGTATGGAAGCTGTTACCCGCTCCAATAGGAATAAAATTATGTATTATTATAAAAATATTAAGATTTAGTAAAAGAATTCCAATGACCTTTGTCTTGATTCCTTGTCCGATCGGAGTAATACAGGGCGGAAGTTGAGCCGAGGTAGTACGGGACGCTTTTTAAAACCGATTGCTGGTGGGGCGACGCATGCCGCGTGGCGATCGGCCACTATACATTTACAGTCTATATGTAATAATGTGTAAAAGTGTGTGTAGTGCAATGTTTCACATCTGCCAGTGACGCCTCATTTTTTTTTTGTTCCGGGTGGAAAATCCTCAAGGATGTCCTCCGCCCTGGAGTGGGCGGAAAGGTCTGTCAGACCTAACCGTTGTAGCAATAGAAAATGTTCTTAGGAGACTGTCCTTAACTTCTTGAGTAATTGCTAACTGCATTCAGATATTTAGGAAAAATAGTACAGTTAGCTAGAAAAACTTTATATCTTACATTTTATTTTTATGATGCCAATCGATGCAGTTTCTTAAAAGAATTGTAGGAAATATGCATTGTAATATGTATTGTATTGTTATTATTTGTGCATAGATTTATATATATAATTAGGTTTATATATTATATTTATAGTTTTAATAGGTAGATGTATATCTTTATATTTAAATAATATTATTTTATTCCTCAATTCTCACTATTGCACCTACCACTGTTTGTCTCTGCATCGCCCAAAGGTTGACTGGTAGAAAATGCCTATGGAATTAAGTCCGCCTCTGTACATTTCTGTGCTTAAAGTATTAAATAAATAAATAAATTAGGCTATCGGCGTAAATAAAAATCAGTACTTTGAATATAAATAACGGTCAGTTATATTGAACGTTTCACAGAGAAGGAATTATGTCCGATTCCTATCGCAGCAAATATGGAAAGAGGAACTAACTGAGGACTGTCGGTTTTATATTAAACATTGAGTGTCAGTAGTGACAGTGTTGCCATTATCAGAAAGTAAGAATCGATTCATTTCTAGGGTTCCGTACCTCAAGAGGAAAAAAGGAACCCTTATAGGATCACTCGTGTGTCTGTCTGTCTGTCCGTCTGTCACAGCTGATTTGCTCCGAATCTACTGAACCGATTAAGTTGAAATTTGGTACACATATGAACTTCTGTGACCCAAACACGGACGTGTTACGTAAATAAATTAATTTTGAATATGGAGGTCACTTTTGGGGGGCAAATTAGAAAAAAAAAGTTTTGCTGACTGTACCGTGACATATCAGATGAAAGGGCTTGTTTAATGGATTTTACATATATTTTATTAATAATTTTAAAATAGTTAAGAAAATTCTATTGAAATTATTTAAGAAAATAGATGAAAAATTACCATTCCCGCCCCCCTAATCTCCGAAACTAAAATTTTGATAAAAATACAGAAAATAGTTCTTTACTTATAGATTACAGGAAAACCTATAAGAAGTCTGTCATCTTAAAATAACATGGTAAATCACTCAATATTGTGCGTATAAACTTACATTTGCAGTTGGAATGTATGGGGATCATGTTTTCCAACTACAATGTTAAGTTTGTTCTTGGGATAAATACATCCCAACTGCGGAACCCTTCATTGTGCGTGGTCCGACACGCACTTGGCCGATTTATTTTTTATCGTTTTTGTTTTTATGTTCCTAAGAGTGTGTTTTTAGTTTAATTTGTGATCCCCTGTGTTGAGTCCCAATAAATATTGTTTGCTCTTTTTTTTTATTTTTTATTACTTAATCAGCCTATAATGTTCCCACTGTTGGGACACAGGCCTCCTCTCTGTGAGAGAGGGTGGGCTGTAATCCACCACGCGGGCCCAGTGCGGGTTGGTAGATGTCACATGTCTTGGAATTTTTAGTTCAAGGAACATGTTGTTTCCTCACGATGTTTTCCTTCACCGTTTTGAGAGCATCTTTGAACGGGTATTGCCATTAAACGAACACAAATCCAAACTCCAGGCTGGTACAAAAAAAAATCTTATTGGAAAACCCCAACAACATTAATTTGACCAGTTATTATAAGTCCATCAAAAGAATCTATTAATCACTTCATCTATTCAAATCTACACGGTGCAAACACTTAAAAGTAACAAGTATTGCCTAGTAGGTCAATGGGCTATTGACAATGCCCCGGGGCTATGGTACAGACGTCAGCTGGTCAGGCTAACCGAAACTGTCAAATTTTCCCAATCAACCTTGAACGTTATGTTTTAACGATAAAGTTGAAAATCTTTTAAATAAATTTGACAGATTGTTGTAGCTTGAAATGCTGGCTGTACTTATAGCCCGGGGCATAAGCTTTCTAAACATTACATTGTATGAGCACAAATTCGACCAATTTACACTGATTAATGACATTCAGAAAAAATTGACATACATACCTACATACAGTTGAAATGAGAACCTCCTCTTTTTAGGGTTCCGTACCCAAAGGGTAAAACGGGAACCCTATTACTAAGGCTCCGCCGTCTGTCTGTCTGTCTGTCCGTCTGTCACCAGGCTGTATCTCATGAACCGTTATAGTTAGACAGTTTAAATTTTCACAGATGATGTATTTCTGTTGCCGCTGTAACAACAAATACTAAAAAACGGAATAAGATAAATATTTAAGGAGGCTCCCATACAACAAACGTGATTTTTTTGCTCGTTTTTGCTCTATATTGATAACGGCCCCCTGAGCGCTTCCACTAACCGACAGAATTATAATCATTAGAATCTGTTTTGTTCCCCAATGTCATAATTTCATGAAAAAAAGACATTCAATGGACCAAATCTAACTAAACCAAAAATAAAAGGCTTTTTTTTTTTGGGGTGGGAAATTATCACATAACTTCTCCCGCTCTGAGCAGAGCCGGAGGGAGTGTCAGACTTTTACTGACTAAAACCCACCCGTGTTCCTTCAGATGCCTATGTGCCAGGGCCACGATATCCCTTTCGGACAAACTCGCAACCCTGGCAGTCATTATCCTGTCGGACCCCGTCAGTTGTGCTGACATCTCTTTGAGGCGCGCGTGAAACACAACGCGCCGTCGACCCGGGCCTGGTCCTTATCGGACAGCGAGCTACCCATCACTCACCGTCCGCAAGCCCGCCCCTACGGTGGCCGGGAATCAGCCTGCGACTCCCGACGCCCGGGGCGTGGCAACTAAAAAAAGGCTGGATAAGTTATCCAGTATTTTTTAATACCTACCTAAACAGACAAGACATAGCTAATTTAGAAGTTAATTAAAAACTTCTTTATAAATTGTGTGAAAAATCACATGAATAAACATAACATAGCGCCTGTATTCCCTGAAGGATTAAGCAGAGGTTTACCTGTAGTAAATCCACATTTCGCCACAGATATGTTTAAGACGCTGACAACAGGTAAACCGCTGTCACTGTCAGACTGCGTACAAAAGAAAGAGAAGCGCGATGACACAACGCTTGTAATTGATTGCAAAAAATATGAAGCAATTAATTATTTACTCAAATATGAGTTGAGTAATCGAAAATAAAAACAACCAAGTTCTGCATACAAATAAGACATTCTTGGTATTAATTAAATACCAACCGTACGTTGATATTTAATACAGATATTTTGGATTGAAACTCAAAGTAAAGGGTTAGTTGTAAAATTTGTATCGAGATTTTCTTTCTAAACGTGTTTTGGTAACATTTTCTGTGAAATATTTTCAAGAATAACATATATTTTTTCCGCTACCACATACTATATAGATTTGTAAATTTGTTTATTTGAGACAAGCCTATAGTTTTATCATTTGCCTCTTGTCAGCGCCTTAAGTCTTAATAGGAGGCGAGCATATTGCCATTAACCGGGCACAAATCCTAACTCCGGGCTACTGACAAATTAAAAACGTAAAAAACGACACATTTTTCCCGACCTTGGAATCAAACCTATGACCCCATGCTCAACAGTAACAAGATTACATAACAAGATTCTCCGGTTATTCCCTTGTGAATACGTAATTATGACGCATACATATTTAAATACAAGTTATACATAATTCACGGAAAATACGTAGGTTGTATCTTTTTTGTAATCTAAAGCTGGCTTCCCACGGTGCGTGATATTGCGGACGGACGCGGGCAAGCCCGTACCGACGCCCGAGTATCCTACGTGATAGCGCACACAGGTTCGTCGCGGTGCGTCTAATCTGCGGCGAGTCGGTAACTTCAATATATGCCAGCGACCTTGAGTGGTTAGCTTGCGTGTTCTGTACTGAGCTCACGCAACGCGTTGTACGTTCAACTAGTAATAGGACTCGCCCATCAAGGAGCGCTGTCCCCTATTTGATGCATTCTAAATTTATTTATTATACATAAAACAAAAGGTATTTTAATAAAACCTAAAATATCAATAATTAAATTATCTTTAAATTGGTGAAGGTTTCAGAAAAATACGCTTCGTAGATTTTGCGCCATTAAGAAAGAAAGTATTTCACGTTCAAATGCAAAATAGGCTACAAACCGAACATATAGGTAACCTCCTCCTTCTTGTAAGTCGGTTAAAAATTAAGTTCATTGACTAGACTAAACCGACGATGTTTAGATAAAATTAAAATAAATTAGTCTTTAGAAGTGACAATTTGACAAAGCGAGTCCTAAATTTAACATTTTAAATATTCAAATTGAATACATAAACAGTTCATGGACAGGTTCGTGTGGTGCCGGACGTAAAGAATTGTACCACATTATTTCTTCCCGTGGGTGTCGTAAAAAGCGACTAAGGGACTTACTAGAGAATGGGCATCAGCGTTCTCTACGCATTTTAACACCATACTGCGATCGCCAACAAGCCTTCCAAGCGTGGTGATTATGACAACCCCCGTCTTTGGGGGAGGCCTATGTCCAGCAGTGGACGTCTTTCGGCTGAAATGACATAAACAGTTTGTAGTTAAATTAAAAGAAAATGGTTCATTTATCAGGAATTTCTCATTGGAAGCCTGGAATCTGAACTAGTACCCATTTGATGGCAATAGGCTCGCCCCCTATCACATCGGACTTAAACATCTGGTGAAATGTAGAGCATTTAAAACCTTTAGTATTAAACCTTCCACACGTGTCTACGGATAAATATCTAGGAAATCAAAGCCATCTTGTATCCAATTAGTATTTAACTAGAAACTATTATACATAATCGTAATGGTACAATAACATTATACAGAAGACCGCAAAATATCCAATTACATTCGCCATTTAAAATTAAATAGCATGTAAGAATCACCTATTAACCTCATGGGTTTTATAAGAATAACAACAGAGTATTCCCCGAAGAGGCATGTTACGTACCCTGCCTACACCATATAATTTGAATAGTGACATGATAAACTAATTACGTCAGTCGGATGATTCCACATAAAATCGCAATACACCATTTTGCTGAAACAACGAATTGACGCCTCGTGTCACCTACTTCCAAATCAGCTGATGCCGCATCGAAGTCTAGGAATCTTTATAATTGTAACGTTAGAGATAACTAATTTTAGGCACTTCGTTACTAGCATCGTCCGAATAGACTTAGGAATTAGCTTAAGTTTACAATGTAGTTTTAACATAATTAAAACCTTTATTTAAATAACTTCGATTTTCTTTAAGTCCTCCTGCTGCCACCTTCGTAATTGGCACTCCTCTTCAGGGAACACTCTGTTGTTTTTGTTATTGCCAATTGCTATATGCTTTATTATTATAGCAACCCGCCGCTAGGATACTGAGTCGGGCTGATCCACAAATTTTAGGTAGCTCAGCGCGTTATAGAGCAGGCTATGCTCGGAGTTTCTTTAAAGGATAAAATCGGGAATGAAAGTATCTGGAAAAGAACTGGAGTTACCGTCATAGCTAGCAGAGTAGGCAAGCTGTAGCGGCAGTGGGCTGGCCGCGTTTGTCGATCTATCGATGGAGCAGACGAGTCCTGGAGTGGAGACCGCGTATCGGCAAGCGTAGTGTGGGACGCTCCCCAGCTAGGTGGACTGACGACCTTAAAAAGGTGGCTGGGACAGACTGGATGCGGAAGGCGGAGGACAGAGGGTTGCAGTGCAGCCTGGGAGAGGCCTATGTCCAGCAGTGGACTGCGATAGGCTGAGTTGATTGATTTAACTGGCTGTAAAAAATCAACACTTATCTTTAAAATAAAATTGCGTTTATATTTTATATCCCTCGGTCTTATCTTAACATCATAAAAAAAAAAACTATTAGTAATATTATCAGTATTTAATTTGTGTTCTAAAGACCATAAAACAAAAGAAAACAGACGTTGTCAACTAATATTTTAATCGACAACACAACCAGTTCTCGTTGACCCCCAAAAAAAGACTTCGAATATTTATTTCATCGTGTTTAGTTCATCATCATTATCATTTCAACCGAAAGACGTCCACTGCTGGACATAGGCCTCCAAGGGGGCGAGATAGGGGAGGAGGTTTACCATAATTGCCACACTTGGCAGGCGGGTAAGCGATCGCAGTATGGTGTTAAAATGCGTAGAGAGCGTTGCAGCCCATTCTCTAGTAAGTCTTACTTCATAACCATAGTTTTACTAATCCCCTGATCAAGCTATAATCTAAGATAAAGGCACGTGCCGAGTTACTTGATATAAACGTGAGTGAGTTGATAACTGCAGTGCAAACATCTACAATTAATCAAATTGTTACGATATAGGTAATTCACCTATGATGTATGGTCGAATTTATAAGCTGAATAAAAGTAGGTATAGAGTAGAGCCTTGGGGGGTGACAATCAAAATTTTCTTAGTGGACTGTATGATGATGTACCTGTTTGGTGAGCTATGGCGGAGACACGTTGAGAAGGGTTTCCTTAGCCACGTGGCGGCGGCCCATCCAAGATGACCCGTACGGACTCTGTATGTACACTTTTCACAACACACATAATACACACGCTTTAATAACAATATTCATTCTTCGCGGTGAAATATGAGTCTTTTCGACTTTGGGGTTATTTTGACCCACAAGCGGCAACGTCGGTTGAGAAACTGTCGGTTTTGTGTTCCTTCAGTTGCCTGTATGCCAGGGCCACGGTATCCCTTTCGGACAATAGACTTGCGGGTTTGTCCCAAAAACTGACGGACCTCATCAGTTTTTGCTGACATCTCTTTGAGGCGCGCGTGGAAAACAACGCGCCGTCGATCCGGGCCTTGTCCTAATCGGACGGCGAGCTACTCATTGCTCACCGTCCGCAAGCCCGCGGCTACGGTGGCCGGGAATCGGCCTGCGATTCCCGACGCTCAGAGCGTCTCCTGCAGCGACTAGGGAAGTGAGGGAAAATAAGCAAAATAAGACAATGATTGTCCCCCACTGCAGAGCAAATGCCTATTCTCATACAGATAGGAAATGACAAGTATAGTGATCTATGATACACTGACCGGTGACTATACTTGTAGCCTGCGGGTTGACAATTTCACACAGAGGAGGGAAAACGCATGTGACTACAATAGTGATGAATATAAATTTATGTTAATGGATGGAGAGGGAGAGCAGGGAGATATGAAAGAGAAAGAAGTGAATCATAGCCTCACGGTTGATAGGGAAGAATGGAAAGATATAACGTGTTGCGCCGACCCAAATAAATATGATGATGATGCAAGAAAGATAATAATGATGAATACTAACGGGTGTAAAAGGACATCGCCAAGCTGAGAGGCAGATTTTTAAGCAGGAAGATAATTATTTCTAAGTTATTTTCCTTCAACATAAGACAGTGAAGTTCAAAGTAAACTTAGAAAGAACACGGACGCAAGATAGGTAGACAACTAATGATTTTATTTCTGTAAATACTAACTTCTTCAAAAGAACACTTTGCAAGTAAATATTGAATAGACATTTTCCTATTGACAACTATCAGGGGCATGACTTATATAAACATAGTCTATTGACCATTCATTGGAAGGACCATGTTTAGCATTTGTTTATGGAGTAATATATACCTTATTAGTAAGATAATAATAGTCCTCCAGATCGCATTTCGGCCATGGCAACCAATCTTAGCGGAGACCAGCCATATGCGCGTGAGATAGTATAGTGCACAAGTATGTGCGCAGATACACGTGCAGTCATGCACCCTCTTTTTCCTCACTCTTATAGTCCGATGGGACGGCCATCCAAGACGACCGGATAGAGATCAGGCGCAGGGCCAACGGCTTAAACTTAACGCACGGGGGTATCACACCGCCAACTTCCAAACTCCCTGTTACTAAGAAATTCCTAATGGAAAAACCCAATAACACTTTGCCAGACCCGGGAATTAAACCCAGGATCCCACGCTCAGCAGTCAATGACGAGACCAACGGGGTAGTCATTATTATTAGTGAGATAAGTCCCTGAACCGCCTCCGAAGTCAACTGCGAAGATGCAAAGTAACTACAACCTCGCAAAGTGTATAGCTCCACGGCCACCATACGCCAGCAGTAAGATAGTATTATCTTACTGCTGGGGTACCGGTCGTTAATTACGGGACATATACGAGTATAACACCAAACACCCCAATTAGAATATTATGTTATGATATTATAATACATACTCACACTGATTTTTACTATCATGTATTTACTAAATTAGTTAAGACGCAGATATATGCAGCTTGAGTGGTTAGATGGGTGTTCTGTACTGAGCTCACGCAACACGTCGTACGTTCAGCCAGTAATAGGACTCGCCCATCAAGGAGCGCTGTCCCCAATTTGACGCATTATTAATTTATTATACACAAAACCAAAGGTATTTTAGTAAAACGCGTACATTAAAAGATTAATAATTAAATTATCTTTAAATTGGTGAAGGTTTCAGAAAAATACGCTAGGTAGATTTTGCGCCATTCTCAGTTTTTTATCCGCGTTAGCCATAACTTTACAAATTAATTTCACTATGTAATATAAACATAATCTAAAATATTCACATACTAAATTATTGAGAAAATGCTCTAATTTATCATATATTTTTTTCAAATCATTAACACTACTCGTTTGGACGTGATCTTCAGTATAAAATCATTAAAAGTCGGTTATCGTCCCCTTAAGTATAGTGATTGTGTCTACTGATTGTCTGATACTGATTGTCCGTGACCATCCTATTAATCTTCCTGTGGGTGTCGTAAAAGGCGGCTAAGGGGTTTACTAGAGAATGGGCAGCAGCGTTCTCTATGCATTTTAACACCATACTGCGGTCGCCAACCCGCTTGCCAAACGTGGTGATTATGGCAAACCTCTCCTTTGGGGGAGGCCTACGTCTAGCAGTGGTCGTCTTTCGGCTGAAATGATGATGGAGATACTGATTGTGGTCACATTACAAGACTTCCAGTCTACTGGGATGCAGTTGGATACCAGTATTTTACATGGAGTGACTACCCATCTGACATCCCCAACCCAGTTACTGGGTAACACGATACTCCTTGGTACGACTGGTATCGCCACTCATTGAGGCTATTTTAATGGTCTTCTTTGGAAACCGCTCTAAGTTTATAACTTAAGTCATAGATGAAACAATAATTCACCATTTCCTTAGTTATTAAGCGTCCGTTTTCAAGAATCATTCATACATGCAAACGTGTTAACTAATGCTTAACGATTTTAAATATTTTATTTCACATAAACCTACATGGGCACTTATGAAACTTCAGAAGCTAGGTGCACGGTTCCAATTGGTCGTTTCGTATGGGGAAGAGCCGGCAAGAAACTCCACGGTTACTCTTTTAAAAATAATGGGCTTTTACAATGTTTTCAAGTTACAGGATCATCATTTATTTCAGATTCATCCATATGATTACATCCATATTTGTTGGTACAACTGTGAGCTTACCAACTAGTGTTAGTAATCATTAATAGTAATTGGTAATATAAATTTAATTAAATCTTATATATAAAATTCTCGTGTCACAATGTTAGTTAGCATACTCCTCCGAAACGGCTTGACTGATTTTGATGAAATTTTATATGTATAATAAGTAGGTCGGAGAATCGGCTACTATCTATTTTTTATACCCCTAAGTATTAAGGGTGGCTTTCCCACGGGATTGAGACTTAAGCGGGTGAAACCGCGGGGCGCAGCTAGTAGTATATAATAATAATTTAATTAAATAATTTACATTAAAAAAACGTACAATTGAAGACCAAAGAACGATGTATGTGATGATTATGTGAAAATGAAAGGAGTGACTTCTGAAATTACGGCTGACAGAGATGTATCAATGAAGAAGGTATACTGCTCAGACCACTAATATATTAGGATAAGCGATAAGAATGAAGATGGTTATGACAAACAAAACATCAATGAAATCTAGGAACTAGACATTAGTAGTCATTTATGACACTATGATTAACAGTAATAAATGAATAAAACATGAACAAGATACAATTTACGACTTATTCAAATAACAGCCACAGGATCTTCATTTATTCTTTACCGAGAAAAATACGAGGCCGATGATGATAATGTTGAAATTATTTTCCATATAAATTAGAACATTCTAGGGAAATCTCATCTAGTGGTTGTAATAGGCGATCTATCACAAATTATCACGACAATGATCCTTCACCCCGACATGGTAGGATTTTTTTAAGATAGCGTTTATAGGAGGAAGCTGAGCAGTTAGCGATAATACCTTAAATATTTAGAATTAGTATGAGCGTGCATATAAGCATTTTCAGCCTATAATGTTCCCAAAGCTGGGACATGGTTCTCACATATAATAGCAACAAGAATAATGTACCCAGGATTTTATCAAATCTGGATTTAAAGAGTGCTAGCCCGTTCTTCTAATCCAGATTCCGGGTTGCTACTGAGAAATTACTTCGCCCGACCTGGGAATCGAACCCAGAACTTCATGCTCAGCGATATAATATTAGTATGGAAGAATGAGAGCAGCGGTGGCTCAATAATGGCGACGACTTACGCGCTTTACTTTGTGTAAATTATTTCATCACCACTGCTCTCGAAACGGTGAAGGAAAACATCGTGAGGAAACAGACATGTCCTAGAAACCAACATTCGAAGACATGTGACATCTACCAACCCGCACTGGGCCCGCGTGGTGGACTACGGCCCACTCCCTTTCACCGAGAGGAGGCCTGTGTCCCAGCAGTGTAAAGAATGGATGGATTGTTGACTCTAACGATATACAACCCACAAAACAGAAAACATCGGGCACCTGTTCAACCGCCGGCAATTAACAAGAACCAAGTAGAGCCAGCAACTAAAACGAATTGGCGAAACGACTACTCTCTGGTGTGAAGAGTCGGCAAAAACTCGGCAAAAACTATTTCATCATTCAGTTCAGCCAGAAGACGTCCGCTGCTGGACATAGGCCTCCCCAAGCACCGCCCCTTCAACCGGTTCTGTGCTTCCCGCCATTGAAGCCTTCCGAAACCTTCCGAAACCGGTTCTTCCTTCCAATGGATACCTGCGGTCTTCACAAGGTCATCGGACAACCATGTAGGAAGGTTTCCAACGCTACGTCTTCCGGCACGCGGTCGCCACTCCAGAACCTTTCGGCCCCATCGGCCATCAGTTCTGCGAGCAATGTGCCCTGCCCACTGCTACTAAACAATTATTTACACATGTAATGGGTTTTTCAACAAGAACTTTGTTTTTTAAAACAAAATAAAAAAAACAGAGAGAGCAGTAGATGAAAATGATTCAAATTTTTATTGTAATAGAAAGAGTAAGGTTTGGCAATTATTAATGAAAAATGACATCTGTGAGCGTGGTCGTGGTGGACTTGTCCGATATCAGTTTTCATTCATAATTGCCAAACCTTACTCTTTATATTAAAATAAAAATTTGAATAATTTTCATCTAAATTGTTTGTTTTATTTTGTTTTAAAAAACAAAGTTCTTGTTGAAAAACCCTATAAATTATCTAAGGGGAAACATACAAAAGATTGTAGGTCCTAGCATTTGTTTCACATTTTGAGCGAGAAAATCAATGATAGGTAATCGCTTTCGGCGCCGGCGGTGAGCCAGTTGATTTAATCGCCCCGCTAACCGCTCCGCTGTCCCTAACCCCTACCTTAATATTAATGACGTATTTAAACACACTATTACCCAGAACTTCCTTGACTGCTTAACCTGTTGTAATTAGAAGCATTATACTTGTTTACCACGAAGTAATTATGTCATACATGAGTTAGTGTCAGCGGTACAGAGGTCAGAGAGGTATGGTACGCTTATAGTGTGCTGATTGTCTTGCTAAAGTCGAAGTAATGAGATTATGCACAGCTCCGACGTGATTAGGGGTTAACATGAACTAGCCTAAACTTAGAGAAAAAAATTGAATGATTTAACAATAGGTTTCTAGTAGAATAGTTGGAAAAAAGGCTAGACAGATGATAATTAAGGTTGAATGTCGCAATAAGAGACTTATTAATGTAATAGAATTAAACTAAGGTTGTCTTACGAACAACGAAAGAGACTTGGTCCCAAAGTAATGCCCTGAGGCTCTCCAGAAAAAAATGTATTAACTCTTACAAAAAATTTATTTCACACATTGTGTTTCTACTATAGTACAAAAAAAAACAATAAAAAAATCAATCAATATCGATCTTTATCTTACCTTTTAATTCAATTAAAAGATAGGACTTATAGACAGTATCATAGGCTAAGCCAATTTCACCAAATGATTATCTGATTTCATCAAATTAGGTTTGGAAATGTCTAAATTCTGAAAGTGTTCTACTTTACTCACGTCACAGGAAATCCAATATGGTGGACAGTTGCCATTAGATATTTAAACATGATTTATAATTATTACACGAATGCAAAGCTTGATTTTTATTATTTTTCTTCTCCCAACTGTCTTGATGGTTTCTAGGGTTCCGTTAACAAGTGGGCGGAAAAAACGGAACCCTTGTAATTTTGTGTTGTAATTTTTTGCATCTGTGACATTCATCAATTTTACTCAGATACTACGAGTATTGTCACTACATCGATGAAAATTGGAAAGAAGATGTATTCTATGTATCGTTAACAATGGTGTCGTGAAATCATATGTGACTTGAACTGTAACAATATCTTTAAAGCGTAATGTGCGTATTCATTATATGATTCACTTATACCTTTTCATGGCAAGTTTGGAGCAGTGGCCGAGCAATAGACTGCTGCACTACGTGTCGCCGGTTCGTTTCCCGCATAGCACAAACATTTGTATGACATGCATGTGAGATTTGTGTTTGTAAACGCAACATAATATTTATTTCTGCCTTTTTTCTTATCCATATTTATTGATTTTTCTTTTGTTTCAGGTCGTTTGGCAGTGATTATGTTAAGTATATGCACCGTCGTGCTAGGTATCATACTATCTTTCGTGCCTTGGCTGGACTATATTATACTTAGGGTGAGTATTATTTCTTTATCACAAATCCCCTTTCTTTTTTCCCCTCTAAAGAATTTATCACCAGAAGCTTAAAGTGGATGTTGTTAGAAGAATTTCCAACAGCCTGTTTCTCTTAAGTCACCTTAAGAGAAACTGGCACTCATTCGCACTCTTGACCACATACCATGGTTTAGTCGAATGCCACCTACGATACGGCGTTATCTTTTGGGGCAACTCCACCGAAAGAGAAACTGCATTCAAAGCACAGAAAAGATGCATACGGTCCTTTTTAAAACTGCAAACTAAGTACTGATAGCTGCGTGCCATATTTCAAATAGAATAAAATATTAACTTTACCATGCATATATATTTTAGAAATGGCAGTGTTTGTAAAGTTGAACCCTGATCAGTTTGACCGCATAGCTGACGTATTTCCACGAAATAGGCGTGATAATAGTAGGGTATGTCTCCCTAGTGCGAGAACGGCTTTAATGAGCAAGAGTGTCTGCTACATGGCGCCAGTCATTTATAATAAATTACCAAGGAGTTGGAAAGAATTAAACTTGACTTTATTTAAAAAAAACCTTCGAATTTTTTTAGTAGACAAAGCGTGTGGCGGAATTTTTAATGGACAAACGACTAATTTCTTGATTACTTACCTACTTTTTATAATGTTTACAAATTAGAAAATATAGACATATAGACATTTAATTTGTATTTAATTAAATTTTTATTTTGACTGCAGAAGAATTATGTATAAATAACTATTGAAGTACTTCATAATTAAATTATAATAATTGACATTGTATAACTTTATTATTATGTAGGTACTTGCCATCTCCATTGTATTCTTTTTGTACTTTTGCATGCCTTCTGGCTAAATATGGCTGTTCTTAATTATATTTTTTATGTCACCGTGTTTTTGTACCCATATTTGCGAAATAAATATCTTATCTTATCTTATCTGTTGGAAATTCTTCTAACTTTGAATTTCACAGCTGTAGCCCGCGAAATTCCCTAACCCTTAATACTCCTTTTGCCTCGTTTACATTCATACACGCACGCCCGTTGCGAGTACTACGCGCCTGACCTTTCTGAAGAACATCACACATAAGGTTTCCACTCATATCTCCCTGTAAATACCTCTTGCCAGTCGCCTTTCATTCATCCTCTCAACATGACCAAATCATCAACAATACCACTACAAACCACCATAATTTTAGGTACCTATATATTAATCAAGAAACGCAATTTTTTATATTTTTATTGTTACAGGAATTAAAACTGTGGAACGGATCTCTAAGCTACAGCTACTGGCACAAACCTGGAGTCATCAGACTGACGAAAGTGTACATTTTCAACGTGACCAACCCCCAAGCTTTCCTGGAGAACGGAGAAAAACCCAAGCTCGTGGAAGTCGGCCCTTTTGTTTATAGGTTAGTACATATTTTCTTTGCGTTTTATAAAGTATTGTTAAAATGTACGTATAGCTTAGGTTGGGTTAGGCTATGGTGTCCTCATCTCGTCCGCTCACCCGGCCCGCAGCAGGCGCACCGGGCGTCGGCGGAGGGCCGATAACGCCCTCTTCCAGCCCCCATAAATGGGTCCAGGGACGGCGGACTTGGGGACGTCCGCCGCCCCCTATCACATTGGACCCGAGGTGGCGGCGCGTAGTGTTCCACGCGCGCCCCTAGCAGACGTCGCGGGGGAGGTCAGACACCTCACCCCCCCCAGACTTGAGGTGGCCCGCAGAGGCGGGCCGGCACTAGCCGGGGATTGCGGAAGGAATAACAGATCCCAAGATCCCCGGTGCAAGTGTGGGAGGGAAACACTGGGGTGGTTTTTAGTCAGTAAAAGTCTGACAGACCCCTCCGCCCGCCCCAGGGCGGAGGACATCCATGAGGATTTTCCACCCCGTGAACAAAAAAAAAAAAAAAAAGGCTATGGTGTCCTCTCGAGGCAAAAGTACTCGCGTCACTGTATCAGTGGCGCGAGGAAGCGCGGGCGCCGGGCGATTGGCTGATGCAGCGACATGTGGAGTTGCGTCAGTCACAGCTTCGCGCAGCCCTGGTGGCGGAATGGCGGGACAGGCTTTCACGTCCTACCGCCGGCCTCGTCACCATTGATGCGGTCCGACCGGTGCTCGAACCCTGGCTCGGGAGGATGCACGGCTCCCTGTCGTTTTGGGTGACACAGGTGCTTTCGAGGCATGGTTGCTTCGGAAGTACTTGTGTCGCATAAACAGAGAGCCGGACGCCCGGTGTCACCACTGCGTCGACTGCCGGGAGGACACGGCGCGGCATACGCTGGCAGAGTGTGCCACTTGGGAGGAGCCACGCCGTGCCCTCATCTCAGGAGTAGGCAGTGACCTATCGCTGCCGGCCGTGGTCGAGGCGATGGTCGGCAGCGAGGCGTCCTGGGACGCGGTGGTATCCTTCTGCGAAACAGTCGTGTCGCAAAAGGAGGCTGCAGAAAGGGAGCGGGAGATCTCGTCCGCTCACCCGGCCCGCAGCAGGCGCACTGGGCGTCGGCGGAGGGCAGACAATGCCCTCTTCCAGCCCCCCTAAATGGGTCCAGGGACGGTGGACTTGGGGACGTCCGCCGCCCCTTATCACACTAGATCCGAGGTGGCGGCGCATAGTATTCTACGCGCGCCCCATTCAGACGTCGCGGGGGGGGGGTCAAACACCTCACTCCCACCCAGACTTGAGGTGGCCCGCAGAGGCGGGCCGGCACTAGCCGGGGATTGCGGAAGTAAGTACGGGGATTGCGCAGGCTGTTGTAGCTCTACCATGAATTTACACTGCCAAAACTCGCAAGCGTCTCCGTAAATCATATGTATGAAATAAATATTGTACAGCGCCCTTTGCAGTCACAGCAAGAATTAAAATTCGTACAATGAGCACTAAAGATTTCGATGGGTAAGAAACCTAACGTAATCTGTTCGATAGTCACTAACGTTTTTCAGCTGTCACCATATAAAACGGCACTACGAGTCACTAATTCGACAGACGCTATCGAAAAATACTCTTGTGATAGTAGTTACGTAGCTCACTAGCATTTTGAGGTGTGAAACATTTGTTTACATTGAAATTATACACGTTTTTGAGTCTTATTAAACTCAAAATAATGTCGGGAAGAGCTTATTTAGCATGAAATATGTTAGTGCCCAACTTTATAGACTCTCTAGAGAAGCATTTGAAGATGAAGATTTCTGCTTATTATTGAATAATGTTACGGATTTGAAGTCAACACAAAGAGATCAAAGAGTGGCATTAGAACTAAAACAATAATTGTCATTTATCCTATACACTATACTCATTGTATCATATTCATATATAGCTATTCTATTTTTGTAAACGTATTTAAAATTTAAGTCAAAAACGCTGCGGACCACACAACTTCAACAAAATTAGTTTAATCGACGACACTGACATATGAATAAAAATTCAACAACTACTAAATGCCATAAGTAGTCCACGAACCGACAATCTTTCTATTTAGTCGGATTATTTTGTGATTTTGACTGTAATATGAGCTTATGACCCGTTCTCTTTTCTTATTGCTGAGAAAGAAAGGAACAAAACATAAGCCGTCTTATTACAAAACAAGATTCATATTTTGACATGGCTAAAACCATGGAGCCAGTTTTTGTAATAAGAACGTAACAGTGATTGAAATACCGTTCTTTATACAAAACTGAAAACTTAGTTCGGTACTAAGTTGTCAGTTTTGTGTTTAGGAACTTTACCATAGTCGGAATAAAGTTCGAAATTCAATAATGGCTCCATGTTTTAAACCTGGGTCTGAAGATAAACCTTGTTTTGGAATAAAGGGGAAGGAGTCAAGTTAGCAAGACGACACGATTTAACGAACTTACCTTAGCGTCTGAGTATGACTCATGGTGCAAAAATTATCGAATCTGTTTGATTTACGAGCGAGTTTAACGCTAGTGAGTAATTTTTCGATAACAACTCATGGTAGACGTACATTTGTGGTCTCCTTCACACGTCGAAGGGCTGTCTGTTAAAATAAAGTCATATAATGTGTAAAATATATCAAATCAGTATGTTAAAATACCCACAAATCAATGGAAAAAAAACCACAAGCTGACACTGAAAAAACAAAATTATCACGAAATTTGTGTTTTTTTTATGAATCAATACATTGAATAGTTAAAAATACTATGAAGTCATCTATGTATATTTAAATAAATAATATATTACATTGAATGACTATTGTGTTTGTCAGTTTGCGCCGGAAAAACTAGAAAACTGCTCGACTAAAGGTGTTAATTTTCCAGCGATATTGAGATAAGTCACCATTGACGGATGTTGTGACCGTAAATCTCCTGACTTAAGGCGACGATAACCAACTTTTAATGATTTTATACTGAAGATCACGTCTAAACGAGTAGTGTTAATGATTTGAAAAAAAATATATGTTAAATTAGAGCATTTTCTCAGTAACTTAATATGTGAATATTTCACATTATGTTTATAATACATAGTGAAATTAATTTTTAAAGTTATGTCTAACACGGATAAAAAACTGAGAATGGCGCAAAATCTACTAAACGTATTTTTCTGAAACCTTCCCCAATTTAAAGATAATTTAATTATTGATCTTTTAGTATACGCGTTTTATTAAAATACCTTTTGTTTTGTGTATAATAAATTAATATTGCGTTAAATTGGGGAAAGCGGTCCTTCATGGGCGAGTCCTATTATTGGCTGAACGTACGACGCGTTGCGTGAACTCATTACAGAACACGCAAGCTAACCACTCAAGGTCACTGGCATATATCTGCGTCTTAAGCTTGAGGAGTCATCTTTTGTGATTTCCAGCTGCACTACTAATTTCTTCTTTAAACAATTTGGCAATACAAACAAAAACCTGCTTTTGATTTTATCGGTTAAAACAATGTTTCGAAATAGTTTAGATTTTTGCGTCTCCACGAAGTATATATTTCCATACCATCATCAGCTTATACAAAATGTCCCAGAATTAACGCACAAACTCATACAGAACAAAATGTAGGAAACAGCTGATTTTTTTTCCGCGATTTCACCCCGTAACACCGTAACAGGTTACGTCTGTCAAAGATCCACGAATGACAGCCGGGACTTTCCAAGGTACGGAAGAGTCTCGGTATGTAAAGATGGTGACCAATCCACGGATCAGCCCCGGAAAGCGTAGCTTAATCTGATGGATCGACTCGTGCAGCTGTTTTTTTTACTCAGCTGTTACTTACTAGGCTGTTAATTATTTTTACTCAGCTGTTACTTACTAGGCTGTTAATTATTTTTACTCAGCTGTTACTTACTAGGCTGTTAATTATTACTACGAGTATATTTGTGTATTTCTCAAAATGTACAATGGATAGGTGATGGTGTTAAAGCTATGTTTTAGTCCCATGTAACACGGGGCAAGCCTTCAGCACTTAGGTACCATATTATTACATAGGATACCATAATAATTTTCACCGTAAAAAGAAATTACTTAAACTATCGGCGCCTAGGAACCTTTTGCCTGCCGCCTAGTACCCCACTCAGTCTCACTTGCTCGCGTAAGGTATGACTGACTCTTAAGACGCTGACAACAGGTAAACCGCTGTCACTGTCAGACTGCATACAAAAGAAAGAGAAGCGCGATGATACAACGCTTGTAATTTACGTTCGATCAGCGCCTTAATTTACGTTTTCCAGTTTGACGTACGGAACTAAAAATAACAAAAAGGTCCCATTTGTGCGTTTTTGAAGTAAAATCCTTCAATTCATTCTGTCGGCATTATTTTATCATCATTTTGTTTATTACAAAAAATTGTAAACCCACGTAATGAGCCATTTTATTTATCTATGATAGATAATACAAAAAAAATACATGTTTTTTTTTACAAATGTAAAAAGTAGTTTAATTGTATGTAATGGCAATTTGATTGCATCATGCTTTATTTAAAATGTTGTTTTGTAAATGTCAGAATTAAAAGGTTTTTTACTTTGCAATATGCTGGTCATTTTTAATACGTCATACTGTATAAATACATGACGTACGAAAAATGCCAAAAAACTGCCAAATTTAAGTGGCAATTTATGGGCTTGTCCATCTCGAATTTTACAGCCTAGACTTTTTTTTTTTTGGGTGGGATATTATTGAATAACTTGGAGGGCGTGTCAGACTTTCACTGACTAAAACCCACCCGTATTCCTTCATTTGCCTGTGTGCCAGGGCCACGATATCCCTTTCGGAAAAACTCGCAACCCTGGCAGGCATTGGGCCTATAGGACCCCGTCAGTTGGTGCTGACATCTCTTTGAGGCGCGCGTGGAACACAATGCGCCGTCGACCTGTGCCTGATCCTTATCGGAAGGCGAGCTACCCATCGCTCACCGTCCGCACGCGTTACGGTGGCCGGAAATCGGCTTGCGAATCCCGACACCCGGGGCGTCTCCTGCGGCGACTAGGGGCGTGAAGGCGAAAACATTGCCTCACCCTCACGCGTTCCGCCCTCCTTCGCGAGCATTACTGCTTCACAACCTAGAGTCTGGATTTGTATCCAATTAAGAGCAGTGCAGGTGGCCCGCGTAGGTAACGACCGCGACTTACGATTTGTAGGTCGTAAGTTCGAACCCTGACAAGAGCTTTACTTTGTGTAAATTAATTAATCAATTTTTCATCACCACTGCCCTCAAAACGGTGAAAGAAAACATCGTGAGGAAACAGGCATATCCTAGAATCAAAAATGCTAAGACATGTGACATCTACCAACCCGCACTGGGCCCGCGTGGTGGATTACGGCCCATTCCCTCTCACAGAGAGGAGGCCTGTGTCCCAGCAGTGGGAACATTATAGGCTGATTATGCTAAGTGCTGAAGGCTTGCTTGTTACGCAGATATATGCCAGAAACCTTGAGTAGTTAGCTTGCGTGTTCTGTACTGAGCTCACGCAACGCGTCGTACGTTCAGCCAGTAATAGGACTCGCCCATCAAGGAGCGCTGTCAGCAATTTGACGCATTATTAATTTTATTATACACAAAACAAACGGTATTTTAATAAAATGCGTATACTTAAAGATCAATAATTAAATTATCTTTAAATTGGTGAAGGTTTCAGAAAAATACGCTTGGTAGATTTTGCGCCATTCTTAGTTTTTTAACCGCGTTAGACATAACTTTACGAATTTATTTCACTATGTAATATAAACATAATCTAAAATATTCATATAATACGTTATTGAAAAAATGCTCTAATTTATCATATATTTTTTTCAAATCATTAACGCTATTCGTTTAGACGTGATCTTCAATATAAAATCATTAAAAGTCGGTTATCGTCCCTTTAAACACCATCACCTGTCCATTGTACATTTTGAGAAATACACAAGTATAGTAATAATTAACAGCCTAGTAAATAACAGCTAAGTAAAAAAAAACAGCTGCACGAGTCGATCCATCAGATTAAGCTACGCTTTCCGGGGCTGATCCGTGGATTGGTCACCATCTTTACATACCGAGACTCCTCCGTGCCTTGGAGAGCACGTTAAGCCGCTGGTCCCGTATGCCATTCGTGGATCTTTAACAGTCGTTACGGGTCGTCAGAAGCCCGAAAGTCTGACCACCAGTCTTACCAAGGGGTATCGTGTTACCCAGTAACTGGGTTGTGGAGGTCAGATAGGCAGTCACTCCATGTAAAATAATGGTATTCAGCAGGATCCGGTTAGACTGGAAGCTCGTGGGGTCCCACCATAATTGGGAAAAGGCTAGGCATATTGATAGACACAAATAAAGTTTGTATGATTTGTTTTTAAGATAAGCTATGATAAAATATTTTATTTGCATAAAACATGGATAACAAGGTGTTATTAAAAATATTAGATCGAACATATTTTGCTTAAAACTAAAGCATGCAAACTTACTTCCTAAAAAAATTTTTACAAAAAAATTATAACCGACTTCCAAAAATAACACTTCAAAGTGAAAAATAACTTTTCATTCTGAAATCGGTGTCTTTGGATCTGTATTTGAGTTTTTTGCCACCGACTTCCGAAATTAAAGTTATTTTTCACTTTGTAGTGTTATTTTTGGAAGTCGGTTATTATTTTTTTGTAAAAAGTTTTTTATTTTTCACTTTTTAGTGGGTCAATTTTGAATTTATCTAAGTTACAATAGCCTAATGTTAACTGCTCATTGAATCACCTTTTACAAAATATTGCTTTTCCCGATGCTGGGACGTTGATTGTTGAGGAATTCTCCTGGTAAGAACCAGGAGATCTGCCACTCACCATATACATAGTGACGAGCATAAATTGCTTAATCGCAACCCGTTAAATAGGTACCCCCTATTTGTTCTTTTTGTATCTATTTTCTTTCTTTGCGTCATGTTTACCGCAAATAAACGTATTTTCTTTCTTTCTTTCTTTATATTGTTCCGGTGGCCATCGGTGGTCTCCATCATCAGTTCCACTTCACCAAATGGTGCTTTCCGAGAGCAAATGCATGAGTTACTATAAAAAATACCCAAATTGCTATAGGTTTGCCTATAAAATTTGAGGGTTTCCCTCGATTTCCATGGGATCCCCTCATCAGATTCTGATTTGGTGGCAATGGGACCACCTCGGGAGTATACCCTTTCAAACAAAAAGAGAATTTGCAAAATTGGTCCATAATTGACGGCGTGATCGCGTAACAAACATACAAAAATAAAACATACAGCCGAATTGCGAACCTTCTCCTTTCTGGAAGTCGGTTAAAAATACATTAATTATGGCATTGAAATATATTACATTGAAACTTATATAAAAAAATCACTAATACTACAGAAATTATTATCATTGAGCCATTTATAATATAATATTCGAGTTTAAAGCCGAGAATCTAAACTAAGGCCAACGAATGGTCCAAAGTTATTGTCATTGAGCCATTTATAATAAAATATTCGAGTTTAAAGCCGAGAATCTAAACTAAGGCCAACGAATTCCAAAGTTATTGTCATAGCTGCCAAGCATAGACTTTGACCTCTCTCTTGAATGAGCAGCCGTAGATAAACAAAAAAAAATGTTTTCAACCACAAATGTAATAATAGAACTGACAATTATAATGAGAAACATCAATTACTTTAATTTATTAGGAAATACTGTTTTTTAGAGTTCCGTAGGTACTCAAAGGGTGCCAACGCGACGGGACCACAGATAATAATAATACTACTAGTACTAAAGCTCTGCTGTCTGTCTGTATATTTTAAACCGTAATAAATAGACAGTGTAAACAGTGAATTACGAAGGTATTTAAATAAAAGTTATTAATTATGTAAAAATTACAATGGTTTAAACTCAAGGGGACGATAACCGACTTTTAATGATTTTATACTGAAGATCACATCTAAACGAGTAGTGTTAATGATTAAAAAAAAAAAAATTACAGCATTTTCTCAATAACTTAATATGTGAATATTTTAGATTATGTTTATATTACATAGTGAAATTAAATTTATAAAGTTATGTCTAACGCGGATAAAAAACTGAGAATGGCGCAAAATCTACCAAGCGTATTTTTCTGAAACCTTAACCAATTTAAAGACAATTTAATTATTGATCTATTAGTATACGCGTTTTAATAAAATACCTTTTGTTTTGTGTATAATAAATTAATAATGCGTCATATTGGGGACAGCGCTCCTTGATGTGCGAATCCTATTACTGGCTGAACGTACGACGCTTTGCGTGAGCTCAGTACAGAACACGCAAGCTAACCACTCAAGGTTGCTGGCATATATCTGCGTCTTAAGCTGATCCCTAAGTCTAGATTCCGGACGATGCTAGTACCGAAGTGCCTAAAATTAGTTATCTCTAACATTACAATTATAAAGATTCCTAGACTTCGATGCGGCATCAGCTGATTTGGAAGTAGGTGACACGAGGCGTCAATTCGTTGTTTCAGCAAAATGGTGTATTGCGATTTTATGTGGAATCATCCGACTGACGTAATTAGTTTAGCATGTTGCTATTCAGATTATATGGTGTAGGCAGGGTACGTAACAAGTGTGTATCATACTGAGACTAAAATTTTGAAAAAAATACAGAAAATAGTTCTTAACTAATGTAGATTACAGGAAAACCTATAAGAAGTCTATGGTCCTAAAATAACATAGTAAATCAATCAATATTGTGCGTAAAAACTTACATTTGGAGTTGAAATTAGTGGACATGTCTTTTAACTACAATGTTAAGTTTGTTCTTGGGTTAAATCCATCCCAACTACGAAACCTTTCATCGTGCGTGGTCCGACACGCACTTAGCCGGTTAAAAAAAACCAAATGTGTTAAATATTGTACGACGGTACGGAACCAACCGCGTGCGAGTCCGACTCGCACTTGACCACTTTTAACTTTTTCAAATTCAAATTTAAAAAAAAACAGACCAAGGAATCCACATAGTGTTATATGAACTTAGCCTATGTTTGTAAACTCAATAACTAATATTTATATAATTTTCATTATATAGAAACTGTTTAATTTATTAAAGATAACAAAATATTTACATCATCTAAAAACATTTATTTTATTGGATATTTAAGTTATTGAGTTATTTTAAGTCGGTTACTTAAAATAACTCAATAACTTAAATATCCAATAATTATACATTAATTGGCTACATGAACATATTCACGTACATCTCTGCCAGCCCAGAGCCGATCAATGGACCATCAACCATGACCATAGTCATGGTCATGATTTTTTTGTTCAAACCTCAGAAACAAATGACCGGAATCGATGTAACTTTAACAATTTTAAGGTCATCCAAATATTTGAAAGGCTAAGAAGGCTAGTTCAGTTTTAAATTATTTAATTAATGATGTCCGGGGTTATAATTTTGAGGTACTTATGGGCATTAGCAATAAAAATATAGGTAGCTAGGTTTGACCGCGGCTTCGCCGGCGTGGGCGTCGAATACTATCCCACGGGAAGGTACTAACGCAATAAAAAGTACCCTATGTCGTAACTCAGGGGGTCTACTCTAAACATAAATCCGTAGTATCGGCCGAATGTTCGGCCGTTGCTTGACTACGGCTAACTATGGCTAAATACGGCGAAAGAAAAAAAAGAAATAAGCAAAAGTCAAAAATGTGACTAAGTCGGATAAGGATTTTAAGTGAAAAAAGGAAACTATGGAAATTAAAAACGGCCGAACATTCAGCCCATACTACGCATTAACTCTCGGAGTAGTTCCCCCTGGTCATGGTCTGCCCATGTGCCAAATTTCATTCAAATCCGTCCAGCACGCAGGCCCAGTGCGGGTTGGTAGGTTTCACATGTCTTCAAATGTTTGATAAATGATAAATGATTTATTTTCTGTAAGTAGGTTTGTACAAAGACTTTTACACGTCAAACATATTAAAAAAAAACAAAAAAAAACTAGATGAGGTCGGCGTTTCGTAACTGACTACTCTGAGAAGAAAGGCCGAAACAAACTCAGAGGTCACAGTCTCTTTTAAAGTCCAGACATAATCTTGGTCAAATCATGTAGATTGGTGCCTGAAATGATCTTTTGATGAAAGAATCACACAGATTGAGGGGACCTGTCCAGTCAGTGCACGCATTTGTCAGTAGTCGTGCAGCTCAACTCAGAACTTGAGGAGCTCAACGATTCAACGAACAATACCAAAGAAAGGACATTCGGGTAGGCCGCATAAATTACTCAAACTGCCAGACAATGATGAAAACTAACTGAGTAAAAACAAAAATAACCAATAACCCACATAGTCTTCACATTTACAATACTTAATTAAAACAATATAATACTTAACAAAGTAAATATTCATGTCATAGTACATATAAAATAATTGGTTCTAGCACATGCCGCTTTCCTCACGAGGTTTTGAGAGCAATGGTGATCAAATAATTTACAGAAAGTAAAGCGCCTGTCAGGTTTCGAACCCGTCGCGGCCATTTTGAATAAGTCTAGTGGTTTATTGTTCGCTAAGGAGGTAACTTTGTAATTTTTTTCAGTCGAGATTTTTTTATGGAATAGTGTTTTCGTGGGTTATTGTATGTATATTCGCCACAAAGTAAATTAGTCACATTTTTGTACACTCCATACATTGAAAGTGTATTCGCCACTTGCATTAAAAATAAGTGTAAATTCTTCACAACCACAAGTCACAAGTCTTCATTTTAAGTAAGTACGTACATCATTTTTGCAAAAAGTACTGATAGCAAGCAAAGTTATTGGTTTTTAAATAAATAACGTTTTTATACTACTTACTGTTTGATTTTTCTGCTGTCTGTGCGGGAATAAACAATTTGACGAATTTACAATAATCTAAATTAATACTGTTACGAATTTACTTCATGAAAATAGAATTGTGGCAAATTTATACATACTTTTTTTTCTATGGCGAACTATTTTTGTGGCGAATGTACAATAACCCGTTTTCGTCTCAAAATCTAAATATTTTATTTCACATAAACCTACATGGGCACTTATGAAACGTCAGAAGCAAGGTGCACGGTTCCGATTGGTCGTTTCCGAGAAGAGCCGGCAAGAAACTCCACGGTTACTCTTTTAAAAATAATTCGCTTTTACAATGTTTTCAAGTTACAGTGTTAATAGGTATGGGAGGACAGTGTAGGCCCGTCAACAAGTACCCGGTACTTAACAAAATATAAAACATAGTAGGTACCTACTTAACATTAATCCTCAAGTTTTACCATTTATATTTATTGCAAAATTAATGCTGCAGTATTATCGATTTAACAGAGGATGGCAAACCAAAAGGATACAAGGGTCTAAAAACTTAGTAAAAAAATTCTTCGAAACGTCTTATTTAAAAACAGATAACTGGAAATCTCTGTTTCTATGGAAAATTTAAAATCGGTCTTATTTGGCTGTAGGTAAAACTATTTTTCCAAAATGTTCTTTACTAACTTTTTAGACCTTTGTGTCTTGCTTATGCGTATGAAGTTTCATTAAAATCGGTTCAGTCATTTCGAAAAACAAGGGCTTGAAAGTTTATATCAAACGCCGTAAGGTGTAAACGGTCTTACATAAAGAAAAATGTAGGCCACACAATTCAAATACATCTATTTACGTCTAACTTTATTTACTCACTTCAATATTTCCTTGACACTAACAAATGGAGCGTTTAATATTGAACTAACATAGATTTAAACTTGAGACAGAAAAATATCTCCGTCTCTTTCAATCTGCCTGCCTTTTCCCAACGTTGCCCCATGTTGGTCGGCTTCTAGTCTAACCGGAAGCAGCTAAACACCAGTATTTTGCATGGAGCGACTGCCTATCTGAACTCCGCAAAATAAAAATCAAAAGTCATTTATTCGAACTTATAGGCTGAGAATCAGCACTTTTCGAACATCAAAGCTAGTCGTCGTTGACTTTTCGTCGTTTCGTTGTATCTATATTTTCGAAGTAGCTATGTTTGATATGGGGGATGCGCTAAGGTAGCCCGCGAAATTCAAATTTTATTACGTTTTTTGCAATTTGCAATTTTTGTAATGCTGATTCGAACGATTATAATTCTGTAAAGCCATATTGGTTATGGCCGTGAATCATAATTAGATCAACATACAACGTGTTAAGGCTTCTACATACCGGGGCGACTTGTCGCGCGACGCGACGCGACACAAAGGCACCGCTCGTCCCACGACACGCGGGGCCTTTGTGCCATGTCGCGTCGCGCGACAAGTTGCGCCGGTATGTAGAAGCCTTTACTGACCTGAAAATTGCAAAAAACGTTGGAAAATTTGAATTTCGCGGGCTACCTTAGCGCATTAAGCAAAATCCAAGTCGTTTTGAAGTCTAGCTGATGTATTCCCTAGAAATAGACGTGACAATAGTAAATTATGCCAATTAACGTGTCAAACTACTTTGGTGCGCAAAAGTGTCTACTGTATGGCCCCAATTATATATAATAAATTACCAAGTAGTTGGAGAGAATTAACAACAGTGCAGTATAGGAGTGGACTACGTACATTTTTAATGGATAAGACGTACTACAGTGTGACTGAGTTTTTATCAGAAAATGTTTTTTTAACGATCATATCCGTCTAATCTCAAAAATGGCGTCAAAATGCAAAAATTTAGACTGGAATATCGAAACAACAAAAATAATAATAAACCTTTACGAGGAAAATAAGTATTTTTAACAAAATTTTAACCATTTTTATTTTATTTTATAATGCAATTATTAAAATTGTACTCATAGCTACGGAAAACACGGCTAAAGCCGATATCCATCTTATAAGTATGACGTATGACGGTTATATGATCATATGAATGAATGAATGAAATGCACCGACCCCAGCGTGGTTTGATCAGACTCGATTGCTCGAATGAACCCAAAGATTCACAGTAGCCCCTGGAGCCTCATGTTTCATGGGACCACAGAGTCCATTGCATATCAGAGAGTAGACCGGGGGGCGCGATAATGGTAGGGAAGACGTGCCCTTGGGATAGGAGGGATTATTAGAGCCTACCGACTGTGCAGCCTTGAGCAAGCATTGGAATATTGGAGAGACGGGTGATCATAAGTGTAATGTAAAAATGAAGAACAGCAACATTTAACTATGATCATAGAATTTGACAGATATGAGATCATATTTGTATGATCAATATATGATAGTGTATTGGAGCCTTAGTATAAAACTAGAAGGTCAAGAACGCATTTACTCAACGGCTGGACTGCAATATAGATTTAGCTCCGTCTCTTTCTTGTCAGAACAAGAAACACGACGTAGTATTATGCATTTGGTTACATAACGAACTTGGTTTTGGAGAAAATTGCTCGACAAATATTGACACACGATTTGTCAATGCAATGACACAATTATCCGGCAGTGTGGTTGTAGTAAGGTTAAAATGAATCTGTAGCGGCATCAACATCACATCGCCACATGCGAATGACGCGTCACACTGACGTCACGCAAAATCCTGCATCGCGCAAGCAGAGTTTGCCGCGCGACTAGCATATACAGGGTTACTTTTAAAACGTCAATAACCTCTTAAGGGGTGTTTGTACTCAACCCTGTATACAACGTCCCGACATCAACCGTGGGGCAGTTGCCCACCAGACACAACACCCGTCTGGTCGGAGGATCCTCCCTTTTCTATAGAGGATGTGTGTTTCTATAGAGGAACAGGGTGTAACTTTACACCCTTCGTTCCTCATACCTCTAAAAATCGGTGTTTTTAAAACAGATTATATAACGTAGGTAAAAGCAAGACATATTTATTACGCAGTTACTTACAGATTACACCAAGATTAAACTTCTGCTATCAAAACAATACTCGTATAAGAACAATCTTTTCTACTGTTCTTTTCCTCAATATCAGCACGTTTTACTTCTTAAGTGTCCGTATGGGTTGAGGAGCCATGTCTCATATTTAAACGAGGGTACTACCAATATTTAGTAGTAAATTAGCTGATTTTGTAGGCCCGATCCTGGAATTTGTAGTAAAACCGTTAAAAAGTTATAGGACGTTTAAGGTGGCTCCTCAATCCAGATGTCTGGATTGAGGAGCCACCTTAGAACTCGAAAACTAGCCAACCGATGTTTTTGAAAATTTGGTAGGATTTAGTAGTATTTATGCGTAATCTGTACAAAAAAAATGGGTTTTGTACAGCTGAATTTGAGGTGGCTACAATGCTTTGATTTTTCTCAAAAATCCATAATTTTCACCACGCTGTTTTTCGGAAAATTATCAACCGATTAAAACGTATTTTTAAAATAATTTAGTAGTTAATGAGTTCTAATTTGTAGTATAAAAATAAAATGGAAGGACAATACAATTTCGGTGATACAACACATTTTATGTGGCTCCTCAATCCTGACGGTCTATAAAAAATATACGTTCGTAGCTACTAAAGCAGTTGATCAAATTTGATAAAAATAGCACCAATATTTAGTAGAAATTTCTACTAAATATTGGCATCATCAAACATCCTACAAACTCAGTATTTCAAAAGATATTAATAGTTTAAACATTCCTTAACAATTTTGTGTATAGGGTGACCATAAATAATTCAAACTATGAATACATAATTTTATTTGCATACGAATCATTCTACGAGTACGAGTACCTACATGTAACCTAATTGTTGTTTTAGTTTAAATGAGATAACTAGCTTTTGCCTGCGGCTTCGCCCGCGTGAGTGTCGGAAAATATCTTACGGGAACGTACTACCGTGAATAAAAGTACCCTGTGTGTTAGTTAGTCAGGACTTTTCTTTTTATTTATATAGACAACCTGTTTTTTTTGATATCCCATAACTCTAGGGTTATATTCTGTAGGTAAAAATAATACTAAAACTCCTAGAATAGGTGATCCAAAAAGGCATCGTTTCGGAGATATCATCAAAAATTGTCACCAGTATGACGAATCTTTACTTTTGCGAGGTTGCCAAACTTCGCAGTAGTGTAGTAAAATAAATAGTAAAATAAAATATGTAGGTATGTTGGTATCTGGAAGGGAAAGCTACCTTGTCGACGTTGATCTGTGCGAGTCCCAATAAATGTTTATAAATAGTAAAATAAAATATGTAGGTATGTTGGTATCTAGGGAAGGGAAAGCTACCTTGTCGACGTTGATCTGTGCGAGTCCCAATAAATGTTTATTCTTTCTTTCTTTCTTTCTTTCATATTTCACGTAAGGGTGATTTACATTAATAATCGTGACTTTGCCGAATTATTTTATATGAAAAATGAAAAAAAAAATTACGAAGGATTGGAACATAACTCATATGCCAGTTGATTCTTTGATATGGCCTCAATCATACCCTAGAGTTATGGGATATAAAAAAAACACGTTGTATAATAACTTGGCTTACCGAATGTCGTTGCAAGGCTTGTCTTTCCAATGAGGTAGATGGTCCAATCCATTAATCTTGTCCATATATCCAAATCTGTCCATTTGCTTCTGTCCAGTGTACATAGTTGATACTTCGTCGAGGGTGCCGTTTCTCTGCGAAAGAAATAGATTTATAAATAAACAAAATAGCATTATAACATAGGGATCATCATTCATTTCAGCCGAAAGACGTCCACTGCTGGACATAGGCCTCCCTCAAATGGGGGCTGGTTGCCATAATCACCACGCTTGGCGGCGGGTTGGCGATCGTAGTATGGTGTTAAAATGCATAGAGAACGCTGCTGCCCATTCTCTAGTAAGTCCCTTAGTCGCCTTTTACGACACCCACGGGAAGAAATAGGATGGTGCTATTGTTTACGTCCGACACCATACAGACAGGATAGGGATATATAACTTCAGTTTTTTCTTGGGATAAATTCATCCCAACTACGGAACTCTTCATTGTGCACTTAGCTGGTATTTTGTGTCTCATTATATGCTGCGCCAGTTTATGTTCTATGTTTTTTGATTGCGTCATGTTTACTGGGCATTCTGTATCACATCTCTCTCGTTTGTTGCACGTACCAGTGACAATAACCATCTATACAAAACTCGTACAGATTAGGCGAGCCGTGTACACAATTAGACTTGGAAGGCCAGGAAGGAAGTTGAAATCGATAGATATACGATAATTTAGGATAATCCACTTTTAGTTTATTTTTCTTTCTTTTTTCTTTGTTTGTTTGTGTTCATTATTGTACTGATTGGTTTAGAATCATTCACGTGTAAATAAAACTCTGTTAATAATCATAGTTTGAATTATTTATGGTCACCCAATTCACAAAGTTGTAAAGGAATGTTTAAATTATTAATATCTTTTGAAATACTGAGTGTGTAGGATGTTTGATGATTCCAATATTTAGTAGAAATTTCTACTAAATATTGGTGCTATTTTTATCCGATTTGAGCAACTGCTTTAGTAGCTACGAACATATATTTTTAATAGACAGTCAGGATTGAGGAGAAACATAAAATGTGTTGTATCACCGAAATTGTCCGTGTCCGTGAGTGTCCGTGGAGTTTCTTGCCCGTTCTTCTCCATAGGTACCTACTAAGCTTTGGAATGGGCAACTAGCTTCATTTTGATGACTGACCGACCCCCTTGACAATTCAAAAGTGCCTGTAATTGGTTTATTTGAAATAAATGCTTTGAGTTTTGAGTTTTGAGTTTTTTTTTGAATTGTAAAGTCTGTCCATTTTATTTTGATACTACAAATTAAACTCATTTACTACTAAATTATACTAAAAATACGTTTTAATTGGTTGATGACTTTCTGAGAAACAGCGTGGCGAAATTTATGGATTTTTAAGAAAAATCAAAGCATTGTAGCTATCTTAAATTCAGCCGTACAAAACCCATTTTTTTTTGTACAGATTACGCTTAAACACTACTAAATCCTACCAAATTTTCAAAAACATCCGTTGGCTAGTTTTCGAGTTCTAAGGTGGCTCCTCAATCCAGATGTCTGGATTGAGGAACCACCTTACACGTCCTATAACTTTTTAACGGTTTTACTACAAATTCCAGGATCGGGCCTACAAAATCAGCTAATTTACTAATAAATATTGGTAGTACCCTCGTGTAAATATGAGACATGGCTCCTCAGTCCATACGGACACCTTCTTAAAACCATATTCTTATGACAAATTAATAATAATAATTTAATCATATTTTTTATTGTTCCAAAAACAGTGTTACAGATTATTTTTCCACCAGTTGTTGTTAAGCAAAAACTATGCATTACAATACAGTACTTAACGTTAGTGGAAAAGATCACCTGTATCCTGTACTAGTTATATAAAACTGTATCACAGGAGACAGGGCCTTCCGTTTAAAATGAGTCAGCGTATTGATAATAGAATAAATATGTAAGCCGGTGTTTGTTGGAAAAAAAACT
Organism: Tiliacea aurago; assembly: GCA_948098905.1. Lineage (NCBI taxonomy): Eukaryota > Metazoa > Arthropoda > Insecta > Lepidoptera > Noctuidae > Tiliacea > Tiliacea aurago. The sequence goes on from OX402605.1 coordinate 2,446,478, forward strand.
AACAGGTAATATAAGGATACATGAAAAAGTAGGAACAAATTGGTAATTAAAATAAAGTAACTGTAGGTGTAAGTGGGATGTGTAGGTGTGTTGTGTAAGTGTGTTGTGTAGGTGTGTTGTGTGGTGTGGTGTTGGTGTGAGAAAGTTGGTGTAGTGAGTGTGTGTGATTGCGTATGAGTGTACAGATTACACTGTAGAACTAGATCGGTTGTACAAGAAGACTTGCAGTATCACTATACGAAAGTTTTAACAGCCAGTCACGCAGCAGCAATTTGCACTTTGAGAAAGAATGTTCGTAAATGTTGAGTTGTTTGTTTGCCTTGTTATAAAGACGAGGACCGAGGACATAGAAATGTCGACTAGCAAGAGTGGTCCTATGGCGTACGGTGGAACATACACAGCTTTTGCGTCGTTTCTCACTCATGAGCCCTGGGACATGGGTGAGAGAGGAATGTTGGCGCAAAATTGATTGAAGGACAAAGAGCTGTCTCACGGATAGAAGTTTACACTCGCTATACAACAGAGATGTAGGGTACATGCGTGGTTTCTTAAGCATAACCTTTAAGAAAGCTCTCTGTGCTCTCTCAACTTTTAGAAACGCCGTGGCATAAGTACCACGCCACCAAGTAGGTATGTTACGCTGTGGGTTGTGGAGGTCAGATAGGCAGTCGCTCCATGTATAATACTAGTGTTCAGCTACATCTGGTCAGTCTGGAAGCTGACCCCAACATAGTTGGGAAAAGCTAGCAGATGATGATGTAATCTATTACTTCTTTTGTTAGTTTTTAGGGTTCCGTACCAAAATGGTAATAAAAAGGAACCCTCATGGTGAGAAAGTCTGTCTGTCTGTCTGTCTGTCACACCTCGATATCTCAAGAACTACTAATGCTATCAACTAGAATAGTTTTAGATGACGTTTGCCCAACTATTTCGCAAACAAGAAATAAATTTAAAAAAATATATCTTTTTTGCAAAAGGGACTGAAAGGGTCTTAAAAATTTGAAGTGGGGCTACTAGGGCATGTGGGGTATCATATGAAAGAACGCTATCTGCACATTGTCAATCATTTTTGTTTTGTTTTTTAGGCAGCATAGTTTCCGACTTTTCGATGACAAATTGAAAAAAATACCGTCCCCCCCCCCTTTATCTCTGAAGTTTGCATAGATAAAAATTTGAAATTATTCTATGTGATAGAAGTGTATGTAAAGATTACAGGAAAATAAAACGATGTCTCTAAATAGCAAAGTTTTTCAGAAATAATCAACCTCATAAGTACGTGCGGAACCCTAGGTGCGCGAGTTCTCGCTCTTGACCGGTTTTATTTTTGGAGAAAACACAAAAACATAATAATTTCATACAACATAATTTCATCAGTCTAAAATCCAATAATGAAACGGCTAGATACATTCCTGATTAGTGCTACCTACAAGTTACAGTGAATTTGTTTAAATTGACTGTGATGAATTTGCTCACATGCGCTTGGCTATAGGAAGTAATTCGGGGTAAGTTTCCATAGAAAAATTGGAGACGAAATAGCGGACGAAGTGCAACTACAAAATTATACAAAAATGTCCGATGTTATCTTAAAATACCTTGAATTCAGGTAATAACTTCAGGTTAGTTAGGGTCACAAACGATTATTCTGAGAAAAACAATTGTATTTTATTGTAACAAAGGATGCGGAAATCTTTAAATTGTGCATCTTTTTAGTGTTTTTAACCGAATTTAAAAAAGGAGGAGGTTCTATGTTCGTCTATATTGTTTTTTTTTTTATGTTCTTCGATGTTCCCTCTTCCTCTCTCCTGCTGTTGCTGTGCCCGACAGGGTCCACAATGATCATATTTTGTAAGACCTAAGTTAAAATGTGGAAGCAATAAACATAATTGAGTATATTTTCGTCAAATGTGAACCAATTTTGAAAATTCTTTTTTCGTTTGGTAGAAGAAACTTACGCGGTGGTCAACAGCACACAAACAACTGTGTATTTTTCTAAATTATCAAAAAACTCACCACATATTTATAGATCTATGTAGCACCTCCATTTTCTGTGGATGACGTTCTTGATTCTTGAAATCGAGACTTAGGCCCGTATTACAGAACGTCACTCAATACTCAAGCATTAATAATGCGTCAAATTGGGGACAGCGCTCCTTGTCATATTACTGGCTGAACGTACGACGCGTTGCGTGAGCTCAGTAAAGGCATATATCTGCGTTTTAAAACTAAATGACCCCCTTCTGTTTCAGAGAAGACATGGAAAAGGTGAACATAAGGTTCCACGACAACGACACGGTGACCTACCAACATAATAAGATACTGCGCTTCGTTCCTGAGATGTCCGTTGATAAGAATCAGAAGCTTGTGGTGCCGAATATTCCTTTACTGGTAAGTGCAAATTCGATCCTTGTTGTGGGACTATTGAATACTAAATCAAACTAAATCACAGTTCTTTGTAATTGCTCGTCGAATCGTTGAGCTTGTGGCGGCATCAACATCGCCATACGTGCACTACGCATCACACTTATGTCACGCAAAATCCTGCATCTCGCAAGCAGAGTTTACCGCGCGACTAGTAGGTATATATACAACGTCCCGACTTCATCCATCAGGCAGTTGCCCACCAGACAACACCCATCTGGTCGGAGGATCTTCCCTTTTCTTTGGAGGATGAGTGAACTTTACACCCTGTCCATACCTCTAAAGCTCTTTAAGTTCTGAGTTGAGCTGCACGATTACTGACAAATGCGTGCACTGACTGGTCAGGTCCACTCAATCTGTGTGGTTCTTTCCTCAAAAGACCATTTCAGACACCAATCTACATGATCTGGGAATCTACTCCGAAGTTAATCCGAAGTATCGGCCGAATGTTCGGCCGTTTTATTCCGCTGTAGTCAGCCATAGTTAGCCGTCGTCAAGCAACGACCAAACATTCGGCCGATATTTCGGATTTATGCCCGCAGTTACTGTACTCGTTAACTTGTAAAGTCAACTTAGCTGAGATAGTTTTCCTTTTAACTTCGTTATATTTATGCTATTGCAGTGAATATTTTCACATATCAAGAAAAAATATTTAAAAAATATATTAGGGGCACCTTTGACTAAAACTAGATGATCTAATAAACCGTATGTTTCCTTTTATTTTAGACCGTAACGTCTTTCTCCCCGAACCTGGGGAGCTGGGTTTTCAACCTGCTGGTCTCCGGCCTGGCGATGACGTATCGAGATCGAGCGAAACCATTTGTTCATGTTACTGCGGAAGAACTCGTTTTTGGGTAAGACATTTTATTATTAACCTGTGGCTTCGTACCCGTGGTCTATCCTAAAGGAACCGTTAACTTATTGTTATAAAATCAAAAATGGCCTATGCCACATAAAATAGGTAAAACACGTTTAAATTTCAAGAATTAAAAAATAAATACTTGAAAAAAATGAGTTGGGTTTAATTTGTTGGAAATGACTACTAGTATGGTCCCTTTTAAGGAATAGGTCAAATTTCCGAGCATCCTGTACCGCGCTGCGTGCTGCTACAGTGGCGACATTAATTTGACACACTGGTAAGGCTAGAGGCTATTAGGTTATCTAAATCCAAAAAATCACGTCTCTCTGTTGCTCTGTTGACCAATAGCTGCAACGCCAAATAACGTGCAAGGAGTAAGCGAATTGAAGGAAAGAGAGAGCTTTAATACATAGGTAGTTAGTTTGAATTTTTTTATTTTTCATATCATATACAACATACTTATTAATTATATTTTTTATTTTTCATATCATATATTAGTACATAACATACTAATTAAAAATAAAAAAAAATTACAATAAATAATAAAAAAAAAAAAATTGGCCACGCCCTACCAGTGCGTGAAATTAATGTCGCCACTGTAATGTGTATACAGGCTGCTCGGAAATTTGACCTATTCCTTAAAAGGGACCATACTAGAGGTAATTTCCAACAAATTAAGCCCGCCAACTCACACATTTTTTTTTAAATAAAACACGTTTAAATTTAAAAAAAAAAAGAAAAAAAATAATGTTTCGTTTGCACTCAATACCGTTTATTTCTGAAATTATAGGAATATAGGGCATGCATTTATTTTATAAATGAGCACTCATTTATCATCAGGCAGAAAAATAACAAACAAGTGTCAAGGGAGAAGGAGTTATTTTTAATTATTTTCTTTATGGTGACCAGTCTGAAAATTTGAACAATAATCTAAAAACCTCCGTAATTCGGAAACCATTAATCTTCGACCCCTGGTTGGCGGGCTATACCAACAACGTCTGCGGAGTTTCTTAGCTAATTCAATTTGCCTCTGTATATTAAATCTATCACATTATTTTCAGATACAACGACCCACTAGTGTCACTAGCTCACATTTTCTACCCAAAAGGGAAGAGACCTAACAGCCAGATGGGACTACTGCTAGCAGTAAGTATTCTTCTTAATTTCACCATCAGCATATAGCATTCCAGTGCTGCCGTAGACCTCTGTTGTCAAACGCATAGCAGCTACTAACAGTTACTCTGCCAATATCATCGTTCCACAAAGCATAAGGCATCCCATCCCGTAGAAAAAGTATCGATGTATCGATACGTCGATAATTTTAGTTCTATATATCGATATTTTTGGCAATATCTATTATTTCAATTCATCGATATATCGATATAAAATATCAAGTTTCGAAAATGTATCTGATTAAAACTGATTAAAACCGCTGCAATTCAGAGCCGTCAAAAGTAGACTCTTTTATCAATGTTGTATTAATTTATGTTTGTACATCAGAAAATGATGTTCCTTGTTTTTTTTTTTTTTTTCTTTTCCTTCTGGCTTCGCACGGTTTGTGCATTTAGCCAATGTCAAGTTTTAGTTCTTGTCTAATATTGATGAAATGAATTATAAATGCATGATGATGATATCCCCGCCCACTCCCCTTGAGTTTCAGTAAAGATGTGGCACTTTACTGAGTCCTCACGCGGACTTCTTGAGAGAACTTGAAGCGAAGTTGCACTGTTTTGTTTCATTTGCCTACACTAATGCACGTTCACAAACACTTAATGGTTAATAATCCACCATTATTACACATTAGTATTCGGCTAAACACAAATTTTGGAAAATAAAACAAACTGCTGAACATGACGCTTCACTTTCCCGCCAAGAAGCCATGTTCCTTGTTTGGTATTTATTTGAATGAAACACAAACAAATAGACTTTCATAGAGTAGAAATATTTTTTTTTTATGTTCACCAATGGCATTATATATCTACATTTTTAATTTCAACAAAGTTTTAACTTTTATTATCTTAATAATATTTAATCTCTTTTTTTTATATTTTGTTAATGTGAGAACGTTGTAGGCTTAATAGTCGAGATGTAGACCATTTTAAATTTTTGTTAAGTACCTGGCACTTTTGACGGGCCGACACTGTCTTCTCATACCTATTAACACTGTAAATTGAAAACATTGTAAAAGCGAATTATTTTTAAAAATTTTAAAGTAACCGTGGAGTTTCTTGCCGGCTCTTCTCCATAGGAAACGACCAATTTTTTTTTATTTTTTTTTAAAAAACTTTGCCTCAAACTAGGAATTTCTCCTGTATTGTGGGTGCGTTTACAAACATTTAAATTCACATACACAAACAGCCAGACCCGGAACAACTACTTGTAGGTCATACAAATATTTGTTCCGTGCGGGAATCGAACCCGCGACACGCAGCGCAGCAGTCAATCGCTTAACTAACTGCGCCAACCGTGCCCCCGTGCCGTGCACCTAGCTTCTGACGTTTCATAAGTGCCCATGTAGGCTTATGTGAATTGTTTTTTTTTTAATTTTGATTTTGATATCGATGTATTTTTTTCGATTTAACGAAATCGAAATCAATTTTTTCTTTAAATATTGATACTTTTTGGCCCTCCCTAGCTTGCGGATTCTGTCCAGAATGACATAAAAATCAGTGATAAATCTTGATTGTGTTCCAACACATTGCAACAAATGAGATGTCGTTTGAAAATAACTTGATATGGAATCGAATTCAATAAATAACCCAACATTTAATAACGATTGGTGAAAGGCTAGGAAAGCTTTTAGTAATCCAATCTCGAAACAGACGTAAAGTCAGCGAAAATAATTCCTTAGAAAATTGGCTATCAACTTAGATTGTCCGTAAATTCAAATCACAAGTGTATGAAATGGCACAGTGTGTTAATTTCCCTGGCGGAGAATAGGAACGCATTTTAATTTTGATCAAAAATAAATTATTTATTTCTGTAAGTAGGTTTGTACAGATACCAGCACATCAAGCTACTACAATCTGTCAAATTTCCATAGAAGATTTTCAACTATAACGTTAAAGCATAAGGTTCAAGGTTGATTGGGAAAATTTGACAGTTTCGGGTTGCTTGACCTGCTGGCGTCTGTACAAACAGTGTTACGTCACGTCAATCATATTTTAAAAACTAGATGAGGTCGGCGTTTCCTATCTGACTACTCTGAGCAGAAAGGTCGAATCAAACTCAGAGGTCACAGTCTCTTTTAAAGTCCAGACATAATCTTGGTCAGGCTATATGACGACCATGAATATTAGTGTTTCAAATGTTCTTTTGAAGAATGAACCACACAGATTTGAGTGGACCTAGGGAGACCCCTAGGTCCACTCCGAACATAAATCCGATGTATCGGCCGAATGTTCCGCCATTGCTTGACTAAACGGCTAACTATGGCTGACTACGGCAAAAGAAATAAAAAAAACGACAATCAAAGAGATAAGCCAAAGTCAAAACTGTGACTATAAGTCGGGTATTCAAAGTCAAAAAAAAAACCATGGAAGTTATAAAACGGCCGAACACTCGGCCGATACTTTGGATTAACGCTTCGCTTCGCCCTCTTTACAGTCAGTGCAAGAATTTTTCAGTAATAGGTACCTATTTATGATATACATGCACAAACTTCATTTGTTTTGACTAAAACATACCTACTTCGTTTTTGATAGTAACTATAATAAGATACGAAAACCGAATTGATTTTTGACGAGACATTTAAAGAGAAACTGATTTGTTTTTAACGAAATTTAGGAATTCCGAACTTTGATATGCTTTTTCGAGGAAACCGGCATGTACAGGCCCTGCAGTCTCGACATAGATAGCGATCGCTTTACCACCGAATTCGATCGCAAAGTCCTAATGGGATCTCTAGACGGCCAAAATTGCTTGATAAACACGAAAAAATCACAATCTTGTCAAGCATTTTTGTCCGTCTAGCTAGGCCTGGGGAATCCATTAGACTTTGCGACAAAATTCGGTCGTAAAGCGAATGCTATGTATGTCGAGACTGCTGGGCCAGAGGCTCCAAAGCGATAATTCGAAGTATCGGCCGAATTTTTGGGCGTTTCTTGACTTCTAAAGTTTCCTTTTTTGACTTTGAGTCCTTACCTGATTTCAAGTCACATTTTTGACTTTGACTTATCTCTTTGACTGTCGTTTTTTTTTTCATTTTCCGTAATCTGCCATAGTCAGCCGTAGTTAGGAAACGGCCGAACATTCGGCCGATGCTTCGTATTTATCTTCAGAGACGCACGTCACACGTCTTAATTTTTTTCGTTAAAAAAAAATTAAGACGTGTGACATTCACCCGCACTGGGCCCGCGGAGTGGTTATCAGCCCACTCCCTCTCACAGAGAGGAGGCGGGGAGGCGAGAGGGAGAGGATAAAAGACTGATTATCCCTATGTGTATGTCCTCATCCTGTCTGTGTGGTGCCGGACGGAAAGAATAGCACCACCCTATTTCTTCCCGTGGGTGTCGTAAAAGGCGACTAAGGGACTTACTAGAGAATGGGCAGCAGCGTTCGCTATGCATTTTAACACCATACTACGATCGCCAACCCGCCGCCAAGCGTGGTGATTATGGCAACCAGCCCCCATTTGAGGGAGGCCTATTTCCAGCAGTGGACGTCTTTCAGCCGAAATGAATGATGATCCCTATGTTATAATGCTATTTTGTTTATTTATAAATCTATTTCTTTCGCAGAGAAACGGCACCCTCGACGAAGTATCAACTATGTACACTGGACAGAAGCAAATGGACAGATTTGGATATATGGACAAGATTAATGGATTGGACCATCTACCTCATTGGAAAGACAAGCCTTGCAACGACATTCGGTAAGCCAAGTTATTATACAACGTGTTTTTTTTATATCCCATAACTCTAGGGTATGATTGAGGCCATATCAAAGAATCAACTGGCATATGAGTTATGTTCCAATCCTTCGTTATTTTTTTTTTCATTTTTCATACAAAATAATTCGGCAAAGTCACGATTATTAATGTAAAACACCCTTACGTGAAATATGACAACGTCAACAAGGTAGCTTTCCCTTCACTAGCTGCCACCGGGAAGCCCCGATACCAACATACCTACATATTTTATTTTACTATTCATTTTACTACACTACTGCGAAGTTTGGCCACCTCGCAAAAGTAAAGATTCGTCATACTGGTGACAATTTTTGACCTAATTTAATTATGATTGATGATATCTCCGAAACGATGCATTTTTGGACCACCTATTCTAGGAGTTTTAGTATTATTTTTACCTACAGAATATAGCCCTAGAGTTATGGGATATCAAAAAAAACAGGTTGTATATCTAATCATAACTAGTTATAGTTTAACAACTCTATGTTATTCCAAAAAAACGAGCAAGCCTTAAGGCTTCTACATACCGGGGCGACTTGTCGCGCGACGCGACGCGACACAAAGGCACCGCTCGTCCCGCGACACGCGGGGCCTTTGTGCCGTGTCGCGTCGCGCGACAAGTCGCGCTGGTATGTAGAAGCCTTTATTATCTAGTCGCTTGATGTGTAACATCTGATATCTTACCTTGGTAATACGCAACTGAGCTGCGACAGAAGTTAACCTCAAAATTAAAAAACTAAATTCTGAAATATTTATTCGAATAATTAATATTTATATAATTTTTATTAGGGTTCCGTACCCACAGGGTAACACGGGAACCCTATTACTAAGGCTCCGCCGTCTGTCTGTGTGTCTGTCTGTTCGTCTGTCCATCTGTCACCCGGCTGTATCTCATGAACCGTGATAGACAGTTGACATTTTCACTGATGATGTATTTCTGTTGCCGCTATAACAACAAATACTAAAACGTGAATAAAATAAATATTTAAGGGGGCTCCCATACAACAAACGTTATTTTTAGGGTTCCGTACCCAAAGGGTAAAACGGGAACCCTATTACTAAGGCTCCACCGTCTGTCTGTCTGTCTGTCCGTCTGTCCATCTGTAACCAGGCTGTATCTCATGTCCCGTGATAGCTAGACAGTTGAAATTTTCACAGATGATGTATTTCTGTTGCCGCTATAACAACAAATACAAAAAAAATAGAATAAAATAAATATTTAAGGGGCTCCCATACAACAAACGTGATTTTTTTGCTCGTTTTTGCTCTTTATTGATAACGGCAACAGGTAGACGCTTGAAATATCCACAGAATATGTAGATATATATTGACTTTAAAAATAAATAGTTAAATTAAAATAAAACAAATATTTAGGTAATTAGGCTCCCATACAACAAACGTGTTTTTTTGCCATTTTTATAGATAACGGAACCCTTCGTGCGCGAGTCCAACTCGCACTTGGCCGGTTTTTATTAATTAATTAATTATTCATTACTAGTGGTCGCCCACTGGTCGAAATTCGACCCCCTTTACTTACAATCTTTATAGTACTTACTAGTTCCATGAGTAGGTACACTAATTCCATGCTATTATAAAGTACTTACGAATTCCATGCTATTAAAAAGTACTTATTTATTCCATGCTCAAGCTTCCTGTTACACACTTCCGTCCCTTTTCACGAAATCACGCGCACATAAAGCATAATCAGCCTATAATGTTCCCACTGCTGGGACACAGGCCTCCTCTCTTCTAGAGGGACTGGGCTGTAATCTACCACGCGGGCCCAGTGCGGGTTGGTGGGCACATAAAGCGAGATGAAATATGATAAACATCAAAAACTTTTGAGAGACCGGAATTGGTAACCTGAAATATAGGCCTAGGAATCATGATTCTATACTCGATTGGTTTAGCTAGGAAAAATGAAAACAAATCATAAAAAGGGCTTTTATAGATGACACTTTCTCGTTTAAAAATACGTTGTAACTTATAGATATAACCAAATTATTTTTGATTATTATGATAGTTTATTTTTAGGCGGAACCCTAAAAAGAAACCATCTTATAATCAAAAATAATTTGGTTACCAAAATGGTAAAAAGGAACCCTTATGGTGAGACTAAGTCTGTCACACCTGGATATCTCAAGAACTACTAATGCTATCAACTTGTAATTTATAATAGTTTTAGATGACGTTTGCTCAACTATTTAGCAAATAAAAAAGAAATTAAAAAGAATATAGGTATCTCTTTTGCAAAAGGGACTGAAAGGGGGTCTTAAAAATGTGAAGGGCATGTGGGATATCATATGAAAGAACGCTGTTTAACATTCTCAAACCATTTTTTTTTAGGCAGCATAGTTTCCGACTTTCGATGAAAATTGTAAAAAAAATTACCGTCCCCGCCCCCCCTTATCTCCGATGTTTGCATAGATAAAAATCTGAAATTACTCTATGTGATAGAAGTTTATGTAAAGATTACAGGAAAAATAAAACAATGTCTCTAAACAGCACAGTTTTTCAGAAATCATCAACATCATATATACGTACGGAACCCTCGGAGCGCGAGTCCGACACGCTCTTGACCGGTTTTTTTTATTACTGTATGTTGTTATCATTTATTCTTAAACTTCACTTCGTAGATGTAATTCCTTGAGCACATTTTTTTTGTTAGATTTATATTATTTATGTTAGTAATAAAAATAATACTATAAAATTTTGTAATTTGTCTATTGTAAAGAGCCCAAAAAGACAGGATCTCTAAACGTCAACTAAATAATACGTTGCTAAATTGAAGAATACAACTGTGACGTAGCATGACAACTGGAGTGACAGGTATTACGTTTAGTCGGTTAATTGACAGCTCTCTAGTCACGTGGTTTTTTTTATTTACTTTTATAAACTACCTAAACCAACGGAGTATAGGTCAACGGGAAGTACCCGTTTGATTTATTTGCGAGTATCAAAATATATCGCTTTTAGATTAGGTAGATTCATTTAGAGCTCCAACGGACCGTCGACCTACGTATTTGATATAAATTTAAGACTTTAATACCTCTCTCCACGCGTTCCTGAGAAAAAGGGTCTTGACAGACTTACAAACAGACGGACAACGAAATGATCCTATATGGGTTCCGTTTGTTTCCTTTTAAGACACGGAACCCTATAAAATTCTGTTTCCATAACTTGTGCTGTGAGACCTTGCTTCTTGCCAAATTTCATGATTCTAGGTCAACGGGAAGTACCCGTAGGTTTGATTTATTTGCGAGTATCAAAATATGTCTCTTTTAGATTAGGTAGATTTTTTTAGAGCTCTAGTGGACCGTAGACAGAAAGTAAGAAATAAAATATATGAAAATCAATAAGTTTTAATTATTATTCCTGTTAATAAACAAGTTAATAAGGTTTGAATTAAGATTATTAATCCCATATACGTATTTGATATAAATTTCACTTTAATACCTCTCTCCACGCCTTCCCGAGAAAAATGGTCTTGACAGACTGTCACAAAGTAGAGCTCCAACCTACGTATTTCACCTTGATACCTCTCTCCACGCGGTCCTGAGAAAAAGGGTCTTGACCTCCGACTGACAGACAGACAGAAAGACGGACGACGAAATGATCCTATACGAGTTCCATTTTTTTTCCTTTTGAGGTACGGAATCCTAAAAATGAGTATATACTATGCTAACCGTTCTCCAAACACACTGAGCTACCCTTAGGAGCCGAGCAAATAGAACGAAAACGAAATAATATCGCGAGCGGGCGATGAGATGCGACGCGGTCAAGGGAACAAGAAATTTGACGCGAACGAAGTAGCAGACCGAAGCTAGTATTATTATATATAGATAAAAACACGAAGAATCTCTTGAATATAATCGCCATAGTATTAAATGTAGGTACTACTTTGTTAATCAACATTTATATGGAAGAAATTTTGAAATAATTATGGAGGTTTATAACATAATTACATAATTTAAAATTTTTAAAATTTAAAATTTATTTATTAGGAACAATTTTAGGTATAACTTAACAAAAGACACGAAGATAGCTACAAAAGTAAAATGCTGTGGCGCAGCTATCAACGCCCCATACAACATACATGGAAGACATTTGTTCCAGACACAGCTTTAGGAAGTCTTATAATAAAATTAACAAATTAGAAAAGACAAATTCACTCAAAAATTTGTATGTAATGATGTAGAGTGGAAGTGAGGGCGAGAGTGTTTGTGAGTGTATGTGAGTGTGTGTGAGTGAGTGTGTGAGAGTGAGTAAGATATGCAATTAGTCTATTATGAGAGGATGCTCGCATGAGGGTTTATTTATGATACTAAAAGTTGCTCAGTTGCATCATAGGACCTAGATTTAAGCCAGTCTGTCAATTTTTTTTTCAGTAAGTTCCTTGTTAAAGGGTAAATTTTGACTCTCCTATTTATATTATTATAAAGCCTAGAGCTAATGTGGTTGAAGTGGCGACCTACCAACGCAAACCTGCAGAGCTCAGTTTTACAGATTCTGTCAGAGCGTCGCTTTTTAGTAAGGTACTGAGGGTCGTAAAGCAAAAGGTGGTGTTTCTTAAGCACTGTGTGTAGTACGTACAGCTGTCTTACTGCGAGGACCTCACAAAGTGAATATAATTCGGTAGTCGGAAATCGAATAGGTTTCCTCACGAGTACTTTTAACACAGCTCTTTGAGCCCTCTCTAAACGCAATATTGTAGTCTTGTGGGTTCCCCCCCACGTAGTTATGCAGTAACCGAGAACTGATTGAGCGAGAGCGAAATAAATCATTTTTAGGCATTGAAAGTCAGCAGCCGTGCGAAGTTTTTTGAATAAATAAATCAGTCTTCTGATACGAATCACGATAGAGTCAACCTGTTTTTTCCAAGTTAGAAGATTGTCCAATATAACTCCAAGATATTTGATACTGTCAGACCGTTCTATCTGGGCACAGTTACAGGTGGTGGCCGCTGGGTAAGGACAAACATGAGTCGTGATCCCAAATGTCATAGGTGGTTGGCCAAGAATTCCCGGGGAAAAGGGGATGAACTTGGTCTTTGAGATATTGAGTGTGAGCAGATTCGAGGATAACCAAATCATGACCAACCTCAAAGCAGCCTCTGCCTTCTCACGAGCTTCAGGCCAGTCCCTACCATGGGTTAAAAGAGCCGTGTCATCCGCATATGTAATTATATTTGTGTTCGGAAGAGATAACTGACACAGCTCATTTACATAGATAAGAAAGAGGGTTGGTCCTAGGACACTACCCTGGGGTACACCAAAATTCATATTTACAGAATTGCTAATAAATGATTCGATTTTAACAACCTGTTTACGCCCCGTCAGGTAGCTACGAAAAATATCGAGGGCAATACCACAAATGCCAGATTGTTCCAGTTTATTAATTAATTTGGGGATAGAAACGGTATCGAACGCCTTAGATAGATCGAGGAAGACACCGACAGACTTTTGCTTATTGTTTAGGTGTTCGACTATTGTATTTGACAGTTGCAGAGTAGCGTCCTCTGTGGATTTCCCAGCTCTGAAACCGTATTGATTGTCGGCCAGGATATTGAGTTTAGAAAGAAATTTCACTAGTCTAATGTTCATAATTTTCTCAAAGATTTTTGAGATAGTTGTAAGGACGGAAATGGGCCTGTAATTAGAAACAATGTCCCTGTCTCCCCCCTTATGAATAGGATGGACTATAGCAGTTTTGAAAACATCTGGAAAAACACCAGAAGATAGGCACAGGTTAAAAATGTGGACAAGGAGAGGGACAATTGTGTTTTGTGTGGCCTTAATAACCTTGGTGGGGATCCCGTCAAAACCAACAGCACAATTATCTTTAAGGTTTGTAATTATGCTTTCAATTTCGGCGTCATCCACGTCATACAAGACCATCGACTCAGAAGGAGCAATTGAGGAAGAGATTGCTAATAGTGGCGTAGAGTTAATTTCTGAGGTACTGCTACTTTGTAGTGAAGACTGAGAAAATTTAGCTGCGAGGTTACTACCCACATTTGCAAAGTAGTGGTTAAGAATGAAGACTCAATTAACGGCAATTAAATCCATTGTATGCGATTTAATAATAATTATTGACATGACTTATCGCGCCTGTTTAGGGTTCCGTATGTCCGAATGAAAAACGGAACCCTGACAGGATCACTCGTGTATCAGTCTATCTGTCACAGCCAATTTGCTCCGCATCTAATGGACCGATTATGTTGAAATTTGGTGCACATATCAATCAACATTAGGGAACAGCAGATTTTTTATCGCGATTTCTGGTTTGGTCCCATAGTGAAAGTTGTTCATAATGATGATTACAATGACCCCTCGTACGCAGGATTTTGTAATATCTTGTTTTAAAAGAGTGTACTTTGTGTTTCTTGCCCGTTCTTCTCCATAGAGATCTACGTTTTGGAATGGGCAACTAGCTTCAACTTTCCGACTAACTGACCGACTCTTCGACAATTCAAAAGTGCCTGAAAATGGTTTAATTGAAATAGATTATTTAAGTTTGAGTTTTATCATACAAACTTAAGGCGCAACTAGTCGATACTTTTTCCATACAAATTTCGGGGGGGTTTTACTCCACTGTTACACATTGTACATCTAAAGTAAAACATGATATAGTTTTGTATTATTATTAATTTTGTCTGTACAGAAGCAGAATAGTAAAAAATAAAGGCATTAAAAAGTTCGAGATTCGTTTTTCCTGCTACTTTTAACGCAAGTTTGGGCGTAAATAAGTAATAAAAGAAGTATAAAATCTCAAAAACAAAGCTCGTTCCGACAAAGCTCAATTGTCGAAGATTATAATAAACTTTGTTCGTAATTGATTTATGCAGAAGTTTTTTCATAAAACCCCACCTTCCAAAGGAGTTTTCGTATATTTTTACGCGCGCGGTTTAGTATGAATCGTCGTGCACTGTGTTTGTGTGCGTGCGACTAGACGTTATGCGTGTAGACTAGCTTCTAACTGCTCATCACTGGTGCTATCTCTGTCGGACACTATGCTAGGTGAGACAGCGTGCTTTTTGGCCGCGCCCGACAGTGAGTTCGAGCCCGCGACTAGTTGGCTCTTAAACAATCACCGACCTACCTACACAGATAACATTGTAATAAAGGTTAATTTGTATTGTAATAAAACATAACAAAGATTGCATAAAATAGTAAATGTCTCATTAACTATTAGCTATTGCTAGTTTATTTATAATTAACCGTGCTAACCAATTACATAAAAATGTAGTAAATAATATAAGAATAGTCATTTATTTGCAGTAAAAACCGTTGGTAGTTAGCCAAGATGATTCTCGAGACATTTTCCTTAACTTTTATGTGTTTTGTCACAAGAGTTATAAGAGTAACCGTGGGGTTTCTTGCCGGCTCTTCTCCATAGGAAATGACCAATTGGAACCGTGCACTTAGCTTCTGACATTTCCTACGTGCCCATATAGTTACGTGAAATAAAATAATTTGATTTTGTAAAGGTGACAAATAACAATTATTTAGCAAATAATAAGACAATTAGGTACCTACCGTGTGGTGCCGGACGTAAAGAATAGCACCATCCTATTTCTTCCCGTGGGTGTCGTAAAAGGCGACTAAGGGACTTACTAGAGAATGGGCAGCAGCGTTGTCTATGCATTTTAACACCATACTGCGATCGTCATCCCGCCTGCCAAGCATGGCGATTATGGCACCCCTCCCCCGCCCTTGGGGGAGGCCTATGTCCAGCAGTGGACGTCTTTCGGAAAAAACTCAACCCAAAAAATCCATCTGCCTAGCTAGACTTTTTCCATCCATTTTGGGACGGCTTACAGCCTAACCTGATGCAGCTAAATACCAGTATTTTACATGGAGCGACTGACTATCTGACCTCCACAACCCAGTTACTGGATAATACGATACCCCTTGGGAAGATTGGTTGTCAGACTTTTGGGCTGTCAACTGGCAGTTTCAGTGATATGCGGCCTTCCCAAATGTCCTTTCTTTGGTATTGTTCGTCGAATCGTTGAGCTTCTTAAGACACAGATATATGCCAGTGATCTTGAGTGGTTAGCTTGCCTGTTCTGTACTGAGCTCACGCAACGCGTCGTACGTTCAGCTAGTAATAGGACTCGCCCATCAAGGAGCGCTGTCCCCAATTTGACGCATTATTAATTTATTATACACAAAACAAAAGGTATTTTAATAAAACGCGTATACTAAAAGATCAATAATTAAATTATCTTTAAATTGGTGAAGGTTTCAGAAAAATACGCTTCGTAGATTTTGCGCCATTCTCAGTTTTTTATCCGCGTTAGGCATAACTTTACAAATTAATTTCACTATGTAATATAAACATAATCTAAAATATTAACATATTAAGTTATTGAGAAAATGCTCTAATTTAACATATATTTTTTTCAAATCATTAACACTACTCGTTTAGACGTGATCTTCAGTATAAAATCATTAAAAGTCGGTTATCGTCCCCTTAAGTTCTGAGTTGAGCTGCACGATTACTGACAAATGCGTGCATTGACTGGTCAGGTCCACTCAATCTGTGTGGTTCTTTCCTCAAAAGACCATTTCAGACACCAATCTGCATGGCCTTCACATGATCTGACCAAGATTATGTCTGGACTTTAAAAGAGACTGTGACCTCTGAGTTTGTTTCGGCCTTTCTTCTCAGAGTAGTCAGATAGGAAACGCCGACCTCATCTAGTTTTTAAAATATTATTGACGTGTTTGTACAAACTTACTTACAGAAAATAAAACCATTCCATATTATCATTTCATTTATTACCGTCCACGAGATTTTCAAAGCTCTGCTCACCGTCGAGAGTTCAAAATCCAACAGTGTGTTTTTGACGTGCTTGGATGCACTCTATTGGATTCTCATTGTGCGGCTCAACACCGAGATTTAAGACGCTGACAACAGCTAAACCGCTGTCACTGTCAGACTGCATACAAAAGAAAGAGAAGCGTGATGACACAACGCTTATAATTTATTACAAAATATGACGGAATTATCTATTTACTAAACAAAATTAGTTGAGTAATCGAAATAAAAAAACAACCAAGTTCTGCATTCAAATAAAAAGTTCTTGTTATTAATTAAATACCAACCGTACGTTAATATTTAATACAGATATTTTGGATTGGGACTCCAAGTAAAAGGTTAGTTTACCGTTAATTTGTATCAAGATTTTTTTTTCTAAACCTGAACAAAAATCAGCTGTTAATACATACATTTATGTCAAAATGTAGGGGTAACTGCAAATGATTTTTTGGCGATTTTAGGTTTGGTTTCATAGTATAAGTTGTTCATAATGATGAGTACCATGACCCCTTAAGAGGTTGTGCGTTATTTATGTTACATCTTGTAGATTTGGCAATTTTTTTGTATAAGACAAGCTTACTTAGATCATTCGCCTCTTGTCAGCGCCTTAACAATCATGTGCGATAAACATCGTCGCGTAAAAAGTACCTGGACTAACAATGCTAAACAAATATTATTTTTACGTCGTTCCAAGGTCAGGTTATTTTCCCTTTAGCAATGCTCCGAAGAAAATCAATAATAACGTGCAAATATTTTAAAATAAGTATGTCTTGTATTCACTTACTTGTCGGAAATCTTACGAAAGATTTTTTTCTTGAGAAATCTCGATGTCGCCGCTCCATAATCCGCGCCTTTTGGCCTCATCAGCCATCCGCCTCATCAGCCATCCGCCTCATCAGCCATCCGCCTCATCAGCCATCCGCTACATACATATTATGTGCAAACGAAATGTAGCTTTTATAGGGACAATAATTTAACACACGTATATGGTTTCGGTCGCTTCTCGAAGTTGTGAAGGAGTACGTCTACCTAGGGCAAGTTTTCCAGCTTGGTAGGCACAACTTTGAGAAAGAAGCTGACAGAAGGATCCGGTTGGGTTGGGCAGTGTTTGGAAAACTTCGTCAAGTCTTCTCGTCGCCTATCCCGCAGTGTTTGAAGACTAAGGTCTTCAACCAGTGCGTCCTGCCCGATAGGACATACGGTGCCGAAACGTGGACACTGACAGTCGGGCTGGTCCACAAATTCAAGGTCTACTCTGCATGCAGAGTAAGCAAGCTGAAGTGGCAGTGGGCTGACCATGTTTGTCGAAGGACCGACGGCCGGTGGAGCAGACGAGTCCTGGAGTGGAGACCGCTTATTGGCAAGCGTAGTGTGGGATGCCCTCCAGCTAGATGGACCGACGACCTTAAAAAGGTGGCTGGGACAGACTGGATGCGGAAAGCGGAGGACAGGGTGTTGTGGTGCAGCCTGGGAGAGGCATATGTCCAGCAGTGGACTGCTATAGGCTGAGTTGATTGATTGATTGATTTGTTTCACGTTTTCGTTTTATGAAGACATTTTAATTTCACTAAACGTTTTTTGCTGATTTATTTACAATTTTCTAAAAAAAGCAACTTAAAGAACTGTAGCGCAGAGGTCATTTCGCGTCAGTCGTTTCGTTTTTTAGGGTTCCGTACCTCAAGAGGAAAAAAGACATTATTGCGACATATTTCGATACTCCCATATAAATCAAAACCTACAGGGTACTTCCCGTTGACCTAGAATCATGAAATTTGGCAAGAAGCAAGGTCTTACAGCACAAGTATAGGAAAAAGTCCTA
The DNA here is from genome assembly GCA_948098905.1 of Tiliacea aurago. Lineage (NCBI taxonomy): Eukaryota > Metazoa > Arthropoda > Insecta > Lepidoptera > Noctuidae > Tiliacea > Tiliacea aurago. Next base: position 2,465,309 of record OX402605.1, read on the forward strand.
AAATTGTAAATTTGTCTGTCTGTCTGTCTGTCTGTCTGTCTGTCTGTCAGTCAGTCTGTCAATGTCAATACCCTTTTTGCAGAAACGCGTGTATGTATCAAATTGAAATTAATATCAAATATGTAGGTCCACGGTCCCTTGGAGCTCTTAAAAAATCAAGCTTCTAAGTTAACGCAATAAAAAAATACGGTGATTTTTGCGATATATTTCGACACTCGCATATAAATAAAAACCTATACTATACTATACCTATCCTACCTATACTTTCCGTTGACCTAGAATCATGAAATTTGGCAAGAAGCAAGGTCTCACAGCACACGCATAGGAAAAGGTCCTAAAGTTGTAAATTTGTAGTTTTATCACATAACAAAATTGTTTTTTGCTTTTATTACAAACTTATATTTGCAGTTGGAGAATTGACCGTGACGTATATCGATATAAAGGAGAACATGTTTTTCAACTACAATGTTAAGTTTGTTTTTAGTATAATTTCATCCTAACTGCGGAACCCTTCATTGTGCGTGGTCCGACACGCACTTGGCCGGTTTTTTGGTTCACGGATCATAACATCGCATCAATGAAATTAAAACGAATAACGTGCAAAGAGTAGTTGAATTGAAGGAAAGAGAGAGCCCTATGTCGGCGAACGTTTGAAAATTTAAATTTTTCAATTTGCGAATTATTTTATTTTATTATAATTTTAATGATTACTGGCCACTAGCCACGGAGTATCCGGGTGTTAAATTAATGTCGCCATTGTAGCGCGGCACGTTGTTTATGTTCCAAAAGTCAACAAGTGACAACTACAAAGACAATACAAGGCTCAAGAAAATAGGGGGCTCGTTTCGATGTCAATGTATACGCTTTTATAATAAACTTCCAAGCCACGTTCAAGATCTAAGCCTTAATAAATTCAAATCATTCATTAAACGTAAGTTGTGCCAGAAAGCCTTTTATACTGTTAAAGATTATATTGAGGACAAAAAGGCTTGGGATTGAGCTGCTCCAATTTTTTGACATATTGAGGTGGTTTATTTTTATTGTTTGATTTTTTTTTTTTGCTAATTTTATTATTTTATATAAGTACAGTGACATTTAATTATTATTTTATACACAATGACATGAATATTTACTTGTAAAGTATTATATTATTTTAATTATTGTGAATGTGAAGACTATGTGGGTTATTGGTTTATTTTTTTTTTCTCAGTTAGTGTTAATCATGGTCTGGCAGTTTGAGTCATATAAGCGGCCTACCCAAATGTCCTTTCTTTGGTATTGATCGTCGCATCGTTGAGCTCCTTAAGTTCTGAGTTGAGTTGCACGATTACTGACAAATGCGTGCACTGACTGGTCAGGTCCACTCAACCTGTGTGGTTCTTTCCTCAAAAGACCATTTCAGACACCAATCTACATGGTCTTCACATGATCTGACCAAGATTATGGCTGGACTTTAAAAGAGACTGTAACCTCTGAGTTTGTTTCGGCCTTTCTTCTCAGAGTAGTCAGATAGGAAACGCCGACCTCATCTAGTTTTTAAAATATGATTGACGTGTAAAAGTGTTTGTACAAACCTACTTACAGAAATAAAATCATTTATCAATGTAAACAAAAGAATACGTCCTACCTGTGAATACCAATTTGTAGTACCACTTACTAAGTAAGTGCTTTGATTCGATTATTTGATTACTTAAGGCGACGATAGCCGACTTTTAATGATTTTATCCTGAAGATCACGTCTAAACGAGTAGTGTTAATGATTTGAAAAAAATATATGTTAAATTAGAGCATCTTCTCAATAACTTAATATGTGAATATTTTAGATTATGTTTATATTACATAGTGAAATTAATTTGTAAAGTTATGTCTAACGCGAATAAAAAGCTGAGAATGGCGCAAAATCTACCTACCTAGCGTATTTTTCTGAAACCTTCACCAATTTAAAGAGAATTTAATTATTGATAGTTTAGTATACGCGTTTTATTAAAATACCTTTTGTTTGGTGTATAATAAATTAATAATGCGTCAAATTGGGCACAGCGCTCCTTGATGGGCGAGTCCTATTACTGGCTGAATGTACTACGCGTTGCGTGAGCTCAATACAGAACATGCAAGCTAACCACTCAAGGTCACTGGCATATATCTGCGTCTTAAATCCGAAATTCTTATTTAAAGTCACCTTAAAGATGTTTTTATTTGACAATTAAGGTTAAAATTTTATAACCTCAATTTTCGTCGACGATTTTTCCATTACAATTTATTAATGTTATTCAAACAATAATTGTTAGGACAAGTGGTGAGATTAAATATAAAGTTGAAACATTCTAAATAAATAAATAAATTTAATAATACTTTTTTATTGAAACGAAAAAACCCAGTTTACAGAAACTCTGTGTTCGATAACAACTGCATTAGTAATAATACTGTGTCGCAGTCATTCGCCCACCTCCAAACACTCAAGCTAAAAGCAAAACTAAGAAATTAAATTACAAATAATAAAAATAAGTTTATAAAGTAAAATAATTAAAATACAGATGAGTGTGTTACAATTCCCTTTAGTGAGTGATTAGTTGATTACGTAAGAATTTAAACTGAACAGGGTTAATTTACAATTTCATCAGAATCTTTTGGAACAGACTACTACATATACTATACATGAAGTATATAGTTTAAACATGATAAAGCAAAAAAAAACGAGTGTGCTTTAGACCACACGTCTGAAGTAAAACAGAAATCACCGTTCGCTAGCAAAAGAAGTTTTACTTCGAAATAGCTGCGGTCTTGTGAGTGTATAAACAGCCAGTGTGAATTTAAAAATATACCTATTAAGCGGGACGGCCCGCGGCAGTGACGCGGTGTGTTCCATGTTTAAAATTTAAACAACTTCCGTAGCCTCTTTCCGTAACGCTCTCGTCACGCATTCACCAGCTTACTCCCCAAGTCAAGCGTGCGTAAAGAAGTTTTACTTCAAAAATAAATTAATGACTTTTTTAGGGGTCATCAACCGCCGATAGTGTAAAACTTGAAATATCAGTCGAAAAAGTGTTATTTTTTTTTTTGTAAACTAACACGATGAAATAAAAATAAAACAGATTTTCTCAACTCATACTTCCTTAGTACACACAACAAAACTACCAGCGGCCGCTTACCCCAAAAAGAAAAAACAATTTCCATTTTTATTATTTTGTGTTTCAAACTCAAACTCAAAGCATTTATTTCAATTAAACCATTTACAGGCACTTTTAAATTGTCAAAGAGTCGGTCAGTTAGAAATATGATTCTAATTGCCCATTCCAAAGAGAGTTTTTGTTGAAAGGGAGTTTATTACATATTATGTTTTCGTATGCACGTTTTTCTGTGACAAAAGAAATATTTTTCTTTCTTTATTTATTTCTTTTTAGTAGGTTCCTAATTCGTCGCCTTAGAGTAAAAACCTGGGGAATGCAATTTTGGCCATTTTTATTTTATTACATTTTTGGTAAGAAAACCTCGCAACGCACGCCCAAAAAAAGTTAAGTAACTTGTAAAGCCATCTGTGACGAGTTTGAAAAACTTGGAAACGAACATACGAGGTTTTCAATTTACCAGCACTTTGAATTTTTTAGGAGGGCTTGCTCAAGGATGCACATTCGGCAGGCTCCAATAATCCTTCCATATCCCAAGGGCACGTCTTCCCTACCATTATCGCGCCCCCCGGTCTACTCTATGATATACAAAGTCCCATGAAACATGAGGTTTCAGGGGCTAGGGTGAATCTTTGGGTTCATTCGAGCAATCGAGTCTGGTCAAAACACGCTGAGGTCGGTGCATTTCATTCATTCATTAAGTGTTGTAATAATTCATTAAGGGCCCCTTTTCCGACATTTACGTTTCTAGATCGAGTTGTTTTCAGAGAAATCACCATATTTAAATTCGTAAAAAAATATATAGTACAGATACATGTTTTATCTAGCGACTTCTTTGGTTACATACACGATATTTAACATTTTGCTTGATAAAAAAAAAGCAGAAGTATAGTCTATTTTGAAAGTATTTTAAGTTGTATGAGACTTGGGGGAACGCAATTTTTATGAAAATTTAACATTTCAGTTACTAATCGGGTTTGACAGGGATATTATTGGATAGATTTATAATATGGCACTTATTTTTTTTAATATTAAATAAATACGTGAAAAACGGCTCGCGCGCACCTAAACTTTCGGGAAAAGGGGCCCTTAAGGTTTTGAGTAAATTGAGTGAAATAATGACGATGATTGTTGAACATGTCGGAAAAAATCATGCCGACTGGAAACTTTACTGGCGTGCACCGCGTAAACCAATAGAGTTATATGAAAACAATGTATTACGGAATTAACACATTGTTTGCCTGGATTACACGTACCTACGTCCGATTGATAGATCCACCGAAAAGAAAAATACCCTTGGTCCTACTAGTAGAACTACGCGGTCGAACCACGGGCAATAAATGCTTTTAATCCCGTGGAATATTCTCCGACAGTCATGCGAGCGCAGGCAAAAGCTAGTATATAATAGTTATAATATTCCTACGTGTGTTTTCTTTAAATAAACTCAACAATAGTACTGAGAATACATTAGTAACTAATATTTGTTCTGCAAACATAAACTATTCGCACAAGGTAGGGGTCAATTTACAATTGTAAACACAGTCTTACACTGAACGTGTCACTTGATCAGCGCGAATATCTTCTCATAAATACAAGAGATTTTCTCATTTCTAATGGGGGTCGTTAGACCAAGGGTCTTCAACCTTTTTGAAGTCAAGTGACGAGAATACTTAGATTTTGGTTCGGCGGGCCACAACACAAGGGAAATTGTCGTCAGTTATGGAACGATTTTGAAAATTATCGAAAGGGTATGCTCCCGAGGTGGTCCCATTGCCACCAAATCAGAATCTGATGAGGGGATCTCATGGAAATCGAGGGAACCCTCGAATTTTATTGGCAAACCTATAGCGATTTGGGTATTTTTTATAGTAACTCGTGCATTTGCTCTCGAAAATCACCATTTAGTGAAGTGGAACTGATGATGGAGACCACAGATGGCGACCGGAACAACATAATAATAAGTATTTAACGGGTTGCGATTCGATTAGGTACTTTAATATGGTTGCTAAGCAATTTATGCTCGTCACAATGCATATGGTGAGTGGCTGTTCTCTTGGTTCTTACCAGGAGAACTCCTCAACAATTAACGTCCCAGCATCGGGAAAAGCAATATTTTGTAAAAGCCAAAAGGTAATGAGAAGTTGACTTTAGGCTATTGTAACTTAGATAAATTAAAAACTGACCCTCTAAAAAGTGAAAAATAAAAACCTTTTTTTATGGTGTGGATCTGTATTTTAGTTTTTTGCCACCGACTTCCAAAATTAACGTTATTTTTCACTTTGTAGTGTTTTTTGGAAGTCGGTAATTTTTTTTAAGCTAATAAGTAGGTAAGTAATTATGAAACAACAATCATTGGAGTCATTTATTATACAATTTTACAAGCTTGGAAACTGGAAATAATTCTAATAAAATTCAATCAATGAATTGTTTGACATTGTTTACTCTTAACTAATTTATCAATATCTGCCCCAATAGTGGTTGTTGTAATTCTCAAACTGTTTCGCGCGCTAGTGTAAGTACCTGTCTATTTTGTTTTCATTGCTAGAGATGAATAAAGAAATTAAATTGTGCCAAGCTACTGCCGCGGGCCGCCAAGGAAGCCACCGCGGGCCGCTGGCGGCCCGGGGGCCGCGGGTTGAAGACCTTTGCGCTAGACGATCAAAATTGCTTGCCAAGCATTTTGAACTAAGCTTGATGTGTTTGACAAGCAAACTACGTGCTTGATTATACTTGATGTAAGTAATTTTTTTTTGCAATGTCTTGTCAATCATGCTTGGATGTTTAGATGCATGCTTGTCAAGCAACACATTCAGTGTGCTACGGAAAGTCATCGCGAATGCACGCGACACGAGCGGAGGTAGTCTTAGCCATCGTCTTGTTCGTTTTGTTTTCTTCCACAAAGCAAGGTGTGAGAGCAAGAAACGCCATATCTGCATTTAGAGATTGAGACATTCTATATTTTTGTTTAAAGAATGTTTCTGCTGTAACGCAAGTTCAAGACTGGGTTACTCTGTGGCGACTATGATGAAACTGAATGCGGATGCTTGACAACCATGCTTGACGTTGCGTCAAGCCTCGTCAAGCGTGCTTGTCAAACACGTAATTGCTTATCAAGCAATTTTGACCGTCTAGGGGAGTCCCTAGACTCAAAAAATAACCGATTCAAGAAAGATGCTAAAACAAAATTAAAGTGGCTATCGGGGCTGCCATCTCTAAGGCTGCCTGCCATTCATAGATATTTGATAGTTGAATAGGTTGAATTTATAGGTATTATGACTTTATGAATACCTATGACATAACCATAGGCAAGTTTTTTTCTTGTTTAAGTTCTCTGACTATATCTGTGGTTTAAGTGCAAACATGCAGCAATCGCTTGGCGGGCTCTTAGAGTATAGGTATACATGTTCTGTGCTGGCCGGTCTCACCTACTCGCCCTGGTTGGAGGCTAAGCTCATACCTTAAGGCAGCCACAGGAAAGCTCAGTTAAGTAGCCACGGCCTCTCAAGACCAACCACGAGATGCCTTAAAAAAAAAAGTCCAATAATATGTGCATTCTCACTTCTTGATACGCAAGAAACTGTCCTCGTGAAATAAAGGCCGTTGCCTGTAGGCCGTTGGCTCTTTTAAGGCCAAATGTCACATGTTACACATAAACGGATATGATATAATAACGCTAATGACATTAGTCCTTATCCTTGCTAAAAAGTATCCTATTTCCGTCAATATGGTGGAATCAGGTCAATGCTGGATTTATTTTGTAGATAAGTTATTTATTTGTTTTAGATCAAAGTTTAGCGACAAGCCAATATCATTTTTTTATGCTAAGTTAAGACCATAGATGACCGTGCCGTGTGGCGCCGGGCGTAAACAATAGCACCACCCTATTTCTTCCCGTGGGTGTCGTAAAACGTAAAAGGTGACTAAGGGACTTACTAGAGAATGGGCAGCCGCATTCTCTATTAATTTTAACACCATACTGCGATCACCAACCCGCCTGCCAAGGGTGGCGTTTATGGCAACATTAAAAGCATTTATTTTAAAATTACAAATTAAAAAATTCATCATCATTTCAGCCGAAAGACGTCCACTGCTGGACATAGGCCTCCTCCAAAGGAGGGTTTTGCCATAACCGCCACGCTTGGCAAGCGGGTAGGCGATCGCAGTATGGTGTTAAAATAGGTTTAAAGAGTTTATTCTCATAAGAACAATAAATAGGTTCACTTACAATGAGATACAAAGTAATTGTATAAATCTAAATGAAATACATTCTGCTTCAGGTGCGTGTTGGTAAAGTTATACAATTAAATATTAGGTAGGTAAGAAGTTGCTAACATTAATTGATAGGTATGCGGTATGACTACATTTTAGGAATATGATTTAGTTAGTTTCATTTTGAATGAGTTAATGTTGTTACAATCTTTACGTTTAAAATGCATAGAGAACGCTGCTGCCCATTCTGTAGTAAGTCCCTTACGACACCCACGGGAAGAAGTAGGATGGTGCTCTTCTTTACGTCCGGCACCACACGGTTATGGTCATTGGTTGACAGCAGAAACAAAAGCAAATCAACATTTTGCCAATTTTCCAACTAACATTTTTTCTCTCTTTTATTCCAGTGCATCCGAAGGTTCGTTCTTTCCCCCTCGCTCGCTGACCAAGTCTGACACAGTCCATGTGTATGATAAGGACCTCTGCAGGATCTTGCCTCTGCAGTACAGAGAAGATGTCTACAAAGATGGTAAGTGTCGGATGTTTTTTAGTGAAACACTAACGGCAGTCAGTGAGTCAGCCCCTCTATCACCTTCCTGACTGGCCTATATTTTAACATGGCTTAAGCTATTCTCATGTAAGTTCATGCTTGATACAAGAAAAAACAAAGGACTTCAAAAAAAACACCACAAAGTGAAAAATAAATTTAATTTCGGAATTCGGTGTCTTTGGATCTGTATTTTAGTTTTTTGCCACCGACTTCCGCAATTAAAGTTATTTTTCACTTTTTAGTGTTTTTTTGGAAGTCGGTTATTTTTTTTATAAAAAGTTTTTTTTTTTTTTACTTGTTAGTGGGTCGATGTAACTCCCAATTAACCTACAACTAAAACCTCTTTTCTGTTCTGTCCCCAGGCATCAAAGCAGGTCTTTATACGCCTCCACCGTCGACCTTCGAGAGCGCCGACGTGAACCCTGACAACAAATGTTACTACCCTGGAGAGAAGTGTCCTCCTAAAGGTCTGCAGAACATCAGCCCCTGTCAATACAGTAAGTGTCATCAAGATGTGCTTACCCTTTTCCAAACTATATTCTGTTATGGTCGCGAATCATGTTTTGATCAAGATACGACCTGACACTGACCTGCAGGCCGAGCACGGGCTGCCCAAGACGTTTGTGACAAGACATGATAAATTATGTCACAGCACGGTTGGCGCAGTTAGTTAAGCGATTGACTGCTGCGCTGCGTGTCGGGGGTTCGATTCCCACACGGAACAAATATTTGTATGACCTACAAGTAGTTGTTCCGGGTCTGGATGTTTGTGTATGTGAGTTTAAATGTTTGTAAACGCACCCACAATACAGGAGAAATTCCTAGTGTGGGGCAACGTTTAAAAAAAAAAAAAAAACATAATTGTACTACAATTTTATGACAAAACAGTTTTATCGCTCAAACTGTGATAAAATGTGTGACTCAAGTCATGTCACAGTAGGCCGTGCTCTCCCCGCTGCAAATTGCAAAAAACGTAAGAACATTTGAATTTTGCAGGCTGCAGCTGCCTCATGCATCCACATGCATACAAATAACAAAATCAAAGTTTTAAATGATCATGATTTCATTTCGCGATCACATAGTCAAAGTTTGCAAGAGAGCGTATAGGAGCCTAGGTTTCGTACTTCGTTGTGCTCAAGAGTTCAAACACATTAAAGCTATTACAACTTTGTACAGGGTTATTTTTAAAACGTCAATAATCTCTTAAGGGGTCATTGTACTCATCATTATAAACAACTTATACTATGGGACCAAACCTGAAATCGGGAAAAAGAAATCAGCTGTTCCCTACATTTTAAAGTATTATTCGAACATAAATGTAGGGAACAGCTGATTTTTTTTTTCGTGACTCCTTATCAGCTAAGCAGCTGATAAGGAGTCATTTGGAGTGTAATGCAATCATTTGGGCACCACATGAAACTAAATACAGTCTCATGTTGAAACGCATACAAAATAAATTCATTAGGTATCTGTATAAGAGACTTTATGGAGTATATCCATATTATCCATTGATGTACCGAACCTTGTTTGTTCTAGGCATGGTTGGGTACAACAAGTTAGAATTAAGAAGGGATATGACTCTCGCCATTTATATGTTTAAATTACTCAATGGTAAAACAAAAATCAGGGGATATTAAAGGAGGTAAATCTGTGCGTGCCCGACAACTACGTGCTGAGGCAGAGACGGCCGCTGCTGGTGGCGGTGCCGCGCGGCAGGACTAAGTTGCTTCTAAAAGCGCCAGTTACTCGCACCTTACGGACACTTAATGAAGTCGCCGAAAGGATTGACATTTTTTCATGTTCATTGAATGAATTCGCAAGAATAACTGCATACCATTTATGTTATAACACAGAATAAGTAATAGTACTTCGTTATAATTTATAAAATAAGTATAAGTATAATTAAGTACCACCCTATCGCTTTGGGATAATTATCGTGTTATGATAGACGTGTTGTGAAATAAATCAATAAAATAAATTTGCAAGTGACAAATTGGCATGCACAGGTACATTTCCTGATACATTTGTTGACATTTTCATCTTAAATTTATCATGTACAGTGACACTTCCAAAATAATATTTTACACCTTTTTACTTAGCTTGCATAGTCAATCCACAGTAGCTAAACAATTTATTATCGATTAACTAACTAACTTTCGATTTACGTCATACAAAATGCTCTAAAATAATCATTTAGCATGTATTGAGCAACCCATACCTACCTTATTTTCCAAATAGATAATACATATACCGCCTTATTACAAAACAAGATTTATATTTTGACATGGCTTATAATAGACCATGCAACCAGTTTTTGTAATAAGAACGTAACAGTGATTGAAATACCGTTCTTTATACAAAACTGAAAACTTAGTTCGGTACTAAGTTGTCAGTTTTGTGTTTAGGAACTTTACCATAGTCGGAATAAAGTTCGAAATTCAATAATGGCTCCATGTTTGAAACCTGGGTCTGAAGATAAACCTTATTTTGTAATAAGGGGTATAGTGTCCAGACACTACATAATATATTACCTATAGCTGCGGAGTTCCGTGTTACCCAGTAACTGGGTTGGGCAGTCAGATAGGCAGTCGCTCCATGTAAAATGCTGGAATTCAGCAGCGTCCGGTTAGACTGTAAGCCGACCAAAACGTAGTTGGGGAAAGACTCCTAGGAAAAGTCCTAATTCAGATCATAGTCTACTCATTTGCTAAATTTCATCTAAATCCGTTTAGCCGTTTTAGCGTGAAAGCATATCTTTTTTAGGAAAACGTTTTTTTTTTTAATTTACCATCTTATAATAATAAAAAGTTTATTTCTTAAAAAAATACAGATTTAACATATTTTATATCAAGACACTTAAAATGAGCTTTGGTAGTAACACAATGCAATAAAAATCTAAAAACTGTGTAATCTGCACAAAATATGGGAAACCCTGCCTCTCAAACTAGGTAACCTGTATCTTGAGAGACAGTGATTCAGCTAAAATGTGGTGCTTTATGTATAAAGTAGACTGTGTCGATCTACCTGAGTGATTATAGATAATAAAGCTTATTTGTGTGTGTGCGTGTGTGTGTGTGTGTGTGTGGGGTGCGTGTGGGTGTGTTGTGTGCGATTGAAGATATGTAGATAGTTAGGCGACGTACCTAAGTAAGGATTCTGTTTGTTGATAGTCCTGTGTCAGTAGCCATTCCGTTAATTTTGATTTTATTTCATATTTATTTAGATCAACAACGTTTAAGTTTTTGTGAATTTGTTTGTAGATGTATGTACTTAATGTGTGGTATTGGTGTTGAGCGAAGGTGGTTTTGTGAGGGGTACTTAAGGGTAGTTTTTTCCTTTTTTTAGGGTCAGAAGGGGGAACGCTAGCGTGTTTCCTAACCGTAGATTGCAGTATAAAAAGCTGGCGCACTGAAAGTACTTTGGAATCGGCGTATAGTTGCGTAGTAGGATAGCGATAAGGTTTGTGCGACATCACCTTCAGGACGGCTCTCTGCGCTCTTTCAATCCTCAGAAGACTGGTTTTATTGGCACCACCCCAAACTGTGATGCAATATCCAATAACGGATTGACATAATGCATAGTACACCATCTTCAGGGTTTCAGGGGCAGCCGAGTCTCTAAGGGATTTGAAAATATGCAAAAGCTTCATAGATCTGGTAGTAATGGCGTCAATCTGTTTGTCCCATCGTAGTCCTCCGTCTATTTGGACACCCAGATATTTCACATTATCGGTTCGTGTAAGTGTCGGACATAAGCAGTGTGGGGATTGTTTAGAGCAGGTGTGCGCTGTTATGGAGAAAGATTTATCGGGCAAGTTGTTACGCCGGATAGCGAATGGAATGTACGATGTTTTATCGCAGTTTAGGGTAAGTAAATTTAGGTTGAGCCATTCCATGATACTTGTTATTGCCGCTTCTGCGTAGCACTTAACGCTATCCCAAGTTGGTCCGAAAACTATGACTGCGGTGTCGTCTGCATACGCAATGATCTTGGAGTTGGGGATGGTCATTCTGCACAACTCATTGACGTATATTTGGAAGAGGGTGGGGGCTAAAATGCTTCCCTGAGGTACACCGTAAGTGCTCTGTACTTCTTCACTTATATGCTCTCCAATTTTTACTCGCTGGGTGCGGTTGTTGAGATAGTCTTTGAAAATTTTGAGGGTGTTTCCTCATACCCCTAGGAGTTCCAATTTAGTGATAAGTTTGGGAACAGATACTGTGTCGAATGCTTTAGAAAGGTCTAGCAAGATCCCTAGACTTTTGACTCTACTGTCAAGATTTCTAGCAACGAGTTGCGTCAGTTCAAGAACTGCATCTTCAGTTGAGATTCCTGTGCGGAAACCATACTGATTATCAGCTATGAGCTGATTTTTGTTGAGGAATTTTTTTAAACCATTATTCAGGATCCTTTCTAATATCTTAGAGAGTGCTGGTAGAACCGATATGGGTCTGTAGTTGTTGACACAGTTTCTGTTCCCTCCCTTATGAATCGGATGGATGATAGCTTTTTTTAGCGCATCAGGAAATATGCCTTTTTGAAGGCAACCGTTAAGTATATACGTCAAAGGAGGCGTCAAGGTCTGGCGGCAACTCTTTAGCACTAGGGGGGATATACCATCCCAACCTATTGCGCAATCATTTCGCAGTTGCAGAATAAGAGACTCCACTTCCAATTCATCAACCTCAAGTATCACAAGAGAGTTGGCGGGGCTGGATGAGATATTTTGACATGATCTCATATGTGGGTTTGTAGGTTGGTGAGATTAGGACACAATTTTTTCTGCCAAGTTAGTGCCTATATTACAAAAAAATCTACAAACTTCGTGTACGGATGATACAGGGTTATCACAGATATCCAACAGTTCAACCGGGCTAGTTTTCTTTTTGGTGGTATTGGTGATTCGTTTTATCGTTTTCCAAAGGGCTTTGGGGTTGTTGTTACATTTTTCAAGTTCGCGTTTTTCATGGGCTATTTTTAGTTTCCGGAGCACGTCGTTACAAAAATTCCGGTACCGCGTATAGGTAATTTTCAAGATAAGATTATTGGGATCTTTTCTTGATTTGTTGTGCAACCGGTCACGGTTTTGTATACACTTTAATAGGCCGGTGGTTATCCATGGTTTTATTATTCTTTTTTTCCTTGGGATTTTAATATGTTTTGTGTGTTTGTCAATTACTGACGAAATAATAGTTATGAACATATTCATGGATATATTGGGGTCAATCATTTTGTATAATGGGGTAAAATCCGAGTTTTCTAAATCTAACTTAACTGCATCGCAATCTATGCGGGTAGCTATGTGGGGTGGCTTATTAACTGGGTTTGTGATAGCAATAGTAAGTAGCACCGGTTTGTGGTCGGTGATGTGTGAGTCTAGTACAAGGGTAGTAACAGGAAGGGTAGTTATTCTTTATTAATATGTGAGCACCATGTATCTATCACATAATTAATTTATCTGTCATTGCTTCATTCTTAACTCTTTTGTTACAATAGGTATAGTAATAAAATTACTATACCTATTGTGGTATAGTAATTTTATTCTAGGTGCCTTCACATATAATTATAATTATAAATTAATTTATAATTGATGTACCTATACAAAATATTGTAAAACATTTTAAAAGAGTCACGGTGGAGTTTCTTGCCCATTCTTCTCCATACGAAGCTACCTTTTGGAAGGGCCGACTAGAATCAATTCTATTTTCTTTGTAAATTTTGACGTTCAAAAGTGTCATTTATGTGCCTATTTGGAATAAATAATTTGAATTTGACTTTATCAAACAAACAAACGTACATTTATAACATTAGTTAGTAAATTAGAATCGCGAAAAAAAAATCAGCTGTTCCCTACATTTTGACGAGTTATGAGAACATAAATGTAGGGAACAGCAGATTTTTTTTCGCGATTTCAGGTTTGGTCCCGTAGTAAAAGTTGTTCATAATGATGAGTTAAAAAACTGAGAATGGCGCAAAAACTACCAAGCGTAGTTATCTGAAACTTTCACCAATTTAAAGATAATTTAATTATTGATCTTTTAGTATACGCGTTTTATTAAAATACCTTTTGTTTTGTGTATAATAAATTAATAATGCGTCAAATTGGGGACAGCGCTCCTTGATGGGCGAGTCCTATTACTGGCTGAACGTACGACGCGTTGCGTGAGCTCAGTACAGAACACGCAAGCTACCACACGCAAGTTTCCACATCATTCTTACTTAAATATTTAACCTTTCAATTACAGATGCCCCAGTGTACCTCTCCTTCCCTCATTTCTACGACGCCGACCCGAGTCTACTGCTACCCTTCGATGGTTTGAAGCCGAACAAGAAGAAGCATGAAACCTACTTCATGATACAACCGGTAAGTCAATACTATCGCACCTGTGTGGGTTGAAGAGATAGGCAGAGCTGTATAACACACCCATATTTTTACCGACTTCCAAAAAGGAGGAGGTTCTCAATTCGGCTGTATGTTTTTTTTTTTTTTGTATGTTTGTTACGCGATTACTCCGTCAATTATGAACCGATTTTGAAAATTCTGTTTTTGTTTGAAAGGGTATACTCTCGAGGTGGTCCCATTGTCACCAAATCAGAATCTGATGAGGGGATCTCATGGAAATCGAGGGAAACCCTCAAATTTTATATGCAAACCTATAGCGATTTGGGTATTTTTTATAGTAACTCGTGCATTTGCTCTCCGAAAGCACCATTTGGTGAAGTGGAACTGATGATGGAGACCACAGATGGCCACCGGAACAATATAATAATGAGTACCTATTTAACGGGTTGCGATTAAGCAATTTATGCTCATCACTATGCATATGGTGAGTGGCAGTTCTCCTGGTTCGTACTAGGAGAACTCCTCAACAATCAACGTCCCGGTATCGGGAAAAGCAATATTTTGTAAAAGGTGATAAGCAGTTAACATTAGGCTATTGTAACTTAGATAAATTCAAAACTGACCCACTAAAAAGAGAAAAATAACACTACAAAGTAAAAATAACTTTAATTTCGGAAGTCGGTGGCAAAAAACTCAAATACAGATCCAAAGACACCGAATACCGAAATTAAAGTTATTTTTACTTTGTAGTGTTATTTTTGGTAGTCGGTTATTATTGTTTTGTAACAAGTTTTTTTTTAGTTATTATTGAGTCCCATGTGTAATAAGGGGTGAGGCTAATAGTGTCAGTAGGTATACTCCTATTTCGCAATGAGTACACTATAAGTAGGAGCGAGCTTTTCTTTATACATATAAGCCTAGCACAGCTTGAAAAATAATAACGCTAATGCGCTTGTTTTAATAGGTACATCTATATCTTTAAATAATATTATTTTATTCCTCAATTCTCACTATTTCACCTACCACTGTATATTTAGTTATATTATACACTGTGTATATTATAGAATGATAATTTACTATATATTATATAATCCCTCTCATAGAGAGACGACTTGTGCCCCAACAGTGGGAATATTATAGAATGATAATGTCCTAATTATAATCCCTCTCCCAGAGAGGAGACTTGTGCCCCAGCAGTGGGAACATCATAGAATGATAATTTACTAAATATAATCCCTCTCACAGAGAGGCGACTTGTGCCCCAACAGTGGGAACATTATAGAATGATAATGTACTAATTATAATCCTTCTCACAGAGAGGAGACTTGTGCCCCAGGCAGTGGGAACATCATAGAATGATAATGTACTAAACATAATCCGTCTCAGAGAAACGCGACTTGTGCCCCAACAGTGGGAACATTATATAATGAGAATTTACTAATTATAATCCTCTCTGGACTTATGCCCCAGAAGTGGGAACATTATAAAATGTTAATGTACTAATAATAATCCCTCTCACAGATAGGAGACTTATGCCCCAGCAGTGGGAACATTATAGATGATAATGTACTAATTAAACTACTTTTCTTTTTACAGAAAATTGGAGTACCCCTAGAAGGCTTCGTGAGGGTACAACTTAACCTGAAGGTGGACCGCGCGCCGAACATTCCAATCAACAATATCAACAACTTTCCTGACACCATTTTCCCTGTTATGTGGGTTGAAGAAGTAAGTAATTTATTATAGTATTTTAGAGACATGAGGAACAGGGTGTAAAGTTCACTCATCCTCCATAGAAGAGGGAGGATCCTCCGACCAGACGGGTGTTGTGTCTGGTGGGCAACTGCCCGACGATTGATGTCGGGACGTTGTACATTATGCTAGTCGCGCGGTAAACTCTGCTTGCGCGATGCAGGATTTTGCGTAACGTCAGCGTGACGCGTAGTTCGCATGTGACGATGTTGATCATTATATCAGCAAGAAATTGCACCCAATCAACTATCGCTAAGGAGTGGAACTTCTTATTGGAGTCTGTGATTCCCGACAGCTGTAAATTGGGAGTCTTCAAGTCTCCGGCAAATAGGATATAGCTTATTAATTTGGTCATCTGGATTGTGGAGGTCAGATGGGCAGTCGCTCCATGTAAAATACTGGTTGGTATTCAGCTGTAACCGGAAAATCCTCCATGTAAAGAATAAAGAATATTTAGTTTTAGTCCAAGGAAACTTGTTATTCTAGAAATATTGAGAGGCAGGTTCTATTTTAAAGGCGTTCTTGGCAAGACGCCGGAAAAACGGTCAGTCGAACAAATGCCATTTCAATCTTTTAAGGAGAAAACGCACTTCGACATATTGACAGAATAGTTGGACATCCATTTAGCGCAGTACGGAACATCACTTTCATTTACTTTCTCGAGAAACAAACATTTAATGGGTGGAAACTAGACTTTCTTGGAAAATGCTTATTTTAGTCACGATTATATTTTGTTTTTCAACTTTCCTAGTGTTAGGTTTCTTTAAACTTTTAATACACAGCTTGTATGAGAAAGGTCAGGGGGCCTAAAATGGACGCTTTCGCAGAATCATATTATGATCTGCGTACAATTCATATCCCGCAATTCATCTGTTTGACAGTTGTGTATGGAGTTTCGTAAAATGGTCCACAAATTAAGAATTAATACAGTGAAGTCTAATGTTAAATAGCAGCTGTCAAACAGATGAATTGCGGGCTGTATGAATTGCACGCATGATTCTGCCAAAACGTCCATTTTAGGCTCCCTGGTCATAGGACAGCATTTAAGAATGTGGGCCGCATTTAAAGCATATCGTTGGACATCTAGTAACTGTAACATTAAATACATTATATAGTTCGCATGTCGTTGAGCTGCACGATTGCTGACAAATGCTTACACTGATTGGACAGGTCCACTCAAATTTGTGTGGTTCTTTCGTCAAAAGACAATTGTGACACGGATCTACATGGTCCTCACATGATCTGACCAAGATTATATCTGGACTTTAAAAGAGACTTGACCCCTGAGTTTGTTTCGCCATTTCTTCTCAGGGGTAGTCAGATAGAAAATGTCGGCTACATCTAGATTTTTTTTTTTTATATGACGTGTAAAAGTGATTCTAATAATATCCTATTTACAGAATAAACGATTTCATTTTGTCAAACTCTGACTATGTACCTATAAGGTCATTTAATTACTGCATTACCCAATACAGCTGTAGACCTCATTTTACAGAACACAATATCCTTACACTCGCATCTCTGTATATTTTTGAAATATACTTGTTTGTCAAGAAAAATATGTCACTTTTCCCCTTAAATGAAGATCATTACTCCCAGCCACGAAACTTGCGACACCAAAACGATCTAGCATTACCGGTTTCAAAACTATCCATTTTCCATTCAGGCCCCTATGTAATGTGTATCAAGATATACAATAACATTCCAAAGTCTATAAAAGAAATACAAAGTAACAATAAATTTAAAACAAAATTGTTCACTTATTTGAACCAGAAGTGCTACTACACATTGACAGAGTTTTTTGAAGAAAGTAAAAATAAAAAGTAATGGAATAAATTGCTCACCATTGTTTTGTACTTAAACATACCTACATATTTAATTCATTTTATTTTGATTTAACTTATTTTTTTATTCTTTCATTCTTATAATAAATAATATAATTTGAAATCTATAGTAACAATAAACAATAATTATTCTATTCTATTGATTTGAAATTGTAAATTGACACAAATGATATAAAATGTATTGTAATGTAATTTTTTATTTTTTTATTTTGTTTTCATTTTGTTTTGCAGTGCCCTTACAGGGTGCATGATTGAAACTTGTATTTATTATTCCAACCTCTGTACAACATGTTTGCAATAAACTGATTTGATTTGATTTGATACCTATTGTAAATAATTAATTATGAAACGGGAATGCGACACGTCACATTTAGGCACTCAAATAAAAATAAAACTGTGATATTTGACTACTCCAAAGTCATAATTAAGCAATCAATCTGCCCGCCTCTCCCAACTATGAATGGGGTCGGCTTACAGTCTAACTGGAAGCAGCTGAATACCAGTATTTTGCATGGAGCGACTGCCTATCTGACCTCCTCAATCCAGTTACTGGAAGTCTTACTTAAGGCGACGATAGCCGACTTGTAATGATTTTATACTGAAGATCACGTCTAAACGAGTAGTTAATGATTTGAAAAAAATATAAGTTAAATTAGAGCATAGCTATATATTTTAGATTATGTTTATATTACATAGTGAAATTAATTTGTAAAGTTATGTCTAACGCGGATAAAAAAACTGAGAATGGCGCAAAATCTACCAAGCGTATTTTTCTAAAACCTTCACCAATTTAAATATATTTTAATTATTGATCTTTTAGTATACGCGTTTTATTAAAATACCTTTTGTTTTGTATATAATATATATATAATATATAATAATAATAAATTAATAATTCGTCAAATTGGGGACAGCGCTCCTTGATGGGCGAGTCCTATTACTGGCTGAACGTACTACGCGTTGCGTGAGCTCAGTACAGAACACGCAAGCTAGCCACTCAAGGTCACTGGCATATATCTGCGTCTTAAAAGGAGGCTCCCTATTTTTATGTTAATTTGCATGAATATTCTGAAAGTCACACATACAATCAAAATGGATCTTTAGTATTATGATTTATTTGATCTTTTTCTTTCTATGTACACATACAGACAGACGTAATTGTAATATTTTCGCTCGATACCCTTTTTTATTCGTAAATCATGTCTATTTTAAAGATAATTATAAAAAAAAAAAGTTTGTTCGGCTTTTATGTTGAAAATAAATATTCACAGCAAGAAAATATAGTTTATTATCCAGCCACAAGATATTTTTTCTCTAGATCAAGCATTACATTAGTTATAAACGAAATAAGAATTTAGACTTACCTACGCTATTTAGCTTCGTGCTCGAACACGGTCAAAGAGCGCACGCGATATTCAACTTTATTACTGATGTGTTAGCGTTTAGCACATAACGAAGTGGCGGGGAGCATGGGGTGGAGCTTGCGTGGAAATTTGATTTAGAGTGTCTAAAGCATGAGACATATATTTAAAATTCTCTATTGCATGTTTCGAGAATGCTCTTCTAGTTTTTCTAAGCTATATACCGTTTCATGAGCTTATGATTAGGAGCTTCCTTTGTGTTTGAAACCGGTCGAGCATTCCCGAAACTGTAAACTTAAAAAAATTAAGTGATGACTTTGGAATGACAACTCCAAAGTCTGCCAAACACAAAGTCACTTACCATTTATTTATTTTTGTTTCCAGGGCATCCATGAGCTCTCAACACCAATCTGGCGATGGATCTACCTCGCCACCACTGTAGGACCCGTCATAGCACCAGTCATAACCTACTCCATGATATTAACCGGCTTTCTGACCCTCGCATACGTCTTTATAAAAGCGTACAAAAGCTTAGTCATCGGACAAAATTCCCTAGAAATTGTTGAGCTAGGAAGGCAGACTATTCAAAGAAGATCGACTCTGATTATAAATGGCTCGCATAAAATTATGCCAAATCGAGAATCAGCCTATATACCCTTAAATCAATGTGGAGATAAAGTGCAAGAACTCAGTTACGTCAAAACTGATTGTAGTTTAGAGTTTAAAAATGTGTTGAGAAGTGATTTCGTTAAGTCTAGTTTTAGTGAAGCTGAAAGGGAATCTTTGATTAGGTCTGACAATAGTTTTATTTTGTCGGAACATAGGTTTAATCAGAAATAGAGGGTGTAGGATGTTTAGGTTTTATTTGCCGTCCCCCTCTGCTTTTCCAGTGGATCTGTGATTTCACTTTGCTTTTGTCAGAGTCGTGAAAACTTGAAAAAGTGTGCTGAATTACAGCTCATTAAAATATAATAATATATGGGCAAATAAATGATTATCTTATCTTATCTTAAAACCTAAGCGTATATTATGTATTGAAAACATAATTTTACTGAGAATAACTGACTGACGAACAAAAGTAATTTAAAGGTTATTTTAAAGGTACTGTATTAATTAATTAGTAAAAATACGTAAAAACCGCGTATCAGAACAATTAAGTATTTATGAAAATTATGCAAACATTCCGAAAGAATCTCTACTTTAATGTCACCTATAACTATTGTTGTTATAATCAAGTAGTACAATCAACTCTGACAAATCCAAAGTGACTGACAAAAGCAAAGTATTGACAATAAAATATTGTATATCAGGGTATTAAATACTTTATTTTTTAAACGCTTTTGGGGGACGGCTTGACCACAAACTGACAAAGTACAGTCACCAAAATAGATTATTATGTTTAAATCATGGGACTACGACCACATCAGCGTAAAAACGACGGTTGCAGAAAGTGGCACTGTCTTCTTTACCCGTAACACGAACATCAAGTAATCGTAGAATTATTAGAGCTTTGTCTCTGGGAAAATAACGTTTCTGTGATGCTTCTGGTATTACAGCTTTAGGTGGCGATTATTAGCTACCATCACGTGAGCCGCCTGCTTGATTTCCACATGGTAAAAACTGTACCTTGTTTGTTTTGTGGTTCATAGGCTATTTTAACTTTATATAGGGTTGTGTCGTCGACTGATTGTAAAGGATTCCGATTATAACGGAGTTCGCTTAGCTTTTAAAGGAATATTTGCTCATTTATTGTTTTCTGTCTATAATGGAGCTAAGAAATAGATCCTGATCTAAATTAAATAGAAAATTGTTGTCACTTTTGACCTCAACATGAACATTTTACAATCAATGTCATGCATCGTGGGCCCTATATAGGTCTTTAGATACTCCATAGCGTAGAAGGCCTCTGTGTCCCAGTTGCAAACCATTGCTGACAAAACTAAAGTCAACTTTACGATTGTCAGAAAAAAATCTTAGTTATACATTACAGACAGAAACAAACTTATAAATATTGGCCTAAATACTTTAAAACTTTGCCTTGATAAAACTCTAAAGATAAGTGAATAAAATTATTATAATTCTTCTTATACTTGCCAATATAATTGGTCTAAAAGGCCGGACGCCGGTTATAAAATAATTTCGGGTTGGAATAAAAATGGCTCGAAAATATATGGGAAACGGGCCTGTATTATAAAACATTCCAAGCTTGTAATCAAGACATTCCTTCCTAAGAAAATGTGCTCAAATAATGTACTTATTTAATTAAAATATATCCTATGTTAACTCTTCTAAACGCCGGACTCTTAAACGATATTTAACTTTAAACAGCCATCTTTGTGAGAGAAGGGAATTAAAATTGAGTGGCATTTGAGAAATCCGTCGTTATAATTGAAAATTTCGTATTTTTCCTACCTAGTTAATTTTCTTAATTATATCATACAGATTAAAATTCCGAAAATAATTTTATTGTATTTATAAGAATGAACAAAATGTTTGAACAATCGTATTTTATTGAAATTCAAATGAGATTAAAAGATATATTACTCTATGCTAATATTAGGTCTATCTACGCAGTCTATGCACCCAGAGACTACAGTCCTTTCATAGTTATTTAAGAAGCAACCCAACAGCAACCTTATTGTAACAAGAATAAATATCATTGTGATTTTGACAGTAATGCAAATCAGAAGTACAGACGCCAGCACATCAAGCTACTACAATCTGTCAAATTTCTTTAATAGATTTTCAACTTTATCCCTACAGTTCAAGGTTGATTGCGAAAATATGACAGTTTCGGTTAGCTTGACCTGCTGGCGTCTGTACAACGCTATACGGTTATTTTGGCACGTAGCAAAAATCGAGTGTAAACCGCCATCTTGTTTTTTTAATACTTAAGGGGGAACCCCAAGGTAGCCCGCGAAATTCAAATTTTCTTACGATTTTTGCAATTTGCAAGTCGGTAACAGGTTGTATGTTGATCTAAATATGATTCGCGGATGTAACAAATATGGCTTTACTGTATTATAATCATTAGAATCAGCACTACAACTAACTCTCTTTATAGAATCCTATTGAATGACTATTACAGAAATAGTCATTCAATAGGTTTCTACGAAGAGAGTTAGTTGTATTGCAATACAACTCTTTAAGTTGTATCTTGATCAAAATTTGATTCACGACTATAACAGATAAATGTATTTAAGAATTAGAATGATTAATACACCTAAGTTAGATTTGTTCTATTAAATTACTTTTTCATGAAATCATGACATCTCTCTAGATGTAAATATTAATGATTATTATGATGATAATTCTGTAAATACATATATCCGTTATAATCGCGAATCATATTTTTATTAAGATAAAACCTGACACTGACCTAAAATGGACGCTTCGGGAGAATTATAATATGATCTGCGTACAACTCATAAAGTCCATTTCACGAAAGAAGTCCTGCAGACGTGGCGCTGCAGGCATGGGTTATTTTAGGAATGTTGCTAACTTAGCGTATAATAATAATTAGTTCCACTTATTTCCGCGGGACTTCTTTCGTGAAATGGACTTTACATCCCGCAATTCATCTGTTTGACAGCTGCTATTTGACATTAGACTTCAATTCATAATTTGTGGACCATTTTACGAAACTCCATAGAAAATTGTCAAACAGATGAATTGCGGGATATGAATTTTACGCAGATCATAATATTACGATTCTCCCAAAGCGTCCATTTTAGGCTCCCTGCAAATTGTAAAAAAACGTAAGAAAATTTGAATTTCGCCTTCGATTCACATTAAGTTTACTAACAGCGCCTCACTGTCAACGTCAAGACCCTTGAAGCACTTTTTAATCTGTGAAAGGACTGAACAATACTGCCGATGAATCATGGCACGTTCGAACTTGGCGCAGAAGACTGCGCAATAACATTTTTTAGGAACCAACGGCTCAGCGCAGACAGAACGGAACTCAGCGGAGAGGATTGTATTAACGCACTTGAAAATAAACTTTAAAATTATTACAATAAAGTGCATAAATGCTTGTCTTGAACCTGACAAAAAATGCTCGCGCGTCCTCGAAGATACGCGGGAATCATACGCAATCCGTAAAGAAAGTGCCCGAGACCGCGCGGGGATTATTCCTCTCTGTCTGCGCTGAGCCAAATGATGACATTAGGCGAGTGAGTGAAAGAACATGCGCGGAAGTTTGGAGAGCCTTTAATCCTAGTCATGATTCTTCGCCCATATTGTAGTCAAAGAAACAAAATGGCTGGATTTAACCAAACATCAACCTACGAGTATTTAGTCGATTAAAAAAAAATCGACTATTTAGTATATTCCGACCAAACTATAAATTAGAGTTTAGTGAAGCTTTAATGTATAAAGACTCTTTTTTTATCGTTAAATATTATTTTTTTTATTATAAATATGAAAATTGGTGGTTCTATAAATATTTTTATACGAATTTTAGATAGTAATTGTAAATAATAGTTAAGGAATTTTGTATCTAAATATAATATATTGTTTAATAAAAATAATGTCAAGTTTACCTAACGTATTTGATTTATTTTAGCTCTGTTTTATTGTTCCTCTGCATCAACAGTATTGCTGCAAAGTCAAACTCAAACCGTCTTATTATAAAACAAGGTTTATCTTCAGACCCAGGATTAACCCATGAAGCCATTATTGAATTTCGAACTTTATTCCTTCTATAGTAAAGTCCCTAATACAAACCTGACAACTTAGTACCGAACTAAGTATTCAGTATTGTATAAAGAACGGTATTTCAATCAAAGTTACGTTCTTATTACAAAAACTGGCTCCATGGTTTAAGCCATGTCAAAATATAAATCTTGTTTTGTAATAAGACGGAAAGCATTTATTTCAAATAAACCAATTACAGGCACTTTTGAATTCTCAAGGAGTCGGTCAGTCATAAAGATGGAAGTTAGTTGCCCATTCTAAAGCGTAGTAGGTACCTATGGAGAAGAACGGGCAAGAAACTCCACGGACACTCTTTTAAATGAAAATATTGTTACAAAATATTGGTTACATCATTCATGGTGAAATTATACATGTGAGAACAATTTAAAAAGACGTGCTCGAAAACTAAAAAAACAATTGAAAATTTAAACTAAGCCGTGGCAGCTAAGAAATGACCAGTCCCTACTGACGGCGCCCGTTCACGAACATGACGCATGGATCCGCATCAGCACCATTCAACTTGACCATTTTGAAGGGCATTTAATGATCCAACACACACGCCACCACCAGTGAGACATTTGAGTGAGCATGACACACTCTCAGCCGCCAGGGCACGTTCAAGTCAATGAAAGACGTACCCAGTAAATGGTAGCTTAATAGTAGGTAGTAATGGCAATTAATGCTATTTCGAATTAATTTCATTAGCGTGTGAACTCTTGAGTCTTAGCGTGTTAATTGCTATTGCTATGATATTTGCTAATGACGATAATTGATAATAATTAAGTATGTCAATTTTGTTATTAAACGAATTAAAATAATAATACGTCAAATTGGGGACAGCGCTCCTTGATGTGCGAGTCCTATTACTGGCAGAACGTACGACGCGTTACGTGAGCTCAGTACAGAACACGCAAGCTAACCACTCAAGGTCACTGGCATATACCTGCGTCTTAATTGACCAGCATATCTTAGCACAATGTCAACAAAGTTGTGTGAAATGTTCTCAATCTGTCATATTTTTTATTGACAGCATTCCAATAAAATTATGCTTGTCAATTATAGTTAATGACAATAAATGATTATTATTAAGTGACGACTCATAATCAGTGAGTCCTCGTACCCACGGATGATGATGCCAGCAACACCCACACAAAAACAAGTTACTGTAACATATTCTTCATTTTTAAATAAAACACAAAAATCAGCCTAAAAATTATTTTATTGACTAGCAAAAATTATGCTGTACCGTAAAGTATAACATGGAAGTTATTCTTAACTCTAAACAAGCGCGTATAACTATTGTATACTAGGTCTGGACTTGACTTCAAATTGTTTCCGGTCTTGGAATAAGTGGGGTACTTGCCCACAGGTGGGCAAAGTGTGGTGGGGAAAAAGGACGCTTTGATTTTTTGTTTCATGAATTCACCAGTTTGCCCATAAAATGATCTTTTGACGCGTGGCCAAAAAACGAACGCCGCCATCTTAATTTTTCGATACATTTCACGAAATAATTACAAAAATGTTTACAAAATTGTTTAAAAAATCCTTAGACAGGTTATTAAGTGTGGATTTGTAAAAATATGGTTGTTTTGGTCTTTTTTCTTTGTTTTGACCGGTTCGTTTGAATATTGTGCAATCATTATGCGAGTTAATCGGATTATTTACATTTACTTAATTGAATGTATGTACCCCTATGTTTTATTAAAAGTTCTCAATACAAGAATACTGAAAAAGGTGTCTGCACTCCAATATGCAAAAAGATATATAATTGAAATGGTGCGGTATAATTGAAAAGCTTGTTCCATCTATTTTTAGACGAGAAAATTATTGTACGAGTAACTTTTTTTTTACTATTTTCGATAATATACTAAATCCGTATTTTTTCTGTAATAACCTTTCATATTAAAACAACAATCAAAACGTCCACTTTTCAAAAAGAAACACGGCCTTTTTTGGCCTACAATATTGACCTCTTATGGCCAACATCGGCCTCACATTGGCCTAAACTCGGATACATAATGGCCTACTTGGCCCTTCATCGGCCCCTTTTGGCCCACAGGCCTCACAATGACCTACAGGCCTCTTTAACGCTAATTACTGGCGATTATTCCAAGTCACAGTTCCGTTATTAATTAAAAATACATTATTATCACTACGCGATGTATAAGTATAATGTATAATATGTACTAATACATAATTATAATAATAATATTATCATAAAAAAATCTTATTTTTTTTAACTTCACCATTCCTTTTACGTATATCCGTTTCCTCGTATAACAGGTTAATCACTGTTTCTTTTTTTATTGGAAAACTGGAGTTAGGGAAATATTAAATTGGCAAATACATAAAAAAAACTTATTTAGTACCAATTAAAGTAAGTAAATATGTTCGACCATAAGAAATCTTTTATCAATTTTGCCTATTGTAAGGATTTTAATTTTTTATTAAACAAGTGTTATATGTATTCGAATAATTGAAAAGTGTTGTATCAATGAAACATTTGGATAATTATTCAAGTATTTTGCTTTAAAAAATTAGCATTTTCAATTCTGCATTGTTTTTTTTTTCTATGATAATGTGTCAGTTTGATACAATTCTAATAATAATGTAGAAATCACGACGTTTCTTTTGTAACCTTGAAATTAATAATTTTCATAACTCCAGCTTATGAATCCATTCTTAAGATCAAAAAATATCGTATTTATACTACGACTTTTTTAACTTAATAATTAAACATTTATTTTTAGATAATTCTAATGAGGTGCTAAGATTTATTTATTTATAAGGAAGACATTTATGCATGCAAGATTGCACAGTAAGAGCATAAAATTGGCTTTATTTTTTTGCCTCTATATACATCATGGTGTCTCGTTGTAAATCCGCGATCATTTACTCTAAACAAATGAGTTAGCTTTCGAATTGTGGCAGTAATTTGAGTGAGGTTACAATATTGAAATTCACAGAATATCACGTAATCCAGCCGGTCCATTCCGTAAAAATATCACCGTAAAAAGTTAGGTGAACTGAGCTGTCAACAGTGCATCTTTATTTGTACTCATAAAATGCACAGAGTATGCCATGTTTGTAAATAAACATGCGATTCAGTTTCAATGTTTATTTTATAGCGCCTCAGTAGTACCACCTAAAAATCTAATTGGAAGTCCATTTTAAAAAACATTGCTTAAAACAAATATCATTATTGTATTCCTTACGATATTTTTTAATCTACAACCATTAACTTTTCCCACCGTCACTTTACATCTAAATAGAGATGTGAAACGAATAATCGACTAAAACTTTTTAGTTTATCTGACTATTAATACAGGCAACATACTAAATAATACAGACTTGGCAGAAAGAAAAGAAACTATCGCTAATGTAGTAACCTGATTATCTAGGCGAGACCATGTGTTTTTTTATAACATACAAGCAGACGGCCCACCTGGGGGCCTAAAATGGACGTTTTGGCAGAATCATCTGTGTACCTACAGACGCCAGCAGGTCAAGCTACCCGAAACTGTCAAATTTTCCCAAGCAACCTTGAACCTTATGCTGTAAGAATAAAGTTGAAAATCTATTAAAGAAATTTGACTGATTGTAGTAGCTTGATGTGCTGGCGTCTGTACAATTCATATCCCGCAATTCATCTATTTGACAGTTTTGTATGGAGTTTCATAAAATGTTCCAAATTATGAATTGTTATAGTGAAGTCTAATGTCAAATAGCAGCTGTCAAACAGATTAATTGCTGGATGTATGAATTGTACGCAGATCATATTATGATTCTGCCAAAGCGTCAATTTTAGGCCCCCTGGTTTATTATCTTCTTCAATATAAAGTTTTGCTGAATTTTACCCGAATACAATTTCGATTCTTCCTAGATTCCGTACGTGGTATTTTGACAGTTCGAACCACGTCAACTTCGCGTTCATTTTGAGCAGTTTCGTTCTTGGGTCATAGAGAATACGTTATTAGCAGATATCGTGACTAGATAAGGAATTGTCGTGATTTCGAAGTAAGGAATCATTAAGTGGTTATAGTGAATTAGGGCCCTGACCGTAAGTGGTAATTGCGTTGCCATCCTAGAGACAAAGCTGAAATATCTTATGTTTTTTTACAAGAAATAGTCCAAGATATAATCTTTAAAATAACCTCTCTGGTAGTTTTAATGGTCTGGCATAGATATTTAATAACTGGTAGCATGTTTAAAATTAAGAAAAACATAATTCAATTTCTAGACTTTTTTTGCCAAGCTGCAAGTCTTTAGTGCTGTGACTAACCACTATATTTTTAGTCGATTATTCGTTTAACATTCTTTGACAAAATTTTAAGTGTCAATTACGATTTTAATACTTTTTTTCGCGTATACAATTTTGGATTGAACGTTTAAGTTTTTCGAAGTATACTATATTTAAAGGGAATCGTATAATTTACAATCGTATATTCGTTTTTTTTTTATTACTTAAGAGCTAGATTGGTTGGTGTGGAGTTACCGTATTTTTGAGCTGAAAATTCTGCGTTTTTTATTTAGAGATATAATATATTGAAATCACAATTAAAAAGAAATACAGTCATAAAAAATAATGGTCATTTTTCACTTAGAATCTAACTTAAAAATAAAATATAGGAAACAGTTTATATTTCTTAATAATTAGTTGCTTTTTATACAAAATAAACGACATAATATTTTCACCTTACTTATCCTATACTGTGCTTATTTCTCTGCGATTTTGCTCGAAAAGAATAACGTTTTATTTTTTTTTTCTAAATATCGTTTCTCCACACCAACCAAAGAGAAACTTATTACTAATATGGCTGTGTAAGTAAATTATAGGAAATTAACAATGAGTATATTTCAAAACTAATTACTTTTTTTATAAATAAATACATGCAATATATCAGTGGACGGTTTTATTCTAGTGTTTGAATGTAGAAAATATTTTTAGCATCTATTTCTTGCGTCAGTCGGTCAAATAGGGAGAAGAAATTAAAAACGTGTTTAATTCACAACCGGCTTGTAAAATTGACAAAACGCTAAACAAAATGGCCTCTTTGAGGGCTTTTCGTCTATTTAAAGAGTTTTTTTTTTACACTAGAGGCATTACAAACGCAAAGTTATGAGTCATAAATCATTATGTCAATAGCAATAACATAGTTACGTAGGTACAACAGTAGCACTGTTTCTTAACGGTCGTAAGTGCGGGCGATAGGTCCGATAAAAATGATTTATGACTCTCTCTAACTTTGCGTTTGTAACGGCCCGAGTGTAGTAGCTCGTTTTTGAGAAAATCGCTTTTGTAATAAGTAAAATATTTTACAAAAAACGTTGCAATGTTATGGGATGACTAAATGCGAAGGGTTATTATTTTACATGAGTTTTTTTTTGTGAACAAAAGCGGGTTTGCCAAGAACGAGTGGTGTTTTTTAAGTTGGTCTTTTCACCTATTTTATTGGATACATAATATTATTATTTAGTACAGAATTTGTTCCTCAAGCGTTGAATTATAAAACATTTGTAAGCTCAATTTGATCAAATAAAAAGAAAATAGTTTCCGTCGTGGTTGAGACGGAAATCATCAGAATATAGCTATTTTTATAAACAAATATAATGTTTAACTGACAAAATAGCCAGAGATATTTCGGATGCAGATTTTTTTAGATCCGCGGATATGGATGCACATGCGGATTTTTGGAGGCTCATATCCGTGGTTCAAGTTTTTTTAAGGGATCCGACAAAGCGTCGAAATTCAGAAAGTTCTTACGGTTTTGCAAATTGCAGAAACGTTTCGTTGTATGTTGACCATAATTCAATACACGGCAATTATAATAAAATAATTAGTAAATTATAACTATTAAAAAATCAATATAGCTCTCGAAATGATAATGTGTTTAATGTATATAAGACTATTTCGCGAAAATGTGACGATTTGAGCTATATTTATAATATAAATGATTATAATTTCCATGTTGTTGATTATGACTGTACTTATCACCCTTTTCCACCCAAATCTTCATCCCCATGAGGTCCGCAATGATTAATGCCAATAGCCTGAAGATTTTCAAGAGCAAAGATTAGGAGCAAGGCTGTTATTTGGACCATCCCAAGTATAGTCCGCGTGCACGTGCTAGTCACCGACTGGGGTATATGAGCGGTGGAACGGGTGAGACCGCGATTGATTGGGGCAAGATTGGCAGACTGAGTTAGCTTGGCCTTTGTCTACCTCCCCCGTTTCACCGCTCACATACCTCCGGTGGTGACTAACTATTGCACACGGACTATAGCAAAAAAATTGACTCAGAAAGAAAATAGGTAAAAAGACCACCAATAAACTGTTGTATTCCGTTAAGTTTTGTCGATAATATGAATAGTTTTGTATAATATTTGAGGTATGGATTACGTATACAAAGTTCTAGGTTTAGATTTTGGGTAGTAACAGAGTGGTTTAATCAAATTGTTAGTCATAGAACTCGTGGGTTTAGTAATGTGCGAACAAACAGCATTTAAAGTAGACTAAAGCCACCGAGACGAGATAAATTTCATGCTTTGGGATTAAAAACTTTTAACATAATTGCGTATGGTTCAGTTTCCATTGCAACTAACATTATTATAAGACATTTAGTGATAGTTTTTCATTCAAAAATCAACTTAGATTACTTGAGTTTAAAGTTGATATTTGTATAAGTTGCAATTTGATGTATTTATCTCGTATCTTTGGCCTGGGTATAGAAGAATAGGTAAATAATTTTACTCAAAAAGAGACTTGATTCAAACGTAACAAATTTTCGTGCTAGTATCAATTATTTACAGCGGAAATTATTTTTCATTCTTTATTAATATTCAACAGTTAAAGTCAATTTGTTTATCCATTAGATAACTTCTTTTTACTATCATTAAAATTGACATGTAAACCTTTGCCAGCACCCTAATCGCGTAACACAATATCAATCTGAATGATTTTGAAGGATATTGCCAATCCATTGCTTCTTATGTTCGAAGAATATGTTTGTTCAATTGTTGGTATTTAATCGATTTGACTATGCAATAATGAATCGATTCTTACTTTCTGATAATGACAACACTGTCAGTACTGTTTCTCAAGGTTTAATATAAAACCGACAACTGTCCTCAGTTAGTTCCTCTTCTTATATTTGTTCCGTTAGGAGACAGACATAGTTCCTTCCCTTTCCTACATCAACAACGTAAATACATAACGCAATGAATGTTGTTCAACTGTCAAAATGAATCCCATTGCTAATGTGAGTGTGTTACGCAAATAACCCGCTGTAAAAAGTAAATAAACCTAAAAGTTGTAATCGTATACAAAATTGATATCGTATTGGTTCTTCGTATACAAGTTGTTGATATCGTATTATAACTTTAGCAACGCTTAGCCTAATATAGGCTATATGCTGCTTTATAGGGCATTATTTAAAACAGTTTTTTTTTCTTCTTGTACACTCGGCTACAAATTAAGCTATATATTTCCAGTATACGCTGACCTCTCACTGTACACAAATCCTACACAATGCGAGATCAGCTTATACTGGAAATGTATAGCATGTGAAGCCGTGTGTACCTGTCTCTGTTGTTCTCTTTCTGATAACTATCACTTGAAACTTTTAACTGTAATTTTTTGCAAACAAATTACAATAAAATGAGTATGATTTCAAGAACTTAAGTATTACATCGTATAGGTACTACAATAACAGCTAATGTTAGTATTTTTGAATAATATAATCGATTAAAATATTATTTCAATTCAATCGACTGAAAATAATGAAAACCGTTCGCACATCACTATTGTATCACCATTTACGAATGATATGAATTTATTTCTTCATTTTTAGTCTTGTCACACTGTTACTACCCAAAATCCTTCTATTCTACACTTATACTTACGGTATACGGTCAATATATTTTATATTATGTCTTTTTTTATATAAATAAATGAATTTCATTGTGACATGGCGTTTGTCATGAAAAGATTTTTTTAAAATTAATACGTATACATTGAATCGTAACTGGAATCGACTAACTCGATTTAAATTTTCTTCAATCGATTATGCGAGTTTTAGGAACGGGTACCACTCTAGTTTTGGGAGAATCTGTCAACTGTCAAAATGATTTTCCCGCGTATTCTTTAGTTAGCTTTGACTTGGCTTTGTAAAATAGGATACTTATGCAATTTTGGCTGTTGATTAGAAAATTTCAATAATTCAGTTGTTTTGTATTCAAAGTTTCTCTTTATTGCCGATGTCAAAGAAATTGACAAAATTCTGTTTTGGCTCAACAAAAACTTCTTGCTTTACATTGTTGCTTGTTACGTAAGCTGGTTAACATTTTACAAAACACGGTTCATCTACAACATTAGTTTTTGTTGATACTAAACCTCTTAAGGGATCATTGTTTCATCATTATGAACAACTTTTACTATGGGACCAAAGTTGAAATCGCGAAAAAAATATCAGCTGTTCCCTACATTTTGACGAGTTCAGCGAACTTAAATGTAACAGCTGATTTTTTTTCGCGATTTCAAGGTTGGTCCCATAGTAAAAGTTGTTCATAATGATGAGTACAATGACCCCTTAAGAGGTTTAGTATAAACAAAAACTAATGCTGTATATCGATTGACATAATTCTAAATTTTCATTCAGAATCCAATAGTCTTACAAATTAACAGAACTCTATAAAATATTGTTCTTTCTCATTCATCAATATTTGCAACTTTACCAACCAACAAATTTAAATTTTACCAACAAACAAATTCCCTACAAATTACTCTAGTACCAGTTCTTAAAACGCCACATTACCTTCTAATGCATGGGCTGCTGTATGGGATAGGTGGTATGTTCCGGCGGGTCGCTCGTGGAGTCCTGTTCGTCACCGGAAGGATCGCCTTCTTGGTCTTCGTCTTCTGATGATGAGAGGAGACCTGGGAAGATTGAAAATGGTTGAATTGTAAGGTGGTATTTTTTTTCAACTATTGTGGGCTCAGCTTCCAGCCTAACCGGATGCAGCTGACTACCAGTATTTTACATGGAGCGACTGCCTATCTGACCTCCACAACCCAGTTACTGGGTAACACGATACCCCTTGGTAAGACTGGTTGTCAGACTTTCGGGCTTCTGACGACCCGTAACAACTATCAAAGATCTACAAATAACAGCCGAGACTAACGGCTTTCCGAGGCACGGAGGGGTCTTGGTATGTAAAGATGGTCACCCATCCACGGACCAACCGTGGCAAGTGTAGCTTAACCTCAATCGACCCGTGCGACTGGTATAACTTGGCCACAACAAGCCCCTCAAAAAATAATCACACTAACTAATATTATAAAGGCGAAAGTTTGTGAGTGTGTGTGTGTTTGTTACTTCTTCACGCTCAAACGGCTGGACCAATTTTAATAAAATTTTGTATGGAGGTAGATGACACCCTGGATTCACATATAGGCTACTTTTCCCGATATTCCCACGGGATCGAGACTTCAATCAACTCAGATATAGGCCTCTCCCAGGCTGCGCCACAACACCCTGACCTCCGCCTTCCGCATCCAATCCATCTAGCTGGGGGGCGTCTCACACTACGCTTGCCGATACGCGGTCTCCACTCCAGGACTCGTCTGCTCCATCGGCCATCGGTCCTTCAAAAACATGGCCAGCCCACTGCCACTTCAGTTTGCTTACTCTGCAAGCTATGTCGGTAACTCTGGTTCTTTTCCGGATAATTTCATTCCTGATTTTATCCTTCAAAGAGACTCCAGGCTTAGCCCGCTCCATAGCATGCTAGGCGACCTTGAATTTGTGGACCAGTCCGACTGTCAGTGTCCACGTTTCGGCACCGAATGTCATGACGGGCAGGACGCGGATCGATCTTTAATAATATAAAATCACAAGACGAACGGAATTCGCCTGGAACAGCTACTGATCCATGAAGGAACCATTCAAGGGTGAGTTACCTATGGTACTGAAACGCAGGCTCATGGACATGTGTATTCTTCCCTTCTTAACCTATGGTGCGCAGACTTGGTCTTTGACTAACATCCAGAAGTCCAAACTCAAGGTCTGCCAACGAGCAATGGAGCGCAGTATACTAGGCGTTAAATTAACGGATCGTGTGCAAAACACAATAATGCGCTTCAAAACAAAAGGCTGCCCAACTTAAATGGGACTGGGCAGGACATGTTTGCCGCATGCCGGACGAACTGTGGGCTCAAATAGCACAAAATTGGTGCCCTGAGACAGTGAGACGGGGTCGTGGCAGACCACGTAGGAGATGGCGGGACGAACTGGATAGGTTCCGTCAAAACTGACTCGCAAAAGATGGAAGGAGTGAGGAAGAGCTTTGCCCAGGAGTGGGGCAAAGTAGACTAGTAAAAAAAAGGTACGCATTTTGGTTCAAATACAGTTTCATAAAAATCAACAGTGTTAATAAAGTATCATTGCTGACCTTACATTGATAAAGATTTCAAGATCATGTTGGTAAATAATAAATAAATAAATTTACCGGCAGTAAACTGTGGGTTAGAGAGCGCATCGGGCCAGTACCGCTTGCTAATAGACGAACCATTCTTGCCTTTTTTACCACCTGGAAATATTACAAGGGAAATGTCAGTATGTCAACAGAAAATAGGTAATAAGTTCGTATTTAGAAAATAAGAAGGCATCACAAACTTTATTCTGCTAGAAATAGGGTATGTTTTGCTGTGGTCAAATCTAAGGCCGCAAATAATGCGGCAAATACGTTCTACAGATTGTCAAAGTGCAGGTAAGAACAAAAGCTTTTTAAGAAAAAAAATAACAACCGACTTCCAATAAAAATTACTCTAATTTCATGAGTACTATAAAAAATACCCAAATTGCTATAGGTGTGCCTATAAAATTTGAGGATATCCCTCGATTTCCACGGGAACCCCTCATCAGATTCTGACTTGGTGACAATGGGACCACCTTGAGAGAATAGCATTAAAAAAAAAAACAAAATCGATCCACAATGAACGGAGAAATTGGTGAAAAAAAAATTACCAAGGCATCTAAGCATACTGTTTTCAATTTCTGTCACTAAAACTTCTTTTAAACTGCACAGTTGCCTGATCATATCATTTTTAGCCTATCATTCATAGTCACACCACACATGCTTCTCAAGGAACACATTTCCACAGCATTGATTCTACTTTCATGCTTCTTTTGCCACACCCAACATTCACTTCCACACATAAGCGTAGGCCAGCACACCATTGTGAACAGCCAGGCATCTACTGATTGGTCATAATCGCATGTATATCACCATTCACTTTATTTCCCGTATTTAATCTCCTGTGTGTTTTCGTTGGAGATCCTAAATACATAAATAAATAGCCCCTTTAGGAAATGAATTTCCAAAAATCTATTCTTAGTGCTCCGTTCGGTTTAAACGGAACTCTTGCGCACACGCATCTAGACCCAGCGATTTAAGATGTGCGTCTGTCAATGAGTGAATGAATCAGTGGCGTAGCGTATATAATTTCTGCCACACGGAATAAATCCAAAATTAGCAGCCGCCCACCATTTCCGCATCGATTCGATTTTAGTTTCCGCTATTATTTTCGTAATTTACTTTACAAGCTTATTTAACTTCTCATGATGATTGATTGATATGGAGCACTAATGTATATACCCAGTATACCTACCTATTGTTTTACGTCATGAATTAAACACTTGTACACGTCAATCATATTTTAAAAACTAGATAACTAGATGAGGTCGCGACTGCTCTGAGAAGAAAAGCCGAAACAAACTCAGAGGTCACAGTCTCTTTTAAAGTCCAGACATAATCTTGGTCAGATCATGTGAAAACCATGTAGATTGGTGCCTGAAATGGTCTTTTGAGGAAAGAACCACACAGATAGAGTGGACCTGTCCAGTCAGTGTACGCATTTGTCAGTAATCGTGCAACTCAACTAAGGAGTGAAATCTTGCAATTCTATTTAGAACAAAGAACTAACAATTGTCCCACAGTCTTGAAATTTTTCGTAAATAAGTACTCATGTAGTCCTGATGACAATACAGTTAGCTTAGCCCAGGACCATGCCCCCCCCCCCCCACTCCGCCCACACTGCGCGCTTTATTAAATTAATTAATTTATTAATTCCAGCACGGTTGGGTGAGTGGTTAAGCGATTGACTGCTGGCTGCGTGTTGCGGGTTCGATTCCCGCACAGAACAAATATTTGTATGACCTAAAAATAGTTGTTCCGGGTCTGGATGTTTGTACGTGAGTTTAAATGTTTGTAAGCGCACCCACAATACAGGAGAAATTCCTAGTGTGGGACAACGTTTTTAAAAAAACAAACAAGTAGTTTCTTACCAGGTTTATCCGCACAATCTAGCATGGGCTGCAGGATCCGACGGCGCGCGTTGATGAACCAATTGTTGACTTGTAACAGCGTGAGCCTGGTCTGCGCTGCTAGTGTACGCTTCTCTTCTTCCGTGGGGTACGGATGCTGTGGAACAGAGAAAAATATAATTTTAAGATCCTACTCAAATATAATTATATGGTATTATATTTTTAGAGGAATGAGGAACAGGGTGTAAAGTTCACTCATCCTCCATAGAAAAGGGAGGATCCTCCGACCAGACGGGTGTTGTGTCTGGTGGCCAGCTGCCCGACGGTTGATGTCGGGATGTTGTACATATGCTAGTCGCGCGGTAAACTCTGCTTGCGCGATGCAGGATTTTGCGTGACGTCAGTGTGCCGCGTAGTTCGCATGTGGCGATGCCGGTACATATTAAAGCGCGGTCGTGAAACAGAAGGAATTTCTTACAATGACTCTCGTTACTTAATTCTATCGCTCGGACACAATTGTATTGCCGTCACGCTCGCGCATTTTAAGGTCCTTCTATGTGCGAGTGTGACGGCAATACAATTGCTCGCGAGAGATAGAGATAGGGGTCATTGTACGAAATTATTTCTGCTTCGCAGACCGGACTTTAGTAGGGAAGCAGTGCAAAAAAGGGTGGAGGCCTTTCTAGTTTGTGAGTTTAGTAAGATATTTGTTAGTTTGTGACTTTGAATGTTTTGTAAGTTTGAATGTAGGTTAGGTTAGGCCACTGTTACAATTGAGATTTTGTCCCTCTATTGGTAAAGGAACACTGTGTTAAATGTTACAAACTAACTTGTGATATAATATTACAATTAAATGAAAGAAAATTTAAAACTCATATTAAAAGTACACTTTGTAAACAAGCATATTACAAATTAGAGGATTATAATTATCCAAGATAAAAACGCTTGGAAACATGCTGGTCCAGCTCCATAGGACAATCTAGAGTCTAGACAAAATCTAACTGATTGCTCTTTTAACTGATAATTTATTATTTTTATGACATTTATTTTACATTCTGTTTTAAAACTGCTTTGTATGTTGGAATTATTTATTTAATACTTAGAATAATACAAAACGCTTGTCGTGTGTCGTGGTCCGCGTTCGCACAAAGAGGGCGGAACCAACGCCCGGCTTAACTATTTTTAATTTTTATAGGCAATGGCTACTAGCACATTGAGACAATGCCAACACATTCTGTGATTACCTTAAACTCACACACTGATATAAATATTTTTTTTTTAGGAAAACGTTATATTTTTTGGTTTATTTTACAATTTTTGTAAATATGTGAGCTCCATGTATCTATCACATAATTAATTTATCTGTCATTGCTTCATTATTAATTATTTTTACCTATTGTGGTATAGTAATTTTATTCTAGGTGCATCGTCTTCACATATAATGATATAATTGATGTACATAAACAAAATATTGTAAAACATTTTAAAAGAGTAACGGTGGAGTTTCTTGCCCATTCCTCTCCATACGAAGCTACCTAAGGAAGGGGCGACTAGAATCAATTTAATTTTTTTGTAAATATTGACGTTCAAAAGTGCCTTATATGTGCCTATTTGAAATAAACAATTTGACTTTGACTTTACAATATACCGACATAAAATATGAAGTATAGAAAATGTATCTGATTAAAACTGATTAAAACCGCTGCAATTCAGAGCCGTCAAAAGTAGACTCTTTTATCAATGTTGTATTAATTTATGTTTGTACATCAGAAAATGATGTTCCTTGTTTGGTCAATCATGGAACTCAGGAATCAATTATATTTTATTTGTAAATTATGACGTTCAAAAGTGCAATTTATGTGCCTATTTGAAATAATTAATTTGATTTTGACTTTAATGAAAAAGCTCTGATGTACGGTCTCTTTGTTTTCTGATACTAACCCTTAGTATCAGAACACAAGGAAACTTCCAACTGCCTCAAACAATTGTATATATTTATAAAAATATAGCCTAACTTAAATTAGGTAGGTGACAATAACGGTAACCTAAGGTATGCCATCCAGCTTAGATTCCAGTTGATAAGAACTAGGGTCGTGGGGGGTTGGTGATAAACCGAGTATCCGTGTATAAGTTTAAATTGAATATTAAGAATAAATTTGAATTAAGTATAAGGAATTATATTACCTTCCAGTTAATATGAGTGTTATTATTTAAAAATGGAGTTTGTGAGTTTGGCACTTTGTATATTTGAGGGTTTGTGAGTGTAGTTCGTTTTTTGTTAGTTTGTAACTTGAATGACCTGTATTAGCTTAAAGTACTTACCACAAGATGCTGGAACAGCCAGGCCCGCATGACCTGCGTAGCATGCCTGGGCAGCACTCCTCGCTTGCCTGACGAGTCCTCGGTGCACTCGTCCTCTGGAGGCGGTGACCCTGAGACCGATGAACAGGAGTTGTTGGAGTTTGTGCCTGTGGAAGAGAAATTATTTTGATAGGGACAGCTAGTCAATCACAGTTTAAAGCATCTAAAACATGGAAGATGCCTCGTTATTAAAAACAATGACTTGCACGTCATAATCAAACACATGGACATGTATAAAAGCATAACATAACTAAGTTATGTTATAAACGAATAAGCGTTTTAAAGTTCAATTAAAACTATGCATAAAAGTACATGGTATGGTTCATTCAACTTCGCTCACTCGTTTTTCACCTTTCATCTGTTTTGTCAGAAACTGGTATTTCTCAACCTATAAAAGCATTTATTTCAAATAAATCAATTACATGCACTTTTGAATTGTCCAAAGTCAAAAATATGAAGCTAGTTGCCCATTTCAAAGCGTAATAAGTTCCTATGGCGAAGAAGGGCAAGAAACTCCACGGATACTCTTTTAAATTACATTGTTACATCTTTAATGTTGAATTTATAACTAAATTTGAGGAAGATATAAAAAAAACGCGTCCATAGTACAGCAAACAAAAACAAACCATTCATAACATTTATTAATTATAATTAAATAAGCCGTGGCAGCTAAGAGATAACCAGTCCCAACTGACAGCGCCCGTTCACGAACATGACGCATGGATCAGCACCATTCAGCTCAACCATTTTGAAGGGAGCTAAATGATCCAACACACACGCCACCATCCGCGAGACATTTGAGTGAGCATGACACACTCTCAGCCGCCAGGGCACATTCAAGTCAATGAAAGACGTACCCAGTAAATGGTAGCTATAAAGTAGGTACATAGTGCTCACACATGTGCTATCAAGCCCAGTTTAGAGATTTGAAGATGAACTTTCAAGTGGCGAATAGGTAAAAGAAGTCGTATAATCAGACTTACCAGTAAAGGAGTCGGTAGAGAGCAGCCCCGCGCCTATCTGACTGATCGGCGTTGAACCTTGCACTACTAGTGACGCTGCAAAGAAAGAAAAAATATTACATATTTTGTTTGCTAAATCACCATCATCATCATTACATCCGAATGAGGTCCACTGCTGAACATAGGCGAGGGGGGGGGGGGCTTGGCAAAATTGCCACTCTAGGCAGGCGGGTTGGCGAGGACGCTGCTGCCCATTCTCTAGTAAGTCCCTTAGTCGTTTGCTAAGTAAATAAATGATTTGAATTGTTTTGTTCAAGCATCATGAGATTCATGAAGTTCAAAAGATAATTTCTTTCAGGCACCAATCTACATGGTGTTCACATGATCTGACCAAGATTATGTCTGGACTTTAAAAGAGACTGTGACCTCTGAGTTTGTTTCGGCCTTTCTTCTCAGAGTAGTCAGATACGAAACGCCGACCACATTTAGTTTTTTTTTAAATATGATTGACGTGTAAGTGTTTGTACAATTTGGGTACAAACCTACTTACAGATAATAAATCATTAATCATGGTTTATACCTATAAAAAAAAAAAAAAAAAAAACCTACAAACTGTTTTTAATGAGTATCGTCTTTCCTTTAGCTATCTATGGGAGTGACAGTGACAGAAGCAGGAAAGCATGGAAGAAGTAAGTACTTTTTAATAGCATGGAATTAGAGTAAGTACTTTACAATAGAATGGGATTAGTGTACTCATGCTAACTCAAAGCATTTATTTCAATTAAACCAATTACAGGCACTTTTGAATTGATAAGGAGTCGGCCAGTTAGAGAAAGTTGAAGCTATTTGCCCATTCAAAAACGTAGATCTCTATAGAGAAGAACAGGCAAGAAACTCCAAGGACACTCTTTTAAATCAAGATATTACAAAATTCTGGATACATTATTCTTGTCGCTTCTATATGTGAGAACAATGTAAAAAATAAATTATTTAAAAGCAATTCAAAATATAACATCAAAAATAAGCCCTGGCAGTTAAAAGATGACCAGTCTCAACTGACGGCGCCCGTTCACGAACATGACGCGTGGATCAGCAGCATTCAGCTCAACCATTTTGTAGGGAACCGAATGATCGATGATGAACACACGCGCCACCCGACACCGATAATCGACTTTTAATGATTTTATACTGAAGATCACATCTAAACGAATAGTGTTAATGATTTGAAAAAAATATATGTTCAATTAGAGCATTATCTCAATAACTTAATAAGTCAACATTTTAGTTTATGTTTATATTACATAGTGAAATTAATTTGTAAAGTTATGTCTAACGCGGATAAAAAACTGAGAATGGCGCAAAATTTACCTAGTGTATTTTTCTGAAACCTTCACAATTTTAAAAATAATTTAATTATTGATCTTTTAGTATACGCGTTTTATTAAAATACCTTTTGTTTTGTGTATAATAAATTAATAATGCGTCAAATTGGGGACAGCGCTCCTTGATGGGCGAGTCCTATTACTGGCTGAACGTACGACGCGTTGCGTGAGCTCAGTACAGAACACGCAAGCTAACCACTCTAGGTCACTGGCATATATCTGCGTCTTATGTGAGCATGAAACAAGGCGTGATATGTATTATATGTACTATTAAACAGTACTCACGTGTGTCCCGCGCAGCCGGCGCATAAGGCAGCTCGTTGTGCGGCGGGTACACCGCCGGGAACGACGCCGACGACAGCGGGGCGGGGGGCGACTGTGGGCAGGACACATACAGGATTTAAATACTGGTTTTATTCAAATAAAACTAAAAAAAATAGTGATCTTGATTTGGAGAGTTACAGAATGGAGTGTATAATGTCAAATATTATAATTGTTTGGTATACTTATATAGAACATTTGAATTTCGCGGGCCACAGCTGCAGATCCATCTTAACTTATTCCTAGAACCCCAGAAACGAGCCCCCATTTGAGTAACATTCTATAAATAAAAATTTGCGAAAATATTTTGCACAATAATTATGTCGGGAGAAAACTCTCCTGGCGTAAGCGGATTGAGCGGAATAAGAAAATTACAAGGTACGTCGTACTATCCAAACTGGAAATTCTTAGTAAGAAATTACCTAGAAAATAAAAACTGGTGGACTGTAGTTGAAAAAGATGCTGTCATTGACACAGAAAAAGACGTTGATCGTATGGCAAGAACCACGATATGTTTGTTACTCGAACCATAGTGTTTTACACACGTATACGATGCAAAGACTGCGAATCAGGCGTGGGCAAATTTACAAAATGCCTAAGAGGACAAGGGTTGGGGTAGAAGGATTTCTATTCAACGAGAACTTTGGAGTTGTAAATTGGAGAATTTTGAATCTATTCAAAAGTATATTGCGAAGGTTACCTTCCTCGCACAGCAGTTGGCAGATATATATGCCAAAATGTCTGATGAATTATGTTAAGATGGATCTCCAGCTGTAGCCCGCGAAATTCAATTTTTCTTACGTTTTTTGCAATTTGCAAGTCAGTAACAGGTTGTATGTTGATCTAAATGTGATTCGCGTAATGAATATGGCTTTACAGAATTATTAACATTAGAATCAGCAATACAACTCTCTGGGCCTTATTACAAAAGAAG
Organism: Tiliacea aurago; assembly: GCA_948098905.1. Lineage (NCBI taxonomy): Eukaryota > Metazoa > Arthropoda > Insecta > Lepidoptera > Noctuidae > Tiliacea > Tiliacea aurago. Next base: position 2,507,474 of record OX402605.1, read on the forward strand.
GTTTATCTTCAGACCCAAGTTTAAACCATTGAGCCATTATTGAATTTAGAATTTTATTCCGTCTACGGTAAAGTTCCTATTACACAACTGACAACTTATTAGCGAACTAAGTATGAAGTTTTGTATAAAGAACGGTATTTCTATCAGAGTTACGTTCTCATTACAAAAAGTAGCTCGTCTATCGAGTCTCTCGATCTTAGTCTCGCGAATAAGCAATCGTCGCGACCACGGAGTAAATACGTCGCGACCATAGGTCACTTTTTGTTCGTAAAACCGGAAAGCGCCCTCTGTCGGCGCGACCACGCGTTCAGGTTCACCGAACAAAAAGTGACAATAAGAGCGCGACGATCGCTTTTTTTAGGACGCGGCCTTATGTGTGAAATAAATTTATATGAAAGGTTAACATACATTTCATACCTGATATTGTGGCGAGTTCGACGTGCTCGAGTGCTCGTCTATCGAGCCGGACAGGTTGTTATTGCTTTCGACACCACCTGGAAATAGAGAAAAAAACATAAATTAGTATCTGATTGATACAGCTGGTGGATCCCCGCAGCTGTACCCCGCGAAATTCAATTTTAGGGTCCCGTACCAAAATGGTAAAAAGGAACCTAAGGAGACTAAGTCTGTCTGTCTGTCTTTCACACCTGGATATCTCAAGAACTACTAATGCTATCAACTTGAAATTTAGAATAGTTTTAGATAACGTTTGCCCAACTATTATGCAAACAAGAAAGAAATTTAAAAAAAATATCTTTTTGCAAAAGGGACTGAAAATTTGAAGTTCTTAAAAATTTGAAGTGGGGCTACTAGGGCATGTGGGGTATCATATGAAAAAGCGCTGTTTGCACATTTTTTCATTTTCATTCTCAAACATTTTTTTTTTTTGGCAGCATTGTTTCTGACTTTTGATGAAAAATGTAAAAAAAATACCGTTCCCGCCCCCTTATCTCCGAAGTTTGCATAGACAAAAATCTGAAATTATTCTATGTGATAGAAGTTTATGTAAAGATTACATGAAAAATAAAACTATGTCTCTAAATAGCACAGTTTTTCAGAAATCATCAACATCATATACGTACGGAACCCTCGGTGCGCCAGTCCGACTCGCTCTTGAACGGTTTTTTTTTAGATATTTTTGCTATTTGCATGTCAGTGTTTTTTTTTTAACAATGGCGAAGAAAATGGCGCTGTCGTAGGTAGTTCCCAAAACAAGCTAATAATACAAGGCGACATGTGGTTTTATTTCTTTCTTTTGCTATGCTGGACACTGATGATGATGAAATAACCCGAATCATTTCTGGGCTGAAAGTAGGGTTGTTTATCATAAGCAATAAGATCCTTAAATTCTTTAAGCGTATTTTGGTACCTCCTTTAACGCGTTTAACTTTCGAATCTGTCTTTCCGAAGGAATTTTCTCTGGTTGTCTCAAAAAAGCAGTTGTGGGTCCTATCTTTAAATCGGGAAATAAAGACTTTATAGACCAATATCCATACTTCCCTCAATATCAAAAATACTAGAGAAACAATGGACTGGTTAACTACCTAGAAAAAAACAACTTTTTATTCTCTGCACATTTTGGTTTTAGAAACTATCGACAGCCGATGCAGTCTCCAGTCTGACTGATTACATTTCAGAAGAACTCGGCAAAGGAAACCAAACCCTGGGAGTCTTCCTTAATTTAACCAAGGCTTTCGACGCGGAGTCTGTTTCTGTTCTAAACAAATTTGAGACCATAGTGTAAGCAACTACAAAAATAAATGAAGATATATTAATGTGAATTTAAGATTTTATTAGTACGCAACTTGACTAGTAACTGTAATTTGGTTCCATAAAAGATGATACTGTATTGAAATATTATGTTAAGATGAAATACGTAGAAATTAACTTGAATCCATATAAAGAACACTCACGATTCATATAAGAAATATTTACAATTTTATATAAGTTTAACATCCATCTATTGACTCAAAACTCGCGCGCTTTTCCCCACTTTGTAACGTGGATAAAGAGCTGTCAAGTAAATCGGATAATGTTTTCTGGGGCAATATATTTTGGACTGCCGAGCTGTACAGTACAGACTAATTGTAAAAGTGTATAGTGTTATTAATTAAAAGGATTTATCTCATTATTAGTGACTTTTCTTTCAATAGGAATAAGGGGAACGCCGCTGAAACTATTTGCTGATTATTTAGGGGACCGGTAACAAATGTACCAACGTGTTGGAATAGATAATACTAAGAGCGATGAGCAGAAAATTACTGGTTTTGGTGTACCTCAGGGGAGTATTCTGGGTCCCACGCTATTCCTGATTTATATTAAGGACTTGTGTAGTCTTAATATTACAGACTGCAAAATTATATCTTATTACATCTTACCGCTAAAACCAGTAGCGAACTTATGTTTTGTGGGATAGAACGATCAGACGCAGTTTCGTCTGCCCAGATCGATTTCTCCAAATGTAGCCTTTACTGACCTGAAGAGTAATCAGTTCTGAGCAGGTTTTCACTCTGCATCTTGGTCTTCAGGCACGCGATGTAGCGCCCGCAGAAGTCTCGACATAACTCCTGCACCTTCTCTAGTTCTAACAGGTGGATTCTTAGCACCTGGAAACGTAATAGATGAAGATTAGAAAAGAAATAAGTCTATTGAGGGAAGAGAGGAAAAGTTTTCTCATCTTATTTCCTCATTGAGCAAACATTATGATCTTGGACTAGGAAAAAAGGATTTGTTACCGAAATACCAAAACTGCCAAGTCTGGATGAGATTATAAGTTCTACAAAATCTTGTTTCCATCTAAAGTTCACTTTTTACGCAGTCGGGTTTTTTTTCTTTTCATTTTACACTTTTTAGTTAGGATTATAAGACGATAAATTAGGATATTTACCCACTTATAATCGCGTGATAACGGCCTCTTACTCACTCACTCCAAAAGTTCGGAATAGTTTTTTTATCATTTCTTATTCCAAATTACATTTAAACATAATAATTTGTATATAGTTTTGTAATTACCTTTTAAAACCCTTTATTTTGATACCGCTCTCGATAAGTATAGGAGATTTAATTTTTAAACATACATTTTGGCACCAAAATCCACCATTTTTTTTTTATAATTTAATATAGGTACCTACTCAGTGACACTCGCGCAATATACATATAACGAATCTAACGACATATCATTCATCAAAATCAGTTCAGCCGTTTTGTAGTTACGAGGGAACATAGCGGACATACATACAGGTCAAACACAGGTCCTTTATGGGCTTCGCCGCAGTTGGGTGAGTCTTGATGGAGCGATTTTAAACAAAAAAAAAATGGTTTGGACTTAAAGATAGGTACCTACTGATATATCCATAGTTTTGACATACCTAATGAGCGCAATCAAAACCGTTGCAGGGAGTGGTGAACCAACGCGCTTGCTTACGTAACTTCCCAAAAAATCAGAAAAGCATGACCGATTCTCGTCGAACCGATCCAATTTTTGTTGGTAGGTGTTTAGAGATAGAAATGGTTTTTGTCGGTAACCAACTGACCAACTCTCACCGACTAAGGCTGCCCATCCCCCGGAGCAGAGCGAGGCTGCGGAGAAATATTAACCAATAGGATTGCAAGTGGACAGGGATTTGCAATCCTATTGGTTAATATGTCTCAGTTTCTCCGCTCCGCAGCCTCACTCCGCTCCGGCGGAAAGGCAGCCTTAACGTCTGCCGTTATCGAAAATGTCGCAAATCAATGTACTTAATAATAAATATGTAATTAATATGTGTGTATGTATGTAATGTATCAATGTAATCTGCAAGAATCTAATTCTTTACACTTAAGTAACTACGCTCTTTCGAGAGTTGTTTAGATCGTACAGTACCGTAGGATTGCATACGGGATATCCTGCACCGCTATCGCAAACGCGCGCTCATACACGCATGATTGTTATATCGCGCGCAATTGTGAGAATCTGGAAAGCCGGCTGTTCATGAAAACCCTTACCTGAATACTCTTAATCATAAGTCCATCTATCTCAGGATCGTCCACGAGGAAAGGCCTCCTGTCTCTCCTCTGGTGCTGCACGAAGGCCTGCAGGTCTGCGCCGAAGGCCTCGGCCGCCGGAGACTCTGCCCCTGCCGTGGCTTGCTCGCAACGCTCCAGTAGGAGCGCCAGTAGTGGGAAGAGGGGGTGTCTGGGAGGTTGAAAGGGGTTGTAAGATTTCGGAATGATTATTGTTACAATTTGATCGTCTTCTACTATGGAGTCAATAGTAGGTCTACAGGCATGCGTAGAAATCCTTTAATATGTTAAAAGCTTTTCGAAGCATGAGGAACAGGGTGTAAAGTTCACTTATCTTATTTATTTATTTATTTATAAAGGTACACCAACAGCTTCTGTATACAAAATATCAAATAAAGTAGATAACAGTCATGAGCTTATACAGTTGCCAATAACAGGTGAACCAGCATTCTCAAATACAGTGATAACCTAAGGTAAGAACGAAATTAAAGAAAACTTATAAAAATAAAAATTATGCGGTTTAAACTATATGAACAGAAGTACAATATGACACCAGAAATAAGGTTGCAAGAAATACCTACCTACTAACACAACAAATCTTTAGATTATATGGGTTGCGTGCTTTGGGACCTTAAAATTTGGGATTTAAAAACATTTACGGAGTCATGATAAATGTCAACATGTGGAGTGGATTTTATATAAGAATTCATCTCTCGGCTGAGCCTATTGAAAGGTGAGTTTGCTCCTATATTTGTTTTGTTTTCTTTGTTTTTTATTTGTATTTTTATCTTCTATAGAAAAGGGAGGATCCTCCAACCAGACGTGTGTTGTGTCTGGTAGGCAACTGCCCAACGGTTGATGTCGGGATGTTGTATATATGCTAGTCACGCGGTAAACTCTGCTTGCGCGATGCAGGATTTTGCGTGTCGTCAGTGTGACGCGTTGTTCGCATGTGGCGATGTTGATGCCGCTACAAGCCTATAATATTCTCCATTTCTCACTGCTAGGTCAGAACTTACAGACCTCCTCTCTATGAGAGGGAGTGAGCCATAATCCAGGCGAACACAGTGTGCGGTGATGGTCCTGGAGGATGTCACATGTCTACGATTTTTTTTTTTTGTTTTAGGATACGTCGGTTGACGTAGGTTGTTATTCTTCCCCATCATCCTAGCCTTCTCCCAACGACTGCCTATCTGACTTCCAAAACCCACGGGGTAACATACCTACGTTTTATAATCTGTTTAAAAAATACAGATTCATTGTAGATAAACTACGATAACATATATGGCCCGCCCCATCAAAATCCAAAACGTTTGAAAGTATTTGTCAAAGTATTTACGAAGCGCCACCAAGACTACAATTGCATGTTGTGTGTACGGCCGTCGACCAAATAAATAATTCAAGGATTTATTTATTCGTAAGGATGTGACTACAAACATTGAAACAGTAATGTGGAGGGGCGGGCCATGTGATCGTAGTTTATCTATAACCCTCAAAAATGACCACCGTTATTCTTCCCCATGTGATTTTGATTTTAGGGACAGTAGCGAGGCAACACCTTACACAAAGTGGGAGTGATTTCGTGAAAAGGAACGGGGAAGTGTGCAACAGGAAGCGACAGCTTGAGCATGGAATAAGTAAGTACTTTTTAAAAGCATGGAATTAGTAAGTACTTTATAATAGCACGGAATTAGTGTACTCATGGAATTAGTAAGTTCTATATAGATTGTAAGTAGAGGGGGTCGAATTTCGACCAGTGGGCGATCGAGTAAATATATATATTTTAACCTTTTTAGGGTTCCGTACCAAAATGGTAAAACAGGAACCCTTATGGTGAGACTAAGTCTGTCTGTCTGTCTGTCTGTCACACCTGGATATCTCAATAACTACTAATGCTATCAACTTGAAATTTTGAATAATTTTAGATGACGTTTGCCCAACTATTTTGCAAGCAAGAAAGAAATTTACAAAAAAAAAAAAAAAATTGCAAAAGGGACTGAAAGGGGGTCGTAAAAATTTAAAGTGGGGCTACTAGGGAATGTGGGGTATCATATGAAAGAACGCTGTTAGCACATTTTCAAAAGATTTTTTTTTTTAGGCAGCATAGTTTCCGACTTTTGATGAAAATTAAAAAAAAAAATACCGTTTCCCCCCCTTATCTCCGAAGGTTGCAGAGATAAAAATCTGTATTTATTCTATATGATAGAAGGTTATGTAAAGATTACAGGGAAAATAAAACGATGTCTCTAAATAGCAGTTTTTCAGAAATCATCAACATCGTATATTCGTACGGAACCCTCGGTGCGCGAGTCCGACTCGCTCTTGACCGGTTTTTAAATGTTGAGGTTAATTTCTGTTGCTGCTCAGTTGCCAAGGTAAGATGTCAGATGTTACACATCATAATTATGAGACCACTTTAAGGCTTGCTCGTTCTTGCTTACACTTTTCGTTTGTTTCATGGAAAGTTAAAATATACAATAAGATTCATTATCGACACAGAAGAGCTTTGAATTACAACTAAGTCTACATAAACTCATAAACAATACATACTTATACACGGCTCGTTTGTCCGCCTCAAACTGCGCCTGATCTGCGTCCGCGGCGGGCGCACCGCCGCCCTGCATCCCGCCAATATCACCAGCTTGGCTGCCTCATCTAGAAATAAAATAAACACGAAATTAAAGAGGGATTTTTTTTTTGGCACCAGCAGGCACGTCCTGGGGTGTCTACTCCGAAGATAAATGCGAAGTGTCGGCCGAATGTTCGGCCGTTTCTTGACTACCGCGAAAGGTAAGTCAAAGTCAAAGTTTTTGTATTATACAGGCTGACTGTGAAAACATGTTACAAAATTTAAGGGGGTGTTCTACCCATCAGTATGAACAACTTTTACTATCGGCCAAATTAAAAATCCGCAAACAAAAATCGACCTTCTTATACAAAATGGTCCAATCGGTTATGTACCTGTATAGGAAGGTCGAGTTTTTTTTTTGCGAATTCTAATTTGGTCCTGGAGTAAAAGTTGTTCATATTGATGGGTAGAATACTCCCTTAAATTTTGTCGCATTTTTTCAAAGTCAGCCTGTATAATTGCATATCACAGGTGTGAGTACTATGTACAATAGAGCTACCATTTACCGGGTAATTATGTCTTTCATTGACTTAAATGTGCCCTGGCGGCTGAGAGTATGTCATGCTCACACAGATGTCTCGCTGATGGTGGCGTTTGTGTTGGATCATTTAGCTCCCTTCAAAATGGTTGAGCTGAATGGTGCTGATCCATGCGTCATGTTCGTGAACGGGCGCTGTCAGCTGGGACCGGTCATCTCTTAGCTGCCACGGCTTATTTTTAATTAGGTATTTTAGTTTTGAATTGTTATTTTTTTTGTTTTTTATCTTTTTATCACGGACGCTTCTGACGTATTGCATCGTTCTCACATGTTTAACTTCAATATGAATGATGTAACCAATATTTTGTATCAATATTTTAATTTAAAAGAGTGTCCGTGGAGTTTCTTGCCCGTTCTTCTCCATAGGAACCTACTATTTGGAATGGGCAACTTGCTTCATATTTGTAACTGACCGACTTCTTGACAATTCAAAAGTGCCTGTCAATGGTTTAATTGAAATAAATGCTAAATGTGACTTGAAGTCTTGTAAGGATTCCAATCAAATTAAAAAATATTTATTTGATAGAATATGGTACATAAGGTGTTACAGTAAATTTGTTTCAGCATATCCTGCCATAACATGGCGTGCAAATGTATTCACAATCAGCGATGTCAATTAATCCAACTTACACAGATTCTATTGTTTTGTCTTCTAAATAGTCCATAATAGTATATTATCTTTTAAATAGTAATAGTTTAAAAAGCATTTTTTTAAACCTTGTCACCGGTAAGTCTTGAAAAGTATTTGGTAAATGATTGTAAATAATAATGGACATGCGTATACATTTTTCTTAAATAATTTTAGTTTTATTGGTGGCAGCCGATGTCTATCTTTAGCATTTGGCTATTTGGCCTGTCAGTGTCAAAGTCAAATAAGGAAACTTTGGAAGTCAAGAAACGGCCAAACATTCGGCCGATACTTCGGATTATCGCTTCTGAGCCCCCAGAACTAGAAAGAACAACGGGTCTTGGGAATTTACTGCACGCGTGAGGCACAGGACCGACTTTGAGGGGCACCTTGCGAGGGGCGTATATATCCAGCTGTGGATGACTTTGAGCTGTATAATCTAACGATTCGATGTAGGTATTTCAGATATGACGTTAAAGGCTCCCGCGGACGGGTGCGACGGGATTCTGATAAAACAATTTCCATGTAGATTTCATGTAGGTACCTACATTAGAGAAAGGGTTCGACTAGTCGTGTCCCGCCTGTCTGCGGAAACCTTAAAGATAAAATTTATTAAAAATACTATAATCAATGTTCATTTTTGTTTCAATCCATGTACGTTCATCTGCTCATTTAAGACACAGATATATGCCAGTGACCTTGAATGGTTTAGCTTGCGTGTTCTGTACTGAGCTCACGCAACGCGTCGTACGTTCAGCCAGTAATAACGTACGTTAAGCCAATTTGACGCATTATTAATTTATTATACACAAAACAATAATTAAATTAAATAATTAAATTATCTTTAAATTGGTGAAGGTCTCAGAAAAATACGCTTGGTAGATTTTGCGCCATTCTCAGTTTTTATCCGCGTTAGACATAACTTTACAAATTAATTTCACTATGTAATATAAACAAATTCTAAAATATTCACATATTAACTTATTGAGAAAATGATCTAATTTAACATATATTTTTTTTTCAAATCATTAACACTACTCGTTTAGACGTGATCTTCAGTATAAAATCATTAAAAGTCGGTTATCGTCGCCTTAATTAAAATTTTCGGTAATTTGGAAAGATAATGACTGATGAAATAAAACCAAGATCGTTGAATCGGTTAACTAATAAATTCAGTTTTAGGGTTCCGTACCCGAAGGGTGGCCTTATTACTAAGCCTCCGCTGTCTGTCTGTCCGTCAGTCCGTCCATCTGTCTGTCAGCGGGCTGTATCTCATGAACCGTAATAGGGATATAGGAAATTTTCACAGATTGTGTATTTCTATTGCCGCTATAACAACAAATTATAAAAATAAAATGAAGTAAGTAAAAAAAATAAAAAGGGGGGTTACAAGAAACGTGTTTTTTTGTAGTTTTTAATATTGTACGGTAGGACGGAACACTTCGCCGGTTTTAAATCATTGCGTGTCTAAGCTACACTCCGTTTGAAATAAGATTAGACATTTAAATAAATCTTTTTTACAGTCCGTTCAATCGATTTTGACTTCTATTGCGTTGGTGGCATGACCAATGACAGCTGTAATAAACAGTTGGTATTGTAACCACGTTTTTGCTTTTAATGCCATCCTTATGCTTACGGAGTAGAAGTCAAAATCGGTTGAACGGACTGTAAACAAGTTTATTTAAATGTCTAATCTTATTTCAAATGGTGATTGTAAATCGTTGCCTTTGTACCTACTTTTGATTAATTAGGTTTTATAGCGGATGTACTAAGTTGCTAGGCGTTGATGGAAAGGGGTTAAAAATTGAAAGCTCGTCATAGGTGGCAGCACAGTTATCCGTCTAACAAACCGCCATTATTTTGTTGGTTTACTTTTGATGCATTTTGTGTTCAGACGTGTCACTTCGTCAATATGCCGAATGAAAGACATAAAGCGTCTGACATCTGACCTGAAACTGCTCCCAGTGTTGCCGGCTGCTACCATCTCGGTGTGAATTAAGCCAACATTAGTTGGTTTAGAAGGTAGCCAAGCGACAGCCAACATTATGGGAACGGTAGGGCAAATTAACTTCAGCAAAACTCGATAAAACTATATTATTTAAAATATATAAAAGTAAAGTAAAAAACAACCGTCTTTGCTCATCTTCGTTCTGCCAAAAAAAAAACTAGTTCTTCAACTATTCCAAAATCAAATTAATAAAACATCCCACTCGCTATCGTAAACACTAAAAATTCATCTGTTTACTTTTGGCTGATTAACGTAAGTACCTAATTCAGGGACTTTTGTAATGTACGGTATTACGAACGCAAGTGACCACATCCCGCGGTGACGTGATCGCACGTGAATTAGGGCCTGACCTTACATAATATAACATAGCAGCACTTTATCTATAGGTATTTATTTTAGTTTACATTAATCAGAACACAACACACACACACATGTGGTGAAAAATAATATAAAAAATAGGTACATGATAGGTACGAAATAAAATAAAATGTTGTGATTTATTACCACCATGATCCGGGAGACGATCTGGAAATTAGATCTTCAAAAAAAACAACCGACTTTCACAACACTATAAAGTGAAAAATAACTTTAATTTCGGAATTCGGTGTTGTTGGATCTGTATTTTAGGTTTTTCCCACAGACTACCGAAATTAAAGTTTTTTTTCACTTTGTACCTACTTACCTAGTGTATTTTTTTTTTTTTGAAGTCGGTTGTCGTTCTTGTAAAAAAAAGTTTAATATTTTTCACTTTTTAGTTGGTTGGTTATGTAATTTATCTAAGTTACAATAGCCAAGTTACAAAATATTGTTTTCCTGATGCAGGGACAACAACAAGTAACAAAATTGTTCGTAATTGTTCTCCTGGTAAGAATCAGATGAACTGGAGCTGATGGTGACCTCACTATGTGCATTGTGACGAGCATAAATTGAGAGATTAGCACTCTCAATTTATTTATTCATATGCATGACATGAGTTACCATAAAAATACCGAAATCGCTATAAGTGTGCCTATAAAATTTGAGGATTTCCCTTGATTTCCATGGGATTCCCCCCATCAGATTCTGACTTGGTGACAATGGGACCACCTCGAGAGCATAAGACACTAATAAAAAATAGGTCCACAATTAACGAAGAAATCGGTGCAAATACATTAAAAAAAAAAACATACAGACGAACATAATTTTAACCTCCTCTTTTTTGGAAGTCAATTAAAAAGTATGTTCTCCAACCTGACATAATTTATTATCTAGACCTCTATCTTACCTTTACCTACTTTCCAAGTCACAAAAAAAGGAAAAACACCATAACTAACAAAAACAACCTACCTACACAAAATAAACTCTTAACTTCAAAAGCAAACCAATAAACAAACTAAAATAAACAAGAAAATAAACAGCAGAAATAACAGACAACATCGCAAACCGACGGCTGGCAATAAAAAAAGATATTAAAACCGGGCAACACATTCATCACAAGTGTTGCCAGTAGATTGATATAAAATACCACTTATATTTTCTTTACTGTTTCGGTAAAGTAATAGTGGGTAGGGTAGCTTTTTAATATCTATGGGGGAGTTAAGAACTGTTTCGTAGAATATAAATTATTATAATCTTGTTTGGAAGTGACCCGGAGTGGAGTGACCGATTATCTTGAAATTTGGTACACATATGAATTTCTGTGACCCAAACACGGACGTGTAACGTAATTATATAAATTATGAATATAAAGAAAAAGAAAGAAAATACGTTTATTTGCGGTAAACATGACGCAAAAAAGAATATAAACACAAAAATAAGAAAAGGCCTAATATCACTTCCTTAGGGTCACTTTTGGGGGGGAATTAGAAAATTAAAGAAAAAAGTTTTTTAAACTGTACTGTGTGGCATATCAAATGAAAGGGCATTTTGTGAGGGCCTCACAAATATATTTTTTTAAACGAAAATTTACCATTCTCTTATCTCCGAAACTACCGAGCTTATTGTTTTTTTTTAAATACAGGAAATACTTCATTACTTATAGATTACAGGAAAACCAATAAGAAGTCTATGGTCTTCAAATAACATGGTAGATCACTCAATATACTGCGTAAAAACTAACATTTGCAGTTGGTATGTACGGGCACATGTTTTTCAACTACAATGTTAAGTTTGTTCTTGAGATAGTCATAACTACGTTACCCTTCATTGTTCGTGGTCCGACACACACATGGCCGGTGTTTTATCATTACATCTTCTTTTAAACTGCAACATTCTTTTTCATCATCATTGATTCTTTATCATCATCATTTCGAAAAACGAAAAACTTCCACTGCTGGACATAGGCCTCCCCTAAAGGGGGGTTTGCCATAATCACCACGCTTGGCAGGCGGGTTGGCGATCGCAGTGTGGTGTTAAAATGCATAGTGAATGTTGCTTCCCATTCTCTAGTAAGTCCCTTATTAGTCGCCTTTTAAGACACCCACGGTAAGAAATGGGATGGTAATTTACGTCCGACACCAAGCGGACAGTATTCCTCAACTATTTCATATTTCAGCATTTTCACCCAAAAAGCAAAACACGCTAATACACGCCATTTACACGTCTCTAAATAGAAAGTATGCAACAGATTTTCTTTCCCCTCACAAGATATATACGGAAGATAATTAATCCCAACCGATTTGGCTAAAGTAAGAAAGAGGAAAAGAAAAATGTCTACTTATTCCGCTCCGTGTTTGTGGAAGCTGATTCTACACTATTTGCAAAAGGTTTCCGTCCTATGTACGAGTATCTCCTACTTTCATGTTCGTTTCTAATTCAACCAGTCTTACCAAGGGGAATCGAGTTACCCAGTAACTGGGTTGTGGGGGTAAGAATGAGAGTCGCTCAACACAAAAACGAATCTCAATGCATTTATTTTACATACAATACTTATACTCAAGCCTTCTTCCCATGGGGGTAGGCAGAAACTACAGAACGCCTCCAGTACTAACCTTAAGACGCAGATAATTATAAAGGGTGTCTCAGTAAGAGTGCACTTTTTAAAATTGGAATATTTTTTTATTTCATACAAGTGGCAACTCTGAAATTTGACAGCTGTCAACTCTGTTAATTCCGATTATTAAAAATGGAGCGCTTTTAAAAAAAAATTCAGACAACTCATTACAAAAAAAATAACCGACTTCCAAAAAAACACTACAAAGTGAAAAATAACTTCGGAAGTCGGTGTCTTTGGATCTGTATTTTAGTTTTTGCCACAAACTTCCGAAATTAAAGTTATTTTTCATTTTGTAGTGTTTTTTTGGAAGTCGGTTATTTTTTTTTACAAAAAGTTTTTTATTTTTCAGTTTTTAGTGGGTCAGTTTTTAATTTATCTAAGTTACAATAGCCTAAAGTCAACTGCTCATCACCTTTTACAAAATATTGCTTTTCCCGATGCTGGGACGTTAATTGTTGAGGAGTTCTCCTGGTAAGAACCAGAAGAACTGCCACTCACCATAATTATGCATTGTGAGTTGTGACGAGCATAAATTGCTTAGCAACCATATTAAAGTACCTAATCGATTCGCAACCCGTTAAATACTTATTATTATTTTGTTCCGGTGGCCATCTGTGGTCTCCATCATCAGTTCCACTTCACCAAATGGTGATTTTCGGAAGCAAATGCACGAGTTACTATAAAAAATACCCAAATCGCTATAGGTTTGCCTATAAAATTCGAGGGTTTCCCTCGATTTCCAAGAGATCCCCTCATCCAATTCTGATTTGGTGGCAATGGGACCACCTCGGGAGCATACCCTTTGAAACAAAAAAAATATTTTCAAAATCGGTCCATATTTTACGGAGATATGGGTGAACAAACATAAAAAAAAAAAAAAAAAAACAGCCGAACATATAACCTCCTCCTTTTTGGAAGTCGGTTAAAAATACTAAAAGTACAGCAACTATAGATGAGTTAGTACAACAAGTGGAACATCAAATAGATGATATCGCAAAAAAAGTCAGAAAAGGTTTGGAAGTCAATAAATATAGACCCCCTGGATTTTTAAGAATGGATTTTCGGGTAATATTTACGAAAATAATCACAAAATAAACAACTCTACCAATATTAGTTTCATACTATGATGTTACTTAAATTTGCTTAAAGAAAGTTTAAAACTTAAACCCAACTACGACAAAACGCCAACTAAAAAGGTATAAACGCAGACATTGGTATCGATTTTTTCGGTTTTCGTATATAGCCGGAGTCACACGTCATAAGTCATGTATATCACCGTGCTTGCTAACATTGTCGGACGTCTCAGACATGATCGAAGAGCTGTAGCTCACAGGCTACATCGGAGAAGAAAGCCAGCGTATCAACACTATCAACAAACTGGAAAAGTACGTCTACCTTGGACAAACCACCAGCCTGGACAAAAACAGCGGACCGCGAACTGAAGCAACTAATGGAACGGGGCTGGCAGGGCTTTTGGCAAGTTGTCCGATGTGCTCAAGAGCAACATACCACTGAATATGAAGCGAGGCACTGTGTCCTCCCCGTCATGGTGTATGGGGGCTGAAAAATGGTCTCTCAAACTGAACGAAAGGGCAATGTTGGGGGATTTCTCTTCATAATCATAATAGAAATACAGAGATCCTAAGAAGGCAAGCAGGTAATGTATCGCAGGTATGCTGGAAGAGATTTTTTTACCCGACTGCGTGACGCAAAGGAGGGTAATGTGTTTATCAGCCTATGTATGTATGTATGTTTGTACCTTTGTGTACTCTAGAGACCAAACGCGTGGGGCAATTTTGATGATTCTTACGTCAATCAATTTGTCTTAATCTTGTGAGTGTCACTAAAGACATGAAAGTAATCAAAAGTAATTATGGTGACAATCAGACGCCATATTGTAAAAAAGAAAAAAAAAAGGAAATCGACGAAGTTAGCCAAGTGGGGTATCATTATTATCTAAGCAATAGGTCGAAGATGCCTCCGACTGCATGAGATTGTTTATAGTATTATTTTATATAAATCTTGTTCCCATCTTTTTTTAAGTTCACTTTTTACGCAGTCGGGATTTTAATTTTTTTAATCAACTTTTTTAGAAATAAGCATCACCTTTGTACGTATGTTTCTGTTCTTTTTTTCTTGTCTGTCTATTTATGTGTGTTATACATAAATGGTAAAACAAATAAGGAAGGAACGACCTGATCAAAGTCTGCGGGCAAGAGTTGGCGTGCAATGGATGTGCACTCGACCCGCGTCCCGGGCTCCACTCGCTCCCCCCAAAGCCGAGAGACGCGGCAATCGCATTGGGCATACTCCGAAGCGAGTCTGCCTAATCCGAAGTATCAGCCGAATGTTCGGCCGTTTCTTGACTTCCAAAGTTTCCTTATTTGACTATGAATCCTTACCCGTATTCAAGTCATGTTTTTGACTTTGACTTATCTCTCTGACTGTCGTTTCTTCTTTCTTTCGCCGTAGTTAACCATAGTCAGACGTAGTCAGGAAACGTCCGAACATTCCCCGAGGACGCGCGAACAGCGGATCTACCGAGTCCGAATAGCACGAGAAACTCGCACATTTAGATTTTTTGTTACAACTTCTTATTGTTCAAAAATCCGGATTCGATTTACAAATCCAAATTTGGAACCCTTTTTTTTTAGTTTTTTTTTATTTAGGATGGGTTTGCTCTTGACCTTAGTCTAGGGCAGAGGTGACAGAGACAAAGTGAGAGAAGAGATTAGGGTTGTATGCTTTCGGAAACGGCAGAGAGTTCCACTCTTTTGCTGTGCGCATTATAAAAGTCATTTGGAAACGCTTAGTGCGAATTGGTGGAATAGCAACAAGGAAGGGATGGTAACCTGCAGTGCGTCTAGATGTCCGATAATAGAAGGGGGCCGGTGGAATGAGGTCGTGGAGTTCTTGGGCACACTTACCGAAGTACAATCTGTAGAAGACCGACAAGCAGGCAACCTTGCGGCGATGGGCCAAGCTGTGAAGATTGGCATCCACCAGTTTTAGGTACGTCACCAATGAGCCTCTTAGCTCTGCGTCGTTAGTCTAGTAAAAATGTGCGGATAATTCGGGAATTTTCGGATTGCATATTATCCGGATTACAATACCTAGCTGTGCCCGACAAGGTCATCAATAATCATCTTAGTAATCCTGCAACCCAAGTTCAAGTCGCGTGCTGACGCTGCTTCAGTAACAAGTTTCCTAAACGCAATATTTGACTGAGATGTTTTCTGTTAGATATCAAAACTTGTATCAATTGTATCAAGTTTGAATTTGGTTCCGCTAAGATAATCGTAATAGTTTGACCCCCTTTCCAAGGCCTGTTCGCCGAAATACGGAAGTGTGCAATTGTACAACCTATAAAGGGATGGAGATATTTTAATTTGATAGGGGTTGGATACCGTCGGTTATAGAACCTGTAATAGGGGGGGGGGGGTTCTCTTATTAGTTGCTAATAGTAAGATGGATCCGCAGTGGTAGCCCGCGAAATTCTCTTAGTTAATTTGTTCCATAAGAACCTGAACAAATCTCATATGGAACAAATCTAACTTAGGCCCCAATTACACTAATACAGGGTGTTAAAGTAACTGCGTGCCATAGCTTAAGGGTAGGTTCATTATAGACAAAGGTTCATTTTTTTTTGTGTGTTTTTTTTAAACATTTTTTTTAGTTTTTCCTGGGTTCCTTTATCGATACTGAATCTACCCCTAAGCTATGACACGTAGTTACTTTAACACCCTATTTATCATACAAGTATGATTTTATATCTGTCAAATTCATAGTTCATAGTTAAATGATGCTGTTCATCATTTTTACATAATAGACCAATGAAATTCCGTTTGGTGCCGGACGTACACAATAGCACCATCCCATTTCTTCCCGTGGGTGTCGTAAAAGGCGACTGAGGGACTTACGACACCCACGGGAAGAAATAGGGGAGTGATATTCTTTACGTCCGGCACCACACAGAATATAACATATTTGTATGCTTTCTGTTAAATAAGATCCCTTAAGTATGATCATAGACAACTTGAATCATAATTATGTAGTTAATATAGGTTCCTCTCCTATAAAAATTACTGATATATGACTGTCTTTTTTTCAACTAGATTCATCATATCTATACCTACGCCCTCACAAATACTCAAGCATAACAAATCGTATATCAATAAATAGCAAGTTTTCAACGTATATCTACGTGCCCTGTATACGAGCAGGCTACGGAGGACGCATCGTAATGGCGGACTTATTTCCCGCGCTTTTGCTCAAGTGTTGCCAAGTGTCGATAGTGTTGCGATGAGAAAGGAGTTTGGTAAGATAAAAAATACTCCATTTGCACAGAAAAGGTTGAAATCCAGTTCCGAGGCTTGACTGTCAAACAACGCAGAGTGTAAACCACTGAATTTAAAAGTTTTGTTACATTTTGGTTACCATTTTAGAAAAACCCTATCGAAAGCCCTTTCAATCGAAAGGGTTTTTGATAGGGTTTTTCTAAGCCAGTTAATCAAAAACGGCTTAATTGAAGCCATTCAAAATGACCCACACCGTATGGGTTTTATTAACTGCTTAGAAAAACCTTTATTTAAACCTAAACTCAAATTTTTAATTTGCTAGACTAAAATGACATTTGGTGTCGAAATAAAAATAACCTAGTAAATAATCTAGTTATCGAGTGACTCACCAAGGACAACTGAATCATTGTCTGCAGCAGGACTTTCACTCTTGTCGTGTTGTCTCTGTAATCATCATCATCATTTCATCATCTCAGCCGGACGACGTCCACTGCTAGACATAGGCCTCCCCCAAAGGGAGGCTTGCCATAATCACCACGCTTGGCAGGCGGGTTGGCGATCGCAGTATGGTGTTAAAATGCATAGAGAACGCTGCTGTCCATTCTCTAGTAAGTCCCTTAATCGCCTTTTACGACACCCACGGGAAGAAATAGGGGAGTGCTATTCTTTACGTCCGGCACCACACAGAATGTCTCTACAATATTAATTATTGATCGTGTAATTTTGGATTCTTTAACACCATACATACATCCACCTTATCTTCTTTTGGATTTTTTTTGTTGGCTCGCACCCTGTTACATGGGACTTAACCATAACTGGCGATATGTGGGTGTACTATAGGTACAACTCTGCCTAACCCTTCGGGGATTATAAGCGTGATGTTAATTTTGAATTTATATAAACTTAAAAAAATACGACTTCCAAAAAACACTACAAAGTGAAAAATTACTTTAATTTCGGAAGCCGGTGTCATTGGATCTGTATTTTAGTTTTTTGCCACCAAATTCAGAAATTTAAAAAAAAACTACAGCCGAACATATTAGAACCTCCTGTTTTTTGGAAGTCGAATAAAAATAGGTCGTGCGCAGCTGTCTTTTTGGTCTAGCAAATAAAAAATCTGAGTTTACGTAATTTCGACAGTAATAAGAAAGACTGCATGATAGGAAAACTCATTTCAGCCCTTATTTTAGTCGATTGTAATATTGGTTGACGAAAACAACATCAAGTTACCTCAAAGTTGACAGTCAGATTAATTTGAATAGTCCTCCAGAAACCCCATACCAAAACCAAAAGCTTTAATTCAGCTTCCTAAGCAAAAACACTGTGTTTAGGGTTCCGTACATCAGAAGGAAAGAACGGAACCCTGTTATGATCACTCGTATGTCTGGCTGGCTGTCTGTCCGTCTGTCACAGCCAATTTGCTCCCAATCTACTGCACCGATTAAGTTGAAATTTGGTATACATAAGACTATTCATGACCCAAATACCGACATGTTGTAACGTAAATAAACGAATTTTGAATATGGGGTCACTTTTGGGAGAAAAATTAGAGAATGGAAAAAAAAAAGCATTCGTATAAATGAAAGGGCTTGTTGTAAGGATTTGAGATACCTATATATTTTTATAATTTTAAAATAAATACCTTTAAAGTTAGGTATTTAAGAAAATTGATGAAAATTGACAATCCCCTCCCTCTATCTCCGAAAGTAACGTAACTACTGAGTTTAAAATTTTGAAAAAAAATACTGAAAATATGTAGTTCAATACCTACTTATAGATTACAGGAAAACCTATACGAAGTCTATGGTCTTAAAATAACATGGTAATCACTCAATATTATGCGTACAAAATTACATTTGCAGTTGGGAATGCGTGGGGGAACATTTTATTCAACTACAATGAAATACACAACATCGATGAATTCAATACCTTGCAGGTCTGATTAAGTCAGTTTATGTATGTACGTACGCATGTTTGACAAATAAATTATCTTTTTTTTTTTTCTTTCTTTTTTTTTTTAACTTTGCCACAAACACTAGGAATTTCTCCTGTATCGTGGGTGCGTTTACAAACATTTAAACTCACATACACAAACAGCCAGACCCCGAACAACTACTTGTAGGTCATACAAATATTTGTTCCGTGCGGGAATCGAACCCGCGACACGCAGCGCAGCAGTCAATCGCTTAACCACTGCGCCAACCGTGCAGTCAAATCTTTATCTTTACTATGTTAAGTTTGTTCTTGGGATGTAGTCATCCCAACTACGGAACCCTTCATTGTGCGTGGTCCGACACGCACTTGGTCGGTTTTGTTAGTAGTATAATGCCCAAGATTCGCCCCTTCTCTAACAATGACACCCAAAATCAACACAATAAACAGTTGTAGCTAACAAAACTACTGGACACTCTTTAGACAATATTTGTTTGGGGTTCAACCACAGGACAAAATGAAATAAAGAAGTCCCACTCGTTACAAAACGCCTCGGAGTCAACAGTATTAAGGAAAGTCATTAAGGCGACGATAATGATTTTATATTGAAGATCACGTCTAAACGAGTAGTGTTACATAATCAGCCTATAATGTTTCCACTGCTGGGACACAGGCCTCCTCTCTTCGAGAGGGACTGGGCTGTAATCCACCACGCGGGCCCAGTGCGGGTTGGTAGATGTCACATGTCTTCGAATTGTTGGTTCTAGGACATGCCGGTTTCCTCACGATGTTTTCCTTCACCGTTAATACCACCGAGTAGTGTTAATGATTTGAAAAAAATATATGTTTAATAAGAGTATTTTCTCAATAACTTAATATGTGAATAATTTAGATTATGTTTATATTACATAGTGAAATTAATTTATAAAGTTATGTCTAACGCGGATAAAAAACTGAAAAAGGGCGCAAAATCTACCAAGCGTATTTTTCTGAAACCTTCACCAGTTTAAAGATAATTTAATTATTGATCGTTTAGTATACGTGTTTTATTAAAATACTTTATGTTTTGTGTATAATAAATTAATAATGCGTCAAATTGGGGACAGCGCTCTTTGATGGGCGAGTCCTATTACTGGCCGAACGTACGACGCGTTGCGTGAGCTCAGTACAGAACACGCAAGCTAACCACTCAAGGTCACTGGCATATATCTCCGTCTTAATAAGGAAATCCCTGGATAAAACAGCTTGATAGAAGGACAATAGCATTTTTTTTGTCACGATTTTGAAAGATGGGTGAAAAAAAATTATTTCGCGTTTTCAATTGATTATTAATTAAGTAATGCTCAATTATCTACAGTTCATATAGTTTTTCTTAAAACAAGCTTTTTCAGGTTAGTGGTAGGCCGCAGGTATCCGCTATTCCGCTGGATGCGGGAAGCATAGAACCGGTCGAAGTGGCGGTGCTTGGGGAGGCCTATGTCCAGCAGTGGACGTCTTTCGGCTGAAATGATGATGATAAAATACAAATATCGAATTTAAAAAAATGTGCTAGTTTTTGATTTTTTTTTTATCCTTATCAATTGACTATTCTAGACACCGAATCTGGTCTTAACTCAACACCCCACTACTGGACCCTGTTTGCTTGGACGCCCACATAATTATGTATAAAGAAATCTCAATACCCAATACAATACTCAACCATGTTGGCGATTTAAAAACCATTACCTATGTTGTGCGGCAGTTATTATTTGACCAAAGTTAAGCTACGCTTGCCAAGGTCTATCCGGTGATGGGTGACCATAAATACTTATCAAGACCCCTCCGTGCCTCGGAAAGCCTATGCCGTTAGTCCCGGCTGTCATTCGTGGATCTGACAGTCGTTACGGGTAGTCAGAAGCCCGTAAAGCTGACAACCAGTTAAACCAAGGGGTATCGTATTACCCAGTAACTGGGTTGCGGTTGTCAGATAGGCAGCCGCTCCATGTAAAATACTGGCATTTCACTGCATTGCCGATTAGTCTGGAAGCCGCCGCAACATAGTTGTGAAAAGGATAGGCAGATTAGGCATTATACAGTATGTAACAAAAACCCTGGTGTTCCTTTTATGGAGGTATACGTATATTACAACATTGGTGGAATTATAATTTTAAAAAAATAAGCATTGGACTAGCCAATGCTTATTTTGCGAGAAGTGAAAATCAAAAAACTAAAGAGGTTAGAAATCAGTTAAACATTACAAATATTAATAGTTATTTATTTATTTATTTATTAAAACTTTATGCACAAGTAAAAAAATACACTGTACAAAGGCGGACTTAACTACTTACGGACTAACTATTTGCGGACTTGATTCTAATTATTTTTGATGAACAGTTTTTTTTAAATAAAAAAAAAAATAAAATTCGTTTATTTCGACCAACAAGGATCATAATTATGCACAACATGTTTTATCAAATTAAAAAAAAATATACAGGTATAATAAAAACACACATAATTGAACATACCACATAAAACACATTACCGACCTTGATTGCTCAGTATGTGAACCATACAGCAATGGTTCAGGTACCGGCAATCAAACCTCTGCGCGAATGCCCTCAGGATGCCGTTGGAGCTAGCCCGAACCCTGCGCACCAGGGATGTACACCGCTTTCGCATAGTACAATAGAAACAGTCTACATGCGACTCGGCGAACATCCCTGATGCGCTGCAGAATCGAGGCAGCCCCATCAGCACCCTGAACGCATTATTATATTGGACACGCAAGGCGTTGTACTGTCCGCGCGTGTATGAGACCCACACAGGCTGCTCGTGTAGAAAGATGTACAATATGCTCTGAACAATGTTGTTTTCACTTCAGTGGTACAACGACCAACCCTGGGGGCCATCATATTCGCCCTTACAGACAACGCCCTGCCAGACAATGACTTGCTTTATTACGTATGTACGAGTATACCGATTCTTAAAACGTAGGTTTCTACCTACTTTTTAAGAATCGGCATACTCGGGACAAACAGGGTATTTGTTACATCTATATATATAAAAGAGAAGTCCACTCACTGACCACTCATCACGAAATCTCGGAAACTACTGAGCTCTCTATGGGGTGCAGGCGCGCACTAAGAAAGGATTTTTATAAATTCGCACCTTAAGCGGTTGAAAAGGGGTGTCAAAGTTTGTATGAAACTCCTAAGTTTTTAAAGTTAGAGACATGAATGTTGGCCTGATTGTTCCTTTCGACTTCTAGGTGCTCACTAAGAAAGGATTTTACGAAATTCGGCGCTTAAGGGTGAAAATAAGGGTTTTTAATGTTTGTATGAAAAATGTACCAACTGCAGTTAAGATCCAAATTGAATCTTACGGCAACGAGTTATTGCATACTTTACATTGAAATTAGAATTCAGAGGCCGCTAAAGATTTAAATTGAATTTTACGACAACGCGTTAATGCATATTTTACATTGAAATAAAAATTTTTGGAAGTTTCTTGAGGTTTATATTTAGTTTTTTTTCTAGGTGGCCAGTATGTTTCAGTGCAGGCGTGATAACGTTCTAAAGTTTTTATGCCAGTTCTAGGTGGCCAGTATTTTTCTGTATGCAGGCGTCTGCTAAAAGATAATGAAAGAGGTTCTAATTGGTATTCAGGTAATTTGAACGTTGCATTTATAGCATTAAAGTCGAGAATGCCAAGGGGAAAACTTCACAGTGTTTAATCGCGGCTTGCAAGCCGATCGTATCAAAAAACGAAGTCATGTATCAATCACAGAATACAAACCTAAGCGATACACGTTCAAGCTATAGTTACCGAAATTTCTGTTCTGCGATATTTTGTTATTACTTACTACTAATTTGCTTTGAAATATTTTTCATCGTCGTTGTTTGGTTTTCGTTTTGGTTTGTTTCGCTTCCTAATTTTAAATTGGAGGATAATACATGTGTTTTTACCTATTGCCGGGTTGGAATTTTGTTATTTCTATTTCTTGGCGAATTACTTATTGTGTAGGTATTTCACACTGTGGTATTACTATAATAGTTTTAAGTATTAGTCGTTCTTACTAGAAAAAATGTCCTTGAATACCTACGTTCGTATTTTAATTTTATTGCTTAGTATCTTTGGTTTAGGCTGGTGTTGTAAGGGTTGGAAAAAGGCGGGAGAACTATTCCCATTTTAAATGGATGTCAGCACCAACTGACGGGGTCCGAAAGGGCCAATGCCTGCCAGGGTTATGAGCCTGTCTGAAAGGGATATCGTGGCCCTGGCACACACAGGCATTTGAAGGAACACGGGTGGGTTTTAGTCAGTAAACGTCTGACACGCATCAAAATGACCTTCATTGAAATTTCCTGAGAATCAGATTATTTTTACTCCCTGTTGTGCGTCCCCAAAACACCAGCAATAAAAATACCATCTTGAAACACCTGGAACTCAAATGGGAATAGTTCTCCCGCTGCCATGAGTTCACAGGTGGTTCCGTAGGTGCCATTACAAGACATTTCAGTGACGTATTCACGCTTTGAACCATAAACAGCTCCTCCTGACCGATCCTGGGTGAAAGGTTGGAATATTTCCCAGTTTTTAGACACGTGGCGCACAATGCTGTCTCGAATTTAAGAAGACAATGACATGGCCACGTTACTGTTCACCAAATAGGAGAGAGATGAAAATAAGCATGCGCCATCGCCAGGGATATTTACTATTTGGCAAAGAATTTTCATGCCACAATTGTGGCGATAAGTCCCCTCTATGAGGAGTGGCTAGAGAGGCACCACGGCTTCCTCACCTTCCGCCTGACGCACGTCCTCACCGGACACGGTTCTTTCGGGAGGTTCCTATTCAGAATAAAGCGGGAGGAAACGCCCGGGTGTCACCACTGTGTGGATCACCCGGAGGACACGGTGGAGCATACGGTTGAGGTCTGCCCTGCTTGGGCGGAGCACCGCCATGTCCTCACGGAGGCGATCGGCGGCGGCGATCTCTCGCATCTGGCCCTGGTTCAGGCCATGGTTCGGAGCGAGAGTGCACGGGAGGCCGTCACCTCCTTCTGCAAAGCAGTAATGCATGCGAAGGAGAAGGCGGAACGCGTGAGGGTGAGGCAGGGTTCGCGCCCTCACGCCTTTAGTCACCGCAGGAGACGCCCCGGGCGTCGGGAATCGCAGGCCGATACCCAGCCACCGTGGGTGCGGGCTTGCGGACAGTGAGCGATGGGTAGCTCGCCGTCCGATAAGGACCAGGCCCGGATCGACGGCGCGTTGTGTTCCACGCGCGCCTCAAAGAGATGTCAGCACCAATGGACGGGGTCCGAAAGGGCTAATGCCTGCCAGGGTTACGAGCCTGTCCGAAAGGGATATCGTGGCCCTGGCACACACAGGCATTTGAAGGAACACGGGTGGGTTTTAGTCAGTAACAGTCTGACACGCCCTCCCCGCTCCGGCCAGAGCGGGAGAAGTTATTTGATTATTTACCACCCAAAAAAAAATGGCAGTGGCAGAACTATTCTCATTTGAGTTCCAGGTGTTTCAGGATGGTATTTTTATTGCTGGTTTTGGGGAAGCACGGCAGGGAGTCAAAATAATCCGATTCTCAGGAAACTTTATTGAAGGTAATTTTGATGTTTTAATTCCGTTGGCTAATTTAAATAATAATAAAACCAGCCAAGTGCGAGTCGGACTCGCCCACGAAGGGTTCCGTACCATTATCTATAAAAATGGCAAAAAAATCACGTATGTTGTATGGGAGCCCCACTTAAATATTTGGTTTATTTTAATTTAATTATTTATTTTTAAAGTGAATATATAACTTAATATTCTGTGAATATTTCAAGCGTCTACCTGTTGCCGTTATCAATATCTAGCAAAAACGAGCAAAAAAATCACGTTTGTTGTATGGGAGCCCCCTTAAATATTTTTTTTATTCTGTTTTTTAGTATTAGTTGTTATACCGGCAACAGAAATACATCATCTGTGAAAATTTCAACTGTCTAACTATCACGGTTCATGAGATACAGCCTGGTGACAGACGGACAAACGGCGGCGGAGCCTTAGTAATAGGGTTCCCGTTTTACCCTTTGGGTACGGAACTCTATAAATATCTTTTGACCCCTCACGCCGGCAAAATTGAAGAATCACCGACCGTCACCGACTCAGCGGTAAATGTGCAGTTGAATTCACAATCCCAGTCCCAATTCACTGCTATTGATTTTGTCGAGAAGTCGCTTGCCTATAGTGAGCAAACGGAATGCAAGTAATTTTTTTTTAAGGATATTGCTAAACCGTTGCATCTACTTATATTAATATTTTATAGTTTGTGAGGTTGTAGGGGTAATCTCTGGATCTACTGAACCGATTTTGAAAAATCTTTTAACCATTGAAAGCCACGTTATTATTTTGTGAGTGTCATAATAACATAAGGCCATAATTTAATCCGAAAAATGAAAAGACGGTAAAATGTTTACCGCCCAACGAAGTGGGCACGCACGGGTCAGCTAGTATTGTATATAAGTATGATTTGTTTTTTTTTTGATATTGTTAGTTTAAATATATTTTTTTGTATTTCTTGTGCGTGTCCCAAATAAAATAGTTTTCTTTCTACCTTTCTTTCTTTTCTTATTTAGCTCAGAAATCTCGACATTTCGACATGTCGTCACATGAGTACATTATACCCGCGCGAGGTAGGGCCGGGTCGTTAGTATTTTAACACAGTGAACCTTCTGTAAATCCCCTGTTTGGTAAACTTACTATCTTAGTTAATAACATTTTCCGTTCTTTGTTTATGTCCGTACCCTAATTCCGTACCTTTCCTGTTCGGCAGATAGCTAGCAGGAAAATTGTGGAAAATTTAGTAAAATATGGAAGTTTTGATGTTTTTCGGGAAGGTCACGTGCGTAGTATTGGCCACTGGCGTGCGTGAGTGACCAGCACCTATTAACCTGATTAACACACTATCAATAACAATTTGAATGATTTTGAAGGATATCGCTAATCCAAAGCTTCATAAATTCGAAAAATTGTCGACTCAACAACGTAAATAGCGCATTGAATGTTGTAGAACTGTCAAAATGAAACTTTTTTTTATGGCCTGGTTGCTGGGACGTTTTAGCCAAGTCTTTATTTAGTTACAAAGCTTGTTTAAATATTGATGAAATTAATTATATTCAATGCATGATGATGATGGGGATATCATCATCATGCATTGAATATAATTGCCCTGCTCCCTTGAGTTTTAGTAAAGATGTGGCACTTTACTGAGACCTCACGCGGACTTCTTGAGAGAACTTGAAGTGATGTTGCACTGTTTTGTTTCATTTGCCTACAGTAATGCTCGTTCACAAACACAATTTTTAGAAAATAAAACAAAACTGCTAACTAAACATGACGTGTGGTACTGGACGTAACACCATACTGCGATCGCAAACCCGCCTGCCAAACGTGGCGATTATGGCAAACCCCCCCCCCCCCTTTGGGGGAGGCCTATGTCCAGCAGTGGATGTCTTTCGGCTGGAATGATTGATGAAACATGACGCTTCACTTTCCCGCCAAGAAGTCTTCTCTCAAAATTAAACCTACAACTGATAGTGTGATATGCAATTGCCCCGCTGATGTATGAACGTAAACGAAGCAAAAGGAGTATTCCTCGTTCTGCAGTTTCTGCCTACCCCCGTGGGAAGAAAGCGTGAGTTTATGTATGTATAGAAGTTTTGTACAAGTTATCGCGTGGAATGTATGAGGTGATGGTGGGACGGTATTTTTATGTTCGCTATGCGGGTAGTCTTAGGTGGTGTTATTAGGCTAATTATTGTGTTTTGTGTCGTCATGATAAGGGTTAAGGTAGCAAAAATTTAACCGTAGAATAAAAGTCCATTTCTAATATAAATTAGTTTAAGAACCAGCTAAAGTCAGTCGTCGTCAGATGGAAAAGTGCTATTATACACTTGATGAATTTCTTAGTGATATTGGTCCGACCGCCTCCCGTCGGTGAGAGGGAGTGGGCCGTAATCCACCACGCGGGCCCAGTGCGGGTTGGTAGATGTCACATGTCTTCGAATTTTTGGTTCTAGAACATGCCGGTGTCCTCATGATGTTCAACTTCACCGTTATTTATAAACTGGCTTCGTTCGTATTTGTGTTACCGGTTAGAATTTACTAATCCATGTTTTGTACCGTGACGAAAAAATTTGAGAAGAATAAAAGTTATATAAAATCCTCTTGACAATATGAAAAATGTCACTCAACAAAATAATCGATGCAGTTTATAAAATTTATCGACAACTAAAGTCCCATCACTAGTCTCTCAGCTAACGACACCGCGTCGGTGAAATAGACGCTAGATATATTCTGT
Source organism: Tiliacea aurago (assembly GCA_948098905.1). NCBI lineage: Eukaryota > Metazoa > Arthropoda > Insecta > Lepidoptera > Noctuidae > Tiliacea > Tiliacea aurago. The sequence continues at coordinate 2,534,817 of OX402605.1, forward strand.
ATGCAACCGTGAATCGTGGAAATGTCTCCCAACTTTACATTTGATTTTCGTACAATTTATACCAACTATCATTTTTGTTTTTAGGAATTTTTCAGTAGCAGCCCCTGGATTTGTGCCCGGTTGGTGGTAATAGGCTCGCCCCCTATTACATGGGACTTAAACATATCTGGTGAAATGTGGGTGTACTTTAGGTACACCGCTGCCTAACCCTTTGGGGATTACAGGCGTGAAGTTCTGTTATATTTTTTGTTTAAAAAAGGTTTTGTTCAATACAGACTTTACGGATAATTTTACTGATCGTAGCGTTAAGTAAAACAAATTAACTTATACCTACCCGGTTCCTATTTTTAATAATACCTTAGCGCCACCTCACTCTATCTCCCTCGCACATTGCTACTCGCGATCACGCGATCAAGCGAGACGAGGCGGCAGGGAGAAGGCTCCAAGGCGCCGATAGTTCACGTAATTTCTTTTTACGGTGCAAGTAATTAAAAATAATAAAAAACTTTGTAAGTATCTATTATATATTTGGTTCAGTTAATATGCAAAGTTTCATGATCTAATTTGGAGTATTTTTTTAATATTAACTGTGTATTGTTCGGTTTGCAAGTAACTTTGTAATTTTATTCTGTAGAGAAAATTTTATGGAATCGTGTTTTCGTCAAACATCAACTCGACTTTACCATAAATTTATTCCAAAATAAATGCTGCATTATTTTTTATTTATTGGAGGATCATGCTAGCAATTTCAGGTATTGTACACTATAATGATTCAAATCAATGTGTTTCAGTTTGCTTTTATGACTTAGAACTAATTGTTTGAAACACGATTACATCAAACAATATCAATCATTCTGCCTAGTCTTGTTGGGATCGGCTTCCAGTCTAACCAGATGTAGCTGAATATCAGTATTTTACATGGAGCGACTGCTTTTCCCTAATCTACTGCAGGAAACTTAGAACAAACAATGCACAAAACGCCATCTCAAATAATTAAGAAGACAGAAAAACAAACGCCATACAAATTCCTTCGGTTCCCAATCACTGAAAAAAAAAACAAATAGAAAAAAACATGGACTCCCTTTTTCCGCCATTTCGATCTCCCTTCGAGGGCCCTTCAATTTAAACTCGTTCCATCCGAAAACGATAATTAAAAAGGAAAAATCACGCCGCCATCTTGCTTTTACGTTCGGAAATCCTCTCGACGTGTTTCCCGCCTTTTGCAATTAGCTCAATTTCTGAACGTCGCGTCCCGTGTTGGTAGAGTACAAAATTTAATTTGTTTGATTTTTTTGAAGTGGTCATTATTTTAATAGAGTTATGGGTGTGAAGTGCAATTGTTAAATTGAGTTTTCATGGTTCAAGTAGGCCCTGATTTGGTAAGGGTAAAATAATTCGCGCTTAACTGGATTAGGTCATTATTTCAAATAAGGCCTCAAGAATGAGTACCTACTCATCTGGATAGATGATTCAGATACTTAGAATCACATAAAAGATGCAACAAAAAAGAAAAAAGAACACAAAATCACAATTATGATGAATTCAGTCGTCAATCGTCTTGATCAAAAGGTAATTTAACAATTATTTTAAGCCACCCATTGGTTTGGAAAAGCTGAATGGGAACTAACAAGGATTGCGACCTGTAAGAGAGTACCAAAACCCAGGGAAGCACGCAGATACTCGGCAGTGGGTGGGGCAAGACTGTCAATGATGTCATGCAAGTTAAAAGGCATGTTCATATTTTTAACAAACGTCAAAAAAGGAGGAGGTTCTCAGTTCATCGGAATCTTTTTTCTATGTATGTTCCTCGATTACTTAAAAACTGCTGGGCCGATTTGAAAAAAGATTTTTGCATTTGCTTGAGGAATTTCACTCGGTGGTCCCATATAAATTTTATTAACTTGGCTTTGGTAGGTTTTGAGTTAGCTTCAATAATACGTAATTTCCAAGTTAGTCTATGTGGATGATATTATAATAACTTCCTGTCACTGTTATTTACTTAAGGCGTATTAGAATTTGCGTGGGGTAGGTACCACAACTAAAAAGTGAAAAATAAAAACTTTACACAAATATAAAACAGCCTACTTCAAAAAAAAAACATTACAAAGTGAAAAATAACTTAAATTTCGAAAGTCGGTGGCATAAAAACGAAAATACAAAATCAAAGACACCGGACTTCCTAAAATTAAAGTTATTTTTCACTTAGTAGTGTTTTTTTTTGGATGTCGATTGGTAAAAATGTTTTTAATATCAAATAAACTGAACCAAAAGACGACGCCATTTTGCTAATACATAAGGGCCTGTGCACACCACGTTTTCTAAACGCGCCGTTGACGCGCGTTTTTATCATACAGAAGGTCTACAGGCTGCGTCTGACTCGCGTGCGTATCGCGTCTGTATCGCTACAAACGCGCGTCAACAGCGCGTTTAAAAAACGTGGTGTGCACAGGCCCTTACAGTCCTATTTCACTGTGAAAGGTGAGGCTAGATCTCACGACCTTTAGGTGCATACGTTTCGTTTCGTCACACAGTTCTATTTAAATGTACTAGTATTGATTGAAGTCTAATGTCATATGTGTTACTACTATTTATAAGTACTTAACTATGTTCTGTAGTACTCTTTGCTCTGAATTTATTATAGACAAGCTGCGCCCCGCGGTTTCACCCGCGTAAATCTCGATCCCGTGGGAATATAGGGATCAAAAATTAGCCTATATGTTAATCCAGAGTGTCAGCTACCTCAATACAAAATTTTATCAAAATTGGTCCCGCCGTTTTTACGTGAAAGAGTAGCAAACATCCATCCATCCATCCATCCATACTTACAAACTTTCGCGTTTATAATATTGGTAGGATGTGAGATCTTGGACATTTTGAAGACAGCTGTAGGTAAACGTGGAAGCTAAAGGCTTCTACATACCAGCGCGACACGGCACAAAGGCCCCGCGTGTCGCGGGACGAGCGGTGCCTTTGTGTCGTGTCGCGTCGCGCGACAAGTCGCCCCGGTACGTAGAAGCCTTGTGATAAGAACAATATTTTATTTGGGACACGCACAAGAAATACACAAAGTGAAAAAAGGAGTATTTAAAACTAAAAAATATAACATAACATTTGTTCAAACAAAATACAAAAAAAAAGTCAAAGTCAAAGATTTATTTGCAAACTAAGTGTGCAAATCAAGACTTGTGCGACGCCAAAATCTCCTATTCCGGCATATTGCTGCGATATTTAAAAAACCCGCCAAGTGCGAGTCGGACTCGCGCACGAAGGGTTCCGTACCATTATCTATAAAATGGCAAACAAATCACGTTTGTTATATGGGAGGCCCCTTAAATATGTGTTTTATTTTAATTATTTATTTTTAAAGTGAATATATAACAAAATATTCTGTGAATATTTCAAGCGTCCAGCATTTTGTTTTTATTTTGATTGTTTGTTTGTTGTCATTTGCCAGTGTCGCAACACCACAGAGTATTACGCAGTTTAAATTGTCTTTGGTCCCTGGCCCTGACATTTAGCAATAGACAAGATTGTCGAACTTTTTATTGTTTGATTATGGGGCTTTTGGCTACTTTGTTTGTGTGCAATTTGTGTTGTTTCATTGTAACGTGCGTTTTGTTTGTGTTAGCGGCAACAGAAATACATCATCTGTGAAATGTCAACTGTCTAATTATTACAATTCATGAGATACAGCCTGGTGACTGACGGACAGACAGTCAGACAGACGGCGGAGCCTTAGTGGTTCCCGTTTTACCCTTTGGGTCGGAACCCTAAAAAAGAGCATTTAAAACTAACAAAATCGACATAATATTTGTTCGAACAAAATACAAAAAAAAAATTATGACTTGTGCGACGCTAAAAAGGCTCTTAGTCTAGCATAATGCTGCGATATTTTATCATGCCCAGCATAAATAAATACTGCAGCAATGGTATTCTGATAGGGCCTGATCAAAGACATTATGGAGGATGCACTAAGGTAGCCCGCGAAATTCAACGTTTTTTGCAGGTCTGTGTCAGGTTGTATGATGATCTAAATATGATTCGCGACCATAAACTGGGGCCTATTTAACCTTATTTAACTAAGCCGACAATCCAACAGTGTTTTGTGTCTGGGTTTATGCACTCTGTCGAAAAAGTGCATGGAATTAGTATGTACTTCATAGTGAAAATGTAGCCAATTATGCAATTTTTTGACAATTAATTATCCCCATTGTCAGTTATATTAAATAGGGGCCTGGTCACCATTTTTGACTATTATTAAACCAATATTCAAAACAGATCAGCAGTATTAGAATCACGTGCGACCTCCGCACTAGCCGACTTTATTGTATATTTATGCTAAACGTTTGATTTGTAAGCCTGTTCAAGTATACATGCTTCTCCTATAGTTGATGTAGTGCTGTATGTGGACGAGTTGACGGTTGCTAACGAATGGAATGAATAACTACCCTCCTATTCATAGTTGCATATAAAATGATAGCATGGAAACGACAAAGACAGAAAGATTTTAGAAGACGTACACACGGCTACACATCAAGCTTTACTTTTCCAGTATACGCTGATCTCTCATTATACGGAAATCCTATACAGAGCAAGATCAGCTTATACTGGAAATTTATAGCTTGATCTGTAGCCGTGGGTTTAGTCAAGATTTTGTGAACACAGGTAAAATTTTAATTAACAAAATAGGTACTACTCATAAGAGTAGTACCTATTTTGTTAATTAAAATTTTCCTAATTTATACATAAGTATAAACGATTATTATTAAAACTGAGTTAGACCTTAGAAATAACTATCTATCATTGATGTATTAAATAGGAAGATATGGTACGCGCTACTCGACGTGGACCACATAAATTAGGGGAAAGAACACAATCGACCTTCATTACTCTCGGATTGCGGGGAATACACGAATCGTAGTGTGTTTCAGAGTTGTTATGAGCACGTAACAGTGACAATTATTGCTATCTCGTTCCCGCTATAGCCCACGTAATATGTCTCTCTATTTCGGTTGTCGAGCACATGACGCATGACGTCGGGTCCATTTAATATTTACGTGATGTTAGAGAGTGGCCTATCTTCCTATTTAATACATCAATGCTATCTATATAGGATTTTGGTTTTGTTTAATTGAAGTATTCCCGTTTGAGCACCTATTTTTTGAACACCCATGCATTGAGCACCAAAGGTAGTATTCCCATTTTAGAATACCTTTAGTACTCAATGCATACGCAACGAATCTTTTGCTTTCCGGAACAGAATGTGTGTAGCGTAGCGAAGTAACCGAAACTAATCAAGCAAATTAAATTAATCAAGGTGCAGGTGCCAATTTCATAATTTAAATTGTGTTACACCATAATTACTTATGTTCGAACGCAAAGCATTTATTTCAAATAAACTAATTACAGGCAATGATGTAATAACCTTTAGATGCGTTACCCGCGCTCAATAATGGCATAGTAAATGCAAGGCAATTGCCCAACTAGGAATTAGTCGCGCGCCATCCAGTGACGCGGCTACACGTCACAATCACTCGCAATTCTCAGCAATTATTTGTGAAGAAAATGCCTTCCCGTATCTATACACGATGTACATATTACACTACTACTGTATGAAGTACAGAAAAACGTCTCATTTCATGCATAAGTACTTATTATATTTTATTATTATAAGAAAACGTTGTTTTGCTTTGTACTTGTACAGCCAGTCAGCCATTTTTCCTGACTGCTGCGAACATGCAGCAGCTAGTGACGTAACTAAATATGTATGTTTACCTCTTTCCAACAACAGTTATCGGTATAGGAAGGGTATAGGTCTTTCCTTTTCTTCGCGCACTGCATGATTGTACGCAAGTATGTAGCTACATTCATGGCTTACGCTTTTTTTGAGTGCACTAATGTTCGTGTATGACGCGTCTATTTATAATACGTCATTGATTACAGGCACTTGAATTGTCGAGGAGTCGGTCAGTCAGAAAGATGAAGCTGTTGCCCATTCCAAAGCGTAGTAGGTTCCTATGGAGAAGAACAGGCAAGAAACTCCACGGACACTCTTTTACATTTAAATATTGTTACAAAATATTGGTTACATCCAAAAATCAAAATCAAAAGTCATTTATTCAAACTAGGCTGAGAATCAGCACTTTTGGAACGTCAAAAATTACATGAGACAGTCCCCCAAAAACGCCCACCCTTCACCACTTCCTAGTGCTTTAGCTGGGAAGAAAGACGTGGCGCAACAAACTCCCCAGCAGCACAGCTGTCTGTTCGCATATAAAACTTGAAGCAATCCAATGATATTATATTAAACAGATATGTTATACACTCACAAAACAACCGAAGAAAAAGTACCGCGCAGCAGCGGCAGCATACATACCCACTTTTCATTCATTTTACATTTCACTACAAGTAAAAATTATAGAAAAGAGATGGCTTGATAAAAACAACAAGAAAAAAAACCGGCCTTAATAGCTTAAATATTTATTTTATTCTATTTTTTTGTATTTGTTGTTATAGCGGCAACAGAAATACATCTACATCATCTGTGAAAATATCAACTGTCTAGCTATCACGGTTCATGAGATACAGCCTGGTGACAGACGGACAGACAGACAGACGGCGGAGCCTTAGTAATAGGGTTCCCGTTTTACCATTTGGGTACGGAACCCTAAAAAGAGACAGCTAGTGTTGTCGATTGCGCGTGAATGTAAACAAACATTATTCTGGCCACCAATCACCGAATTTTGGCATCACAGCTAACAAATACGTCCCAATTAGGACGTTTTCGAGTCTTCACGATTGCGCGCTAATAACATATCTGTTTAATATAATATCATTGGTTACATCATTCATGTTGAAAATATACATGTGAGATGAAATCAAATTTTAGTCAAAGAAATAGAAGGCACGGTGTTTGAAAATTACTTCTGAGAAATAGAAAAAATCATAGACACAAAAGACAAAAAAATACTCGAAACTAAGACAGCAGAAAAACCGCATCGACTCCCAGAGCCAACAAACCTAAATTATTCACAAAGGGCGCTTCCAATTGCCAGCAATTCTACCAGAACTGCAAAGGGCGAAGCGTAAACATACGTATAGATTTACAGTTTTCCCGGAAAGAAGGGTAAATAAACAGTCTGAAGACAATACCTACTGTATAAATATGATAAGAACCAATCTTGGGAAGGGGTAGGGTTGCGCTGCAGATGGGTTCAAATTAGTTTCAGAATTATTCTGGATGTAGAAAAAAATAATTTAGGTACAGTCACGAGCACTAATATGCATATATTTAGCAACTTTTAAAAGTGATTTCCTCCAACTATATTGATTGTAATTTTATTTTACTACGAACATAGTATTTTGGAAACCAAACTATTATGAAATAGGTCTTTTCTCAAAGTTGCAATCGCTATTCCACGAGAAAATCGGTTACGGTACAGGGGGTCTCCCTGTACCGTAACTAAGCCTTTATTGTCTTTGGTCCCTGGCCCTGACATCAAGCAATGAACAAGCTTGTCAAACTTTTATTGTTTGAATACGAGGCTATTGGCTTCTTTGTTTGTGAGCAATTAAGTATTTTTTTTGTAATGTGCGTTTTTTGTGCAGAATAAACAATTTTTAGGGTTCCGTACCCAAAGGGTAAAACGGGAACCCTATTACTAAGGCTCCGCCGTCTGTCTGTCGGTCTGTCCGTCTGTCACCAGGCTGTATCTCATGAACCAGGATAGCTAGGCAGTTGAAATTTTCACAGATGATGTATTTCTGTTGCCGCTATAACAACACATACTAAAAAATTGAATAAAATGAATATTTAAGGGGGCTCCCATACAACAAACGTGTTTTTTTTTGCTCGTTTTTGCTCTATATTGATAACGGCAACAGGTAGACGCTTGAAATATTCACAGAATATGTAGATATATATTGACTTTAAAAATAAATAATTAAATTATAATAAAACAAATATTTAAGGGGGGCTCCCATACAACAAACGTGATTTTTTTTTACCGTTTTTATAGATAATGGTACTAACGACGATTCCGACTCGCACTTGGCCAGGTTTTTCTTTCTTTCTTTAACTACCTTCAACCACCAACGCAAAAAGCAATCGTGGTGATTTAGGTCATAACCTCCATTTTGGAACTCCCCTGCATTTTGACTAACACAGAAAAAGGAATAAAGATTCCTCCCTAGGCACTTATTAAGTGCCTCGAATACGCAACGAAATTAACCGGAAGAGAAACTCGGAACAGGAAAGAAAATCAAGTTTCTTCCTCAGTAATTAGCAAAGCGGTGCGTTCTACTGAGATAAGAATGTTGATGGCTGTTTCTGTTTTTTCGGAAAGTGACCTTTTGACCCGAAAAGTACGACTTCAGACAAATACTTCTAAATGAATCATCTACTCAATCATTTTCAAATTCTCAAAGTCATATTGAAAAGCCATACTCACATCACCTGCCTAGCCATTTCCTAAAGAAAGAAAAGAAAGAAAATAAATTTATTTGACACAGGAACAGGATGGGTTTGCTCTTGACCTTAGTCTAGGGCAGAGGTGACAGAGACAAAGTCGACGATGGAGTGAGCTTACCCAGAAGAAGCCTGTTCACTGTAACTTTGAAGAGATTAGGGTTGTATGCGTTCGGAAACACAGACGCAGGTAGAGAGTTCCACTCTTTTGCTGTGCGCATTATAAAAGTCATTTGGAAACGCTTAGTGCGATCTAATATAGGATCGGCCTCAAGTCTAACTGGGTGCAGCTAAATACCAGTATTTTACATGGAGCTACTGCCTATCTGACTTTTAAAGCTACTAGGTAACACGATACTCCTCCACGGTAACACATACTGGTGACAGACTTGAACAATAAAAAATAAATAAAATACATTTTATTCAGACATAAAAATTGTCCATATAATGTTAGTAACAAAGTTCTTATAAACTATGTTAGTATTGTAGAATTCTCGCATAATAATTAATACATAAAACAAAAACCAAAAAATAAAAACATTGCGTCATCTCGCCACGTGAAGCCGAATAAGCCTCCCCAGCACCGCAGACTCCGGCCTTTCTGATATCATCTTCAGAATTCCGTTGGCGCTCCCCCGGATCCTACACATCAGAGATGCTGCCTTTATACGCATTATAGCATAAAAATCGACAACCCAAACATCCCTGAAGCGCTGCATATAATATGCGACCTGTATTTTCCATTAAATGATTTTTATAGTAAACTATGACACCGGTAGCGAAAACGTGAGTGTTGTGTCCCGGGGTCTTATTTTGCAAACACTGTTTACGTTTAACCATAAAGCAAGAGCCGTGGACGAAGGTGACGGCAATTCAGGGAGTCTACTCTGAAGCGTTAATCCCAAGTATCGGTCGAATGTTCAGCCATTTTACAAAAAAAAAAATATATCTGTTTATTTGATCAAGACGCGTTCTAAGCTTCCGACCATATCCCAGCTCAGCAGGAGAGAACCCGATTATTGTGTGAACGGAATTCCTGTAGTCAAACAAGAATTTTAAAAGTTTGTAATTTAAATTTCGCAGCCCATTACCACTAAGCAAGCTTGTTTTAATACCCTTCATAACTATCTTAACATAACTTTCCGCCTGACCGTTACTGGCCGCGTGGTATGTCGATGACGTCACGTGTGAAATTCCGTCGATTGCAGCAACCCTACGCAGCACCATTGGCTGTAAATCTACATGAAGCTAGCACAGTGGTAGGCACAATATTTTAAACAGTTGATAGTCTAAAATGCATCTCTGGTGATGAAAGAAGAGCTAGCATTTTTGAGACTGTCTTTTATTTTTCGAGTATCAGAAACCACTCATTTGCTTTATAGATAAGTTGTCACATCAATTAGGTATTAGGAGTCTGAAAAGATCTATAATTTCTGCCTTCCCGTCACAACCAGAAAACTTATTATATTTTGATTTGACAAACGCCACAGGCTTGTAAGAGTCGATAGCTACGCGAAAGGACATCGTAATGTTCCTTTTTTTTTTCCAGAAACCTTTTTCCTTACTACTAGTCAGCCCTGATCCTGACACTGCAAGATATTCCCATCGTGTAGCGTGCAGAGTACTCAATATTTGAACAGATGCGCAAGGGTGGCGGCTACGTTATTTTTATGCGACCTACATGAAAATGTAGCTACCCCCACGTAGTGTGGGGACGATATCGATGTGTAAGATAAGTGGAGAATTCTGTAGTTACCTTTTTTTGGACTTTTGCTAATAAAAATCAATGTAAGTTTTTGGTAATAGGGAAATATAGATGTAACTTTCTTTTCACTAAGGGCCGATTTTTCAATCCTCGGATAAAAGTACCAATATCTACCTAAAGAATAAAGTTATTAGACTCTTTATTCGTCAGATAAGTGGTTGTCAATTTTTCAATACATATTTAACCTAAGAATAACTATCTGACCGATCATCTCATCTGTTAAAACGCTAACTTCACGGAGGTGAAACAAATATACAAAATAACTGAATGTTAGAGCGGGACGGACTATTTCTTTGAACAAGCAAACGTCAGCGTCTGCCGTCAGGTCACTTTTATTACGGTACGTCCGTTAGGAGGTTCTTTGTTTGGCTTGTGGTGTTTTTATTTGTGATTTTTAGTTTTGATAGATTTTTAGTTAACCAAAACAAGGGAGCGTTCAGCGAACTCTAATAATTCTGAGGTTCAACTATTTGTGAGTTTTGTCGAGACCTACAAGCAAATAATAGAAAATAAAAAGATTGACTCTGTTATAAACAAAGATAAATAATCTGCATGGAAGAAAATTGAAAGTTCTTTCAACTCGTGTGGAATCTCAAAATTGATCGCTCTTGTAACACCTTAAAGTTAAAATATATGAGGGAATAAAAAAGCCACGAAAAAGAAATCCTCTGTCCAAAGACAGGAGATGTACAGAACAGGAGAAAAGGTTATAAGTATTTGTTCGAATCTAAAAGGGCTCGAAGCACGTCATGATTGTGATACAATTATGGCTTTCTCCTTAATTGCCATGTCGTCAATATTATCTAAAATATCCAGTACACTTGTAAAGCACGAAAACTAACCTTAAACTTAAGTTATGTCAACGTCGCCGCGTGGTTTATCAATGGAATAAGCGGTTATCTGGCCGTCAAAGAGCCAGATAGATTTATTCCTCAGATAAGTGAATTATTTGACGAATAAAGCTTATTTGACGATTGAACAACTGATTTTTATGCTATCTGTCGAATAAACCCTATCCCCCTTATTACAAAACAAGGTTTATCTTCAGACCCAGGTTTAAAACATGGAGCCATTATTGAATTTCGAACTTTATTCCGACTATGGTAAAGTTCCTAAACACAAAACTGACAACTTAGTACCAAACTAAGTTTTCAGTTTTGTAAAAAGAACGGTATTTCAATCACGGCTACGTTCTTATTACAAAAACTGGCTCCATGGTTTAAGACATGTCAAATATAAATCTTGTTTTGTAATAAGGCGGTGTCTGTCTGTTTATCTGAGGATTGAAAAATCGGCCCTAGTGAGATTTCAAGCACAGCAAAGAATAGATTTTATTCACATAGTATTTTTCGTCACTTCCGGCATTTTCGACGAGGACGCGTTTTGAGTTTGCGCTCCGTTCCACCAAAAAAACGCAACTTAAAATAATAATAAATTATTAGGTACTATTATGGGGCTTTACGAACAAGTTGAGCGAAATTCCGAGGGTCATGCCAGATGCCCATTGACAGATTTTTATGGCAAATCTGTCAAAAACTCACAATTGTATAGAAAAACTACATTGTAACGTTTGTAAATTATAAGACTTGGGCCCCAGATATGGCACATTCGGAATATTGTAACCTACTCCCATGGAGCGGAATAACTAGCGAGAAGTTTCGACATTTTGTTTTTGTTTTGATTGTTTGTTTGTTGTCATCACAGGTTGTCATTTGCCAGTATCGCAACAACAGATTAAATAAGTAGTAACTCTAGTAACACAATGTAAATTGTCTTTGGTCCCTGGCCCTGACATCAAGCAATGGACAAGATTGTCAAACTTTTATTGTTTGAATACGAAGCTTTTGGCTCCTTTGTATGTGTGTATTTTATTTATGTTATTTTATTTGTAATGTGCGTTTTGTTTGTTCAGAATAATCAATTTTTCTTTCTTACTTTCAAATTATGCCGCATTTTACCGCTCAGATTTATTCCTATATTTATTGTGAGCCAACTCATGAACATGTAGGCTTTACCTATAATGATCATCATGCAGTGATCATTTTGAGGACAATAACATTGCTCAAGGAGCTTTCCCATGGCGGGCGGTTGCCGCCTGTTCAAACTTGTCACATTTACGGCCTTATTTTATGAATAATTAATACTGTTACTAATACGTCATCATTGGCATGTAATGAACTGCTGAGAATGGGCGTCCTACTGACCTATACTATAGGTACTTACCTTAAACGATTAATAAATTAGTGACCTTATCGGAATTTACAGTTTTCTTTTTTTTGGTAGGTATGCTGTAACATTTAAACTTAATATTAATATTATTAATATTTTTTTTTTGTATGTTTCTTTGTTACGCTTTCACGCTAAAACGGCTCAACGGATTTGGGTGAAATTTGGCACATGGGTAAACATAGGACATAGCATACTTTTTATCCCGATATTCCCACGGGGTCGAGAGGAATAATGTTAAGTAAGTTACTATGTATGACGAAAAAACGATTCAATAAAATTTTCTCGCCAGAAAAAAAATACTAAGTTACCTCCAAACCGAACAATAAACCGCTAGTAATAACTGAACCAAATATAAAGCATATAGGTATGTCATAATTCATCATCATTTCAGCCTAAAAGACGTCCACTGCTGGACATAGGCCTCCCCTGGCTGCCAAGTGTGGCGATTATGGCAACCCTCCCTGGTTGCCATAATCGCCACACTTGGCAGGCGGGTTGGTGATCGCAGTATGGCGTTAAAATGCATAGAGAACGCTGCGGCCCACTCTCTAATAAGTCCCGTAGTCGCCTTTTACGACACCCACGCGAAGTAATGGGGTGCATATAGGTATTTTTTTTTAAATTACTATTATTATCACCGTAAAAAGAAATGACCTAAACTATCGGCGCCTTGGAGCCTGCCGCTCTGTGCTCGCGGCGAGCAAGATAAATAGTAGGTGGTGCTGAGATATTATGGAATCTAAAGCTTTTTATCGATGTTTTATAATTAATGGAGGCTATGTTATGGCCACCACTGTTCTAGGAAACCGTAGCTTAAGGCGACGATAACCGACTTTTAATGATTTTATACTGAAGATCACGTCTAAACGAGTAGTGTTAATGATTTGAAAAAAATATATGTTAAATGTGAGCATTTTTTCAATAATTTAATATGTGAATATTTTAGTTTATGTTTATATTACATAGTGAAAATAATTTGTAATGTTATGTCTAACGCGGATAAAAAACTGAGAATAGCGAAAAATCTACCAAGCGTGTTTTTCTGAAACCTTCACCAATTTAAAGATAATTTAATTATTGATCTTTTAGTACACGCGGTTTTTTTTAAATACCTTTTGTTTTGTGTATAATAAATTAATAATGCGTCAAGTTGGGGACAGCGCTCTTTGATGGGCGAGTCCTATTACTGGCTCAACGTACGACGCGTTGCGGCAGTTCAGTACAGAACACGCAAGCTAACCCCTCAAGGTTACTGGCATATATCTGGGTCTTCAGTGTAAGCATCGCGTCATCAAACTTTGACACGTCAAAATATTTCAAAACTGCTTATAAAATTTTTCATAAAAATAATTCTTAAGACAATCGTGGCGGTATTTAATACCTGTCAATTACGAACAGCTCGGGGTCATTCACATATTAACACTAAACACAAATTGTGTAAACTTATAATTATAGTTATCCAGCCATAATAACATAATTTTGAACATTGATGATGTTAAGATGGGAATGACTCAGAAATTATAATGATTTCATCATGATTTACTCTTAGGTGTGTGTAATGGGGTCTTAAAAATAATACCAGATCATGAATAGTAAAGAAAATTCTTCCTCAGTTCACGTCTCGAAGGTTCACGTAATTTCACGGCTGTAATCCCCGAAGGGTTAGGCAGAGGTGTACGTATAGTACAGCCACATTTCGCCAGTTATGTTTAAGTCCCATGTAATAGGGGGCGAGCCTATTGCCATCAACCGCGCACAAATCAAGACTCCGGGCTGCTTCTGAGAAATTTCAGGTATAAAAACCCAATAACACTTTGCCCGATTAAGTTCGAACCCAAGAAGTCATGCGCAGCAGTAGAAAGAAAAGAAAGAAAGCAAATTGTCTATTCCGCACAAACAAAACCCACTTTACAAAATTAAAATTAAAATTTACAAAATACACACTAATAGAAAGTAGCCAATAGTACCTACATATTTTAAGACTATTCGCTTTTAAATGATGTAAATATTATCCAGAAATAGAAATAAGAAAAAAAGTAGCCAAAAGCCTAGTATTCAAAACTTTAAAAGTTTGACAATGTTGTTCATTGCTTGATGTCAGTGTCAGGGCTTTTCAGGGCAGATCAAAGACAAAACAGTAGGGGTTGCGACCACTAAACCAACGAAGCAGTCAATAAGCTAATGTCGTGGTAACAATATTAGCCAGTCTGCAAGATGGTAGCGGGGCTGACTATCCAAAGTGGCACCGCACGTCTAGTACGCGTCAAACTTTATGACTGCTCTGAAGTGCGCTACTCGATGCGCAGTACCCCACCCCTCACCTCCGCTGACACATGAATTCGATACTGCGCAGCCACCCGCCTCATGTTCCGTATAATCCATATAATCTAATTATTGATCTTTTAGTATACGCGTTTTATTAAAATACCTTTTGGTTTGTGTATAATAAATTAATAATGTGTCAAATTGGGGACAGCGCTCCTTGATGGGCGAGTCCTATTACTGGCTGAACGTACGACGCGTTGCGTGAGCTCAGTACAGAACACGCAAGCTAACCACTCAAGGTCACTGGCATATATCTGCGTCTTAAGGTAGGTACCGTAAAAAAAAACTTAAAGTATCGCGAAACACAGGACCGGTCGAAGTGGCGACGCTTGAGGCCCATGCCCAGCAATAGACGTCTTTCGGCAGAAATGATGATGACCATGAAAAAAAACATCAAAGACCACTTGAACTTTGGTATAGAGCACATAAGGACGCAATATAAATGAAGCCTGAGGCAGATACTTATAAATGAATGTAATAAATAATTACTTAACGGACCTACTTAACGCGTGATGGCCTACGCACAACTGTTACACACCCGAGGCTAAGTTTTAAGCAACCAATACAGCGTGTTTCAGAACTGTCTGGCCATATTTAAGGGTGTAATAGAATATGGGAGGACGTGTGGTCCTGGGATTGGCCGCATTTGGTGATGGGGCTGGCTAAGCATGGCGGACTGATTGCAGTCGGGGGTGCCGTGAATGTACAAGTATGTCCCGGGCCCCCGACTTATGGTAGTAGAAGGAACAGTGTGGTTATACTAGGTAGGAGTCCAACATAACCCTCTGTTCTCCCCAGGCGGAGGGTATCTAATCTATGATGATTTCCACACGAAAAAAAACCGACCAAGTGCGTGTCGGACCACGCACACTTTTTTTCTTCTTGTAATTTGCCCCTAAAAGTGACCCCAATATTGATTTATTTAAGTACGTCCGTGTTTGGGACACAGAAATTTATATGGGTACCAAATTTCAACTTAACCGGTCCAGTAGATTCGGAGCAAATTGGATGTGACAGACACAGGCGCACGAGTGATCCTATAACGGTTCCGTTTTTGGCTTTTGAGGTACGGAACCCTAAAAAGGGTGAAGTACAAACCATTAACTCTGAACAACTTTATCTATGAAGCCAACATCGTAATCACGAAAAAATAATCAGCTGTATCATGGAAACAAAACTTCAAGAACAAGTCGACCCAAATGTATTTACCATTAAATATTACCACACATTTCTTACACGCTGTATAAACCTTCGCAGTAAAAATATGTAGAAGGTGTCTATGAAAACGCTTGTGAATAAAATGATTAGAATCAGGAACCGAAGTTATTGAGAAAACGACACTTGATTGACCGCGTAACCTTATTTGATTATTATCGCTGTAGTTTTTATTGAATTGTGAACTACAGACTGGTTGCCATAAAAAAAAATCCAGCGATTACGCTGGCTTTTTTTTATGGCAACCTGCGTAACAGTTGTTACTATCTGTAGGTCTCATAGACAGAGAAGGCATGGGCATGAATCCGCACGAAGCAAAGTATGCACTTCTTCTAGAAAAAGTGCAAAAAGCATTCCTGCGTTATCTTTACAGAAGGACTCTCGCGTACTATCCCTACCTCTATCCTACCAAGTTTCTCTTAGGATGTCTGAGCTATCATATGCTGGAGACCAGAAGGGCATGTGGCCAGGTAGGTGTTATGCTCAAAGTGTGGAAGGGTATGACGGATGCGCCTGACATCCATAATGAGCTGATTCGACTCTATACACCGAAATCTCCGTGGCAAAAAGCATCGACTGCTAGGCGTGCCTTCGTGTCGGACAGCAGCCCGTGCTGCGTCTCGCGTACCGCGCGTGCTGACCGCACGCAAAAAGCTCGTGGAAGGCAACCCGGACTGCGATCTGTTCGCCAATAAATTTCCCAATTTAATGCCATGTGCCAAATTTTTTGTGAAAACAATAGTATTTAAATGGTATTATTTGTGTATGTGTTATGTTTGTATGTACTTCGATTTATGTAATTGGTTTTTTCAAGCCGTGTAAATTAAATAAATAAATGAGCATTGATCAAAACTATTGCTCAAAGCGGATTGGCGATTTTAGACCACCAGCAGCAGATACCATAAGATACACAAAAAAAGGTTTTTGTGTCGCGTGGGCTTGTAAACTTATCATCCTACCCAAAGTAGGATGTGGAAGTTCCGTACCCAAAGGGTATAACGGGAATCCTATTACTAAGGCTCCGCGCGCCGTCTGTCTGTCTGTCTGTCCGTCTGTCACCAGGCTGCATCTCATGAACCGTGATAGTTAGACAGTTGAAATTTTCACAGATGATGTATTTCTGTTGCCGCTATAACAACAAATACCACAGAATAAAATAAATATTTATGGGGGCTCCCATACAACAAACGTGATTTTATTGTGGTTTTTATAGATAATGGTTTCAGCCTTCGTGCGCGAGTCCGACTCGCACTTGGCTGGTTTTTCAAATACACAAGCACCCTCAAAACAAACGAAAGCTCTTTCGATGGGGAAGGCAACAAAGTCTATCGACAACATTCGGAACAAATGCATGATATACAACTATCGACAATTCGACATCTAAACTATCGATACTCTCCCAACACTACGTCGAAAGAACTCACCCTTTCCTATTTTGGCGCCCTCGGAAAATACACGAATTTGTATCTCAATGCCAACCTCTTCTATTATTTAACTAATATTAACATAAATTCTTTGGGCCCAGATGGAAACTCGCCTAAATTCACGCCTTGAACGTTTAAAGGGATCGGCAGGTGGGTCTCTTGCTTATTTAGTTTAGAAAATGGTGTACGTGGTTAATTTTGTAGTTGTTTTGTTTTAAACCGCGCGCGCGCGTGTGCTGGTTCACCTGTTATTGGCAACTGTATAAGCTCATGACTGTTATCTACTTTTATTTGATATTTTGTATACAGAAGCTGTTGGTGTACCTTTATAAATAAATTAAATTAAATTAAACTATATTTAAAAGAAGAAAAAAGTTCGCTCCTTGTAAAATAATGATGATATAATATTAAACAGATATGTTGTGAGCGCGCAATCGTGAAGACTCGAAATCGTCCTAATTGGGACGTATTTATTAGTCTGTGATGCCAACATTCGGTGATTGGTGGCCAGAATAATGTTTGTTTACGCGCAATTGACAACACTAGCTGTCTCTTTTTTTCTTGTTGTTTTTATCAAGCCATCTCTTTTCTATAATTTTTACTTGTAGTGAAATGTAAAATGAATGAAAAGTGGGTATGTGTGCTGCCGCTGCTGGGCGGAATACTTTTTTCGGTCGTTTTGTGAGTGTATAACATATCTGTTCATTTTGTTTACCCAAATGTGATTCGACTGGAGCAGTGGTGGCCCAGCGGTAACGGTCTCGACTTACGAGTGGTCGTGAGTTCTTCTAACCCAGACAGGCGCTTTAATGTGTAAATTATTTCATCACCACTGCTCTCAAAACGGTGAAGGAAAACATATATACTTATATTTTCAACGTTTTTGTTGTATTTTAATGAATTTTGATCCGTATTAATTGTTATTTTTAATTTAATTTCATTGCAATTTGTTATTTTTATATTATTTTCAACACAATGTTTCCATATTGTTATGAAATAAATGACTTAAATTACTTAACCAAATTCGACGACATGTGACATGTACCAACCCGCACTGGGCCCGCGTGGTGGATTACAGCCCACTCCCGCTCTCCGAGTGGAGGTCTGAGTCCCAGCAGTGGGAACATAATAGGCTGATTATACAACATGTCTCAGAATTAACGCACAACCTCTTAAGGGGTCATTGTACTCATCATTATGAACAACTTTTGCTATGGGACCAAACCTGAAATCAGCTGTCCCTACATTTTGACGAGTTATGAGATCATAAATGTAGGGAACAGCTGTTTTTTTTACGATTTCAGGTTTGGTCCCATAGTAAAAGTTGTTCATAATGATGAGTAGGTACATACAATGACCCTGTAGCGGCATCAACATCGCCACATGCGAACTACGCGTCACACTGACGTCACACAAAATCCTGCATTGCGCAAGCAGAGTTTACCGCGCGACTAGCATATATACAACATCCCGACATCAACCGTCGGGCAGTTGCCCACCAGACACAACACCCGTCTGGTCGGAGGATCCTCCCTTTTCTATAGAGGATGAGTGAACTTTACACCCTGTTCCTCTAAAACCCCTTAAGAGGTTGTGCGTTAATTCCGGGACATGTTGTATAGATATAATAGAAACTGCTACTAACTAGGCCGCAGGTATCCGCTGGATGCGGGAAGCACAGAACCGGTCGAAGTGGCGGTGCTTGGGGGAGGCCTATGTCCAGCAGTGGACGTCTTTCGGCTGAAATGATGATGATGATGAATAGAAACTTAAGTAAGTAAACTTAAGTAACTAAAACAAACAGGCCAACTTTGTTATGCTGGTGTGCGTGACAGCCACGTCTTACACTCGCGCTACGTCATTGTGCTGTCATTGTGTTATTCTAGTGTGCGTGCATTTTGCGGCCAACAGTTGGACGCTATTTTTTTCGACGAGTTCACAGCTTTGGCTGTCTATTTAGACATATTTATATCTTTGCGTTTTTAGATCAACCAACGCCATATGATAGTGTGTCAGCCACTAAGGGCCTTACATATATAAGGTGTATCTATTCATACACGAAATCTCTCCAAACCTGAAATCACAAAAAAAAAACAGCTGTTCCCTACATTTATGTTCGCATCACTCGTGAAAATGTAGGGAACAGCTGATTTTTTTCGCGATTTCAAGTTTGGTCCCATAGTGAAAGTTGTTCATAATGATGAGTACAATGACCCGTTAAGAGATTTCGTGTATGAATAGATACACCTTATATTTGGTTTTACCGACATGGTAGACTACTTACTTGCCTTTGTTCTTGGGAACTTGCAATAGGTAAGTCAATTAACGAAGTTAGATTAAGACACTGTGCACTGTACCTACTGTTCCACTGGAACATTGAAGGCCAAGTAGTAGCCAGAAAGAGCTACAATATGCGCGAAGAAACTCCTCTTAAAACCCTACAAATAATTATTATTAAAGTATTACGCTGCGTTTCCACCAGAGATGTGCGAGGATGCGTAGCGAAGGATGTGTTTGTAAAGAACCAATAGAATCGCTTCATTTACCTCGCCTCGGTCAGCACAGCTCTGGTGGAAACGGCTCAGCGGAGCTAGATTTTTGCGCATACAAAACAAGCGAGGGATGTGTGCGAGGGATGTGTGCACCACACATTAATGCGCATGTTCACAGCTCCGCTACACATCCTCGTAGGCACATTTTCATCGCACAGCTTTGGTGGAAACCCCCACACATTTTCACAGCACAGCTAGACATCCTCGCACGGCACATCTCTGGTGGAAACGCAGCCTAACACCCCAGCCTAAGCTTCAAACGTATAAAACGAAAAATAACTACGTGGAGTTAACAAAATGCAGTAAAACAAATAAAGTAAAATAAATAGAGGGTACATTAAAATTATCATTAATTCACTTCACGCATGTTAAAATGCTCATAAACGGCGGGCCGCTAAGTGAGCGTGATGGGCCGTGTGTGTGTGGTCTAAGTGATTTGTGGTGCGAGTTGCAAGCGATAGCGGGTTGAAGTTTCACAAAAAGGTGCAAATATCTATATTTGTTTGAATGAAATGAATGAATGTGTGGTGCCGGACGTAAAGAATAACACCATCCTAATTCTCCCCGTGGGTGTCGTAAAACGCGACTAAGTGACTTACTAGAGAATGGGCGTCCATGGCAGCAGCGTTCTCTATGCATTTTAATACCATACTGCGATCGTCAACCCGCCTGCCAAGCGTGGCGATTATGGCAATTCCCTCCCCTTTGGGAGAGGCCTATGCAGCAGTGGACGTCTTTCGGTTGAAATGATGATGAATGGAAAGGTTGGTATGGTATGGTTGGAGCATCTCTTAATTAATGCCAACAAAATGCTGGACTCTTTTGAGGAAGTTAGGTTAAGATTTATTAGTTCATACAAAAGTTTGACAAATCTAATAAAATTCCGCGTTTCAGATGCATGATCGTAGTGTAACTGGAATTGTTAAATGAAGCCCAAAAGAACAGAACCATTGCTCAAAAGCCTGAGTGTTGATTAAAGATGAAAAAGTAGACAAATCAATCGATGCACGGTTTCCTACACAATGTCGGCAGTATCTTAGTAAACAAATTGAGAAATGCATTGAAATAACTCAGGTAATGAACACACTGAAAGGGTTTTAAACACAACTGACGTTGACCCACTCGTTGACTGATCAACCAAGTTGATCCGAAAATTGTTGAGCTATAGAGCATAAAACTTTCGGTAATACAAACTATGTCCTACTAATCGCAGATACTGTCGCAAATGAGAACATTTCTAACAAACACAATCGTAAACCTAAAGTAACAACATAATAAGCGAATCAAACAATAACACAAAAAAATAAACTATGTCCTACTGCTCAACTAGGGAAGAAGGGGTTATGACCCTAGTAAAACGTAGGCTTCCCTCAAACGCCCTAACCTCCGCCCCCTAACGCCCTAGTTGATATAATAAGTTAGGATATGACTTTAGATAAGCACACTATCGCATTTAGTCACCCTGTAATTGAACAAGATTTGGGGCGGCACGGTTACGAAAATAATACTACTTTTATTAAAATACTGTTTTTTAATATTTTTACTTAAGATTTTTACTATGCCAAACTATATTTTCTCCATTTTACCATTTGACAACAATTGTCACACTTAAAAATAAAAACAAATATTTTAAATAAAATTAAACCTAACAAAGGAGGTTATAAAACCTATACCGCCCTATTACAAAACAAGATTTATATTTTGACATGGCTTAAACCATGCAGCCAGTTTTTGTAATAAGAACGTAACAGTGATTGAAATAGCGTTCTTTATACAAAACTGAAAACTTAGTTCGGTACTAAGTTGTCAGTTTTGTGTTTAGGAACTTTACCATAGACGGAATAAAGTTCGAAATTCAATAATGGCTCCATGGTTTAAACTTGGGTCTGAAGATAAACATTGTTTTGTAATAAGGCCCTAGTTTATACCTTAATGATATTTATGTAAGTTGTAAAATAAACAAACATAAAAAATACAACATCGCCATCACTTAATACTTACACCACACATAAGTACTTGTTTTCCTATTAATTACTGACATAACTGGTTCTGTTTCACACCGGCAGCTAACGGGGGTAAACAATTGAGCCTAGATCGTGACTGACTGCATTAGTGGCAATCATCATTTTTAAACAGACCATACATTTGTGGGTAAGCACTAACGAATCTTTGCGCAACGAATTTCGGGTCGGAATCGGTTTTAAACAACGGGTTTTGTTAAAAGAACAGAAAGAGAATATCATAATAATATCATACTCATTTCATCTTTTCTATTTAGGCGTGTCATAGCAGTATTTTTGGCACTGAGTATGGCGCTGAGTAGATACCAAATTGTTAAGGCGACGATAACAGACTTTTAATGATTTTATACTGAAGATCACATGTAAACGAGTAGTGTTAATCATTTGAAAAAATATATGTTAAATATGACCATTTTCTCAATAAGTGAATATTTTAGATTATGTTTATATTACATAGTGAAATTAATTTGTAAAGTTATGTCTAACGCGGATAAAAAACTGAGAATGGCGCAAAATCTACCAAGCGTATTTTTCTGAAACCTTCACCAATTTAAAGGTAATTTAATTATTTATCTTTTAGTACGCGCGTTTTATTAAAATACCTTTTTTTTATGTATAATAAATTAATAATGCGTCAAATTGGGGACAGCGCTCCTTGATGGGCAAGTCCTATTACTGTTTGAACGTACGACGCGTTGCGTGAGCTCAGTACAGAACACGCAAGCTAACTACTCAAGGTCACTGGCATATATCTCCGTCTTAATTGACAAATTGTTCATCGTCTGCTCAGCGCTTTAGTCTTATAATTTCATCATGGCCGTATGTCCGTTCCTCCAGAAGACAGTCATTTTACTTGTAGACCATTTGCACTATGTAGATGAAAATTGCAAAGATGTATAATAAGAAAGATGTTTTCTGTGCACCGCTAAACAATGGGGTATTGAAAATAAGAAAAAAAAATTAAGGGATGAAATAATTAAATGCACATAATATTCGTGTTGGGCATTGTTGGATATAATTAAAAATAATTATGATGTTTCTAAGTGACTTTGCTATTAAAGCCAATCGTTTTTGAGATATAAGTAATTATGGCAATTTTCGGTTACAGTTGAAAATAAGTCTGTTGTTCATAATTCTTTGAGAAATACTATGAAATACAATGATATTATAATAAACAGATATGTCAACTCACAAAACAACCGAAAAAAGAGTTCCGCGCAGCAGCGGCAGCACACATACCCACTTTTCATTAATTTTACATTTCACTACAAGTAAAAATGATGGCTTGATAAAAACAAGAAAAAAAAAGAGAGCTAGTGTTTTCAATTGCGCGTGAATGTATACAAACATTATTCTGGCCACCAATCACCGAATGTTGGCATCACAGACTAACAAATACGTCCCAATCAGGACGATTTCGAGTCTTCACGATTGCGCGCTCACAACATATCTGTTTAATATAATATTATTGATGAAATACAATCATTCTTTTTGAAGTAGATAAAATCGATACTGTGCAATGTGCATGCGTATTATAAATATTCATCCCAACTATGGAACCCTTCACTCTGCGTGGTCTGACACGCATTTGGCAGGTTTTCCGCTTTTCTAGTTAGAACATCTCTTAAAGCTCACATGCATTCTCGTTAATAATTTAGCAACTGTTTTTATTGGTTGTATTTCTTCCCGTTCAGTCAATTACATGAAGTTTGTTGTTCCACGCAGTGATTGCTCCTTCCAAAGTATATTAATTGAACTTTAGCCTGGACCAATGTTTGCGTCTGAGTGTTTATTAGGTGCGGAGTTGCACCTCCTTTATAAACACCTTAAATTCATTAATTAACACGCTGACAACAGCTAAAGCGTGGTCACTGTTGAAGTTGTAAGTTGTGGACGCTTGTAATTTATTGCAAAATATGAAGGAATTATCAATTTACTCAAAAATGGGTTGGGTAATCGAAAATAAATTACAACCAAGTTCAGTATTGTATTTTATTATACCTTTTGCTGTGCCCTACAGGGTCCGTAATTGTACCTTAGCTTTAAGCCATTGTAACACGTTTACCTATACATTATGGAATGCAAATAAATATATGAATATGAAATAAGATTTTCTTGTTATTAATTAAATACTACAAGTTATTTTGGATTGAAACTCAAAGTAAAGGCTTGAAGCATTGAAGAATTTATGTAAACGTTGGGTTAGATATCAACCTAGGTCTTAAGTCTCATCGTCTAGTTCGTGTATACTGCAACATTTTTGGACGCTAATTTCACAAGTTTTTGATTTGCGAAGTCACAGGGCCTAAAATGGACGCTTTAGCAGAATCATAATATGATAATATTTTGAATCATATTAAAATTCCTAAAATGGTCACAAACTGACAATTCATAATCAATTCATAACCCGCAATTCATCTGTTTGACAGCTGAGATTTGACATTAGACTCCAATAAAGCAATTCATAAATTGTGGACCATTTTACGAATCTCCATACAAAACTGTCAAACAGATGAATAGCGGGATATGAATTGTACGCAGATCATATTATTATGAATTGTCCGTTTGTGACCATTAAACGAATTTTAATACGATTCATAAATTATCATAATATTATGATTCAAAGCGTCCATTTTTGGCCCCCTGATCCCTTTACTAAAACAATTCTCATACGGTTCCCTTTATAAAATATCTACTCTCAATCGCTCATTAGGCCCAGAACCCCGAAAAAAGAAACACCAAAAAAAATTATCTGCAAAATTCTTTTATTTCTACAGTCCCTTAGTTAGGTAACCCTAAAATAAAGGGTCCGAGGTCCGTTATTACACAGTATTACGGACAGGGCTGGTGCGGGCTGATTGTCCTATTTCTTTGTGATTCCACTTTAAATTTTTGAAGTTTTCAGGCGCAAATGTTCCAGCTTGAGTTTTCCTCTTCTCGTTAGGTGAGGGGTTCCGGAGAAATGAGATTTTTGGAGGCAAAACGGCTGGGATATACGAGGTCTCTGTGGGTTAAGTTTGTACAATTAGTAAGTAAGGAAGGAAGGAATGTAGGTAAGTTAGTTACATCTGATAAACAAGGATACTAGCTACTATCGCAGTTGTTGTTCAGAAATTATCTGCACAAAGTTAGATGATTTACTGCCTGAAGCATTTTCTACAAGTCGACTTTTGGGTAATGCGGAGACGAATATGTTAAGTGTATTTTCAAAAACATTGCGATACATGTATTGTAGTATATTCTAGGCTTCAGAAAATACCATCCAGAAGCTCTTACTGATTAAAAATCATAAAGAATTTCTGGGTTTTCAAAATTTGAAATTAGATTCACGAATAAATCAGGGTAGCCAATCTCTAAATAATTCTGAAATGTTGCAAGAGAGCCTCGTTATGATCTATCACCACATAATCCTCAATTAACTCCCTTGGAGTGAGATAATTCCCCATGCAGTCATATCTCATCAGACAGAAGTTGTCTATTATCGAGCGAAGGCCACCCCATAGATCCCCATATGTTCCATATCCTCTTGTTCTATCAGGAACCAAAAGCCGTAGAAGTTACTTTCGAAAGAAAACAGTGTGAGAATACTGTGGTGTATATTTTGTTTCATTATTTTGAAGTGATGAAATCATCCAAATATATTAATTATAAATGAGATTTGTAAATAAATCTAAAGAAACAATCGCGTTTCTTTATACTTTTGATAATTATTTAAAGAAAATAAGTTATGTTTTACGAAATTTCGTTCCAGTCTCACAATATTTACGAGCCTTCCCGTTGTAATATCATCACATTTTCCACAAAAACATTAATCAAAAACGTAATAGCTAATACATCAAAGCTGTTATTTTTACCCACAAATACACAGGCCACGAACTATATCTCGGCGTTATTAAATTCGTCCATAACTTGTGGACGCCAATTATACAACGGCCTGGCGTCACTTGCTAGTAATGGCGCCCGTTCCCGCCTTTTTCGCTGTCAAAGCGGTTTTTTCGCGGGAAAATACGTACGATATTCGCCCCTCGAGTTTCTGCATTCTTGACAAAAATCTTGGCTGCGGTATAAATTTTAAGTTGCCAGACCTTTTTTAGAATTTTTGGATAAAATATTCTTTGGGACATATTGAAGTGGGAATAGGGAAATCGGGCTGCTGAGGCTCCATAAATTAATTTTAGATCTATGTATCTGCACCGGCTACACGTCTACCGCCCTGATATTTTTCCTGTTCAGGAACAGTCTCAGCTGTAATTACAATTTCACGCAGCTTAACATTAGCTGATGAAAGTGCTATTAACAATGAACTTTTCCATTACCTGAAATTAATCAATCTAACGCCTTAAATGGCACCATCTTACCATCTGAATAAGATTCTATGTATAGCTGCCATACATGGTTATAATAAAACCGCTATATGAACTGTTAGGTCATAATTAGATAGGTGTTGAATCGTTGTTTTTAAAGTTCAAACAGGTTTTAATTGTGAGAGCTTAATAATATAGTAACCGTTAATTTTAGAACTTGCCGGGGCATGAAGAATTCGTAGACCGCAATACATACAATGCATGATTTCAAAAGTTATTCTTCTTTCTTTGTCTTGGGCAAAAATCTGAGGAAATTCAAAAAGATACCATGAATAAAGAAAGCTTTTAAAAATCTTAAGGCCATCACCATCATCATCCCATCTTGGATTTAAAATCCTATGGACCTTAGAAATATGTCAGAGTATGCCACTGTAAAGGACGTACATTTTCCATCCATCAGTCATGCATTTCTTTGAAGACGCACGGCACATAGAGAAGAACACAAAAAGTACTCCTTCAATTCTTGTACCTCGTACTTAGCTATTATTTAAATACTTTTCTTACATAAATGAACAGGAATTCGACAGTTTGTGTCTATTGAAGACTTAAGCCAGGGCGAAAGATCTAGAACAAAGATTCCACAAGATATTTTATGTCGATTCAGGACTGAAATCAGTCAAACATAGGCAGGTATCATCTTTTCACAAGTAGGTGTATTTTCAAGTATATGTACAAATTTTTCCAAGCTCAAGCTTACGCCGAACACTCTCCTAGTTAATAATTTCACAAACACATTTTTGTTAAGGATATCAAAAAAGTTTCAGAGCTAGTGGTAGTTAAAACTCAAGCCCGTTCCGCTTCAACTTTTTATGTTTTGAACCCTCCGTCCTTTCAGGCCGTCCTCACACATCCTACGTATTTTCCGGTAGGTTGGGTGTTAAAAAAAAAAATTTTTTTGAGGGTAGATGGTAATTAGTATGTTCTAGAGGTAGGCTTATAAGTTTTGTTAAGTAATTATTTGATATTTTGTTCCTTTTTTTTTTTGTTGCTACTTGAAGTATGCTTTTGTTTTCATCCTGTTGAGATATCGGTACCCATCACGTCAGTGCAGTATACAAATAAAAACAATTTTTCAAGTGACTACACTAACTGCGGTTACAGACCCCAAAAAAAAAACTCGTCAAATTAATTTATTTTTTGTGTGATCATGTTTAGATATCGATACCCATCACATCTGCAGAGTTTCTCCAGCTAATTTAATTTGACCCTGTATAGTAATTTGACATTTCAAATCTTTGTTGTTTGCTTTTTTTTTTTCAATTTTAAGTTTTACATTTGCACCTGTCGAATTACTATCTGGGATTAAAAAACAAACTTTAGATAAGAAATGATTATAAACAAGGTTGTGAGCAACGATATTGTACTTATAGGCTAGTTACCCTCTGGTAATGTCAATAAAATTATATAATAAGTTACCTGAAACAATAAGAAATGAAAAAAAAACTCCCATTTATTCGTGAACAACCTAAAAAAACTATTATTAAGTAAATGTTATTACAGTGTAACCGAATATTTAAATGATTTATCCCTAAAACACATATAAAATACACAACACCTAAATATTTTTTTAGAATAAGTTAGATTATAAGATAAACTGTGAGCTCTCGTCTCCACCTACTATCTTTCTTTTGATGTGCCCGACAGGGTCCACGATTGTTCTATACCCTAATGTTTACCACCTAAGCATATACATTGTGGAATGCAATAAAGATTTGAGTATTGAGTATAGGTTATACACGCTCCGCAAGTGGCACGTGAAAACTTGGCTAATTAGCCACATTTTCTTCGTCTTGTCTCTTTTTCGCTCCCGATAGTTACTACATAGTCCATTCCACTTCCACGTGTCATCTAATAGTGTGACATAGTGCCGTTTTGAAGATCGATAATAATAATCATTGGTATAATATCATTGGTTGTGAGTTTTAGGATTAAAGATATCTAATACATAAAGTCTGTATGGTGCCGGACGTAAAGAATAGCACCATCCCATTTCTTCCCGTGGGTGTCGTAAAAAGCGACTAAGGGACTTACTAGAGAATGCGCAGCAGCGTTCTCTATGCATTTTTAAAATAATACTGCGATCGCCAACCCGCCTGCCAAGCGTGGTGATTATGGCAAACCCCCCCTTCGATGGAGGCCTATGTCCAGCAGTGGACGCCTTTCGGCTGAAATGATGATGATGATAAATACATAAAGTGTCGCGGATCACCGATGCTGAACTCTCCGACTTCTCAGCGTCAACGTGATGGATTTTCAGTTCTAGCGTAGAAAAGACCGGACATATGGAGAATACTTATTAAAAAAACTGGCCCAACTTAAGACCAATAGCCAAAATTAACAAAAAGACAACATAACAGGAAAAATAAATATATTTTTTAAAGATTGATAGGAAAACGAAGACCGCACGCACACAATAACTGTGAGAAAGAGCTAGAAAGATAAGGTTATGTCAAATGTAGACAACTTCCGGACATTATAATAAGCACAAAAAAGTCGCGATGAAGCTAAGCTAAGTCGCTATAACAAAATACCCGATGGAATAAAAAACGAGTCCATTCCATTGTTTAAAAAGAGATTGTCAGTCTTATTAATTGATAAATGTTATTACACCATTTGTGAATTTCTAAATGATAAAACTTTATAGTTAGGTACCTACCTAATTAATCCTGACCTTTTTAATTATTTATTTTATTTAATCACCATAATTATACTAAGAATTGTTATATTGACAGTATTTTAGACTATTAAGCACTAATCTAGTACTAAATGTTTGCAGGAAGAATGTCTAAGGATATCTAATTATAAAACATTTGCATTTTTTTCTGTAGGTTCTTATTGTATTTAATAATATTGTATTGTATTGTACTGACTGATTGACATGCTATTATTACATTTGATTTTTATTCTTTTTTATTCATTACTGTAATATGGTTGACAGTTGACCTTAATTTGTATTTTCTATTATTTT
The DNA here is from genome assembly GCA_948098905.1 of Tiliacea aurago. Classification (NCBI taxonomy): domain Eukaryota; kingdom Metazoa; phylum Arthropoda; class Insecta; order Lepidoptera; family Noctuidae; genus Tiliacea; species Tiliacea aurago. The sequence goes on from OX402605.1 coordinate 2,564,147, forward strand.
ATTTTCATAATTCTTTTAATTATAATACCTTTAAATTTGTGTAAATTAATTAATAATAAATATGATTTGCATGCCCATGTGACGGCAGAATATGGAGCACTATTATAATCAAACATCTATTTACTAACTACCCATGTTTGCAAACCAATAAATGATTTGATTTGATTTGAAGACGTCAATCAAATTGGAAGAACGTTTTACATTGTATTTTAAAATTGCATAGCACACACACACACAGATGTGAGTACTATCTACTATAGAGCTACCATTTTCCGGGTAATGCCTATGTCTTTCATTGACTTGAGTGTGGCCCTGGCGGAAGAGCGTATGGCATGTTCACTCAAATATCTCAGTAGCGCGTGTGTTCGATCATTTAGCTCCCTTCAAAATGGTTGAGCTGAATGGTGCTGATCCATGCGTCATGTTCGTGAACGGGCGCCGTCGGTTGGGCCTGGTCATCTCTTAGCTGCCACGGCTTATTTAATTTTAATTTTTCATTTGTTTTTATCTTTTTATTACGGAAGCTTTTAACGTGCACGTCTTTCTACATTGTCCTCACATGTATAGTTTCAACATGAATGATTTAATCAATATTTTGTAACAATATCATTTAGAAGAATATCTATGGAGTTTCTTGTCCGTTCTTCTCCATACCTACTACGCTTTGGAATGGGCAACTAGCTTCATATTTCTGACTGACCGACTCCTTGACAATTCAAAAGTGGTAAATGTTTTGAGTTTGAGTTTTTCGGCTTTTGGCTAGGCCTTTGACTACTCTGTATTATTTTTCTCTAGCCTACGCTGTCCCACTGCTGGGCAAAGGCCTCCTGTATCTCATGAACCGTGATAGTTAGAGACTTGAAGTTTTCACAGATGATGTATTTCTGTTGCCGCTATAACAACAAATACTAAAAAACAGAATAAAATAAATATTTAAGGGGATCCCCCTTAAATATTTATTTTATTCTGTTTTAGTTCCATACAATAAACGTGAATACAGATCCAAAGACACCAATTTCAGAAATTTAAGTTATTTTTCACTTTGTAGTGTTATTTTTGGTAGTCGGTTATTATTATTTTTTTCGTACCTCGCTCAAAAAAGTGACATTCTATGCCACAAAAAGCGAACATAACAATAGTCATTTTTAATCTGTTAAAAACAGGGAAAGAAAATTGTACTGAATTTCATTCATCCTCTAGGGGGAGAATGTGATTTAAATTTGGAATACTTACCGAAATTTATATTGAACTACATCTATGTTTACACCATTGAGTTTGTATATAAAGCATTATACATCTTTTTGAAAAAGGAATACGCATTTATTATGCAGTTATGATTATTAAATAAAATTACGAAAACCGACGAGGCCGTACTAGCCTTGCTTTTCCGACAAAAAAATATTAGTCTAGGAATTTGCCGCGTTTTTGTTTTCTTCAAATACATAAACGTTAAGTTTATTTTAATTTATTTTTATAAATAAGTTAATGTTCTAAAATGCTTATCTCATATTATTATTGTGTAAATTTTTTCGCAAATGGTACGAAAAGTAGAGTATTTTGCTCGGTGATAAAGCTGTCTTAGTCTTGGGTGAACTTAAATCCCTCGCTACACTCAGGACTCGTCTTAAATCGTCATCCGCGACAGAAGACACTGCTTTATCCCCTTGGTTAATAATCTACTATTTTTAAGTTTTTTTTATGTAAGAACTTTTTTCGTAATGTGCGTCTTGTTTGTGCAGAATAACGAGTTTATCTTCATTCTTCTTAACTGCAGAATCAGTTAACTAGAAGAACCACTGCCTGCTATCACCATGCACTAAACGCCACGCGACTCATGTTAGCCAATAGCATACATGATGGTAAGCGATGGAGCAAGCTTACACGCACGCCTAGAAGTAGCAGTAGAACTTAGGTAGGTAGAGTATTCAGTCGAACTTGAAAGAAAAGATGTTTATTCTGCACAAACAAAACGCGCACTTAAAGACTCCCAGATACCCAAATGTCCTTTCTTTGGTATTGTTCGTCGAGTCGTTGAGCTCCTTAAGTCTTGAGTTGAGCTGCACGATTACTGACAAATGATTGCACTGATTGGACAGGTCCACTCTTATTTCCTCAATAGACTATTTCAGACACGGACCTACATGGTCTGACCAAGATTATATCTGGACTTTAAAAGAGACTTTGACCCCTGAGTTTGTTTCGCCATTTCTTCTCAGGGGTAGTCAGATATGAAATGTCGACTTCATCTAGCTTCTTTTTTTTAATTTATAATATGACAAATATAAAAGTGATGCCGACATCCTATTTACAGAATAAACAATTTCATTTCATTTCATTTAGCAGACTTAGCATAACGCTTTCATTTTATCTACTGTAGAATAGAAATCGCTAATCTACGGGAACGTCATTTTTGTCTACTCTTCCGTCGACAAAACGCTTCTCTACGGTTCTAGTGCTAAGCCGGTTATAGCTATCGGAAAAAGACGGCACGGAGTAGCGGGTACTTGACATAATATATAATCGGAACAAATCTTATCATTCGATTAGATAATGATCTTTATTTAATTACAAACGTTGGCATACATGATTAGATAATGACGTCAATAACCTATTTTGATTAATATTACTTCTCTTTTTATTAACATTATTACCGAATTTGATTTTGGTTACTACTCTAAGCCCGCTTGTAATACACGTTCGTTTGTTTCACCGGCTAATGGACCGTTTTTTCTCCGGACTTGCGGTAGTGTTAAGGTTACAATAATTGAAGTGTGTGATGCGCATGCACCGGATCGGTGTCCTACTCATACAAATATGAAAAACACAGTCTGTGGTCCGATGGAAAAAGCGGGCGTCTCAAGCAGTCTTATGCTTCTCCAATATAGGATAGAATTTGAAAAGCTTAGGCTTCCGATCCGCATGATATCAACGGTACAATGAAAGATCCTGACAGTTCCATCTTCAATTTTAGCCGAGAAGAATCCCGAGATACGATTTCCAAGTAGAGTAATGGATCAAGCAATACTTAGTAGATTCTTGTCGTCTAGCGCAGACACGACACGACATCTCATCAATTAAGACGGAGATATGTGCCAGTGACCTTGAGTGGTTAGCTTGCGTGTTCTGTACTGAGCTCACGTAACGCGTCGTATGTTCAGCCAGTAATAGGAATCGCCTATCAAGGAACGCTGTCCCCAATTTGACGCATTATTAATTTATTACACAAACCAAAAGGTATTTTAATAAAACGCGTATTACATACTAAAGACTAAAGATCAATAGTTAAATTATCTTTAAATTGGTGAAGGTTTCAGAAAAATACTTTTGTTAGATTTTACGTCATTCTCAGTTTTTTATCCGCGTTAGACATAACTTTACAAATTAATTTCACTATGTAATATAAACATAATCTAAAATATTCACATATTAAGTTATTGAGAAAATGCTGTAATTTAATATATATTTTTTTCAAATCATTAACACTACTCGTTTAGACGTGATCTTCAGTATAAAATCATCAAAGTCGGTTGATTTTCTGAAGCAGGAACATGCGACTTTTTGAGCCACGTTGAGCTAAGTATATATTTTAGGTACTTTAGAAAGTATTTAGCACTCGCACCTACGTACGGAGATAAATTGAATATAGCTCCTAAGTTCCGAGTTGAGCTACACGATTACTCGTTGAGCTATGTTTATATTTTACAATAGGTACTTTAGAAAGTAGTAAGCATTCGCACCTACTTACGGAGATACATTGAATATAGCTCCTTAATTTCCGAGTTGAGTTACACGATTACTCGTTGAGCTGAGTCTATATTTTACAATAGGTGCTTTAGAAAGTAGTAAACATTCGCACCTACGCTACGTACGGAGACACATTGAATATAACTCTAAGTTCTAACTTGAGCTACACGATTACTCGTTGAGCTAAGTTTATATATTTTACAATAGGTACTTTAGAAAGTAGTAAACATTCGCACCTACCTACGTACGGAGACACATTGAATATAACTCCTAAGTTCTGACTTGAGCTACACGATCAATCGTTGAGCTAAGTTTATATTTTACAATAGGTACTTTAGAAAGTAGTAAGCATTCGCACCTAAGCACGGAGATACATTGAATATAGCTCCTTAATATCCGAGTTGAGCTACACGATGACTGACTAATGCGTGCACTCATAGGTCCACTGAAATCTTTGTGGTTCTTTTCTCAAAAGTTCCCCACATGAACTGATCAGGATTATGCGTGGACTTTCAAAAGAGACATTTGAGATATTTGAGTTTGTTCCGGTTTTTCTTCTCAGAGCAGTCTGATAGGAAACACAGAACTCACTAGTTTTAAAACATAATTTATTTTTGGCGTATAAAATGATGTGTACAAACCTACTTCAATCTGCGTCTAACCTGATGCAGCTGAATACCAGTATTTTACATGGAGCGACTGCCTATCTGATCTCCACAACCCAGTTACTGGGTAATACGATACCCCTTGGTAAAGCCACGTTGACACAATCAAAGTACGATTGGACAAAGTAGATTTGACGACTACTTGGACGTTTTTTTTATCGTGGCAACACTGATCAAAGCGCACTTGGATGACGGCGTCCAATCAAAGTGGACTAGGACAACGTTAAAATTTTCAAAAGCTACTTTGTACAAGCGTACTTTGATTGTGTCAACGCGGCAACTGGTTGTCAGACTTTCGGGCTTCTGACGTCCCGACTCCCGCAACGACTGTTGACCAACAGCTTCCAAACTAAATAAAAAAAATCACAGAAATATCCATCTCTAACTAGCAGGGGCGAGGTGTCAGTTTTTGTATGAGAGAAGCCGAAGCAAAGCCGATTTTAACTTACTTTCTTATCAGTAAAGTAAAAATTAATTAATTTACTTAAAAGTAAGTCTTTCCTTTACTGAATTTAACACCATCTATCGTCAAGTAGCAGAACCAAAAAGACGCATCACTACACAGACAAAACTTTTTTGTTTGTTTCTTGTTTGTTATTTCAATTCAGCTCAATTTGCGTTTGCGGCGTTTTTGCTGTTTGAATGTTATGGTGAATTAAATACCTGTAGTGTAACTATATTTTTTGGCAATAGTAGTAACAATTGACTGTGCCATTTTTCAATAGCGGTAGAATTGTTGATGCGAACTTCCGAAGGGAAGCCGGTAGGAATCGTGTTATATGGTGCTTTCACCACTGCTAACTAGCTAGAGCATGCATCTATTGCCGAAGTACGGATATTGTCATTGAGATACGGCGCCTAAAACAGTGGCAGCGAAACGCAATGCACCAAATCAGGCGAAAAAATGCTACTTGCCAATACGAATACAAGTACTTATTATTTATGCATCTGTCTACAGCCGGTATATTCTGTGTTTGAAGTATCAGAATCACGATTAGGTTATTAGTTATCATATTAAATAGTACAGCGGTTATTACAAGTTCTTATCAATCATAGAAAACTGAATATTCAAACAAAAGTAATTAGCGTAAATATTGGCACGAAATAAACCACCCTTGTTAATCATAATTATATTTTTTTATTATTCATAATTATTCCGATTCATAATGTCTATGTACTTATATTTCGTTGTAATAAAACTGATGTCAATAATATTAGGTAATAATAGTTGATAGCCACCAATGATATTATATTAAACAGATATGTTGTGAGCGCGCAATCGTGAAGACTCGAAAACGTCCTAATTGGGACGTATTGACTTTAGTCTGCGACACGCATGGCGACGAGTAATACGTTTAGTTGAAGCAACAAAAAAAATTCAAAAAATGCCATCGTGTGTATTTAGAAAGTGTACCAATTATGATACCAAAGTTAATAAAACACAAGGGATCTCATACCACATGTAAGTACGCAATATACTTCGATTTATTATTGAGATCAGTTACAGGTTGTGTTGTGGCACATATTAATTATTGCGTTAGGTCAATTAAACGAGTCCGCCTTTGTACCTTATTGTGTGCGAGAAGTTTAAATAAATAAATAAACATAATTATTATATCATATTGTAATTGTAATATTTATCTATGTACTTATGTATGCATGTCTCTATTCTATACGACTTACTGTGTATAATCAAATTAATAAGGCACTAGAAACAAGCGGGGCGATGGTACACACGGCTACACATCAATCTATAGGTACATTTTCAGTATATGTTAATCTCGCATTGTATAGGATTTCCTTACAATGAGAGGTCAGCGTTTAGCCGTGTGTACCAACAATTTTTTATTTTTTTTTCAACACACACTATGGTATTGTTACCAAATAATCACAAATTAAGAATAATGTTGTTAAGAGCGTTTACGACGTACGGCATTTCATACAAACTTTCAAGCCCTTGTTTTTCGAAAAGATTTATTTAAAAACAGATAACTGGAAATCTCTGTTTCTATGGAAAATTTAAAATCGGTCTAATTTGGCTGTAACACTATTTTTCGAAAATGTTCTTAACTAACTTTTTAGACCTTTGTATCCTGCTTATGCGTATGTAGTTAGTCATTTCGAAAAACAAGGGCTCGAAAGTTTGTATGAAATGCCGTACGTCGTAAACGCTCTTACTAAGACAAAAAAACCGGTCAAGAGCCAGCCGGACTTGCGCACCAAGGGTTCGGTACGTAATTACGTATATATGATGTTGATGATTTCTGAAAAACTGTGCTATTTAGAGACATCGTTTTATTTTTCCTGTAATCTTTACATACACTTCTATCACATAGAATAATTTCAGATTTTTATCTAATTAGGCAAACTTCGGAGATAACGGGGGAAAGGCATTTTTTTTTAATTTCATCAAAAGTCGGAAACTATGCTGCCCAAAAAAAAAGTTGAGAATGTGCAAACAGCGCTCTTTCATAATATATGATACCCCACATGCCCTAGTAGTCCCACTTCAAATTTTTAAGACCCCCTTTCAGTGCCTTTTGCAAAACAGATATATTTTTTTAATTTCTTTCTTGTTTGCAAAATAGTTGGGCAAACGTCATCTAAAACTATTTTATATTCCAAGTTGATAGGATTAGTAGTTCTTGAGATATCCAGAGTCTCACCATGAGGGTTCCTTTTTACCATTTTGGTACGGAATCCTAAAAGGTCTCACGGCTAGAATGTTAATTGATTGATTAGTTTAATTATGTATGTTTAAAATACGTAATGTAAGGGTACCTAACCCAAACAAGACAAGTTATTTTTAAGATTGTAGTGTTCTTTTTTTTTTGAAGAATCTTGTTTTTTTTTTTGTAGTATCTTGTTTTTTTTTTTGTAAATAGTTTAATTCTTCTTTTTCTTTCATATCATTTAATATGAAGTCCCATGCAAGTTGCGTGATACTTGACATGCAATGACATTAAGTTACTTGACCAGCGTTTACAGCGCTTTGCAGAGTCGCTGCGGAAAATTGCGACGAAACATGCTTGATCTGCGATCGCTTTACAGCCAAGGAGTACATAATAATTGGTGGACGGCTTTTTGAGTTAAGTTCAACCAAATCTCTAAAGGCGACGATAACCGACTTTTAATGATTTTATACTGAAGATCACGTCTAAACGAGTAGTGTTAATGATTTGAAAAAAATATTATGTTAAATTAGAGCATTTTCTCAATAATTTAATATGTGAATATTTTAGATGATGTTAATTTATTTATTTACATAGTGAAATTAATTTGTAAAGTTATGTCTAATGCGGACAAAAAACTGAGAATAGCGCAAAATCTACCAAGCGTATTATTCTGAAACTTTCACCAATTTAAAGATAATTTAATTATTGATCTTTTCGCGAGCATGTCAGTGACGCGAACCCATAGGTTTTCCCCTACTAGCTACCTCCCCGTTGCTATGGAAAGAATATCTATGTCTTTGTCTTCATAGAAACGCCAGTCTACGGGTCGCGCCGTGCTCGGGCAGAAGAGATAACGAGTTGGATAGAAAGAGCTTTGTCGTTTCTTGGTAGAATTGAGATATAATTGGTCATGCTACGCGTGCTGGGCTGCCTCTATCACGTTTCTGACTGGGTAATTTTACATGAGCTATTCTCGTATACTTTGCCCAATATACAATTGTAGTAGTATAATATCTGCCTAGCTTTTCCCCCAATTATTTTGGGGTCAGCTTTCAATCTTACCAGGTGCAGCTGAATCTTAGGTACCAGGTGCAGCTGAATACCAGAATTTTACATGGAGCGACTGCCTATCTGATTGATAATAAGAAGTAAATAAATATATCTTTAATTCCATCCATAAAGTTATATTTATCAGCTTTGTTCAGCTTATACTAGAAATTTATAGCTTGGTTTAGACATCAAGCTATTGAAGCTATACATTTTCAGTATAAGCTGATCTCCGATCTCGTATTCAAAGTCAAAGTCAAATTGTTTATTTCAAATAGGCACATATTAGGCACTTTTGAACGTCAATATTTACAAAAAAATAGAATTGATTCTAGTCGCCTCTTCTAAAAGGTAGCTTCGTATGGAGAAGAATGGGAAAGAAACTCCACCGGTACTCTTTTAAAATCTTGTACAATATTTTTATAGGTACATTAATTATATAATTATAATGTATTATATTGTATAAGATTTCCGTACAATGATAGTTCAGCTGATACTGGAAATGTATAGCTTGATATAGAGCCGTGTGTAACATACAATTGAAGACTAGTGATTACTTTTGCTTTAATCAACTTATCTGTTAATCTTACTAAATCTTATTTAATTATATAATCCTTTTGTTTGTTTCAATTACTCAGGCTTTTCTGTTTTAACAATCACTACATTATTATTAAACAAAGTCCCCCCCGTCGCGTCCGTCTGTCTGAACGCGATCCAATATATCCAAGATGCTTGGAAACATGCTGGTCCAGCTCGTTAGGACAATCTAGAATTCTAGTCTAGATCAAAATCAAACTGGTTGCTATTTTAATTGTATAATTAATTATTTTTATGACATTTATTTTACATTCTGTGATATTGATTACCTTAAGGCGACGATAACCGACTTTTAATGATTTATACTGAAGATCACGTCTAAACGAATAGTATTAATGATTTGAAAAAAAATATAACGCGTCTTAACTCAGACACTGACCTATTACTTTAAAATATTTAGGAAATGTTTTTACAATATTTGTACTTAAATATGTGAGCACCATGTATCGATCTATTAATTTATCTGTCATTGCTTCATTTTTAATTCTTTGTACATATTGTGTAACAAAATTAGTACTTAAACAATTTTATTCTAGGTGCATCGTCTTCACATCCCTATGACGTCTGCGTAGTTTTGCTAGCTAATTTATTCTGACCATGTATAGTGTAAATTGGAAAACAGAAACAGAATTGTGTGGAAAGGGAGTTTTTTTCGGGATATTTTACTCGATCTGAATACGGTACGGAACCCTTCGTTCTGCTTTTTTCCAGGCTTAAATATGACTGAATGCCCCTGAAAAAATGGCAAGATGACTTGGTGAGCACGGCTAGAAAGACATGGACTAGACAGTCCAGGAAAAGGGTGAATTAGAAAGGGTTGGAGGAGGCATTTGCCAATGGCCACACACAGACTCGAGAACAGATATTAAACGTTTTTTACTAAAAACTCATCATCATAATCGCCACGCTTGGCAGGCGGGTTGCCGATCGCAGTATGGTGTTAAAATGCATAGAGAACACTGCCGCCCATTCTCTAGTAAATCCCTTAGTGGCCTTTTACGACACCCACGGGAAGAAATAGGATGGTGCTATTTTTTACGTCTGGCACCACAGTGCACACACTACCTACTAGAACTATTACTCTGAAATAAGACTACAAATAAATAAATTTAGATGATTTGAAGGCCCAATGATCAGCAGTAGATGTTTCAGCATTGATAGCCTAGCGGTGTGACCATCGGACTGCCAAGTCATAGGTCTCGAGTTCGAAGTCAAGGCCACCTCTGACTGTTCGGGATTCTTGTGCCTATTGTATAATCATCACTTGCTTGAAAAACGGTAAAGGAAAACATCGTGAGGACACGCATGCCTGAGAGATACTTCTCGAAGCCATGTGAAGCCAAGTCACAGGCCCATGGGCGACTTAAAAACGCTGACACCAGGTTAGCAACTAACCACTTGAAACCAGGGACCATTTTGGTTACCCATTGAAAGGGTTTTTCCCATGAAAAAATCATAATATTTTGTTATTTCGATACCCGCCCAGCACGTGTAGCATGACCAATTCTATCCAGGGACCATTTTAGAAAAACCCTTTCAATGGAAAGGGTTTTTGATAGTTTTTCTAAGCAGTTAATCAAAAAACCATACGGTGTGAGTAATTTTGAATGGATTAAACTAAGCCGTTTAAAAGGGTTACCCACACCATATGGGTTTTTATCGAAAACCCTTTCAATGGGTAACCAAAATGGTCCCTGTTCCTAATAGAAAAATGTTATTATTCGAATAATGATTTTTTAATGGACAAAACTTGTTAATCAGCAATTTGTGTATAATAAATATAATTAATATTATGTTGAACTTATGGACCTAATAATATACATTTATTTTTAATTTTATTCTATAGTAACATTTTAATTTGACATTTTTCAATATCAATAATAATTAATGTATGTATATTTGTGATAACTAACTGTGACATTTTAATTTGTAATTTTATTTATTCTTCTTAACAATTTTTATAATTTTTACATGCCTATTTCCAGGCTGAATATACAAGGCTCACTCCTGTCTACTCCACCTGTATTTAAATGTAACCTACATTTGTTGCAAATAAATGATTGATTGTAATATGAAAGTAAAGTTAAGTCGAAAGTCTGACAAACAGTCTTACCAAGGAGTATTGTGTTACCCAGTAACCGGGTTGTGGAGGTCTGATAGGCAGTCGCTCCATGTAAAACACTGGTATACAGCAGCGGCGAGGTGTCAAATTTTCTATGAGAGAAGCCGAAGCGAATCCGACTTTAACTTACTTATCATTATAGAAAAAATTATAAACTTATTTAAAAAAGAAGTCTTTTCTTTACTGAATTTAACACCATCTATCGTCAAGTAGCAGAACCAAAAAGACGCATCACTACACAAACAAACTTTATTTTTAGTTGTTGCACTTGCAATTGAAAGCTAATAAAAATAGGCATTTTTGTTGTATAGATGTTTTAGTGACTTGAATACCCGTAGTGTGTAACTATATTTTTTGGCAAAAGTAGACTATTGACTGTGCCATTTTTCAATAGCGGTAGAGTTGTTGATGAGAACCTCCGAAGGGAAGCCGGCAGGAATCGTGTTATATGGTGCTTTCGCCACTGGGATACAGCTGCATCCGGTTAGACTGGAAGCTGCACCCAATATCTTTCGGAAAAGACTAGGCAGATGATGTAGGGCTGGAAGTAATGTTAAATGTTTTTTCTATTCATTTAAGGCGACGATAACCGATTTTTAATGATTTTATACTGAAGATCACGTCCAAATGAGTAGTGTTAATGACTTGAAAAAAATATATGTTAAATTAGAGCATTTCCTCAATAACTTATTAAGTGAATATTTTAGAATATGTTTATATTACATAGCGAAATTAATTTGTAAAGTTATGTCTAACGCAGATAAAAAACTGAGAATGGTGCAAAATCTACCAAGCATATTTTTCTGAAACCTTCACCAATTTAAAGATAATTTAATTATTGATAATTTAGTATACGCGTTTTATTAAAATACCTTTTGTTTTCTGTATAATAAATTAATAATGCGTCAAATTGGGGACAGCGCTCCTTGATGGGCGAGTCCTATTACTGGCTGAACGTACGACGCGTTGCGTGAGCTCAGTACAGAACGCGCCAGCTAACCACTCAAGGTCATTGGCGTCTTAATCCCACATGCTTGATGATCAGCATAGAAACAGTAATTCTTTGAAAACTGATTGAGATATAAACAATTTGTAATTTTTTTTTATTTGCCTCAAAATTAAGAAGCACAAATAAACATTGATCTATTTATCTATCTATATACGTTCAGGGTTCCTCCAATTATTTAATTTGATTTGCCTACTTATTAAAAATAAAACACTGTGTTGGTAAGCATCACTTGAGACCGACCGTCCAGCTTGGCTGGACAGATTTAGCTATTTTTTTGTTTTAAAATGTTCGTAATAGTCCGAATTAGATTTATGGACAGAAAAATAGAAAAAGTTTCTCAGAAAATTTTCAAATTCTTGTTAATGTCAATGTTTGTTAATGTCCTTTTTTCTATGGGATTTTTGTATGAACTATTGAAATTTCTGTCGAGTGAGCTGAGCTTAATTTAAATACAGCTACCTAAATAAAAAATTTACTTTTCTAACTGACCTAATTATTTAAGTTATTAATCAATTCATTCAAAAACAAAAGAATGTACTTAATTATCATTTACGTCAGAGTCAAAAGGCATTATAAATCCTTTTTTTATCGCGAAATCCGAGCTTAAAATGGGCGATTTTTATCTTAGGTATTGTAATTACAACTATAAAAAATAGATTGCTATCTTATCAACTAATAAGTAAACATTAGGTATATATCCTTTTTATTTAATAACTCACCAATCACCGGCGAACAGAAAAAGAAATAGTTTTGAAAAAATAAATTAAAAATTTTGCTAAAATATTAATCGATACAAATTGTTATCTCTCTTCTTTTTTTGCAAAATTACGTCAATTATGACACGCACTACTGCCAACAACACACAAATATTAATCGATTTATAAAAATCGCTGATCGATGTCAACTGTCAAACAAAGAAGAAAGCACAAAAGCCTGCAAACCACGTGGAGCGCCAAGGTCGAATTTATGTTTTCAACTTGTCAAGCGCGGCGTGTGATAAATTAATTCTACGGGCCGTTATCGTTCTACGAGTTATGGAACTTTCAACTTTATTTTGTTCACAATAAGGTAGGGTTTCGCCTGCGCACAAAGCCCACGCATAGTCGCCAACCCAGGCAATATATCTTAGGCCGTGTACTGCCCCTGACAGTTCGTAAACAAACTGGAGCTACCGCAACAAAGGGCTACTGTCATTTTACTCTGTAAATATTAAGTTTACGCCGAATAGTATTATGCATGAATTCAAATATGCTTCCAGTAATGTCTATTTTATCGAACGCTCACCGATTATTGACTCCAATACACCCAAAGAACAATATTTGAATGCACTTACCAGAAGAAATCAACACGAGGTTGAGTAACGCAGAGTCATCTGTGGTAAATCTTGCACATATCGATCAGCCTTGCAGTTCTCAAAAACACTGACGGGAGGAAAAAAAAAGAACGAAGAGGTTAGCACCAAATTTCGTCAACTAGCCGTCTATCACTCGTCACTGTTGTAGTAAATAGAGTTTTTATCGCTAACCGACGCGTAACGAGTCAGAAAACGTAGTCTGGTCGTTAAATGATTCACTATCAAAATAAAAATAATCCGGCAGACGCTGCGTCGACGACCGCGCCACTGTCTGTCTGCCGTGCTGTCAATATTCGTCAAAACGAAAATGGCGACACCCTCGACGGAATACGATCAGCACCGGCCTGCCTGCTGTACCTATCTCCCTCTGACACGAACGAGTGACAAGGACAGGGTATAGACGTGTTGTCTTCGGCCCGACCGGACTGATTTGTGATGTCACGCCCAGCGGCGTAACGTTTTGCGTAATTACACGTTCATGAACACTTGTAAACTTGTTTTAATAACGTTAATTTACGATCGTTTCGTATATGAGGTCGCCAGATGAAAGTGTCGGCTGATAGATAGATTAATTACAGTGGAAAGCGAGATATTTTTTTAGTAATACGTCTTTGCGCATGCTAGGCCCATCCCACTACTCAATATCTGTCGTACGAGCGCCTCCTACTTCTTCTTATTTTATTCAGTACTGTGTTTTTTTTGTTGGATGTTCATCTCGACTGCATTAATACGATGCGAAAGTAGTCGCAATGCAGTTTGATTAATAATAGAGTTGAGTCTATAAATTTCTTTGTCTCCACACGTAATTGAGTTACGTTTGAGTTGTAAAATTATTATTTTTTGTCGAACACTTGCTTACTGAATAAGTGCATCGTGTTTAAAAATGTTAATTAACTATTGTTCTGTTTTATTTTTGTACGATGTATGATGTTAAAATGCAATGAGCACATGCCGTTGTATTCCTGATTTTAATTTCAATGCAATGCTATTATCATTTACATTATTTTATGAGGCACATAATTAAAGCTTTGAAACACATTAAATTGCATTACCTATGTGAAGTTGATTCAATTAAATTTATAGCGAAATGTTAACTTATGATTGAATGTGACTCAATGATATTTAAAATATAAATCGCGAATGATCACGGAATATTGGTATTATCAAAAGTTAAGAGATAGACTACTTTAGACTAGTTATTCATTCGTTTGACAATCCTATGATCCTATGAGATAAAATAAAAAAACGACTGCATCAAACCAAATCTGACACTGACAGTCAAGTCAAGTCAACTTGTAAAATAATAACCTTGGACGTACTTGAATCTTGACCTAAAATCGATATAAAATAAGTTGAACTCGATCCTATACCGATTATTGTGCTTTTTCTTAATTATTTAAAAGATACCAACATAAAGGAAAAGCAGTTTTTCTTTTCACTTTCATACATTTAGTTGCCATCACAAAAAAGTCAGGTTTATTTTAAAGAAAGAGTATTTTATAACCATTGTCAACTTTATTTTATTTATTTAGTGCGCTGTTTTACTATAATTATAAACAAATATAAATAATTGACATTTTTGCCGTCATCACCGAACATATACATCTTAGAAAGTTGGCTACCCAGGCCATAACCATAATGTCAAAATCCAATGATTTGAATAATTATACTGAGAGCGCATTCCGAATTACGCAATAATAGATTTGAGCGTGCTTACATTCGTTCCGAATTAGCGTGAGCGCGATATCGATGTCACATGAATCGTCATAGATGATGTCATCATGACAATTGACATGCGCCATCTTGCGATAACGCCGACCATGCATTATCACCGTGAGCGCTGTCAAAAATAACAGTTGTGCTGTTTTGTTTTGAGTCGCATCGTATGATACAATAAAATTAGCGTGGCATTTTCGAAAATGTGTTTCTGGCTACAGTCGCCACTTAACCAAAGATGAAAAAGAAACTTGTGGTGTATATGGGGTAGGATGATTTGATAATTCGAATTTTCGTGAAAACACGGATAATTACACAGTGGTGAAAACATTTCTCAATGTTACAGGAAAAATATTGTGTTTTAGAAAACACTCGAGTCACTCTAGTAATATTGCGAAAGGAAAAACGTTTCCTTACGCAATATTACTAGAGCGACTCCTCCAATCCAATAACAAATGTAACAATATCCTCAAAATAATCTAATAAACACTGACGACAATCAGAAGTATACTCAACAATATCAAAAGTTAAAAAAAACTAATTGCCAGCACGTAAAGACTTGCACTTCTTAGCAGTGCCAAACGGCAAATGTGCACTTACACCACAAGTATCAACACCATTTACAGGACTTAGAATAATCACAGGACCCCCTGCTGCGTTCCCAGCGGCCGCGCCGGTAGGGTGTTTTAGACCGGCGCGAGATGCTGCTGACGTTATGTTCTATCAATAGAAAAGTCGAGTTACGACATGTTTGATTCTGTTATGGTCATAAAAAAATAACCTAATAAGCTTTCTGGCATAAAAAATGACTCTGACACACGCGCTCGCTTCGCTCGCGATTTAAATTGTATACCCCTTTCTGTCAATAAGTCGCCGCTAGGCCCCCCCCCTTACGGTGGGGCCACTCCTAGTAAAATAAATGTCGATTACCCATGCGTTGCGGTAAGCGCCACCTATGGAGGGCCAAAATAATATAAATAAAAGACTGTTTAATATGGATATTATGATATGGCCAATCAGCAAAAACGCTGATTGGCCGGTTGGAGCGCCCAAAGCGAGACCTGTTTGTTAATGTTTTAAATGTCAATCACTCACGCACGCTGTTGTGGTAGGTCATGGGTTAAACTAATTACTTGAGTTCCTATTTACGTGTAAGTTTAATAAATAGCAGAAGTTTTTTAAACAATAAGTTCAGCACCAATGTGATGTTACCTCTATTTATCTAATGTAACTACCAAATAAGGCTGATAAATAAGTGGATTTATCATTGTAGTCTGTGGATTTATCATATGACACTAGTCTACTAAAAGTATGTGTTTGTGATCTTACTATAAAATAGATATTTACCTATAAAGGGTCCTATGTTTATAGATTAGGTATTATTATGTATTAGGTAAGTTCCTATAAATCGATATTGTTATTTCTAACCCTTCATAACTCTATGATATAATACTTCAAAGCTCACAGGGTAAAACTAGGAACCAGTCAGAACGCAAAAATCTAGCCAATCAGAGGGATATTCAATGTTAATAGAGCACCTCGTATTTTTTCAGAAACCCTATCTTCCTCCAGTCAGATTGAGAAATGTTTTCACCATCGGTTTTCGCTAAAATTCAAATTATAAAATTATCCATACACAAAGAAATCGTGAAGAAATCCATCCGTGAGCGTGTTCACGAGCATTCCGAATTGTTGACAGCTCTCAGCTGTCATCATAATCGTGATAACTAAATCGAAACGCAAATTATTCATTTGTGCGCTGTGATTCGGAATGCAGCCCTATTCTCGCAAGTTCGCAAAACCATAGACTACTTTAGATAAATGTTCGCAACTTCCGTGATTCCGTCAAGTTCCGTCCGTTGCCCTTTGAATAGTTTGCAATTTGCACGCGAGCAATAAATCGTGTTTTTGTTATAATTTTATTTGAAAAGTTTTTAACAACTAATAACAATGTCTGAAAAAACTCACTCTTCCCGTTTGTCGTCGTACAAAAAGGCTGGAAATGGAACGACGGTAAGTTATGTATTCCGAATCTTTGTCATCAAATCGAATCATGATTCGATTTGACCATTTTGTAAAACACATTTTATTTTCATTTGTTTTGTTTTGAATTAGATTCCACTTGTCAGTCAATTGTTATAATAATAAAATTATTAAGATGTAATAGAGCAAATCATAAAACAGTTGATTTTTTTGTAAAAAACAACATACCTTCGATTTTCTAAAAAACTGTTCCCAATCATTTGTTTTATTGCTCAGACTTCGACTAAGTGCATATTATTGAAAAAACAGCGTAATGTAAGTACAAAATGTTGTCTAATTGTTATCGTACTAACGTGCTTGCTCTAAAAACATTCATAATCATTTTTAATTCGAATGAAAATAATGTGGTAATGAATTATTTGAGATTACTAAGTTAAGGCTCGATCGACGATACAGGCGATGTCGCGCCTGCGATAACGCCCCAGTCTCCACGAGCCGTGACCGGTTCAGTTTCACTGAGGGAACCTTAGGCAATGCGAGCGGCTATGTACTTTTTAACACCTATCGTTAAGCCAGCCTGACTTCGCAGGTGATAATAGGATATTAAAATGCATAGAGAACGCTGCTGCCCATTCTCTAGTAAGTCCCTTAGTCGCCTTTTACGACACCCACGGGAAGAAATGTGTGTGTGCTATTCTTTACGTCCGGCACCACACAGACAATTCCAATTTCCATTTACTTTATTGTAAAAGAGTTAGGAAATATGTAGTCAATTATGCAATATGCATGTATGGTGCTAATCAAATGGATAAAATAAGAAACGAGTTTATTAGAGGAAGTCTAAAAGTGACACTAGTGACTGAAAAGTTCTGTGGAAATCAGTTGTTAAGTAATGCGGAGGAATAAGGAAAATGTTGTGAGGTAAGTTTAGCTATAAGAGTAGGGGAAGACCAGGATTTAAAGGAACCTATACTCCATTTGAAATAAGATTAGACATTTAAATAAACCTTTTTTACAGTCTGTTCAACCGATTTTGACTTCTATTGCATTGGTGGCATGACAAATGGCAGCTGGAATAAACTGTTGGTATTGTAACCACGTTTTTGCTTTTAATGCCATCCATTATGTCTACGGAATAGAAATCAAAATCAGTTGCGCGGACTGTAAACAAGTTTATTTAAATGTCTAATCTTATTTCAAATGAGGTATAGTCTGTCCGAGTCAGTCCGAGTCTCTCTTCGCTCGCTCTTGCATCCTAATGGTTCCTATCCAATCGTAATCACTAATTACTACTAATCCCCGAAGGGTTAAGCAGAGCTATACCTATAGTCTGTATTGTCCGTTTGGTGTCGGACGTAAAGAATAGCCCCATCCCATTTCTTCCCGTGCGTGTCATAAAAGGCGACTAAGCGACTTACTAGAGAATGAGCAGAAGCATTCTCTATGCATTTTAACACCATACTACGATCGCCAACCCGCCTGCCAAGCGTGGCGATTATGGCAATCCCCCCTTTGGGGGAGGCCTGTGTCCAGCAGTGGATGTCTTCCGGCTGAAATGATTATGATGATACCTGTACGTCCATCCTTAACAAACGTCACTTAAGGCCGCAATATTGGTAAGGGTGTGACAGTACATGAAAATATAAGTATGATAAGTTAAGGGAACCTACACAGACCTACAAGCCCAACAGTCCCTACGACCCTTATCCCTATAAGCCCTACAGCCCTAACCTATCATATACCTAGTATGTGATAAATAAATACATAAATAAGTTCAGGATGTCTGCACCATGCGACCTAAGGTTACAGACGGATAGTAGACAGGATTTCCAGGTATGGGGAGGGTAAACTCACTGCCAGTCGCGTCTCACAAGACTGATCAGAGATGGCTAAAGATGTCTTGGCCACAGTGAGGGGTATTGAAAAATCAAATCATTCAGTTTATATACAACTTTTTCTTCACACACACTATAAAATCTTTGATGCAATCAAATCAATATTTTTAACTGGGCCGCGCGTCAGCCGGGCCGAGTGCTGAGTCAATGTCCAAAGGTAACGTTGAACAATACCTATAGTACACCCACATTTCGTCGTTTCCACCGTTTTAATCAACTATAAATAAATGGTCAACCCTTTCACTACCAGGATCTGCGTCGCAAGCGTGCTGAGCTTAGTGTGTCTCTCCGCAAGCAGGCTCGCGATGAACAACTACTCAAGAGAAGGGCGTTGTCCCCAGAAGCAGGAGAGGAAGTCCATGACAATGAGAAGACTTATACTCCAGCAGAGATTGTGCAAGGTAATAGAGAAGTAACCAGCTTATTTAGAGTTTTGTTTGATAATGTTTTCAACATCGAGATATTATAATAGAGCTGCCTAAAAAATCTGCTGCTGTATTTTTTTTTTTTATCCTTGTTATATAGATCATCCATCATGCTGAGTGGATGCTTTCTTGTCACAGTCATGCGTGCAGCTGCCGACTATTTGTTTTTAGGGTTCCGTGTCTCAAAAGGAAAAAAGGAACCCTTATAGGATCACTCGTCTGTCTGTTTGTCTGTCACAGCTGATTTGCTCTGAATCTACTGGACCGATTAAGTTGAAATTTGGTTCATATGAACTTCTGTGACCCAAACACGGATGTGTTACGTAAATAAATTAATTTTGAATAAAGAGGTCACTTTTGGAGAGCAAATTAAAAAAAAAAAAGTTTTGCTGACTGTACCACGTGACATATCAAATGAAAGGGCTTGTTTTAAGAGCCAACTAGTCGCGGGCTCGAACTCACTGGCGGGCGCGGCCAAAAAGCACGCTGTCTCACCTAGCATCGTGTCCGACAGAGATAGCACCAGTGATGAGCAGTTAGAAGCTAGTCTACACGCATAACGTCTAGTCGCACGCACACAAACACAGTGCACGACGATTCATACTAAACCGCGCGCGTAAAAATATACGAAAATTCCTTTGGAAGGTGGGTGTAGGAAATAAAATGCTGTTGAAAATTGTAAAAATAACTAATTTATTAAATTAGTTTAAATGGGACCACAATGTACTCGTTACAAGGAAAACACTTGAACAACAAAAAATAAAAAATAAACTAATTTAGGCCAAAGACAAACTAGTGGCCAGGAATATTCAAACAATTATATGTTCATGTAGGTTGTACTGAACATAGTTCCGCGGGGAAGGGGTTAGAAATGAATTAAACTTACTAAACTCCATCCATAATATAAAATACTTAAAACTACAAACAATATTTTAACGCAAACTAAAGACTTTTATTCTAGGGTTGCTTAACCTGTAAGTATCTATAAATCAGGCAAAGGACACAGCTTTGTGATGGACCTTACATAAATTTTGTTATTATATTTAACTTCAGCGACTCTTACATTATTATCGGTTCCTGGAAAAACCTTCACAATGCGGGCCAGTGGCCACTCGTGCCAAGAAAATTTCTGTAGATAGATCAGATACCTACCTCGAAATGTATAGCTTTCGTGGCAAAATAAACATAAAGTGCAATGTACCCTATGGTTACGAGCGGCTTACGAATCCTAGCTATTTTAATATTAAAAGGACCGCAAAAATCTATACCAACATACTGAAAAGGCCTTGTGGCGGTGACCCTAGCAGAAGGCAGAGAACCCATGAGTTGTTTCGCAGTTTCAGCTTTTATACGAATACATTTTAAACATTTGTGTACCACCTTTTTAACCTCCCGGATGCCACTAATAATCCAGAACCTCTGTGAAACTGAGCTAAGTACCAATCTAGAGCCAGCATGCAACAATCTGAGATGCTCTTTTTCAATAATCAATGAAGTAATATGACAACCTTTAGATAGTATTATAGGATGCATTTTGGTTTGCGGAATGCCAGCATTCTGCAATCTTCCACCAACGCGAAGAATACCGAAGGCATCCACAAAAGGATTTAGACTAGCAATGTTAGACTTAACGTTTTTATTTGCCAATATGGCATCTATCTCATTAGCGAAGAAACGCCTTTGTACACATCTTATTATTATTAACAAAGCATTGTGTAATTCATTTGGACCTAATCTAGAATCTTTAATTACGTCCTGTTTTTTTTAACATTATTAAAAAATCTGTAAATGTATCCAATAACGCATTGGAGTTTATTCAAATCTGAATATTTGTCCAACAACGCAAAATCCACTGACTCTACATTTTGTAAAAGACAGGGTATTGAATTTTGGTCCAGAACTTCTGGTACCTCGAGTTTTTTGGGACTATGGAGCCCGTGTTTGTAATTTAAATCCGATAAATACGGCGGACCATGCCACCATAGGGCTCGAGCTTGCAAGCTCTGTGCCTCTACACCACGCGAGAGCAAATCGGCAGGATTATCCGCAGAATTCACATGAAACCAAGAGACCTTATCTGTGAGAGAAACAATTTGCTTAACTCTATTATTTACATAAGTATTAGACTTGATATTTACAGACTCCAAGCCAACACAATTTGGGAATCACTATACAAGTAAATCGGATGGGAAAACCTAGACATAAGTACTTTGCTTACTCTATTAACTAGCTGTGCTAGCAGTAATGCGCTGTACAACTCTAGTTGAGGTATTGTTAGGTTTCGAGATAGCGGCGCTACACGGGATTTAGAGCACAAAAGGTTACTAAGTACCGTACCATCTTTTTTACGAACTCTAAGGTAGAGACAGCAACCGTAAGCTTTCATTGAGGCATCTGCGTAGCCCACTAATTCTACATGGGTAAAATCATGACACATCATCGACCTTGGAACAGAAATTCTGTCCATCAACTTTAATCTGTCAATAAAATTATTCCATGCTTGTAAGTATGTAGGGGGTAGAATAGTATCCCACTCAATTTTCGCAGACCATATTTCCTGCATTATCAACTTAGCTACTACTATTATTGGACCTATTAAACCCAAGGGGTCAAACATTTTACCAATGTAACTGAGTACCTGTCGTTTAGTATTTATTTAATTTTTCTTCACAATGTGGAGCTTGAAAATGAAAGTTATCTAAATTAACATTGTATTTAATACCTAGAGCCTTGAAAATATTCTCCTTATTTAAATCTACCTCATCAAAGAATTTACGGTCATTAGGGATACTCTCCAGGACAGAAGGTAAGTTTGAGCACCACTTATGCAAAGTAAAATTACCTAATCTAAGTAGGTCTATCAATTGATCTCTTAGTAAGTAAAGTTGCTCCATTGTATCACAACCTGATAGGACATCATCAACATATGTATTCTTAAGAATAGCATTCGCGGCGAAGGGGTACTTATCAGCATACCTATTTGCTAGTTCTACCAAGCATTGGGTGGCCAAAAAGGTGGAGGATTTCAATCCATAAGTAATTGTCTGCAATTGCAGGCAAGTTATTGGTTTGTTCGGATCATCTCTCCACAAGATATTCTGCAGACACCTGTGGTCAGCATTAACAAAAACACATCGAAACATTTTTTCAATGTCACATATTAAAATATATAAATATGTGCGAAACAACAAAAGGATATCAAAAAGCTCACCCTGTACCACTGGTCCGTTCAGCATGACATCATTTAATGAGATTTTACTTTTAGATTTCATGCTACCATCAAAAACCGTTCGCAACTTCGTGGTCTGCTTTCCTCGTTGAATACAGCGTGATGTGCTAGAAAGTAAACAGATCCACTATAAATATCATAAAAATTAATATCCACCTGCTTAGCATGTCCCATCGCTACATACAGATCAATGAACTTCTTGTACTGCTCAAACAATACATTATTTTGTTTAAACTTTCTTTCCAAAGATAAAAATCTTTGCCAAGCTACTGAGAAAGAATCCCCAAGTTGTAAGTTATTAACAGGGGAAACCAGAGGTAAATCAACATAAAATATGTTATCTATTAACTTTACAGACCTTTTAAAAACAGCCTCTGCTATCTGACACTCATTTGTGAGTGTAGTTACAGGCTCAGGAAAACTTTCAGACAGCCAAAACTTTTCCATCACATTTTCTAATTTTGTGTTATCACATACAACCATATTTGATACATTATTAGAGTAAGAACTTGGATTGTTCACACACACCTTGCCAGCAACCACATACCCAAATACTGTATTCTGCAGTATAGGCCCATTTAAAATCTTAATACAGCCACCCAACAAGGAATCAAAATAAATATCTGCTCCTAACAATATTGATATGTCTAAAGGAATGTTAAAACTCTTGTCTGAAAGCTGAATATAATTAGGGAAAGGAGAATGCCCAAAAATGTATGGGCAAAATACCCAGAGTCGATTAAAAAAAACGTATGTGGGTTAAAAGGGCATTAATTGTTGCTATTAAATATAAAGTTACTGTCTAAAAAAAATATCCCCATTATTGGATTTTTTGTGTTTAATATTTAATAATAATGATATTTTGCTTTTTTCATGTACATACATAAAGTTGGTTAGCAGTATATAGTATACAGAAAAGCACACACGTAAAAACGCTTAAATAGATATTTATTACAAAAAATACATCGCTGTTACAAATTATCTGTCAGTCTCGGAAAGTCTGAGATCTCAGGGGTGATTTGCCTCTAATGTTGTAAACTCTATACTTTGCCGGTTCATATTATGTTAATCTACATCTAACACCGGGTATGGTTTTTTTTTTTAATTCTTTATTTGCATTAACGAGAGCTTCTGTGATTCTAAATTCATTACATTCGTCGCTGTTTTGTTCGGACCATTTTCAATAGTCGCGACTTATTAGCACTCTCAGTGCTTAACTGACTTCCGTTAAATTGTTTAGATGGTAGAATATGTGCAACATAACCGCATGGTACACTACCTATCTCTTTTTAACCACAGGAAACTCGTTATTCGACGCTTACAATGTTGCCGCTTTGTGCACGCTGTGACGCTTAATATTATGGTGATTATTTTGTGAGAAACTAATTTCACATTTGATACCTACCATGTATGCCTGACAATCCTACATATATGGTTTTTAAATCGACGTTGGGTTTTTTTTGGGCATTCTCCTTTAACTATGAAATATCAATAAACTTTTGTGGCAAAGGTGTGGTAATAGATTCCACAACATGACAATTGATATCAAATTTAATGTTCTCATGTTGACATGACCTTATGCAAAAACTAACAGTTTTATTCATTCTAGTGGGCTTGTTGCCTATTCCAATGATGTTGGTGTCTTGCAAAGTGGCTTTCAATCCTAATTTTTGTATCAAAGAGTTGGTTACAAAGGAGGTTTGGCTGCCACTATCAAGCAATGCACGTACATGAATGGCACGACCATACTTGTCAGTGACCTGTACCATGACAGTAGGCAATAAAACATTGCACTGTAAAATATTATTATCATTGGAAAATAATGAGACTGGAGTCTCCTCTTGTTTTTCTTCACAGTGCAACAATGTATTGTGGGAGCTTTTACAAAGCTTACATTTAAATTTAAATTTGCAGACATTGTCAGCATGCGCTCGCAAACAAGTGGAGCATAACTTATTATCCCTAACAAAGGACAGACGAGACTCTACAGGCACCATTTTAAATTTGGGGCAATTAAAAATTGCATGACCTTTCTTATCACAAAACTTACACATATCATGGGATTGTGTAGAAATATTTGTAACCCGCATGGCAGATTTTGACTTATTATTATCAGAAAAAATATTTTTATTGGAAATAGTATCCTCTAGCGCCATTGCACGCTTTTCTAAAAAGGTGAGGAACTCCAAAATTGTTGGCAAATTATCTTGATTTCGATCAAGTTGGAATGCTCGATTTGTGTATGAATCCAATTTTCTATACAGTACACAAATCAAGAGACGATCCCAGTTATCAACTGGCTCATCCAAATTTTTTAATGCATGTAACTGTTGGTTTACTTGTGAAACAAAGGTCCGTATAGCAGCTGCTGTTCCTTTTTGCATTGTTGGAATGTCCAAAAGTAAGTTTATATGATTACAAATTAATCGGGTTTTATTATCATATCGCTTATTGAGCAATACTAAAGCTTCCTGATATGACTTGTTTACAAGTGGCAAGTTCACAATCACGGACAAAGCTTCCTCTAACAGATATTTCCGCAAATAAAACAACTTTTGGACATCCGTCAATGACGCATTTTGATCAATTACAGCTGTGAATAATTCATAGAATGGTTTGAACTTAGTCAAGTCTTTACCATCAAATGTTGGAATTTCCACATTTGGTAATTTTGAAGAAGAAGAAAAACAATTACTACTAGACTGTAATGATATTGAATTAGATATTACCTTAATATTCTCATTTAACTTAGCCAGGACGTAAAAATATCTTTGTTCATAAATACCGACATCTTCGGCATTTTCTTCGTCAAGAACTAATATATCTAATAGCACACTTTCATATTGTTTAAATGCAGAAACCAGCTTATCCTTACGTGCTTCCAGAAGGTCTAAGGAGGCGGACGCTATAGCCATAGAATCATTCACAAAGTTTTCGAATCTAGTTAGCGTAGCCTTACATTGTGAACGACACAGTTTAAGCCTTTTAATTTCCGCCATTATGCCGCACTGATATATAGAATCGATACCGCATAAAACACTAACCCGCACTTTAAGAACCTATTTTTGAGAAATATTCACCACAACAAAAGTTTTAAAAGTTGTTTACTTCGAAAAGGTGTCAAATTTTAATGCTTGTCAAAATCAAATGACAGTTCATTGATTGTCAAAATCAAATGACAGAGATGCAGTACTGCCAACGTAAGCACGTCTGGCGTTATTTTTCTCTTTAGGCTGGTAGGATTGTTGAAATAAAATCAGCGGCAAATTCCAAAATATTTTCCAGCAACTTCTCCACTTGGGTATGCTGGTGATGCTCGATGGCGCAAATTTTGCACCCTCCTTCGATTACAAACTGTACCTATCACCCAATTTGGGTGGGGATTCCAACGCGCCGCGCGCCGTCGACATTGTCGACAGACTACCGCAGGCAAACACTAGAAAAAAAATCCATAGGTCGCTGGTTCATATCCGGCTCGAAGGACCACAAACAGCATGTAGGAAATAAAATGCTGTTGAAAATTGTAAAAATAACTAATTTATTAAATTAGTTTAAATGGGAGCACAATGTACTCGTTACAAGGAAAACACTTGAACAACAAAAAATAAAAAATAAACTAATTTAGGCCAAAGACGAAACTAGTGGCCAGGAATAATCAAACAATTATATGTTCATGTAGGTTGTACTGAACAGTGGGGTTTTATGAAAAAACTACTGCATCAATCAATTACGAATAAAGTTTATTATCATCTTCGACAATTGAGCTTTGTCGGAACGAGCTTTGTTTTTTAGATTTTATACTTCTTTTATTACTTATTTACGCCCAAAGTTGCGTTAAAATTAGCAGGAAAAAGGAATCTTTGTTGGCTCATCATAACTTTTTAATGCCTTTGTTTTTTACTATTCTGCTTCTGTACAGACAAAATTAATAATAAGACAAAACGATATCATGTTTTACTTTAGATGTACAATGTGTAACAGTGGAGTAAAACCCCCCCGAAATTTGTATGGAAAAAGTATCGACTAGTTGCGCCTTAAGGATTTTTTATATATTTTTTTTATAATTTTAAAAAACATACTTTTGAAATTATTTAAGAAAATAGATGAAAAATGACCATTCCCCCCTTATCTCCGAAACTACTCAGCTTAAAATTTTGATAAAAATATAGAAAATAGTTCTTTACCTATAGATTACAGGAAAACTTATAAGAAGTCTGTGATCTTAAAATAACATGGTAAATCACTCAATATTGTGCGTACAAACTTACATTTGCAGTTGGAATGTATGGGGATCATGTTTTTAACTACAATAACATTGTAGTTAAAAACATGATCCCCATACAGTTTGTTTTTGGGATAAATTCATCCCAACTACGGAGCCCTTCATTGTGCGTGTTCCGACACGCACTTGGCCGGTTATTTTGTGCTTTGTTTTGTGATTATAATTCTAGATCTGTTTTGTTTAATTTACCTACTCTAGTTAATTATGTTTTCATAAGCACGTGTTTCTGTGACATTTATTTTTTTTTTCTTTCTAACAGGACTCCGTTCCAATGACCTACTCACAATGACGACATACGCCCGTGCTGCCCGTCGAATGCTCTCCAAGGAACAGAACCCGCCTATCACTCCATTGGTAACTGCTGGAGTCATCAAACCTTTGGTCGATGCGCTGGACAGAGATGACTGGTGAGTAGACCATCCCTTCATCCCTACAAAGTCTCATGATCATCGCCTTTAGTGCTGGAAATAATATGTCCGTCCAATCGCACGACATTTCGCATGAACCTCGGCTTACTTTATGCAGCTGTCAGCCTTTAGCAGGTCACTGCTGGACACTTAAGTTACTCCAATGGCACGACAATTTAGCTCGACGCCCGGCTAGGCTAGATAGTTTGAAAGTAGACCACCCCATACCAGGTCTTTGGGAGAAAACAGTCCACAGCTGTATATAGGCCTCGCCATTTAACTTGATTCTCGGTCAGTCTCCTCCAGCTGCTACCAGCCACCCTGCGAAGATTGTCACTCCTATCTAGCCCGAAGTCTTCCTATGTTAGGTACTCTTGCTGAGAACACATCTACCCCAGCAGTTATTGGTTCTACAGCTAATATAGCCAGCTCATTGCCACATCAGGTTATGCCAACTACTCAGGGTCACCTCTTATCGGATTCTATCCCTCCAAAAGACTCCAAGCATAGTTCTTTCCAAAGTAGAGATACCAAACCTTTGGTAGAAGCCTTGTATGATAAATAAATCTCCCAACCCCCCTCTCTCCCCCTCCACCTCTTTATCCCCCCCTCTCTTTCCCTATTTGTTGTAAGTTTTATTTTATTTTAAATAAGCAATTTAATTTTTTACATTGTGTTCACATATAGAAGCAACAAGGATAATGTACCCAGGATTTTGTAATATCTTGATTTAAAAGAGTGTCCTTGGAGTTTCTTGCCTGTTCTTCTCCATAGAGATCTACGTTTTGGAATGGGCAAATAGCTTCAACTTTCTGACTAACTGACCGACTCTTTGACAATTCCTAAGTGCCTGTAATAGGTTTAATTGAAATAAATGTTTTGAGTTTGAGTTCCTGGCTCAGCAGTAAGCAGTTTGGGTTCAAAAAATCATAAAAGATATTATTCGAAGCCTTGTAACTGCTTTTAAATTACAGCGCTGATCTACAGTTTGAAGCATCCTGGGCCATCACCAATATTGCTTCAGGAACCCATGAACAGACCATGGCAGTTGTTGATGTAAGTCAGAAACAGATATACAGGGTCAAATTAAATTAGCTAGCGATACTTCGCAGAAGTGATGGATATCGATATCTAAACATGATGAAACAAAAAATAAATTAGTTTTGTGTTTTTTTTGTTGGGGTCATCGACCGCAGTTAGTGTAGTCACTTGACATATCAGTTAAAAAAACAGTTTTTTTTTTGTGTAAGCTTCACAGACGTGGTTGGTATCGATACCTAAACACAATAAAAC
The DNA here is from genome assembly GCA_948098905.1 of Tiliacea aurago. Lineage (NCBI taxonomy): Eukaryota > Metazoa > Arthropoda > Insecta > Lepidoptera > Noctuidae > Tiliacea > Tiliacea aurago. The sequence continues at coordinate 2,592,590 of OX402605.1, forward strand.
AGATCTCAACTGATACTTCAAGTGACAACACTACCAGCTGTCGTTGACCCCCCAAAAATTAAATCTTATTTTTTTTGTCCAATTTGTCCAATCAAAAATGCTTAGGATTATAACTAATGCACCATGGTACATGAGTAATGATAGCTTACATCGGGATTTAAAAATACCGAAGGTGAAAGAACGAATTACGCAAGCAGTCAGTGCCTACAGGAATAGAATTACTACTCATCCTAATAAACTGGCATCAAACTTAATGAAAACCAGGACATTCAAGATGCTTAAAAGACAAACCACACAAGACCTGATACAATGACAACTGACACAACATAAAACGGATTGATGTGGATGCACCACTAGGCGCATACCAAGCATGACTAACAAAAGCATATCACAAACGATGCTGAATGTCAGTAATGGATAGATTGCATTATTAATTATTTTTTTGTCGTGTTTAGATATACATACCCATAACGTCTCCTGAGACTTGCTAGCTATTTTAATATGACCCTGTATATGTATAATGTTGTATTTTTTTATGTGTAATTATTCTACTACATAGAAATTACATTTTATTTTTTATAGCAAACATTTCATTATTTTTTGTGCCAATTTACTAAAAAATTATTTCAATTCAGGTTGGCATCCAAGTCCAGGGCTTGAAACCAGTTAATTTTTATTTCCAAAGATACAAATTATTTTTGAAACAATTGATATTAGCTTTAAAGATTGCTTCATCACATTAAGTTCAACATTGATTTTGTAACAAAATATAAAATAATTAACTAAATATGTTCGAAAACCTTGCCTTGCGAAACAATTTGCAATGTAACTTTAACCGTTATTATAAATAACGGTTAAAGTTACATTGCAAATTAACCGGTTTACAAACCCTGACCAAGTCAACCATTTTTTAAGAAAAAACTAACAAACACTCCTACGATGGAATGCAGTTACCGCCGCAGAAAGGCTCCCCAATACCCACATGTTTTGCTATGTTGACTTATTTACCAAACTATTATTACCAACTAATTCATAATGTATGTCTGGTAATATGAGCGTTTACACCTTACAGCATTTCATATAAACTTTCAAGCCCTTTATTTTTCTAAATGACTGAACCGATTTTAATGAAACTTCATAGGCATAAGCAGGATACAAAGGTCTCACTTGCCAGTATACTATAGTAGTCTTTGGGGCTCACTAAGCGTTTCCAAATGTCTGTCATGTTTTATAATGCGCACAGCAAAAGAGTGGAACTCTCTGCCTGCGTCTGTGTTTCCGAACGCATACAACCCTAATCTCTTCAAAGTTAGAGTGAACAAGCTCCTTCTGGGTAAGCTCACTCCATCGTCGACTTTGTCTCTGTCACCTCTGCCCTAGACTAAGGTCAAGAGCAAACCCATCCTAAATAATAAAAAAAAAGTTAGTAAAGAACATTTCCGAAAAATAGTGTTACAGTCAAATTAGACCGATTTTAAATGTTCCATAGAAACAGAGATTTCCAGTTATCTGTTTTTAAATAAGACATTTTGAAAATGTTCTTTACTAACTTTTTAGATCTTTGGGGGAGGCCTCTGTCCAGCAGTGGACATCTTTCGGCTGAAATAATGAAGACCATGTTATTAAAGCAAGAATTTATGTCGTATATAGGGCGGAGCAATCCCAAAGCTAGTAGCCCTGCTAGCTCACGGCGGTGTAGTCGGCGAACAAAGCGCGTGGGCGCTTGGCAACATCGCGGGCGACGGGCCCGAGACACGCGACGCTGTGCTGGCGCACGGAGCCCTGGCCGTGCTGCTGCCGCTGTGCACGCTGGGCACGCCCGCCGGCCAGCTCAGGACTGCGGTGTGGACCTACAGCAACTTCTGCAGGTCAAACTAGTTTTTTTAGGGTTCCGTACCCAAAGAGTAAAACGGGAACTCTATTACTAAGGCTCCGCCGTCTGTCTGTCCGTCTGTCACCAGGCTGTATCTCATAAACCGTGATAGTTACAGTTGAAATTTTCACAGATGATGTATTTCCGTTGCCGCTATAACAACAAATACTAAAAAATGGAATAAAATAAATATTAAAGGGTTCGTTCGTACGCTCGATATTGGTAACGACAACAGGTAGATGCTTGAAATATTCACAGAATCTTTAGTTATATAAGAATTTTAAAAATAAATAATTAAATTATAAAACAAATATTTAAGGGGGGCTCCCATACAACAAACGTGATGTTTTTGCCGTTTTTATAGATAATGGTACGGAACCCTTCGGAACCCTTCGTGCGCGAGTCCGTCTCGCACTTAGCCGGTTTTTTTTTTGTTGGGATATTATCATATAGGTTCTCCCGCTCTAGGAGGAGCGGGAGGGCGTGTCAGACTTTAACTGACCCACCCGTGTTCCTTCAGATGCCTGTGTGCCAGGGCCACGATATCCCTTTCGGACAAACTCGCAACCCTGGCAGGCATTGGCCCTAGAAACTAGACGCCTTTTAGTCCATTAAATTTTAGAGCTTCATAGCAGATGGGCCCGATGCTGCAGCACATCAGGGATGTTCGCGAGTCGCATGTAGACCGATGCTGCAGCACATCAGGGATGTTCGCGAGTCGCATGTAGACTGTTTCTATTCGACTTTGCGAAAATGGTGTACATCCCTGGTGCGCAGGGTTCGGGCTAGCTCCAGCTGCATCCTTAGGGCATTCACGCAGAGGTTCGATTGCCAGTACCTGAAGCATTGCTGTATGATTCTCATACTGAGTAGTCCAAGTCTGTAGTATGTCTATGGTTGTGGTCTTAATAATTGTTTTTAATTTTGTAATTTTTTTGTGCATTTAATTATCATCCTTGTGTTGGTCAAAAGAAACTTTTTTTTAGGGTTCCGTACCTCAAAATAAAAAAACGGAACCCATATAGGATCACTCGTGTTTGTCTGTTCGTCAGCCACTGCCTATTTGCTCCGATTAAGTTGAAATTTGGTACACATAAGGAGTTTTGTGACTCAAACACGGACGGTTAACGTAATTAAATTTTGGGGGCAAATTAGAAAATGAAAAAAAAAAACAATCTGTACGTGCGACACATCAAATGACAGGGCTTGTTCTAAGGATTTCAGTTCTTTTTTTTTATAAATTTAAACTCAACTCAACTCAAAGCATTTATTTCAAATAAACCTATTATAGGCACTTTTGAATTGTCAAGGGGTCAGTCAGTCAGATGAAGCTGACATTCCAAAGCGTAGTAGGTTCCTATGGAGAAGAACGGGCAAGAAACTCCACGGACACTCTTTTAAATCAAAATATTGTTACATAGTATTGGTTACATAATTTATGTTGAAATTATACATGTGAGAACAATGTAGAAAGACGTGAACGTTAAAAGCGTCCGTAATAAACATATAAAAAACAACTAAAATACTAAGTTAAACTAAGCCGTGGCAGCTAAGAAATGACCAGTCCCTACTGACGGCGCCCGTTCACGAACATGACGCGTGGGTCAGCACCATTTAGCTCAACCATTTTGAAGGGAACTTAATGATCCAACACACACGCCACCATCAGCTAGACATTTTAGTGAACATGACACTCTCAGCCGCCATGGCACATTCAAGTAAAATAAATACTTTAAGAATTATTAACGAAAATAGATGAAAATTGACCATCCCACCTTGAATTATCTACGAAACTACTGAGCCTAAAATTATGAAAAAATTACTGTAAATAGTTCTTTACTTACAGATTACAGGAAAACCTATAAGAAGTCTATGATCTTAAAATAACATAGTAAATCTTTCAATATTGTGCGTACAATCATTTTTTCATGTTCAGTGAATCGAATTCGCAAGAATAACTGCATACCATTTAATTTATAAAATAAGTATACGTATAATTTAACAAACTTAACATTAATGTATGAGGGAACATGTTTTTCAATTGCAAATGTTAAGTTTGTTCGTAGGATAATTTATCCCTACTACGGAACTCTTCATTGGACGTGGTCCGACACGCGCTTGGCCGGTTTTATTTTTTATTTATTTATTTCACAACACGTCTATCTTAACAGGATATCCCAAAGCGATAGCGTGGTACTTAATTATACTTATACTTATTTTATAAATTAAATGGTATGCAGTTATTCTTGCGAATTCATTCACTGAACTTGAAAAAATGTCAATCCTTTCGGCGATTTCATTAAGTGTCCGTAAGTCGCGAGTAACTGGCGCTTTTAGAAGCAAGTTGCAGCTGCGGCCGTCTCCGTAGTTGTCGGGCGCACACAGATTTACCTCCTTTAATAGCGACTCCACAGTTTTCCCAATTCCCATTAGATAAAAACGAAATACTTTTTGGCTGGAGGCGCAACTCCTCGTCAAAGTGCGTATTTTGCGTACGAGTATTGACGGTAATGAAATAAAAGTTTTTTTTTTTTGTTACAGAAATAAAAACCCACTGGTGAAGTTTGATTACGTGGCTCCCGCTTTGCCGTACATATCAGATCTGTTGGAAACCACGGATCAAGATGTTTTGGGTAAGCATTTACTTTTATTTGTTTTCATTATAGAAAACAGTGATACTCAATAGTCAATACTTTATTGCATTCCATAATGTGTACATAATACAGTTGGTATTTTAAAACATAGAATCAATTATGGACCCTGTCGGGCACAGCAAAGTTAATTTTTAATAGGAGAGAGGATGAAGGCGCTTTTTGCTAAGAAAAAAAAAAATTAAATTAAAATTGTATCATTAAAATAGTATCACTTGCTTTTATGGTATTTATATTTTATATAAGTATTTATATATTTGTACAATATGTAACAAAAACCCTGTTGTTCCTTCTACCTACGTTTTAAGAATCGGTATAAATACGTAATAAAGTCATTTATAAAAACTGTTCATCAAAAATAATTAAAATAAATATTTAATTAATAATATTTGTCATGTTTAACTGATTTCTAACCTCTTTAATTCTTTGATTTTGACTTCTCGACAAGCCAATGCTTAATTTTTTAAATTATAATTCCACCAATGTTGTGCTTGTAGGTTAATGTATTCGTCCCTTAAAGGAACAACAGGGTTTTTGTTACATACTGTATAGTTGGTTGGTTGGTGATAACGGCCGTGACTTAAGAGTTCTAGGCCGTATGTTCGACACACACTATTTTGTGTAAATTATTTCATCACCACTGCTCTCAAAGCGGTGAAGGAAAACGAGAGGAAACCGCCATGTCCTAGAACCAAAAATTGTAATACATGTGACATCTACCAACCCGCACTGGGCCCGCAAAGTGGATTACGGCCCACTCCCTCTCGCTGACACGAGGCCTGTGTCCCAGCAGTGGGAACATTATAGACTCATACCCCCTTATTACAAAACAAGGTTTATCTTCAGACCAAGGTTTAAAACATGGAGCCATTATTGAATTTCGAACTTTATTCCGACTACGGTAAAGTTCCTAAACACAAAAGTGACAACTTAGTACCGAACTAAGTTTTCAGTTTTGTATAAAGAACGGTATTTCAATCACTGTTACGTTCTTATTACAAAAACTGGCTCCATGGTTTAAGCCATGTCAAAATATAAATCTTGTTTTGTAATAAGGTGGTAAGTGTTTTTGCAAGTCCGAAAAGATTAATTTGAACTTGTTTCGACGGATCATTATGTCAGTTGATACGACATCAAAATAGTTAAGTATTGTGTTGTCGACAAAAGTGACAAATTTATGAACAATTTGAACCTATGAAGCTCTACAGGCGGAGGCGACGCCGATGATATTTACGCCAAAACTTTCAGTTGGCGATCGTATTCCCGACTTTGAGTTCATGGGCTCACCCGAGAATTTGTCGAGGACTTGTGTGAGGATATAATACCTCATTTGCCTCAACACAAATACATTGACGTGGTCCGACACACACTTGGCCGGGTTTTTACTTGTTAGTTAGGTTTTTGGCAGGCCAGTCGTGTTTTTTTATTATTTCCATTACCCTTCCAGCCGACGCATGCTGGGCCCTGTCCTACCTAACCGATGGACCAAACGAGCGTATAGAAGCAGTGCAAATGACTCCTGAACTGCTCCCTCGCGTGGTCAGTCTTCTCGACCACAAGTCTGCTGCAGTACGAACGCCCGCCTTGAGAGCTGTTGGGAACATGCTCACCGGCTCCGATGAACAGGTAACTTACTGCCTACCCAACGATATAGGCTTCCAATCTAACCGGACGCAGTTGAATACCTGTGTTTTACATGGAGCGACTGCCTATCTGACTCCACAACACAGTTACTGTAAGGCGAAGGTATTGTGTCTACTATTTAACCAACTTCCAAAAATGAGGAGGTGGGGTGTGTGGTTTTTTTTTTGTAAAACTTAGGATGTCACAACGAATATACCCTTTTTTTATTATTCATATGTTCGTCTGTATGTTTATTTTTTATGTTTTTTCACCTAGTTCCGATTTGTGGACCGATTTTGTTAATTTTTTTTTGTTTGGTCCCATTGTGGTCCCGTTGCCACCAAGTTAGAATGTGATGATTCAATCATGGGGTCCCATGGAAATCGAGGGCAATCCTCAAATTTTATAGGCACACCGATAGTGATTTGAGTATTTTTTATAGTAACTCCTGCATTTGATCGCGGAAAGCACCATTTGGTGAAGTGGAACTGATGATGAAGACCACAGATGGCCACTGGAACTACTTAATAATAAGTATTTAACGGGTTGCGATTCGATTAGGTATTTTAATACGGTTGCTAAGCAATTTATGCTTGTCACAATGTATATGGTGAGTGGCAGTTCTCCTGGTTCTTACCGGGAGAACTCCTCAACAATTAACGCCCCTGCATCCGGAAAAGCAATATTCTGTAAAAGGTGATGAGCAGTTGACATTAAGCTATTGTAACTTAGATCAACTAAAAACTGACACGCTAAAAAAAGAAAAATAAACAGACAAATAAACAACCGACTTCCATAAAGTGAAAAATAACTTTAATTTCAGAAGTTGTTGGCAAAAAACTAAAATACAGCCAAAGACTACTTGATTTGGCTGCTCTAAAAGTAATAACTTGTAGTATCTTCATAAATACGAGTATTTATGGATGTGAGAGACGCGAGGGTTGTGGGTATTTTATTAAAACAAAGAAATTATAAGAATGAATAGGTATGTACATTTATTCCGTCGTCATTTCCGTCCTTTCTCTGACGGGCAAATTGCGTGGTATGCGCCCCTCAATTATTCCAGGTAGAAGGTATACCTGGAAACAAATATCTAGTTTAAGTTCGAAATTTTGCCAATATTCGTCGTCTCTTTCAATGTTTTCAAATAATATACCCTTAGTAATGCTCGCGAAGGTGGAGGTGGAATGCGTGAGGGAGAGGCTAAATTCACACCCTTACGCCCCTAGTCGTCGCGGAAGTGGCCCCGGGCGTCGGGAGTCGCAGGCTGATTCCCGGCCACCGTAGGCGCGGTCCAATTTTCACTCTGGCCAATTGCACTATGTTCAAGCTCCTTAGCTCTCGTCTTTGGTAATTCTAATTCAGAAAGAAACATTTCATTCTTTTGGAGGCATATCAGGCTCTAATTCTAGCCGATCGTAACTTTCGTCGAGTACAGTAACTTTTCGTTGTTGGCTTGATTTATTTTTTAGTCTATAATAATAGCCAAGTCATACAACAAATATAAAAAAAAAATGTTTATTGCAGAAACTTGTACAGCTTTTACAGTAAATCTTACATAGGGACCTCCTTTTAAGGGGTCAAGCCCTGGTGGCTCTCAATGAGAAACGGTTTATATTATCTTGGCAGAACCACCAGGGCTGTAAAAGATATACCTGATACCGCTCTCCAATGACAAAATTATGAAATGGTAAAAGTGGTGTACAAAAAGAAAATAGAATTTAAGCAAAAAAATTACAAGTAAAATTTCAAACTAAACAAGACATGACTTGAACTAAATTTAAATAAAAGAAAAATAAACTTAGAGGTATATCCTAAAATAGTGAGTGTGGGTGTGTGAGTGTGTGTGTTCATCAAACACTGTTAACACCGATATTTCCTATCCGACTGAGAGGCGAACGCAAAGTAAAGCGATAGTCGGTAGTGTCAGACGCGTGGGAGCGGTCCGGGCACAACCACAGACTATCCATCCACACAATGATAACTTCGTTGGTCGAGGGCAGCGCGACGACAACAGTTTCTTCAAATATCTATTTTTCAAATTCCTCGCAGGCCTCGTCCCCTCTTAACATTAATCCTCAACTTTACCATATATTTATTTCAAAATGAATGCTGCAGCTCAGCAATTTGAGGTAGCTATTACTCATATGTGACATATTTCTCAATCCTCTCCCCAGACCGACCGCTGCCTCGACGCGGGCTGCCTCGAGCACATCACAACGCTCCTCCGCTGCGGCAAGGCGTCGCTCATGAAGGAGGCCGCGTGGGCCGTCAGCAACATCCTGGCGGGCACGCACGCGCAGATCCAGCGCGCGCTGGCCGCGGGCGTGCTGCAGCATCTGCTGCACGTGCTCGCTGCTGAGGACATCAAGTGAGTTGCTCGACCACTAGAATAAGGCATCCACTAAAGTGGCCTATAGGATAAGTGAGCTGAAGTGGCTATGAGCCCGCCATATTAAGCTAGACACGCACTTATGCGACCACGACTGCGCACGTCCAGGACCGTTTTTGCCATTTTTTTTTTAATCTTGCCCCACACTAGGAATTTCTCCTGTATTGTGGGTGCGTTTACAAACATAGAAACTCACATACACAAACAGCCAGACCCGGAACAACTACTTGTAGGTCATACAAATATTTGTTCCGTGCGGGAATCGAAGCCGCGACACGCAGTGCAGCAGTCAATCGCTTAACCACTGCTTCAACCGTGTCGACAAAAGGTCCATTGGCCATTCTGGGCAAGTGCCCAGGGCCCCGTCATCCATGCGGCCCCCTAGTTCCTGCCAGCGTCGTAGTTAGAGGCTCTCAAAAGAAAAGCTAAGTAAAACTCAGACGAAGTGCAAATATTTCGAGCTCGCTCATAGATACGTCCTACGTTTTCTTAGTTTCGAAACTTTTCTGCATAAGCCGACAAAGTAACTGCTATATCTGTTTGAACGGTCAAAAGAAATTTGAAGCGGGGTGCTATAAATTTCGAGCTCATTCTTGCATCCTGCATTCTCGATATGCTCAAGTGTGCTCCTATAGATTACAGACGGCCCTGCATACGGCTTTTAAAAACATGAATCTAGTAAAGAAACAGGCATACCTTTAGCGATAGTGATCTGTCCTACAATTCCCCAAAAATTACTAGGTTTCTTCCGCGGCTTCGCCCCTATCTAGCTATAGCTACCGTGCATTTTTCCAGGATAAAATGTAACCCTAATAAAGAACATTTAAGCGCCTGGGAGGAAGCACAAGACGCCATTGGAATCTTTTGTGTCCTCTCGAAGGCGTTGTTTATACTAATCCCGAAAAGGGGTCATTTTACTCATCATTTTGAACTATTTTTTCTATGGGACCAACCTTGAAATGGCGATAAAAAAAATCTGCCATCTCCTCACGCCCTTTATTTCGATAGACATAGTCATGGTACTAACTCTTTTTTCTTCAAGACTAGCAGTTTACTGTTCGGTTTGGAGGTAACTTTGTAATTTTTTTCTGTCGAGAAAATTTTATGGAATCGTGTTTTTGTCAAACATAGTAACTTTACATTTATCCTCAAATTTACCATATATTTATATCAAAATTAATACTGCTGTATTTTCGATATAACAGAGGATCATGCTAAACAATTTGAGGTATTGTAGACTCTTAACCATCGTGCGACCTGGACGAGTCGATAGACATCTCATGTATTAAAATCCATCCGGCCGGTAAAATCCCATATACAAAGATACGCATGAAAAATATAACCCTGTCTTTGCTGCTGTTAGTCGGAAAATAAAAATAGCTCTCAACATCATTTTCTCACCCACAGATGCCAAAAAGAAGCAGCTTGGGCGATCACAAACCTCTGCCTCGGAGGTACTCCTGAACAGCTGGACGCTCTCATCACAGCCGGTTTTCTGGAGCCCTACTGCCAACTACTCAGTGCTCCTGACCATAGAGCTATCTCTGTAGTGTTGGATGGACTTACTAACTTACTACAGGTAAGCATATTAGCAATAATGTCGTGATGGAGATTCTAGTTTCAAATCTGGACCAATGTGACTTTAAAAAAAAAAGAAAGAAAGATAATACATTTATTTAGCACAGACTAAAAGGCACACAATCTATTATACAGCAGATAAAAAAATATGGAGGGCACACGAAGGGTTCCGTACACGAAGATTTACTAGAGAATGGGCAGCAGCGTTCTCTATGCATTTTTAACCGACTTCCAAAAAGGAGGAGGTTATATGTTAGGTTTAAAGATATTTATTCTCAAAAAAGACACGAAAGTCACTTACATAAGAACAATCCTTAGCATAAATTATTGATATAAAGTTCGTCACAGACGTCACGGTAGCAAATAAGATACACCCATCCAATGCATTCACCTTTTATTAAGGAATGGTGTTATTTGTGATTAAATATTCAGATAACTGAGTTTTGAATGCATTGAATGAGCGTAACCTTTTTATACATGACGATATGTTCGACTGTATGTTTTTTTTTTTTTTATGTTCATCGATTTGCCGTCAATTAAGGACCTATTTTGAATATTCTTTTTTTTTAATCCACATTGTGATCGCCAATCCGCCAAGCGTGGCGATTATGGCAAATCCCCCCTTTTTTGGGGGAGGCCTGCGTCCAGCAGTGGACTTCTTTCCGCTGAAATGATCATTATGACACGAAGACTGCCAAACGGAACCCTATAACTAAGCCTCCGCTGTCCGTCCGACAATGTATCTGTCAGCGGGCTGTATCTCATGGTCCGTCATAGGTAGACAGTTGACATTTATATATTTTTTTATGTAGATTAATATTTATAAGTTATAAAAAAAAAATAACCGACTTCCAAAAAAACAATACAAAGTGAAAAATAACTTTAATTTCGGAAGTCGGTGTCTTTGGATCTGTATTTTAGTTTTATGCCACCGACTTCCGAAATTAAAGTTATTTTTCACTTTGTAGTGTTTTTTTTGGAAGCCGGTTATTTTTTTTTTTTTGTAAAAAGTTTTTTATTTTTCACTTTTTAGTGCCGATAAAGAATTTTCCAAATCGGTTCGTAAATGACGGGAATTATGCGCGAAAAAAAAACCCAATGCAGAGTAAACGAAAAGATCGTTAATGTAGACAACGTAGATTACATTTTTAGATTTTTGTTGATTTTTCAAAAACCGCTTGTCCGATTTCGATAAAATTTTCATGGGACCATTTGGGAAGTATACCCATCCCAACAAAAAAATATTTTTTCTAATCGGTTGGCAAGCGACGGAGTTATGCGCGAACAAACATAAAAATACAAACATCTGAATTGAGAACCTCCTCCTTTTTTAGAAGTCGGTTAAAAAATTAAAGGGGGTCGTATAATGAACTTTTGATTTTGAAATGTTTTATTTTTCTTAGCCTGGTATTCAGGGACCGTACAATCCCGGTTAAGAGTTAAGCCTTTCGAAGGGGTAACCCATTCAAGGGGTTACCTTTATCATGATGTACCCCATTGAAAGGGTTTTATACTAGAAACCCATTGAATGGGTTTTACACTTAAAACCCAGTGAAAGGGTTACATGATAACCCATTCAATGGGTTCTATACCTACTTGAAACCCAGTAACATGAAAAAATCATAATATTATGTTATTTCGATATCCGCCCAGCACGCGTAGCATGACCAATTCTATCTCTATTCTACCCAGGGACCATTTTGGTTACCATTTTAGAAAAACCCTATCGAAAACCCTTTCTATGGAAAGGATTTTTCTAAGCAGTTAATTAAAAACCCATGGGGTAATTTTGAATGGCTTAAATTAAGCCGTTCAAAAGGGTTACCCACACTGTATGGGTTTTTATCGAATACCCTTTCAACTGGTTACCAAAATTTAATTTAAGCCGTTCATAAGGGTTACCCATATCGTATGGGTTTTTGTTTAACCGCTTAGAAAAACCCTATCAAAAACCCTTTCAATGAGTAAACAAAATAGTCCCTGATTAAAATGTGATTCGCGACCGTAACAAATAATATGACTTTACAGAATTATAATGATTAAAATCATTAATACATCTCTCTTAGTTAGACTTATTCCCCAATGTCATGATTTCATAAAAAAGTTTTCAATATATGGTTGTAGGGTTGCTTTCAAGGTTTCATTGTAATGTGCGTTTTGTTTGTGCAGAATCAATATTTTTTTTTTCTATCTTTTTCTTGTCTTTCAATGGAACAAATCTAACTTAGAGAGATGTATTAATGATTCTAATTCTGTAAATACATGTATGTTATAGTCGCGAATCATATTTTGATCAAGATACCTGAAACTGACCTGCAAATTACAAAAAACGGAAGAAAATTTGAATTTCGCGGATTCACCTTAAGCTGTTGTTACTACCTTCAAAATGTTCTATACTATTTCGTTCATTTGTTTTCATATTGTTACAGGCGGCTGTGAAATACGGTCAAGTGGAAGCTCTGTGCCTGAGACTGGAAGAAATCGGCGCTTTGGACCAGATTGAAGCCCTTCAGCAACATGAAAATGAACAGGTATGCAGCACAACCATTTCTGAGAGTAGTACAGTTTTACCCAATTGATAAGGCGCGTCGTGAATCTTCGTTCGCACAGAAAAGAAAGTATGGCCCCGAAGATTAACGAAAGAATGCTTAAAACTTACAATCAACCTTAGGTCACTATTATAAGGTTCATAATACACTGGAGCTGCTAGCGTGCACTCGATCAGAAGTATGGCGGCTGACAAACATGCCACGCGGCGCGCGCTAACATGGCGGCAGCTGCCGACCAATAGCGGTACAGGAAAAAGAACCGCGGTGCGTGGAGCGTGCCGATTGGTCAATAGCATTTCCCGCACTTTTAAAATTCACCTTCTGCGCAGGTACATCGGTAAGCCATATCAATTGGGTACTACTGTACATTCCTTTCACAGTTTCCATTTTCTGAGTACGTCTTTTATTGACTTGAATGTGCCCTGGCGGCTGAGAGTGTCATACTCACTCAAATGTCTAGCTGATGGTGGCGTGGGTGTTGGATCATTAAGTTCCCTTCAAAATGGTGCTGAGCCATGCGTCATGTTCGTGAACGGGCGCCGTCAGTAGGGACTACTCATTTCTTAGCTGCCACAGCTTATTTTAACTTAGTATTTTAGTTGCTTTTTATATTTTTATTACGGACGCTTTTAACGTGCACGTCTTTCTACATTGTTCTCACATGTATAATTTCAACATAAATGATGTAACCTATACTATGTAACAATATTTTGATTTAAAAGAGTGTCCGTGGAGTTTCTTGCCCATTCTTCTCCATAGGAACCTACTACGCTTTGGAATGGGCAACTAGCTTCATCTCTCTGACTGACCGACCCCTTGACAATTCCAAAAGTGCCTGTAATAGGTTTATTTGAAATAAATGCTTTGAGTTTGAGTAATTTTGCCCTCTGACGGCAACAACACAACAGAAACCTTATTTCAACGAGAATAAAGAACATTGTGATTTGGACAGACTTATAGACATATGAGCAACAGGGTGTAAGGGAGGATCCTCCGACCAGACGGGTGTTGTGTCTGTGTTTCAATACTGTATCATGAAAAATCACAAAGTTATAAAGTTGTTATGTTACCGGGTTGTCCGTACAAACACATGCTAACGGCGCCCCCGCGCCTCCAGGGGCGTCTTGCGGTCATTGATAATAATTTGGCAGTAGGTACCTAACCGTACGGCGATTGTATTGTAAGTAATTGAATGGTGATAACATTTTCCATCACACTTAAATATTTTTGGGACAAAATATAACACGGTGTAAACATTATTGAAATCGATTCAGTTCCTTATTCTGAACAAACTATATTCAGGTTTCGCATAATACTAAAAATAATGTTTCCAATCTTATTATTATATATATTATATTATAATACCAAATTTCTAATCTTATTTCAAATGGAGTATACCTCCATTTCAAATGGAGTATACCTCCATTTCAAATGGAATATACCTCCATTTCAAATGGAGTATACCTCCATTTGAAATAAGATTAGAAATTTGGTAAACATGACGTAAAAAAAGAACGCAAATATGAAAAGAACAAGTTGAGGAAAAATATGCGTCACGTTCACGCATACAGCCATCGCTCAGCATAATGCTGCGACCCTATGCGAGACAGAGCACCAGCGCTGGTTTTCAGCAACTGCCGGCTTGACAGTCAGTTAAGGCTGATTCGATGATTCGAAGCTGATGATGAGTCGCACAACTATCAAATGTTCAGCATTTTTTTACAATATTACACAATAAGAAAAGTAGCATGCTTTAAAATCATTGAGTAAATAGAAATAAATTTGTACGTAATAATACAAAAATGTAGGTTATAATCGATTATCATTAAAATTTAACACTTAATCTTTAGATAAATAATATCACATTTTAGTGATATACGTCAATACAAATTGTACAGTTAAAAAAACAACTAAATTATACCGATACCAATACAATTACCTACTTTGAAGAAAATACAGAACAACAATAATTGGCATCATTCAATATTCAATAAAAATAAGTAAATAATAATGTCACAGATTAAAATAATATTAAAAATTTAATTTAATTTAAATAAGTAATAATAAACAAATAAATGTCTAAAATAGTCATCCCGTTTTGAAGTCATCATTAAAAAGTCTTTCAATGTGCATTTATCCACCAGTAGTTTTCTGAGCCGTTTAATAAATATTTTATAATTTTTTTGTCATTTATTGATATCTGCCTTAGACACTAAAATATTTACTCATACTTTATTATCTCATTGTTTTCCACAGATATACAAAAAAGTGCTACACATCTTGGACAATTATTTCGCGGAGCAAGAAGACCCGAACGCACAGCCCACGCAGACCGAAGAAGAATTTCAATTCGGGACAGCAAGCAACCAGGATATCAACTTTTAGTAACTTATCGAATTATCATACTTAGAATGCAATATCGTCATCCTTCTCCTCAACATCTGCTGAGCCTTTTCCTAACTATGCTGGGGTCGGCTTCCAGTCTCACCATATGCATCAGAACACCAGAATCTCAATTGCACATTAAATTATTTCATACATTCAGATCATTCTGTTAGATGGAGTAGTATTGTATGTTATAATGCAGGCCTCCCCGCGATCAGTATACTTTAAAGAGATAACATCTATTAGAACTGCAAGGTGATATTAAAATGGCTACCGAAACTCCGCAGATATTCGCCTTGTAGTACACACGGCTACACATCAAGCTATAAATTTCCAGTACGGTACGGTAGTACGGAAATCCTATACAATGCGAGATCAGCCTAAACTGGGTTTTTATAGTTTTATATGTAGCCGTGTGTACATAGCCATTTCGATAACAGGGGGGGGCCTAAAATGGACGCTTTGGCAGAATCATAATATGATCTGCGTACAATTCATATCCCGCAATTCATCTGTTATTTGACATTAGACTTCAGTATAGCAATTCATAATTTGTGGACCATTTTACGAAACTGTCAAACAGATGAATTGCGGGATATGAATTGTAGGCAGATCATAATTATTATGATTCTGCCAAAGCGTCCATTTTAGGCCCCCTGTACACATGTTCACAGTATTTCTAAGATTGTTTTACAAATCAAGCTGGCCTTGATAATTTAGTTAAGGATAACTTAATTAGCCATATTAATTAGTGAAATTTTAACTGATAGACGAAAATCAAAGGCTGAAAATCATTTATGCCCGTTTTCTCTAACACAAGGCGATATTTAAATGGAATGCCTAAACAAAAGCGCTCTGTTGGATTACCAACGCTAGGATCAGTGCGGAGAGTTGAAAATCCAACGCGCAACGTTTAGGTTTTGTTTAGTGTTAGTGGAAATAGGCATTAGGGACCAATTCTTAGGTATATGATTGCATTTCTAATAAAAAATATGGGTTTTTTGCATTTAATCTTAGAAAATCAGCAAACTGTCTTACACAATCAGCCTATAATGTTCCCCACTGCTGGGGCACAGGCCTCCTTACGGTGAGAGGGGGTGGGCCGTAATCCACCACGCGGGCCCAGTGCGGGTTGGTAGGGCCTGTGTAGCTAAACTGTCATATCAACCAATATTTGTTAACATAAAAGCAATTTTTCGTAATTAAAAACGTTAAAAATCTAGTTGCTATCTCATTTCTGCGACAAATAATGTCAAAATGGGAAAGGCCGGTCAAAGCTATTTGTAGATGGCGTCACCATAGCTAGTCCCTCCGACCTATACTAAATCACCGCCTTTGCTGCGGTGGGGCAACACAGGCTTGTAATAATTTGTCCCCTGTGATTTTCTATTAAGAGCAGTTTTTATACATATTTTTAGAGATTTTTATTTGTCTAATAATCAATCTTCGAGCTTATCAGAACTGATTATAATAATTGTTGTTGGAAGTTTTGTTTTAAATAATAAATGTGTTATTTTTCGTAATATTTGTGGTTTTATTAAAAGGTGAATCCGTAGCTGTAGCCCGCAAAATTTAAATTTTCTTCCGTAGAAGTTTTTTTTTAAATAATATTTTAATGGCCTGGTTGCTGGGACCTTTTAGACAAGTCTTTATTTAGTTACAAAACTGGTATTGATGAAAGAATTGTATTCAGTGCATGATGATGATGGGGAGGATATCATCATCATGCATTGAATATAATTCTTTCATTCTTTTCCGGGTCCCCCGGTTTCAGTAAAGATTACACGGCACTGACCTGAGACCACACGCGGACTTCTTGAGAGAATTTGAAGCGATGTTGTGAAATTTTACTTCAAAAGGGGACAAGCTCCCCGCTCCTTGCTCCCCGTCACTCCGCTATGTGCTAAACGCTAAATACATCAGTAATAAAGTAAAATTTCGCGTGCGCTCTTTGATCGTGTTCGAGCACGAAACTAAATAGCGTAAGTCTCAATTTATTCTTATTTCGTTGATAACAAAAGTTGAGATTTGATGACTGCCTGCTCTTAATCTAGTACTAGCATTAGTATTATTTTAACTCAAGGTACAAAAAATTAAACAATAGGTACAGGAGTTTTTACAATGTTTATTACAAAATATAAGTAACCTATGAAATAAGTCGAGATAATTACATGTTTGGGTTACAGATCAAAATTTGTTATTATTACTTCTATGTTCATTTCCACACTACTAAATGATATCTTCGGCAGAATTACTCATTAAACGGCAACTGCCCACTAGGATAGCTATTCATATAATTGTTTTTGTGTCAAATCGAACATCAATGTTATAAAAAGGCTGTTCACAAATCCAAACCCGATAAAAAAAAAAATGAGTTTAAATTAAATAGACGACCGCCTTTTTCCGACAGCTATTTGCCGTCGGTGGCGAGATAAATTAAGTCATTAAAAATGTATCAGGGTTGTGAATAGCTATGCACCCGCGCACTGCAATCCGCCGAGTCGAAATTTCTCGCATTTGTTGAGGGGACAATGTTAAAGTGAAAACTAAAAGATATTTCCGCTGGAATTTATTACATTCTTATGATATTAATTAACTTAATTCTAAATGTAGGTATACTAAGTTAATCTACTTGGCGGTCTCCTTGAGTTTTTCTAGTTGTTGCCTGAAATAGAAGAAAAAAATTGATGTTAGTTCATTTTAAACATGGAAAGAGAATCAGACTTACTCGTCAAACTTTATGGTGGCTCGTAAGTTCGCTACTAGCGGCGCATTACCGCCGCGGACACATGACTTCGTTACTGCGCAACGACTCGCGTCATGTTCCGAACCACCATAAAGTTTAAATCGGGCTGTACCTGTAATTTACTATGAACAGTATTGGTTTAGGTAGTTAAATAAAGGTAAACAAATCATATAAAAAGGGTTTTTATAGATGACACTTTCTTGTTAAAAAATATGTTGTAAATTATAGCCAAATTAAATTTATTTTGATTTTTACCATAGTTTCCTCTTTTATTACGGTATTATCATATATTCTTAAACTACTCTTAGTAGATGTAACTGCTTGAACACAATTTTTTTGTTAGATTTATAACAATACTATAATATTTTGTAATCTATCTATTGTTAAGAGCCCAAAATTACAGGTTCTCTAAACGTCAACGAAATAAAACATTGCTAAATTGAAGAGTACAACTGTGACGTAGCCTATCCACTGAAGTGAAAGGTCTTACTTTAAGTTGGTTAATTGACAGATCTCTCGTCATGTGGTTTTTTTTGTTTACCTTTATTTAACTACCTAAACCAATGGAGTATAGTGTGTTTATTTTTATTGAAATAAATAGTGTATTGGATGCATTTTTCTTTGGGTAATAATTTTTATAACTGTTATTTAAACATTAGGCGAGCTTATTGCAGTTGAGAAAATCTTTATTTTTTTTTTCCACAATAAGTTGAGAAAATGAATGGGCAGTAATTTTATTTTATGGCGGTTGGTAAATTAGGGTGATAGTAAAACATTAACAGTAATAAAAACAAAATCGGTTGGTTATTTCATCCTACAGTGTCAGTTAAAATGGCCAGTAAAAATGTTGGAATAGACAGTTAGGTAAATAGTTTGGCAGTTCATAGGTTGGGTTAGAACCACCAGCACACAAGCTGAATTGGTTGCAGTAACAGCCAGGGGCACCCCGGCCAAAAGGGCTAGGTTAAACTGTGACTAACTGCAGCCAGTGAGCGCTACTGCTAAGTTAGATTTCAGACAGACTCATTCCGAGCTCACACGTTACTGCCTTTTGAGTAATTTTAATGCTTAATATTTATTTAATTACCCATTTCAATATTTATTAGTGCTCATTTTCGTTTTTACTGTCGAACTTGTTATTAAACATGCATTTTGTAATTTATTATTTACCAATAGGGTACCTACAGTACGCGCATAGCTTTAGCTCGCGGAAGTTGCGCGCAAATGGCCTAAAAGTATATAAATAAGGTCTCAGTGTCTAATTACACAGGAAAAGATCTAAATTATAGCCAAAAACTTTAACATTCCACAAAAATTTTACATCCTAAAGAAAAAAACAAAACTAACCTCAACTGTTGGTTGAAATCGTCTTGTACGATGTCATCCTCCCAGTTGTCTTCCCAAACAGACACATCTTCGTCATCAGCGTCTTCTGTTCCCCAGTCTAGAAAAAAAAGCACAAAAATATGGTAAATCTTGAGAAAATATCTCTAAAACCTTTCTAGGAAAATGAGCATCAAAACTTACTTTCAGCGGGAAATTCTTCGAATTCATCGTCTTCTTCGAGGAGACCGAGATCTACTTTCTGTTTGTCTGCCATTTTAGAATTAAATTCAAAGTATTTATGGAAAATGAGAATAAATTGTTTATTTGGTGTACCGTCGATGCAAAACTGCAAGTTGGATTTGACAAGTCACGATGGTGGTGTTGCCAGGTTGTGATAATAACATTCCTTTTGGTCAGGAGTCAATTTTATTACGTCTGGCAATAATTGAAACTTTTTACATAAATAAAAATGCATCCTTTCGCATTGAATGCTCATCTCTGTGACGATCTACGACGACCCCTTAAGAGGTTGTGTTAATTCCGGGACATTTTGTATAGCGTGCAACTTAAAATTGTTTTTGTTATCTCAATATGGAAAACCATTATTTTTCTGTACTATTTATTTATTATGAACACACTTCAAGCAAGACAAACAGCACACGACAGACAAGAAGAAAGGAGCAGAAAAATACGTAGTAGAGTCTATTTCACGAAAGAAGTCCCGCGGAATTAAGTGGAACTAATTATTATTATACAAGTTAGCAATGCCTGCAGCGCCACGTCGCGCCTCGTCTGCGGGACTTCTTTCGTGAAATGGACTTTAAAGTGCTGCTTATTTCTAAAACTATACTCTTCCAGCATACCTGCGATAGGAAAGTAGATAAAGAGATGTAGACACCGTGTGTACGAATTTATGAGAAAACAGAATCAATATTGTAAGCATTGTCTTAAGTCCTTTTGTCCCAGTGCAAGGCAAAGGCGATTCTCTCTACGTACGTGTCTGTCGAGAGCCAGGGAGCCTAAAATGGACGCTTTGGCAGAATCATGCGTGCAATTCATAAACCCCGCAATTCATCTGTTTGATAGTCTTAATTTGTGGACCATTTTACGAAACTCCATACACAACTGTCAAACAGATGAATTGCGGGATATGAATTGTACGCAGATCATAATATGATTCTACCAAAACGTCAATTTTAGGCCTCCAGTAAAATTGTTTAAGTTAAAGTAAAAAAAAAAATATTTCAACGATTATGAAATCTTTACTTGCAAGGTATTTAGCGGCAGCAGCCTCATGCATTCAGGGGGCCTAAAATGGACGCTTTGGCAGAATCATAATATGATCTGCATACAATTCATACATCCCGCAATTCATCTGTTTGCTATTTGACATTAGAGCAATTCGTAATTTGTGGACCATTTTACGAAACTCCATACAAAACTGTCAAACAGATGAATTGCGGGAATTTAATTGTACGCAGATCATATTATGATTCTGCCAAAGCGGCCTTTTTATGCCCTGTTACCGTCTTATCACATTCCAATACAGCCGCCAGGGCACATTCAAGTCAATGAAAGACATATTACCCATTTTTTATGTTTAGGTTGTGGTTGTCTTTCCTTCCTAGCAGTTAGTCATAAAGCCCCGTAGCTAGGGTTCCTTGGTGTAAAGTCAAATAAATCAAACACTAATATATTTTTCACACGTTTATTTATTTATTTTAGGTATCATAAAAAATAGTCATTGAATACATACCACTTGAAACTCCCGCGGGATTAACAAGCACAAAAAATCAAGTCTTATTCAAAAAAATATATCACAAATTATCACATAGCAATGAAACATCAGACTACATTTAATACAAGATGACTTGCGATAATAATACATACACTAATTTTTTCTTACATTATTTTTATTTGGAAAACAATAATTATACTTTTAATTTTTCATAGAAAGCTTTAGTATTTTGAATAGTTCCTCAGAGAAGTTAGAAAAATAATAAACTCAGAAATAATTGCTTTTTCGACAAAATAATTAGTTCCTTTTAAAAACAAATGAATTAAGGATTTTTTTATTTATTGTTTACGAATTATTATCTAGCGATATTACTAAACCTATGATATTTAATAAGGAGATAATATGATAAATACATATTATTTTATTATAATATGAATACAACAACACAAACAACTAAGAAAAAAATATCTAACATTGCGATCTTCGTATTGATATACCTACAAAATTATAATCCAATACAAAGAATGATATAAAGAAACAGGCAATCATGGGGACTGCCCACAGAAGTGAAAATTAAAATTTTTGGAATTACATATTTATCGTATACACAAGGCTCTGCGCGTCGGGCGTCGCCAGTCTAGTGCAACACGTCACATTAGCATGTGGTGACGCGAAGCCATATGTTGTACCCCTACCAAAAATCGCTCAATATGACTAAAGAAGTTTTTACTTCAAAAATCGAACCAATGTTATATATATAACTAGCTCCTGCCCGCGGCTTCGCCCGCGTAGCATTTTCTAAATATATTATAAACATTCCTCTTGAATCACTCTATCTTTAAAAAAAACCACAACTTAATCCGTTGCGTAGTTTTAAAGATCTAAGCATACATAGGGACAGACAGGAAGCGGGAAGTGACTTTGTTTTATACTATGAAGTGATATATTTAGATCAAAATGAAATTTAACTGGCCATACCAGACATAGTTTGACAATACATCAGTCAAAACATTACACCTTAACAAATCTATCTTCAATAAACCGACCTCTTCGATAATCAAAATCACCCATTTATCAGGGGAGACTAAAATCAACTGGCAACATCAAAACATCTTTAATAAAAAAGATGAAGGCAAAAGAATTCATCTTCAGCCTAAAGTAAAACCTTATAAAATACCAAAACTCTTTTTAACGACAGTTAAAAAGCAAATACTGGTGCAGAATCTTAGGTAATTCAATGTCCTGCACCACATCAACAAGAGTAGTCTTGAAATATCTCCTCAAAAAAATCCTGGTTTGGGCCAGCAAAGAAATTGGATTTTTAGCACGATGAATTAAGGCTTCTTTTTGGATGGCGGTGATGGTGTTGTTCCTCTTAATCATGCAGAGATCGAAGGCTTCAGCTGCTTCAAGAAGGAGATAGAAGATGTGTTGGTACTCTTCTGACGTAACATTCTGGAGGTGGTTCAAGATACCGTCAGGGTCACGGAACTGAGTTTTCATGATGACCTGTATAAAGAAACAAACAGTTTAAGGCAAGTTGTCCATTACATTCTTATTTCCTCTGCAATACCTTCCCGACTGTCAATAAGCTATTTAGGTAGGTATTTAGTTTTTAACAGACTTATGGCAAGTTTCACGAACGAAAATTATCGCAAAATTAATGTGACAAATCGTCAAAGGCCCGCGTAGACTGAATTGATAGACTGGTGTGCGTGACAGCTACGTTTTACACTCGCTGCACGTCATTGTGCTGTCATAGTGACATTAAAAAAAAATTGTCCGCAAAATGCACGTATGTATACTGTTTGCATTTTGCGGAATAATTGTCATATTTCAGCCAATTTAAACAAACCCTTAGGACGCAGATATATGACAGTGACCTTGAGTGGTTAGCTTGCGTGTTCTGTACTGAGCTCACGCAACGCGTCGTACGTTCAGCCAGTAATAGGACTCGCCCATCAAGGAGCGCTGTCCCCAATTTGACGCATTATTAATTTATTATATACAAAACAAAAGGTATTTTAATAAAACGCGTATAGTAAAAGATCAATAATTAAATTATCTTTAAATTGGTGGAGGTTTCAGAAAAATACGGTTGGTAGATTTTGCGCCATTCTAAGTTTTTTATCCGCAATAGACATGACTTTACAAATTAATTTCACTATGTAATATAAACATAATCTAAAATATTCACATACTAAGTTATTGAGAAAATGCTTCTAATTTAACATATATTTTTTTTCAAATCATTAACACTACTCGTTTAGACGTGATCTTCAGTATAAAATCATTATAAGTCGGTTATCGTCGCCTTAGTGAATTATACACTCAAACCTTTCATAAGAATCACTCCGTCCATTGGTGAAAACCGTTTAAAAATCCGTTCAGTAGTTTTCGAGTTTATCAAGTTCAGACAGACAGACAGACGTGGCGGGGGGGACTTTGTTTCTTATTATGTAAGGATATTACTGACCCTGGCGCCATATCTCAGCAGCAGAGCCACAATCTCAGTACTAGGCTCTGGGTTACTCGCGAGATACTCTGCTAAAGCTGGACGTAGCTGTGTAGCGTCGACATCATTGTACACCTTCAGGTTTGGGTCGGCTCCACTTTCTAGAAGAATCTGTGAAGAGGATGAGAGATTTATCAAACAATAATATTAAATACTTAAAAAAGAAATACATAGAAAAGTCCTTTATTCTTATTGGCCTCGTCATCATCAGCCCATTTTATCTATTTTGTGTTTTATTTTTGCGATCGACTCGCAATTTTGTTTTTATACACCGTGTCATTTTAGTGATCTTACAACGGCAGCCCACTTCATGTATTAAAATGACTACTAATCATTCATAAAATATTTTTTTTCAAAGTCAAAGTCAAAGTCAGTTTTAAATTAACATTTGAGTAATTAATAAAATTTATATATTTTTCATTAAGACGCATGATGTAGTTTGAATATGCTCTTATGAGCACGGAGCCAGCCATGCACTCCATTCCGCACCACCCTTGGAACGGGTGTTTCAAACTACGTCATACGACATAATGTTTTTTTTTTGTTAATTATTCAAATGTTCACAAATATTTTTTTTGCTTTTATGAATGACTAGCTGCGCCCCACGGTTTCACCCGCGTAAGTCTCGATCCCGTGGGAATATAGGGATAAAAAGTAGCCTATATTATGTAAATCCAATTAAGGCCTCCAGTCAGGGCATAAAACTTTAAAAATTAAGCGACTACACGTTATGGGCACCCCCTGTGGGGTAAAGACCTCTGCTTAGAGCGTCGCTGGGGGAGGCACGGGACAGGCTGAATCAGATGAATCGACACGCGAAGAAGAAGCCAGCTAAATACAGTGTGGTCATGGATCAGTGATAATCTAGGTTCGTTTATTACACTAGTCTACAGTGGCGAAAGCACCATTTATCACGATTCCTACCGGCTTCACTTCGGAAGTTCGCATCAACAATTCTACCGCTATTAAAAAATGACACAGTCGATAGTGTCTACTATTGCCGAAAAATATAGTTACACTACGGGTATTTAATTCACCATAACATTCAAACATCAAAAACGCCTATTTTATTAGCTTTGAATTGAAATAACAAACAAGAAAGTTTTGTCTATGAGTGATGCGTCTTTTTGGTTTTGCTACTTGACGATAGATGGTGTTAAATTCAGTAAATGAATGACTTACTTTTAAGTAAATTAATTAATTTTTACTTTACTGATAAGAAAGTAAGTTAAAATCGGTTTCGCTTCGGCTTCTCTCATACAAAAAATGACACCTCGCCGCTGCTAGACTACACACTGGGGTCCAATACACTTCCCCTCTATGTAGCAGCCATTTTGTTTTTTTCTTGAGGTATTCTAATATTTAAAAAAAAACACCCGACAGCGTAAAAAGTAATCATCATCATTCAGCCGAAAAGACGTCCACTGCTGGACATAGGCCTCCCCTAAAGGGGGCGTTTGCCATAATCGCCACGTTTGCAGGCCGGTTGGCGATCGCAGTATGGTGTTAAAATGCATAGAGAACGCTGCTGCCCACTCTCTAGTAAGTCCCTTAATCGCCTTTTACGACATCCACGGGAAGAAATGGGATGGTGCTATTGTTTACGTCCGGCACCAAACGGACAAAAAGTGAACTTTAAAAAAGATGGAACCAAGATTTATATAACAATATGTCTTTAATGTTAAATTTAAGAAGATGCCTCCGACTAAAGAAGAATCTAACGACATATCATTTATAAAAATTGGTTCAGCCGTTTTTAGTAACTCAGAGAATACTACTATACTTTTGGGAGAGGCCTATGTCCAGCAGTGGACGTCTTTCGGCTGAATGATGATGATGTTGAATAATGAAATAATAACATTATACTCACTTGAACAATTTCATGACGATTGGTAATGCTGTCGGAGCAGGCGACGTGCAGCGGCGACCCGATCACTGAGCTTGAAGCGTTCACTTGAGCACCTGTGGATATGAAACGTAACAACATATCAGATGCGTGAAGTCATAGTCAGCGCGGTGAAGCTAGGATCGAGAGTTTATTACATAAAGCTATGCGCGCAGTGAGCATACTATTATCTCTTGAGACCTAGTATTTATGTTTAACTGCTTATCTTGCTATTCTCTGCTATCTACATTTCTATCACTCCTTCATAACTAAGTGTAACTCTTGTGTGTGTGAACTGAAACCTGTGTCTGTGTACCCAATAAACTTTCATTCTTCTTCATATTACTTCGCTTCCTATTTCTACCTACCACACATTATACCTACACCACAATCGGTGTGGTCGGAGGATCCTCCCTTTTCTATAGAGGATGAGTGAACTTTACACCCTGTTCCTCATACCTCTAAACACCCACGTTTCGCCAGTTATGTTTGCCAATAACCGGGCACAAATCCATTTGCATCGAAAAAGTCTCTTCGGCCTAAAGTAGCTAGCAGCTATACAGGGTTATTTTTAAAACGTCAATAACCTCTTAAGGGGTCATTGTACTCATCATTATGAACAACTTTTACGCGAAAAAAAAATCAGCTATTCCCTACATTTTAACGAATTATTCGAACATAAATGTAGGGAACAGCTGGATAGTAAAATTTGTTCATAATGATGAGTACAATGACCCCTTAAGAGGTTATTGACGTTTTTAAAATAACCCTGTAGGTATAAATTTCGGTCGGTCTTACCAGCAGACAGCAGCATCTGCAGCATAGACACGTCACCCTTCAGTATCGCCAGGTCCAACGGGCTCGGTTTGCTGAGCTCGGGACACTCGTAGTTGACGCGAGCGCCTTGCTTGATCATCAGGTTCACTACCTCTGGGTTGCCTGGAAGAAGAAAAATTGAGGATAGGGTAGAAAAGATCTCGAAAATGGTGGAAGGATAGCTAGACTTTAACAACGTAAGGCAGTTACAGTTACGGTCAATTTTTAAACGCAACTCAGTTATATTTTCAACCGACTTAAAGTTAGGTGTCGTTTTGGAATTACCATGAAAAGTAAAATCAAAATCAAAATATTTAGGGCACTTATGAAACGTCAGAAGCTAGGTGCACGGTTCCAATTGGTCGTTTCCTATGGAGAAGAGCCGGCAAGAAACTCCACGGTTACTCTTTTAAAATAATGCTTTTACAATGTTAAATTGGTTGCAATAAGAGATTAGGAGGAGCCAGCGTAAGATGGAAATTTTAAGTGGTACAACAGCCAAATAAAGTGGGGTCCTCACCTACCCGGCCTCTTCCCAATTAATTTGTGGTCGACTCATTACGTCTTCTTTTGGTTAATAAATCTTTACTAACTTTACCATCTATTCTACTACATAGCATTACAGTCACACACATCTTGAACCTATAAGTAATAATTGGTCCTGATGTAACAGCTCAAAATATCCTTACCACTTAATACGGCATAGTGCATGACGGTTCTGTAGTCATTCCTCGCGTCAGCCATCGCGTTGACGTCAGCACCGTGGCTGATGAGCAACAGCACCGCATCCATACCCTGGACATTAAGCTATCATCATAAGTAGGCGTTTTGTAGATCCAGTGATGTAGGTACTAGGGCAACCGTGCTACATACTACGATATAACGCTAGGGTTACTCAAAGTCAAAGTGTTAACAGCGACGTTAAATAATTTCAAAAATAAATCCTATTTTGACTTCCACATTATTCAGGGTGGTAAAATTTAAGTAGCTGATGATTTTCAAATCCCACTAATAAAGTTAAGTAAAATTTTTCGTATTAACCTTTCTCTGTCGAGCAGCTTTCATAAGCGGTGTCAACCCTGCCCTATCCCTCGAATCAGGATTAGCTCCAAAAGTCAGCAACAACTCCAAATACTCGGGGTCGGAGACCAGGTTGATCTCAGCGCCGAAGAAGTAACGCTTGTTGGGGTCCGCTCCATGTTCCAGGAGAAGACGGGCCACTTCCTGTAAATAGTAATGATCATGATAGAAAAATACAATAAAATCGAAATTAAATGTAACGATTTAGAAAAAAAATATATCGAAATTAGCGACCGAAAAAGAGAGCTGAGGGCCCAAATGCCCAAATGCATCGTAAGAAAACGTATTACGATTTCAGTACGGGATTCACCGGTTAGGCCCGAACGCCGCCATGAGGCGTCGGCGTTGCCAGTTCCGTCAAGCCCCACCGCCGCCTTGCGGCGGCGGCGATTACTCGCTATTAAAAGTTCAAATTTTTCTAAAGAATAACGTTTAGTATTGTTTGTGGCGATTTTAGTCGATTGTCTGGTAGATATTCTCAAAAACTGAAGGTATCCGAACGTAAAATATGGTATGACAACATTTTAAAAAAGTATTGACCATATTGAGCATTGAGTTTACTTTTCTGTGGTCGTGTTTGTATTGTGAAAATAAAGTGAGTAAAAAGTGCTTTTATAAGTGTATTTTATATGGGTAAGTGGATACATTTTCATTTATCTGTTGTTAATACATCATTGTAGATAATAATTGCACGAAATTGCATCATAAAATTCGAAATTTTTGAACAAAGAAAAGTTTCGACAAAAATCCGTTCTATCGTCGGAGTTTGGACTTATTTTGTGTTTTATTTTATCGACTGCAAATAATCAATAATAATCATAAATAAGTGCTTGAAACATCGTTTTAGATAATATTTGCACTAATTACTTGTGAAAAGTTTCAAAATATCATATTTCAAAAAATGCATCAAAATTGTTAAACTTTGAGGTTAAATTAAATTAAATTATCTTTATTTATTTCCACAAGAATGACTAAGTGTTAAACTAATATGACAGTATAGTTCCCACTTGTGCATTTATCACTAATATTCAAAAAAAAAAAAGGTAATTTATTTTTTAATTAATTAATAAATAAATCAATTACCCCCCCCCCCCCCCTTTTCTTCAAGAAAATCTTTTATTAATTAATTATGGTGGTATATTTTTACAAGATATAGGTAATATAGTAATCTATAGGTAATCAGTAAATAATATAGGTAATCAGTCAATAAAGGTTTATGTAGTATTTTAGTAACATTTTTGTATAAGAAACTACTCGGTGTTACTCCGATGTGAATTTTCAAAGTTTCAAAGATATCATGAGGCCGGCCTCAAGTGCCATGAACTTTGTGATTTATTATTACAACAATGTTACATAGAACTCTCAAAGAAAAGCTGTTGTTAGATTTCTTATCTATTCATAATGTAACTTGCAAAATTTTGTGTAAATTGATACAATAGTTTTATCAGAAATAGCCATAGCATAAGACCAAAACAATTACAGCTGTTATCTGTAATTCTTTTATTATTAGTAATACAATACCCTTCCTATGTCCATTGTGTTATTTGTTTATTATTATAATTTTAAACACAATGCCAAATCTGCTTAAACAATGGATGCCAAGCTCATACAAATTAGTTAAAACGTTTGTTTGTTTACATTGGCGACGGAAGTCATAAATCTGTCGGCCATTACGATAAGGATTGGTACTTGAGCATTTTGACGTTTGTTATGTCACAGGGTCTGAAAGGTTCAAGACCCGTTGGAATCTTGTCGTCAGTTTAAAATAATATTATATATAGCACTTTTGTAAGAAACTTTTTTGTTTTTTTAAACATCTAAAAAATTTAGTGCAAATGTCGAAGGAAATACTCACATAATGTTTATTTCTGATGGCCAGCCTTAGTGGTTCATCACACAACGTAGTCCTGGGGAACTCTTCACCAGTATCAGGTCTATAATCTACTGCTGCTCCACTTTCTAGTAGCAACTTCACTAGCTCGGTATATCTAAAAAAAAATTGAAGATTAGTAAATCATCTAGGTAAACTAAACCAAAAGTAAGGTTTAATTGGTGTGAAATAACGTTTTTAAGAGTTACTACTTAATTTAAACGTAATTTTTTCTAAATAGGTAATTCATATAAACTCTCTTTATTAGCTTGATTTTAAAATTGCTATGTAATGTAGTTTTGGAGTAAATTTGCATTGTTTTTCTACATGTAAAAAGCTTTTAACAAGGTCCAAGCAGTATTTGTCTCAGTATCGTATGGATTTGGTGTTATCACATCAATTTTTGATGAATAGAATAGAATACTCACTATTATGTACACCATACAAATTACAGATATAAATGTAATGTGTGTATGTGTGTGTAATATTGGTTATATTATAATAGCGTAGTTATGGTCACACACAGACCATCAATTATGGTACAAAAGGGAGGAGGTCTATATACTCAGCAATAGGTGGAACAAGGCTGCCAAAGATTATGACAGTTAGAGATTGCTGCTGAGAATGCTTTTCATGTATTTGTTAATCAAAAATATCATTCTCTTATTTCTCTATTTTTATGTCTACCAGTGGACAGCATTGTGGGTTATTTAAATATATTATTTAAAAAAAATATGTTAAGTCTAGTTGTAAGTTCTTATAATATAACTGTTGGCTGTTCCTTTCAATAAAAATAAAATAAAATCATAAATTTCACTAACCCATGCTCAGCAGCAAGATGCAACGCGCTATATCCGCAGTCATCCCTGGCGTTGACGTCACATCCTCGTACCACCAGCAGCCTGGTAGCCTCCAGGTATCGCTGCCAGATCGCGTAGTGGAGAGGACGAAGTCCTTGGGTTACTGGCTCGTTGACCTAAAAATGTAAAAAAATACTGATAGATATTTGGAATATAGATTAGAACAATTCGATTCTGTTTGTGCATCCACAGCATATTACGAGGAGAGCTCATGCCTTAGTCAAATGATTCGAGAAATCGCAGATGTACCATATTCAGGGGTAGTCGGATGTAACCAAAATTCTGCCACCCGTAATAGATCACGATTTGTATAAAAAAGAGCTCATGCACTATTAAAGAGGCTAGCCTTAAGCCAGTAAGTAAGATGGCTGCGAGGCTTAGAATGACTTGACTTCAAGCAACAAACTGGATTATACAGAAGGCCGGCCTCGTATATCAGTCGCATGTACACATATGTAGACGATACGTACAGTAATTCTATGCGATCTCAACATAGGTTAAGAATTAAATATTAATTCGCACTTATTGGCATTCGTTTGACATATGTCAAACGAATGCGAATTGTAAGTGTGCTTGCATTCTCTCTACATACACACGTATATATACTATCTATGTGTGCGTTGTCACTTGTATGCACTCCAAAATAATCAATAATTGATTGCATTTCACAATGTGTACAAAGTTTTGAATATTCTACCTAATAATGAGCTCATTATAGACCCCATCTCATATAGACATTTGAGTTTGTTTCGCCATTTCTTCTCACGGGTAGTCAGATAGGAAATGTCGGCTACATCTGGATTATTTATTTTTTATATGACGTGTAAAAGTGATTCTAATATCCTATTTACAAAATAAACGATTTCATTTCATTTCATTACTCAATCTAACCTTAGCACCACAAGCAAGCAGTATCCGGATCTCATCGAGCGGCACCATCCTGATGATGGAGTCTGCTAGCTCCCGCTGCATAGACTTGCCCAGCGCCACCTCCGAAGGCATTGTCACTGGAACAAACATCATTTACGTAAACAGGCTGTTCAGAATCTCTCACTTATCACGTGTTTTTAGGTTATTTCGTGGTAAACCCAGCGAGCCAGCAGTCCATCTGATGGTAAGTGTCACCACCGCCAATGGAACTATGGACATCAGAGCTATATCTAACTTAACCATATGATTTCTTGAAACTCTATCACATCCACTCAATGCATCTGCTGTCCAATTTCATGTTACGCTGTTTCAGTCGGTTGACTTTTTAAAATCAACAACAATCTATATATTCACGAAAGTTGACATGATAGTTCAAGACTTCTAGAAACCGGGTGACGATGAGCGACAATACACAATACATTTTTATTGTAATTTGTAAGATCTTAAAGCGCCGTTAGTTTTCTTTCCATACGATAAGGTTTAAAGTCGTTAACAGGACAAAGGTCCAAGGTCCAAGGTTAAGGTCTAGTACAGACTAGAGTTTCTTAAAGTTTATCAGCAGCTACCCCTAATTTATCAATAAATTCTGAACAAAATAAACATGGTCATAATCATTATTCCAGCCCGGCAAAAGAATTGATGGTCATAATGATGTTTTCAAAGAACAGAATAAATTCTGCTTATCATAATGAACGATCTCTTTAGTGGCCTTATACAACAAATACGCATAATTCCTTTGCAGAAAACAGAATACACAGTACACACACATTTCCACTAAGGGAAAACTACTAACTTATGAAAGTAGGCGGCATCTTGACTCCAAAAGCGACCGCAGTTTATTTTCAACCACAAATTCCCAACACTTCCTTGAAATTATAATACTAAAATCACTTTCAATACTTTCAAGAATGCAACAGCTTCTAAGAGAGGACAAATTCCAACTGCAAGATATGAATGTCACACCACCGCAGTCCAAAAACAATCACTTGGCAGAGTTCACTGAATAATTTCACTACCTAAGCACTGACTTAGAAGCGTACTCTCTCTTCGAAATACAATCAACGACTGACTTCAACTTCAAATTTCTCCTAATGGTACTCTAATACGTGAAATCACATGGTTTGTCAAAACAAAATAGTCATAAATAGATGTTATATATTGCGTAGATTCCGACTCGTGGCACCTACTATCAGTCAACAAGGTGGTACTTAATAACTGAGGTGTTGATGCCAACATCGTAACATAAGTATTGTTTTATGTGGATGAAAACTGCGCGCCCAGTTTTCACGGTTTTCGATTATTTACAACTTTTTTTTTTATGGAATTTTTATCATCATCACCATCCACAGCCCGACTTCACCCACTATTAGGCTTGATTAACTACGGCGGGGTGACTACAGAGATGTATGGAAGAACAAGACCTCAGACCACTAATAAACTGGAGTACTTAAGGGCAAAACGACGATGATCGGCTCGGTTCCATAGTTGATGACTTATTAGGGATTTCTGGTCTCTCTAAAATGGAGCAGAAAGATCATTAGATGATAGTTATATCCTTTAACTTAAGACTGGGGTTGCTTGAACCGCATAGACTCCGTCATAGCTTTGCAAATTTATTATTATTTATTTATTATAGTATTACCACATACATTTGTTTTAAATTGAGACTACTATACTCGTAACTAGCGCTCATAATCATCCTTTTTAGCCGGAAGACGTCCACTGCATGACATAGAAGCATCACCTCGTCGACAGCCCTCGCATCCAGCGTATTCGCATTCACAAAGAATGATGTAAAGTCCACAGACCCTAACATTGATAATTCAGTTTTGGCAGCATCATATTGTACTATTACTTAGTTATTAAAAAGAAAAGCAATTAATGCTTAGCTAGAATAAAAAATACAGAAAATATATGTACCCGTTGCCTATTTTTATCATGAAAAGGGAATTCCCTCTGTGTTTTTCTTTATGTTTAACTTCCTAAATAGATTGATACCTAGCCATGTGTCTGTAGCACATGTCATCGTATCATCGGAGCTTCCTTTGTGTGCTACGTCATCAGGCTCGTCCTTACTCTCAGGATGGGCAGCATTCCAAATGATAACTGCAGTAAGTAAGATACGTGTGCTTTAGCACGTGGTGGGTTTTGCATATTATAATGGATACTAACAGCGCATTGACTTTTGCTGCATAAATTGAAATGATTGATTTGAGCATTCTTTAATTTGCCCTTACAACTAAGCATCATCATGATTAGTTCCTGCTCTTGTCTCGTGTTATTTATTTATTATTTTCATCATTCAACATCATCATTTCAGCCGAAAGACGTCCACTGCAGGACATAGGCCTCCTCCAAAGGGAGGGTTTTCCATAATCGCCACGTTTGGCAGGCGGGTTGGCGATCGCAGTATGGTGTTAAAATGCATAGAGAATGCTGCTGCCCATTCTTTTGTAAGTCCATTAGTCGCCTTTTACGACACCCACGGGAAGAAATAGGGCGGTGCTATTCTTTACGTCCGGCACCACACCGAACATTTATTATTTTGCTAACATGTAAAACACTGGTTAGTTAGGCATCATGCATTAAAATTTAATGACACAGTATCAAGACATCCTGTAAAGTACAGCAAATTTTATATATCAAATGACTTTATATAATATTGTGTCTAATTGTTACAATTTATTACAATACACTAAACATTAATCAATAAATCGTTATTAGCTATTCGTTCATTCATTCGTTTTAGTTTTAGAGGTAATATAGCACAGTCATTTATACATCAAGCATTATTATTACAAGGTCGATCGATTCACAATTTGTCAGTTTTAAATTCCTCAACAGTATATTAGCCTTTCTTATAACAGAGATTTCAACTATTTCGGACACTATTTTGGGAACTGTTTTGTGTATTTAGGGTCGGAAATCATTTTTTTTTCTTCTAGTCTGTCCTGTCAACCATCACGCTATTATTCACTCCATGTTCTTTCAAATCATCCCTCACACAATCTTTCCATATTTTATTTGGCATTCCACTCCCTCGGTATCCATCAATGTTACTATATCTAAGCGTAACTGGAATATGTTATCATTTTGTTTTTAATCGTGACTTGCCTCTTTGTCATCTCTTGTTTTGGCATTAACTAATGAGAAAAGCATAATAAATTATGCTGTCGTAAAATATTAGGCAGTCAGCATGGTGGTAGCGTTGCTGACTGTTCCATGATGCGCTGGGTGTACATTTTAGATTTAATTATCGCTACTGGTCGTGGCCATTTTAATGCCTACATAACTTCCTGTTTTTTATGGATTTATTGACATTTCAGAACATAACATGCTCTTGGCAGAAACTGAAAAATGCCATGTGCGTTTGGGGTGACTACGTCATTTTATAGAAACATTCGTTTGTCAAGTGTAACGTGCAAGTACGGTCGACTGCACGCGTAATAGTGGCATGGCGTAGTACGGAGTTCAATAGAATAGAGGCCAGCTTGTAGCTTTGTTACCATCACTCACGAGTGTCATACTGACGTACTGTTGCGTACTATTTGTTGTAGCTACCACTTTATAACCGACTTCAAAAAAAGGAAGAGGTTCTAAATTCGTCGGAACCATTTTTTTTATGGATGTTCCCCGATTTGGACAATTCTTTTTTTGTCTGAAAGGGTATACTTTACAGTTGGTCTCATTGTCATCACGTCAGAACAGATCTGATGATGGGATCCTGGAGAAATCGAGGGCAATCCTCAAATTTTGTGGGTATACCTACATCGGTTACAGTATTTTTTATAGTAACTCATGCATTTGCACTTGAAAATCACCATTTGGTGAAGTGGAACTGATGATGAAGACCACAGATGGCCACCGGAACAACTTAATTATAAGTATTTCACTGTTGCGATTCGATTAGACACTTTAATATGGTTGCTAAGCAATTTATGCTTGTCACAATGCATATGGTGAAGTCACCATCATTTCCAATTCTCCTGGTTCTCACCAGGAGAACTCTTCAACTATTAACGCCCCTGTATCGTGCATCGGGAAAAGCAATATTTTGTAAAACGTGACGAGCAGTTGACATTAGGCTATTGTTTGACTTTGATAAATTGCAAACTGACCCACTAAAAAGTGAAAAATAAAAAAACTTTTTACAAAAAAAAATCTAACCGACTTCCAAAAAAAAAAGTTTTTTGAATGAAGTAGTGCACAGTCATAGTCTGCTGATGCGTATTAAGATTAGGTACCTTTTCTTTTAAGGCTTCTACATACCAGCGCGACGAAAGGCACTGCACGTCCCGCGACGCGCGGGGCCTTTGTGCCGTGTCGCGTCGCGCGACAAGTCGCCCCGGTATGTAGAAGCCTTTACGGTTCGGTCAGACTGATGCCAAGTTAGTTTCAGCCGTGATCTCAGACACTCGCAAACGGAAACCAAGGATAGGTACCTGTAGGTAATCTTTAGGCGTTTTGGCAAGACAACATAATGTTATTATACTGTAAATGAGTTCACGGACTACTAATTAGATAATTATCGTCATCGTAATTTTAAAATACTGATTACTTGGAATTGAGATGGACAAAGTAAAAAGTAATTTGTCATGAGTTTTTCGGTTTTGGCAGGGGGCCGTGTCTCTTCAAATAGATTTCGTCAGAACATTTACTAAGCCCCATCGGCCATCAGTTTTGCGAGCAATGCCCCACTGCCACTTAAGTTCGGCAATTCTTCGGGCTATGTCGGTTGGTTCGCCTGCGGATCTCTGCGATTCTGATTCAATCATGTAGGGAAACCCCAAACATAGCCCCCTCCATTGCCCTTTGGGTGCGTACCGGAAGACGTAGCGTTGGAAGGCCTCCTACAAGATGGACCGATGACCTTCTAAAGGAGGTAAGTATCCGCTGGATGCGGGAAGCACAGAACCAGTCGAAGTGGCGGTGCTTGGGGGAGGGCTATGTCCAGCAGTGGACGTCTTTCGGCTAAAATGATGATGATAATTTACTAAGCATTTTTGTTAGGATCGACAGAAACAATACAGGAGTAATAGCTGGATGATTGTTGCCGAAGATTGAGTTTAAATGGCGTGCGATTGGATACGCCTATATTCAGCAGTGAACTGCTATAGGCTGATGATGATGATCACAATGAAGAGTTGCTTAACGTTCACAACCAGGATTCATGTTGGTGGCAACACCCATATTTTTGCATAGAATCAAGTTTTTCTAACTGAACAGACCGCCCCGAGCTGCTGGGAAGTTTGTTGCGCCACTTCTTCTTCCCAGCTAAAGAACTAGAAAGTGGTGAAGGGCGGGCGTTTTTGGGGACTGTTTTATGTAATTTTGACGTTCGAATAGTGTTGATTCTCAGCCTGTTTTGATAAGTAACTTTTGATTTTAATTTTGAAGAATAGAATTTAATGCTACTGTTCAAATAAACAACAATACTCAGAAAATTGCTGCCATGTTCCAAACACTATCCCCCTTATTACAAAACAAGGTTTATCTTCAGACCCAGGTTTAAAACATGGATCCATTATTGAATTTTGAACTTTATTCCGACAACGGTAAAGATCCTAAACACAAAACTGACAACTTAGTACCGAACTAAGTTTTCAGTTTTGTATAAAGAACGGTATTTCAATCACTGTTACGTTCGTATTACAAAAACTGGCTCCATGGTTTAAGGCATGTCAAAATATAAATCTTGTTTTGTAATAAGGCGGACTAGGTTTAACACCTTCAGGAGTAGCTATTAATTGAACATTATAGCTCACAACTTACGATCTATTCCCGAAAGCTTGTTTGTATTAATTGCAACTATCGTAACATACGACCACATAAACATAAACTCACGCCTTCTTCCCATGGGGGTAGGCAGTAAGTTCAGAACACCACCTGCTACAATCCTTACACACTCCTTTTGCTCTGTCCTTTTGCTCCTTTGCTCCTTAATAGACCGTATTTTCTATTTTGTTAAGTACCTGGTACTTGTTGATAGGCCTTCACTGTCCTCCCATACCTAGGTAATTTGAAAACATTGTAAAAGCCAATTATTTTTAAAAGAGTACCCGTGGAGTTTCTTGCCGGCTCTTCTCCAAAGGAAACCACCAATTGGAACCATGCACCTAGCTTCTGACGTTTCATAAGTGCCCATGTAGGTCAAAAGATTTGGATTTTGCTTCGTTTACGTTCATACATTTGGTCCTACGTACCGTACTACGCACCGGAAATTTTTGACTATATTATGTCCTTCTAGGGCGTCCCCTCCCGGCGTTTCCACTCACATCTGCCTTGTAAATACCTTTTGTTAGTCGCCTTTCATTCATCCTTTCAACATGACCTCAACAACCAAACTCACATGAGATTACCTACATCTCCTGGAATACTGATTCATTTCCCAAAGTTTGTTATCTTTGATTAGGTACACCACACCTATCGTAACATAATTTAGCCAAAACAAACACAAGGTAACGAATAGATTCCAATCGAAACGTATACAAACCAGAATATGGGCAACCTGCCACGAGCGTCGACCTCAGTGTAGTTACTCTTGATCCAAAAACGCAGAAAAATGATTATTCAAATATCAAATGTATTGCGTTGTAGAAAAATATTGTGTTTTTCGCGAGAATAACAAGGTCGGGAATGTTTGGGTTTTTGTGTTCTATTGCGCAGGAGTTTTTGATGAAGTGATGTGCCTAAACATTGTCAGGAATTAGGATTTTATTGTGGTGATAGATTTGAAACAGATTCTTGTTTTCAGGAAGATTTCTGTCTCCTACTTTTCTCGTAAAAACCAGTCTAGACCTCACATGGCATTGTTTTGTGAATTGTCTCGATTTTTTTTTAATCCTCAGAAGGCAAAAACACAAAAAACAGAAAAATAAAAAAGTTTTACGTACTCGAAGTACGAGTTGAGAAAATCAGTACCCCAAGTGTAAGTTTGCAATAGAGTTAACGTAAATATTTCGTTTGCGTTAAAATTTGACCGATAGATCATAATGCTAAGAGTTAGAATAAAAATCTTAACGCAAACGCGCTAGTTACGTTTACTCGCTTGCAATCTTACACTCTGGGTATTCATTTGTTTTATTGTGTTTAGGTATCGATACCAATCACGTTTATGAAGTTAACACAAAAAAAACTGATATTTCAAGTGACTACATGAAATGCGGTTGATGATCCCACAAAAAAAAAATCATACAATTTTTTTTTTGTTTTGTCATATTTAGATATCGATACTCATCACGACTGCAGAGTTTTGCTAGCTAATTTAATTTGACCCTGTATATTAAATATTTCTGTTTTCCTTTTATCAACTCACGGAGTCATTATGTTACCGTATGATTTTTTGTATATCTCCTGTTATGTGCTAGTGCGCGTGTGTGTGCTAGTGTCAACTTAAATGAGAATAAATTCTTCTTATTGATATTTGAAACAAAACTTGACCCTATAGTTTGTGGAAAAATAAAACTTTTAAGTTGTTATTTACGTACATTTCATTTATTTCCGAATAAATCTAAGCATTTAAACTTGAAATTCTTTTAAAGGTGATATATATAATTATATTTCATGTCTTTTAATTTACTAATGCAGAGTGCAGACGTATTAAACTTTTATATATTTTGATCCCGACCATGCTCTCAATGATAGCATGAACTTGCTTTCTTTTGTTATATTAGGTTGGGCATCCATCTGTTAGATCAAACCTAAATTGTGTCTGAAAATGTATCTATAAACATCTTAGAATGTCTCTACAGCAATTAATTTGGATAAATCAGGTGTCAGAAAAACCCATTACCATATTAATTATTATTATAAATACCCAACCAGGCTGTCTGGTGGAATACACGGTTGTCATTTATTTTAAAAGGAAAATCAAAGATGGCCGCCATCCAAAAACGAGGGAAAAGGCGCAGTTTCCGCGCCAATTCCACGTCAGGGTATTTCCTCGAAGTCTTTCACAACAAATTGAAATTAATTACACGTTTTCACTTAGGAAAGAAGGTGAATTTTATTTATTTGTTGCTGAAAATAAATAGAGCACATATCTTGTTGAGTTCGAGGTTCTATCACGAACTGGATCTTTAGATGCTTGTTTCACGGCTTTCTGGAAACTTCGACTTACTTGGATACGCAAAGTTAACCGAGCCCATACCGCCAATAGTCACTGAGACAATCTTCTGCAGTTTTTCGGTTTATAATTATACTTGTCATCTCCCTAGCCTTTTCCGAACTTTGTTGGAGACTTAGAGTCGGCTTCCAAGTTAATCGAATGCAGTTGAAGATCAGTATTTTAAATGAAGCTACTGCCTAGAAAGTCTATAGGTATGTTTGCACATATTTTCCCGTTTAATATTATGAAAAATTAATTTAAAAACACGGAAAAACAAACCATAAAACCACAATTCACGTCCAATCTGCATAGCACTTATTTTGGGTGGGCGAATGACAAAAATAACCCACATTGCGCAAAATCAGCATATTGTTTGTAAACACAAAAACCCTCGTGGCGCCATCTATTATCGACAAACACAACTACGCAATTAGTGTCAATGGCCTATATAAAAACCAGCTTAACTTGACCCATCCATCCCTTTGAAATGTACCTGAAATTGAAGATTTGAAGTGTCACTGTTATTCAGGTCTTTTTGGTAGTCAATTTGGGATAGTTCCAAGAGGGAAAATGCGTACCTTTCGGTGGGTGCTTTATCTTAATTCAAGGTAAAATGTTATTTTAGGACTTTAGGCATTGAACTTTCATGATGGTTGAAAAAATTATCGGTTGAGGTAATACTTTTTTGGGTGTCGTTTCTAGGAAAAGTCTTTGAACTTTCAAGGTTTTGGCAATTAACAGTAGGGGCTTCAAACTTTATGGCAGCCCTGAAGTGGGCTATTCCCTGCGCAGTACCCCCCCCCACCCCTCACCCCCGCCGTCACATGATTTTTGAAGTAAAACTTCTTTACGCACGCTTGACTTGGGGAGTAAGTTGGTGAATGCGTGACGAGAGCATTACGGAAACTGATTGGGCGAGGCGAGCGGAAGTTGTTTAAATTTTAAACATGGAACACACGGCGTCACCACCGCGGGCCGTCCCGCTTCTAGGTATTTTATTAAATTCACACTGGCTGTTTATACACTTTTCTTTTACTTCAGTCGTGTGGGCTAAAGCCTAAAGCACACTCGTTTTTAGGGTTCCGTACCAAAATGGTAAAAAGGAACCCTTATGGTGAGACTAAGTCTGTCTGTCTGTCACACCTCGATATCTCAAGAACTACTAATGCTATCAACTTGAAATTTAGAATAGTTTAGATGACGTTTGCTCAACTATTTTGCAAACAAGAAAGAAATTAAAAAAATATATCTTTATTGCAAAAAGGACTGAAAGTGGGTCTTAAAAATTTGAAGTGGGACTACTAGGGCATGTGGGGTATCATATGAAAGAACGCGGTTTGCAAATTCCCAAAGATTTATTATTTTTATTTAAGGCAGCATAGTTTCCGACTATTGATGAAAAATTAAAAAAAAATACCGTTCCCCCCCCCCTTATCTCCGAAGTTTGCATAGATAAAATCTGAAATTATTCTATGTGATAGAAGTGTATGTAAAGATTACAGGAAAAATTAAACGATGTCTCTAAATAGCACAGTTTTTCAGAAATCATCAACATCATATATACGTACCGGAACCATCGGTGCGCGAGTCCGACTCGCTCTTGACCGGTTTTTTTTTATTGCGCAGCTTCTCGCTTCGTGTTCGGAGCCGCCATAAAGTTTGTATCGGGTTGTATCTATGGTAACAGTGAGTGTATGAGAGTGTATTGTATTGATTGAATGGGGTGTGTAGGGTGTTCCGAGTGCAACAGACGAAAGAGGGGCGAGAGCTAAGTTAGCCCGCGAAATTCAAATTTACTAACGTTTTTTAGATTTTTTTGCTGGTCAGAGTCAGGTTATTTGTTGATTTAAAATATGATTCGTGCCCGTAACAAATATGGATTTCCAGAATTATAATCATTAGAATCATCAACACAACTCTCGAAGTTCAAATTGAATGAATATTTCATGAAATCATGACATTTGAAGCCAGTTCTTACTTACGAGTCTGCATTCGCGCCCGGATGATGGCAATAGGCTCGCCCCCTATTAGATGAAGCTTAAACATATATCTGGGATGTGGGTGGACTATAGGTCTCTGCCTAATGCGTGATGTTGTGTTATGTAAATAAATGTATATGCTTGCACGACCACGTATGCTGTGTATTAATGTAAATGCGTGTGTGGGTGTGTTGTATTGAATTGAAAATTCTTTTATTTTATGAATGAAAGATTCTCTTCATTTGTATGTTTCATTTGGCAATAGACTAGAAAGATAAAATGTGTGTAGGAGTTTAACAATTTTTCAAAATGGCGTCCCACGATAATAGTTAAAAATGGCCATGTAATGTGACAGTTCAAAACATTTTAACACATGCATTTTTTTGTTTGTTTAAATGCCCTTAACAATATTTAAAGGTATTATCATGCGACGCCATTTTAAAAATAATCAAAATGGCGAACCAGGACGAGGCACAAAAAAGTGCGATCCCCTTTAAACGACTAAAATTCTAAATACTTGTTTAGCCCTTATTATATTTAGTCAGTTTCAAGACTTTATTCATCTATTTGGGCTTGTCGTAAAAATTTATACCAACATGCTATTAGGATAGTCTGTTGTATTTTCGATTCAAAAATCTTTAGAATGTACATTACGTTTCCGTCAAATCACTGATGGTATCATGAAAGTTACGAAATTGATAATTTTTGTCAGTTATCCAATGTCATTTCGAACCGATAATAAATTGTTTGGACATGATCACAATTGTATTAGCCAAACGACTGTTGTACCTTCATAGATTACAGAATGAAATTACTGAAAAATTCTTGGTATCACGTGTGGAAACCCGAGACGTCGAGTGGTATGATAAATCTTGCTATGCTTGTTATTTGATTTTGATGTGTCTACGGTGAATCCGCAGCTGTAGCGCGCGAAATTAAACAAAAAAAAACAAAAAGACATAGGCCTCCCCCAATAGGGGGGTTGGGTTGCCATAATCGCCACGCTTGGCAGGCGGGTTGGCGATCGCAGTATGCTGTTAAAATGCATAGAGAACGCTGCTGCCCATTCTCTAGTAAGTCCCTTAGTCGCCTTTTACGACACCCACGGGAAGAAATGGGACGGTGCTATTCTTTACGTCCGGCACCACACGGACTCTATCAGATAATTATGTATTTACAAATTATAATCGTTAGAATCATTAATACAGTCCGGGGCAGTGGTCCAACTGCTCTGTCCAACTAGTTGGACCATGGGTCTTTACTAGGGGCAGTTGTCCAACTTTAAAAATACCTAGTTGGACCACAGCAAACTCAAAGCATTTATTTCAAATAAACCAATTACAGGCACTTTTGAATTTTCAAGGGGTCGGTCAGTCATAAAGATGAAGCTAGTTTCCCATTCCAAAGCTTAGTAGGTACCTATGGAGAAGAACGGGCAAGAAACTCCACGGACACTCTTTTAAATTAACATATGGTTACAAAATATTGGTTACATCATTCGTGTTGAAATTAAACATGTGAGAACGATGCAAAACGTCAAAGGCGTCCGTAACAAAAAGATAAAAAAAAAAACAATTCAAA
This sequence comes from Tiliacea aurago, assembly GCA_948098905.1. Classification (NCBI taxonomy): domain Eukaryota; kingdom Metazoa; phylum Arthropoda; class Insecta; order Lepidoptera; family Noctuidae; genus Tiliacea; species Tiliacea aurago. The sequence goes on from OX402605.1 coordinate 2,635,074, forward strand.
AATTAAATTAAAATAAGCCAAGGCCGCTAAGAGATGACCAGTCCCTACTGATGGCGCCCGTTCACGAACATGACGCATGGATTAGCACCATTCAACTCAACCATTTTGAAGGGAGCTAAATGATCCAACACACCCGCCACCATCAGCGAGACATTACAGTGAGCATGACATACTCTCAGCCACCAGGGCACATTCAAGTCAATGAAAGAAGTACTCAGTAAATGGTAGCTTTATAGTAAGTACATAGTGCTCACACATGCTCACACACAGCATCTTTTGAGAGTTCCGTGGTCCAATTAATTTATAAAATAACTTGCCAACTCTAAAAACCTCAACTGCATCTATGTGTTTAAGGTACCTAATACTGGTTTACGGTTATATTTAACCTCTTTGCAGTAAAATAATAAAATTAAAGTCGGGTGACTAATTTTTAAACTTTAATATTTACTTTTTTTTTTTACGTCTCTAAGTTAGATCTTCTCGTTCCCCAATGTCATGATTTCATAAAAAAATAAAGAACAAATCTAACTTAGAGAGATGTATTAATGATTCTATTGATTATAATTCAGTAAATACTTATCTGTTATGAATTCAGCTGGGTTGGGCAGCATTTGGGAAGCTTCTTCGAGTCTTCTCGTTGCGTATTCCATAGAGCCTAAAAATGAAGTTCTTCAAGCAGTGCGTCCTGCTTGTATTTACGGAGCCGAAAGTGGGTACAGTACGGCTGTCGCGTAGGTACTTAATAATGATAATCGAGTTTTTTCAAGTCTAAGTAACTAAGCGGTACCTCAACCAAATGGGTAACGTTAGGTTGGGTTAGAACTGTGGAAAACAAGCACGAGCCGAGCGAGCGGAGCGAGTGATGCCCCGGGTCCCGGGGGCCTAAAATGGACGCTTTAGCAGAATCATATTATGATCTGCGTACAATTCATACATCCCGCAATTCATCTGTTTGACAGCTGATATTTGTCATTAGACTTCAGTATTATAGCACTTAATAATTTGTGGACCATTTTACAAAACTCCATACAAACTGTCTAGCAGAAAAATTACGGGATATGAATTGCACGCAGTTTCATATTATGATTCTGCCAAAGCGTCCATTTTAGGCCCCCTGGTATTATTAAGTCGGTAGCAGTTACTGGGCTAGAGCACATCACAAAAAGACGATCAGTGAATATATTAGCGTATCGGTTAGTATTTTTAGTAAATCAAAATAAGAATTAGGTAAGTATATGTCGGAGTAGCATTGTTGTGGAATAAGTATGTCGTAGACATCGCATCGTTTCCTAGTTAAAGGCTTCTACATACCGGCGCGACTAGTCGCGCGGCGCGACAATGCACTGATATGTAGAAGCCTTAATTCATGTCGAAGAAACGCTCTGTCCGAGTACAGTAGTGTCGATCTTACCTAAGGTATTTCGAACTAAAGTATTGTCGAAATGAAGAGACATATCGGAGCTCCATATTGTCGAAACAAAATCTTGTCGTGTTACGGTTTGTCGAAAATAATAGTCAATTATTTGGGGATCAACTAAATACATTATTCATTTAGGATTCCCCTTCTCAAAATATTAACCTTTGTGCCAGAATCATCACATATTTTGGAACTAAATTCTCTTTTATGAAATGAAAGAAAAGAAAGAAAATACTTACGTTTATTTGCGGTAAACACAAACACGAAAGAACAAGTTGAGGGAAAATATGTGTCACATTCATGCAAAACGGCCATCGCTCAGCATAATGCTGCGACCCTATGTGAGACAGATCCCCAGCGCTGCTTTACAGCGACAGCCGAAAACCAGCCGACAGAAATCGAGCCCGTTGTCTCTGTAAATACATACATGTCCATGGAATCTCCACGTGTGCCCACGACATTTTTCTCGAAGTTAATGTCTCACTGCGTTATGTCTTCATTAAATCCGTATGGGATATGCAGAGATGCACTTTCCAACACTAACAGTACACCAATGGCTGATATCATATCACGGATTCATATGAGACGGGTCTATTACCATTTATCGGGCACAGTTCCAATTTTCAGCCATAACGGAAAGATTTCTAACTGAAAGCTATCATTCTTCGTCCAGTGATTTATCAAGCAAGACCTGAAGTCTTGCTCAGACGAAGAATAATGCGAAGAATTAAAATATTTGATACTAAAGTTTTTGACAACGTCTGCGTACATTTTGTATTTCACCCTTTTTAGGGTTCCGTAGTAAACAAGGAACCCTTATAGTTTCGCCATATCCGTCTGTCTGTCTGTCTGTCTGTCGGTCCGTCCGTCTGTCCCCAGCTTAGCTCAGAGACGCTTAGTCCTAGAAAGCTGTAATTTGGCATGGGTATACATATTAATCATGCCGAAAAAATGGTAAAATAAAATTATGAAAAACATTTTTTTTTAGGGTACCTCCCTTACACGTGAAATGGAGATGATATTTTTTTTTCTCGTCTATTCCATGGTGTGGGGTATCGTTGGATAGGCCGTTCAAAAATATTGTAGGTTTGGCAAAACCATTTTTGAATTAAGGGATCCGTTTGCGTAATATTAAGCTTTAAAGTGCTAGTTTTTGTTAGAGTCAAGTGTCCCCCCCCCCTGCCAGCTAAATGGTTGGTTATGGATATGTGAAAAAATTCATGGCAATAGTATATATAACGAAATTAAAAGGAAAACTATCACAGCTAAGTAGGCTTCACAAGTTAACGAGTAATAGTCGACCAACTTAAATTTGCAGTTGGAGAATTGACCGTAACGTATATCGATGTATGGGAGAGCATATTTTTCAACTACAATGTTAAGTTTATTTTTGGGATAAATTCATCCCAACTACGGAACCCTTCATTGTGCGTGCACTTGGCCGGTTTTTTTTCTTATTCATATATTTATTTGCATTCCATAATGCATAGGTAACGGTGTTACAATGGCTTAAAGCTAAGTACAATTACGGACCCTGTAGGGCACAGCGAAAGGTATAATAAAATTAATTCTTAAAATAAAATAAAAATTAATTCAGGAAACAATTGGCAATCAACAATTTTTAAATAGATTATTAACAAAACATAAACTTTATTTTATTGAGATAAAAAATAAAGTTATTTATAATAAAGTTTTATTGAGTCAGTCATAGGTTGTACAACAATTATTTCAAAAGGTAAATTAAACATTTAACATATTATAACTGTTTGTGTTCTCAGTTTGTGTTAAATAATTTTTTTTTGTCATTTATGTACTTATTCGTTTATTGTGTTATATATATTTGTATTTTTAATACAAATGTATGGATGAAAAGTGCCTTATGTCCTCCTGACGGGTTATTCCCTGAGTACCCCGATCCCCAAGGCCCCCGTCCCGGAGGACCCCGAATACGATAAAAATGATTACATTTCTTTTTTCTATTGTTTTCAACTTGTACGGTCGACATAAAAAGTTCTTAAATTACAGGAGCACTAATTTAGTAGAGGCATGGAATAACAGATTGCAATGCCATTTAGTTTCAAACCCCACTTTTTTATTATTTTTACAAATGATAATGATTGATACAGCAAGCTACTAGGAAAAAGGAACTATTTTTATAATAAATAGAACCTGTGATTGCTCTAGGAGACTCTATATTGTATTCTCTAATAATAATATTTACCATAACTAAGCAAGACTTTATCATTTTTTCCGGATCCATCATAAAGTTAAGTATATTATCATTTTAGTAACATATCATCTGCTGACGGTACTTTTAAGCTAAACTGACTTTTAATTGAGTTTATCAAGATAAAAATAAATCGGGGTCCTCCGGGACGGGGTACTCAGGGAATAACCCCTCCTGACTACCTTTCTGTCAAATTTTATAGCTAGTAGTTTGGGCGTAAAAGGTAACCGGTAGTCAGACAAAGTTACTATCACATTTATATTATTAGTATGGAATATGAATTTTACTCAGTAAAGTCTCAGAGAGTTTCTTAAAGTTATTTTTGCAATATCTTAGAGGCGACTAGTCTCCTTTCTCTAACCTACATGATATTATGTTAAACATCCTTGAAAAGAAACGCCATAATTAAAAATCGTCTTGGGATTTTTTTTTTGATTAATCAGAAATGGTAATATTTGAGACGGTGCCATGAAGGCGTCTGAATACTAATAAATAAACATACTATATAATAAACTCAATCCCATAGCAATTAAAAGTCATGCTAAAATTACACTTTGACGTAGGAGAATAATTTTATATGACGACTACGCAGGGTTATCGCCGACGTCGTCTATCTGATCTCTCTGCCAATCACTTGCGCGTTGCTATGGTAACCGCTTGCGTTTGACAGCTGTACCGCACGACGTGACCTTGCTAGTGCGTTCACACGTCAAATAATCAGTTGAATTTATTTCATTGAGACTGTCGTACGTGATCTATGATTTGGTTTTAATCAATTGTGATTAGGTGTATTTGTAGTCAGTCGGTTAATGTGATGATTGATGGATTGAATGAAATTGTTTTTGTCACCAACAACTTATTGATTAAATTCATTATTTACTACCGGCTTCTAAAATAATCTTTTGTCATATCTCGTGTCAAATATTTTAACTGCTTAGCTGTTGAAACTTCATTCAGCCTGTCGTTATTTTATTTATTTATAAACACGATATCAATCAACCAATTATAATAGGGAAGGTCGGTCAAAGCTAATTGTGGATGGCGTGGCCATAGTTCGGTCGCTACGATCTACAATAAATTTGACATTTCGTACATTCATTCCATTCGTGTTCAATCATGAGTTTAGTTCACTATTTCGTTATTTTCGGTGATTTAAAAATATTTAAAATCAGTTATGTATTTGACATAGAAAGTGTCGGAATTTAAAACTTTAAATATTGCTTATTTCCTAGTAATCCCTTTCTTAAAATGTTACCGACATAGCCTCGAATTCTGTTTAATTTTAAACTAAGTCTCTTCGAATAGCTTTAAGCTACAATCATATAATTTTAGGGCCTTTCGGAAGATGATGAACTCTAATTTCGGAGAATTCAAAAACCCAACTAGACATTTTCGCAAAAAATAAATAAAACTACTTCTCATCTTGTATTGTTTAGGGAACTAAAGTTCGTTTTTTAAATCCCAGATAGTAATTTGACGGGCGCAAAAGTCAGACTCCAAATTGAAAAAACAAACAACAAAGGTTTTAAATGTCAAATTACTATATATGATTAAACAAAAAACCGGCCAAGTGCATGTCGGACCACGCACAATGAAGGGTTCCGTAGTTGGGATGAATTTATCCCAAAAACAAACTTAACATTTTAGTTGAAAAACATGCTCTCCCATACATCGATATACGTTACGGTCAATTCTCCAACTGCAAATTTAAGTTGGTTGACTATTACTCGTTAACTTGTGAAGCCTACTTAGCTGTGATAGTTTTCCTTTTAATTTCGTTATATATACTATTGCCATGAATTTTTTCACATATCCAAAACCAACTATTTTGCTGGCAGGGGGGGGGGGACACACTTGACTCTAACAAAAAATAGCACTTTAAAGCTTAATATTACGCAAACGGATCCCTTAATTGAAAAATGGTTTCGCCAAACCCACAATATTTTTGAACGGCCTATCCAACGATACCCCACACCATGGAATAGACGAGAAAAAAAATATCATCCCCATTTCACGTGTAAGGGAGGTACCCTAAAAAAAAATGTTTTTCATAATTTTATTTTACCATTTTTTCGGCATGATTAATATGTATACCCATGCCAAATTACAGCTTTCTAGGACTAAGCGTCTCTGAGCTAAGCTGGGGACAGACGGACGGACCGACAGACAGACAGACAGACAGACGGATATGGCGAAACTATAAGGGTTCCTTTACTACGGAACCCTAAAAACGAACTTTAGCTACGATAGCGCCATATTGACAGCTGCCTTTCCCAGTAAACAAGTGTGCTAAATTGATATGATTTTATTGCAGAAACAATTAAATCTGCCACATAGACACTTGAACTGTCGTACGCTGAAATCAAACCCTAAAGATTCAAATTAAGCACCTCTTTTTCACCCAAAAAATACAATAACATAAAAAACGTCAAAATATTTTCAATATAGTTAAAAACAAGCTTAAAAATAATGAAGTGTCCCTATTTCCGTCGCACCAAATGGTAGCAAATAAAAACAAGATGGCGGTTATATTTAGCACGTCTGGCCTCGGCAATGACTCCGATATAAGTGCAATTTGTGCTTATATGCAGAACGAGCCAGAATATCTTCGGAATATAAATGTAAGTACTTTCTAGAGCCTTGTTTTTGTAAAGCAGAGATATAGTATACCTACCATTTTAAAGAGGCATTTGTTTTGTTCCAGAAACTAACTCACATAACAATCCAACAATATACACACACAACCCACACACGCACACACAAATACATTTTTATTTATTATTTTAAACATTATTCTTTCTTTAAATTGATTAACTTTGGACGAAATCTTTGCTTTAAGGAATTACTTCAAAGCTTACGCAGAAAGTTCGAACTAGCACCCTAATCGCATAACACAATTTCAATCACATTCCAAGGTTTTGAAGGGTAAGTACTTATTGTTTTAATTTTTTTTTTGGTGGGAAATTATCAAATAGCTTCTCCCGCTCTGCGCGGAGTGGGAGGGCGTGTCAGACTTTTACTGACTGAAACCCACCGTATTCCTTCATTTGCCTGTGTGCCAGGGCCACGATATCCCTTTCGGACAAACTCGCAACCCTGGCAGGCATTGACCCTAATGGACCCGCGTGCGTGGAATACAACACGCCGTCGACCCAAGCCGGGCAGACCTCCACCGTATGCTCCACCATGTCCTCCGGGTGATCCACACAGTGGTGACACCCGGGCGTTTCCTCCCGCTTTATCCTGAACAGGAACCTCCCGAAACAACCGTGTCCGGTGAGGACCTGCCTCAGGCGGAAGGTGAGGACGCCGTGGCGCCTCTCTAGGCACTCCTCAAAAAGGGGACTTATCGCCACAATTGTGGCGTGCCCAGCGTTGGGTTGCGGCAATCGCACTCTCCATGCCGCCATGAGATCCCGCCGGAGCTCTGTCCGCTGTGCCGTAATTTCTCGTGGCAGCGGAGTTTCACCCCGGCGTTTCGCCTCCTCGCGCCACTACCAAATGTGCGCGAGGACTTTTGCCTCCAGATCCCATGGCGGTAGTCTGGCAAGGAGGGTCGCCGCCTCACGGGAGACCATGCGGTAACCCCGTAAGCAATAAACTATACTGTACATTAAAAAAAATGCACTCAATAGAGAAGAAGTTGGTCTTGTAAATTATTTGTATAATATATTTTAGTGACAGTACTTTTTCCATATGTTTAATTTTTCACGGATTTGCCCATCTAACTAAACCAATGCCGCCTTATTTATTACAAAACAAGATTTATATTTTGACATGGCTTAAACCATGGAGCTAGTTTTAGTAATAAGAACGTAACAGTGCTTGAAATACCGTTCTATAAACAAAACTGAAAACTTGGTTCGGTACTAAGTTGACAGTTTTGTGTTTAGGAACTTTACCATAGTCGGAATAAAGTTCGAAATTCAATAATGGCTCCATGTTTTAAACCTGGGTCTGAAGATAAACCTTGTTTTGTAATAAGGGGGTTTTTGAGTCTATGTCAGAATTCATTGGAATGCTAATGATGATAGCTTTTCTGAAAATCACCTCAAATATGTCTTGACTTTAAAAGAGACTGTGACCTCTGAGTTTGTTTCGGCCTTTCTTCCCAGATTAGTCAGATATGAATCGCCGACCTCATCTAGTTTTAAAAATATGCTTGACGTGTAAAAGTGTTTTTACAAACCTACTTACAGAAATAATAGTACATTTTGATACAAGTGGAGAATGTTTGTTTATTGCATTCGAGGCGGAATTAACACCCGATCCGTAGGCGAGGTTGTTTTTGAGCCGAGAACTGCAATAAAAAATGTCCACGTGTATCAAACGACGTTTTTCAATACACTTTTGAAGAAATATAATAAAAACAAGAAAAATATTTTGTTCACGTAGGAAACTATGATTTAATTTTCTTTTCTTTCCGCGTTTTGCTTTCGCCAGGTTGAAGGAGAAGCAAAGGTATAAAGCCGATAAACAGCCTAATATGAAAAATAGAAAATTCAAATATTTTTGAGTTTAGAACACAAATAAATGTTAATTTGTTCAAAAACATTTTTTGTATTGTAATAATCATGTTATTCTATTTATAAACAAAAATATTAATGCCGCGCGCCGTAAAGACGCATCTTTACCGAGATTTAAAAAAAAATCACCTCCGAATAGAGAGGACCGTCTCTGGCGCGAGACGGTGTGAATACAGGCATTGAACCAATTTGGACTAAGTATAGGTCTATGTTATCTGTGGCAATTTTTATTCCCGCACACGTGTTTGAAAATAAAAAATCGCACGCCTGTGAAATACATTGCATTGTGAACCTAATGGTAGTGCGATATGAACCAGTTCGAGGAAGTGTATTGAAAAATAATTTATTTGAAGCTTCTAGAATATTTTGGTTCAGCAATCCAGCAAAGTTCGCAAAATTCTTAAATATTTAGTTCAAATTTGTGTTATTTCCGCTCGTGCCAGCAGCGAAATTGAGTTATATTCAGTGATTTACTGTTTCCTAGTACCTGCGTTACAAAATATCATAATACAATATTGTAACTTTAATTCTGCAAGTTTAATTAGTAAGTATTTGACTGCCAGTAAACTAAATAGTATACGTTACAGCATAAAAAGTGAAAAACAAGTTGTATCAAGTAGTTAATATTATCATTGCCGTCGGGAGACCGTTCTGTGGAACACTTTAATCTAAAAGGGCAACTTGTTTTTTACTCTATAGTTCGTTTTTTGGCAGTCGTGTTTTTAATTATCAAAATTATTTTATTTTATTTTATACATTTTAGTGACAAGTTTTATTTTATAACATGTAAGTAATGCTAAGAGGTTTTTGGATATTTTATTTTATTTTAAGCTCTTTTTTTTCGCATCCGAAAATGGAGCCATTCTGCCACCATATTGATTTTTTTCAAAAATATTTATTGCCTATGTCACTCAAAATCCTTACATCATTGTAAGGATTTTAACGATACCCCATGCATCTAAATCTGTTAAGATCTTTGCGTAACTGTTTGTTTTCCCGAAGTAAATAAATAAATAAACTTATTCTAATTTTAGACATCCGACTTAATAAACGAGTTCACAGCAAACCCAAGCGCAGATATTTACAAACACACCACCAACGCATTTATTTTCATTCGAACAGTTTGCAATAAATCATCATTATTATTATCAAATTCTGCCAAGATATATCCAAATATTTGACGTCATCAAATGGTAACATCTGAAGTCCTAACTCATATATCCGCATCCGGCTCGAAGGACCAAAAAGAATGTATGGTCCCTTGCTAGATCATACATTACTTTTAGATGAGGGATGAATGGAATAAAAGAAGGTAAGTACTAAAACACTACTGTATTGTCTCAAAGGTACTTAAAGGTAAAATGAGCTGAATAGACTGATGGTGTGGAAATGAAGTTAGTGACGCGGCCCTTGTTGGCTGTAACGAGAACGCCTGGCTGACTTGATAGCCCAACGCGAACTGAACTGATTATTATCCCCCTTATTACAAAACAAGGTTTATCTTCAGACCCAGGTTTAAATCATGGAGCCATTATTGAATTTCGAACTTTATTCCGACTATGGTAAAGTTCCTAAACACAAAACTGACAACTTAGTACCGGCGTAAACTGCTGAATTGCAGAATGTGCGGTTGCACGGTACAGTACTATCGCGATACAAAACAGTGAAGGAAAACATCGTGAGGAAACAGGCATGTCCTAGAACCAAAAATTCAAAGACATGTGACATCTACCAACCCGCACTGGGCCCGCGTGGTAGATTACAGCCCAATCCCTCTCACAGAGAGGAGGCCTGTGTCCCAGCAGTGGGAACATTATAGGCTGATTATGTCCAGGCTAAGAGGAGAGGAAGCCCGGAGGGAAGAAACGATGAAAGGATCTGATGGAAGATGATAAGGCTAGAAATGGGGGTGAATAGTGAATACTGACATGACGGCTGATAGAGATGTGTCAAAGTCAAAGGAGTAGGAGTCAAAGTCAAAGTCAAATTATTTATTTCAAATAGGCACATAAAAGGCACTTTTGAACGTCTTTACAAAAAATAGAATTGATTCTAGTCGCCCCTTCCAAAATATAGTTTCGTATGGAGAAGAATGGGCAAGAAACTCCACCGTTACTCTTCTAAAATGTAAAAAAATAAAAAGGTCAAGAGCGAGTCGGACTCGCGCACCGAGGGTTCCGTACGTAAGTATATATGATGTTGGTGATTTCTGAAAAACTGTGCTATTTAGAGAAATCGTTTTATTTTCTTGTAATCTTTACACAAACTTTTATCACATATAGAATAATTTCAGATTTTTATCTATGCAAACTTCGGAGATAAGGGTATTTTTTTTTACATTTTTCATCAAAAGTCAGAAAGTATGCTGCCTAAAAAAAAAATGTTTGAGAATGATGCAAACAGCGTTCTTTCATATGATACCCCACATGCCCTAGTAGCCCCACTTAAAATATTTAAGACCCCCTTTCAGTCCCTTTTGCAAAAAAGATATATTTTTTTAAATTTCTTTCTTGCTTGCAAAATAGTTGGGCAAACGTCATCTGAAACTATTCTAAATTTCAAGTTGATAGCATTAGTAGTTCTTGAGATATCCAGGTTTGACAGACAGACAGACATAGTCTCACCATAAGGGTTCCTTTTTACCATTTTGGTACGGAACCCTAAAAAGAAGAAAAGAAAAAAAAGAGTAAAAGAGTGTGCTTTAAACCACACGACTGAAGTAAAACTTACAAATCATTTGGTTTCTGTTGGCAACACCAACAGAATGTTCTTGTCAAAAACATGTAACCGGAGACACAACTTTTTTCCACCTTTAACTATGTCGTTTGAAACCATAATTTTCCGGGACTGATATTTCGCCCGTTTTGTGAGTAGTGCTTGTAATCAATGTGATGCAATAAACTATGTAAGAAGAACGAGTCATTGTTTACATTATTACCAACCCGCCACTAATTATACTTACTTACAACTATAATAGGCATGCACTGTGCCGGCGGCACGGACCGCCGGCTTTTACCGAACGGCACGTGCCGCCGGCTTTTACCGGGCGTTTGTGCCGCCGGCATGTGCCGCAGAAACTTGCACAATGACGCCGAGCATCATTCCAGTTGTGACAGTCGTGTAGAACACTAGTGAGGTACACACTGCGTACAACCACACACAACACGACCTCGTGAAAGCCGGGACGGGAGCGAACTGTCCTTACAAACCCGCGCGGCCGGGCCAGCAGCTCCTTTGTGCAACAAAGCCGGGCGCACCGTGAGTTGCCCTGGCGGCCCTTTTAGATATACATATACGAAACGCAACTGGCTATGAGAGAAAGAGATAAAGAAAATGTGTGCTCGCACCTCTCTCTCATGCCCCTACAGTAATATACGAAACGTAAATCTCTCTCTTTCTATTTTCACTAACTTACCTATATCTCCCTCTCGACTTCCGTTCGCTCGCTTCCGTAACGCTCTCGTCACGCATTCACCAACTTACTCCCCAAGTCAAGCGTGCGTAAAGAAGTTTTACATCAAAAATTGAAATTAAAATACCAGTCTTTTACATGGAGCGACTGCCTACCTGATCTCCACAACCCAGTTACTGAGTAATACGATACCCCAGTGGCGGACTAAGCCTGTCGGGGGGCCCAGGGCGACAAAAGTAAATGGGGGCCGCCAAGGAATGAACGTCGAAATATTTAGCACGCTGCCTCGAAAATGTTAGGTTAGGTTAGGTTACCATTGATACAGAAATAGGAGATATTACGCGACAACCATGGCGACAACAGAAAAGCTAGAGCATCAGACGAATACAGGAGCTTCAAAATGTTTGCACCCCGCATAGTTTAAATTTTCTTTTGATAATATGATTGTATGTACAGACGCCAGCACATCAAGCTACTACAATCTGTCAAACATCTTTAATAGATTTTCAACTTTATCACTACAGCATAAGGTTCAAGGTTAATTGGGAAAAAATTTCAGTTTCGGGTAGCTTGACCTGCTGGCGTCTGTACCTAATATTTGCACGCCACACTTGGCAGAATGTGATGATACCATTGACTAATCTTAAGACCATTTGTTGGACCATAATACTGATAAATAAATTATTATGATTATGATTGAAAATGTATGCAGAAATAGGAATTACTTACTTTGTTGTCTTATACAGAAAAGTTTGAAAATGTAGCATGCAAGAGTGAGCGAAATAAGCTCGCAAAATTTTAGCACCCTGCGTTTATACATACCGTAGGGGCCCCAACAACAAACCACCTTTTAATTACTGAACATACTCTTCTGGTCTTGTTTGGGATTTTATTTAAAAGTATTTCTGGAGGTTTTGGGCCCTTCAGGATTGGGGACCCGGGGCGGAACGCCCCTGGCTCTCTGCCTTAGTCCACCAGTGCAATACCCCTTGGTTAGACTGGTCGTCACTGTTGTCAGACCTTCGCGGTGGGCTTCTGACCACATAGTAGCTGTAACGACTATCAAAGATCCACGAATGACTGCTGGACCAACGGCTTCACGTGCTTTCCGAGCCATGGAGGGGTAGGTATGTAACGATGGTCACCTACCTATCCACGGACCAACCGCGGCAGATCGATCGATCGGTGCGACTGTTAGCACGTAGCCACGAGCTCCTTTGCCAGGTGCTCTAAGTACCTACCTACCGAGTGATAAATGACCCATAATAAATTAAATTAATCTGTTCCCTCTTGTGATGAATGTTACTTATCGTTTACAGATGGAATGATAAACGTTTTTTAAACGTAGCCAAGAAGCCATCTTGTGCAGTACAAATTTGATGACCATAAACAGACACTGACCTCTATCAAATGATAGGTCAATTACATTTGGATTTTGCATTTAATATTGGCAGTAACAACTAATCATTCGGCCTATTTAAACCCTAAAGTATACCTACTGCCAATATCGAAAGGACAAAAATAAACATGAAAAAAGTACACGAAAATTATATCACGAATTTACGTTATGATTATAATTTTCCCGATACTAAGTAACTCACAATACGTTGCGGTCAAAAACACAAAAATAATAATAATAAGGAAAAAAATAACACAAAATATCTTCCCATTAACTAAATACATAATTATAGGTCGGGTTTCTTATTAGCTGCAGTAAAATTACACTTCTTACTGTCGTTTCTTCAATATCCTAGTTTTTTTTTAACGAAATGACAGAAAGTCCGACTTAGAGGTATTTATGTACAGATTTTTAATTCTCTACTTCATCATCATTAACAAAGGTAATTGACCCAAAAAGACAAAAGCTCACAGGCCATCAGCACAAATATTTAGCTCACCGGACAAAAATAAAAGAATGATTTATTTAAATAGTACCTGAAATATTACAACACAGCTAAAATTACATTATTACACTAGAAACAGCCAAAAATTCTTACCTTTTCACGGACGCTGACGAAAATAAAATCCACAGAGGAATAATAACACAATGATCTTTGTCTCGCCGAAACAGGCGCGAGATTTCCCTCGCTGTTACCTGTCAAACTACAAATTATAACCTCAAAATCTATTGTTAATCAATAAATATTGCTTTGCTTTGTTTGTTTTTGTTATTTTACTACTTAAACGACGTCCGTACAGAGAAATAGACGATACTGAACTGTTGTCGAGACGTATAAACGAAATCTGGAGGTTTTCCAAAATGGCAGCTTGCCAAATACGAAGTGCGTTGCGTCCGCGACTTAGGGTGGACGGGGGCAGTTATCGTCCGTTCAGTTTTGATCTTTGAACTGAATTAACGTATGTAATGGAAATGGGATTAAAAATGGGTCGATATTTTAGTTTTATTGATGCATTTTTATTACAAGCTGACTGTTTCTTTATTGGCATGTGAGATTAAAAACAGAATAAGTACGAAGTGTGTGTGTGTGTGTTTCCTCTTTTAATGTTTTCAAGACGTTAATGTAGATACTTAATCATGACAGGATAGATTTAATGGAAGAGCATAGAATTCCCGCACCTGCATTTGGAGATACGTGATCCTACCGATGCGTAGCTACGCTGCGTAGGTGAGCACAGCCGAGCAAACGACGCGTTATAAAATGTAGTATATTTATGGTGAATGACAACATTGTTCGCGAAATAACAATTGTTTTTTTGTACAGTCCGGCAATAGGATTTAAAGGTGCCTCTGTGGCTGGACTGGCCAATTATGAGTTTTTCTAGAATGAAATGTCGAAGAGTGTTTAACATACCGATACAGTTATAGGGTAATATAGGTGTATAAGGGTTCCCCTGCATAGCTAATCACAACCATTCGACAGATTTCCGAGTCGAAAATGACACATTTTCGGTAACCTGATCTGCCTTTTTTTTTTTTTTTTCATGGTGAAACTTTCAAAAGGCACCTGGACTTTGGGAAAAAAAGACCAGGGAGTTGGGATTCTTACCTCACTAAAACCACCCCGGTGATCACCATCAACACATGAAGGGGATCCCGTTACCTCTTAATAGACTAATCCGGAACCCCCTTTGTGCAACACCTGTTAGGGCACGTCTCTGGGGAGACTATAAAGAGTCTCCCCTGATCCTCGAACCTGATCTGCCTAGTCCCCGACACATAGCCGTCGAAAGAGTAGCGGTCATCTATTTGGTTTCAACTGACAACATTTTCGGATTTTTGAAGTAAATTTCTTTAGGCACGCTTGACTTGGGGAGTAAGCTGGTGAATGCATGACGAGAGCGTTACAAAAGTGACGAGAGCGTTACGGAAGTATAATTATTAATATTGAAGTAAAACTTCTTTACTCACGCTTGACTTGGGGAGTAAGCTGGAGAATGCGTGACGAGAGCGTTACGGAAAGAGGCTACGGAAGTTGTTTAAATTTTAAATATAGAACACACCGCGACACCACCGCGGGCCGTCCCGCGAAACGTCAGAAGCTAGGTGCACGGTTCCAATTGGTCGTTTCCTATGGAGAAGAGCCGGCAAGTAACTCCACGGTTACTCTTTTAAAAAAAAAAATGGCTTTTACAATATTTTCAAAGTATGAGAGGACAGCGTAGGCCCGTCAAAAGTACCAGGTACTTAAGAAAATAGAAAATGGTCTACAGATCTACAGTATATTAAGCCTACAACGTCCTCACATTAACAAAAAAACTATATAAAATATGATTAAAATAATAAAAAAAGTAAAAAAGTTAGAGCCTTGTTGAAATCAAAAAACATCGATTATGTCAAGAAAGTATGTAAAAAATAAATAACATAAACATCGCAACTTGGGAGCAGTTAATAGACATTTACATATTTTTGCCGTTAATGAGGTACCAGGGAAGCCACATGTGCAGAAGGAATTAATGCCAAACTTCCTTGTCTTCAACGTAGTCTTTAAACTTATAATATGCTTTTTTGATAAGGACACGTTTCATGTGGGTTAATTTTCCATCGCTAAGTTCTGTAACAGACTTTGGCAACTTGTTATAAAAGCGGATACTGTTAATAAGAAATAACTTGCTTGTTTTAGTTAATCTAAATTTGGGAATCACAATTTCATGTTTACTACGTGTAATTAATACGTGTTACGATAATAGTGTACGTAATATTATGGAAATCGCTTCTTATTTTAAAAAGGCCTAAGTTTTTGTGAACATATAAAATACTTTCTAAGATATAAAGAGAAGGCAGAGTTAGTACATCAATTTCTTTGAATTTGATTCTAAGGGACTCACGAGGACCCATTCTATAGACCCCGCGGATTGCCCTCTTTTGTAAAATGAAAATTGAATCCACGTCGGCTGCCGATCGGATTGCTCAGCAAAACGCCATAAGACATAATACTGTGGAAATAAGCAAAGTATACTAACCTAGCTGTGGCTATATCTGTCAACTGCCTTATTTTTCATACTGCATAAGCAGCTGAACTTAATCTACCTGAAAGAGCTCTAATGTGGGCACCCCATTGCAATTTGGAATCTAGAGTAATTCCTAGAAATACAGTTTCCGTAATAGCCTAGTTTCTTGCCATCAAGTTTTAAATTTAGACCCACTTGGGGTACATTTGGTAATGAGAACTTAAGACATTTTGTTTTGTTCGCATTAAGTAGAAGATTATTAGCTGCGAACCATTTCGAAAGAACAGCTGACTATCGTTGACGTGTAAGACATCCGAATCTTTTCTATCTATTTTAAAAATAAGAGAAGTGTCATCAGCGAATAGAATTATATCCGATAAGTTAGCCATCATGTAAGGAAGATCATTTATATAAACTAGAAATAGGAAAGGGCCAAGAATTGAACCTTGAGGCACGCCCATCTTAACTAGAGATCCCGAGGACGTCACCCCGTTAACGTTTACTTTTTGCTGCCTGTTTGATAGATAGGAAAGAACAAGATCAGCAGCTAGTCCACGAACTCCGTAGTGGTGTAATTTACAGATCAGTGTATTGTGGTCAACGCAGTCAAACGCTTTTGAGAGGTCACAGAAAATGCCAATGGCATCCTGCAATTTCTCCCAGGATTCCAAAATGTGACTGATGAGTTTCACTCCTGCGTCAGTCGTCGACCTACCTTTCGTGAAACCAAACTGGCGACTATGTAAAATCCCATTTGAATTAAAATGTGACAACGTCTGGTCTAGCATTGTTTTTTCGTATATTTTATTCAATGCTGGTAGCACAGTTATAGTCCTATAATTAGAGGGATCACTCTTACTACCCGATTTGAAAATTGGTACTACTTTACTATGTTTCATTAAATCAGGAAACGTACCGCTGTCTAAACATTGATTAAATATGCCAGTTAGGACAAGGGCTATTGTGTCAATTATATCTACAAGAACTTTATTGGAAATTCCCCATAAGTCTTAAGTGTTCTTTATGTTAAGACTTTTGAATGCTTTTTTAATCGTGACAATAGAAATGCGCTTGAATTCAAAACTTGGAATGTCCTTAGAGTAGTTTTCTTTTAGAAGAGATTCAACTAATAAAGATGATGAGGAGAGAGATTTCGTAAACTCTATTGGGATGTTGGTAAAGAAATTTTCTAGTGTCTCAGCAACTTTTAACTTATCTGAAATGGTTTCATTATGATTTTTTAAAGACAATTCATTCTGATCTCGCTGTTTTGTGTTTCCAGTTTCTTTGTTAATTACCTGCCATACAGCTTTTATTATATTATTAGAAATACTAATTTTGTTACTTATTAATTTAGATTTAGCTTGAGCGCAGACTCTTTTAAATATCTTAGAATACTTTCTAACATAATTATGAAGGGCTTGATTAGAGGTCAATGATTTCTCGTAGTACAAATTATATAAAGTATCTCTGCTTTTTCTAATGCCAGCAGTAGCCCATTCACTAAACTTTGGTGTAGTATTGATTCTCACTTTTTTTACAGGACATACTTTATTGTATTCTTGGCATACTGTAGAAAATAAGGTACCGTAGTTTATATTGGGGTCTTGTGAATCAAAACTGGCTGTTGAAAGATTGCTAAAAACATTATTATTAAACATATTCAATTTATTTTTTGACTTAACCAGGTTTCACAAAAACATAAGATATCCAAATGATATTTATCTATTAACAATTCCACGTCTAGTATTTTGCCAGAGAAGCGATTTATATTTTGGTGATATAATAAAATATTCTTATTATGCTTCTCTTTTGTCGAGTCTTAAAGTTTAAAGAATCTATTACAGTATTATTATAAATACTATATAATACTGTTTCGTCACTTAACCTAGTCTCAGTTTAATTATCAATAACTGCGTGTATATTGTAAGCTAACAGAGTAGCCAGTACATGTTGACTTTTCTTGGGAAGAAACATATGTTCCCGAATTAAAACAAAATCTCTAACAAAACTGTTAGTATCAAAATACAATAAACGGTCACTATGACGACATTTCAAAATATGCATTAGGCTGTTTAAACTATAAATGTAATTATTTTCTTCCACATGCAAATGATCTGAATATGGTAATGCACATAATATTAATTTACCTAATTTTAATATAAGTAGGGTGTCGACACCATTAACTATGTCCCACTTAGTTAAGCTCAGACTGTTTCCAATTAAAAGAACTACAGTAGTTTATTTTATGAACAAGCTCATTAAAATGCAGGTTATGGTAACAACAGTTAACTATAGTATGTTTAGAGCGATTATTTAATAATGATCCAAAACCTGCTCCTAATCTATCTGAATAACCAAAACATTACTTTGAGTGGG
Source organism: Tiliacea aurago (assembly GCA_948098905.1). Classification (NCBI taxonomy): domain Eukaryota; kingdom Metazoa; phylum Arthropoda; class Insecta; order Lepidoptera; family Noctuidae; genus Tiliacea; species Tiliacea aurago. The sequence continues at coordinate 2,653,445 of OX402605.1, forward strand.
GTTTACAGTTTCTAAAGTATGAGTTAAAATGGGCAAAGCTGTAGGAACAACATACTGTGACATGAGAGGTGGCGGAGTGGGAGCACAACTACAGATGAGACTGTTCGTCAGTGACTCACACATCTCAGCATTGCACTTCACCAGGTCCACCAACTCACAGGCCTCTTGCATGCGCTCACTTAACATTTGTTGACTAGACTCATACTTACAGAAGATTTCCTTTAATGAGTTTTCCCTGCTCATTAATTCCTTCTGAAGGCTCTGTATGTCAACATCATACATTTGTCTGCTACGAGTAGTTTCCAACTTATTATTAAATACATTTAATTGGGTTTGTAAGTTGTTACGCTCTTTCCTAAGATTAATATTACACTTATAAACATTATGTGTCTTCAAGAGTTTCTTGTATTTGTTAATATTTTTTTGATTTTAAATATTTCTTGATTTTATTATGACTAGTAATAATAGGACATTTAGTTAAGGTATCTTTCCCAGTCAGGTCTATGGTGACGGTGGGATTTTCACACTCCAGTCAGGATACACTACCAACCAGCTTGGTGAAAAGGTTATTGGTGTTGGCAACCTGTTCGCTGGCTTGACTGAGTCTCGCCCATCAAGGAGCGCTTTCCCTAATTTGACGCATTATTAATTTATTGTACACAAACCAAAATGTATTTTAATAAAACGCGTATACTAAAAGATCAATAATTTATCTTTAAATTAATAGTTTCAGAAAAATACGTTTTATAGATTTTGCGCCATTCTCAGTTTTTTATCCGCGTTAGACATAACTTTACAAATTAATTTCACTATGTAATATAAACATAATCTAAAATATTCACATATTAAGTTATTGAGAAAATGCTCTAATTTAACATATTTTTTTTTCTAATCATTAACACTACTAATTTAGACGTAATCTTCAGTATAAAATCATTAAAAGTAGGTTATCGTCGCCTTAAACAAACATAAAAAATCTCACAGACAGCAACTGTCCCTCCTACCTTACTCCGCAAACACCTTGCATCTCTCTTTGTATACCATTTAGGAACAAAGATTTTAGCGAGACAACGAACTTGTGTTTATTACAATATTGAACTAAATATTTTGATTTGAACTGAATAAATTACAGCTGTTAGCTTAAAATTAAAGATTTTGTATCGTTTCTTTTTATATAACTGAGGCGGTTCTCAATTCGTCTGTATAAGTAGGTATACAAGGTGTGACTTAAATAACGCATAACCTCTTAAGGGGTCATTCTACTCATCATTATGAACAACATTTAATAAGGGACCAAACATGAAATCGTGAAAAACAATCAGCTGTTCCCTACATTATGTTCTCATAACTCTTCAAAACTCAAACTCAAATTCAAAGCATTTATTTCAAATAAACCATTTACAGGCACTTTTGAATTGACAAGGAGTCGTCAGTTAGAAATATGAAGCTAAAGTAACCGTCATGACAAGCTATAAATACATAAAATTGCAAATTATACAACTATCAACTTTAAACTCAAGACATCTAAGTTGATTTATGAATGAAGAAATTATCGCTAAACGTCATAAAATAATTTTAGTTGCAATGGAAACTGAACCATACGCAATTCATTTAAAGTTTTAAATCCCAAAGTATGAAATTTATCTCGTCTCATGGCGTTGACTTTAGCAGCCCATTCCAAAGAGTAGTAGGCTCCTATGGAGAAGAACGGGCAAGAAACTCCACGGACACTCTTACACGGTCAAAATGTAGGGATCAGCAATTTTTTTTAAATGACTAAATTGCAAAAAATTTACACCTTGTATACCTACAATGTATAACTGAATTAATGCACATTATGAAGTAGTTTGTTCAGAATCGTTTACTGCATCGATTTCTGTCATTTTTAGGGTTTCTTACCCAAAGGGTAAAACGGGAACCCTATTACTAAGGCTCCGCCGTCTGTCTGTCTGTCCGTCTGTCACCAAGCTGTATCTCATGAACCGTGATAGTTAGACAGTTGAAATTTTCACAGATGACGTATTTCTGTTGCCGCTATAACAACAAATACTAAAAAACAGAATAACATAATTATTTGAGGGGGCTCCGATACAACAAACGTGATGTTTTTGCTCGTTTTGCTCTATATTGATAACGGCAACAGGTAGACGCTTGAAATATTCACAGAACGTTTAGTTATATATTCACTTTAAAACTAAATAATTAAATTAATAAAACAAATATTTACGGGGGCTCCCATACAACAAACGTGATTTTTTTGCCATTTTTATAGATAATGGTACGGAACCCTTCGTGCGCGTATATTAAAAAAAAACCGGCCAAGTGCCAGTCGGGCACTTGGCCGGTTTTTTTTTAATATACTTAGATAATTTTGTATCCCTAAAATTATTAAAACTAACAACGTAAATTACATTCACACTTCCGCTGTAGACCAGCACCCTAATTGCGTAACACAGTTTGAATCCGAATCGGAATGATTTTGATGTAAGTAAATTGCTAATCCATTGCTTCATAAGATAGAAAAAATTGTCTGCTCAACAACGTACATAACGCAATGAATGTTTTTGAACTGTCAAATTGTCTCAACGTAAATAACGCAATGAATGTTGTTGAACTGTCAAATTGTCTGCTCAACAACGTAAATAACGCAATGAATGTTGTTGAACTGTCAAATTGTCTGCTCAACAACGTAAATGACGCAATGAATGTTGTTGAACTGTCAAATTGCTCAACAACGTAAATAACGTAATGACTGTTGTTGAACTGCCAAATTGTCTGCTTAACAACGTAAATAACGCAATGAATGTTGTTGAACTGTCAAATTGAAACCGATTCCTACTGCTGTGTTACGCAATTAGCCCGCAAGTACTATAAAAAAAAAAAACAAAAAGCACGAAATTCCTACTACGCTAGACCCATACACGTGTGCGACTGCTTGTGTGCGTAGATTTGTAATGTGACCAGAATTTTCTCTTACAATCAGAATAACTTATTTAATAAATAAACAATGATTTAGACATAATAGTAAAAATTCAGAGTTCATTCAGAAAAAATCTTATTGCATTTGATAGCCGATTCCTTGAGGCAGGCTATATGCTATGTAAAGACCCTTCGACTGCCTCGTTGGCCCAGGGTTGCAAGCACTACTGCAGAACATGAGGTGCTGGGTTCGATTCCCAGGTCGGGCAAAGTGATATTGAGTTTTTCGATCTGGAATTTCTCAGTAGCAGCCCGGAGTCTAGATTTGTGCATGGCTGATGGCAATAGGCTCGCCCCCTATTACATGGGATTTAAACATAACTGCCGAAATGTGGGTGTAATATAAGTACACCTCTGCCAAACCATTCGGGGGAAAAAAAGGCTTGTGTTAACGGAGCAAAAAGAAAAAACCGGCCAAGTGCGAGTCGGACTCGCGCACGAAGGGTTCCGTACCATTATCTATAAAAACGGCAAAAAATCACGTTTATTGTATGGAACTAAAAACAGAATAAAATAAATATTTAAGGGGGATTCCCCTTAAATATTTATTTTATTCTGTTTTTTAGTATTTGTTGTTATAGCGGCAACAGAAATACATCATCTGTGAAAACTTCAAGTGTCTAACTATCACGGTTCATGATATACAGCCTGGTGACAGACGGACGGACAGCGGAGCCTTAGTAATAGGGTTCCCGTTTTACCCTTTGGGTACGGAACCTTAAATAGTCAAAAAGAACGCGAAAACGAAGTAATAGCGTGGGCGGGCGATGCGACGCGACGCGGTGTGTCGGCCGAGGGAGTTTAATAAAACTTTTTACAAAAAAAAAAAAAACGATTTCCATAAAAAACACTACAAAGTGAAAAATAACTTTAATTTCGGAAGTCGGTGTCTTTCGGTGTCGGTGTTTTAGTAAAATACCTTTTGGTTTGTGTATAATAAATTAATAATGCGTCAAATTGGGGACAGCGCTCCTTGATGGGCGAGTGCTATTACTGGCTGAACGTACGATGCGTTGCGTGAGCTCAGTACAGAACACGCAAGCTAACTACTCAAGGTCACTGGCATATATCTGCACCTTTCATGTTAAAATCCATCAAACGGTTTAGGCTACAGAGCGTGGCAAGGAAATAGACGTAATTATCCTCCTTCTGGGGCAGTCGGGCAAAAAGAACAAAAATGTACCTAAATTTTCAAAGAGAGTCATGCTTTTTACTATTTCACTCGCTTTACGCAAGGCTTTTCTAGAATGGTCTCTTGAAAAGAATGTTCAAAGTCAAAGATTTATTTGCAGATTGTTTAGCTGTAAATATTCTTTATCTTTGACTTTGACTCGAGGTGACAAAAATTCTTACAATAAATCATAACATAATGATATGGAAAATTTTTGTATACAATTTGCTGCTGAGGAGTTTGTTGCGCCAATTCTTCTTCCCAGCTAAAGCACTCGGAAGTGGTGAAGGGTGGGCGATTTTCTCATGTAATTTTTGACGTTCGAAAAGTGCTGATTCTCAGCCTAGTTTGAATAAATGACTTTTGATCATTTTAATTTATACAGAAGGATTTATTTTATAATATAGAAGGAATTTTTGGAAATCGGTAATTTTTTTATTGTAAAAAGTTTTATTAAACTCCCTCGGCCGACACACTGCGTCGCGTCGCATCGCCCGCCCACGCTATTACTTCGTTTTCGCGTTCTTTTTGACTATTTAAGGTTCCGTACTAACCTAACTATCACGGTTCATGAGATACAGCCTGGTGACAGACGGACGGACAGCGGAGCCTTAGTAATAGGGTTCCCGTTTTACCCTTTGGGTACGGAACCTTAAATAGTCAAAAAGAACGCGAAAACGAAGTAATAGCGTGGGCGGGCGATGCGACGCGACGCGGTGTGTCGGCCGAGGGAGTTTAATAAAACTTTTTACAAAAAAAAAATAACCGATTTCCATAAAAAACACTACAAAGTGAAAAATAACTTTAATTTCGGCAGTCGGTGTCTTTGGATGTGTATTTTAGTTTTTTGCCACCGACTTCCGAAATTAAGGTTATTTTTCACTTTGTAGTTTTGTTTTTGGAACTCGGTTATATTTTTTTTGTAAAAAGTTTATTTTTATTTTTCACTTTTTAATGGGTCAGCTTGCAATGTATCTAAGTTACAATAGCCTAATGTCAACTGCTCATCACCTTTTACAATATATTGCTTTTCCCGACACAGGGGCGTTAATAGTTGAGCAGTTCTCTTGGCAAGAACCAGGAGAACTCGAAAAGATGGTTACTTCACCATATGCATTATGACGAGCATATATTGCTTAGCAGCCATATTAAAGTGTCTAATCTAATCGCAACAGTGAAATACCTTATTATTAGGTGGTTCCGGTGGCCATCTGTGGTCTTCATCATCAGTTCCACTTCTCCAAATGGTGCTTTCCGAGTGCAAATGCATAAGTTACTATAATAAATACTGAAATCGATATAGGAGTGCCTATAAAATTTGAGGATTGCCCTCAATTTCCATGGGATCCCGTCATCAGATTCTGACTTGGTGACAATGGGACTACCTCGGGAGCAAACCCTTTGAAACAAAAAATCATCATGAAACAGAAAACTATTGACGGAGCAATCGGTGAACAAACATATAAAAAAAAGTATATCCGAACATATAACCTCCTCCTTTTGGAAGTCGGTTAAAAAATATGGCAGTTATCTTAGTATATTGTGATCTTACTACTTCCACGCGAACGAAGTCGGGAGCAGGGGGCCTAAAATGGACGCTTTGGCAGAATCATATTATGATCTGCGTACAATCCATAGCCCGCAATTCATCTGTTTGACAGTTGTGTATGGAGTTTCTTAAAATGGTCCACAAATTAAGAATTGCTTTATTGAAGTCTAATGTCAAATAGCAGCTGTCAAACAGATGAATTGCGGGGTTTATGAATTGCACGCATGATTCTGCCAAAGCGTCCATTTTAGGCCCCCTGAAGTTAGTATGCTTTATAAAGTTTGTAGGTAGGATAATGGTAAATCAATAATATACTTTAGGTTTGGCAACTTACCAATCCGTAGAGTATTTTTATTATTTGTTATTTTGTTTTGTTTTCACAATCTTGGTTGGTGAATGCAGTGACCTTGTTTTCATCAGTCTCTCCAGTTGCAGTCAAAGGGATACGATTTATGTGTTTCTGTAAACAAGCTTTTAATTATTATGTAATCTTTATGAGAGAGTCAACAAGATTCCGAACCAAATTAAAGAACTTCCAATGGTCCGCTTCAAAAGGGCTTTACGCATTTGTTTAATTGAGAATTCCTTCTATATTATAAAAGAATTCCTTCTGTATAAATTAAAATGATCAAAGTCATTTATTCAAACTAGGCTGAGAATCAGCACTTTTCGAACGTCAAAAATTACATGAGAAAATCGCCCACCCTTCACCACTTCCGAGTGCTTTAGCTGAGAAGAAGAATTGGCGCAACAAACTCCTCAGCAGCAAATTGTATACAAAAATGTTCCATGTCATTATGTTATGATTTATTGTAAGAATTTTTGTCACCTCGAGTCAAACTCAAAGATAAAGAATATTTACAGCTAAAGCATCTGCAAATAAATCTTTGACTTTGACTTGAACATTCTTTTCAAGAGACCACTCTAGAAAAGCCTTGCGTAAAGCGAGTGAAATAGTAAAAAGCATGACTCTCTTTGAAAATGTAGGTACATTTTTGTTCTTTTTGCCCGACTGCCCCAGAAGGAGGATAATTACGTCTATTTCCTTGCCACGCTCTGTAGCCTAAACCGTTTGATGGATTTTAACATGTAAGTCGCAGATATATGCCAGTGACCTTGAGTAGTTAGCTTGCGTGTTCTGTACTGAGCTCACGCAACGCGTCGTACGTTCAGCCAGTAATAGGACTCGCCCATCAAGGAGCGCTGTCCCCAATTTGACGCATTATTAATTTATTATACACAAACCAAAAGGTATTTTACTAAAACGCGTATACTAAAAGATCAATAATTCAATTATCTTTAAATTGGTGAAGGTTTCAGAAAAATACGCTTTATAAAAATACGCAAAATAATGTTTACTTATTATGTGTTATGTTTTAAGGCGACGATAACCGACTTTTAATGATTTTATACTTACTGAAGATCGCGTCTAAACGAGTAGTGTTAATGATTTAAAAAAATATATGATAAATTAGAGCATTTCTCAATAACTAAATATGTGAATATTTTAAATTATGTTTATATTACATAGTGAAATTAATTTGTAAATTTATGTCTAACGCGGATAAAAAACTGAGAATGGCACAAAATCTACCAAACGTATTTTTCTGAAACCTTCACCAATTTAAAGATAATTTAATTATTGATCTTTTAGTATACGCGTTTTATTAAAATACCTCTTGTTTTGTGTATAATAAATTCATAATGCGTGAAATTGGGGACAGCGCTCCTTGATGGGCGAGTCCTATTACTGGCTGAACGTACGACGCGTTGCGTGAGCTCAGTACAGAACACGCAAGCTAACCACTCAAGGTCACTGGCATATATCTGCGTCTTAAGAGGAGTCGTTAATTCGTTTTAATTGTGGTAGTGACATAGGCTATATCATCATCATTTCAGCTGAAAGACGGCCACTGCTATAGAATACAATACTTACTTAATCAGCCTATAATGTTCCCACTGCTGGGACACAGGCCTCCTCTCTGTGAGAGGGAGTGGGCTGTAATCCACCACGCGGCCCCAGTGCGGGTTGGTAGATGTCACATGTCGTCGAATGTTTGATTCTAGGACATGCCGGTTTCCTCACGATGTTTTCCTTCACCGATTTGAGAGAATAGAATACTCTTTATTATGTACACCATAAAAGTTACAGATATAAATGTTTAAATTTTACATAGGGTGACACAATGGGCCGTCTTATCGCTAAAAGCGATCTTTTACAGGCAACCTTTGACATACCTAGTCCTTCCCCAAAGGGGGGGTTTGCCATAATCGCCACGCTTGGCAGGTGGGTTGGCGATGGGAGTATGGTGTTAAAATGCATAGATAACGCTGCTGTCTATCTTGTAAGTCCCTCAGTCGCCTTTCACGACACCCACGGGAAGAAATAAGATGGTGCTATTACGTCCGGCACGACACAGACAAAAGGCTATTTTTCGTACCACTTGCTCAAAAAAGTGACATTCTATGCCACAAAAAGCGAACATAACAATAGTCATTTTTAATCTGTTAAAAACAGGGAAAGAAAATTGTACTGAATTTCATTCATCCTCTAGGGGGAGAATGTGATTTAAATTTGGAATACTTACCGAAATTTATATTGAACTACATCTGTGTTTACACCATTGAGTTTGTATATAAAGCATTATACATCTTTTTGAAAAAGGAATACGCATTTATTATGCAGTTATGATTATTAAATAAAATTACGAAAACCGACGAGGCCGTATGAGCTTGATGCCTTTGCTTTTCCGACAAAAAAATATTAGTCTAGGAATTTGCCGCGTTTTTGTTTTCTTCAAATACGTTAAGTTTATTTTAATTTATTTTTATAAATAAGTTAATGTTCTAAAATGCTTATCTCATATTATTATTGTGTTAATTTTTTCGCAAAAGGTACGAAAAGTAGAGTATTTTCCTCCGTGATAAAGCTGTCTTAGTCTTGGGTGAACTTTAAATCGTCATCCGCGACAGAAGACACTGCTTTATCCCCCCCTTGGTTAATAATCTACTATTATTATTGATATGTTACCTTTGCTAGTACAAAACAAGGGAGAAGGTTTAAAAAAAAAGAAGAAGGCCAGGTGCGAGTCGGACTCGCACACGAAGACTTCCATACCATTATCTTTAAAAATTGCTAAAAAATCACGGATATTGTATGGGAGCCCCCCTTAAATATTGGTTTTATTTTAATTTAACTATTTATTTTTAAAGTGAATATATAACTAAATATTATGTGAATATTTCAAGCGTCTACCTGTTGCTGTTATCAATATAGAGCAAAAACGAGAAAAAAAATCACGATGTTGTATGGAAGTCCCCTTAAATATTTATGTTATTCTGTTTTTTAGTATTTGTTGTTACAGCGGCTACAGAAATGCATCATCTGTGAAAATTTCAATTGTCTAACTATCACGGTTCATGAGATACAGCCTGGTGACAGACGGACAGACAGACAGACGGCGGAGCCTTAGTAATAGGGTTCCCGTTTTACCCTTTGTGTACGGAACCCTAAAAAACAATAATAATCATCTGCCCGCCTATTCCCAACTCAGTTGGGTCAGCTTCCAGTCCAACCAGATGCAGCAGAATACCAGTATTTTACATGGAGCGACTGCCTATCTGACCTCCATAACCCAGTTACTGGGTAACACGATACCCCTTGGTAAGAGTGGTTGTCAGACTTTCGGGCTTCTGACGACCTGTAACCACTGTCAAAGATCCACGAATGACGAGACACGGAGGAGTCTCGGTATATAAAGATGGTCACCAATCCATGGACCAACCCCGGCAGGCGTAGCTTAACCTGATGGATCAACCGGTGCGGTTGTTATTAGCCACGAGCTCCTAAAAATATAGAATAGATTACAACAATATTGGTCGCGGCTGTCGCTGAAAACTAAGCCTATTATGCCGAGGCTTTTATTTAGATACGTTTTGTTTACGTTATTTCTGCTTGAGTAGTTTTCGACGATTTATTTATTTATTTATGAACACATTTCCACAGCATTGATTCTACTTTCATGCTTCTTTTGCCACACCCAAAATTCACTTCCATACATAATTGTGCAACACACCATTGTGAACAGCCAGTCTAGCCTTTTTGAGCATCGACTGGTTGGTCACAATCGCATTTATTTATTTAAACTTCTCGCACACAATAAGGTACAAAGGCGGACTTAATGCCTTAGGCATTCTCTACCAGTCAACCAAGGGTGGTGAAGAGATAAGATTAAGATGGCGGGTGCTCTGATGGAGAGAGAATAATAATATTAAATTCTAACCTATTTAACGATTACGGCTACGGATTACGGTTTTTACGATTATTATACAGTATGTAACAAAAACCCTTTTGTTCCTTTTAGGGACGTATACATTCACCTAGAAGCACAACATTGGTGGAATTATAATTTAAAAAAATTAAGAATTGGCTAGTCGAGAAGTCAAAATCAAAGAACTAAAGAGGTAAAAAATCAGTTAAACATTACAATTAATAATGAAATATTTATTTTTGTTGAACAGTTTTTATAAATGACTTGCTTTATTACGTATGTATACCGATTCTTAAAACGTAGGTAGAAGGAACAACAGGGTTTTTGTTACATATTGTATAATATATATATATATATTTTTGTACAGACAACACAACACAATAATACAAATAATTTAATTTAATGTTTTGTGTTGCATTTTACATTATATTGTATTAATTCAAGTTGTTTATGTGAACAGACAGCTGTGCTGCTGGGGAGTTTGTTGCGCCACTTCTTCTTCCCAGCTAAAGCACTAGGAAGTGGTGAAGGGTGGGCGTTTTTGGGGGACTGTCTCATGTAAATTTTGACGTTCGAAAAGTGCTGATTCTCAGCCTAGTTTGAATAAATGACTTTTTTTTTTTTTTTTTTAAACCAGCGCTGGGGCTCTGTCTCGCATAGGGTCGCAGCATTATGCTGAGTGATGGCCGTTTTGCGTGGATGTGACGCATAATTTCCCCTTAATTTGTTATTTTTTATATTTGTGTTCTTTGCGTCATGTGTATCGAAATTAAACGCATTTTCTTTCGTTTTCTTTGGTACTTATCAAATAAAAGTTAGTAATGAGTCAATTCCAAATACACAACAACCTAAAATATGGTGCAACTTTTGTTTGTCGGCCGCCTGCGATATCTTGGATATCTTACAAAAAACAAAGTGCAATTGATATTAATACTTGTTTTTCTCTTTTCAATTATGTATTTGACAAAAATCATACTGTTTTCACTTCTATCTGCAGTCCCCAAAGTCTGCCCCGCAGGTTTATTTTTAATTATAGCTATAATGTAGTTTAAATGCATAGAGAACGCTGCTGCCCATTCTCTAGTAAGTCCCTTAATCGCCTTTTACGACGGCCACGGGAAGAAATAGGATGGTGTTATTCTTTACGTCCGGCACCACACGGAACCGTCCGGCACTATACGGAACATATACGCAATATCTCAGTTACTGCGTATGCAATTACGTGTTAAATTAAAAAGTCGGCACGCTTGGCGCAGTGGTTAAGCGATTGTCTGCTGCGCAGCGTGTCGTGGGTTCGATTCCCGCACGGAACGAATATTTGTATGACCTACAAGTAGTTGTTCTGGGTCTGGCTGTTTGTGTATGTGAATTTAAATGTTTGTAAACGCACCCACAATACAGGAGAAATTCCTAGTGTAGGCCAACGTTTAAAAAAAAAAATATGCACATCATTTCTTTCGAAGTAAACTTTCTACCTCGTGTTGGCACTTTGGCAGCTAATAACGCCACGAGGTGATTGAAAGCAAATATATTACACCTATTCAAAATCGTAGGAAGAACTCGTGACTAAAGATCTGAGGGCCTAAAATGGACGCTTTGGCAGAAACATAATATGATCTGCGTACAATTCACAACCCGCAATTCATCTGTTTGACAGTTTTGTATGGAGTTTCGTAAAATGGTCCACAAAATAAGAATTGCTTTAGTGAAGTCTAATGTCAAATAGCAGCTGTCAAACAGGTGAATTGCGGGATGTATGAATTGTACGAAGATCATATTATGATTCTGCCAAAGCGTTCGTTTTAGGCCCCCTGGTAAGACTGAACCGAATCCCGAGAATAGAATAGAATACTCTATAATATGTACTTAGGTACACCATAAAAATTACAGTTATAAATGTTGAAATTTTACATAGGGTGACACAATGGGCGGTCTAATTGCTAGGAGTTCTTGGCGGGAAAGTGCAGCGTCATGTTTGGCAGTTTAATTTGGGTTAGCCGAATATTAATTAATGTGGAATAAGGGTGGATTATTAAACATATTCTTCGTGAACGTGCATTAGTGTAGGCAAATGAAACAAAACAGTGCAACATCACTTCAAGTTCTCTCAAGAAGTCCGCGTGAGGTCTCAGTAAAGTGCCACATCTTTACTGAAACTCAAGGGTAGCGTGCGGGCGGCGTTATCATCTATCATGCATTGAATATAATACACTTCATCATTATTTATGAGCGTTTACGACGTACGGCATTTCATACAAACTTTCAAGCCCTTGTTTTTAGAAATGACTAAACCGATTTTAATGAAACTTCACACGCATAAGCAGGATACAAAGGTCTAAAAAGTTAGTTAAGAACATTTCCGAAAAATAGTGTTAATTACAGCCAAATTAGACCGATTTTAAATTTTCCATAGAAACAGAGATTTCCAGTTATATGTTGTTAAATAAGACATTTCGAAAATGTTCTAACTAACTTTTTAGACCTTTGTATCCCGTTTGTGCGTATGAAGTTTCATTTAAATCGGTTTAGTCATTTCTAAAAACAAGGGCTTGAAAGTTTGTATGAAATGCCGTACGTGGTAAACGCTCTTTTAGAACCATTTCCCCCTTATTCCAAAACAAGTTTTATCTTCAGACCCAGGTTTAAAACATGGAGCCATTATTGAATTTCGAACTTTATTCCGAATATGGTAAAGTTCCTAAACACTTTTGTATAAAGAACGGTATTTCAATCACTGTTACGTTCTTATAACAAAAACTGGCTCCATGGTTTAAGCCATGTCAAAATATAAATCTTGTTTTGTAATAAGGCGGTCTATGTATCCGACTGAAAGACGGATCTATGATCATGAATAAATAGTACATTACTGCAGCGGCCTGCAACAGGGGTATTGATGGACGAACGTGAAAATGTGGGCCGAGGCGAAGCTGAGGCACATATATACCTACGTGAGTCCATCAATGCCTGGTTGCGGCCAAGGCTTGTAAAGTGCTTTTCTAAAATGATGCGCGGAAATTCAAACTAAGTTGTTCGGGCGCCGTCGGCTATCTTCGTGTCTGGAGTCGAGCGGCTGCGCGGGCGCGCGGGACGGGCAACGTGGATGCATGAGAGGGCCCGATGCCTCGTCACTCCACCACCGATCTCCAACGACGGCACGCGCGCGCACTCCATACGCTCACCAATAGCGAGTTACTATTGTACCTATTTTGGATTACATTTTCATTAGTTAAAGTCCATTGTCTTTTAGTAAGTCCTTAGTTAGGTCCCTAGCAAATGGTCCTTCGAGCTTCCATATAGTCGCGTTTCGGTAAAACAACTTCGTCGGCTACTGGCATTACGACTCGACGTTGGTGAACTTTGGACTCCTGGATTTCGCTGCGTCACCGGAGCAACGGTTTTTTCTACCGAAATCGATTGAACACAAGAAGAACAAGAACTGGACAGTTTTATATTTCACCAAGTCTTGATAACGACGCCGGCGCTGATTACATCGACTGGATTGTACGATTTACGCCGAGTCATCGCTTGGAAGGAATGCTGGACAGGTTTCTTGTGGATAAAGATTCGGTATTGTGTGAGTCGTTCCAATTTTTTCCTTCTTTAACCTTTTCAAAAAATTAAGAAATTGTTTCATTCCGTTAATTTCAAATTATTTGTCCATTTTACCTCGTTAAATTTGAGTCAAACATTGCTGTAATCATAAAATAATCGGTGTCTCACTATTATATTGCAATCACGCATTACTTATCGGTCGCACTGCTTAGCAATAACTTACCGTTATAATTTCTAACGGTCGCATCAGCTGACTGTCACCGTGCGTCGACACAGTGTTTCAAGGTCACGCGCCTATTCATACTGTCTTAACGTATTTTCTTGGTGCAAATATTATACATTGCTCATTGTTCATCGCTTCGCTGATTTTTGAATATCTGCATTTATTATATCTTTCTCATAATGGCCAATGAAGATTTACTAATTAGGAAACGTAGTTCTATGAAAGCAAAGCTTACGAACTTTTGCAATTATATCAGTGTGCTGCTTAGCTGTGAGAAAATTTCCGACTTGCAGCGTATCGAGTTGGAGGGACGCCTGAGTAAATTTGATGCCATATACGACGAATTTGACGATTTACAGTTGCAAATTGAGGTGCAATCGGACAAGCCAGATGACGCGTATGCGGAGCGAGACAAGTTTGAGGAGCGGTACCACGCACTAGCAGCGCAGGCACGTAGTGTGCTGGCCGGTGCCGCCGACGGCGCTGGTAATAATGGGTCTGTAGCGGGCTCGGCAGGCAAACAAACAGGTGAATCGTTCCAACGTAACTTTATACGCTTACCCAAAATTAATTTGCCTAGTTTTGATGGTGGCTATCAGTACTGGCTTGAATATAAGGATACATTTTTGTCACTAATCCATAACAGTAGTTGCATAGATGATATTAGCAAGTTCCACTACCTACGTGCGTCGCTTAAAGGTGATGCAGTGGAAGTCATTAAAAATATTGATTTTAAAAGTGAGCATTATGAAATGGCGTGGAGGTTGCTATGTAACCGCTATGATAATAGTAGACTTCTTATTAATAACCACGTGCAGGCATTGTTCAATGTTGAGTACATTCCAAGGGAGTCTTGTATTTTTTTGCGGCGTTTGGTCGACGTCATAAATAAAAACATAAGAGCCCTAAAAACATTGAATGAGCCCACGGAGTACTGGGACACGTTGATTGTGTATATGATGGTCGTTAAATTAGACTCTGTCACCAGTAGAGATTGGGAGGAACATCGGAACACTTTAGCAAGATCACCTACATTGACACAATTTTGTTCATTTCTTAGTAGAAAGGCCGATTTATTAGAAACTTTGGAACACAATACAAAGGCAAACACAGAAAACATTAATAACACAATACAAAATGAAACTAAATCTTTGGTTATAGCAACTAGTCAGAGTGATAATACAAATCAAACTTATAATCAAAACTCATTAAATAAAATAAAATGTCCCTTATGTGTAAAACCTCATCTTTTATATGTTTGTGAAGAATTCCGTGCCTTACCTGTTGAAACTCGTATAGCTAAAGCGAAAGATTTTAAGGTTTGCTTTAATTGTTTGCGTACTGGCCATTTAACAAAGCGATGTAGATTAGCACGATGCAAGTATTGTAAAGGTAAACATAATACGCTTTTACATGTTGAAGATTCCAAATCATCTAATATTCAGGATCCCATGCCTAGTAGTATTGCCTTATCTACTGACATTTCCGGAGCTGCCTTACAGAATTCTTGCCCCCCAGACAATTTCGAATTATCTAGTGATGTTTCTTTACAAGCTTATACCGCTTCGCATATTTTACTTTCCACAGCGTTGGTGACGGTGGTGAATAACCGAGGCCGCAAGGTCGACGCCCGGATCCTGCTCGATAATGGTAGCACAGCCAATTTTATAACTCAGACGCTATTTGATAAACTGGGATTGCCTAGACGCAGCACGAGCTCCACAATCACAGGTATAAACAGTCAGACTACAACTACTACACAGTCTTGTAATATAATTATCCAATCTCACAGCGGTGGTTATAAAACAAACATCAACTGTTTTGTATTGCCTGAAATTACAAAAATATTGCCGTCTGCGTTGATAGATAAAAATAGTATTCCAATACCGTCAAATGTACAACTGGCTGACCCTACGTTTCACGTTCCGTCCGTAATTGACATTCTTGTAGGTGCCGAAGTATTTTGGAACGTTCTAGGTTCTACATCTATTAACCTAGGTAAAAACCAACCCACATTACGTGACACTAAATTTGGATGGATAGTTTCAGGCTCAGTGGCTCTTCCTTTACGTCCATCTACGAAAAGTCAGTCATACCTGTGTAACATTTCTTTGAATGAACTCAATGACAATTTAGGTAAGTTTTGGGAGCTCGATTCCGTGTCTTCAAAACATTCCTTATCCCAGGAAGAACGAGCTTGTGAAGAAAGTTTCCGGTTAAATACAATCCGCGATGATGATGGTCGGTTTGTAGTAACCATGCCACTGAAGGAGGATCCTAGTATACTAGGTGAATCTTATGAAATGGCTAAACGCCGTTTCTTATCGTTAGAGCGTCGGTTCCAGCGTGATCCTGTCTTCAAGGAGAGATACATGACTTTCATGCAGGAGTACGAGAGTTTGGGACACATGACAGAGGATAGAAAGATGAGGAAACCTCATTCAGATGGTAACTTGGAATATTTTTTGCCACATCATGGGGTTGTTAAGGAGTCAAGAGTTACCACCAAGCTCCGGGTAGTGTTCGATGCATCGGCTGCAACCACATCCGGGTCATCGCTCAACGATATACAAATGGTGGGGCCTACTGTCCAGGATGACCTTTTTTCAATATTGTTACGTTTTCGGCAATATAAATATGTCATTTCAGGAGACATCGAAAAAATGTATAGGGCGATTTTGGTGGCACCTGTGCAACGTTCCTTGCTTAAAATAATTTTTCGGACTGATCCAAAGCTTCCTTTAAAATCATATAGTCTTAATACCGTTACTTATGGTACGGCCTCCGCTCCTTATTTAGCCACGAAGTGCTTAGTTAGCCTGGCGGCAGCTGCCACTAGTGAAAACGCGAGATTGTCGATCGAACGTGACCATTACGTAGATGATTATCTTAGTGGTGGTAACTCCATTTCAGAGGTAGTAGCGATGGGTAAGGAGGTCAGTTCTGTTCTAGCTTCAGCGAACTTTCATATGAGAAAATGGCAGTCTAACAGTGAAAAACTTTTAGCAGAAATAGCAGGAGTTCCAGATAGTTCGAAAAGTTTAGATTTGTCCGTGAATAGAAACGTGTCTTCGAAGACACTTGGTTTACATTGGCTTTGTGAGTCAGATGTGCTAACATTCTCAATTGGAATCGACACCAACAAACATGTAACGAAACGTCATATTTTGTCAGTGATCAGTCAAATTTTTGACCCACTGGGTCTTGTAGGTCCTTGTGTTGTCGAGGCAAAAATAATGATGCAGATGTTATGGATGGCTAAGTGTGACTGGGATGAACGAGTATCGGATGACATAAATAGTCGTTGGGTTACTTTTAAAAATACGCTCCCTCACCTAAATGAATTAAAAATAACACGGTGGGTAGTATGTGACAATTCAACCTCACACGAACTTCATGTTTTTACAGATGCATCTGAAAAAGCATACGGTGCTTGCGTGTATGTACGGTCGATACACGAGAATGGGTCAGTTAAAGTACAATTGTTAGTCTCTAAAAATCGGGTGGCGCCAATCAAGCCAACAACTATTCCCCGGCTGGAGCTATGTGGAGCGTTGTTGGGAACAAGACTGTGTACTAATGTACTGAACTCTCTTACCTTGTCTTTCAGTGGATGTCGTTTTTGGTGCGATTCAACAATAGTGTTGAGTTGGCTAAAAATGGCACCAAATTTATTGAAGCCATTTGTACGTAATCGCGTTGATGAAATACAGGAGAGCACTACTGGTTATACGTGGAGCTACGTGCCGTCTAAGGATAATCCGGCAGATCTTGTCTCTCGCGGGCTGAAGGCTGACCTTATCAGAGAGTGTCCTTTATGGTGGTCAGGTCCTAATTTTTTGTCCAAAGATGAAAAACATTGGCCAAAAATGCCCAATGAAAACGTGAGACAGGACTTACCGGAAGTTGTGTCATCTCACTTCACTGATCATCCAATTCATCAACAATCATACTCTAGTAATAGTTTAATTTCACATCATCAGTCACATACCAACCAAGCATTCATCAACCCTTTGATCCATAAATATTCCAGTTTCAATCATTTACAGAGAGTAGTTTCCTATTTATTAAGATATATTCACAACTTAAAAAGAAAACATGATAAATTTCTAGGTTCCTTATCTAATCAAGAACTTAAAAATTCCCAAAATTTTATTTTGCGACATGCTCAAACTGACATGTTTCCTGAAGAGTATGCCTTGTTGCAATCAGGTAAATCATTGCCTCGTAAAAACAGATTTATGTCCTTGAGTCCCTTCATTGATACGGATGGCCTCATCCGTGTAGGCGGGAGACTTGATAACTCGCCCTACGAGTATAATGTCAAGCATCCAATTTTGTTATGTAGTAAGCACCATATCACTAAAATTATTTTCAATAAATATCATTCTGAATTATTACACTCTGGCCCTCAGCTATTATTAGCAAATATACGGCAAATGTACTGGCCTCTGGGTGGCAGAAATCTTTCAAAATCGACTGTTAAAAAATGCATTAAATGCTTTAAACACAGGTGTCAAGTTGTGCAACCTATAATGGGTCAATTGCCTTCTTCAAGGACACAATTAGAGTTTCCATTTTTTAAATGCAGTGTTGACTATGCCGGGCCAGTAATGATAGCGGACCGCAAAGGGCGAGGGTGTAGACTTATCAAGGCATATTTATGTATTTTTGTTTGCCTTGCAGTTAAAGCTGTCCATATCGAGCTCGTCACAGATCTTACTAAGGAAGCTTACATTGCTGCCTTAAACCGCTTTGTGTCTCGCCGTGGCAAGCCCCAAAGCATCTTATCAGATAATGGTACAAATTTCGTCGGGGCGTGTAACGAATTGGGGAAATTTCTACAAGATTCAAATCTTGAGTTCGAGGTCTGCCAACAAGGTATCGAATTTACCTTCGCGCCTCCTTACTCTCCTCACTTCAACGGAATTGCAGAAGCCGCTGTCAAATCGACCAAACACCATTTAAAAAGGCTTCTCGGTCTATCGCACTTCACATATGAAGAGATGGCCACATGTTTGAGTCAAATAGAGGCAGTCTTAAATTCCCGTCCTCTTACCCCGCTGTCCTCTGATCCTACAGAATTTACTGTCCTAACTCCTTCACATTTTTTAATTGGACGACCACTCATGTCTGTTCCACATCCACAGGTGACTGACATTGACATCAGGCGACTGGAGCGTCACCAGAGAATGGAACATATTAAACAACACTTTTGGAAGCGATTTCATATAGAATATGTTTCTCTGCTCCAGCAAAAAACGAAGTGGACATCTTCAACAGGGCAGCTGGCTGTGGGAACCCTTGTTCTTATTAAGGAACGGGGACAACCGCCACTCGTGTGGCCACTGGGACGAGTCACGAAGGTCTTCCCCGGCAGCGACGGGGCTTCACGCGTGGTCGAGCTGAAGACGAAGAAGGGGACAATGCTGCGGGCCTACAACAATATCTGCCCACTTCCTCTCACTTGAATACTTCAACCCGGGGAGGATGTTCGGGCGCCGTCGGCTATCTTCGTGTCTGGAGTCGAGCGGCTGCGCGGGCGCGCGGGACGGGCAACGTGGATGCATGAGAGGGCCCGATGCCTCGTCACTCCACCACCGATCTCCAACGACGGCACGCGCGCGCACTCCATACGCTCACCAATAGCGAGTTACTATTGTACCTATTTTGGATTACATTTTCATTAGTTAAAGTCCATTGTCTTTTAGTAAGTCCTTAGTTAGGTCCCTAACAAAGTCAATTGTTTATAAATTCCAGATTCAATGACGAACAACGATAATTTTTCACGCGTGTTAATATGTTTTTTTTTTTTTCTATATACAGCTTTCTATTTGTAAAACAGTTCGAAATTTAAATAAAATCTTTTTACCTCCTTGGTTGCCGTGTTTCGGAGTAAAAGATCGTTCCATTTTTAATTTACACGATAGATATGAGTTTATTATGTAATTTATTTGGCCGCTAAACCACGACACACATTTGTGGATTTTCATACAACTTATGGTGGCCGCCTGCTCGCATGTATTTGGCCAGTACAGCAATTTCGATTTATCTCGAAGAAGGTTGTCAAAATAATGCTTGAATTTCCAAGCAAGTTTGTTTGAAAAATTATTTAAAAAAAATCTTATCGCTAACAGAGAGCAGCGGGGTAATGGCGTAACACACTATCAGTACCAAAGGGTTTCATTTTAACAGTTCCACAACATTCATTGCGGTATTTACATTGTTGAGCAGACAAATTTTTCGAACTTATGAAGCAATGCATTAGCAATATACTTCAAAATCATTCAAATTGTTATTGATAGTGTGTTAGAGAGCTACAATAACATTGCCCGCCCCTCCAAAATTCAAAATGTTTGAAAGTATTTTGTAAAAGTATTTGTACGCATGTGTCGTAATGAGTCGGCCGTCAAACAAAAACAAATCACGGATTTGTTGCTCGACTAGTGGCGTCATTAATCGCTCATTATTATTAGTATGGCGCTGCACTGACGTCCTCTATTAAAACGACACGTGCGTTGTCTTGTGCGATCTAGTTATGATCAGGGACCATTTTGGTTACCCATTGAAAGGGTTTTCGATAGGGTTTTTCTAAAATGGTAACCAAAATGGTCCCTGGGTAGAATAGAGATAGAATTGGTCATGCTACGCGTGCTGGGTGGATATCGAAATAACATAATATTATGATTTTTTCATGTTACTGGGTTTCAAGTAGGTATAGAACCCATTGAAATGGGTTATCAACCTTTTCACTGGGTTGCAAGTATAAAACCCATTCAATGGGTTATCATGTAACCCTTTCAATGGGTTTCTAGTATAAAACCCTTTCAATGGGTTACATCATATTAAAGGTAACCCATTGAATGGGTTACCCCTTCGAAAGGCTTAACTCTTAACCGAGGTTGTACGGTCCCTGGTTATGATTATTTGATCAAAAATCTGGTAATAAGTGAGATATTACGAATACTTACAACTACATACAAACTCTTTCGTAAGGATTGAAACAGTAATTAGGAGGGGCGCGCCATGTTATCGTAGTTTATCGAGTGTCGATTGTTTTAATGATTAAGAGCGTTTACACCTTACAGAATTTCATACGAACTTTCAAGACCTTATTTTTCGAAATGACTGAACCGATTTTAATGAAACTTCATACGCATAAGCAGGATACAAAGGTCTAAAAGCTTAGTTAAGAACATTTTCGAAAAATACTGTTACAGTCAAATTAGACCGATCTTAAATTTTCCATAGAAACAGAGATTTCCAGAAAATCTGTTTTTAAATAAGATATTTCGAAATGTTCTTACTAACTTTTTAGACCTTTGTATCCTGCTTTTGCGTATGAAGTTTCATTAAAATTGGTTCCGTCATTTCCAAAACCAAGGGCTTGAAAGTTTGTATGAAATGCCGTAAGGTGTAAACGCTCTTAAGACTCAGATATATGCCAGTGACCTTGAGTGGTTAGCTTGCGTGTTCTGTACTGAGCTCACGCAACGCGGCGTACGTTCAGCCAGTAATAGGACTCGCCCATCAAGGAGCGCTGTCCCCAATTTGACGCATTATTAATTTATTATACACAAAACAAAAGGTATTTTAATAAAACGCTTATACTAAAATATCAATAATTAAATTACCTTTAAATTGGTGAAGGTTTCAGAAAAATACGCTTGGTAGATTTTGCGCCATTCTCAGTTTTTTATCCGCGTAGACATAACTTTACAAATTAATTTCACTATGTAATATAAACATAATCTAAAATATTCACATATTAAGTTATTAAAAAAATGCTCTAATTTAACATATATTTTTTTCAAATCATTAACACCACTCGTTTAGACGTGATCTTCAGCATAAAATCATTAAAAGTCGGTTATCGTCGCCGCGACTATAATCGCGTCATTTTGAACATCTTCATACAAGTTAGTTGGCACAATCGGCACGGGCGAATTACGTCCCGCTTCTCGCTCAATATTCGCTTCAGTTTGGCCATAAAAATATACAGTACCCCAAGTGTAAGTTTGCAAGAGAGTAAACGTAACTATTTCGTTTGCGTTAAAATTTGACCGATAGATCATAATGCTAAGAGTATATGAGTGAGAATAAAGATCTTAACGCAAACGCGCTAGTTACGTTTACTCTCTTGTAACCTTACACTCGGGGTACTGATTGGATTCGAGTTTATCAATTAGAATCCAATCAGTATATTTGCCATTAGCTCTTGCCCGCGGCTTTGCCCGCGTGAGAGCAGTGGGGTTCGAACCCAGGCAGGCGCGTTACTTTGTGTAAATAATATGCACACAAATAACAACTTATTATATCTAATTCTAACTAATATTATAAATGCGAAAGTAAGTTTGTTTGTTACCTTTTCACGCCGAAACCACTGAACCGATCATCCTGAAATTTTGCATATACGTTTTCAGGTGCACAGAAGCGGACATAGGGTACCTTTCATCCCGAAAAAAAATACTGTTCCCGAGGAATACAACAATAACGTTTTTATGAAAATAGATGGCGCCACGTGTCTTTCGAATCATGATTGAATTATATTATTTTTATTCCGATAGTTCCCGTGGAGTAATTTCCGACCTCTATGAGGGCGAAGCCGCGGGCATTAGCTAGTTAATTAATAAAAATAACAAAATTATATCATAACAAAAACTATTCACAAACTAAATTATGGCGTCGAAAAATTTATCCACATCGCTGTCGACTGGTAATGTACCCAAGAGACTGGCGGCATATGGCAATGCTTAGCCTCTGGCCAAGGTAAAAGCCACTTTATGCTTATATAGGAACAGAGCATATAGGCAAATGCGTAGTAACAGAATGAGACATGCATAATTCATAAACACAGACTCATCCGAATTTGTATATTAGTTTGATGGTTACGATACGGATCCGTGACGACATTAATGAATGCTGCTGTCTCGTATAAGTTGCATTGCAAAACCACCTTTGAGACGTTGTCTGTTGGTCCAACGTATATATCTTTTATTTAACTTAATTATTTATTTTTAAAGTGAATATATTTAAATAAATAAATCTAAATATTCTGTGAATATTTCAAGCGTCTACCTGTTGCCATTATCAATATCGAGCAAAAATATCACGTTTGTTGTATGGGAGCCCCCTTAAATATTTATTTAATTCTGTTTTTTAGTATTTGTTGTTATAGCGGCAACATAAATACATCATCTGTGAAAATTTCAACTGTCTAACTATCACGGTTCATGAGATACAGCTTGGTGACAGGCGGACAGACAGACAGACAGCCGGCGGAGCCTTAGTAATAGGGTTCCCGTTTTACCCTTTGGGTACGGAACCCTAAAAATGGAAGTCATGGCACAGATCAATCATTCCATTATTGAAACGCGCTAACTACCTACCGTCCGCCGGGTCGCACACGACCCATTTCTCAATCAGAGTTGCCAGAACGTCCCAAAAAGGACGATTTTTGTCCGTTTAGACATCTTTAAGTCCCTTCGATGTCCGTTCTATATTCAGTCCCTTTTCCGTCCCTTTTCAAATAGTCAACTACAATAATTTACTTTCTTAATACAAAAAATGCAAATAACAAAACGCAGTTTTAAAAATAACTAAGATGCGTAAAACTTATAAACGGGGGTGGGGGGGCGAGGGTTACAGTTGTCCCCCACCTTTTCCGCCCGCCGTAGTTGCATAGTTTTTTTATAATAAATGTCAAAGGTTCAAATTTTTATCGAATGTTTGGCAATTTACCAACAATACAGGGAATCTTTTTTTTTTCGTAAACCATTTATTTCTGCATATTTTATAATGTTCCGCCGCCACAAGTACTCCACTATCGCATCACCAAAATTGTCTTTTTACAAAATCGTGGTTGGTGGCCTACCTACTGATTCATTTAAAGGGGGATGCGCTAAGGTAGCCCGCGAAATTCAAATTTGGATTCAAAGGTTGTATGTTGATCTAAATATGATTCGCGGCCATAACAAATATGGCTTTACTGAATTATAATCATTAGAATCAGGATTACAACTCTGTAAGTTCAAAAAATCCTACTGAATGATTTTTTCTGAAATAATCATTCAGTAGGATTTTTCGAAGAGAGTTAGTTGTATTGCCGATTATATTATATTCTGTACAAAACGTCAACATTTTGTGTTCCGTTTCAAGGAATAATAGTTAGTGATTTACCAATATTTTTAGAAAATAATTTTAAATATTTCGTTCGACGCAGCTCCGGCAGCTAAAATTGCTTGAGATAAACCCCCTAAAAAAAAAATCTAATCATTTCGACCCCCCACAGTGACAGACAGACTCCTCAAATTCAGGCGACTTGATAAAAGACCCAACCCGATGGATGGGTTCGTGGGTCAAGTTTTTGCCTGTATTCATAACATGATAACAACAAAAGTGCCTTGTCTATTAAACCTAATTCACTTCTTCATTCTCTGGTACTCATATAACAGTAGTATGAGAAAAAATACTTATTTCCCATTCAATCGTAACAATTTTTTATCCAGCCGTCCTTTTTGTCCAAAAATCGTCCCATTTCAAGTAGTGAATCGTCCGAAAGTCGACGCAGGTACTGGCAACACTGTTCTCAATGGGTTGCCGACAGCCGCGTGGCCGCGAGGCTCGTACGTACGCGCGTATATACGCGGCAGGGCGCAGCTACAAAGCAAAACTCACTTTACGCTTGTAACGTATTTTCTTTTTTTCTGTAAGGTTAGGTACATTTTTGTTCCCAGCGTCTAGCGACTCGAAGGTGTAGCAGTAAGTAGGTATTGAAAATGTTGTATGGAGTGATTTACCAGGGCCCCAAGTCTGCTACTAGTATTTTTATAAATTCAGTCATTCCAACACGATCTCATTGTCATTTTGCTAAAAGTTCGTAATCTGTTAAATTAAAAAAAAAGTTTAACAAATCGTCGTAACAAATATGTTCGTAGAGAATTATAATCATTAAAATCAGCAATAGGTTTATTTACTTAAATTATAATCATTTTTAAATTATAAAAAATAGTTTTATATGCATGAAACACATTTAATTTCGAGAACAATATTGATTTTAAAATGATAATAATTTAGTACTTACTTAGTTATTTTATTAGATTGCCGCGAATTGAATTATGATCGCCATACACAGCGCTGCAGTTTGCAAAAACGTAAGACATTCTGAATTACGCCTTGCCGCCTAGACGGATCCCTTAAAAAAAAACCTGAGATCCGCATCGGCGACATCCCTGGTTGCAACAAACTCCCCAGCAGCACAGCCGTCTGTTCAGTTAGAATCGTCATATTAGCCAAACATCCTTACTCAGAAAGTGGTGACGACACGACTCCGGCACGGGTTTAATGTCGTGACTCGTTGGGTGTCAAATTAAATAACGTTTAGCGGCCTCGGATTACTCTGTGACGACATCTTGAAGGTTGGGGATACACTAGGAGGAGATATTTATTTTTTGTTAAACAATTATTTTCCTGCCTCGTTGGTCTTGCAATCGTGAGCGTTTCTGCTCAGCCTGAGGTGCGGGTCGTGCAGTGTTATTGTTTTTTCCAGCTGTCATTTCTCAGTAGCAGCACGGAGTCTGGATTTGTGCCCGATTAATGACAATAGGCTCGCCGGGGTATTGGCTCGCCGGGGTACATGGGACTTAATCATAACGGGCGAAATGTGGGTGTACATGTATAGGTACAGCCTGTCTTTTTCTGATCTGTGTGTACACGTCTGCCTAACCCTCGAGGAATAGAGGCGTGATGTTATGTCATTACACGACTGCCCAAAAAGTAGTGTAATAGGTATGTTTAGGGTTCATGTGTTCCTGTCGCGGGACCGTTCTGTGGAATACTTTTGAATCAAAGAGGTCCCCGATTGCAATGATAATTTGATTTATCTGTTTACTCAGCGAGTAAATGAGTGACCCGTGTATTTTTTTTTTTACTTTTTTGTTTATGTTTTGGCAGGGCGGTCGTGTTTCTTATTTTTGATTTTTTTCCTTCTTTTTTGTCTTGTAGTTATTTTACAAAACAACTAAAATGGAATGTTTGAAGTGTGTATTTTTCTTGGAGTTGGTTAATGATTATGATCTCTATTCAGCTTGGTTATGTGGATAGAACGCTTTTCTACAAACGTTTTTGTGCTTCATTTCTGATGAGGCTCACAGTAGGTACAGATAAGATAATCATTTATTTGCTCAAACATATTCACACATATGGCGGTCATATTACAATACATGCAACACAAATTGTTATTGTCAGCATGCAAGAGATGTTAAAAGTAGAGGAAAAAACAGATCATCACGTTTGCCTGAAACCCATAAGCAAATATTAATAAAATTAAGTATAATGTCACTTCGAGTCTAATTTAAAAATCTCATGTTATTATAATAAAATAAATAAATAATGATTTATAATGATAAAACTTGACGACTTTTATAATGATTATTAAAAATAATAAATTAGTAAAACATAATCAAAATCTCCCATCTAAAAACTCATTTTACTATCTTATAATAAGCTTTATCTGCTACAGCGATGGTGGTCAGTAGCAATCCCATAAGATGGAGAGATTTAGAATGAAATAGATGGCTTTTATCCGGCTGTGAGACTAAAAACGACTAGAATTAAGAGCGTTTACGACTTACGGCATTTCATACAAACTTTCAAGCCCTTGTTGTAGAAATGACTGAACCCATTTTAATGAAACTTCATACGCATAAGCAGGATACAAAGGTCTAAAAATTTTAAGAACATTTTCTAAAAATAGTGTTACAGTCAAATTAGACCGATTTTAAATTTTCCATAGAAACAGAGATTAGCAGTTATGTTTTTAAATAAGACATTTCGAAAATGTTCTTAACTAACTTTTTAGACCTTTGTATCCTGCTTATGCGTATGAAGTTTCATTAAAATCGGTTCAGTTATTTCTAAAAACAAGGGCTTGAAAGTTTGTATGAAATGCCGTACGTCGTAAACGCTCTTAAGTTTGGGAGAATAAATACGGTGGGAGAATTTTACCCAGCAGAGGGACACAAACAAGACTAACGGCCGAACCCAATAACCTATATATCACCAGTTTCGGCCTACTGGAGATATAAAAATATATCTATTGATGGTTTTAACGTCCCAATAATCTATGAATCATACCGGCCCACACTATCTACTGATGGAAGGGGGTATCGCATACAACAGTTATCTCTTTGTATCAAAAAGCCAAAGTATGCTTCCCAATATACGATTTGTTTTACAGGACAGTACTACAGATGGCAGATTTGGCTATTCCCCGAATTGCAGGGATAAACGTAAAGTAGCCAAGCTAAAATGAACTCTTTAGTACTTGCAATAATGATCATAGATGTTTTTTTTAATTTAAAGTAATAAAAAAACGCACGGGAGGGCGAAGTAGAGAAACCTACTTATTGTTTTCGTTAGATAGTTAGCCTTTATCGATGATTGTGAGACGCCATCCGAGCATAGATATAATTATACTGTCTATCATCAATAGCGATCTGTCTTTAACTGAAAATAAGTTATTGGGTTCGGCCGTTGGTGTTTTTGAAAAAAAATTACATCCTATGTTATTTTGCAGGTAGTACGCAGAAATGGATATGAAAGGAAGCTGAATACGCGAGGAAGCTATTACGGTTAATCAACAATAGCAAACTTTAAACCTCGCTCAACGCAAGTTAGCTGAAGTTACTAAAACTGCTACAACTTGTGGGGATGGATAAGCCATTAGCACACTGGTTTATATCCTACTGGGCACTGTAAATAATTTTACAAAGTAACTAAGCACAACTGAGTTTGTAAAATGTTTAAAGGAAAACTTCAACTTGGTACTACAGGCTTACACTTAAACCATAATATTAAATGGTTCCGTTTGGTGCCGGACGTAAAGAATAGCTCCATCCCATTTCTTCCCGTGGGTGTTGTAAAAGTCGACTAAGGGACTTATTAGAGAATGGGCAGCAGCGTTCTCTATGCATTTTTAAAACCATACTGCGATCGCCATCTCGCCTGCCAAGCGTGGCGATTATGGCAAATACCCCCCCCCCCCTATTTGGGCCTATGTCCAGCAGTGGACGTCTTTCGGCTGAAATAATGACGACGCAGGCAATTTGTATGATTCCGCTTTTAACAAACGGCGTCGTCCGTTTAAAAACGCTCGCAGTTGTGAAATATGCCGAAGCCAAAATGGTAATTCCCTTGTCACTAATAATATTCCTCAACATTTGATGGACAATTCAACCGCCGCGCCGTTTACAAAATGCCGCGGCAAATTAAAGTATTAATAATTGTTCTATTTCTTAAATCGCGGTTGGTAACAGTTCTAACCTTTTTTTTTTGTTCCCAGGGTGGAAAATCCTCATGGATGTCCTCCGCTCTCCTTTGACAGACAACTCATTCATTCTCAATCCACACCCACTCCCTTTCAAGTCTATCAGACGTACATCCACGGTGACTCTCCACAACCCTGTCTAACACTTCTTGAGATGCAGAACCAGTCTACACAGACTGGTTCTACATCTCAGTCTGTGTATGCCCAATTTAACCCGTACCAAGCGCCAGTTCACACCGATATCTTGATTTCGATGAGATGGTACGACAAAGGTATATTATTGGTCGTTTACAAAACATCTCCTCTCCTCTCCGCTTTGGTGGAGACAGGGCTTGATAGTGTCGACCACAGTTCTTCCCTCCACACATGTCATAGGCCTTCTCCAAGTCAATGAAAGCACAGTCGACTTCTTGTGCTTTGCCAGATGTTTTTCGGCTATGCACCTTAAGGAGAAGATCTGATCCATACAGCTCATTCCTCCTCTAAATCCTGCCTGCAATCCCATATTTTTTCATCTGTCACTCTTATCACTCTATTAAAACATTCATATAGTATTTTTTAAATGATTGCACAGCAAAACTCCTCACAGAAGATCATGCAAAGGATCGGAGAAAATACCGGGATAATAGTAATGGGAAGAGGCCGATCAGCAGTAGGTATGTGGAATTTGTGTTATGCTAATCCTAAACACCTACACCATTCCTCCCTCTTTGTTTTACGAAGTGGATCATTATTCTCGTGCTCGAATCACAATCTATGTGGAGTCGGTGCAACAAGTATTTTTTTAAGTGTAACTTCTTAGGCGGCGATTCGATAATTGGACGAGAATTGAGAGAATTTCAAGGACGCGTCATGTTTTGGCTCATTTCGTTCGTTACATGAGTGAGATGAAAGATATAACTCTCTGTCTCTCACATTAAATCTGTCATATTCTTTTATTTTTAAGTTTCATTTCTAGTACGTGTACGATGCTGCACATGCAATTTGTTTCATGCATACTTCTTTATTAGTAGTCGTCTCGGTGTGTATTATTCAAAGACAAAACACACATCAAACTACTCAAAAACAAACCGAGCAAGTGCGTGTTGGACCACGCACAATGAAGGGAGTAGGTGTGAATTTATCCCAAAAACAAACAACATTGAAAAACATGTTCTCCCATACATATCGATGTATGGGAGAACTTTAGGGAGCAACTTTAGGGTTTTTTTTTAACTTAAGGGCGGGCTCCTTGTTGACTACAGACCCCTAAAGCTCATTATTAGACATTCCCTTTCATCTTAGCTCTGTCAGAATTTACCCGGAATTCTCATCAAAAATTAATAAATAAATTCTTCGGCTCGCTCCTGTTGTGTCCCTGCCCGATATCATCCCTTGCGAACGGCACTCTCTCCCGAGTCTTCGTGGCGAAAGCACAAACAACCTGCTTACCGCTTGATATATACTTAGTTACTTACTTAGTTACATACGGGAAAAACGGTGAGTGTTACAGTTTCGATTAGAGCGTTGCAAGGCAAAAAGGAGGTTATACGTTCGTCAGCATGTATTTTTTTATGTGATCATCGTTATTTCTATCAATTGTGCACCGATTTTGAAAATTATTTTTTTTATTGGTAGAGGAAACTCGCGCGGTGATCCTATTTGAATTTTATTAAGTTTGTTATGGTAGTTTTTGAGTTAATTTCAATTTATGTATTTAATCCACTTTGTGTATGTTGTGATGTCAGATCCTCCTGTCACTGTTATTTACATTGCAAGTAGTGGTATACGATTTTGTGTGGAACGACAGCTAAAAAGTGAAAAATAACAAAGTTTGTCTACAAAAAAAAACAATAGACTTTCAAAACAAAACACTACGAAGTGAAACATCGAAGACACTGACTTCCTAAATTAAAGTTATAGATGTGTTTTTTTTTGTGGGAGCTGAATGAACCAGTAGATCTCAACTCACGACATTGCCGAATAATATTTTATACAAAACTACATGAATATTTAGTTTGAAAAGTATTATATTTATAACTTTTATTATTGAGAATGTGAGCACCGTATTATTATGTAGGTATTTTTTTTTTATCCAATTTTTTTATTTTTTTTCCTATTCAGTTAGTTTTAATAATGGTCTGGCATTTTGAACACTATAAACGGCCTACCCAAATGTCCTTTCTGTCTTGAGTTCAGCTGCACGATTACTGACAATGACAAATTCTTTCACTGACTGGACAAGTCCACTCAAATTTGTATGGTTCTTTTCTCAATACACCATTCTAGACACGGATCTACATGGTCGTCACATGATCTAACCAAGATTATGTCTGGACTTTAAAAGAGACTGACTCCTGAGTTTCGCCATTTCTTCTCAGGGGTAGTCAGATAGGAAATGTCGGCTACATCTAGCTATTTTTTTAATATGACGTGTAAAAGTTCCTATTATTAGAACATGTACAGGGTTATTTTTAAAACGTTAATAACCTCTTAAGGGGTCATTGTATTCATCATTATAAACAACTTTTACTATGGGACAAAAACTGAAATCGCGAAAAAAAAACCATCTGTTAAAATAATAATAATAATGAAAGATTAATTAATAATTAATCGCGAGATATGCAGTCTCAGGGAATATTTCCTAGAAGCCGACGTGGGGATGCATCGAGATGTGGTCGTGGTGGACAAGGGCCTCACCCCGCTCTCCTTGGCTACAGAGAACTGGCGCAAACCTGTAGTGCTTGACACTAATGATCGCAGGGAGGTATGGCAAAGTAAGGAGCTTCACGGACGCTTTTTCCGGGCCCTACATGAACCCGAAGTAGACTTTTTAGCGTCCGTAGCCTGGCTGCGTTTCGGTGATCTCTTTGGGGAAACCGAAGGCTTTGTCTGTGCAATTATGGACGAAGTTATCATGACTAAGAATTATCGGAGATTTATTGTGAAGGACGGCACGGTTGACGTGTGTCGGGCATGCCACCGTCCGGGAGAATCAATCCGACACATTATCTCCGGGTGTTCTCGTCTAGCTAACGAAGAGTACTTGCATAGACACAACCTTGTAGCCAGGATTATCCATCAGCAACTTGCTCTGAAATACAACCTTGTGGAATCGGAGGTGCCGTACTTCAGGTATGTGCCCGACCCAGTTCTCGAGAGTGGAAATATCACACTGTACTGGGACCGATCCATCATCACTGACAGGACTATTGTTGCCAATAAGCCTGATATAGTGGTGGTGGATCGAATAGAGCGGCGCACAATGATTATTGACATAACGGTCCCTCATGACGGGAACCTCGTGAAAGCCGAGAAAGATAAAGAAATCAAGTATCTTGACTTGGCTCGCGAGGTTGTCGACATGTGGGATGTGGACTCAGCAATCATTGTGCCGATAGTTGTATCAGCCAATGGCTTAATTGCCAAGAGCCTCGACCAACACCTAAAGAGGCTCTCGTTGGGCAGCTGGATTAAGGGCCTGATTCAGAGAGCGGTACTTCTGGACACGGCTCGCATTGTTAGGAGGTTCCTCTCTCTGGAGCCCTGACCGCCGGTAGCTTGGACCTTGTTCCCGATACCGGTGGGCTACTATTTTTTATATTTTTAAATGTTTTTATATTTTGTTTATATTCTAATATTTAAAAATATAATTTATATGTATATTTAATGAAATAAAGGAATAATAATGATAATTCGTTAAAATGTAGGGAACAGCAGATTTTTTTTTCGCGATTTCAGGTTTGGTCCCATCGTAAAAGTTGTTGTTGAAAAGAAACACCTTTTCATTACGAACATTTCTGTATTTAAGAGGGTTATCACAATGTTTCTTGAATTTGAGCGTTTTACTCGAGTTTTGATGTGTGATTATGGTTTAGATATAGCCATAAAATGAAAAAAAAAATATGCCAGAGCAAGTATGATTATTTTTCTTGGGAGTGTTTTAAATAAATATTTCAATTTGTTTACATAAATCAGTGAAAACCTGGTCTCTGCAAAGGATGTTTCATAAAATTAAACTTTTGGGTATCTTTTGATGCTTTGTTACACCGAAGATAACATAATTTAATAATTTATAAAAATGTCCATGGTACTACTGTATCTTATACTTGGGAGCGCTTTAATCAATTTATTATATTTCATACAGTAATACACCAAAAATAATTCTGTAATACAGAGAGTTACTGATCATTTTTCATCCGAAATTTTATTTTTTATCTACGAATATATAATCCAAATTCAAACAAAAACTATTCAGTATTAAGGTAAGTATGTTACTTTGCTCGAAAAAAAAATAGTCTATTTAAAAGTAAAATAACGGCGTAAATCAACGGCGAAAAAGCTATATTTTCGAAAGCGCAAAAGTGATGAAACTATTAACGGGTGCTGACACTGACACGAATGGTTTATCACCACGAAAACTGTACTTTTATAGTTGCACAGACTTAATGTTGCGATTATTTCACGCTTTCTCACAATTAGATAAGAAATTGACGAAAAAATTTTTTTTTTTTTGATAGCACCCTTAATCTCTTGAACACATACAAACTTGGTACACAGCAATATTTAACGAACTATTTAACGAACTATTTAACCAGGTACTCAATATACTATTATGTATCGGCTTTAGACATCTTGAAGGCAACCTTTAGGATCCGAGCTCGATGAGAATTAACTTAGCAACTAGGCGACACCCCAAACGTCTTATATGTTTCCATCCCGTTCCGTTAAAAAACCGAGATGAGATAACAATGAGATACATTTAAACTTCATGACTACACTGATCGTACAAAAATCATTTGAGGCAAATCACATACCTACTTTCACACATTAAAAAAAAAAAAAAAGAAAGAAAGAAAGAAAAAAACAAAAATAAAAAAAATATAAAAAAAAGAAAGAAAAACACACAAACACACACACACAAAAAAACACACACACACACACAAAACACACACAAAAAAAATATTAATTAGTATTTAAAATCCACTACAGAATCTTTCACCTTTTACCTCTTTGTATTTAGGAGTTAGTTTAGACGACTGATTCTGAAACCCCTTTTCCAGATGGTCTTCATCCGTCCTTCAAACATTGAATTCCCAACAACATGGCGTAGATTTCCCACTAATAAGGGAACTCTTCGTATTCAGGACTTAACAGCAGATCTGCATGAAGAGGCTATGGCACTGCTTACCCGGTATTTTATGAGGGATGAGCCGCCTTGCAAGTATATTGGTAAGGAGCCATTTACCAGTTCATCAAACGAAATAATAATCAATCATTGTTTGATTATTGTTTCGTTTAAATTGCTATTAATTTATTGACAAATAATATTAATAAAAAAAAATATAACATGACAATTTTAGAATACCATTCAAACATAAATTATAAAACTAGTATATGGTTTTATAATTTATGTTTCAAAGCCGGAAAAACTATAACATAGTTTTATAATTTATATTTGAATGGTATTCTAAAACTTTTAAGGTTTTAACTAACTAACATAACATTACGCCTGTAATCCCCGAAGGGTTAGGCAGAGTTGTACCTATAGTACACCCACGTTTCCCCAGTTATGTTTAAGTGCCATGTAATAGGGGGCGAGCCTATTACCATCAACCGGGCACAAATCCAGACTCCGGGCTGCTACTGAGAAAGTCCTGGTGGAAAAACCCAATAACACTTTGCCCGACCTGGGAATCGAACCCCGGACCTCGTGCTTGGCAGTAGCGCTTGCAACCACTAGACCAACGAGGCAGTCTAACTAGGTAATATTTTCTAATTTAAATTGAGTTGGTTGTATTTTTATATTTGTACAAATACTTGTGTTTCATGCTGGATATAATCCAAACGCAATGTGAATTGTTACTGAATAAAACAATTGAATTGCATCATCTGCCTAGCATTTTCTTAACTATATTTATGTTGGGGGTCGGCTTGTAGTCCAACCGGATACAGCTGTTGTACGTATGTTTCATGGAGCGACTGCCTATCTGGCCTCCATAACCCAGCCTTTTGCTTTTTTCCAGATATAAAACTATTTATTTATTTATTTTAATACTTTAAGCACAGAAATGTACAGAGGCGGACTTAATGCCATAGGTATTTTCTACCAGTCAACCTTTGGGCGATGCAGAGACAAACAGTGGTAGGTGCAATAGTGAGAATTGAGGAATAAAATAATATTATTTAAATATAAAGATATACATCTACCTATTAAAACTATAAATATAATATATAAACCTAATTATATATATAAATCTATGCACAAATAAATATACATAAATATATTAAAATAATTAAGACAAACAATGGGAAAACATTACCGTTGTGATAATACTGCCAGCTTCTTGCGAATTACATTTATGTTGGGGGTCGGTTTCCAGTCCAACCGGATACAGCTGTTGTACGTATGTTTCATGGAGCGACTGCCTATCTGGCCTCCATAACCCAGCCTTTTGCTTTTTTCCAGATATAAAACTATTTTTTAGTTGACGCCACGATTTCCGAGAGCTTGATAAAATCGGGTGAAATCCGCTGTCAAAACTCATGTTAGAATGTTGTACTTTGTAGGTAACTAACGTGTTCGATTTATTAAAAAAAATGTAAGACTAAATAATTACTAATTTAGTCACAGTTTATTGTGTTATCAACATTTTTTTACCCATTTATTACTAAGTGGGCTTGTAGCTTCGGGAGTCGCAGGCTGATTCCCGGCCATCGTATGCGCGGGCTTGTGGACAGTGAGCGATGGGTAGCTCGCCGTTCGATAAGGGCCAGGTCCGGATCGACGGCGCGTTGTGTTCCACGCGCGCCTCTAAGAGATGTCAGCACCAACTGACGGGGTCCGGTAGGGCCAATGCCTGCCCTGGCACACAGGCAACTGAAGGAACACGGGTGGGTTTTAGTCAGTAAAAGTCTGACACGCCCTCCCGCTCAGCCCAGAGCGGGAGAAGTTATTTGATCATTTCACACACAAAAAAAGGGGGTTCTTGTGGCTAAATAATAACCGCATGGGTCGATCGATCAGCTTCAGCTACTCTTGCTGCGGTTGGTCCGTGGATGAGTGACCATCTTTAGATACCAAGACCACCTTCAAATTCAAGGAAAAGAGGTAATTGAGATGACTCTACGCTATTTGCATTGACGTGGAGCTGCGGACACCAGCCCGTATTACCTATCTTCATTTGCTCAGCCATATT
Organism: Tiliacea aurago; assembly: GCA_948098905.1. Classification (NCBI taxonomy): domain Eukaryota; kingdom Metazoa; phylum Arthropoda; class Insecta; order Lepidoptera; family Noctuidae; genus Tiliacea; species Tiliacea aurago. The sequence goes on from OX402605.1 coordinate 2,688,694, forward strand.
AGTATCAACTTCGCAAGCCTCGCATTCCGTGCCTCAGAAAGCATGTTAAGCTGTTTTCCCGGCTGTCATTCGTGGATCTTTGACAGTCGTTAAAGGCCGTCAGAAGCCTGACAGTCTAACAACCAGGCAATTACCAAAGGGTATCGTATTACCCAGTAACTGTGTTGTGGAGGTCAAATAGGCAGTCGCTCCATGTTAAATACTGGTCATCATAATCATCAGCCCATAGCAGTCCACTGCTGGACATATACCTCTCCAATTGCACGCCATTCAGCTCGATTCTCGGCGACTCTCATCCAGCTGCCACCAGCCACCCTGCGAAGATCGTCGCTCCACCTAGCCTGAGGGCGTCCTACCTTACGTTTGCCGATTCGCGGTCTCCACTCAAGAACACGTCTACCCCAACGGTCATCGGTTCTACGGCTAATATGGCCGGCCCATTGCCACTTCAGCTTGCTTATTCGGTGGGCTATGTCGACAACTTTGGTTCTCTGCCGGATATACTGGTATTCGGTTAGAATAAAGCCGACCCCAAATCGAACTCCAGCATCACTCAGCTGCTACACCATCCGTACTGGCTATTTTAATCGATCACAATTTCTGCCATTGTCACCAGACTTAACTTGTCCCACAGGTATCCAAAACTACCCATCAGCAGTAAAGGAACTGCAGAACCTGTGGCGTACCCCCCTCAAGGAGAACCTGTCGCTGGTCTGCGTTGAAGACAATGATGAACAGCCTCCGAAAATCGTTGGCGTCAATGTGCTGACTGTTGTATGTAAAGAGGATAAGGAAGAGCCGTTTCAGGTAAAAATATATAATTATTATAATTTTTTACATAATATAACTAATCATAAAATGTTTAGTTATTTGTAAAAATGGTAAAAAAAATAAAAAGATTTTAAGCGATAGTTTTTTCATTCAAAAATCAAGTATTCTAAGTTGATTTTTGAATGATAAAACTATCGCTAAACGTCAAAATATTAATTTAGTTGCAAAGGAAACTGAACCATACGTGTAATTAAGTTAGTTTTTCATCCCAAAGTATGAAATTTATCTCGTCTCGTTGGCTTTAGTGTAGTCTTTTTGAATAAGTGCTTAGTACAGACTAGTACTTAATTAGTTTAGTACAGTACTTTATCTCACGAAGCGACGCGCGCTTGAGTTGAGGTAACCAAGTGTACATACACGCTGTGAATGTGTGCGTGAAGACGAGTAGCGTCAGCACATAACACACACACACACACACTTCCGACTTCGCAATTGTCTCGGACGATACCGAGAGCTCCTGCGCTTACACACTCATTCTCAGCGTGTTTGTACCACTTGGTAATCACAAGTAAAGCACGCGTCACTTTGTGAGATTAAAATACTGTGCCTCTGTAAAAAGACTACACTAAAGCCAACGAGACGAGATAAATGTCATGCTTTGGAATTTAAAAACTTTAACTTAATTGCCGTTTCCTCTGCAACTAAAACTATTTTTATTTGACGTTTAGCGATAGATTTTTCATTCAAAAATCAACTTACACTTCTTGAGTTTAAAGTTGATATTTGTATGAGCTGCAATTATATGTATTTATCTGGTATCGTTGGTCTGAGAATCAAAATCGCGAACTCTTGCTTTCTAGTGTTTCATACCTTGGCTGTGTCCGCAGTTTTAATTAGGTATAAGATCTTTATTGTTTATGACTATAATATAAAACTATATATAACCGAAACACGTGTCTAGTATTTTATATAAAGAATACATGTAAAAAATTTCAAAACTGTAACATGAAAAATCACAAAGTTATAAGGTTGTTCTGTTATCGGGTTGTCCGTAAAAAAAAATGCTAACGGCGCCCCCGCGCCTCCAGGGTCGTCTTGCGCTCATTGATTATAATTTGGCAGTAGGTACCTAACCGTACGGCGATTGTATTGTATGTAATTAAATGGTGATAACATTTTCCATCACACTTAAATATTTTTGGGACAAAATATAACATGGTGTAAAAATTATTGAAATCGATTCAGTTCCTTATTCTGAACAAACTCTATTCAGATTTCGCTTAGACTAAAAATAATGTTGTCTATCAAGCTGAAACTGTACCACATCTTCATCTCACCAAATCGTTAAAAAAATCCCAAAATCCTACTTTTAGTACTTTACCTAACTACCTAGATAAGTACCTTATCCAAACCAAAATGTTATCAATACTCGTTAAAAACAAAGCAACCTGCATTCTCTTCTAGACGGACGACAAGATCTGGGCCCAACTCTTCGGCGCCGTCGACCTTGTAAGCAAGGCAGTGGACATCTTCGAGAAATACGGAGTGGACAAGTATCTGACAGCTTACGGGCTGGTGGTGGACCCCAAGTGGCGAGGATGTGGGGTTGGCAAGGAGCTGCTGTTAGCCAGGTATTCTATATATTTATTTGCTCTCCGAGAGATTGTTAGTAACACCATGGCGTTGCTGGCCGTCCTTGAGGAGCTGGGGTGGATCGGATGATCGATTTTCCCACCCGTACGCAAAATACGCGCATTTATTTAAACTTCTCGCACACAATAAGGTACAAAGGCGGACTTAATGATAAAACGCTAAACATATTGATACTCTCAGTTGTAAAGTAAACAATGCTCTTGCTCTCTTTCATCATTGGTTTACCATCAATAATCTCAAATTGAATGTCAGTAAAACAAACGCCATGTTAATTAGGATGACGACGTCGAGAAACAAAGAAAAAATAGACATAGTATTAAATGAAAATACAATAACATTGGTACTTGGTAGACAGCGTAAAATTCTTAGGTATTCACATTGACGAAAGCCTAAACTGGAAAAAAGAATTGACAGCTATATTAAGTTCAATTAGCTCAGCTTGCTATGCCCTAAGAAGACTTCGAGATATTATCGCTATTAAGCAATTAAAGGTGGTATATTTCTCGCTTGTAGAGTCAAAGCTTAGGTAAAGTATCACTCTATGGGGAGGTAGTTACGCGTACAATATAAATACAGGTTTCATCATACAAAAAACGGCAAGAAGAACCATGGTAAGAATTCCACAATGGGTATCGTGTAAGGAGTACTTTAAAGAACTACAGATACTAACGGTCCCTTGTTTGTATATTTTAGTTCTTCTCACGGATCTTATGAAACAGCTGCAGAATTTCGAAACATCAGAAGAAAGAAGTAAGCGGGAAGCTACTAGGCGTAGGGACTTACAAAATAAAATACAACCTCATTTAAAAGTCACCTTCTTATCCTGCAATAATTAAAACCGGATTGCGCACATTTCTATTGAAACCCGCCATCCAATTACAGACGTTATTACAGATGCCAGCCGGATTCTTTAGTCCCGGGGTAATGGGGAATTTATCGGGAATCTATCCCGGAATGCGGGTCGTGCTCGTGGCATTAGGTTATTATTGAATATTGTTTTATAGGTAGGTCAGTATGTAGGTTTCTGGAGTGGTAGGATTCTTTCGTGTGTATGAATAATAAAATGGTCATGAAGTTATTCAAATCAAATCAAATCAAAAATATTTTTATTTCACATAACCCTACAGCACTTATGAAACGTCAAAAGGTGCACGGTTCCACTTGGTAATTTTCTATGGAGAAGAGCCGGCAAGAAACTTTAAACGACATTTTTTTTTTAAAAGGGTGACCGTGTCCCTTTTAAAAAAAAAATGACTTTTACAATGTTTTCAAATTACAGTGTTAATAGGTATGAGGGGACAGTGTAGGCCCGTCAAAAGTACCAGGTAATTAACAAAATATAAAAATGGTCTATAGATCTACAGTCATTAAGCCTACAACGTCCTAACATTGACAAAAAAAACAATATAAAATATGATTAAAATAATAAAAGTTAAAACCTTGTTGAAATTAAAATTGTAGGTATAATAATGTCAAACAAGAAAAACATTATGTCAGTGAAGTTTGTAAAAAAAGATAAAAATTTTTTTTTTTTAAAACATCGTAGTTTGGGAGCAGTTAATAGACATTTAAATAGTTTTGCCGTTAATGAGGTACCAGGGAAGCCACATGTACAGAAGGAATTAATGCCAAACTTCCTTGTCTTCAACGTAGTCCTTAATCTTATTATGCTTTTTTGATAAGGGCACGTTTGATGTGTGTTTTGAATTTTCCATCACTAAGTTCTGTAACCGATTTTGGAAGCTATTAAGAAGTTTTGGGTCTGTTTTGTGTGTTCTTGATTATTAGTGTATGTAAATGAAACTATAGTGGACTGTATTAAAATTTAAAGATATGTTGCAAAGGGCAAAACTATTATTTAGCGGAGGAGAAATGACCGTTCTCTCCGAAGCATGGAACGGAAGATTGAAGTGAAGGAAGTAGGCTTCGATGTATCGATGTGTCGATATAAAATAGCAAGTATTGAAAATGTATCAAATATGATATATTTCCAACAGCAACACCGTTATCCCCACTGACTATCACCGCTAGAATTCAGAGCCGTAAAAATGTAAACTTATTTTTATCAATGTTTTATAAGTTTAAGATTTTACATCAGAAATGATGATTCTATAGTTTGGTATTTCTATAAATAAAAAACAAACAATACAATTTCATATAACTACCATATACTTTTTTGAAAATTTCACCGATATATCGATCCTTTTTTTTTTCGATATATCGAAATCGATATCCAGATTTTTTTTAAATATCGATACGATATTATCGATACTTTTTGGCACTTCTTGCATCCCTAGAAGGAAGGCACGCCGGCGTCGGCTCTGATTCGTTCTCACCGCCACGTCGTCCCGCGCGTCTCCCTCACCCGCGTTCCTCTCACGTGGCACTGTGTCCGCACGTGGACAGACTCAGATAATGCTGAATCATTCAATTTATTTATTTAGTTAATACCCCTCCGTACCTCAGAAACCACGTTAAGCCGACGTCCCGGCTGTAATTTGTAGATATTTGACAGTTGGTACGGGTCGTCAAAAATCCGAAAGTCTGACAACCAGTCTTACCAAGGGATATCGTGTTACCCAATAACTGTGTTGTGGAGGTCAGATAGGCAGTCACTCCATGTAAAGTACTGGTATTTAGCTGCATCTGGTTAGACTGGAAGCCGACCCCAACTGAGCTGGAAAAAGCTGGGCAGATGATTTAATAATAAGCACACAAATATACAGAGGTGGACTTAAGGGTCTATACTACCTCACCGCCTCTTTATCTTGCTCGCACAAGTAGCTGGCGGTCACGCGAGCAAGCGAGACAGGGTGGCAGGGAGAAGACTCCAAGGCACCAATATTTTAGTTTATATCTTTTTACGGTGAAAATAATGGTAATTTAAAAAAAATACAATACATGACCTGCTTTATAGTTAGTTCAGTTAATATGCAAAGTTTCATTATCTAATTTGAAGTATTGTTTGAATACCAGCGGTTTATTGTTCGGTTTGGAGGTAACTTTGATTATTTTTCTATGAAGAAAATTTTATGGAATCGTGTTTTCGGCAAACATAGTACTTAACATTTATCCTCAACTTTACCAATGTTTATTTCAAAATTAATGTTGCAGTATTTTCGACGTAACGGAGGATCATGCTAAGCCATTTGAGGTAGTATTAATATAGGCTCTTAATGCCTTAGGAATTGTCTACCAGTCAACCTTTGGGTGATGCAGACAAAATCAAACTAGTTGCTATTTTAACTGTATAATTTATTATATTTATGACATTTATTTTACAGTCTGTGATTACCTTAACTCACACACTGATATAATTTTTTTTAGGAAAACGTTTTTTTTAATTTTTTATTTTACATTTTTTGTAAATATGTGAGCACCATGTATCTATCACATAATTAATTTATCTGTCATTGGTTCATTATTAATTCTTTTTACCTATTGTGGTATAGTAATTTTATTCTAGGTGCATCGTCTTCACATATAATAATTATACAATTGATGTACCGATACAAAATATTGCAAAACATTTTAAAAGAGTAACTAACGGTGGAGTGTCTTGCCCATTCTTCTCCATACGAAGCTACCTTTTGGAAGGGGCGACTAGAATCAATTATATTTTCTTTGTGAATTTTGACGTTCAAAAGTGCCATTTATGTGCCTATTTGAAATAAATAATTTGACTTGCAGAGATGTTTAAATACTTGGAGAAGTATTGGCTAATCATAAAATTACAATAATGATGATATAACTAACGTTCAACAGACAAGATGACATGAAATGTCTTCAACACTTCAAACTTACTTTGTACCGTCTCTAGTCTCTCAAACCCCACAGTACAGCGCGTGTGCCCGGTTGATGGCAATAGGCTCGCCCCCTGTTACATGGGACTGAAACATAACTGGCGAAATGTGGATGAACTATAGGTGCACATCTGCCCAACCCTTCGGAGAAACAAGTCGGTGATGTTATGGTAATCTCCCAAATTCGAATATTTTTATTTCTAGAACACTAGCTTCTGCCCGAGAGTTCCTCCACGTGAAAAATTTACATAAATATAACCTGAAACATTCGGGAATTCTGTAGCTTCATATTAGTGAAAGAATTTTCAAAATCGGTTCAGTAGTTCCGAAGATAACCCCATAAATATAAACTTAAAATTTTTACCTCTTTATAATATAACTAGCTTTTGCCCGCGGCTTTGCCCGCGTTTTGTTCTATCATTAATAAATTTCGCATCGCACGCCATAAACAACTTTTAGTACTTTTCTACCTTGGGTTGCAATATTGCAATTTTATTACGGATCCATAACTTTTTTGAAAACAAATTATAGCCTCTGTTATTCCGTAATAATGTAGCTATCAACTGGTGAAAGATTTTTTTAAATCGGTGCATTAGTTTCAGAGCCTATTCATTACAAACAAAAAAATCTTTCCTCTTTATAATATTAGTGTAGATGTAGACTAGCCCCTGCCCGCGACTTCGTCCACGTGTTTCTCGTTTTATCATAAAATATATCCTATGACACTCGGAAATACTGTAGCTTCCCATTACTGAAAGAATTTTCAAAGTCGGTTCAGTAGATCCAGAGATTACTCCCTACAACCTCACAAACTTTACCTCTTTATAATATTAGTATATTATACTCGTAGATTTGTCCATGTGGTGCCGGACGTAAAGAATAGCACCATCCTATTTCTTCCCGTGGGTGTCGTAAAACGCGACTAAGGGACTTACTAGAGAATGGGCAGCAGTTCTCTATGCATTTTAACACCATACTGCGAATGCCAACCCGCCTGCCAAGCGTGGCGATTATGGCAACCCCCCCCACCTCCTTTTGGGGAAGGCCTATATCCAGCAGTGGACGTCTTTCGGCTGAAATGATAATGAATATAATTTAGGAAGTATAGATAGTTTCTCGAACCTAAGAAAATACAAAAATACAAAATGGCTTGCCGTCAACGGCGTACAAGTGCCGAAGCAGGCGTAATTATTTTTCAAACAAAACACGTACTTGCTACGGCGTAGAACGGGCCACGGCCATGGCGTAGACAGCAAAGTTACTGCGTAGTAAACGCTTTGGTGTAGCAATACTCACAGCTACTGCGTAGCAAAGTCCAAAGCTACGATGGCGTAGCAAGACTCACAGTTACTGCGTAGCTAAGACCAAAGCTACGGCGGCGTAGCAACACTCACAGATACTGCGTAGCAAAGGCCAAAGCTACGGCGGCGGCGGCGTAGCAAGACTCACAGCTACTGCTTAGCAAAATCTAAGCTACGGCGTAGCAAGGATCACAGTTTTTACGATATAGAAAGGAAGGACGTATGCTACGGCGTAGCTAGCATTAGTACTACGCCATTTTGCGTAGATGTAGCCTTTCCCCGATATTATCTTTGACGTGATTATTTTTTAATAATTCTTTTAATTCGTTATTACTTCTTATTATTTTATATCTAGAGTAGAGGAGGTAATGTTTAATATTGTATACTTTATTGTTAAAATAGCATCTGTTATTTTTATTTAATTAATTTGATTTATTTAAATTTGTTTTTTTTTTATTCCATTTAATTTGATTTATTTTGATTCCATTTAATTAGATTTGATTTATTTTTATATTCATTTAATCCAATTTATTTTGATTTGACTTCTTTTTTATTTATTTTAATTGTATCCTAAGTAATTTGATTTCTGTTTTATGTTTGGCAACGGATTACATGAAATAAGTTTTGTGTAAAAGACTTATACTGTAAAAGTTATTTAAAAAAAATATATAGCATGCAGTCAGGCAGTAGTTAATTAAAAAGGGATCGCGAACCCTACAAGAAAGTTTGTTAATTAACTGTGAGGTTTTTGGCTAAGTAAGTAGTTAGTTATTTTGTGCAAGTTTTCCCTGTAGACTTTTTTTGATGTGAAACATCTATAGGCGTACGTAAAACCGATTGCTGGCGGGGCGACGCATGCCGCGTGGCGATTCATCGCTCACTCCGCGCGCGCGGTCCCCCCGCTAGTCGATCCTGACCTTTTTTTGATGTTTGTTTGTTTGATTTCGATGTTTGACATCTGCCAGGCGTCCCGTGACGGCTCACAATTTTGTTATGTTTCATTAACTAGTTTAATCCAGTTCTGCCGTCTATTTAGTACAAATCTCACAGTGAAAACGTAGTTGAAGTGAAGTGGATGGTGCTGATCTCGCTTCATGTTCGTAAACGGGCGCCGCCGTCAGTTGAGACTGGTCATCTCTTAATTATCTGCCAGGGGGCCTAAAACGGCCACATTAAGCAATTCCTCTAAAAGCAATTCATTTCCTGAATTCCCAGCAGATCATTAGCAATTCCTCTAATTTTCGTAAAATGGTGACACATAATAGCAGAATCGCATTCAATTCAATTCATAACAGAATCATATTTGGTGTAAATATTGCCGCATGAAAAAAATAAAGACCGTAATATTACCGGTTAATTTTTCTTTACAGTTTTTATGAATTAATTTAGTTTTTATGTCTTATGTCTATAGTTTTTATATTATTTCAATAAAATATACTCATAACTGTTAAAAATACCTCAGATAAGCCCTGAAAACGGAAATTAGAATCAATAAAAACTTTGTAGGCTGGCAACACACACAAATGAGTTTTTTTTTAGTCAATCCCGCTATGTCAACTTCAACTAGACGCGTAATTTAAAATTTCTGTATTTAGTGCGAATTGGATTGTTTTTAATACGAAGTAAGTGCATACTTGTTTATCTTAGATCAATATTTAATTTTATCGCTGTGCAAAAGTATTCAAATGTACTGCAATATTTTTTAGGAATAGAAAGGCGTGCAGCCTATGCCATGCGTCAGCACCAAGTCCTACCACAGCCGATGCTACAACAGTGCCTCTGCCTCGTCGAACTCGGCAGCAAAATACCGCAGTGAGTGGTATTTTCTAACCATACAGCTATTCACATTGCGGTTATGGCATAATATATAATTACTGTTGAAAATGATCATTTTATTAATATTACGTATTTTAGGTCACCGCCTGGCTCCACCCGATGAGGCTCGGAGAGTTTTATCTCAGGTGGAGATGCAACGTTCCGCAGCAGCTGTTGCGGCTTCTGCTCGTGCTAACCAATTGATAGCTCAGAACCATGGGCGGGTTGCTGATGCAGTCGAAAGATATTTATCCCATATTGGTGTCCCATAAGGTATGAATTTTTTGTACATCCAATAAAAAAAATAAATAGATTAACATTCATGTAATTTTAATACCTTTAAAGAAATACAAGGAGAAAAACAAACTATAATTTAAAGCAAAAAAGTATTGGGCTCTGTGTGTGAAAACAATTATGTTTTCAATTTCATTTTATTTAAAAGTTATGTTAATTATTGACTGATGATTTAGCTTTTCGTTTTCAGCCTGGTGTTGTTCCAAGTATTCGGTGATTCCATACAAAGGAGTCACGGTTGGGTCCTCCGTGGCAGCATCAACACTTAAAATACGTATTCAAATCAGAGTCACAACCTTAACGAAAAATAAGATTGAATAATCAATAAGTTTCTGTTACTTTCATTGTTTTTATTATATTTTTCCTATCAATATTGTTTTATTTTAGTAATAGGTGTAATGATTGTATGTCCTCTTATATGTCCTCTTATCTATAACATGACATAATAATTATCACACCTATTATATCCCCGAAGGGTGAGGCTGAGGTGTACCTTTAGAACATCCACATTTCACCAGTTATATTTTAAAGTCCCATGTAATAAGGCCTATGTCTATGTCCCATGTAGGAGGTAAGATAACACTAAATATGTAAGTATCAATGTTTGTAACTGTACGGGGTAGCTACCTACTCGCACACACACACATCGTTATCATCATCATAACTTCAGCCGAAAGACGTCCACTGCTGGACATAGGCCTCCCAATTTGGGAGGGGTTGCCATAATCGCCACGCTTGGCAGGCTGGTTGGCGATCGCAATATGGTGTTAAAATGCATAGAGAATTGCTGCCCATTCTCTAGCAAGTCGCCTTTTACGACACCCACAGGAAAAAATGGGATGGTGCTATTCTATTCTTTACGTCCGGCACCAAACTAACACACACTCACACTGATATCGAAAAACCTCTCATCATATTCTGCAGGCCTAACAATAACAATGTGAGTGCTATCATCCACACTTTTATTTAGCCTATTTAAACCAACAAACTCGAGGTCCGTCATTTCAAATGCTATTTCCATTTTCCTGAAGAGCTACGCATCATCGGCGATAGTAGTCTCCGTATAACGCGCGTGCTCTAGGAAATTTTCCTATAGGGCTAAATCTGCCATTATTACAATAGTTCTTCATGAAATCATCAATATGATTTGTAAAATGTTGCTCTTGACTAACTTCCTATGATTCTGCTATTTGACAATAAACTTCATTAAAGCAATTCATATTATGTGGACCATTTTACCAATCTCCATACAAAACTGTCAAACAGATGAATTGCGGGATTTGAATTGTACGCAGATCATACTATGAATTGTCAGTTTGTGACCATTTTACGAATTTTAATATGATTCATAATATTATCCTATTATGATTCTGCCAAAGCGGCCTTTTTAGGCCCCCAGGGCTTATTTGTAATCTTTTAATCTGATTTTTTTTTTCTCACATAAAGGCGACAAGAATAATAATATGTACCCAGGATTTTTTAATATCTTGATTTAAAAGAGTGTCCTTGTAGTTTCTTGCCTATTCTTCTCCATAGAGATCTACGTTTTGGAATGGGCAAATAACTTCAACTTTCTGACTAACTGACCGACTCTTTGAAAATTCAAAAGTGCCAGTAATTGGTTTAATTAAAATAAATGCTTTCCCTTATTACAAAACAAGGTTTATCTTCAGACCCAGGTTTAAAACATGGAGCCATTATTGAATTTCGAACTTTATTCTGACTTTAAAACTGACATTTTAGTACCGAACTAAGTTTTCAGTTTTGTTAGAACGGTATTTCAATCACTGTTACGTTCTTATTACAAAAACTGGCTGCGTGGTTTAAGGCAAGCCATGTCAAAATATAAATCTTGTTTTGTAATAAGGCGGTTTGACTGGAATTCCACGTAATGCTAGGGATTGACACTATTGACAGCTCACTTCACTTTTTTCACAGTGAGATTTTTACCGAATAGATCGGCTGATGTCCTGTAAGAGCTAAACCGCGGTCACTGTCAGACTACATACAAAAGAAAGAGAAGCGCGATGACACAACGCTTGTAAAAATCTTCATCAATCAAAAAAATAAGCAATTATCTATTTACCTACTCAAAAATGAGTTGAGTAATCGAAAATAAAAAACAATCAAGTTTTGCATTCAAATAAGACGTTCTTGTTTATATTTAAATACCAACCGTACGTTAATATATTGGAAAGAAAAGAATACAGATATTTTGGAATGAAACTCAAAGTAAAAGGTTAGTTTACCCGTTAATTTGTATCGAGTTTTTTTTCTAAACGTTTATTGGTAACAACCAAGTTAGTGAGAAATAATATTTTTTCCGCTACCTCAAACTATCTAGATTTGGCAACTTTTTGTTTAAGACAAGCCTACTTAGATCACTTGCCTCTTGTCAGCGCCTGCAGAGGCAGATATATGATTTTAGTGACTTTTAATACGCCTTCATAAAATGCAAGTAAGTTATGCAAAAAATGTATATTAAACTAGAATGCATACACATCAATTCTAAGTGTGAATATTTAAGTATTTTAGTAAAATACTTTATGAACTAAATTCAGGAAATAATCGTCTACCTAAAGCATAAAAAACGATATTCTTTTCAAACTACGCAAGATATTTTCATGTTTTTTTTGTATGAACAGACTATTTTATTATCTTTAATTCTATCTGTGTTTTTTCAAATATTCATATTTTCGTTGGTACTAAAACTAAAAAATCCATAAGAAATCGAACGCTGGCACGGCGTGAGCGCGACGCGTATTTGTATGGTCAAGATCAACGACGATTATCCGACCTTTAAGTAGAAAATATAAATATGCATTTTCAATCATTTTATTAAATGGAAAAAAAACAATAATTATAAAAAAAAACAAAGCAATAAGATAAGTACAATATATTTAAATATCAAAAATAAAACTTAACCATTTAAGTATAAAAATATAAAACTAAAAGTCAAATCATATTCAAAAGTGATTTTTATCAGTTTTATCCAATCTATGTCTCTGCTTGCAGTCTATTTTGGCTTTTTTTCTTTTCTTCAATAACATTTCTTTTAATATGATAAATTGACTGGACACTGTCAAACTCCAGTTCGTTATAATATTTGTGCTTATTCCTGTCAGCAGGATTCGGATAATAAGCCGCGTATAACACCCCATCAACTTGATAAAGTTTAACATCAATAGTATGCTGAAACAACACACCACTTAACAACATTCGTTCGATGATAATACAGGAATCATTTGTAATTTTATTTCCCCAAATATTCAAAAACCGTAATAAGAACGGTTTTTTTATCGTATTCAAAATGTCGATCACACCACTATCTGTCAAATTGTTGCGACTAATGTCAAGGGCGCGGATTTTTGAGAATGGCAACCCAAAACTTAAGGCTCTAGCTCCGGTGTCCTTTATTCCATTACCTGCAACGTTTAGGAGAAGTAATTGAGGTCCTTCTGCTAGGTATCTGGCTAATAATTCGATACCGTAATCCCCAATTCTGTTAAAAGCTAAGTCCAAAAATAAAAGAGTTGTGTTCCTCCTCAATCCTCTCGAAAAATATTCCATATCATGACTTATGAACTGATTCTTTTGTAAATGTAATTCGATTATACTTGAGTTTTTTTCTAATAAGTACTCGATATGATATGCGAACCATTTCGATTCATACGGGTATCGATTAAACATCGGTATGGCCCGACTGAAATCGAAAACCCGTAGTGCTGTGTTCGCTCCATGATCGATTCTTAACGCTGTAACAATTTGAGCAATGCTCGGTAGCGTTTGATTAGTTTCTCCTATATCCAGAAATTCAACTGAAGTATTGTCCATCAAGAATCGAGCGAAAAATTCGCCGCTTTTTGTCCCGAAGCGATTTCCATTCAGCCTTAGATATCTCAGTTTTAATAACTTTGCATATTTTGCGAGTTGCTCAACGGATAATCGGGTTAATCGATTATTCATTATATTTAAATTAATGATGCTAGATCGACCCTTAACTAGGAGCTTTTTTAATAGTTTAAAAAAACCCCTATCCGTGATGTTATTGTAACTAAGGTCAAGCCTAATGATGCGTCTTGGGGATTGCTTGACATATCGACAAATTGCTCGAATGTCAGTGTCTTGAATTCGTCGTCTGTACTTTCCTTCGATGTCCTTCCCTCGAAGAACAAGATACCCAGTCCCATCAGAATTTCTCTCCGTGAACAAGTTCAGTCTTAACTCATTTAATTCCAGTTTTCGTAGTTTCTTCCTGTCTTCGTTAATTTGTTCTAGAACATCAACCGTGTTGCAAATGCATTTGTGGTCCTTCTCATTAGTCATTTTGCATAGTAAATTTATTTAAATAAAACTTTCTAACAAAAATACCATTGAATACTACAAAATGTTTTGGCTGTCAAAAACTATGATGTGACGTTTTCGTTTTTTTTTTATTTATTTATTTAATTATAAACCCTGGAACCAAAGAGTCTGCAATACTTTCGAGTGATCGTCGCAACCATGGTGAGATTCGGCTATTTACCAAAATAGTGGTGAATATTTTAGGCAGATTCATTGACAATCTGCCTAGCCTTGGGGTAATTTTGGGGTCAGCTTCCAGTCTAAACAGATTCAGCTGAATATCAGTATTGTACATGAAGCGACAGCCTATCTGAAAGCCACAACCCAGTTACTGGGTGACACGGGTGTCAAGTAATTTACTCGATATTTCATTTACAAATTTTCACTTGACAAGTAACGATTGGCAAAAACATGATTTGTCATATCATCATTATACAACAAGTCAACAACAGTAAGCAGCTGACTAGAATACACATACATAAACTCACGCCTTCTTCCCATGGGGGTAGGCAGAAACTATAGAACGCCACCTGCTACCCTCCTTACATACTCCTTTTGCTTCGTTTACGTTCATGCATCTGGTCATACACGCACGCCGGTTGCGAACTACACACCTGACCTTTCAGAAGAACATCAGCAATTAGGTCACTATATGTCATCCTAAAGCGTCCCCTCCCGGCGTTTCCACTCACCTCTGCTTTGTAAATACCTTTTGTTAGTCGCCTTTAATTCATCCTCTCAACATGACCAAACCATCTAAGCATACTCTTTTAAATTTTTGTCAAGTCTACATCTTCTTTAAACTGCACCGTTGCCTTATCACATAACATTCAGCCTATCATTCATGCTTCGCAAGGAAGGCATTTCCGCAGCATTTATTCTACCTTCATGCTTCTTTTGCCACATCCAACAGTCACTTCCTTATATAAGCTGAGCAACCAGTAGGTATACCCACGACTAGAAAATTATATAGAAAAAATACTCCATTACGTTTAAAAAACTTCAGTACTTGCCTTTTTTTTTTTTTTTTTTTGGGTGGGAAATTATCAAATAACTTCTCCCGCTCTGGGCGGAGCGGGAGGGCGTGTCAAACTTTTACTGACTAAAACCCACCCGTATTCCTTCATTTGCCTGTGTGCCAGGGCCACGATATCCCTTTCGGACAAACTCGCAACCCTGGCAGGCATTGGCCCTAGCGGACCCCGTCAGTTGGTGCTGACAACTCTTTGAGGCGCGCGTGGAATACGACGCGCCGTCGACCCGGGCCTGGTCGTTATCGGATGGTGAGCTACCCATCGCTCACCGTCCGCAGGCCCACGCCTACGGTGGACAGAAATCGGCTTGCGACTCCCGACGCCCGGGGCGTCTCCTGCGGTGACTAGGGGCGCGAGGGCGCGAACCTTGCCTCTCCCTCACGCGTTCCGCCTCCTCCTTCGCAAGCATTACTAATTCGCAGAAGGAGGTGACGGCCTCCCATGCTCTCTCGCTCCGAACCATGGCCTGCACCAGGGCCGGACGCGAGAGATCGCCGCCGCCGATCGCCTCCGTTCAGTACTTGCCTGGGGGCCTAAAATGGACGCTTTGGCAGAATCATAATAATGATATTATTAGATAAGAATCATATTAAAATTCGTAAAATAGCCACAAACTGACAATTCATAATATTATGATCAGCGTACAATCTTTTTCATTTTTTTTAATAATGTCCAAAAAAAGTTTAGTTTTACATTATCTATATTATAGGCTAAACCAGCAAGGACTAGACCACAACTACATAGAACTTATCAAAGCGATTTACTTGAGAAGCACAACAAGAGTACGTCTAGACTCAAGAGGACCAACATTTCGAGTAGAGAGGGGGGTAAAGCAAGGCGATCCGCTTTCCCCAAAGCTTTTCTTAACAGTCCTAGAATCCATATTTCGAAATCTCGATTGGAGTGATACGGGAATAAATATAAGTGGCAAGTACCTCTCACACCTCAGGTTTGCGGATGACATAGTTTTGTTGTCGGAAAACCCGTACACACTGAACCATATGATAGAGTCCCTTAGTCATCACAGCGAGATCGTTGGACTACAAATCAACTGGGACAAAACGAAAATTATGACCAATCGTGAAACAATAACTATATCTATACACTCCAAACCGATAGAGTACGTCACAGACTACATTTACCTCGGACATCTAATTTCAATAAAATCCTGTACAGAAAAAGAAATCGATCGCAGAGTGAAGAATACGTGGAACAAATACTGGGCTATGAAGGAAATTTTTAAAGGCCCCATACCAACAAAACTGAAAACGAAAGCGATGAACATCTGCCTTACGCCGGTTCTCACTTACGCATGCCAGACGTGGTCTCTTAAAAAATCACTCCTAAATAAAATAAGAAGTTGTCAAAGAGGAATAGAACGGAGCTACATGAACATTAAATTAAAAGATAGAGTCAAAAGTTCACTGATAAGGAAAATAACAAAGGCGAGGGATGCCGTCAAACAGGTGCTGACATTGAAATGGAAATGGTCAGGTCATATCCAGAGAGCTATGGATGAAAGATGGTCGCAAACTGTTTCTAATTGGTACCCAATATATAAAAAAAGAAGGAAGGGTAGACCTTCTAAAAGATGGAGTGACGACATCATTGAGATAGCCGGAGTCTTATGGCCCAGACGGGCAAAGGACAGAACCACCTGGAAAGGTTTGGAGGAGGCTTTCACCGCGAAAGGCGGCCCTTACACCTAACAATACTAACCTTATTTAAGTACAAAACTAACATTACTAACAAATAAATAAATAAATAAGTACACATCGAAAAACTAAATGTAAGGGATGAAATAAAGCTAATAAATAAATAAATAAAATATTATAGGTACTACTTATGGTACAGTGGTACCCAATTGATAAGGCGCGTCGTGAATCTTCGTTCGCACAGAAAAGAAAGTATGGCCCCGGAGATTAACGAAAGAATGCTTAAAACTAACAATCAACCTTAGGTCACTATTATAAGGTTCATACTACACTGGAGCTGCTAGCGTGCACTCGATCAGAAGTATGGCGGCTGACAAACATGCCACGCGGCGCGCGCTAACATGGCGGTACAGGAAAAAGAACCGCGGTGCGTGGAGCGTGCCGATTGGTCAATAACATTTCCCGCACTTTTAAAATTCACCTTCTGCGCAGGTACATCGGTAAGCCATATCAATTGGGTACTACTGTACTACAAAGTAACAATCTAAACTGTAAGCTATCTAGCATTAGGAAGTGGTGAAGAGCGGGCGTTATGGGGGGATTGTCATGTAATTATGACGTTAAGAAAATGTTGATTCTCAACCTAGTTTTAATAAGTGTATTTTGATTTTACACCTCTGCCTACTCGTTGTGCTACCTAACCATTATTTTTTCATTTTACAGGATTCCATTGTGCAAAGCGCTGAACATCAGAGTGACAGCAACAGTCTTCACGGCTGGAGCATCTCAAGCAGTTGCCAAGAAAGCAGGCTTTGTTGATTTGTACGAAGTAACATACGAAGAATTAGCCAAAAAAGGTTTTATATTTCCCGGGGTTGAAAAAGATACGAAGTCCTCAAAATTAATGGCGTTGGCCATTGAGTAATAAAAAAAAAATTAGTTGCCATTTTTATCTGAATGTACCCGATTGTATGGGATATAGGTAGTGAATGCATATTGATGTTGTAAATGTTAATAATTATGATCTCATTTTAATTCTAGTACTTGTAAATTATTAAGCCTTTACCAAAGAAATGTACCTGTATAATATTTTATTAAATATTACTATTATTTATTACATACTGATATTACTAGATTGTAAGTGTGTTTACACAAATATAACGATTTTGAATATTTAAATTAAGCACAAAACAGTGATGGCTTGTGCAAGCTAAATGTACAGTCGCGGTCTGAAAATGCTTACCACCTTTTAAGATTTATAATTGCATGCACAAATCTATGTCACAAGGTCGATGATATAATATGTGATTTGATTAGGTATAAAGCATAGGTTTTTTTATTTACACGTCGTCTGAGATAGACAAAGTTTGTTTTGTGTTGAAGTAGGTTAATTTTGTAAATAAAAACGATAAAATATTAACTGGCATAAAAGGACCAAGCGAGGTCGAACTTATTACAAAAAAATACAAACGTAGGAAGATATAATCAAATAAATATATTTTTTAATGTAATTTATTATTCAAATTCTATTTTTTTTTAAATTGTTTTAATAAATAGTAAAGCCTCCATCAGCAGCTATGACGGCACGTAGTCTATCTCGCATAGATGCGACAAGGCGCATGTATAAATCAGTTCCTCTGATATCATCCCTTATCCGTGCACAATGTGATCTAAGAGCTTCAGGGTTTCTTTCGTTCTGACAATCCCAGGATCCAACCATCCTGCCAGGGTTGCGAGTTTGTTCGAAAGAGATATCGTGGCCCTGGCACACAGGCCATTGAAGGAACACGGGTGGGTTTTAGTCAGTAAAAGTCTGACACGCACTCCCGCTCCCCTCAGGGCGGGAGAAGTTATTTGATAAAATCCCACCCAATCCACACAAAAAAAGTGTTGTACCATTCTGCCTTACAGATTTTCAATCGGGTTCATAAAAGATACATTAAATTAAAATTACTTTAAATTAAATTTTTATTTCAACTATTTCAAAATTCTTTTCTGCTGACCGAGCAGGCCATTTAAAAGAGACGAATGAGACTTCTTGGCGGGAAAGTGAAGCGTCATGTTCAGCAGTTTGTTTAATTTTCCAAAATTTGTGTTTAGCCGAATATTAATGTGTAATAATGGTGGATTATTAACCATTAAGTGTTTGTGAACGTGCATTAGTGTAGGCAAATGAAACAAAACAGTGCAACTTCGCTTTAAGTTCTCTCAAGAAGTCTGCGTGAGGTCTCAGTAAAGTGCCACATCTTTACTGAAACTCAAGGGGAGTGGGCGGGGATATCATCATCATGCATTTATAATTCATTTCATCAATACTATACAAGAACTAAAACGTGATATTGGCTAAATGCACAAACCGTGCGAAGCCAGAAGGAAGAAAAAAAAAAAAAGAGACGAATGTTGACCAAAAGCAACTAAACGTCAAACAAATAGTTTTTTTTTTTTTTTTTTTTTTTTCTTCTTCTGGCTTCGCACGGTTTGTGCATTTAGCCAATGTCACGTTTTAGTTTTATTAAAAAGGTAGAAAAACATATAAATATAAATTTTGACGGGATTTAGGATAGTCGGGATAGGATCAGTATAATTATAAGTAGCAAGGAAATCTTATGGATAAATGAGCAAATTACACAAAAAAAAAAAAAAAATTACAACTTAATATTATTTAGAGTAATGAATGAGACTATACATTTATATACAAGAGAGCTATTTGTACAAAGTAAAGAAAGTATTGAGGTAGGAAAAGGAGTATGGAGGGATAAGAGGTTACTAAGAAAGGAAGAACGGTCATATAAGGGACAGGAGAAAAAAATGTGATCTAAGTCGCCTACATCTGTGCCACACAAGCATAAGGGATCGTCGATGATATGAAGTTTGGCAAGATGAGCTGGAGAACAAACATGACCCAGTCTCATCCGTATTAGAATGGAGGTCTCCATCTTGCCAAACTTGGCCCTGCCAAACCACGGTTTTTCTGGAACGTCGGGTTGAATATGTGAAAAATAACGTCCCTTCGATTTGCTTCCGATATCCCAAGCCACCTTCCAGGTTTCCCGAAGAAAAGTCTTTGGTAACGATACGAGGTCATAAGTAAAATTTGTATAAGGAACTAAGTCCCCACACTGCACCGCATCACCGGCAAGTTTATCAGCCACTTCATTGCCATGGATTCCAGCATGGGCTGGAATCCACACAAATTGTAGTGTATTACCCTCAGAAATGGTCCTGAACGCAAATTCTCTTATTAAATAAATTATAGGTAACTGCAATTTGGGTTCTTCAATATGCCGATGATTTATTATTATATTCTTCAAGTCCATCTGTTGAGCAAGCTAGCTCTGCTATCAATTCTGCTTTATCTATTTTGGCGTCATGGTTACATCTAAACGGTTTGGATTTATCCACGTCTAAAAGCGCGGCTGTTTTATTCACCCGGAAGAGAAATATTCCCATAGTAAATCTCCTTTATAAGGAAATACCAATCCCAGTTAAAGATAAATTCAGATATCTAGGTATAATACTTGACTGTAAATTAAGTAGTGTCCCTCATTGTGAATATATTGTTAACAAATGTGAAAAACACCTAAACATGCTTAGATGCCTCTCTGGTGTGTGGTGGGGTGCACATCCCTTTTCTTTGAAACTCATTTACAACGCAATCATCAGAAGCACTCTGGATTATGGATTGTTCGTTCTAGAGCCAGGTAGTGTCATGGCTTTTAAAAAATTGGATCGCATCCAGTCTAAAGCATTACGCATTATTTCAGGTGCAATGAAGTCTAGTCCCATTAATGCACTCCAAGTTGAATGCGGGGATGCTCCTTTATATCTGAGAAGACAATTCCTATCTGACAAATATTTGTTCCGGATTCTTCAATTCTCAAATCATCCTCTTATTCCTAAACTGGACACATTAGTGTTGCAGATTGAATCGTCAGATTACTGGTCCCATAGACGTGCTCCTTGTTTAGTTAAGGTAAGTTATAAAAAATTCCTTTCACTTTCTTCTCCTATTCACCGTTCCAATAAACTTCCCATATTTAGCAATAGTTATGAGAGTTTACAATTCAGTCCCATTATAAAATATAACTGTGTAAGTAAATCAGATCCCGATTGCCTTTTAAGTTTTAATCATTTTCTGGCTGAACACGTAGAGTACCACCATATTTATACGGATGCTGCCAAGCCTTCTCCGACGGGTTGTGTTGGGATAGGTACTTACCATTCTCAATACAACATCGAACAAAAAATAAAACTGCCTCCGGAGACTTCTGTTTTTACCGGGGAATGTTCGGCATTTTTAAAGCCATAGAATATATCCGTATTTTAAAGCTCAAAAAATCGATAATTTTTACCGATTCTCAAAGTGCTCTTCTAGCCATCAATAAATCCGCTTTCGAACAAATAGTTTTCTGACAGCTGCAGGCACAGATTAAACGCCAGTGGCGCGTACAAAGACTACTATAGTATACTGGCAAGGCGCGTACGTCGTTACGGACGAAACGAAATGTTGCTATTGTAAATAATATACCTATATTATAAACTTTCTAAGTAAGTAGTTTGTATTTATTTTGTTTTTTATTTATAATCTCACTGTATGCTGCACCGGTCGACGTCATCACGTCAACGCCGGCTATCGCTGAAAACCAGCGCTGGGGCTCTGTTGAATAGGGTCGCAGCATTATGCTGAGCGGTGGCCGTTTTGCGTGGATGTGACGCATATTTTCCCCCTACTTGTTCTTTTTGTATCTATGTTCTTTCTTTGCGTCATGTTTAGGTACCTACCGCAAATAAACGTATTTTCTTTTCTTTTTTTTTTCTTTCTAGTGTCACGGTGCAAGTTGAACCACGCCAGAGTAGACCGGGCCGTGTGTATCGGTAAATCGGGCAGTTTCATGGTGACGTTTGAGTTTCACTTTAATAGCATGATTTCTGTATTGTAGCTCCGCTCGGTGCAAAGCTTGTTGTACCTTCCGAGGACTCACATCATCCAAGCAGCAAAATTACTAGTTCGTGTGAGGCCGTGCTATTCGTAATGTCAAACCATAACAGTTATTTGCGCGTTGGTTGGTATCGGCCGTCTGTCGTCCTGAATTGCTTCTATGATCAGTTATTTTCCCTTCTTCGCCATAACGCCGAATCCAAAATGTCACGGTGAATTTAGTTCTTCTGATTTATCTCTAATATTCAGGCCATCTTCATGGAAAAATTATATTTCAGCCCTTTGTTGCAGGGCTAAAAAAAAATCAAATCTAAATTTATTTATCAAGACAACAAAGATCCATAATGTTAGTAATACCTTATACCTAGTGTTATTAAGCAAAGTAATATTATTATTATTGTAAGAGTTTGAAGCACTTTGCACAGAAGATAACCAAACAAGGTACAAATTTCTCACCTGGCCATCCTCTCCACAAAATGCCTCAAAATGGGAGAATAGAAACTCTCTGACACTGAAACTTGCAATTTTATTTCAATCAATTAATTTTTATTATATTTCACACTTAGTATTTTTGTTAAATGTCCTTGTAATAAATGCAATTACTTACGTCAATGTGTTAACTTTTAAATTAAGAAATGAGCTTAATCATCAAAAAGTATTTAATTACTCTTTTTGCTAGAATATAAGCTTCACAACTATTAAAAAAATACTTTTTAATAGTTGTGAAGCATTTATTCGAAGTACAAAGGTATAGCATTTTTGACTTTACTGCACACAGTGCGATATAGAATATAATTTGAAGACTGTTATACATCTTAGACCACGACTGTACTTAGAAAATTGTTAAACTAGTAAAAAATATAATCTTGCAAACTTGCTCTGTAGTTTCCTTCAACATTTATAATCCAGAATTAAGGGCAGACCTCGAGCAAAAACAAAAGGCGCCACCCAGTAAGCATCTACATAAAAAGATAGCGCCTCATAGTCATTAAGCTGAGCAAGCAGATTGAGTTTCGCAAACGCCCTTGCATTGTTATCAGGAAGGTAAAATCAGTCATATTTCAAATGATGACAACGTTAAAAGTGATGAGATACGAACGAGACATCTTTGGTAAAATAAAATGTTTTTAAAATGTGTGAATTTATCACAAGAAACAGTAGAGCTGCACGATTACCTACTGATAAATGCATTGCACTGAGTGCATGAACAGGTCCACTCAATCTGTGTAGTTCTTTCCTCCATTTCAGACACCAATCTACATGGCCTTCACATGATCTGGCCAAGATTATGTCTGGACTTTTAAAGATACTGTGACCTCTTTTTTTTTTTGGGTGGGAAATTATCAAATAACTTCTCCCGCTCTCGGCGGAGCGGGATGTCAGACTTGTACTGACTAAAACCCCCCGTATTCCTTCATTTGCCTGTGTGCCAGGGCCACGATATCCCTTTCGGACAAACTCGCAACCCTGGCAGGATGCTGTGACCTCTGAGTTTGTTTTAGCCTTTCTTGTCAGAGTAATCAGATAGCAAAAGCCAACCTCATCTAGTTTTTAAAATATACGATTGACGTGTTTGCACAAACCTACTTACAGAAATAAAAATCATTTATCATTGATCATTTAACAATATTGTAGTTGAAAAACATGTTCCCTCAAACATTCCAACTACAAAGTTTTCACAGACCCGCAATATTTTTGAACGGCCTATCCACCGATATCCTACACCATGGGACAGACGAGAAAAAAAATATCATCCCCACTTTACGTGCTAGTGCTAGGGAGGTTACACTACAATTTTTTTTTTTTTTAAAGGTCTTGTTTTATTTTACTAAATTGTCGGCGTGATTAATATTGTACACCCATGCCAAATTACAGATTTCTAGTGGTTATAATTTCTGAGCTAAGCCACGGACAGACAAATAGACAGACAGACGGACATGGTGAAACTATCTGATCCAAGTTGTAGCTACAGACAGCACCATCTCTTGTGTAAAATCTTATCGTTTGTTGAGAGTCCTCTAGTAAACCATGTGGTAAACTACGTTTCTAAAAATCTCGGTAGATGGCATATTATTTCGAACATCTAATTAAAAAGAGCTGAACGAAAATTAGTTATTATTTACTCTATGGCAAATAGTTTTTTATGTTTTGTATTTACGATATTGTAATGATATTTATTAATCAAATAATTTGACTGTGGGTTAAAATAATTACTGAATATTAAAAATGGGAGTTTTCACAAACCTACTGGCAATCATTACGAAAAATGGCGACGCGTCCAAGTGCCAATACCTGTCAAACGGTTGTTGACTTTTCTGGGTGTATCTCTTTCGTTCGCGCATCAATTTTATAAATAAAAGCAAACATTATTAGCGTTTACAATTAAGGAAAAAGAACTATACTTAATTATGTAGCAATAAAACCAATAAATCCTAATCACGCGAATAAAAGCTGATAAGGTAAACTCGTGAGCCTATTTTCCTGCGAAAATAATAATTCGAACTCTGGCGAAAATTGTTTTCGTGATTACATCCTGTTTTGAAAACTCAAAACGTGCATTTCCTATTCGTGGCGTTTCTTGTTGGCTGTTTCCCGTAATAACTGTGCGTGTGAGTGAAGTGTGAAAAAAAAAAGCAAAAAAAAAATACGTGTATTTTTTTTCTAAAAGTTAATCAATAAATTAATTAATTGTTTAATTTGTGTGTGCTAGTGTAGATAAAAATGTTAAACTATGTGTAATACCATGGATGGATCGCCTATAAAGTTTTGACCCCCTGCATTGAAGGTAAAAATACAATTTCTATTTTTATTTTGTAAAGGTTTATCCATTGATTCATTTCTGTCAACATGTCTGTTCTACTTTGCACAATAAATTATTAATAATAGTAATTTTACTACGTTTGTTTAAACATTACGCCTTGTTTACATAACATACAGTGTGAAGTGTATTTTGGCAGTGGATAGGTTTGCTTTGACTACTGTCTCACTTGATAGGCGATGATACGGTGAACAATGGGGTATAAAATAGGATACTCTTTGTAATAACATGTAATTTATCATAAATCTATGGCAATAATTTGACATAAGTAAATGTAAAAAGTTTACTTATGGTCACACAATGGGTGGTCTTTAAGCATTTATAGCTAAGAGTGTATGCTTGCTTACCTATTGTTTCATTTAGTAGAAACCCAAGTTATTCTCAATGCAAGCCTAAATAATATAGAGTACATGATTTGTGGACAAAGATAGATCACAGGGAGAGAAGAGGGCACAATGATTGCATAATTATTTGAATAACAATTGCTTGAACTGCTCAACTCAAAATGATTTAGTAAAATAATAGGATTCAGACAGTTACTTTAGTTCTTATATTATTAGTATTAATATCATTGGCCTTCCTTGCCCAATTTACTTGATACTGTCACTTCTGCATTCTGTTTAGCTTTTACTGTCCCACTGCTAATCATAAACGTGTCCCCCAACCTGATTTAATAAAATAATTATCTGGTTCACAAACAAAACTATTACTTATCTAATTATTTTAATAGTGAGTTCTAGTAGCAGCCCGGAGTCTGTTTGTAGCCAATTGATGGCAAAAGGCTCGCCCTGTATTACATGGGACTTAAACATAACTGGTGAAAAGTAGTTGTACTGTGTTGCCCAACCCATCAGAAAAGTAGTTGTACTGTGTTGCCTAACCCGTCAGAAAAGTAGTTGTACTGTGTTGCCCAACCCATTAGAAAAGTAGTTGTACTGTGTTGCCCAACCCGTCAGAAAAGTAGTTGTACTGTGTTGCCCAACCCGTCAGAAAAGTAGTTGTACTGTGTTGCCCAACCCGTCAGAAAAGTAGTTGTACTGTGTTGCCCAACCTGTCAGAAATACAGGCCTGGTGTTTTGTTTAAATAGTGACCAGTTCAATTACCTCAGTCATTAGATAAAGGATTAGTTCTGTATGATGTCATATACAACGTGTTTTTTTTGATATTCTATAACTCTAGAGTATGATTGAGGCCATATCAAAGAATCAACTGGCATATGAGTTATGTTCCAATTCTACGTTTTTTTTTTTTTTCATTTTTCATACAAAATAATTCGGCAAAGTCACGATTATTAATGTAAAACACCCTTACGTGAAATATGACAACGTCGACAAGGTAGCTTTCCCTTCACTAGCTGCCGCCGGGAAGCCCCGATACCAACATACCTACATATTTTATTTTACTATTTATTTTACTACACTACTGCGAAGTTTGGCAACCTTGCAAAAGTAAAGATTCGTCATACTGGTGACAATTTTTGACCTAATTTAATTATGATTGATGATATCTCCGAAACGATGCATTTTTGGACCACCTATTCTAGGAGTTTTAGTATTATTTTTACCTACAGAATATAACCCTAAACTTATGGGATATAAAAAAAAAACAGGTTCTATAAGACTTAAGTAATCAACATTAGTTACGGTTATTAATGGCATAATTACTTTAGTCATTTAGAAGAAACAAGTGGTATGGTTCAATTTGTAACTTATCTGTCATATATAACTGACTGGCTTGTTGGTCTAGCCTGCTCCGTTGAATCTCTGGTCTGGCAAACTTTAATTAATTTGTCCATTAAGAATTAGTGAAGTGGAATCTTGGTCAGTGGGTCGTCTTAGGGGCGGAGTTGTAGGAGTTGGAGTATACCCTTAGGGGTACTATGAGCAGCAAAGAAAACAAAAAAAAACAAGTTAAATTTTTTTTTTATGTTTTTTTTTATTAGGTATCTATTTTATTGCAGTATCGGGTTAACCTTCTCAGATTCTAAATGTAATCGGGTCTCAGAGCCTAAATGGTTTCTATGGTCAAGGTTAACACAATCACACTAATATTATAAAGGCGAAAGTTTGTGAGAGTGTGTGTGTGTGTTTGTTACTTCTTCACGCTCATACGGCTGGACCAATTTTGATAAAATTTCGTGTGGAGGTAGCTGCCACCCTGGATTAAGACAGGCTACTTTTTATCCCGATATTCCCACGGGATCGAGACTTACGCGGGTGAAACCGGGGGGCGCAGCTAGTACTGCAATAAAAATGGTAAAAAATCTAAAAAAATAACGAAAAAATTTCTAAGTCCACGTTATCATTCGTCATCTTCTATACGCGTGTTAAGCGATTTTTGGTAGTCGAAAAACTTATGGGTCCGCGTCGCCGACATGCCCGCGCCGACATGCTGTAGATAATCATTATTTTATCGCATTGCAATACTCAATATATTTATTGCTTCCACATGTGAACTTAGGTGGTAGGTTTTACAAAATATGATCATTGTGGACCCTGTCGGGCACAGCAAAAAGTAGGAGAGAGGAAGAGGGCTTTTATTTGACTACTTAGTTGTTGTAATAAATACTGTAATCATAAATATAAAATTCTCGTGTCACAATGTTAGTTACCATACTCCTCCGAAACGTCTTGACCGATTTTGATGAAATTTTATATGCATATTCAGTAGGTCTGAGAATCGGCTACTATCTATTTTCTATACCCCTAAGATCGAGACTTAAGCGGGTGAAACCGCGGGGCGCAGCTAGTTATTTTATAAGAATTTATGTAATTTAAAATTTGTCATTTAAATATATTCATTTATATTATAATAGCATTTATTTATTAGAAATTGTTTTAATTTATTAGTGAATATATTCCATTTTTGTTATATGTGGCATCGCCCGCCCGTGTTATTACTTCGTTTTCGCTTAGCCTTTTTGCTCGTCTCCTAAGGGTAGTAGCGTGATGTTAAATATCCTATAAACTTCCTCAAGAATTAGGTTATCAAATGAAAAAAGGATTTTTCAAATCCGACTGGTAGTTCCAGAGATTACCCCCTACATACAAACTTACAAACAAATTTTACCTCTTAACAATATTAGAAAAAAAAAAAGGCATTTATTGGGACTCACACAACTGACTAATTAATACAATAAAACACAGTCACAGAAACATAGAATAGAAAACAAAAAAAATAAAAATGAAAATAAAAACAGAAAGTCCTGTAAGAGGCCAAAAGGCCCCTATCTCAGCATGATGCTGCTTAAAATAGCTTATTGGCTATTATAAATGGCTTATTATTTAGTATAGATTGAGAGGAATGCGCTAAGATAGCCCGCGAGTTTCAATTTTTCTTAAGTTTTCTGCAATTTGCAGGTCTGTGTCAGGTTGTATGTTCATTAAACTATGATTCGCGGCCGTAACAAATATGGCTTTTCAGAATCATAATCATTAGAATCAGCAATACAACTAACTCTCTTCGTAGAATCCTATTGAATGACTATTTCATGAAATATTCTCAATAGGATTCTATGAACTTAAGAGAGTTGTATTGCTGATTTCGCGGGCTACCCTGACGTTTTCGCCGTATGGCTGACTGATTGGAAAGCTCCCATTTCTAAATCTTTCGTTTTCCTATCTGTAATGAATTCACTCTTAATTGAGTTTAGTAGAACACTTGAATGAAACTTGCGATTTTCAGAAAACCAAAGAGTAGATATTTGTCAGACACCAAGGTTCATACAACCTACTATAGGAAAGGAATTCTATCTCACGAAGCAACGCGCGCTTTACTTGTGGTTAGTGTGGTTACCAAGTGTAGATACACGCCGTGAATGTGTGTATAAATAAGCGCCAAAGTACCATCCGAGACAAGGGCGAAGTCGGAAGTGTGTTGGTGTGTGTTATGTGCTGGCGCTACACGTCTTCACGCACGCATTCACAAAGTGTTTGTACACTTGTTTACTACAAGCAAAGCGCGCGTCATAATAAAAATATATATCGCAGAAAATGCACTCCACGAGGAGCGATAGTTAAATGTACGTAAGGTAGGTACACCCTGAACAGTCGGCCTCACTAACACGTTGCTCACTGGCTATCATTTTAACCATGGTACATGACGGTCTGTGCCGACTTCTTTCATATCGATGGTACGTCTTGTCAAACTACTTGGGCCCACTCGGTGGCCACGTAAATCACGGCATTAGGGCGGTTTTTTATGTGCTCTAAAGTGCAGGTGTAGGGACACTGGACACTCGAGCGAAAGGAAAATGTCTGTCCTTTTGTGTTACCGCGTCTTTATCTTGTACGTGCAATCCTTATCTCTGACATACCACCGGCAAGAAACGGATTGGATTCTTGAGAAATGTACATTATATTTGGGACGTCTGCATACTTACTGAATTCCAGAGAAATAGAAATGTATAATATCGTCAGAGTTTGTCAGACCAATTATGTCTCTGAAGTTTAGTCTCTGACGAATATCTACTCCGTGTTATCATGTTACATTTACCGTAGTAATTAATTAACATTGCGAAACAACTGTTTTGGGTTGTAACGGTATTTAAAATTAGCAGTGACTGCTAATTTCTGGGAACTGTATCCAATTTGCGAAGGTTTTAGATCATAATGACCTAGAATTTTTCGAGGTATGCGAGGTATATTACCGTCGTGATGGCACAATGGTCTCGCCTCTCATGCATCGAGTCTGTGGGTTTGAATATGGGCAAGTACCAATTTGACTTTTAAAATTTCATATGTATTTTCTAAGTTTATCTTAGTCATCACAAAATATCGAAACCAGGACTTATAGTTAAGGGGACGATAACCGACTTTTAATGATTTTATACTGAAGATCACGTCTATACGAGTAGTGTTAATGATTTGAAAAAAATATTTGATAAATTAGAGCATTTTCTCAATAACTTATTATGTGAATATTTTAGATTATGTTTATATTACATAGTGAGATTAATTTGTAAAGTTATGGCTAACACGGATAAAAAACTGAGAATGGCGCAAAATCTACCAAGCGTATTTTTCTGAAACCGTCACCAATTTATAGATAATTTAATTATTGATCTTTTAGTATACGCGTTTTATTAAAATACCTTTCCTTTGTGTATAATAAATTAATAATGCGTCAAATCGATGACAGCGCTCCTAGACGGGCGAGTCCTATTACTGGCTGAACGTACGACGCGTTGCGTGAGCTCAGTACAGAACACGCAAGCTAACCACTCAAGGTCACTGGCATATATCTGCGTCTTAATATAAGTCTGATCGCCATCCAGTCTTAAGCCAGCGGGCTAATTGCGTAACACACTATCAGTAGGAATCGGTTTCAATTTGACAGTTCAACAACATTCATTGCATTATTTACTTGTTGAGCAGACATTTTTTTTTCTACCATAAGAAGCAATGGATTAGCAATATACTTCAAAATCATTCCGATTCAAACTGTGTTACGCAAAAAGTGTGATGTTGTTGTTCTGTTGTGATCAATGCTCGTGCCTTCACGTTTGAGAGAGAAAAGGTGTTCTGACTATTCCTTTTTTTTTTTTTTCATTTATGATGGGTTTGCTCTTGACCTTAGTCTAGGGCAGAGGTGACAGAGACAAAGTCGACGATAGAGTGAGCTTGCCCAGAAGAAGCCTGTTTACTCTAACTTTAACTTGTTCGGAAACACATGGCAGACGCAGGTAGAGAGTTCCACTCTTTTGCTGCCGTATCGACTGTAAAAGATCGACGGTTGACACTTTGACAGCCTCCAAAGCGACCAACGGCTTATCGTGCTTCGTCGCATCTATTATTGTCTAGAAAAAATGGGTAGTAAGAAAATCGTGGAGAAGACCTGGGTGAGACTTGCACAGATAGGGAAGCATGGCGCAGAAGAGAGGAGGACTATACTCAGGAAAGGCGGGCTACAAGGCTGACAATGACGATGATGAAGCTTGGATAAAACTTAAATACTTAACGAGACCGGCGATGGATGCGTAGTTCATACAACGTAATACCACATTAATTTGTAAATCAAATATATTCATAAAGTAGTGTGTCTTTATTCCGATTGGAATACAGAATATCTAGGTTCCCAAATATATAGATATTTTAATGGACACTGATGTCAAACAAGAGTTATGAGAAAAATAAGCTTTCAATAGAAATTTTAAATTCCTCATATCTCGTCTTTATATCATTGTCCTTTCAAAATATATATTTGGGAACATAGATATTCTGTAATCCAATCGAAATAAATACACAACTACCTTAAAGAATATGTTTGATTTACAAATTATTTTGGTATTACGTTTGTATGAACTACGCATCCGTCGCTGGGCTCATAATGGAGCTAAAGAAGAATTAAAATAAATCAAGTCTTTCTAGATAAAATCGTAGAAAGTTTACAGTTTTGGTAGAACATTTTAATAAGCCATTGTATAATTGTACTACCGATGTTTTTAGTTGAATATATTAACAATTAGCATACATTATGTTGAGGTGAAGTCATAGTAAACAATTGACTGATACGTCTTTATCTATTAAACACTAGTTATAAAGGAGTTCAAAAAATAACATATCTGTGGTACTCCCCGCAGGGTCAGGTAGTTTTGTCATACTTTAACTCTATGTAATTAGGGGCGCCACTAGCCGGGCACAAATCTGGACTCCGGTCTGCTACGGACAATATCCTAATTTAATGAAAAAACTGACTTTACGTTAATTAAGCGTACATCATTGTTACCTCAGCACCACCTCACTCTCACGCGAGCAGGCGAGACAGGGCGGCAGGGAGAAGGCTTCAAGGCGCCGATAGTTTTGGTAATTTATTTTTAAGGTGAAAAGTCTAGTAAAAATAACCGGCCAAGTGCGTGTCGGACCACGCACAATGAAGGGTTCCGTAGTTGGGATGAATTTATCCCAAGAACCAACTTAACATTGTAGTTGAAAAACATGATCCCCCATACATTCCAACTGCAAATGTAAGTTTGTACGCACAATATTGAGTGATTTACCATGTTATTTTAAGATCACAGACTTCTTATCGGTTTTCCTGTAATCTATAAGAACTATTTTCGGTATTTTTTTTTTTTCGAAATGTTAGGCTCAGTATTTTCGGAGATAATGGTCATTTTTCCTCTATTTTATTGAATAATTTCAAGAGTATTTATTTTATAATTATAAAAAAATATTTATGAAATCCTTAAAACAAGCCCGTTCATTTGATATATAATAACAATGTAACACGGTACAGTCAGCAAATCTTTTTTTTTTTAATTTTCTTATTTGCCCCCAAAAGTGACCACCATTTAATCAAAATTAGTTTATTTGTAACACGTCCGTGTTTGGGTCACAGAAGTTCATATGTGTACCAAATTTCAACTTAATCAGTCCAGTAGATTCAGAGCAAATCAGCTGTGACAGACGGACTGACAGACACGAGTAATCCTATGGGTTCCGTTTTTTTTTCTTTTGAGGTACGGAACCCTAAAAAAAGGTCCCTTACCTCAGCAGCACCTCACTCTCACGCGAGCAAGCCAGACAGGGCGGCAGGGAGGAAGACTCCAAGGCGCCGATAGTTTTAGTTGCTTTTTATGGTGAAAAGTCTAGTTAAAAAGTACAATGAATAACCCCAGACAAATTCCTGACTCATATACATATATACTTCTTTAACTATGATATCATGGTCAATTTCGTTATCAAGGCTCAAGGATTTCTGCTTATCTTAAGTAGGTACTTAAGACGCAGATATATGCTAGTGACCTTGAGTGGTTAGCTTGCGTGTTCTGTACTGAGCTCACGCAACGCGGCGTACGTTCAGCCAGTAATAGGACTCGCCCATCAAGGACCGCTGTCCCCAATTTGACGCATTATTAATTTATTATAGACAAAACAACAGGTATTTTAATAAAACGCGTATACTAAAAGATCAATAATTAAATTATCTTTAAATTGGTGAAGGTTTCAGATAAATACGCTTGGTAGATTTTACGCCATTCTAAGTTTTTTATCCGCGTTAGACATAACTTTACAAATTAATTTCACTATGTAATATAAACATAATCTAAAATATTCACATAGTAAGTTATTGAGAAAATGCTCTAATGTAACATATATTTTTTTCAAATCATTAACACTACTCGTTTAGACGTGATCTTCTGTATAAAATCATTAAAATTCGGTTATCGTCCCCTTAACCAATCTAGCGTCATTGTCATAGCCGGTTCTTTTATCCTCTGGTGATAGTGGACTTTGAAGAACACTATAAAATCCGTCTATTCCCTTACAAATAGTACATGAACATACTAAATAGCGTTAATACAATCATTGTGAAGGACGTGCGTGTGTGTAGAATCCTAATTATTTCTTGCACGCACCTACGCGGCGACGACTTGAGTATCGGGGTATGCGGCTGCATAGAACAATGATCACGTTGGAGAACAGGAACTAAAAAAACCAAAAACATAAAATACTTACCCTCCCCTGCTTATACATTCTAGAATTATGCAAATTCGTTCGAAATTACCAACACTTTTCCACAACAAGAGAAAATATACAGTCTAAATATACATTACGCCATAAAAATAGGTTAAAATTACCAAGCTCTAAGTTAAAAATGCACTCAACAAGTACTAAGTACATTAGTCATTTCAATTAAGATATACAATAAATTACCAGAAATAATT
Source organism: Tiliacea aurago (assembly GCA_948098905.1). Lineage (NCBI taxonomy): Eukaryota > Metazoa > Arthropoda > Insecta > Lepidoptera > Noctuidae > Tiliacea > Tiliacea aurago. The sequence continues at coordinate 2,721,790 of OX402605.1, forward strand.
AAAGTTGAACAAAAATTGAATATATTCACTAATAAATTAAAACATATTCTAATAAATAAATGCTATTATAATATAAATGAATATTTCAATGACTTATAAATTACTTAGATTCTTATAAAATAATTACAATATATATTACAACAATTATGTAGTCAAATAAAAGCCCTCTTCCTCTCTCCTACTTTTAGCTGTGCCACAATGATCATATTTGTAAAATCTACCACCTAAGTTCACATGTGGAAGCAATAAATATATTGAGTATTGAGACTAATGAGTGAAGTACTCATCTTGCAAATTGATGTAGAATATCACGTCTGTATTCCTCGAAGAGTCCGTTGTCCTTTGGTGCCGGACGTAAAGAATAGCACCATCCCATTTCTTCCCGTGGGTGTCGTAAAAGGCGACTAAGGGACTTGATAGAGAGTGGGCAGCAGCGTTCTCTATGCATTTTAACACCATTCTGCGATCGCCAACCCGCCTGCCAAGCGTGGCGATTATGGCACCCCCCCCTCTTTAGGGGAGGCCTATGTCCAGCAGTGGACGTCTTTTCGGCTGAAATGATGATGATGATTTCTCGAAGAGGTAGGCAAAGGGGTGGGGTACATTACACCCACATTTTATGATCTTCCCTAGTCTTTTCCCAACTATGTTAAGATCGGCTTCCAGTTTAACCGGAAGCAGCTAAGTACTAGTATTTTACATGGAGTGACTGCCTATCTCCCCCCACAACCCAGTTACTGGGTAACACGATACCCCTTGGTAAGACTGGGTGTCAGGCCTTTGGGCTTCTGACGTCCAAAGATCCACGAATGACTGAAGGTGCTTTCCCACGCACGGAGTCTCGGTATGATTTTTGTTGAACTGTCAAATTGAAACCGATTCCTAGTGTATTCAAGAAAGAAAAATATTTTATTTGGAACACAAGAAATACAAAAATTGCATTTAAAACTAACAATATACAAAAAAAAAACAATCAAGACATGTGCGATGCCAAAAAGGCTCCTCAATCAACTCAGCGTATCGCAGTCCACTGCTGGACATGGCCCAGGCTGCGCCACAACACCCTGTCCTCCGCCTTCCACATTCCGTCTGACCCAGTCATCTTCTTAAGGTCGTCGGTCCATCTAGCTGGGGGGCGTCCCACACTACGCTTGCCGATTCGTGGTCGTCATGGTTTTTGCTGAAAATCAGCGTTGTTGACGTTAGGTTTGTCCGAAGTCACAGCATTTAGCTGAGCAAAGACCTGTTCTAGCACAGATACGATGCACGGTTATTGTAATTGTTCATATTATAGTTTGGTATAAAAGTAGTTATTTTTCCACTCGGCAATCAGCATTTTGTTTTTGTTTTGATTCAAGTTTGTTTGTTTGTTGAATGTTGACTTTGTTGTCATCACTGGTTGTCATTTTCCGCCTTATTGCAAAACAAGATTTATATTTGACATGGCTTAAACCATGGAGCCAGTTTTTGTAATAAGAACGTAACGGTGATTGAAATACCGTTCTTTTTACAAAACTGAAAACTTAGTTCGGTACTAAGTTGTCAGTTTTGTGTTTAGGAACTTTACCATAGTCGGAATAAAGTTCGAAATTCAATAATGGCTCCATGTTTTAAACCTGGGTCTGAAGATAAACCTTGTTTTGTAATAAGGGGGTTTGGGTTTGCCAGTACCACAACAACAGATTAGTTACATAGACATTAAAATCTAGTAAACGCAGTGTAAATTGACTTTGGTCCCTGGCCCTGACATCAACCAATCGCAACCAATGGAAATGATTGTCATATTTTTTTTAGTGTATTGGATACGAGGGTATTGGCTACTTTGTATGTGTGTATTATAATTATGTATAAATTGGTTGAAATGTGCGTTTTGTTTGTGCAGAATAAACAATTTTTCTTTCTTTTCTTCTTTATTCGCGGTCTCCACTCCAGGACTCGTCTGCTCCATCGGCCATCGATCCTTCGACAAACATGACCAGCCCACTGCCACTTCAGTTTGCTTACTCTGCAAGCTATGTCGGTAACTCAGGTTCTTTTCCGCCAAAAAACACTCCTATCTCAGCATAATGCTGTGATATAAAAAAACAAATACCACAGCGTTAAATAAATTCCACAGTGTTACGCAATTAGTCCACAGGCTAACATTAATTAAACCCTTTCTCCACCAGGAAGTCCACATAAAACAATAAACTCACCAACATCAACCCACCCACGCTAAATTTACTTAATCTATCCGTTGATACGTACTAATTGACCTCAATTGGGGCTACAGATAAGCCCTTTGTACTCTAGCTCACTGAGAAGTATGTGACGGGAGATATTTATAGTGTGCTCACGTCATTAATTATTGTTGTTTTAGTTAAATATGGGCCTCTGAATAGGATAGTACGAAGTTCGGGAGAGATGGATTCGGATAATCGACAGAAGCCCGAAAGTCTGACAACCAGTCTTACTGTCTTACCAAGGGGTATCGTATTACCCAGTTACTGGGTTGGCTTCTTTTAGGCAAGCTAAGTCCAACACAAACCCATGGTTACATCTTTTTTGCTATCAGTCCCTGCACTATGAGCAGATTTGTTATTGGCTTTGGCAGTGCAGAGTGGTTTCTCCAGCAAGATTTCCTGCTTTATATTTCGTGGCAGCATGTCCATAGTTGGCATCGGCAAGGTCCATTCATCTAATCATAGTTTCAGCCGAAAGACGTCCACTGCTGGACATAGACCTCACCCAAGCACCGCCACTTCGACCGGTTCTTAGTGCTTGTCATTTGGGAGTGGTTGCCATAATCGCCACGCTTGGCAGGCGGGTTGCCTATCGCAGTATGGTGTTACAATGCATAGAAAACGCTGCTGCCCATTCTCTAGTAAGTCCCTTAGTCGCATTTTACGACACATACGGAAATAAATAGGATGGTGCTATTGTTTACGTCCGGCACCACACGGAACAGGTTGGCAGTCGGTATATGTAAAATACTGGTATTCAAATGCGTTCGGTTAGACTGGAAGGCTACCCCAACATACATGGGAAAGGGCTAGGCAGATAGATTGATGTTCAGGAGAGAATTTTGAAGATTACTCTCTCATTTCCGCATGAAAGCTTATGACCTGGTGAAACTAATAGCCGGTCAGTTTCATTTTGGATACTAAAGGTACCACGTAACTGTAAGCGTGACAAGCCTGCATGAACAATAATATTGTGTGCAAGCGTACTTAAGCGTGTGTTGATGATTTTGTGCAAGCATCTTGTTTGTGCTAGCGGCATAAAGATTGATAGAATTTTCATTATGCGGCTTGACTATCTTTACATATTCTCCGTGCCTCGGAAAGCACGTTAAGCCATTAGTTCCGGCTGTCATCGTGGATCTTTGACAGTTGTTACGGGTCGTCAGAAGCCCGAAAGTCTGACAAACAGTCTCACCAAGGGGAAATGAAATGAAATCGTTTATTCTGTAAATAGGCCATTAGAATCACTTTTACACGTCATATAAAAAAAAAAAAAAATTATTAGATGTAGAAACTACCGTTGTACTGTTTCTATCTGACTACCCCTGAGAACAAATGGCGAAACAAACTCAGGGGTCAAAGTCTCTTTTAAAGTCCAGACATAATCTTGGTCATATCATTTGAGAACCATGTAGATCCGTGTCTGAAATGGTCTTTTGAGGAAAGAACCACACAAATTTGAGTGGACCTGTCCAACCAGTGTAAGCATTTGTCAGTAATCGTGCAGCACAACGGCTCAGGGTATCGTATTACCCAGTAATTGGGTTGTGGAGGTCAGATAAGCAGTCGCTCCATGTAAAATACTGGTATTTGACTGCATCTAACCGAACTGCAAGCCGACCCCAAAATAATAGGAAAAAGGCTGGGCAGATAATGATGTTTGACGCCCCAATCTCTAATCAACATTGTATAGTCGCCGCTAAACGCATCACATTCTCAATTGCCACTTATTCTACCAAGACAATGGGCTGACATTTTCAGGATGCAACTGACACGAAAGGAAGTCATCACAAAGTGAGCACTAATTGTAAATGTGACAGTTTGTCAGCATTATGCTCACGTAATGTCTGTGGGTTTAATGTGACTGAGTGCTAGACGCGGAGGACGGAAGACTTGGAGTGTTGGAGTGTTAAGAACTGTATGACGTAAGATTCGCGAGAAGATCCAGTGATGCCGAAAGGGCCAATGCCTGCCAGGGCTACGAGTCTGTCCGAAAGGGATATCGTGGCCCCGGCACACAGGCAACGGAAGGAACACGGGTGGGTTTTAGTCAGTAAAAGTCCGACACGCCCTCCCGCTCAGCCCAGAGCGGGAGAAGTTATTTGATAATATCCCAACCAAAAAAAAAAAAAATGCCTCATGAGTCTTTTAGGATGGTTGTTTTTTTATAAACACGTACAAAAACTAAGTCGCAGGCCACGCTGGCGCGACGCGTCTTGCGTCTGCGATGAGCGGCAAAAATAATAATACGGGTTGATCGGGGGGCACCATGTTGGCGCGACTGGCGTGCGCGTCAGGCGACCGCGACCAGCGGAGGGAATAGTACGAGTTCGCACGTCCTGCGTATTTATTAAATTTTGTTGAATTATCCGCGATGATAGATAAAAAAACCACGTGTCACGCGGCCGCTTCAACGTGGCACGCTACTGCGGCAAGACGCAGCGTCTTTACTCCTCCTGCCCCCGCAGGTCGCCCAGGCTCACCGCAGTAGCTCTAGCGTGGCCTGCGGCTAAGACTATTGTAGCCCATTGCTAGACTTGACTCATTCAATTTGCGGTACGACGGGTGGTTTTTAGTTTACATTATAATTTATATTATACATCCTAACTTAAAAATATTTATAGATGCGAAAGTGAGTTTGTTTGTAATGATTTCAAGTTAAAACGGCTGAATGGATTTGGATGAAATTTAGCACATGGGTAGACCATGACCTCGGTTAGGACATAAGGTACTTATTATCCCGATATTCCCACAGGATCAAGATTTATGCAGGTGAAACTACGGGGCGCAGGTAGTACACTATACGTTCTTAGTCGCCCTATAGGCGGCTGGAATGAGTTATTTCTTTGAATCTTGCTTAGTTGAGATTGTTTTAGCCTTGTCCGCATTACCAAAGCAAACAATTTTGGCAGTTTCGAAATACATACATCGGGAATTGTACCCGGAGCTTGTCTTTAAAACATGTTTGCTCCATTTCTGATCCTTCTCTGCCTTCGAGTTTAGTGCCATATTAATCTGATACGAGACCTATAATTCAGATCAGTGTGCACGAAATTCAGCGCCTCATTGCAGTCAACGCTAGCCGGATGATCTTAGCACTCCATTTCCTCACTACTCCATGGTCTATGTTCCTGCATATGCATGTATGCGTTCTATTGTGAAGCTTCGATGAAACCCTAATGACATGCGCTGTGCAGTAATGTGATTCGATACTAACGCTGTTTGACAACACAAGACAAGTGCGGATGGGATACGTAGAATATGACGACTTGGAATTTTTGCCATGACAACATGACAAATGCATCAGGCTTTGCAGGCCAATTTGTAACAATCTCGAGGATCAAAGCGATCTTAACGTTATGTGAAATTAAAGGCTATACAGAGTTATTTGAAGGCGAAAGTGTCAGGGTAGCCCGCAAAATTCACATTTTCTTACGTTTTTTGCAAAACAGATTAAGTAAAACACTATACAACTTGGTTTTTACGTTTTAGTTCGTTTTTTGGCAGGGCAGTCGTGTTTTTATATTTTTTTTATTTAAAATTACGCGGACAGAGGAGTATGAAATTTGGCACAGTTAAAGTTTATATGGCGTAGCGCAGAAAGCTAATATTTTTTATATAATATGCAGTAGAAATCAATTAAATTAATAAAAAAAAATACAATACACATACTACCATGCGGTTGACACACACACACACACATACTACCAGGGCGTCATGACTTGAACATAGATAGGTGACAGAAGTGACAGCTTTAGCATGGAATTAGTAAGTACTAATCATGGAATTAGTAAGTACTTACTCATGAAGTTAGTAAGTACTAGTCGTGGAATTAGTAAGTACTAGTCGTGGAATTAGTAAGTACTAGTCGGGGAATTAGTAAGTACTATATAGATTGTAAGTAAGGGGGTCGATTTTCGACCAGTCAGCTACCATTAGTATACTTTGTTTCTTGTACAAAAAGTTGACAACTCTGCTCACCATACAAAATTCGCACCATCATAGACTCGAAAGTGAAATACGGTTGTAGGTAATAAACGATAGCAATTGATCACAATTCTGTGCGCAGGCTGTAAACGGGGCACGAAAGTGGAAAGTGTCTACGTGAGGCGAGTACAGTGCTAACTGGGGCTAGTAACTTGATCGTGCTTTTAAGAGGCGTAATACCAAAATAATTTGTAAATCAAACATATTCTTAAGGTAGTGTGTCTTTATTCCGATTGGAATACAGAATATCTAGGTTCCCAAATATATAATAATTTTTGAATGGACACTGATTTACAAGAGTTATGATAAAAAAAAAATCAAACTTGTGAGGCAGTGTTCAGATAACGCGCCGACCACGCGCACGCCCCGCACACGCGTTGTGCCCGTCTTGCAACCGCGTTCGCCAACGCGCAAAATCCGCGCCCGCCCCGCACCCGCTTATACTACTTATTATTTAATCATAAAACGCCCTTGATCACAGTCAATACGGCACTAGCCAAAGCGCGGGCACAAGGCGTGTACGGCGGGTAAGTGCAGGGCGGGCGCGTGGCGTGTGCGGGTCGACTTGATAAATGCAATTTGAGATCTATTGATGTGTCATAAGACTCAAATTATTTACAACAAATTTCAAAGCGAGTTAGACGCAGTCTGATGGAGGTACCCTTACACGTTTGATTTTTTTTTCTCGTGTATCTGATGACGTGGGGTATCTTTGGATAGGCCGTTCACAAATATTAACCGTCTTAATACAAAACAAGGTTTATCTTCAGACCCAGCACCCCAATTGCGTAACACAGTTTGAATCGGAATCGCAATGATTTTGAAGTATATTGTTAATCCATTGCTTCATACGTTAGAAAACTTTGTCTGCTCAACAACGTAAATAACGCAATGAATGTTGTTGAACTGTCAAATTGAAACCGATTCCTACTGATAGTGTGTTACGCAATTAGCCTACAGGTTTAAATCACGGAGCCATTATTGAATTTCGAAATTTATTCCGTTTACAGTAAAGATCCTAACACAAAACTGAGAACTTAGTATCGAACTAAGTTTTTAGTTTTGTATAAAGAACGGTATTTCAATCACTGTTACGTTCTTATTACAAAAACTGGCTCCATGGTTTAAGCCATGTCAAAATATAAATCTTGTTTTGTAATAAGGCGGTGTGGGTCTGTGAAGAATATTTTTAGATTCCAGGCTCCATTTGCTTTAAAGTATTAATTTTTGTTCACGGAATCTAGTGAAGACCAGTCATTATTCTAAGACTCAAATTTACATTACTGCGGAACGGAATGGAAGAAATTTTTTGGAATGAAATTGCGTAGAACATTATGAACTGTATGTCAATAGTTTAAGGTACAAACTAGATTCGAGCTGCTAGCTGCGCTAATTCCCGAGAATGCGCGACCTGTTTTTCGGCTCATAACTAGTTTTAACAATACACAATTGACATAAAGTTCATTATGCTTTGATCCAATTTCGTGACAAAAATTTGCTTCCATTACGTACCGCTGCATTGTTAAGACGCAGATATATACCAGTGACCTTGAGTGGTTAGCTTGCGTGTTCTGTACTGAGCCCACGCAACGCGTCGTACGTTCAGCCAGTAATAGGACTCGCCCATCAAGGCGCGCTGTCCCCAATTTGACGCATTATTAATTTATTATACACAAAACAAAAGGTATTTTAATAAAACGCGTATACTAATAGATCAATAATTAAATTATATTAAAATTGGTGAAGGTTTCAAAAATCTTGCGCCATTCTCAGATTTTTATCCGCGTTAGACATAACTTTACTAATTAATTTCACTATGTAATATAAACATAATCTAAAATAATCACATATTAAGTTATTGATGAAATGCTCTAAATTAACATATATTTTTTTCAAATCATTAACACTACTCGTTTAGACGTGATCTTCAGTATAAAATCATTAAAAGTCTGTTATCGTCGCCTTAATTGAGCCTATAATAATCTCCTGGCCCATAGCTGCCGGCGACCATAATATTATGTTTTTTTGGGTGGGAAATCATCAAATAACTTCTCCCGCTCTGGGCGGAGCGAGAGGGAGTGTCAGACTTTTACTGACTAAAACCCACCGTGTTCCTTCAAATGCCTGTGTGCCAGAGCCACGATATCCCTTTCGGACAGACTCGTAACCCTGGCAGGTCGTAACCCTGGCAGGATAATATTATGCCTGTGACTAGTTTCCCACGGTGCTCAATAAATTATATGTGGAGGTAATAGCATTGCACGCACGGAGCGATGTACTGCTTTGCTTTGATTTTGTGATTTGCGTGCGTGTGTGTTGTCAGCTGTATCATTACGGAAATGGTTTTTATTCCGGCTATGGGACACCGGCCTTTAAGGGGGATGCGCTTAGGTAGCCTGTGAAATTCAATTTTTCTTAGGTTTTTGCAATTTGCAGGTCAGTAACAGGTTGTATGTTGATCTAAATATGATTCGCGGACGTAAAAAATATGGCTTACGTAATTATAATCATTAGAATGAAAGGTTCTGGAGTGGCGACCGCTTACCGGAAGACGTAGTGTTGGAAGGCCTGAAGGTGGATCGATGACCTTCTGCAGGCCGAAGGCCGAAGGTATCCGTTGGATGCGCGAAACACAGAACCGGTCGAAGTTGCAGAGCTTGGGAAGACCTATGTCCAGCAGTGGACGTCTTTCGGCTGAAATGATAAATCCTTGTGATTGAAGATTTAACAATCAAGGATTACAAAAAAAAAATATCGACTTCCAAAAAGGAGGAGGTAATATATTCGGCTGTATGTTTGTTTTTAGGGTTCCGTACCAAAATGGTAAAAAGGAACCCTCATGGTGAGATTAAGTCTGTATGTCTGTCGGTCTGTCACACCTGGATATCTCAAGAACTATACTAATGCTATCAACTTGAAAATTAGAATAGTTTTAGATGACGTTTGCCCAACTATTTTGCAAACAAGAAAGAAATTTAAAAAAATATAACTTTTTTGCAAAAAGGACTGAAAGAGGGTCTTAAAAATTTGAAGTGGGGCTACTAGGGCATGTGGAGTATCATATGAAAGAACGCTGTTTGCACATTCTCAAAAAATTTTTTTTTAGTCAGCATAGTTTCCAACTTTTGATGAAAAATGTAAAAAAAAAAAACCCTTATCTCCGAAGTTTGCATAGATAAAATATTATACTTAAGGCGACGGTAACCGACTTTTAATGTTTTTATACTGAAGTTCACATCTAATCGAGTAGTGCTAATGATTTGAAAAAAATATATATGTTAAATTAGAGCATTTTCTCAATAACTTAATATGTGAATATTTTAGATTATGTTTATATTACATAGTGAAATTAATTTGTAAAGGTATGTCTAACGCGGATAAAAAACTGAGAATGGCGCAAAATCTACCAAGCGTATTTTTCTGAAACCTTCACCAATTTAAAGATAATTTAATTATTGATCTTTTAGTATACGCGTTTTATTAAAATACCTTTTTTTTTGTGTATAATAAATTAATAATGCGTCAAATTGGGGACAGCGCTCTTTGATCGGCGAGTCCTATTACTGGCTGAACGTACGACGCGTTGCGTGAGCTCAGTACAGAACACGCAAGCTAACCACTCAAGGTCACTGGCATATATCTGAGTCTTAAGTGATAGAAGTGTATGTAAAGATTACAGGAAAAATAAAACGATCTCTAAATAGCACAGTTTTTCAGAAATCATCAACATCATATATACGTACGGAACCCTCGGTGAGCGAGTCCGACTCGCACTTGGCCGGTTTTTTTAATAAACTAAGTACTTATTTAAAGGCGTCAACTTTTAAATTTCGGCATTGTAAAGTTTGGTTCACGTCAGATAAATAATCGGTTTTCCTTGTATGGCGACGAGATATTAAAATTAATTAAAACAAATTAGAGTGGTTGGTGATGTGGAGAGCCGAGTGAGTGCGTGTGGGGTTGTGTGTGTGTGTATGAGTGTGTGAGAGTGAGTGTGTGTGCATTTGAATAATAGAATATAGGGTAAATTTTTTGTGATGTATAAACCTTTGTAGACTCTGTACTTTACAGAGAATCTAATAATAATCTAAACATGACAATTAGCTGTTATTCAGGTTTATGGCTTTAGAAAATAAGGTTTATAAATAATAGAAACGTGTTCATGTACTTACTAATTGTCTTTCTCCAACACACAAAATCAAAAATATACTTCATAGTCAACACTAGGTATCCTTTATAACACAACTCGAGCTTTAGTCCTCGCATCTCAACGTTATATCCACGACTCAGCTCGCAGTTCTGGCATGACATCCAAAGTGGCGTATTCCCACCATTCTAATTCCCGCCGCTTTACCGGAAGTGCGCTATGATCGGTTAGTCGTGCCATCTATGAACTCAGTCGGTACTAAAATAGTCAAAACAACACTTAATATTAAAACAGTATCCCCCTTATTCCAAAACAAGGTTTATCTTCAGACCCAGGCTTAAAACATGGAGCCATTATTGAATTTCGAACTTTATTCTGACTATGGTAAAGTTCCTAAACACAAAACTGACAACTTAGTACCGAACTAAGTTTTCAGTTTTGTTAGAACTGTATTTCAATCACTGTTACGTTCTTATTACAAAAACTGGCTCCATGGTTTATGCCATGTCAAAATATAAATCTTGTCTTGTAATAAGACGGATTTAGTTTAACATAGCAAATTGAATATAATGCGATTACAATTTACTATTTGCTAACACCTTTTGCCTACTCCTTCAAAACCTTCGTAATATCCCATTTACTCTAGTTCAATAATGAATTAATGACTCATTCATCCATCACACTACAAAAGTATCCGCCATCGTGTATAGTGAAAGTGTTATTACATCATTCTGACTCACCGGTCTGACCTTCAGAGCCGAGCCCCTGTGAGCTGTGACCTCGGTACACCCCTATGGAGCAGCAAGGGTTGGTGCCAATTATACTAACAATCTTGTTTGTACTGAGTTGTTTGATTTTATTGAGGGTAGGGCTTTGTGTCCAGTCCAGACTGATTTAGAACATTTCATTTCTAGCAATTCTAACCTGGTTCTTTAAGTACCTAACTAGGTTATTGCTAGGTAAGGAATGCAGTTTCAATAAAAAAAAAACAACAGACTTGAATCTTATAATGTCAAGCTAATTTTTAAAGAAAAAAGAAGCTATTAGCAATAATTCCTTCTGCACATGTGGCTTCCCTGGTACCTTATTAACGGCATAACTATGTAAATGTCTATTAACTGCTCCCAAATTACAATGTTTTTTTTTAATATATACTTTATTGACATAATCTTTTCATTATTTGACATTCTATACCTACCATTTTAATTCAACTAAGTATTTATTAGTGGCTTTTGTGACAGGCTATTAATCCAGATTTGTTACAGTTGTAACAAATATCATTAATTGGTTTAAATAGGTTTTATTTTTATAATTTTGTACATAGATTCTTTTATTTTTTGTGAACGTAAGAACGTTGTAGGCATAATAGACCGTAGATTTTCAGACCATTTTCTATTCAATTAAATACCTGGTACTTGCTGACAGGCCTACACTTAACACATCACAAAATGTTGTTGTCCTCCCATACGTGACCATTTTATTAAAAAACTTTTTGTAAAAAAAAATAACTGACTTCCAAAAAAACACTACAAAGTGAAAAATAACTTTAATTTCGGAAGTCGGTGTCTTTGGATCTGTATTTTAGATTTTGTCACCGACTTCCGTAATTAAAGTTATTTTTCACTTTGTAGTGGTTTTTTTTTTTCTAAAGTCAGTTGTTTTTAATTTTTTCGTAAAAAGTTTTTTATTTTTGAAATAAAATGAAATGATTTTATTTTCTGTAAGTAGGTTTGTAAAACACTTTTACACGTCAATCATATTTTAAAAACTAGATGAGGACGGCGTTTCCTATCTGACTCAGAGATGAAAGGCCGAAACAAACTCAGAGGTCAGTCTCTTTTAAAGTCCAGACATAATCTTGGTCAGATCATGTGAAGACCATGTAGATTGGTGTCTGAAATAGTCTTTTGAGGAAAGAACCACACAGATTGGGTGGACCTGTCCAATCAGTGCACGCATTTGTCAGTAATCGTGCAGCTCAACTTAGCGCTTTTCACTTTTTACTCATGCTACCTACCCCACACCAATTCTTATACCACTACTTGCTATGTAAACAACAGTGACTGGAAGTAATATAACATCATCACGATACTCAAAGCGGATTAAATACATATTATCGAAGCTAACTCAAAAACGACTCGAGCAAAGTTAATACAATCTATATGGAACCACCGCGCAAGCTATAACCTCTACTTAAGAACTTGCAATTTGGTGATAATGTTTATTATTACGTATATTTTACTAACAAATACCAATATATTGATAAATCAGATTTATTCTTTGAAATTCCCTCATTTTTCCTGTTAGAACCAAACGAAACCCTAACCCCTTTATTACAAAACAAAGTTTATCTTCAGACCCAGGTTTAAAACATGGAGCCATTATTGAATTTCGAACTTTATTCCGACTATGGAACTGGAAACTGTCAACTTAGTACCGAACTAAGTTTCAGTTTTGTATAAAGAACGGTATTTCAATCACTGTTACGTTCTTATTACAAAAACTGCCATGTCAAAATATAAATCTCGTTTTGTAATAAGGTGGTTTATGTGCATTGTCCGCCACAAACATGGCCGGTATTTTTAAAGTCGATTAAAAAGTTAAAAAACCACAACCGACTGCAAACAGGCGATGTCTCCATAACCCTGGTTGTTTCGTATCACCTTGACCTAAATACAACTGACGCACTGCGTTATTTGGCAGGCTTAACTTTGCAGGTAGGTTTGCCAACCCTACTATTAATATAGTATAGTATCATGCTATATTAGAGGCCTAAATACTGTATTAAAAAAATATATGAACTACTTACTAATTCCATGCTATTAACAAATACTTATTCTTACTCCATGCTTGAGCTGTCACCTATCTATCTACAAGTAATGAGGCCCTGGTGTGTGCCAAACGCATGGTATACTTGTCAAAAAATAATAGGCCCGTTTTGACATTTAACTTTAATCCATTTATCGTGAGTATCGAGTACCGAGTGGTATGGTTACTTCACTAGTTACGTCGCCATTATTAAAAAATATAATACAAAAACCTATTATTTTTTGACAACTTTAGTGTGTTTTTTTTTATTAATTTAATCTATTTCTAATGCGTAATAATTATACTTACTTATATAAAAATATTAGCTTTCTGCACTCCTCTTAGAGTATAAACTTTAACCTCCTTATTACAAAACAAGGTTTATCTTCAGACCCAGGTTTAAAACATGGAGCTATTATTGAATTTCGAACTTTATTCCGACTATGGCAAAGTTCCTAAACACAAAACTGACAACTTAGTACCGAACTAAGTTTTCAGTTTTGTAAAAAGAACGGTATGTCAATCACTGTTACGTTCTTATTACAAAAACTGGCTCCATGGTTTAAGCCATGTCAAATATAAATCTTGTTTTGTAATAAGGCGGCACCTGTTTATTTCATACTCCCCCGTCCGCATATTTTTTTAAATAAATAAATAATAAATAAACATTTTATTTCTCTTCCTTAAAGGTGCCTTAAAAATATGAATAATATTTAATTAACTTTTTTACAAAAAAAAAAAACAACCGACTTCCAAAAAATAACACTATAAAGTGAAAAATTACTTTAATTTTCGGAAGCACATAACATAACATCACGCCTTGTTTCCCCGAAGGGTTGGGCAGAGGTGTACCTGTAGTACACCCACATTTAATATTATATTAATTTCATTTTGGAAGTCGGTGTCATTGGTTCTGTATTTTCGTTTTTTGCCACCGACTTCGAAAAAAAAAATAGAGACGACTGGACAACCTCCTCCTTTTTGTAAAGTCGGTAAAAAGGGGTAGGTACCAAGTTTTCGCTTGACGTATTAATCCTAATATTTATAACAGTAATACTTCATAATGTTGGTGCTGCATTTGTTTTTCTCGTTCGTTTTAATATTACTCCACATGCTAGGCACAAAAACAATGATGACGAGGGTGGGCGCTGATACCTATAAATACAAGATATTAAGTTATCTTAGCTTAAGTATTGGTTGCAACTCTAACTTGCAATTTTAATAATTTTTTTTTTTACTTCATGGATTTTGGAATGAGGCACCAAGTACATTTATAATATATAATGCGAATAAATTGTTGTTTCTGTAACCGCGTTACTAACCGCAAGTCCTGTGGTTGATGGAAACAATATATTTGTAGGCTGAGCTAAACATATCGATGGCCATACGTTGACAACTCGTAACCCACATTTTTGATTATTTCATGAACAACCTACATGGGCATTTAATTTTTTTTTATTTATCAATAATAAATTCGATAACCTACCAACTACTTTTTAATTTTCGAAATTATTCCGTTTTTCCTCTCTTTTGTAAAATTTAAGACATTGCAGTTACATGTTGGCAACCTTTGACCATCGATATGCCTATTAAATCGAGTATATTATACAATGTTTTCACCCCCCTCCGTGCCTCGAAAAGCACGCTAAGCCGTTGGTCGCGGCTGTCATTCGTGGATCTTTAACAGTCGTTACGAGTAGTCAGTATCCCAAAAAGTCTGCCAAGGGATATCGTGTTACCCAGTAACTGGGTTGTGGAGGTCAGATTAGCAGTCACTTCATGTAAATCATTGGTCAGCTGCGTCCGGTTAGACTGGAAGCTTTTTTATTTTTTGGGTGGTAAATTATCAAATAACTTCTCCCGCTCTGGGTGGAGCGGGAGGGCGTGTCAGACTTTTACTGACTAAAACGTGGGTGTTCCTTCCGTTGCCTGTGTGCCAGGGCCACGATATCCCTTTCGGACAAACTCGCAACCCTGGCAGGCATTGGCCCTATCGGACCCCGTCAGTTGGTGCTGACATCTCTTTGAGGCGCGTGAGGAATACAACGCGCCGTCGACCTTATCAGACGGCGAGCTGCCCATCGCTCACCGTCCGCAAGCCCGCGCCTACGGGGTGGCCGGAAATTGGTAGACTGGAAGCTGACTTCAATATTATTGGAAAAGGGCTAGGCTGATTGATTGATTCTAAAAAAAGCTACCTTGCATCGTGAAAGACTTCCAAAAAACATCAAATAGTTCTAAGTGCATGATCATCATCATCATATCAGCCGCAAACGTCCACTGCTGGACATAGGCCTCCCCCAAGCACCGCCACTTCGACCGGTTCTATGCTTCTCGCATCTAAGTGCATGATGTGTAAAATTGTGAAATTGGAAACATTATGGAGTCTGAAGATCAAATTATAATGATGATAATCGAAAACTTACGTCTATTTCAATTGCAAAACCTCGTAGAAAACACCTCTTATGCGTCATTGCATTGCACTATTAAATCTATCTCCTGTTTCCGGACCAATTCTTCAATAGTATCCTACCCTCATTTTCAAAAAAGGTGCGTCACGTTTTCCTAGAAAACACTATTCATTCATGGCGGCTTCCCCCTTTAACTCGATGTCAGCGCGTCCCTGTAAAACCATCTTCATTTTTGGGATAAATTCTTGGAAAATAGACGTGATCTATATCCTTATTTACCTTTTCAAGTATGATGCGTCAATCATTCTCAGAAACCGCCATTCATTCATGGCGCCTTCCCCCCATAGCTTGATGTCACTGCCTCTGTAAATTCAGTTTCGTTTTCGGGACAAATTGATTGAATATGGACTTGATCTATAGTATCCTTATTTTCCTTTTCAATGCGTCACATATTCTTGGAAAACGCCGTTGATTCAATTCATAACGCCTTCCCCCATAGCTGGGTGTCACTAACTCACTATGCCCTTGTTAAACTATCTTCACTTTCGGGAAAAATTCATAGAATACAAACTTGATCAACAGTATCGTTCTATTCTACTGCATTTTCCTCTTCAAGTATTATGCGTCACACAATCTTAGAAAACGCCATTCATTCATTGCGCTTTCCCCCTATAGTTAATGGCACTGCGTATCCTGTAAAACCATCTTCATTTTCGGGACAAATTCTTAGAATACGAACTTGATCAACAGTATCGTTCTACTCTAATGAATTTTCCTTTTCAAGTATTATGCGTCACACAATCTTAGAAAACGCCATTCATTCATGGCGCTTTCCCCTAATGGCACTGCGAATCCTGTAAAACCATCTTAATTTTCGAAACAAATTCTTAGAATACGAACTTGATCAACAGTATCGTTCTATTCTACTGAATTTTCCTTTTAAAGTATATTATATGTGTCACACATTTCTAGCTATAAATCCATGGCGCCTCCCCCCCTTAACTTGATGTCTCATTTTATATTTTTGTACTAACGAACGAAGTTATTGTGAATTCTGATTTAGGTCAGCTATCTGCTTTGTTCTTTTATGAACCTATTTTTAGTGTTTTGTCAGGGGTTTGTGTCCCCCTATTACATGAGACTTAAGGGGACGATAACCGACTTTTAATGATTTTATACTGAAGATCACGTCTAAACGGGTAGTGGTGATGATTTAAAAAAAAAAAATATGTTAAATTAGAGCATTTTTTCAATAACTTGATAAGTGAATATTTTAGATTAGGTTTATATTACATAGTGAAATTAATTTGTAAAGTTATGTCTAACGCCGATAAAAAACTGAGAATGGCGCAAAATCTACCAAGCGTATTTTTCTGAAACATTCACCAATTTAAAGATAATTTAATTATTAATCTTTTAGTATACGCGTTTTATTAAAATAACTTTTGGTTTGTGTATAATAAATGAATAATGCGTCAAATTGGGGACAGCGCTCCTGGATGGGCGAGTCCTATTACTGGCTGAACGTACGACGCGTTGCGTGAGCTCAGTACAGAACACGCAAGCTAACCACTCAAGGTCACTGGCATATATCTCCGTCTTAAAACATAACTGTTGATATGTGTGTGTGCTATAGGTACATTTCTGCCTAAGCCTTCAGAGAAACAGGCGTGATATTGTTATATTTTTGTCTTCAGTGGTTTAGGCTGTGCGTTGTGACTTGTCAATGACTCACTAAATCGTTTTGTGCCATGTTTGGAATGAATTGATTCATTTTAAATTATTAAGCTAGTGGTTTACCCTGTGATTGGCTGTTGTACGCCCCACTTTTTCCTGTTTTATAACACTCAATTGCATTACATTATCAACCTATAATGTTCCCACTGCTGGGAGTCTGGGACACAGGCCTCCTCTCTGTGAGAGGGAGTGGGCTGTAATCTCCCACGCGGGCCCAGTGCGGGTTGGTAGATGCCACATGTCTTCGAATTTTTGTTCTAGGACATGCCGGTTTCCTCACGATGCTTTCCTTCACCGTTTTGAGAGCAGTGGTGATGAAATAATTTACACAAATTAAAGCGCGTGTCTGGGTTCGAACCTACGACCGTAAGCCGAGGCCTTTACTAATGGACCACCACTGCTCAAAATTTATTTGAATTACTTTCTGGTAAAATAGGTACACTTCTGCCTAACTCTTCCGGGATTACAAGTGTCATTTTATGTTATTGGAAATGGTGATCTGCTGGCACAAGCACCGGGTTGCAAATTCGAAACTTGACAAGTCTTTGCCTATGTCACTTTAAATTTATATCTTTCTTGTACAAAACAGGTTTCGGATTCAAGAAAACATCGTGGCAAAATCTTAATCTTATCATTTCTTTTGGGCTACCTAAGTCCAACACAAACCCATGGTTACTTCTTTTTTTGCTATCAGTCCCTGCACTATAAGCAGATTTGTTATTGGCTTTGGTAGTGCAGAGTGGTATCTCCAGCAAGATTTCCTTCAGCAGCAGCATGTCCATAGTTGGCATTGGCAAGGTCCATTAAGCCGACGATAACCGACTTTTATTGATTTTATACTGAAGATAACGTCTAAATAAGTAGTGTTAATTATTTGAAAAAAATATATAATATGTTAAATTAAAGCATTTTCTCAATATGTGAATATTTTAGATTATGTTTATATTACATAGTGAAATTAGTTTGTATAGTTATGTCTAACGCGGATAAAAAACAGAATGGCGCAAAATCTACCAAGCGTATTTTTCTGAAACCTTCACCAACTTAAAGATAATTTAATTATTGATCTTTTAGTATACGCGTTTTATTAAAATACCTTTTGTTTTGTGTATAATAATTTAACAATGCGTCAAATTTGGGACAGCGCTCCTTGATGGGCGAGTCCTATTACTGGCTGAACGTACGGCGCGTTGCGTGGGCTCAGTACAGAACACGCAAGCTAACCACTCAAGGTCACTGGCATATATCTGAGTGTTAAGCTGCGAAACCCAAGGAAGATAATGTCCTTTTTTATATGTTTAGCAAATTAGCGTCTTAAGGCTAACCTTTTCAGCCGCCTTTTATGGTCCGGCTTTGTTAGCACATTCGCCAATATCCATCGATGATTCTTTAGGTGTGTTCTGTAGCGTTCTACCCAGATTTTCGCTTACTGATGCACTGATGAGCCATGCTTGGAATCTTTCTGGAGGGATAGAATCCAGAACGAGGTGATCCGGCAGAGAACCAAAGTTGTCAACATAGGTCACAGAATAAGCAAGCTGAAGTGGCAATGGGCCGACCATATTAGCCGTAGAACTGATGGCCGTTGGGGTAGACGGTTTTTTGAGTGAAGACCGTGAATCGGCAAACGTAAGGTAGGACGCCCTAAGGCTACGTGGAGCGACGATTTTCGCAAGGTGGCTGGTAGCAACTGGATAACAGTTGCCAAGCATGAAATATACAAAGAAAAGTGCATGCCTGGGTCAGTCAAACTCACTCGTAAAGCGGGGCCGATACCACTGGGTCACCAGACTTCTCTATAAACCAGGGACCGTACAACCCCGGTTAACAGTTAAGCCTTTCGAAGGGGTAACCCATTCAATGGGTTACCTTTATCTTGAGGTAACCCATTGAAAGGGTTGTATACTAGAAACCCATTGAAAGGGTTACCTACATGATAACCCATTGAATGGGTTTTATACTTGTAACCCAGTGAAAGGGTTACTTACATGATAACCCATTTAATGGGTTCTATACCTACTTGAAACCCAGTAACATGAACAAATCATAATATTATGTTATTTCGATATCCGCCCAGCACGCGTAGCATGACCAATTCTACCCACGGGCCATTTTGGTTACCATTTTAGAAAAACCCATACGGTGGGGGTAATTTTGAATGGCTTAAAGTAAGCCGTTTAAGCAAGGGTTAACCACACCCTATGGGTTTTTATCGAAAACCCTTTCAATGGGTTACCAAAATTTAATTTAAGCCGTTCATAAGGGTTACCCATATCGTATGGGTTTTTGTTTAACCGCTTAGAAAAACCCTATCGAAAACACTTTCAATGGGTAACCAAAATGGTTCCTGCTATAAACTGGCATAGTCACCAACTTTACAATAAAACAACGGCCCATTATCTTTTGACATAACCATAACCTTTTACGACACTCCATCAAAAGGGGTTGAACTTATCTTTGCCATTATAGCAAAAATCATAAAAGTACACGAAAGTAGTCCACGCGATCTTTGTTGTCGCTACCCTACATCCACCCCGCCCAGACGACGCCTAGCCACCCTCCTAGACGACGCCTAGCCACCTAGACGACCATAGATAAAGTTATATTTCTATGGTGACGTCACTCATAATGTCTGTTCTAGAAGTATCTCATAAAAGTGCAAACAAACCCTGTTCAGAATATACAGTGAGTTTGGAGAACATTTACCGATACTTTAAGGGCATTATTTATAATATACTCATTACGCAATGTATATTTGATTTATTTATAGTTGTCTGTGTGGTGCCGGACGTAAAGAATAGCAGTACCCTATGTCTACCCGTGGGTGTCGTAAAAGGCGACCAAGGGACTTACTAGAGAATGGGCAGCAACGTTATGCATTTTAACAACATACTGCGATCGCCAACCCGCCTGCCAAGCGTGGCGATTATGGCAAATATCCCCTTTCGGGAGGCCTATGGCCAACAGTGGACGTCTATCGGCTGAAATGATGAATGATGATGCAATGTAAATTGTCCCTGCCCCTAGCCCTGACATCAAGCAATGTCCAAGATTGTCAAACTTTTACCGCCTTATTACAAAACAAGATTTATATTTTGACATGGCTTAAACCATGGAGCCAGTTTTTGTATTAAGAACGTAACAGTGATTGAAATACCGTTCTTTATACAAAACTGAAAACTTAGTTCGGTACTAAGTTGTCAGTTTTGTGTTTAGGAACTTTACCATGGTCGGAATAAAGTTCGAAATTCAATAATGGCTCCATGTTTTAAACCTGGATCTGAAGATAAACTTTGTTTTGTAATAAGGGGGTTATTGTTTGAATACGATGCTTTTGGCTACTCTTGTTTGTGTGCAATTTATGTAATTTTTTTGTAATAAGCGTTTTGTTTGTGCAGAATATACATTTTTTTTTCTTTTAATTCTTATGATTTTATTAATCAGGAAAATGTATTTAGTTATTCGATGCATACTGACGACGAAACACGCTTTATAAATTATATATAAATTCTTACTCAATCATCCACTAAATGGAATTAGTAACACATTATTCTGAATTTAGAAGGTATTGGAATATTTGTTGAAAAAAGTGGTAAGATATCAAGTTCAACTTTATATCTTACCACTTTTTTCAACAAATATTGTTTGAATACCTAACATTATTAAAAATTATAATTGAAAAATCTGACATTTTAAGTTATAAAATAACCTCAATTGTCAACTGAAAAACATCTTTATGGTGACTTAAAATTAGAAATTCGTGTTTAATGTGAATTTTTCGTGTTTCAGGTGACGTTTTTTGCAATTTGCAGCTCAGTGTCATCTTGATCAAAATATGATTCGCGACTATATTAAACAGATATTATGTTGTGAGCGCGCAATCGTGAAGACTCGAAAACGTCCTAATTGGGACGTATTTGTTAGTCTGTGATGCCAACATTCGGTGATTGGTGCCCAGAATAATGTTTGTTTACATTCACGCGCAACTAACAACACTAGCTGTCTCTTTTTTTCTTGTTGTTTTTATCAAGCCATCTCTTTTCTAACATTTTTACTTGTAGTGAAATGTAAAATGAATGAAAAGTGGGTATGTGTGCTGCCGCTGCTGCGCGGAACACTTTTTTCGGTTGTTTTGTGAGTGTACATATCTGTTTAAGGGCCCCTTTTCCCGAAAGTTAAGGTATGAGACAGCTTGCGCCCGCGTTGCACAGGGGCAGTCGCGATTGCACTGGCGCGGTGCGCGCGAGCCTCTTTATTCACGTATTTATTAATTATAAAAGAAAATAAGTGCCATATTATAAACCTATCCAATAATATCCCTGTGAAACCCGATTAGTAAATGAAATGTTAAATTTTCATAAACATTGCGTTCCCCCAAGTCTCATACGTAACTTAAAATACTTTCAAAATCGACTTTACTTCAGATTGTTTTTTATCAAGGTAAATGTTAAATATCGTGTTTTTAACCAAAAAAGTCACTAGATCAAACATGTATCTGTACTATACAACTTTAGTTTTTGTTTATACTAAACCTCTTATGGGGTCATTGTACTCTTCATTATGAACAACTTTTACTATGGGACCAACCTTGAAATCGCGAAAAAAAAATCAACTGTTCCCTACATTTAAGTTCGCTGAACTCGTCAAAATGTAGTAAAAGTTGTTCATAATGATGAATACAATGACCCCTTAAGAGGTTTAGTATAAACAAAAACTAATGTTGTATATATTTTTTACGAATTTAAATATGGTGATTTCTCTGAATACAACTCGATCTAGAAATGTAAATTTCGGTAAAGGGGCCCTTAATATAATATCATTGTTCGGGACTATAACAAATATGTGTTTACAGAATTATTATCAT
Organism: Tiliacea aurago; assembly: GCA_948098905.1. Taxonomy (NCBI): domain Eukaryota; kingdom Metazoa; phylum Arthropoda; class Insecta; order Lepidoptera; family Noctuidae; genus Tiliacea; species Tiliacea aurago. The sequence goes on from OX402605.1 coordinate 2,743,966, forward strand.
TACAATCATTAATACATCTCTAAGTTAGATACGTTCCATTTAATTACTTTTTCATGAAATCATGACGTGAAAATGTTATCATCAGATCTTTTGCAGCAGACCATACAGTTGTATTCTACCCTCATTTGACATTACGAAAATATAATAAAAATTTATTAACTGTACTCCATTAGGAATAACGATGATTCCTTTGTTATTTTGGACGGTTGCCAGCTTTCTTCCCGCTTTTTCTTATTAAGGGGTTTTTTAAGGTTAAAGGAGTCTGCCCACTACACCGTATCATACCATGGCCGTGTTAGGAACGTGTCGGGAAAAAATATTCTTTGTATTGAAAAGTATGAAGCTATGCCCATTAGAGCTTTCCGTCACCAACCAACACCGTCTCGTAACCATGCACGGAGCGTCAACAATGAGGATAAAAATTGCCACTTGCTCACCTCAGATGTCGCTAGTCGCTACTACCGAACGTCTAGGCAGCTAGCTGTCACCACTATCCATACATTTTTAGGGTTCCGTACCATAATTGTAAAAAGGAACCCTAAGGGCCCGTTCCCACTTAGACGGACCGTCTAAGTGGTCCGTCTAAATGTGAACATTGAGTGATCCGTCTAAATGTGAACATTGTCATATAAATTGTACTGCCACTGGCATATCCGTCCGATGGCACGTCCGTATCCGTTAGATGACGTTTGCCCAACTATTTTGCAAACAAGAAATTAAAAATCTTTTATGGGACTGAAAGGGGGTCTTAAAAATTTGAAGTGTGGCTACTAGGGCATGTGGGGTATCATTATGAAAGAACGCTGTTTGCACATTCTCAAAAATATTTTTTTTGTAGGCAGCATAGTTTCCGACTTTTGATGAAAAATGTAAAGAAAAATACCCCCCCCCACCCCTTATCTCCGAAGTTTGCATAGATACAAATCTGAAAGTATTCTATGTGATAGAAATTTATATAAAGATTACAGGAAAAATAAAACGATGTCTCTAAATAGCACAGTTGTTCAGAAATCATCTACATCATTGATCATATATGCGTACGGAACCCTCGGTGTGCGAGCCCGACTCGCTCTTGGCCGGTTTTTTTTTTAAACAAGCGACTTTTACGCATAATTTAATTAATATGCCACGTTGCGCAGTTGTTGACTGCAAAAATACAAATACGCGGACCCATGTATTTGCCAAAAGATGCGAAAACGAAAACAGTGTTAAAAATAATTAAACCAACTTCCAAAAAAATAACATTAATTTCGGACATCAGTTTTTTGCCACCGACTTCCGAAATTAAAGTCAACTATTGACAGCAGATTCCCTGATCACGGTTAGAGAAATAATCAACTGAATTTACTTCAAGAAATCGAATTTACATTTATACAATATGTCACAAAAACCCTGTTGTTCCTTCTACCTACGTTTTAAGAATCGGTATACATACGTAATATGGCAAGTCATTTATATAAAACTGTTCAAAAAAAAAAAATTAATTATTAATATTTGTAATGTTTAACTGATTTCTAACCTCTTCATTCTTTTGTTTAGACCTCTCGACTAGCCAATACTTAATTTTTTTAAATTATAATTCCACCAATGTTGTGCTTGTAGGTTAATGTATACGTCCCTAAAAGGAACAACAGGGTTTTTTTTATACATACTGTATACTTACGATTATCTGCGCCCCGCGGTATCACCCGCGTAAGTCTCGATCCCGTGGGAATATAGGGATAAAAAGTAGCCTATATGTTAATCCAGGGTGTCAGCTACCTCGATACAAAATTTTATCAAAATTGGTCCAGCCATTTTTACGTGAAAGAGTAACAAACATCCATCCATACTTACAAACTTTCGCGTTTATAATATTAGTAGGATTTTATAGAATCTTCTCGAAACTTTTTCATCACCAAAATATCCTTTTCGTCACAAACAAATTCGGATTCTTCTTTCTTATGCGTTAGACTACGCAATGTTATTTTAGTAAATGTTTAGCCTTTTGTGTCATCAAAAATTCAAAATCTCGCGATTTCTTTATCTTGATATTCGTGTACTCACGGCTACACATCAAGCTATACATTTCCAGTATCAGCTGACCTCTCATTGCACGGAAATCTTATACAATGCGAGATCAGCTCATACTGGAAATGTATAGCTTGATGTGTAGCCGTGTGTACCTTCTCTGAATCTTGGAAAAAAGTGCGTGGCAAAATCGCACACGAAGGTTTCCATACCACCATACCTACAATATTGAACACTAATTTTTTTTTGTATGGGCAGTCTATTTTATTTTTTCTTTATTTTATTTTTATTATTTGCTGTCAAAAATAATACTTAGGTCCGTTTTGACATTTAACTTGAATCGATTTATTTTGAGTATCGAATACCGAGTCGTGTGGTTACTTCCCTATACTCCGTTTGAAATAAGATTAGACATTTAAATAAATCTTTTATACAGTCCGTTCAATCGATTTTGACTTCTATTGCGTTGGTGGCATGACCAATGACAGCTGTAATAAACAGTTGGTATTATAACCACGTTTTTGCTTTTAATGCCATCCTTATGCCTATGGAATAGAAGTCAAAATCGGTTGAACGGACTGTAAACAAGTTTATTTAAATGTCTAATCTTATTTCAAATGGAGTATAGTTACGTCGCGATGGTTATTTTTTGACAAGTTTGTAGCAGATATATAGTAGTACACATTCTGTGAAAATTTCAAGCATTTTCCTCTTACGGTTCTAATGATACAAGCCCATAGAAACTTTCTTATATCTATGATACAGCCCTGTGACAGACGGACGGACAGCGGAGCCTTAGTAATGGGTCTCATTGGCACCCTTTGAGTACGGAACCTTAAAAAGGTTGTAATAATTATATTCTGATGTGTGGGATGTAGTTAGTTGTTTTCTTGAGTCATTCATTGTTTTTGTTATGATATGACTGTCCTTGTAGATGCCAGCAAAAAGGTACTCAACCGTTTTTCGAAAATTGGCAAGTCATTGATGTTTTGTTTGTAAGATATTTTCTGATTCAAACTCAAACCATTTATTTCAAACTAGCTTTTGCCCGCGGCTTCGCTCGCGTTAATTTAGAATTTGACAATCAATTCGGGTTGTACTCTGCTTGTTGTTTGGCGTTTGGTGGAAAAAAAAACTCTTAACACACTACTAAACAACACAAACTAACAATCTATCTAGACAAAATCAAAATGGTTGCTATTTTAATTGTATAATTTATTATTTTTATGACATTTATTTTACATTCTGTGATTACCTTAACTCACACACTCATATAATTTTTTTAGGAAGACTTTTTTTTTTACAATGTTTTTAAATATGTGAGCACCCTGTATCTACCACACATAATTAATTTATCTGTCATTGCTTCAATATTAATTCTTTTTACCTACTGTGGTATAGTAATTTTATTCTAGGTGCATCGTCTTCACATATAATTATATATATACAGGGTTACTGGTAATTCGACGTATATCCGGCAGGGGCTGATAAGGGGGCCAAAATGCAACAAATTGAACCCCCCATATGTATGGCCGAAATTCAATAGTTTTCGAGATATTAGAATTTTAAGGGTTTTTCGATATTTACGCAAAATTTGACATTTCATTCCAAATAAAAAATAACTACATATTTGAATGGGTACCATTAAAAATGATGTTGTAGCTGGTACTTACTTCAATTAAGCTATGGACATAATTAAAACTACTTAATTTAACAAAATAATGAAAATAATGAGCGATATAAGAATAATATCTTACCAATATTTTCATATTACGCTTCAAAAATGTTGTCTCGTCACAAAAATTTATATGACATTAATCGTACAAATAACTAAAACAATTTGCTTATCCTGTAAGCTTTCCAGAAAGGTATAAAAGTCAATTTTAAAATACATAATTCGTGGCATGGCATGTGTTTGAACCGGCGCGGGGAGAGAAATTATCTGTGTTTTTAGTTTATGATCCTCGCTAAAACAACCGATTTTCCTGGCGAAATTCTTCGCTATGGGGCGGGGTGTGAGGGCGGGGTGTGCGGGCGGGGGAGTACACGGCGTCTGCTGCGCTCGCGTCGCCTTCCTTAGTAAGTTTTGACTCTCCGCCGCGCAAGCACGTGTGTTGTTATCTTGCTACCAATCTCTCATCCCGTTAATTTGTTATCGAACATTATTGTTAATTCTTGTTTCTCTTGTTATTCTTTTTGTTATCATTGTTATTTCGGATAACATGGCTTCGTATCCTAATAACGAATACGCAGACATAATGTTTTGTTATGGTTTTGCCGATGGAAACGCGGCTGCGGCTCGGCGAGAATACCAACGCCGCTTTCCCGATCGTCGACTTCCCCACGTTACTGTTTTCGGGAGCACCTATCGACGATTGTCTGAAACTGGCAGTGTTCAAAGAGCACAATTCAACGCTGGCAGACCTCGACGGTACACGGCTGACGAAGAGGACACCATTCTTCAGTGTTTTATTGATGACCCAAACATCTCAACGAACATTGTTGCAAGACAGCTCGGTATGTCCCAGTGGAAAGTGTGGTCGGTAGTACATCTATCAGGTAGACACCCGTACCATTATCAACCTGTTCAAACATTGCACGAGGGAGATCCTGCCAGGCGACTCGAATTTTCTCGGTTTATGTTAAACGCTGACGCTGACCAGGAACATTTCCTAAGAAATATTTTGTGGACTGACGAGTCAAAGTTTGACCGGGATGGAATAACGAATTACCATAACTTACATTTTTGGGCACCTAAAGCAGGCAGGAATCCAAAAAAACTAAAAGAAACTGGGTCGCAAATGAGATTTTCCCTGAACGTATGGATGGGTGTCGTTGATAATTATTTGGTGGGCCCTCATTTCTTGCCCCAAAATTTGAACGGCGAAAATTACGAGGAGTTTTTGAGAAACAACCTAGACGATTTGTTGGCGGATGTTCCCGAAGAAATAAAAAACAACCTCATGTTTCAACATGATGGTTGCCCAGCACATTGCCGGATTACTGTCCGACAGTGGCTAGACGAGAGATATCCAAACCGATGGATTGGGAGGGGAGGGCCAATTCCGTGGCCAGCACGAAGCCCTGATATCACACCACTTGATTTTTACGTTTGGGGTCATATGAAGGCATTAGTTTATGTGACCCCAATAAATTCAGTCGAAGAACTTCGACAGCGAATAATAAACGCGGCGCAACAGATGAGAACAACGTTCACATCAAGAGTGACGAAAACCGAAGTTAGGAAGAGAATTCGAACCTGCATTCGTAATCGAGGGGCTCATTTTGAACAAGATGTGTAAAATTTGTAATAAAATTTGATGTACATTTTTTTATGCATTTTATTTCATACAAATACAAATGACCCTTTCTCTCCCCGCGCCGATTCAAACACATGCCTTGGCACGAATTATGTATTTTAAAATTGACTTTTATAGCTTTCTGGAAAGCTTACAGAATAAGCAAGTTGTTTTAGTTATTTGTACGATTAATGTCATAGAAATTTTTGTGACGAGACAACATTTTTGAAGCGTAAAATGAAAATATTGGTAAGATATTATTCTTATATCGCTCATTATTTTCATTATTTTGTTAAATTAAGTAGTTTTAATTATGTCCATAGCTTAATTGAAGTGCCAGCTACAACATCATTTTTAATGGTACCCATTCAAATATATAGTTTTTTTTTTATTTGGAATGAAATGTCAAATTTTGAGTAAATATCGAAAAACCCTTAAAATTCTAATATCTCGAAAACTATTGAATTTCGGCCATACATATGGGGGGTTCAATTTGTTGCATTTTGGCCCCCTTATCAGCCCCTGACGGATATACGTCGAATTACCAGTAACCCTGTATATGTGATGTACCTATACAAAATATTGTAAAACATTTTAAAAGAGTAACGGTGGAGTTTCTTGCCCATTCTTCTCCATACGAAGCTACCTTTTGGAAGGGGCGACTAGAATCAATTCTATTTTCTTTGTAAATTTTGACATTCAAAAGTGCCATTTATGTTCCTATTTGAAATAAATAATTTGATTTTGACTTTGACTTTAAAGATTCTATAATAATACAATTCAATGGTCTGCAAATCTACAGTCTATTAAGCCTACAACGTTCTTACATTCACAAAATATAAAAGAATCTATAAAACATGTCCCGGAATTAACGCACAACCTCTTAAGGGGTCATTGTACTCATCATTATGAACCACTTTTACTATGGGACCAAACCTGAAATCAGCTGTTCCCTACATTTTGACGAGTTATTCGAAGATAAATGTAGGGAACAGCTGATTTCTTTAGTATATTGTTGCTGATTAGTTTGGTCCCATAGTAAAAATTGTTCATAATGATGAGTACAATGACCCCTTAAGAGGTTGTGCGTTAATTCCGGGACATGTTGCATAAATATTATTAAATTTAAAAAAACGAGTGTGCTTTAGACCACACGACTGAAGTAAAACAGAAATCACCGTTCGCTAGCAAAAGAAGTTTTTCTTCAAAAAAGCTGCGGTCTTGTGAGTGTTTAAACAGCCAGTGTGAATTTAAAAAAAAACCTAGGCCCGCGGTGGTGACGCGGTGTGTTCCATGTTTAAAATTTAAAAACAACTTCCGTTCGTCTCTTTCCGTAACGCTCTCGTCACGCATTCACCAGCTTACTCCCCAAGTCAAGCGTGCCTAAAGAAGATTTACTTCAAAAACCTATTTAAACCAAATGACATGATTGCCATTACAACTGTAACAAATCTGAATTAATTTCCTCTCCACAAAAGCCACTAGCTTTGCAAAAAGCTTACAAGTTATACCCTCGTTTACCATCTGTCATATCATTATGGTGGCCGTTCAATTGACGTCTCCCATGGGATAGTAACATATTATGAGTAAACGACATACGCTGGTATGTGCTTGATATAATTGAAGTTTAACAAGGGTAAAGCGATGTGGTAGTGTTAGCGTGGAGTGTGGTTTATGGAGTGCTAGGTGTTGTCCGCGACTGCGTCTGCATACATCATCAGCCTATAGAATAGAATAGAATAGAAAACATTATTATCAGACACATAGTCCATATGTTACAAAATATTACAATAAAAAACACAATACACATCTAATAAAATAACATGCACGTTACGAGTAAATAAAATAAACACAAATATACATAAAATTATTTAAGGCTTTGGAATTTCGCTCTGTGAGTCGTCATCCAATGCCACATTATGGGGCTGTCCATCCTGCTGGCCACAGTAGCCAAAAGACTGTTGGAACTATCGCGCACTCGCCGCATCAGGGACGCTATACGCAGACATATCAGCGCGTAAAAATCCGGCGCACCGGTTTCGGCGAACATCCCCGACGACGCACTGCAAAAACGCGGTAGTCCCAACATCACCCTGAAGGCATTGTTATATTGGACTCGCAGAGCACCGTACGAGTTTTTTGTATAACTGACCCCACAGGGCGCACGTGTACAGTGACTGGCAATATGCCCCTAAAGAGTGTAATTTTTACCTCTTCTGTACATCATGCAAACCTACGGGCCAGCATGTTACATCCATAATAGTTGGTTGTTAGTCATCATCTACTTATAATGTTCCTACTTTTGTCTGTGTGATGCCGGACGTCAAGAATAGCACCATTTCTTCCCGTGGGTGTTCTAAAAGGCGACTAAGAGACTTGCTAGAGAATGGGCAGCAGCGTTCTCTATCTATTTTAACACCATACTGCGATCGCCAACCCGCCTGCCCAGCGTGGCGATTATGGCAACCCCCTCCCTTTGCCTATGTCCAGCAGTGGACGTCTTCCGGCTGAAATGATGATCATGATGAATGTTCCTACTGCTGGGACACAGTCCCTCTCTTCAAGAGGGAGTGTGCCGTAATCTACCATGCGGGCCCAGTGCGGGTTGTGAATTTTTGGTTGTAGGACATGCCGATTTCTTCACGAGGTTTCCCTTCACCGTTTTGAGAGCGTGGTGATGACATTAACGCGTGACGCATTATTGCGTTTTGCTGTGGAAATGCGTTCCTTGCGAAGCATGTCTGGCGTGACTATGAATGATAAGCTGAAAAATTAGGTGATAAGGCAACGTTGCAGTTTAAAAGAAGATGTAGTGACAAAGATTGAAAAGAGTATGCTAAGATGGTTTGGTCATGTGGAGAGGATGAGTGAAAAGCGACTAACAAATAAAGGTATTTATAAAGCAGAGGTGAGTGGAAACGCCGGGAGGGGACGTTCTAGAAGGACATATAGTGCCCTAATTGGTGATGTTCTTCAGAAAGGTCAGGTGCGTAGTACTTACAACCGGCGTGCGTGTATGACTAGATGTATGAACGTAGGCGAAACAAAGGGAGTATGTAAGGAGCGTAGCAAGTGGCGTTCTATTGTTTCTGCCTACCCCCATGGGAAGAAGGCGTGAGTTTATGTATGTATGTATTTGATGACATTATTTACACAAAGTAAAGCCGTTGTCTGAGTTTGAAGGGGACCTACTAGTCAGTCAGTTACCACTGGGCCACCGCTGCTCCTAAATTAGTTCAGTCAGTTCCTGCTGATTCTCTCAGAAAAGTGTTAATAATGTGTTTTATTTTGCCACACAAGTAAATTTAAAAGCTTGTGTATCAAAGTTGTTGACCCGAAAATAACTTTGAATATGTTTATCATCCGAATTTTTGGCTCTCGACGCGCCAATTTTGTGAACTTCATGAATATATTTATCCGCCACTCGCTTGCAATGTGACTACAATAAATTAACTGTGTATTTATTTGCACTAGCAAAATTCAACGTTATTTCGTTAACTGAAGACTGATTTTAGCTTGAATGAAAAACTCACTACTGACGGACATCAGCTCGATCTAAAATCGACCATATTCCTTGCCGAAAAAACTGATTTTAACTTTTGCAAAGACTGACTGACCAGTACTTCAAGTAAAACGGAAATCAACCTTATGACTTAAAAATACGTCTTGTTTTTCCTTATCAAAGATATTGCGATAGATTTTGTGGCTTCAGCTTTAAGGAAATTAAACCGTTTTTCTATGGAGATATGAGAGTGTTTTGTTTGTATAGTATTTTGCGACAGACGGGCAACGAATGGGAGACGAATAGTCAAGTTTGATCAAGTGTAACGCATAACTTCACACCGTTAGGCAGTCGAGTTGATAAATATCAGATTTCCTGACCCTTAGAATAAATAACATGGGACAAAATGGACACAAGATATTTTTCATAAAAACACAATTTTATTGAAAATTACGCGACAAACGTGTTGTCCTGGGGGCCTAAAATGGACGCTTTCGCAGAATCATATTATGATCTGCGTACAATTCATATCCCGCAATTCATCTGTTTGACAGTTGTGTATGGAGTTTCGTAAAATGGTCCACAAATTAAGAATTATTATAGTGAAGTCTAATGTTAAATAGCAGCTGTCAAACAGATGAATTGCGGGCTGTATGAATTGCACGCATGATTCTGCCAAAACGTCCATTTTAGGCTCCCTGTTCAATAGAAAAAAAGATGTTCAGTTTTTCCCGATTTTGAACATTTTCCGGGAAGCATCTGTATATCAAAAAAATAAAATGCTATAAACACTTTAATTTTTTACTTTCTTTGGGGCATTGAGTACTTTTTGTGTGAACAAAAAAATCATGGAACTCGCGTCATCGTCCCCGAACGCTTTCCATGAGCTATATGTATGTATGTACTGTTTTCACGTCTATCGGCAGTCCCCAAAGACTTCCTCTTTCCCCGCATGTTTTTTTTTTCATAATATCTTAATCGGGACATTACGAACGTGTAAACGACAAAAAAAAAACGGTCCAGCCGCAGCCGTTGTCAAGTGATTTTTTATTTATTTATTTAGATTTCTAACTATTTTTTTTGTCGAAATTGTTTTTAAATAATGACTACAAGGTGACACTGGACAAGACAGACATTTTTCATAAAAATAATTATTTTTTGGGAAATTTCTGATTTTATATCGAAAATAATGGATTTTGTACAGAAAAAATGGTTTTCTTCGATAAAAAGAATGACAAAAAGATTTCGCCCAACGTGGGGCTCGAACCCACGACCCTGAGATTAAGAGTCTCATGCTCTACCGACTGAGCTAGCCGGGCTGTACGAGAAGTCTTGAAATTAGCGAGCGATATCTACGCAGTATGATGAAGATGTTTATTTTAACCGATTGTATCAGTTTTGATGTGTTAATGTGTCAGTAGAAGTGATAAATAATGTATGTAAATGCGTAGGAACTGGACTTCCTCCATAGTGGTTTTCAAGGGCTATCTTGTAGGTATGTTATCGATATTATTACGTATTAGTTTTATTAGGGTTCCGTAACCAAAGGGTAAAACGGGAGCCTATTACTAAGGCTCCGCCGTCTGTCTGTCCGTCGAAATTGTCGAAATTGAAACGGCAACAGGTAGACGCTTGCAATATTCACAGAATATTTAATTATATATTCTTTTTAAATATAAGTAATTAAATTAAAATAAAACAAATATTTAAGGGGGGCTGCCATACAACAAACGTGATTTTTTTGCCATTTTTATAGATAATTGTACGGAACTCTTCGTTCGCGAGTCCGACTCGCACTTGGCTGGTTTTTTATTTATTCGATTTCTATGTTTCTTTATGTAATCAATGGATTTAGAAGCATATTTTGTTCAGATTTGGTTGCCGTGACTAGCACACAATGATTGGACATCATAAGAGATCCATTTCATTTTTTGATGTGAAACATCTTTAAGCGCACGTAAAACTAATTACTGGCGGGGCGACGCATGCCGCGTGGCGATCGGCCACTATGCATTTATATTATAGTCTATATTATTATTAGGGATGCCTCGATACGCCTTTTTGCCGATACGATACCGATACGCTTATTGAATTCAAAAATGAAGGTAAAATAAATAAAACACAAATCAGGTTATTTTTTTTAATTATTTGGTATAAAAAAATATACATAGACAAGTTGAGATTAGTTATCTAATAGTTTTAGTAATGAAAATTAACATTGATTAGATTTTTGTTAAAAAAAAAACAAAGTATTCTTAAGTTTTCCAAAAAAGGCAATTTCGCAAATCTTTTTGAATAATACCTGCGGTGGAAAATAGTCTCTCAGATGCGACAGAACTCATTTGGATACTAAATTACTTCTGCACCATTTTGTTCAAGTTTAGTAGACCTTAAGTATCTCTCGACTAAACGAACCAACACGCGCGTTTACATAGTATCGTTGAATCGGCCATAAAAATATCGCCTATGGCCGATATATCGGCAAACCCGAAGTATCCCCGATATATCTGTATCGGATGCATCCCTAATTATTATGTAGTACTGTGTAAATGTGTATGTAGTGCGATGTTTCACATCTGCCAGTCGCCCCGTGACGGCTCCATTTTTTTATCGAAAAGGGAGGATCCTCTGACCAGACGGGTGTTGTGTCTGGTGGGCAAAGGCCCTACCGTTGATGTCGGGACTCGGGATTTTGTATATTTTTGCTAGTCGCGCGGTAAACTCTGTTTGCGCGATGCAGGATTTTCCGTGACGTCAGTGTGAAGCGTAGTTCGCATGTGGCGATGTTGATGCCGCTACAAACTATTGTTTAATTATTCCTATCATAATCAATATGTTGATTGGAATGCCAACGCCAGTATGAAAATAAATACTTACAGAAACAATAAATTACTGTGGTATATCGTAATCAGCCTATACTGTTCCCACTGCTGGGACACAGGCCTCCTCTCTGTGAGAGGGAGTGGGCTGTAATCCACCACGCGGGAGATTTACCTTATCGTTCTTTTCGAGGCACGGAGGGTTCTCGATAAGTAATGGATGCGTGACCATCTATATCAAGTTAATAGTATTTTATATTAACTATACTCCATTTGAAATAAGATTAGACATTTAAATAAATTGGTTTACAGTCCGTTCAACCGATTTTGACTTCTATTCCGTAATCATAGCGATTGCATTAAAAGAAAAAACGTAGTTACAATACCAACTGTTTATTGCAGCTGCCATTTGTCATGACACCAACGCAATATAAGTCAAAATCGGTTGAACGGACTGTAAACCAATTTATTTAAATGTGTAATCTTATTTCAAATGGAGTAAGTATAGATTAATAATAAAAAAAATGTTTATTATTTTAAGTATAAACAAAAAAAATAAAAAATATTTTAAGTATAAATTAATAACAAATTGTTTATTTTCAGGTACTATACAGCGGAAATCACAGCAATAAATTACCATAGTAATGATATTATTCGTAAGTAAATAGAATAGTGTTGTTCTTGTAATAGTAGGTACATTTACGCTGAAGATATGTAGATTGATACCTACCGATAGATGCGTTACCCGCGCTCAATAATGGCAAAAGTAAAAGCAAGGCAATTGCCTAACTTGGAATTAGTCGCGCTCCATCCAGTGACGCGGCTACACGTCGCAATCACTCGCAATTCTCAGCAATTATTTGTGAAGAAAATGCCTTCCCGTGTCTATATACACGATGTACAAATTACACTACTATTGTAGGAGTACGGAAAACGTCTCAATTCATGCTTATGTACTTATTGTATTTTTTTATTATAAGAAATCGTTTTATTTTGTACTTGTACAGCCAGTCAGGAATTTTTCCTGACTGCTGCGACCGACGCGTACGCGCCAATGAACATGCAGCAGCTAGTGACGTAACTAAATATGTATGTTCATCTCTTTCTAACAACAGTTATCGGTATAGGTCTTTCCTTTTCTTCGCGCACTGCATGATTGTACGCAAGTATGTAGCTACATTCATGGCTTACGCTGTTTTTGAGTGCACTAATGTTCGTGTATGACGCGTCTATTTATAATACGTCATTGGATTATACAGACAAAATTATCGGTAAAGCTACGCGCTATAATCACCATTCACAATTTTAATTTAATGCATGCACTGTGCAAATCATATTTATTGACGCGCGCTTGACTCGGTGTAACACAGAGCTAAGAGGCTCATTGGCGACGTAAAACTGGTGGATGCCAATCTTCACAGATTGGCCCATCGCCGCAAGGTTGCCTGCTTGTCGGTCTTCTACAGATTATACTTCGGTGAGTGTGCCCAAGAACTCCACGACCTCATTCCACCGGCCCCCTTCTACTATCCGACATCCAGACGCACTGCAGGTTACCATCCCTTCCTGGTTGCTATTCCACCAATTCGCACTAAGCGTTTCCAAATGTCTTTTATAATGCGCACAGCAAAAGATTGGAACAATCTACCTGCGTCTGTGTTTCCGAACGCATACAACCCTAATCTCTTCAAAGTTAGAGTGAACAGGCTTCTTCTGGGTAAGCTCACTCCATCGTCGACTTTGTCTCTGTCACCTCTGCCCTAGACTAAGGTCAAGAGCAAACCCATCCTAAACAAAAAATAAAAAAATATTACTTTGTTCACTTGTGTTATAAAAAAATGTATTACGAACATGCATTTTTACTAACTAACAAGTTCCTTACTTACAGTACAAACTCACTATTTCTCATATTTTATCCTAGGCCGAATATTTTAACCTAACCATCAGTTACACGGAACCAAATAGCTACAGTAGCTATAAATACCGGCTGAATATCGATAAATCTTTGCCTACAAAACATAGTACGTGCAATGTTGCCAAGTTTCAGAAACTAATGACATCCGTGGCCTTGTTTCGTTTGAAATAGCTGTAGCCCGCGAAATTCAAATTTTCTTACGTTTTTTGCAATTTACTGGAGTGGGGGCCTAAAATGGACGCTTTGGCAGAATAATAATATGATCTGCGTACAATTCATACATCCCGCAATTCATCTTTTTGACAGCTGCTATTTGACATTAGACTTCATTAAAGCAATTCATAATTTGTGGCCCATTTTACGAAACTCCATACGAAACTGTCAAACAGATGAATTGCGGAATATGAATTGTACGCAGATCATATTATGATTCTGCGTTCATTTTAGGCACCTTAGCGGCCGCCGCCGCCATATAGCGGCCACCGCTATGGGGCCTAAAATGGACGCTTTGGCAGAATCATAATAAGAACTGCGTACAATTCATATCCCGCAATTCATCTGTTTGACAGTTGTTTATGGAGTTTCGTAAAATGTTCCACAAATTATGAATTGCTATAATGAAGACTAATGTCAAATAGCATCTGTCAAACAGATGAATTGCGGGTTATATGAATTGCACGCATGATTCTGCCAAAGCGTCCATTTTAGGCTCCCTGGTCAGTGTCAAGTTTTATCTTGATCAAAATATGATTCGCGACTATAACAGACATGTATAATAATTACAGAATTATAATCATTAAAATCATTCATTTACATCTCTCTATACAAAGTTACAAACATACAAATTTTACCTCTTTATAATATTAGTATTTAAGTGATACATTTATTAAAGTGAGAAAGTATTATAAGAGTAATATAAAGCCTTTTCAGTGCCCCCATGTTCAGTGTTAATATAATGCTAATAGACTTGATAAGCCGTTATATCTACACAGGTTTTTTTATTGATTACAATATAATAAAATTCACTTCATTTCTTTTTTAATGCATTATCTTAACCGTATCCTTGTCAAAAATAAAAGTCCTTGCCAGCCCAAAACTTGAATTCCCTCCGATAATGTCAATATCAACAAGGAGGTTTTAACCTCGCCATTAAAGAATTCTTTTTTTAAATTACCCACGACGCGACTGCTTCCCGTCAAGTTCATTGGCGCTTCCGTTCGCTGTCAATTGTTGTAGGGACGTGCTTGTATCGACTTAGTAAATCGATTATTTCCTAGTTGGGTTTACTATTGCTGGTTTACTTTTTATGTGCTGTTGTTTTCTGTTTTTATCGTAGATTCGCGATGGATGAAAGATGGTTGCGATTCTGTTTCATTTTGACACCTCTTTTATTTTTGGGTGTAATATTTTTTTTTTTTTTCTTCTGGCTTCGCACGGTTTGTGCATTTAGCCAATGTCACGTTTTAGTTCTTGTATAGTATTGATGAAATGAATTATAAATGCATGATGATGATATCCCCGCCCACTCCCCTTGAGTTTCAGTAAAGATGTGGCACTTTACTGAGACCTCACGCGGACTTCTTGAGAGAACTTGAAGCGAAGTTGCACTGTTTTGTTTCATTTGCCTACACTAATGCACGTTCACAAACACTTAATGGTTAATAATCCACCATTATTACACATTAATATTCGGCTAAACACAAATTTTGGAAAATTAAACAAACTGCTGAACATGACGCTTCACTTTCCCGCCAAGAAGTCATCGGGTGTAAATTATCAAATAACTTCTCCCGCTCCAGTCGGAGCTGGAGGGCGTGTCAGACTTTTACTGGCTAAAACCCACCCGTGCTCCTCATTTGCCTGTATGCCAGGAGCATGATATCCCTTTCGGACAAACTCGCAACCCTGGCAGGCATTGGCCCTAACGGACCCCGTCAGTTGGTGCTGACATCTCTTTGAGGTGCGCGTGGAACACAACGCGCCGTCGACCCGTGCCTGGTCCTTATCGGATGGTGAGCTACCCATCGCTCACCGTCCGCAGGCCCGCTCCTACGGTGGCCGGAAATCGGCTTGCGTCTCCCGACGCCCGGGGCGTCTCCAGCGGCAACTAGGGGCGTGAGGGCGCGAACCCTGCCTCTCCCTCACGCGTTTCTCACGCGTGGCCTCCCATGCACTGTCGCTTCGAATCATGGCCTGATCGCCGCCGCCGATCACCTCCGTAAGGACACGGCGGTGCTCCGCCCAAGCCGGGCAGACCTCCACCGTATGTTCCACCGTGTCCTCCGGGCGATCTACACAGTGGTGACACCCGGGAGTTTCCTCCCGCTTTATCCTGAACAGGAACCTCCCGAAACAACCCTGTCCGGTGAGGACGTGCGTCAGGCGGAAGGTGAGGACGCCGTGGTGCCTCTCTAGCCCCTTCCTCAAAGAGGGGACTTATCGCCACAATTGTGGCGTGCCCAAATTGACACATAATATTTCGCGCATTTTTCCACGTTTCTATTTGTGTTTTATAGTTTTTTTCACTTTGATTTGCTTTTAATTATTATTATGTGTTTACATATCTCGGGACCATGGCGTCGAGGTCCTTTGGAAGGTGTACGAGGGCCCGAAGCCAACTCACAGAGGCCTCTCTTAAGTGTTGTACCGCAACTTCTCGTGACGAAACAGCGGACTTATAAATATGATCATCATTCATGCGTAGGCGACTGATTACTTTGACCTTATTATCATTAGCTTTGTGATTTGAACAAATAACTTTTGAATGTCAGTGACATAATTGCGTTCGTGTTTTGATTTATTCAAACTCAAACTCAAAACATTTATTTCAATTAAACCTATTACAGGCACTTTTGAATTGTCAAAGAGTCGGTCAGTTAGTCAGAAAGTTGAAGAAAAAGAAGAAAGAAGAAAGAAAAATAGTGTATTCTGCACAAACAAAACGCACATTTCAACAAATCTACACAATTATAATACACACATACAAAATAGCCAAAACCCTCGTATCCAATACACAAAAATTTTTTGACAATCATTTCCATTGGTTGCGATTGGTTGAAGTCAGGGCCAGGACCAAAGACAATTTACATTGCGTTTACTGGAATAAAATGTCTATGTATCTAATCTGTTAGCTATTTGCCCATTCCCAAACGTAGATCTCTATGGTGAAGAACAGGCAAGAAACTGCAAGGACACTCTTTTAAATCAAGATACTTATTACAAAATCATTTGGGTACATTATTCTTGTTGCTTCTATATGTGAGGAAAATGTAAATAAATAAATAAGATTAAAAGATTACAAATAAGCCCTAGCAGTTAAGAGAAGACCAGTCTCAACTGACGGCGCCCGTTCACGAACATGACGCGTGGATCAGCACCATCCAGCTCAACCATTTTGTAGAGAACCGAATGATCCAACACACGCGCCACCATCAGCGAGACATTTAAGTGAGCATGACTTACTCTCAACTGCCACGCTTTTTTAAAGTCGACAACATATTTATGAAAGAAAGACAGAAACAAAAATATATGAACTAAGCTTTTTCCCGCGTAGAGATCGGAAATTAGCAATAAATGGGAAAGTATACCATGAGAACGTAATACAGGAATAAAAAGAATATACAACATAACATCACGCAGGTAATCTCCGAGGAGATAGGCAGAGGTGGTTTAACTCCCATGCAAAAGGGAGGCTAATGCCGTCAACCGGGCACAAATCCTGACTCCGGGCTGCTACGAAGAAATTCCTGATGGGAAAACCCAATAACACTTTGCCCAAAATGGGAATCAAACCCAAGACCTCATGCTCAGCTTGTATTGCCAGGTCTTAAAACCAAAAAGCTGGACAGACCAGCCAGTTTAGCCAAACATTTGGGTAAAACGGCCGGACACCCTTATTTTATTAGTCTTAGTATAAAACGACAATTATAAAAAACTAAAACAAGACTGTTTTATCATTCATCATAAAATCTTAAATTCTAATAAAACAACCATTGATGTATTAAATTGGAAGATAGGCCACTCTCTAACATCACGTAAATATTAAATGGACCCGATGTCGTGCCTCATGTGCTCGACAACCGAAATAGAGAGACATTACGCGGGCTATAGCGGGAACGAGATAGCAATAATTGTCACTGTTACGTACCCATAACAACTCGGAAACAAACTACGATTCGGGTATTCCCCGCAAACCGGGAGTAATGTAGGTCGATTGTGTCCTTTCTCCTAATTTATGCGGTCCAGTGGCGAAAGTACCGTATAACACGATTCCTACCGGCTTCCCTTCGGAAATTCAGAACACAACCACTCTATCGTTATTTAAAAATGGCACACAGTCAGTAGTGTTTAATAATGCCAAATAATATAATAATCTCATTGTAGGTATTTAATACACCATACAATTAAAACATTACAAAACTCCTACATTACATTTTTTGTCTTTATATTCCAACACCAAAACATTTTGCTCTAAAATAACCGAGTGAGTTCAATTTCTATTCAAAATCGACGTCATGGCTAGTTTTTGTTTTATAGAAAAATATTTTTTTGCTCCGGCTTAACTCTCTCGTAAAATCACCCTTCGCCACTGATGCGGTCCACATATAGGAGCGCGTACTATATATTCCTATTTAATACATCAATGGAAACAACAATTCAACTTAATGCATCTGTCTTCTTTATTATTAAAGCAGAAACCAACACATGACAAATGTAAAATAAAATGGTCAAATTTAAAAGCCTTGTAAAAGCCGGACAGCACCCTAATTGCGTAACACAGTTTGAATCGGAATCGGAATGATTTTGAAGTATATTGCTAATCCATTGCTTCATATGTTAGAAAACTTTGTCTGCTCAACAACGTTACTAACGCAATGAATGTTGTTGAACTGTCAAATTGAAACCGATTCCTACTGATAGTGTGTTACGCAATTAGCCTACAGGTCGGACACCGTCTAATTTGCCGCATACGCAAACAAAAGAACAACACAACACAATATTATTTTATTCCTCAATTCTCACTATTGCACCTAAAACTGTTTGTCTCTGCATCGCCTAAAGGTTGACTGGTAGAAAATGCCTATGGCATTAAGTCCGCCTCTGTACATTTCTGTGCTTAAAGTATTAAATAAATAAATAAATAAAAGCCTGACCGAGTCCGGCTTTATCCGGACGCCTGGCAACGCTATGCTCAGCGGGGCGATCACGGCCTACAGTAACATGACTTGTGTCACACATTGTATCACAGTTTGAGCGATAAAACCGTTTTGTCATAAAATGCTAGTACAAATTGACAAGACATAATTTATCATGTCTTGTCACAAACGTCTTGGCACGCCTGTGCTCGCCCGCAGCACCAGCCCGTGCGACCACTACACCAGCCCGTACGACCACTACACCAAAAAGGAGTGAAACAATTATCATCATAGTCATCTTTATAAATTGTTAATAAAAACGGTCAAGAGCGAGTCGGACTCGCGCACCGAGGGTTCCGTACGTGTTGATGATTTCTGAAAAACTGTGCTATTTAGAGACATCGTTTTATTTTTCCTGTAATCTTTACATAAACTTCTATTACATAAAATAATTTCAGATTTTTGTCTGCGGTATTTTTTTTACACTTTTCATCAAAAGTCGGAAGCTATGCTGAAGAAAAAAAAAAATATTGTGAATGTGCAAACCACGCTCTTTCATATTATACCCCACGTGCCCTAGTAGACCTACTTCAATTTTTTAAGACCCCCTTTCAGTCCCTTTTGCAAAATATTTGGGCAAACGTCATCTAAAAATGTTCAAAATTCAAGTTCATAGCATTAGTAGTTCTTGAGATATCCAGGTGTGACAGACAGACAGACTTAGTCCTACCATAAGGGTTCCTTTTTACCATTTTGGTACGGAACCCTAAAAAAAACAATACCTATAATCTTCACATCAACGCCATTGTTGGAGTTTTCATTTCAGTTGTCATTGATGAAGGTACAGCCTACATGTCAAGTCAACGTGATATTGAAACAGTATATCAATATCAATGTGAATCCTAGTTAAGACATGGCAACGGTAACTGTTAACCAATAATAGTCATAATTATATCGCAAACAGCCTACAAAAAGGCCTATAGAAAATATTTTTTGAAGAGTCAGACGAGTCAAACAGTAACGGTGCGGGCGGTCAAGTGGTATCGGTGCCGACCAAATAGATTTACAGACTCAGATATATGCCAGTGACTCTGTACTGAGGTCACGCAACGCGACGTACGTTCAGCCAGTAATAGCACTCGCCCATCAAGGAGCGCTGTCCCCAATTTGACGCATTATTAATTTATTATACACAAAACAAAAGGTATTTTAATAAAACCCGTATACTAAAAGATCAATAATTAAATCATCTTTTAATTGGTGAAGATTTCATAAAAATACTTTTGGTAGATTTTGCGCCATTCTCAGTTTTTTATCCGCGTTAGACATAACTTTACAAATTAATTTCACTATGTAATATAAACATAATCTAAAATATTCACATATTAAGTTATTGAGAAAATGCTCTAATTTAACTTATATTTTTTTCAAATCATTAACACCACTAGTTTAGACGTGATCTTCAGTATAAAATCATTAAAAGTCGGTTATCGTCGCCATAAGAGCGTTTACACTTTACAGCATTTCATACAAACTTTCAAGCCCTTGTTTTTCGAAATGACTGAACCGATTTTAATGAAACTTCATACGCATAAGCAGTCAATTAGTAAAGAACATTTTAAAGTTAGTCTATTCGCCAATATATTAAATGCTTTAAATGATGCATAAACGTGCCAGATGGCTAGGAGCAAGAAGATTTACGACGCCAATGCAAACGTCGACGTTACAGAACTGAAACTTATATAAAACTGGAAATGTAATTATCTAATAAACGACGAAGAAGGAATTCACTCATAAATTCTTTTAGGAGATCAATAATTAAGGAATTTTTATATCCTCAAAGAGATCAGGTACGACCTCCATGCAAACAAAACCGCGTTCTGCAAACAGTGTCTAATAAATAAAAAAAGATGTCCGCTCTATCGGCGTAGGCGCAATGATACCGACTCATCGTAATCTTTATGAGTGTGATGGCAATGACTGTTGATTTCAATTACTACAGCTACTGCTAGTCATTGTGGGAGGACAATGTCGGGATAATCATTAATCATCGCAGGTGGAATTTAGTGAGATTTTCTCAAGTTGAATCCGCAGCTGAGCCCGCGAAATTCGGTGAATCCACAACTGTAGCATGCGAAGTTCGGTGAATCCGCAGATGAAGCCCGCGAAATTCGGTAAATCCGCAGTAGAAGCCCGCGATATTCGGTGAATCCGCGGCTGTAGCGCGCGAACTTCGGTGGATCCGCATCTGTAGTTCGTGAAAATCGGTGAATCCACAACTGTAGCACGCGAAATTCGGTGAATCCGCAACTGTAGCACGCGAAATTCGGTGAATTCGCAGCTGTAGCCCGCAAAATTCGGTGAATCCGCAGCTGTAGCCCGCGAAAATCGGTGAATCCGCAGCAGAAGCCCGCTAAAAAGTTAGATTTGTTCCATTGAATTACCTTTTAACATTGGGGAACAAATCTAACTTAGAGAGATGTATTCATTATTCTATAAATACATATATTTCTCATTATAATTCTGTAAATACATATCTGTTATAGTCGCGAATCATATTTTGATCAAGATACTACTTGACATAGACTTGCAAATTGCAAAAAACTTAGAAAATTTGAATTTCGCGGGCTGCAGCTGCAGATTCACCTTAAGACTCAGATATATGCCAGTGACCTTGAGTGGTTAGCTTGCGTGTTCTGTACTGAGCTCACGCAACGCGTCGTACGTTCAGCCAGTAAAAGGACTCGCCCATCAAGGAGCGCTGTCCCCAATTTGACGCATTATTAATTTATTATACACAAAACAAAAGGTATTTTAATAAAACCCGTATACTAAAAGATCAATAATTAAATTATCTTTAAATTGGTGAAGGTTTCAGAAAAATACGCTTTGTAGATTTGGCGCCATTCTCAGTTTTTTATCCGCGTTAGCCATAACTTTACAAATTAATTTCACTATCTAATATAAACAAAATCTAAAATATTCGTATATTAAGTTATTGAAAAAATGCTCTAATTTAACTTATATTTTTTTCAAATCATTAACACCATTCGTTTAGACGTGATCTTCAGTATAAAATCATTAAAAGTCGGTTATCGTCGCCTTAATATATTTTCATGGCAATATGCATTTCCTTGCTTACATACATCGGTGACGCCTTTTTCCCATGGGGTAGGTAGAAACCACAAACAAAACGCCAACTGCTAACGATTCTTAATTTCTTACATGTACTCCTTTTGTCCACGTTCGTACACTTTTCACGTCTGGTCATACCGGTTTCGTTGCCTTTTTAGGGTTCCGTAACTCAAAAGAAAAAAAACGGAGCCCTTATAAGATCACTCGTGTGTCCGTCTGTCACAGCCGATTTGCTCCGAATCTACTGGATCGATTAAGTTGAAATTTGCTACACATGCGGGTTTCTGTAACCCAAACACGGACGTGTAACGTAAATAAATCAATTTTGAACATGGGGGTCACTTTTGGGGGGCAAATTAGAAAAAAAAAATTGCAAACTGTACCGTGCGACATATCAAATGAAAGGGCTTGTCGTAAAGATTTCAGATATATTTTTTTAATAATTTTAAAATAAATACTTTTAAACTTATTTACGAAAATAGATGTAAATTGACCATTCCCCCCCTTATCTCCGAAACTACTGAGCCTGAAATATTGAAAAAAAAAAACAGAAAATAGTTCTTAATTTATAGATTAAAGGAAAACCTATGAGAAGTCTATGATCTTAAAATAACATGGTAAATCACTCAATATTGTGCGTACAAACTTACATTTGCAGCTGGAATGTATGAGGGAACATGTTTTTTAACTACAATGTTAAGTTTGTTCTTAGGATAATGAATCGCCACTACGGAACCCTTCGCTTGTGCGTGGTCCGACACGCACTTGGCCGGTTTTTTTTTTTTAAGATCAGCTTATATTGCTGACTTGAACCCAGGAATGACACAGCAAAAACCATTAATTGACCGTTTCAAAAGAGACGGCGACAATGAGGTTTTACAAAAAGGCCTGTCCGTTTGTCCGTACGTTAAAAACGGCGAATAACTGATTTTAGATGTACTGTTAACTGTCAATGTGAGCTTAACTGCAGTTTGAGGTCTGTGGTTCTGTAGTGGTAATTTACATTTTTAATTAAATGTTCTAAACACAATACTTGTTACTCCGAACATAAATCCAAAGTATCGCCGTTTCCTGACTACGGCTGACTATGGCTAAATACGGCGAAAGAAAAAAAGAAAACGAAAGTCAAAGTCAAAAATGTGACTTGAAGTCGGTTAAGGATTAGAAAGTCAAAAAAGAAAACTTTGGAAGTTAAGAAATGGCCGATACTTCGGATTATCGCTTT
Organism: Tiliacea aurago; assembly: GCA_948098905.1. Lineage (NCBI taxonomy): Eukaryota > Metazoa > Arthropoda > Insecta > Lepidoptera > Noctuidae > Tiliacea > Tiliacea aurago. The sequence goes on from OX402605.1 coordinate 2,767,006, forward strand.
GGAAGAGACCCAGGCGATTCAAAATTGCCACCTACCTCACTACAATCCACACTACACCACACCACACGATACCATATACACACTACACCACAACATATATACCCTTATCGTTTATTTAATAATAAGTGTACCCCAAATGTCACAGTACACTATTTTTTTAACTCATAGTTAGTCTATATATACTGCAATGTTATGGAAGCGTGGAGTCTTCTAAAGGCTTCTACATACCGGCGCGACACGCGACGCGACACGAAGGTCCCGCGTATCGCGCGACGAGCGGTGCCTTTGTGTCGCGTCGCGTGTCGCGCCGGTTTGTAGAAGCCTTAATACAGGCACATGTTTGGCTTAAAAGTTGGCTCCCAACACGTTTAAATGTATTATTATGCTAATTATGACAATAAACTATTTTGTATTTGTATTTTGTATTTAAAATTAATATAGCTGACGTGTTTCAAATGGCTGCCCAACGTTAATGGGACTGTGCAGAACACATCTCCGGTCCACACCATCTGTGGGCACAAATAGCACAGAACTGGTACCCTGAGACAGTAAAGCTGGCTTCCCACGGTGCGTGATATTGCGGACGGAAGCAGACCAGCCCGCACCAACGCACCATGGGAAGAGTATCGTCCATGGTAGCGCGGACACGTCCGTCGCGGTGCGTCCGATCCGCGGCGTGTCGGTAACTTCAAAGGTGCGGTACGAGCTCTCTTAAAGGCTTCTACATACTGGCGCGACTTATCGCGCGACGCGACACCGGTATGCAGTAGAACAATATCTATGTTAAAAAAATTCATTGTTTAAAAAATTAATTGAAATTGATCTACCGGTGTCGCGTCGCGCGACAAGTCGTGCCAATATGAAGAAGCCTTTACGAGTTCTCTTTTAGTTTGAATTTTGGAATGAAAATAGATCCAATCTCAAGACCCACACCGACCGACACGCACTGTTGGAAAAGCCTTGTTGTGCGGTGCGTGGCTGTCCGTGGTCGTTAGCCGTGCGTGATAATCCGCAATATCACGGACCGTGGGAAGCCGCCTTAAGAAGGGGTCACGGCAGGCTACGTAGGAGATTCCTCCGAGGCACGAGTGTCATCTGCTATGCGGATGACACTCCTCACCGCCCAGGGGGGGAGCTTCAGGGAGGCGGCCAACTTGGCCTCGGCGGGCGGATCTTTGGTCGCAGGGAGGATCCGTCGCCTAGGTTTAGCTGTGGCGCTGCACAAGACCGAGGCCGTGTTCTTCCACGGGCCTCGGCAGCGCCCCCCACCTGACGCCCACATCTTTGTGGAGGGCGTCAGAATTGAGGTGAAGGCCCAGTGGCGTGAGCCCACCGCACGGTGGGCTTCGCAGCAGCATGTGCTCTGGCGAGCACCCCTCCTTGGGAACTCGAGGCGTGGGTGCTCGCCAGAGTGTATGAATGGACGGCGGGGCGGAGGGCGAGCGGAGAACGCCCTGCCCCGGAAAAGCGGGCCGCCGTCCGGCGGGAGGCGAGGGACGCCATCGTCGTCCATTGGACGGGCGACCTCGCCACAGCAGCCTTCGGCCGCCGAACCCTCGACGCGATCGGGCCGGTCCTGCGAGACTGGCTCGAGCGGTCGCATGGGTTCCTCTCGTTCCGTCTGGTGCAGGTGCTGTCCGGACACGGTTGTTTCGGAGCGTACCTGCACCGAATCGGACGGGACCTCTCACTCCCCGGCTTGGTTAACGCCATGCTGAGGGATGAGGGGTCCTGGGCGGCAGTCGCCTCCTTCTGCGAACACATCATGTCGCAGAAGGAGGAGGCGGAGCGCGTGCGGGAGGACGACCCTGCTGCTGCGCTGCTCCGAAGGCGGAGGAGGGGTCGAAGAAGACGTCACTTTGAACGTCATCTCCGACTCCTCCCAGGTGGAGGCCAGCAGGCAACGGGTGCGGGGGCACCCTTGCCTGTATTGCACAGGCCTCCACCACTGTCGGACGGGAATGGCCAGGTGTTCCCGGCCATTCCCGTAGCCCCCCAGTAACGGGGGGGCATGCGGGGCCCGCCAGCTAGGCGGGCATGCGCCGGGAGGGTCGTGGAAGAAAAGGTTCAACCGTTATCCCATGGCCCTCCCAACACGGCGATGCGGGAACACCGCTGAGTTTTAGTGGGTATACTGTCGTCATTACCGACAGGTAGTCCCACATACCCCGTCTCGTTCCCCACGAGCGTAATTGCATTTCTCAGCGAGAAAAAAAAAAAAAAGGCTACGTAGGAGATGGCGGAATGAACTGAATAGGTTCCGTCTAAACCGGGGCCCTTCTCTCTAAGTCCATCAACGAAGAGACGGGCCCGTCCGAAAGTAGTTAGAAACTTTGGAGCGAATCCTACAACCGATTAATTTACTTTTTTGGACAGGTAAAAACGAGGTATTCCACTGTTCCACTCTGAGCACTGATTTCAACAGCACTTGTCCGAACCGCACCTTAGCACTTCCACTAACCGCAGTGAAACAAAATTTTGATAAGTGCGCACATCGGGACTGGGAGTAGAGAAAGCTGTCAAATAGTGTTGTCATTCAGTCAGTGTGGCAGGTATGAATTGTCTTTAAGAATTCATAATGAAACCATTTCAGATAAGTTAAAAGTTGCTGAGACACTAGAAAATTTCTTTACCAACATCCCAATAGACCTAACGAAATCTCTTTCCTCATCATCTATACTAGCTGAATCACTTCTCAAAGAAAACTTCTCTAAGGACATTCCAAGTTTTGAATTCAAGCCTATTTCTATTGTTACAATTAAAAAAGCATTCAAAAGTCTTAACATAAAGAACACTGAAGACTTATGGGGGATTTCCGTTAAGGTTCTTGGAGATATTATTGACACAATAGCCCCTGTTCTAACAGACATATTTAATCAATGTTTAGACAGCGGTACATTTCCTAATTTAATGAAACATAGCAAAGTAGTACCAATTTTCAAATCGGGAAGTAAGAGTGATCCCTCTAATTATAGACCTATATCTGTGCTACCAGCATTGAGTAAAATATATGAAAAAATCATGCTAGACCAGATGTTGTCGCATTTTAATTCAAATGGAATTTTACATAGTAATCAGTTTGGTTTCACGAAAGGTAGGTCGACGACTGACGCAGGAGTAAAACTCATCAGTCACATTTTGGAATCCTGGGAGAAATCCCAGGATGCCATTGGCATTTTCTGTGACCTCTCAAAGGCGTTTGACTGCGTTGACCACAATACACTGATCTGTAAATTACACCACTACGGAATTCGTGGACCAGCTGCTGATCTTGTTCTTTCTTATCTATCAAACAGGCAGCAAAAAGTAAAAGTTAATGGGGTGACGTCATCGGGATCTCTAGTAAGGATGGGCGTGCCTCAAGGTTCAATTCTTGGCCCTTTCTTATTTCTAGTTTATATAAATGATCTTCCTTACATGATGGCTAACTTATCGGATATAATTCTATTCGCTGATGACACTTCTCTTATTTTTAAAATAGATAGAAAAGATACGGATGTCTTACACGTCAACGATAGTCTGGCTGTTCTTTCGAAATGGTTCGCAGCTAATAATCTCTTACTTAATGCGAACAAAACAAAATGTCTTAAATTCTCATTACCAAATGTACCCCAAGTAGGTCTTAATTTAAAACTTGATGGTAAGAAGCTAGATGCTATTACGGAAACTGTATTTCTAGGAATTACTGTAGATTCGAAATTGCAGTGGGGTGCCCACATTAGAGCTCTTTCAGGTAGATTAAGTTCAGCTGCATATGCAGTAAGAAAAATAAGGCAGTTGACAGATATAGCCACAGCTAGGTTAGCGTACTTTGCTTACTTCCACAGTATTATGTCTTATGGCGTTCTGCTGTGGGGATCGGCAGCCGACGTAGATTCAATTTTCATTTTACAAAAGAGGGCAATCCGCGCGATCTATGGAATGGGTCCTCGTGAGTCCCTTAGAAACAAATTCAAAGAAATTGATGTACTAACTCTGCCCTCTCTTTATATCTTAGAAAGTATTTTATATGTTCGCAAAAACTTAGGACTATTCAAAATAAGAAGTGATTTCCATAATATAAATACACGTAGTAAACATGAAATTGTGTTACCCAAATTTAGATTAACTAAAACAAGCAAGTCATTTCTTGTAAACAGTATCCGCTTTTATAACAAGTTGCCACAATCGGTTACAGAACTTAGTGATGGAAAATTCAAAACGCACATTAAACGTGCCCTTATCAAAAAAGCATATTATAAGATTAAGGACTACGTTGAAGACAAGGAAGTTTGGCATTAATTCCTTCTGTACATGTGGCTTCCCTGGTACCTCATTAACGGCAAACTTTGTAAATGTCTATTAACAGCTCCCAAATTACGAAGTTATTTTTTAATTTAATTTTATCTTTTTTTTACAAACTTCACTGACATAATGTTTTTCTTACTTGCATTATTATACCTACAATTTAAATTTCAACAAGATTCTAACTTTTATTTTATTAATACAATTTTATTTTTTTAAAAGAGTGACCGTGGAGTTTCTTGCCGGCTCTTATAGGAAACGACCAATTGGAACCGTGCACCTAGCTTCTGACGTTTCATAAGTGCCCATGTAGGCTTATGTGAAATAAAAATATTTTTGATTTTTTTTATTTGATTTGATTTGATTCATTCTTAGGTCGGGCCCCAAACTAAATCATATGTCCGTGGGTGATACACAGTAGGAATCGCCCGTAACTTCGCTGAAACTATGGATTTTGTGATAAGGGAGTAGACCTCGGTGCCCGACAGCGGCCGGCGAGCGCTACTTCCAAGAATTCCAAGTTGCTCGCAGCTAGGCAAGCTATTTAGTATTAGCGCAAGGTGCGTTACGTCGCAAGCAAGTTACCAGTTCACAATATGTTGGTTTCCCATGGATAGGGCGGCATCAACAACGCCACATGCGAACTACGCGTCACACTGACTTCACGCAAAATCCTGCATCGCGCAAGCAGAGTTTACCGCGCGACTAGCTTTTAAACAACGTCTCGACATCAACCGTCGGGCAGTTGCCCACCAGACACAACACCCGTCTGGTCGGAGGATCCTCCCTTTTCTATGGAGCATCGTCATATTATTATAATACATTGATACTCAATTTACAAAAAATCTTCGTTCCACCAACAATCGTCTTCTACGATGTCCTTCTCACCGCTCTGGTTTCATACACTCTTCATTCTTTGTCCAGGTGGTTTTTCTTTGGAATGCGCTCCCTCTGAGCATCAGGATGGCAACTAGTAGGTTAACATTTAAGGTAAAGGCACGGGAATATATTCATAAGAAGTTGGCAGAATCTTCCCAGCGCTGATCGTTTTCTCCTCCACCAATCGCTATTTCTCCTGACACTTTTTATTTTGTTTAAAAGTATGTATGTATCTATGTATATATTGTTGTTTTTCGAGTTATCTATCCCCATATTGCACCTACCATGTTTTGTCTCTGCATCACCCTAAGGTTGACTGGTAGAAAATGCCTCAGGCATTAAGTCCGCCTTTGTACAGTAGTTTTTTTTACTTGTGCATAAAGTTTTAATAAATAAATTAATAAAGAAATGTTTTGTGAAGTCGTTAAAACCTGATGCAGGGGCGGATCGCTAGTAACAGTAATAAAACGGACTCCTAAAAAAAAACTAGTGAGTCATTGAAACAAAATGGCCGGTCACTGTCAAGGTCAGAACCCCGGCCTATAGCGGTATTAAGAACTGTGTTAATTTGAGTTTTTATTGAGGTAGGTGTGGTAACTAGCAATATTCCCTCGTGGGACTCACGACTGTTAGTTCTAGCGGTTTATCTGACCAATGTAAGATTTGTACCTTTGAGACAGCTTGTACACGTCCGTTTTTGTCTTCACAGGTTGCTTGCTTTGTTGTCTTCACAGGTTGTCATTTGCCAGTACCTGTTTAACAACAGATTAAAAATTTATAGACAATGTAAATCGTCTTTGGTCTCTGGCCCAGGGCCCCAAGTCTGCTATTTTTATAAATTCAGTCATTCCAACACGATCCCATTGTCATTTTGCTAAAAGTTCGTAATCTGCTAAATTCATAATGGTCGAACAATGTTCTCGTAATAGAATTGTGTTACATAAAATGGCATTGTCGTATTGCCATTATTATAAAACCCATTAATAGAAATGTCATTCATTTGTCATTATGTACGAGATTACCAATAAATGCAATTTCTTTCAATGTAGTGTCAGTGGCCGACCATTTGAAAGTCATAATGACGCCATTATATTAGATTACCAAACTTGTCAAAATCAACATTATGAAATCAATGATCGACCATTCTGACACTATTGTAATAGCAGACTTTTTTTTTTTTTTTTTCTTTTTCCTTCTGGCTTCGCACGGTTTGTGCATTTAGCCAATGTCAAGTTTTAGTTCTTGTATAATATTGATGAAATGAATTATAAATGCATGATGATGATATCCCCGCCCACTCCCCTTGAGTTTCAGTAAAGATGTGGCACTTTACTGAGTCCTCACGCGGACTTCTTGAGAGAACTTGAAGCGAATTTGCACTGTTTTGTTTCATTTGCCTACACTAATGCACGTTCACAAACACTTAATGGTTAATAATCCACCATTATTACACATTAATATTCGGCTAAACACAAATTTTGGAAAATTAAACAAACTGCTGAACATGACGCTTCACTTTCCCGCCAAGAAGTCCAAAATAGCAGACTTGAGGCCCAGTAATGCCCAGTATCAAGCAATGGACAACATTGTTAAGTTTTTAGTGTATTGAATACGAGGCTTTTGACTGCTTTGTAGGTGTGTAATATAATAATGTTATTTTGTTGTAATGTGCGTTTTCTTTGTGCAGAATAAACAATTTTTCATTCTTTTCTTCGTTCTTTTTTTTTTGCCCCGGTTAATGGACCGTTGTTTTCTCCGGACTTGCGGTGGTGTTAAGGTTACAATGGAAGTGTGTCATGTGATGTGCATGCACCGGACCGGTGTCTAACTCTTATAAAGGCTTCTACATACCAGCGCGACTAGTCGCGCGACGCGACACGGCACAAAGGCCCCGCGTGTCGCGGGACGAGCGGTGCCTTTGTGTCGCGTCGCGTCGCGCGACTAGTCGCCCCGGTATGTAGAAGCATTAAAGGCTTCTACAGACCAGCGCAACACAAAGGCACCGCTCGTCGCGCGACACGCGGGGCCTTTGTGTTGCGCCAGTATGTAGAAGCCTTTAATATGAAAAACACGGTCCGTGGTCCGGTGAACCGCCGTCTACAAGCGGCCTTAGTCAGCAGTTTTTAGGGTTCCGTACCAAAATAGTAAAAAGGAACCCTTATGGTGAGACTAAGTCTGTCTGTCTGTCTGTCACACCTGGATATCTCAAACTACTAATGCTATCAACTTGAAATTTAGAATAGTTTTAGATTACGTTTGCCTAACTATTTTGCAAACAAGAAAGAAATTTAAAAAATATATCTTTTTTGCAAAAGGGACTGAAAGTGGGGGGGGGTCTTAATAATTTAAGGTGGGGCTACTAGGGCATGTGGGGTATCATATGAAAGAACGCTGTTTGCACATTCTCAAACATTTATTTATTAGGCAGCATAGTTTCCGACTTTTGATGATAAATGTAAAAAAAAATACCGTCCCCCCCCCCTTATCTCCGAAGTTTTCATAGATAAAAATCTGAAATTATTCTATGTGATAGAAGTTTATGTAAAGATTACAGGAAAAATAAAACGATGTCTCTAAATAGCACAGTTTTTCAGAAATCATCAACATCATATATACGTACGGAACCCTCGGCGCGCGAGTCCGACTCGCTCTTGACCGGTTTTTCGTAGAGGTTTTCTTACTTCTTGGGTTTAGCTTGGCATAAAGGCTTCTACATACCAGCGCGACTTGTCGCGCGACGCGACACGGCACAAAGGCCCCGCGTGTCGCGGGACGAGCGGTGCCTTTTTGTCGCGTCGCGTCGCGCGACAACTCGCCCCAGTATGTAGAAGCCTTAAAGGTCTTGAAAGGAAACAATGTTTTTCTATCCTGGCGACATGATATAATTTAGCTGCTGACCGCAGCTTCGTCAGCGTGTCTTTTTAAAAAATAAAAGAAGCCGTAAACCCAGAGTCAATGAACGGCAGATATTAAAATACATAAAAAAACTCGATCACATTATATGCATTTAACAACTACTCAACGCTTACAAAAAATAAAACGCTGTATTATCGACTAAACAGTTAAAAAAAACAACTATAAAAAATTGCCACGCAAAAATAAACCTTAACTTTGAGCAATAAGATCTAAAAAGAACCATATTATTCGTCTGTCAACAAGAACCGATCCAATTTGTATCCGAAAGTAATGTAAAATCGACTTTAATAAAACGCTAACTTTTAACATTACATTCAATTTTCAACCTTGTTCCCTTGAAATAAGATCGTAAACACAGTTATGTAATACAAAAGTGTTGCCATCTGAGAAATATGCGTTTCCCATGCATTAAAGGCGACAATGCGCGGAAGTTGACACGCGTCGCGCGTTACGATGTGTTTTGTGTTATTATCACGATTACAAGGGGTAAGCAGAAATCAAGGCATCGAGTGAAGTTGACAAATAAGATATCGATTTAGTCCAAGCAAAAATTGAATGGCCCGTAATGTAATCGGAACTGCAAAATATTGATAGTTATTACGAATGCTTCATGATTTTATACTGAATATCACGTCTAAACGAGTAGTGTTAATGATTTGACAAAAATATATGATAAATTAGAGCATTTGCTCAATTATTTAATATGTGAATATTTTAGATTATGTTTATATTACTTATTGAAATTAATTTGTAAAGTTACGTCTAACGCGGATAAAAAACTGAGAATGGCGCTAAATCTACCAAGCGTATTTTTCTGAAACCATCACCAATTTAAAGATAATTTAATTATTGATCTTTTACTATACGCGTTTTATTAAAATACCTTTTGTTTTGTGTATAATAAATTAATAATGCGTCAAATTAGGGACAGCGCTCCTTGATGGGCGAGTCCTATTACTGGCTGAACGTACGACGCGTTGCGTGAGCTCAGTACAGAACACGCAAGCTAAGCACTCAAGGTCACTGGCATATATCTGTGTCTTAATACGTGTTCTTGTTTCAAGTTCAATCTAACTTTAAGTTTAGAATCTAGACCACAATGTAACAATGACCTAGATTGGTAGCAGACTGGCTCACAGATTTACCTGAATTTAATTAGGGTTTCAAATGAGATTTGCATATCCGTCAGAAATAGTGGCAGGCAAGAAGGTTCTTCCCTCGTGTCCAGAATAGCTTATACCATCTTTTAAAGGTAGTCAGCGAGGTTGATGGAAGGTTGAAGCTTTGGATAGAATAGCAAATTAAGTCTTACAGCGTACATAGCATATACAGCTTAAAAAGCATTAACATAAATCAAAGTATATACAAACATAACACATAAACTAATAACAATAATTAAATACTATTGTTTTCACAAAAGTGTAGGCACATAACCATTCAATTGGCAAATTTATTGGCGAACAGATCGCAGTCCGGATTGACTTTCACGACCTTATTTAGTGCGGTCAACACGCGCGGTACGGGAGACGCAGCACGGCTGCTCTCCGACACGAAGGCACGCTTAGCAGTCGATGTTTTCTGCCACGAAGATAATTATTCGGTATATAGAGTCGAATCAGCTCTTTATGGATGTCAGGCGCATCCGTCATACCATTACACACTTTGAGCATAACGGCTACCTGGCCACATGCCCTTCTTGTCTCCAGCATATGACATCCCAGACATCATAGGAACTTGGTAGGTCTATCCTACCACGTTTCTATGTAGGGATAGTAACCGAGAGTAAATAAACCTAATTATGACGATGAACAGCAAACCCAGAGAGGAGAAATTGCAAATTGCTACACAGATACCTGACTGTATTTTCAAAGGCTAGTCAGGAACGATACATAACTTACACCAAAGCTGGAGTTTATTTATTCGGTAGTGCTGCTGATCGAAGATCTAGACATATTGCTTTGCATCTGAACACTCAGTTAAGGATGTTCTTCAATTTTGTTAATGTGAGTACCATGGAGAAAAAAGCGTGGCAGTTGAGAGTATGTCATGCTCACTTAAATAGCTCGCTGATGGTGGCGCGTGTGTTGGATCATTTGGTTCCCTACAAAATGGTTGAGTTGAATGGTGCTGATCCACGCGTCATGTTCGTGAACGGGCGCCGTCAGTTGAGACTGGTCTTCTCTTAACTGCCAGGGCTTATTATAATCTTTTAATCTTATATTTTGTATTGTATAATAAATAAGCAATTTAATTGTTTACATTGTTCTCACATATAGAAGCAACAAGAATAATGTACCCAGGATTTTGTAATATCTTGATTTAAAAGAGTGTCCTTGGAGTTCCTTGCCTGTTCTTCTCCATAGAGATCTACGTTTTGGAATGGGCAAATAGCTTCAACTTTCTGACTAACTGACCGACTCTTTGACAATTCAAAAGTGCCTGTAATAGGTTTAATTGAAATAAATGTTTTGAGTTTGAGTCTTCATCGAAATGGATAACTTTGGCGGATAGTTACTGAGATCTAAAAAACTCCGAAAGTGAAACCGTCCGCCAATAATGACAGTGTGTATAAGTTTATGAGAACCACGTTATTCACACGAATCACAGGCAATGCACGGTATAATACGCGGAAGCTTACGCACGTCACGCTCCACGCGCGTACGTGTTGGTAATACATGTCACGCTTTGAACTACGAGTGAGGGCATGGTAGCAAGATCATGGGCAAAGTTGTTGAAGTATTTGTGGTAGAGGTATAAATGTAAATACCCCGTTAAGTGAGCGAAATTCTCTCTTTACATATTTTTAGGGTTCCGTACCAAAATGGTAAAAAGGAACCCTTTGAGACTAAGTCTGTCTGTCTGTCACACCTGGATATCTCAAGAACTACAATGACTGAAAGGCGTCTTAAAAATTTGAAGTGGAACTACTAGGGCATGTGGGGTATCATTATGAAAGAACGCCGTTTGCACATTCTCAAACATTTTTTTTTTTCAGGCAGCGTAGTTTCCGACTTTCGATGAAAAATATAAAAAAATACCGTCCCCCCCCCCCCCTTATCTCCGAAGTTTGCATTGATAAAACCCGTACGGCTGTTATCATTTAGCCACGAGCCCCTTCTTCTCAATAAGACAATGTATGTTAAAAACAATCATCGCCGCCCCTTTGAAATAAAAACCAACAAATCAAAAATGGCAAGTATATTATTCAGAGGAAACCGGTTAAACTTTCACCTGGCCTAAGAATTGAGTTGCGAGTTCATGACCTCGACTTTTGCAAAAAAAAAAAAACATCATTCTGTGTTAACTATCAAAAGGTCAACGACTTATAAAAAATGGCCGAAAAGCGCCAACTTATTGGCTACTACTATCAATCACTTGAAACCAAATGAAAGTAAAATATACTTTGTAAACGTTTATCTACCCGTCAAAAGATGCGCAGAACAGATAAAACATTAATAATAAAACACACGTAGGGTAATTTAGCACTTATATCTGGCAACACCGTTGCCCTATGGATGCGTTCAGAATAAATTAAAGTAATTGATCGCGGTCGTGACATTTAATGGCGTTTTATTTTATTATGATATAAGATTATGTTGATGCATAATAATTTTATGCTTAATAGAAAATTAGTTGTATGATATATGGCTTTGTATACCTAAATGTTTCGTAAAAGGCACTTCATAATTATTATGTCAGGAATAGAATGATACCGCGAAAGCCTTTCTGAAAGTTACTGACTTTGAACAAGGCATGTTTCTAATGACGGTTTATTGAAAATATATTTACGGCCGAACCCAATAACCTATCTATCACTAGTTTCGGCATACTGATGAGAGACTATCGATGGTTTTAACGTCCCAATAATCTATGAGAAATTATGGAATCTTACCGGCCCACGCTATCTACTGATGGGACGGTGTATCGCCTACAACGGATAGATATTTGTAGAAAATGCCAAAGTATGTGTCCCAATAAACGATTTGTTTGACAGGACAGTACTAAAGATGACAGATTGGCCTATTCCCCGAATAGATGCAATAATGATCATAGATGTTTTTTTTATTTAAAGTAGAAAAAAAAATAGAAATTTAAATATCTCGAAAACCTCTGTTCCTAGGCAAAAACTAACAGAAATTTAATTCCCTCCTTTGTAACACCCCCCGTGAAAGCACCAGGCCAACATGAAGTTAAAAAAAAAACAACATTAATGCGCTAAGGTAGCCCGCGAAATTCAAATTTTATTACGTTTTTTGCAATTTGCAGGTGTAACAGGTTGTATTTTGATTCGCGGCCATAACAAATATGTTTCTACAGAATTATATTATATCTTAATCCAGTAACTTATTTAGAAGTAAGAAACAAAGAAGTTTTATAATTAAGACTAATTACACGTGTTGTTTTTTAAAGTGATGTTGGTTGTAACGGAACGCACGGGAGGGTGAAATAGAGAAACTTACTTATTGTTTTCGTTAGAGAGCCTTTATCAATGATTGTGAGACGCCATCCAAGGATAGATAGAATTATACTGTCTATCATCAATAGCGATCTGTCTTTCACTGAAAATATGTTACTGGGTTCGGCCGTTATGGGCTACTGTTATACAGTCGATATTTAGAAAATTATAAGACGATATTGCTTTGGCGTCGAGGCATGGTCCACCACACTTCTCTTCCTAGCCACAGATAATATAATACTACGAAGCAGAGATGGTATGTTACGGTTTGGAAAGTATATTTCGCTGCCGCGTCGGTCTGTCTGTCTGAACGTGATAAACTCAAAAACTAAGGAACGGATTTTCAAACGGTTTTAACCAATGGACGGAGTGATTCATGATTAAGGTTTAGGTGTATAATTAATTCAGGTTTTGTGTAAATTGGCTGAAATATGACGATTTTATTGTTGAAGATGTCGGAAAAAATCATGCCCACTGGGAGCTTTACTGGCGTGAGCCGCATAAACCGTACGAGATGCATAAAATGTATGTTCTACAGGATTGTGCATCCTCAAAAGTTTAACAAAAAAAATCGGCGATGGCATAATTATGTCTATCTTCTAAAGACGACCCACAGTAACCATTTTTATCTTTCAGAATTTGATAAAGAAAGAAAGAAAAATGCTTTTATTTGCATTACAGCAAAAAATACACCATAAAACTATAAAAACTGCCAAAAGGGCCTCAGCTCAGCATAATGTCAGATGACAACACAGGTGTACCACCTGACGCTGATTTAAAATTTGATAAAAATTTAATTGTTATTTCCGAAGCTATTTTAACCGGTATTATATGAATCCTTATCCAATAATATATGTTATATAAATTAGGCATTTAATTTAGATTTAAATATTATATATTACATCATAATCATTTAAATGAATCGCAGAAAAGTTATCACAAATTAAAAATTACTCGTAACAAAATAGTTATGGTTGACGGTGGCGTGGGAGTCCATTTTCTCTGCTATTACTATGTCAGAAAAAACGCCTGAACGGATTTGGGAGATTTAGCACACAGAGTTAATATACTGGATTAACACATAATAAAATATGATAAATTTATCGCGGTATTACATTTCTGTTGGATAATTTCCAACCCACACGCGGGCGAAGCCGCGGGCAAAAAAAGCTAGTGTTCGTTGTCTCATAATAATATTATTAGACAGATTAACCTGGTCCCAAACACTTGGAGTTGCAGATGCCTATTGAGAAGGGTAGCAATTACTAGGTGGGTTGGTGAACTGTATGCCAACCTATAAAAAAACAAGGGTATACCTTTTAAATGACGCCTGACAGTCGGGCTGGCCCACAAATTCAAGGTCGCCCAGCGCGCTATTGAGCGGGCTATGCTTGGAGTCTCTTTGAAGGATAAAATCAGGAATGAAATTATCCGGAAAAGAACCGGAGTTACCGACATAGCTTGCAGAGTAAGCAAACTGAAGTGGCAGTGGGCTGGCCATGTTTGTCGAAGGACTGATGGCCGATGGAGCAGACGAGTCCTGGAGTGGAGACCGCGTATCGGCAAGCGTAGTGTGGGACGCCCCCAGCTAGATGGACCGACAACCTTTAGATGGCTGGGTTAGACTGGATGCGAAAGGCGGAAGACAGGGTGTTGTGCGCAGCCTGGGTGAGGCCTATGTCCAGCAGTGGACTGCGATAGGCTTAGTTGATTGAATCATACAGAGAGATACAAACAGAACAGTACCGACCCAACTTATGAGTCATACTCAATACCCCCCCACACACACAGCCAAATAAACCATCTCTATTGTCCATTACTTAACAGACATTCTAAACTGGATTACCGAGCAGATTAACTCGATAGTAACTAACAAAGCTTACAAAAAACCAGTGACTTACGTTACAATTGTGTAACTGTTACATCGTTACTGAAGCTGTTTGCTTTACATAAGTGTTTGTAGCTTAGCTTGTGAACATCATTTGTTTTGATAGATACGATGTGGTAATTTTTTGTAGCCAATTTGCAAATTACTCGTCAGTCACTTGTAGCTCACCGTCTGTTTCTGGAAAGGGTTGACTTATGTGCAGAATTCCCATGATTTGATGATTTGACGTAGTTTCATAAGTGCCCAATTCAAAAAGCGCCCACGTTGGTTTATGAAGTGATTTTTCTTTTGTTGGAAAAACCAAGAACTCATGCATGCAAAGGTGCGATGCGTAGGACTTATTTCTGTGCCGCGAGGTATACTTGCATTAGGACAGAACTCAAGGTAGGTCTAGGTTTTAATGTTAGAAAGTTACATTCCAAGATTTTACTAATGCAGAATCCCATTATAAATATTATATGACATGATTTGTGTGACGCGTCAGCCACAACGTTGCTAAAATTAAAGTAATTTTTTCTTTATTTCTTATTTACTAGTCCATAAGGAATGTGACGGTAAACTAACCTCTCCATCAAACCAGTGATTTACTCGTCATTGTGCAACAGTACTTGCACCGCAAAGTTTTCTCTTTGCATAATTATTAACGACGTAATAACTGTGAAGTGTGAACTCTATTTGTCACATCAAGTACAGGTTTTGACAGCTGTTATACAGGGTTGCCAATTTATGAAATATGTAGTGGACTAAGAATGGGGAGATTTTTTTTAAGCAATTGGCATGGAGATTTTAGATTTTTTTGCTTATTAGTGATCCTAGACTTTAGGTTATTTGATTTGAATTGCCTTTTCGAGTAAACTATTCAGATTAATTTCAGACTCCGTAAAGAGGGTTTCTAGATCATTTAAACTTAACAAACACAAGTGATGCCATGTTTTATTGTGTTTCTTTAGCACAACGTTAAGAAGACGTTATTTACAATACAGGGTTCAAATAAATTAGCTAACGAAACTCCGCCGACGTCATGAGTGTAGATATAAAGAAAAAAAAAGGAAGAATATTTGTTTATTCTGCACAAACAAAACGCACATTGCAAAAAAAAAAAAAAAATTGCACACACACAAAGTAGTATAATATATCTGAATATGTTAAACGAAAAAAAAACTGATTTTTGAAATGCATACTTCAAGTTTTATTTTTTGTTTTTTTTTTAACTGATTTTCCAAATGCAATTAATAATGCAATCAATATTTTCCAATTATGTTTTTTTTTCTTTTTTCTGGTTATTTTTTCTGGTAGTTACTACAATACCTGCGGTCGTTGACCCAAAAAAATACATCATATCTTTTATATTTTTTAGTTTTTTTCATTTTTAGAAATCGATACTTACCCATCAATCTGTGGAGTTTATCTAGCTAACTTCTTTTGACCGTGTAGTTACTACACCCAGGAAGTATAGAGAACGGTTATTTACTAGCGGGAATTACACAATATTAGTTACAACTTACAACCTTGGCCAGAAACCAACTAGCATTGAACTGTTTTAATTTCTGCTGAAACAGCGACATTAACTTAACTTAGGCAATACTACGTGCTGACTTACTTAGTATATTATCAGTGTACCTAAATTAATTATTTTAAGGCAATGATGAAATATTTCTGCGAACGAAAGTATGAACAAAGCATGCTCATACTTTCCGTTTCATTTTAATGTTATGGTAAAAAAAACCGGTCAAGAGCGAGTCGGACTCGCGCACCGAGGGTTCCGTACGTATATATGATTTCTGAAAAACTGTGCTATTTAGAGACATCGTTTTATTTTTCCTGTAATCTTTTGCATACACTTCTATCACATAGAATAACTTCAGATTTTTATCTATGAAAACTTCGGAGATATAAGGGACTTTCTATGAAAATGTAAAAAAGATATCGTTCTCCCGTATTTTTTTTACATTTTAATAAAAGTCGGAAACTACCCTGCCAAAAAAAAAAATCAATGTTCAAACAGCGTTCTTTCATATGATACCCCAGATGCCCTGGTAGTCCCACTTAAATTTTTTAAGACGTTTCAGTCCCTTTTGCAAAAAAGATATATTTTTTTAAATTTCTTTCTTGATTGCAAAATAGTTGGGCAAACGTCATCTAAAATTATTCAAAATTTCAAGTTGATAGCATTAGTAGTTCTTGAGATATCCAGGTGTAACAGACAGATAGACAGACTTAAGTCTCACCATAAGGGTTTCTTTTTACCATTTTGGTACGGAACCCTGAAAACCCTTTGAGGTTTTTTAGTACCTAAATCAATATCTAAACTTGAAGTATTTCAAGTAACAACACTACCAGATTATGCATTATGCTTTAATGCGTAAAAACATGCGGGGCAGTCTTTGGGGACTGTCGATAGCAGTGACAACAGTATATATATTATAGTTAATGGAAAGCGTTCGGTAACGATGACGCGAGTTCCATGATTTTTGTGCATCCAAAAAGTGCTCAATGCGCCCAAAGAACATTTCCCTACAAAAATCGCGACTAAAAACGGTTCTAATTACAGCCAGCCCTACCCAACAATAGTGTTGTGAGGCATCGCTTTGCAAAACCGGTATTTTTTTATCACAGAAACCGGTATTATATGTTAGATTTCTCTCAGCTGTTTAATATTCAGTAAAATACATAGCAGATATGTGCCAATGGCAACAGTCTGCCATTTCTAAAACGGTAATAGAAATACTGTGTTAGTTTTAATGTTTGTTGGTAGATTCGATTAATATTTAAAAGCTGTACAGCGTACACAGTTGCATGTTTAAATTAATCATCAGTATCGGAAAGCCGAAAGCCGGAAGCCGGTTCTGGGAGTGGCGACCGCGTGCCGGAAGACATAGCGTTGGAAGCCCTTTTTGGGGTTCCGTACCCAAAGGGTAAAACGGGAACCCTATTACTAAGGCTCCGCCGTCTGTCTGTCTGTCCGTCTGTCACCAGGCTGTATCTCATGAACCGTGATAGTTAGACAGTTGAAATTTTCACAGATGATGTATTTCTGTTGCCGCTATAACAACAAATACTACAAAATATTTAAGGGGGCTCCCATACAACGAACGTGATTTTTTTGCTCGATATTGATAACGGCAACAGGTAGACGCTTAAAATATTCACAGAATCTTTAGTTATATGTAAAATAAAACAAATATTTAAGGGGGGCTCCCATACAACAAACGTGATTTTTTTGCCATTTTTATAGATAATGGTACGGATCCCTTCGTGCGCGAGTCTGACTCGCATTTGGCCGGTTTTTTTTTCTCTATGGACGTCCTGCGAAGGGGTCTGCCAGACTCTTACTGACTAAAAACCACCCCGGTGTTCTTTTCCTACACTTGCACCGGGGATCATGGGATCTTGTGCGACTTCTGCGACCCCCGGCTGTTGCCGGTCCGCCTTTGCAGGCCACCTCAAATCTGGAAGGCCGAGGTCCGCGCGTTAGAAGGCCTCCTACAAGGTGGGCCGATGACCTTGTGAAGGCCGCAGGAATCCGCTGGATGTGGGAAGCACAAAACCGGTTGAAGTGGCAGTACTTGAGGGGGGAGGCCTATGTCCACGTGTCCAGCAGTGGACGTCTTTCGGCTGAAATGACGATGGTGAATGCAACGTACCAGTACGTTGCCTGTTCTCCCCAATCGTAAGTCCCTTGGGAAGCACTGCCTTTTTTTCTCCAACTTATATGTTTGTCGGAGCGTCAGGATTTACTCTGTTAGATTCGGACATCAAGTGGGCAGAAGTTGGGTTTCGTGCACTGAAAACACACTGGGTGCGATACACAGCGTTTATTTGAAATCATAAATTGACACAATCACTAAAATTAAAATCACCACTATAACCGAGCATAACCAATCGAGTACAGTTTCGCGACGTCTTAACTCCGATGCGATCAGACCAGACACTGAATCTGGAATGTCTTCCTCGCCATCGGCACAAAACATCACGACTCTGTATTAGCGCGCCAGAGGTGTGGATAGATCACGCGATGTCCCCGGTGGCGGTTGATTCGTTATTTTTCTGCACTAATGTCCGGCTCCAACATGTTTATATTAACTGCTATGAATGCGTGGTTATATTCAGGTATACCCGATCTCCTTCGAAGTACGCGACCTAGATGATGTCTGCTACTACAGCATGTCAGTGACGCGATAATGGCTCAACGCGCCTGAAGTTATTGTCACTTCAAAAATTGCTGTTCCATACATTAATTACAGATCCTGCAGAGTAAGCAAGCTGAAGTGGCAGTGGGCTGGCGATGTTTGTCGAAGGACCGATGGCCGGTGGAGCAGACGAGTCCTAGAGTGGAGACCGCGTATCGGCAAGCGTAGTGTGGGACGCCCCCCAGCTAGATGGACCGACGACATTAAAAAGGTGGCTGGGACAGACTGGATGCAGAAGGCGGAGGACAGGGTGTTGTGGCGCAGCCTGGGAGAGGCCTATGTCCAGCAGTGGACTGCTATAGGCTGATTTGATTGATTGACATTAATTACGAAGTCTGGAATCAGGTGCTAAATTTAATGGTTACAGTTTGCACGTCCCTGATTAACGTTAGCAATCGAATGCAAAAGCACGCTATTGTATAAAATCTCCGTCAAATATTTGTACAAATGTCAAGGGACACCATGCCATGGCTAACGTATCACGAGCAAATAGAGCGTTAAGTCGAAAGGGCAATAGGTATATACAATATGTTCCAGAATTAAAGCACAACCTCTTAAGGGGTCATTGTACTCATCATTATGAACAAGTTTTACTATGGGACCAAACCAGAAACCGCGGAATAAAAATCAGCTGTTCCCTACATTTTGACGAGTTATTCGAACATAAATGTATGGAACAGCTGATTTTTTTTTCGTGTTTCAGGTTTGGTCCCATAGTAAAAGTTGTTCATAATAATGAGTACAATGACCCCTTAAGAGGTTGTGCGTTAATTCTGGGACATGTTGTATAGGAGTCTCCGAAAAAGGCGGTTTTGTATAAAAAAAGAAATTATAATAGGTAGCAAAGGTCAGATAGGAAACGCCGACCTCATCTAGTTTTTAAAATATGATTGACGTGTAAGTGTTTGTACAAACCTACTTCCAGAAATAAAATCATTTATCATTATCATTTATCAAGACTGCCTCCTTGGTCTAGTGACCGCAAGCGCTAATGCTCAGCATGGGGTCATGGGTTTGATTCCCAGGTCGGGCAGTTTTATTGAATTTTTCTATCTGGAATTTCTCAGTCATCATTATCATTTCAGCCGAAAGACGTCCACCGCTGGACATAGGCCTCTCCCAAAAGGAGGGGCGGGGGGGGGGGGAGGTTTGCTTGCCATAATCGCCTTGCTTGGCAGGCGTCCGTGGACGCGTAATATTTACATACCGAGACCGCTCCGTGCCTCGGAAAGCACGTTAAGCCAGGCATGTCCTAGAACTAAAAATTCGAAGACGTGTGACATCTTCCAACCCGCACTGGGCCTGCGTGGTGGATTACAGCCCACTCCCTCTCACAGAGAGGAGGCCTGTGTCCCAGCAGTGGGAACATTATAGGCTGCATAAGTACTCATACACATAGAGATCTCGCGAAAATGTATATTATATGACCTTTTATGTACTATGTTCACAAATAAAGTTTGATTTGATTTGAAGTACGTAGATTTATTGAGCCAATCAATTATTATGGATTGACAAACTTAATAGATTAAAACGGAAAGTGGCTCACCCATGGACTTATCACATTTATTTCAGAAAATAAGGCACATAAAAGGCATTTCTGAACGTCAAAATTTACAGAAAAATAGAATTGATTCTAGTCGCCCTTTCAAGATAGTTTCGTACGGAGAAGAATGGGCAAGAACCTCCACTGACAAAAAAATATTACGAACCCGCACTGGGCCCGCATCTTAGATTTATAGCCCACTACCTCTCGAGGAAAGGAGGCATATATATGTCCCAGCATTGGGAACATTAAACTATTATTAACATATACATTACACACACACACACACATTATTATAAACATGACCGCCTTCTAAATAACTGCATTCGATTCGTTTTCAATCTTCGTAAGTATGATCATGTGTCCGCGCACCGATTGGTTTTAAGGCGACGATAACCGACTTTAACCGCCTTATTACAAAACAAGATTTATATTTTGACATGGCTTAAACCATGGAGCCAGTTTTTGTAATAAGAACGTAACTGTGATTGAAATACCGTTCTTTATACAAAACTGAAAACTTAGTTCGGTACTAAGTTGTCAGTTTTGTGTTTAGGAACTTTACCTTAGTCGGAATAAAGTTCGAAATTCAATAATAGCTCCATGTTTTAAACCTGGGTCTGAAGATAAACCTTGTTTTGTAATAAGGGGGTTAATGATTATACTGAAGATCACGTCTAAACGAGTAGTGTTAATGATTTGAAAAAAATATATGTTAAATTAGAGCATTTTCTCAATAACTTATTATGTGAGTATTTTACATTATTTATATTACATAGTGAAATTAATTTGTAAAGTTATGTCTAACGCGGATAAAAAACTGAGAATGGCGCAAAATCTACCAAGCGTATTTTTCTGAAACCTTCACCAATTTAAAGATAATTTAATTATTGATATTTTAGTATACGCGTTTTATTAAAATACTGTTTGCTTTGTGTATAATACATTAATAATGCGTCAAATTGGGGACAGCACTCCTTGATGGGCGAGTCCTATTACTGGCTGAACGTACGATGCGTTGCGTGAGCTCATTACAGAACACGCAAGCTAACCACTTAAGGTCACTGGCATATATCTCCGTCTTAAAATGGTTGCCCATTCGTCAGCGCAGAGAGTTGAGGGCTTTGTCTATGTTGTCTTCCATACTCGACAAACCCACTTCTCCTTCTTACCTAACTTCCCATGTTCAATACTTGTGCTCTACCCACAGTAAAAATCTTCGTTCCTCCAACAATCGTCTTCTACGATGTCCTTCTCACCGCTCTGGTTTCATTCACTCTTCTTTCTTTGTCCAGGAATGCGCTCCCTCTGAGCATCAAGACGGACGGTTAACATTTAAAGTGAAGGCACGGGAATATATTCGTAAGAAGTTGGCAGAATCATCAAAGCGTTGATTCGTTTTGTCCTCCACCAATTGTTATTTCTCCTGACACTTTTTATTTTGTTTATAAGTATGTATGTATTAGTATATATTTTTGATTTTCGATTTATCTATCCCCTATGTTGCACTTACCATGTTTTGTCTCTGCATCACCCTAAGGTTGACTGGTAGAAATGCCTCAGGCATTAAGTCCGCCTTTGTACAGTATTTTTTTTTACTTGTGCATAAAAATTTAATAAATAAATAAACATTATAGGCAAGCGTACACGGAACTGATTCTAAACCAATACATGTTATAAAATACTAAACTCTAAACTTGCCCCACTTTACCTATCAACCAGACATTCGATTAACAAACTCAAAAAAACAATCTAAAAAGAAACTAGAATTTCGACCTCATTTAGTTTGTAACGGTTTTAGTGCTAAAAACCACGAATAACATTAAAAATATGAGTTCTTCTAATAGCTTATTATATTAGAAAGCTGTCGGTACCGGTTGGAGGTGAGCTGAAGTGTTTGGATTCAATTTTGAGGTAGAGGGGACTGTTTTTGGCATAGCAGAATTAAGTTTGATGAAAATATCGAATATTTTTAAGCGACTTCCAAAAAGAAGGAGGTTCTCAATTCGGCGGTATGTTTTTTTTTTTTTGTATGTTTGTTACGCGATTACTCCGTCAATTATGGACCGATTTTGAAAATTCTTTTTTTGTTTGAAAGGGTGTACTCCCGAGGTGGTCCCATTGCCACCAAATCAGAATCTGATGAGGGGGATCCCATGGAAATCGAGGGAAATTTTATAGGCAAACCTATAGCGATTTGGGTATTTTTTATAGTAACTCGTGAATTTGCTGTCGGAAAGCACCATTTGGTGAAGTGGAACTGATGATGGAGACCACAGATGGCCACCGGAACAATATTATAATGAGTACTTATTTAACGGGTTGCGATTAAGCAATTTATGCTCGTCACTATGCAGATGGTGAGTGGCAGTTCTCCTGGTTCTTACAAGGAGAACTCCTCAACAATCAACGTCCCAGCACCGAGAAAAGCAATATTTTGTAAAAGGTGATGAGCAGTTAACTTTAGGCTATTGTAACTTAGATAAATTCAAAACTACCCACTAAAAAGTGTAAAATAAAAAACTTTTTACAAAAAAATCATAACCGACTACCAAAAATAACACTACAAATTGAAAAATAACTTTAATTTCGGAAGTCGGTGGCAAAAAAACTCAAATACAGATACAAAGACACCGACTTCCGAAATTAAAGTTATTTTTCAATTTGTAGTGATTTTTGGTAGTCGGTTATTATTTTTTTGTAAAAAGTTTTTTTATTTAAAACAGTGTCCATGGAGGTTCTTGACCGTTCTTCTCCATAGGAACCTACTACGCTTTCAAATTGGGAACTTGAAACTTTATCTTTCTGACTGACTGACTGACTCCTTGACAATTCGTAAGTTCCTGTACACGATATAATATAATCCGTTGGATGCGGGGAGCACAGAACCGGTCGAAGTGGCGGTGCTTGGGGGAGGCCTGTGTCCAGCAGTGGACGTCTTTCGGCTGAAATGATGATGATGTACAAATTCTTTGAGCTTCGAGTTTGCCATGGCGGATGTCTCTATGTTTTTGTTCGACCACGGATTCTGAAAGCGTATTATTATGCTTAATCAGCAACGTGTAATACAGCATAGCAGTGCCACAGAGTCGAGAGGACCGGAGCCAGCCTGGCGGCGACGCTATTAAAACATGTCCCTCCCATAGATAAATATCACCCGTCTCTCCACTATTCCAATGCTTGCTCAAGGCTGAACAGTCGGTAGGCTCTAATAATCCCTCCTATCCCAAGGGTACGTCTTCCCTACCATTATCGCGCCCCCCGGTCTACTCTCTGATATACAATGGTCTCTGTAGTCCCATGAAACATGAGGCTCCAGGGGCTAGTGTGAATCTTTGGGTTCATTCGAGCAATCGAGTCTGGTCAAACCACGCTGGGGTCGGTGCATTTCATTAATTCATCCATTCATTAATCATCTGTGAAATCACAGACATCGAAGATCGAAGACATTTGACATCTACCAACCCGTACTGTACCCGCGTGGTAGATTACAGGCCACTCCCTCTCGAAGAGAGGAGGCCTGTGTCCCAGCAATGGGAACATTTGAGTCTGATTATGATGATGATCTATGAAATCTTAACTTTCAGAAATAAAACTAAAAGATACCATGAAGACATTATTGGTCAAGAACTCATGACTCATGAAGTCATGACGTCACCCAGAGACAAAAATTTAAAGTGTCATGATGAGCCTGGGATGTCACTTTCCAACTCTTTAAACAGGACCACAGAAAATGATGTCTAATAGTTAAGCTGACAATATTATATTATTTTATATTTTATTATTGTTACTAACTCTATGGACATTTGTCTGAAAATAAAAGTATTCTATTCTATTATTATTTACTGGATCAATTTTCAACAAATCACTACCGCCAACCGTGCACTTCACCCTTCGATCAATAATTATTATTGATCGAAGACTTCACCTCACAAATCAAATCAATATATTTATTGCTTTATCGTGATATCAGAGAGAAAATTAAAGACAGGATGAATAGCAGAGAATTGAATAAAACTGATTGACGATAACATGAAAGAAATTATAAAGGAAACTATTAGATACTTAATCTTATTCATTATGTTCAATCTTCATGTGCCATTTTTGAGTGACTTTACGGCTTTTAAACGTTAGCACTCAAACCGTCTTATTACAAAAAAAGGTTTATCTTCAGACCCAGGTTTAAAACATGAAGCCCGGTAAGGAAGAACGGTATTTCAATCTCTGTTACGTTCTTATTACAAAAACTGGCTCCATGGTAGGCAGACCCGGAACAACTACTTGTAGGTCATACAAATATTTGTTTTGTGTGGGAATCGAACCCGCGACACGCAGCGCAGCAGTCAACCGCTTAACCACTGCGCCAGCCGTGAACACCACTAAAGGCTCGTACAGACTGGTGCGATATCGCGGGCGTGACGCGACACTACTAGCACAATTTTTATGTCGGTACCTGTCGCGCCCGCGATATCGCGTGAGTCTGTAAAAGCCTTAATACGCAGAATTTTGAAATTAAACAAATTGCTAGAAAGTAGAAGAATCTAATTTTAAATTAAAAAAAAATACGCACTGAGATATTATTTTCACCGTAAAAAGAAATAACCTAAACTATCGGCGCCTTGGAGCCTTCCCCCTGCCGTCCTGTCTCGATTGCTCGTGTGGCTGCGAGCAGTAGTGAGCGAGCGAGATAGAGAGTGAGGTGGCGTCGAGGTATTATGGACTCAACTATTTCCGGGCTCACATTACATCATTCCCAAAATGCGTCTTATAAACTGCTGTCTTTCTCAATGATAAACATCTTAAAAGGCCAACAAATATCCTAGAACCGTTTAAAACAGCCGTCGTCCATAATTAACCTCAATGACTACATCTTAACAATCACTTCGGTACGGAAATAAACTTAATTTTTGTCGTGACTCAGAACAAGAATATACCGTTTGTCAATACACTATTTTTGGATAGGTATGGGGGATCAAATTCTGGCTTATTTTGGTGCATCATCATTGGAAGTATACATAGCATAATATCACATCTGTATTCCGCGAAGGGATAAACAGAGAGAGGCGTGTAGCACACCAACATTTCGCCAATTTGTTAAGGCGACGGTAACCGACTTTTAATGATTTTATACTGAAGATCACGTCTAAACGAATAGTTTTAATGATTTGAAAAAATATACGTTAAATTAGAGCATTTTCTTAATAACTTAATATGTGAATATTTTAGATTATGTTTATATTACATAGTGAAATTAATTTGTAAAGTTATGTCTAATTTGGATAAAAAACTGATAATGGCACAAAATCTACCAAGCGTATTTTTCTGAAACCTTAACCAATTTAAAGATAATTTAACTATTGATATTTTATTATACGCGTTTTATTAAAATACTTTTTGTTTTGTATATAATAAAATAATAATGCGTCAAATTAGGGACAGCGCTCCTTGATGGGCGAGTCCTATTACTGGCTGAACGTACGACGCGTTGCGTGAGCTCAGTACAGAACACGCAAGCTAACCACTCAAGGTCACTGGCATATATATATGTCTTAAAGAATCAAGTCCTATGATATAGGGGGTGATGTTATCATACGTGAAACGAAAATTTTGTACCCTTTTTTACGAAAATCACGGGGACGGAGGAGTATGAAATTTGGCAGTTAAAGTTTACATGGAAGGAGTGCAGAAAGCTAATCTTATATATAAAATTCTCGTGTCACAATGTTAGTTACCATACTCCTCCGAAACGGCTTGACCGATTTTGATGAAATTTTATATGCATATTCAGTAGGTCTGAGAATCGGCTACTATCTATTTTTAAGGGTGGCTTTCCCACGGGATCGAGACTTACGCGGGTGAAACCGCGGGGCGCAGCTAGTATTTATATATATTATGCATTAGAAATAAATTAAATTATTAAAAAGAACATTACACACACTACCATCCATGCGTTTGACACACTCACACATAGCCAGGGCATCATGACTTGAAGATAGATAGGTGACAGAAGTGACAGCTTGACCATGGAATAAGTAAGTACTACTCATGGAATTATAAGATAAGATAAGATTTCTTTATTTGTTTAAACATTGTATACATACAAGAGCATGCAAGATATTACAGTCATCGTTTGAGTCCAATCATGTTTAGCCGTAAGTATCGGCGTACAAAATTTCCTTAGCATTGACAATAAAAAAATCTAAAATTTACCTAGAATAGGCACTAACAAAGTTTATAATTAGAAACTTAATAAATTAGAAATTATTTTTATGTTATAATGTCAAAATTCCATGTTCGTATAAATTTAATATTAGTGTCATATAAATTATTAGTAATTAAGGGTCCGGTCCGGACCCGTGCTTATTATTAGTGTCAGGAAAAAGATAAAATTATTCTTTTATTTTATTTTTTTTTAGGATGGGTTTGCTCTTGACCTTAGTCTAGGGCAGAGGTGACAGAGACAAAGTCGACGATGGAGTGAGCTTACCCAGAAGAAGCCTGTTCACTCTAATTTTGAAGAGATTAGGGTTGTATGCTTTCGGAAATTCACTATTCACTCAAAAAACAATTTTTGAGTGAATTTTTCGCCCAAAAATTCGGAGACACTATAATAAGCTTTTTGTGAAAGAAATATTTTTAATTGTCGCTTGAATGCTTTACCATTTAGCTCTTAGTAAGTAGGTTTTACTACTTACTTTATAAATTGTGAGCAGAGGTGGCCCAATGGTAACGGCCCTAACCCTCGAACTACTAGTCGTAGGTTGAGGGTTCGAATCCAGAGAGACGCTTTACTTTGTGTAAATTATTTCATCACCACTGCTCCCAAAACGGTGTAGGAAAACATCGTGAGGAAACCGGCATGTCCTACTCGTAGAACCAAAAATTGGAAGACATGTGACATCTACCAACCCGCACTGGGCCAGCGTGGTGGACTACGGCCCACCCCCTCTCACAGAGAGGAGGCCTGTGTCCCAGCTGTGGGAATATTATTATAGGCTGGTGAATTTCGACCAGTAGGCGACCACTACTTGCTATAAATCGGGCAGAAATCCAGGCTGCCACTGTGAAATTCCAATTAGAAAAGCCTAATTATACCTCTCCCCACTTGGGAATCGAACCCAGGATCCCATGCTTACCAGTTGCGATTGGGCCCAATAAGGCAGTCTAAACTTGAATTTCAGAAGGTGACACTTAGTATATTGTCCACTGTGTAACTTGTGCTTTACCCGGACCCGTTATTTGGGACCGAACAATTAGAAATGATTACTACTTTTCTTAGCTTGGGTATTACCTGTTAAAACAAATATAAGTGTTGTTGAATAAATAAATAAATAAAGTGTATATAACGGTTACAATTTATAGCACCCAGTTATAGTAAATTTGCTGTTAAATCTGCTGATGAAAGCTGTTATGATTTTTTTATCACTTATGATTCAACAAGAGATTAAAACCAAAAGCCATGGTTTAAATATTGCGTAAGAAATAGGTTAGAAAAAGCTATCACGCGATGTCATTAAAATTACACATAAAGTAACACTTACCCTACAAACGGGGAAAACCAGCTTAATTACATGGTAACACTCGTTTGAGTAGTGTTAGCCGTGTTAGGGATGTCACAAAGCCACAAATAATATCGATTATGAATGAAATATTTTATTCCAATAATATTTAACGTTTTATTTTTGGTTTTCCCTCTAGCCTTTTGCGAAATTGATAGTTACAATATTGAACATTCAATTTTTATGGTTTTTCGTAGTAAAATACTGCTGATATTGTTTCTGAGTCAAGCATGGAGAACCACTAAACAATTAACGTTTTAAATTATAAAAGTTTAGCTTTTGCCCGCGGCTTCGTCCGCGTGGAGGGAAAATTATCTGACAAGAACGTACCTACCGGGATAAAGTTTTCTTTAAATATTTCTGGTAATTTATTATGTACTAGCTGCTGCACGCGGTTTCACCCACTTTTCTAAAATAAAAGTAGCTTAAGTTACTCCATATAACATCAACTATCTGCCAGTGAAAGTCCCGTCAAATACGGTCCAGCCGTTTCGGAGATTAGACGGAACCAACAGTCAGACTAATAGACAGATAGACAAAAAAAAAAGTTTTTTTTTTGTTTAAAGAAAAAAATTAAATAAAGAAAATACGTTTATTTGCGGTAAACGTGACGCAAAGAAAGAACACAAATACAAAAAGAACAAGTATGGGGAAAATATGCGTCTCATCCACACAAAACGGCCACCGCTCAGCATAATACTGCGACCCTATGCGAGACAGAGCCCCAGCGCTGGTTTTCAGCGACAGCCGGCGTTGACGTGATGACGTCGATCGGTGCAGCATACAGTGAGATTATAAATAAGAAACAAAATAAATAAAAACTACCTAGATAATTAAGTTTATAATATATAATATTTACAATGGCAACATTTTGTTTCGTCAGTAACGACGTACGTGCCTTCGGCGTTTAATCTGTGCGTGCAGCTGTGAGAAAACTAATTGTTTGACATTTAGTTGCTTTTGGTTTGTTTATAGTTTCAAATGCATTTAGTAAAATGCTGTTATTTTGACATTATAAACAGACACACTTCACTTTTATTTATTTTTTGTATATATTGAGTATTTATCGCACAGCCCATAATTATGCAAAGATGCCGAACGGCATTATATGCATAGATTTGACTTTCTAACCTCAGCCAGCATTGTTTGTTAGTTGAAAAGACTTGCATTTACCGTTCGTATCTTTAACTTACCCATATGCATGTACAATATCAATAGTCACCCTTTCATAAAGGCATGGAAGTAGAAATACCCACTTCCCCTTACATTCATGCCGTAAATTCCTTTGGACATCACCCTTTCATTTGTTCACTATATAATTTTTAATCATAATACATTTACCATCCACAAAGGGTTTTAAAAAAGGGTACATAAATTGTCAACACTATTGTTAATGTCAATGGTACCTGTAGAGCAAAATCTTGAACATTGAAATAAATAAAAATTGTTTATTCTGCACAAACAAGACGCACATTATAAAATTAAAATAATAGATAAAGTACTCACTAATACAAAGTAGACAAAAACCTCGTATTCAAAGCCTTAATCGTCTTATTACAAAACAAGGTTTATCTTCAGACCCAGGTTTAAGTCATGGAGCCATTATTGAATCTCAAACTTTATTGCGTCTATAGAAAGAAGAAAGAAAAATTGTTTATTCTGCACAAACAAAACGCACATTACAATGAAATAAGTAGTAACATAAATTGCACATAAACAGTAGCCAAAAGCCTCATATTCAACAATAAAAAGTTTGACAATCTTGTCCATTGCCAGATGTCAGGGCCAGGGACCAAAGACAAATATATCTATGGTAAAGTTCCTAATACAAAACTGACAACTTAGTACCGAACTAAGTTTTCAGTTTTTTATAAAGAACGGTATTTCAATCACTGTTACGTTCTTATTACAAAAACTGGCTGTATGGTTTAAGCCATGTCAAAATATAAATCTTGTTTTGTCATGACCATAAAAGTTTAAAGGGCTAAAAGTTTGTCAAAGTTGTCCATTGCTTGATGTCAAGGCAGACCACAATTTAATGGTCTTAAACTAAAGGAAAGCCCTTTAGCCACCGAAAAATGACGGCATGCAAAATTTCAGCAGCAGTGCGATTATAGAATAGAATAGAATACTCTTTATTATGTACACCATAAAAGTTACAGATATAAATGTTTAAATTTTACATAGGGTTGTCACCCTATGTAAAATTTAAACATTTATATCTGTAACTGACAATACACTGCACACAATACACTGTACTGTGGTTATACTGGTTAGAGACCATACGATGGATAGGAAACATGGGGATCGTTACTACTTTTTAATAAAAATCTGGGCCGAGCTTGTATGGGACCGTTATCCATCTCCTTTAGCACAAACGCACGGAGCCACCTCAAAACACCCAAAAATTTTATCTGCCCAGCCTTTTCCCAACTAATTTGGGGTCGGCTTCCAGTCTAACCGAAGCTGAATACCAGTATTTTACATGGAGCGACTGCCTATCTGACCTCCACATCCCAGTAACTGGGTAATATGATATATGATACCCTTGTCTGCGTGGTGCCGGACGTAAAGAATAGCACTGCCCCATTTCTTCCCGTGGGTGTCGTAAAAGTCGACTAAGGGAGTTACTAGAGAATGGGCAGCAGCGTTCTCTATGCATTATAACACCTTACTGCGATTGCCAACCCGCCTGCCAAGCGTGGCGATTATGGCAAACCCCTCCTATGTCCAGCAGTGGACGTCTTTCGGCTGTAATGATGATAATTAATGATGATACTCTTTAGTAAGACTGGTTGTCAGACATTCGAGCGTCTGAGGACTCCTAACGACTATCAAAGATTTACGAATGACAGCCGGGACCAACGGCTTAACGTGCTTTTCGAGGCACGGAGGAGTCTCGGTATGTAAAGATCCACGGATCTTTTATTATTACTTAGCCACGAGCTCAAATACCCATGAAAACTAATAAAATCAAACTATCTCCATAATAATCTATGATCGATTGCTTTCGACTTTTTCCGCCGTATCTTTGAACAAAAACATTAATAATAAACTAACTAAGTACAGTTCCATGGTGTTTTTACAATCATTAGTTATGCTCGACTCGGTTGCTGTTAGGATGTGTGCTCATTCATATCCAAAGTTCCATACTTATTATTATAATTGCGGAAATAACGTTGTCTATCTGTCACGTGAACGTATTTGGACGAAATTTGGAACACGGATAGACCACTATAGTTGTCAAAAAATAGTAGGCCCGTTTTGACATTTAACTTGAATCTATTTATCGTGAGTATCGCGCGATTGCCCATCGCGACGTAACTAGTGAAGTAACCATACTACTCGGTACTCGATACTCACGATAAATCGATTCAAGTTAAACGTCAAAACGGGACTATTGTTTTTTGACAACTTTATTGGGTTATGAATGTTATGATTATGGCATAGGATACTTTTTATCCCGGTAGTAAGTTCCTATGAGATACTTTCCGACCTCCAAGCGGGTGAAGCTGCGGGCAAAAGCTAGTGCTGTATACAGAGAGCCTCAGTAATTTGACAAGCACATTATCAGCCTATAATGTTTCCACTGCTGGGACACAGGCCTCCACCACGCGAGCCCAGTGCAGGTTGGTAGATGCCACATGTCTTCGAATATTTAGTTCTAAGGCATGCCGGTTTCCACACGATGTTTTCCTCCACCATTTTGAGAGCAGTGGTGATGAAATGATTTACACGAAGTAAAGCGCCTGTCTGGGTTCGAACCCACGACCTACTACTCGGAGGTCGAGGCCGTTACCACTGGGCCACCACTGCTCTTTGAAAACCGATAACTTTAAAATGTAGTGAATTTTACAACACGTTAACTTCTGCCCCTCGCTCCCTCTCGCTGTCTTTTGCCCCTCGCTCTATTTTAAACGTTTTGCTCGTGTCACCATCATCGGCCTAGCTTTTTCCCAAATATGTTGAGTTCGGCTTCCAGCCTAACCAGATGCTGCTGAATAACAGTATTTTACATGGAGCGAGTGCCTATCTTACCTCCACAACCCAGTTTCTGAGTAACACGATTCCAAGACGAGACGTTTTGCTCGTGTATTCTTCCTAAAATTAAAAATCGTCGTCCAAGTGTGCTTTCGGTGTCCCGGAAGTACCTTTCTTAGGTTACCATATCTCCGAAAAGGGCACCAAACGACTTGACACGGAGGTCGACGCCATCAAGAAGTTCCCCCAGCCTAAAGACGTTCGTCAGTTGCGCCGATTTTTGGGCATGATTAATTTTTACAGGCGTTTCATGCCCCAAGCAGCTCAAATACAGGCGCCACTTCATAAATCAAAATCAAAAGTCATTTATTCAAACTGGGCTGAGAATCAGCACTTTTCCAACGTCAAAATTACAGGAGACAGTCCCCCAAAAACGCCCACCCTTCACCACTTCCTAGTGCTTTAGCTGGGAACAAGAAGTGGCGCAACAAACTCCCCAGCATAACCTCTTGATCGGCAACGTAAAGGGCTCGCATCCTATATGTCTTGCGGAGAATACTTTGCAGACATTCGAGGACTGCAAGGAAAGCCAAAGCTAAGCCAAGCTAAGCTTAGCTTGAGTAATCTCCGATATTTTTTCAAACTGGCAAGTTTGATTATTCTACCTTTTGTACTCGTACGTTGGTCACTCGCAGAACAGGCCGTGCGTTGAAAATTGAGGGAAAGTGGAAGAAAAGTGTGCTTCCTTGCTTACGCAATCAATCTTTTATGATAGTCAATCCATCAAGTCAGTATTATTTATACTCTGTTGGTTTAGGTAGTTAAATAAAGGTAATTAAAAAAAACTACGTGACGGGAGAGCTGTCCTGTCAAGTATCCGACTAAACGTAATACCTGTCACTTCAGTTGTCATGTTACGTCACAGTTGTGCTCTTCAATTTAGCAACGTTATAATTCGTTGACGTTTAGAGAAACTCTTTGTGGGCTCTTTGCAATAGACAGATTACAAAATATTATAGTAATATTAAAAATCTAATTAAAAAATTGTGCTCAAGCAGTTTAAATCAGCCAAGAGTAGTTTAAGAATAAATGATAAAGTTTAACATACTTTAACAAAAGAGAAAACTATTGAAAAATCAAAAATAAATTTAAGTTGGTTGAAGTTACAACGTATAGTGTCATCTATAAAAATCCTTTTTACGATTTGTTCGTTTCGACTATTGGATATCTTCCAGTCTATACCCGGTTTTATATTTCACATTAGATCTAACCTAGGGGGTCTACTGAATGATAAATCCGAGGCATCCGCCGAATGCGGCCATTTCCTGACTATGGCTGACTACGACGAATGAAAAAAAACGACAGTCAAAGTCAAAAATGTGACTTGAAGTCGGGTAAGGACTCAAAGTCAAAAAAGGAAACTTTGGAAGTCAAGAAACGGCCGATACTTTGGATTATCTCTTCGGAGTAGACAGCCAGGTCATCATTCTCTTACCCTTATCGCAATTTATTTGGGGTTGGCGCACCATGTCATGATCTTCCACACTTCTCTATTAGTCGTCATCTCGGTAGTCATATCATCTTTCACCCAGTCCATCCATCGTTTCTTTTGTCTTCCCCTACTCTTATAGCCGTCCACGTTCATACTCAAAACCTCACGATATTTTTCTCATTCTTCCGCAGCACATACCCCACCCCAGGGCCTCAAGTCTGCTATTACAATAGTGTCAGAATGGTCGATCATTGATTTCATAATTGTTGATTTTACATGTTTGGTAATCTACTATTATAATGGCGTCATTATGACTTTCCAATGGTCGGCCACTGACACTACATTGAAAGAAATTGCATTTATTGGTAATCTCGTACATAATGACAAATGAATTACATTTCTACTAATGGGTTTTATAATAATGGCAATACGACAATGCCATTATAACAACACAATTCTATTACGAGAACATTGACCGACCAATGATCGACCATTATAAATTGAGCAGATTACGAACTTTTAGCAAAATGACAATGGCATGACAATGGGATCGTGTTGGAATGACTGAATTTATAAAAATAGCAGAGTTGGGCCCCTTATCTGACCCAGGTACCTGTCATCAATGCATCTGCTCGATAAATCTTTTATCCGAACATTTTTTTTTTATTGCAAACGGAAGTTGTTTTCATTATAATTTAAATGGAATAACGGGGAACACTCTAAAAGCAAAAACCGTTTAAACGCCTTTTACAAATATTGCCATCTTTTTTGCTCTCCTCATCCGAACAATGTGCACCCGGCCTAACAATAGACTAAACAGTTACCTTTTTTTACGCGTAACGCAATGATATGTATCCGTCACGCAGCCTCTGGTTAATTGAGGAGGTTTTTATACGTTTAATTATCTGCGCACATTGATTTGTTTGATAATTAGTCGTTATGTAGCTTGTTAATTAGTGTGATGTGTTTATGTTCATATTTTAATGCAAAAAACTAGATTGGAGTTGTTGGAGTGGATAATAATATAATTTCGGTAGTCGGAACTATTTTAAATACAAATAAATACAAAATACAAAAAAATATTTATTGACATAAAATATATTTTACAACATTAATATTAGAATTATCTGACTCCTGCGCTAGTTATAACTGTGTTGCAGGAGCCAGGGTCCTCCCGTAGTAAAAGACACAAATTTTGTTGTATTATGAAAAGTTAAAATAAATACAAATAAAATAACCGATCAAGAGCGAGTTGGACTCGCGTACCGAGGGTTCCGTACGTATATGATGTTGATGATTTCTGAAAAACTGTGCTATTTAGAGACATCGTTTTATTTTTCCTGTAATCTTTACATAAACTCTATCACATAGACTAAATTCAAATTTTTATCTATGCAAACTTCGGAGATATGAAGGGGTAACGGTATTTTTTTATACATTTTTCATCAAAATACAATCCGAAACTGACTTGCGATTTTCCACAAACTTAAGAAAATTTAATTTTGCGGGTTACCTTAGCGCATTCTTAAGTAATTAATTAAATCTCTAGTGCATTTGATTTCAATTCCATATTTTGCCGTCTCGTCGGAAATGCGAATGACTTGTAACTTGTATCGTATACTATGTGTGTATACTTGAGTAATTAGTCAATAATATAGTTCGTATCGTAATATTTTGTTTCAAGGGTCAATTCTTAGTAACAATACCGTTCCACTATTGATTCATTGTTATTCTGTACTATATTGTAGATGTTATCAATTGTGTAGCACTGTGTATAGGTTAGATTGGTAAGCATAGTCGTATGCTTGTCCAACACTGATACCGTATGTACAATCTGTTGGACAATAGTGCACTATGGTGCTACAAGGAACTTGGTGCTCGAATGACATTGTCTGGGGAGCGATAATGGTAAACATTTTTTTTTGTTTGGCTTCGCTCGGTTTGCTCATTTAGCCAGTCTCAAGTAAAATTAGGTAGCAAGTTCAAATTTTGTTTAAATAATGATGAAATGAATTATCCTTCTCCCCTTGACTTTCAGTAAAGATGTGGCACTTTACTTCACGCGGACTTCTTGAGAGATCTTGAAGTGATGTTGCACTGTTTTGTTTCATTTGCCTTCACTCATGCACGTTCACAAACACTTAAGGCGCAACTAGTCGATACTTTTTCCATACAAATTTCGGGGGGGTTTTACTCCACTGTTACACATTGTACATCTAAAGTAAAACATGATATCGTTTTGTCTTATTATTAATTTTGTCTGTACAGAAGCAGAATAGTAAAAAAAAGGCATTCAAAAGCTATGAGCCAACAAAGATTCGTTTTTCCTGCTAATTTTAACGCAACTTTAACTTTGTAAATAAGTAATAAAAGAAGTATAAAATGTCGAAAACAAAGCTCGTTCCGACAAAGCTCAATTGTCGAAGATTATAATAAACTTTATTCGTAATTGATTTATGCTGTAGTTTTTTCATAAAACCCCACCTTCCAAAGAACTTTTCGTATTTTTTTACGCGCGCCGTTTAGTATGAATGATCGTGCACTGTGTTTGTGTGCGTGCGACTAGACGTTATGCGTGTAGACTAGCTTCTAACTGCTCATCACTGGTGCTATCTCTGTCGGACACGATGTTAAGTGAGACAGCGTGCTTTTATGCCGCGCCCGCCAGTGAGTTCGAGCCCGCGACTAGTTGGCTCTTAAGGCGCTGACAAGAGACAAATGATCTAAGAAGGCTAATCAAACAAAAAAAATGCCAAATCTACATAATTATATAGTTTGTGGTAGCGGTAAAAATATACTTATGTTATTCTTGAACATATTTCTCAGTACCTAGTTGATTGTGACCAAAACACGTTTAGAAAAGAAAATCTCGATACAAATTAGCGGTAAACTAACCTTTTACTTTGAGTTCCAATCCTAAATATCTGTTCTCTATTAACGCACGGTTGGTATTAAATTAATAACAAGAACGTCTTACTTGAATGCAGAACTTGGTTGTTTTTTATTTTCGATTATTCAACTCATTTTCTTGTAAATAGATAATTCCTTTATATTTTGCAATAAATTACAAGCGTTGTGTCATCGCGCTTCTCTTTCTTTTGTATGCAGTCTGACAGTGACTGCGCTTTAGCTGTTGTCAGCGTCTTAATGGTTCATCCACCATTATTAGTATTAAGGCTTCTACATACAAGCGCGACTTGTCGCGCGACGCGACACGGCACAAAGGCCCCGCGTGTCTTGGGACGAGCGGTGCCTTTGTGTCGCGTCGCGTCGCGCGACAAGTCGCCCCGGTATGTAGAAGACACATGAATGTACGGGTAAACACAATTTTTAGAAAATAAAACAAAACTGATAAACATGACGCTTCAGTTTCCCGCCAAGAATCATTTCTGGAATTGTCACATTAATTGTATTGACATAACAAGATGGCGGCCTTAGTTCCGATTTTGGCCACGTACCAAAAGAACCTTGTAACGATGTACTTTCACACTTTTACTGACAAGGATATTTTCAAACTCAAATTGACAGTTTGAGTTCTTGTGGTCAGGGTTACCAGTAAAGAGATTCAAATTACCCTACTTTTAGGGAGTCTAACTTAAAGCCGATATGTATACTTTAAGCAAAACATACACAAGCGGTAGTTAAACATTTGCAATTTATTTGGGGTTGCCGCAACATGTCTTAATAATTTGTTCCATACTTCTTTGATACTCATCATCTAAGTGGTCACTTCTTTTCTAGCCATATCAGCATCCACACAGCTTATCCATCGTTTCTTAAGTCTTCCCCTACTCCTATAGCCGTCCACATGCATACTCAAAACGTTCCTCACGTCATATTCCTCACACATTCGTCTGACACAAAAAAAAACAACTTAAATGCCATAACAAAATGTGAAACTAACACATTCGCAAGATCTCATGTCAAATCATAACAATCAAAGACTTTCTTTTTATAAAACTAGTACATCTATCACTATTATTATCCTCATGACGCAACTATCAAGAATAAAAGGTTAAGTGTCAGACGCTGCGGCATGCAATTCGAGGGGTGTGCGAGCAATGTCAGCTAATTATATAAATGAGAAAGTTTTATACTGTTTACCGTGATGTGTGAACCGTAAATTCGGTAAAATTCTTACTGTGAAAACTTAGGAATAATGAGTTTATCACTTTGATAATTTAATTTAGTGGTTGGTGACTGGCTCGTTAGTTTAGGCTGGTTTTATAGTCTCGCCGCCGCTAGATGCGCCGCTGGGCAGCGCGCGCTTGAACACCGCTGTTCAAGTTGATGGCAATGGACGAGCTCCTTTTACATGGGGAAAACAGGCTTGATAAAAATAGAAATAATTTATTAATAATCGAGTACATCATACATATCAATTTTAACGGTGATCCCCAAACTAGACGGGAGTCTGTATCTTGGGAATCAGAGTTGTACATTTTCGTTTTATCCAAAAAGATCGTACACACGGCTACACATCAAGCTATACATTTCCAGTATACGCTGACCTCTCATTGTACGGAAATCCTACGCAATGCAAGATCAGCTTATACTGGAAATGTATAGCTTGATCTGTAGCCGTGTGTACACGGTGATTATTAACAAAATCAAACTAAAAGTAAAGTCAATGAATTAAAGCTAATTAAACAAGAAAAATATAGTTAAAAGTGAATAAAAAGTTTAAAAAAATATATAATAATATTGGTAATAATACTCTTACAAACAAGATTCAACTTAAATGTGTGAGTGCGTTGTGTCTGTGTTTGTGTTTGTTGTGTGTGTTGGTGTGTGTGTGTGTGTCAGTGTCAGTGTGGCTCTCGCACGAGCGGCGCGCGCTTCGACAGCGCCGGCGTACAGCGCGCGTTTTAGGCTTGCAGAAAAAAATATCGATGTATCGATATATCGATATTTTTTGGCGATATCTATTATTTCGATACATCGCTTCACCAAATGGTGATTTTCGGGAACAAATGCACGAGTTACTATAAAAAATATCCAAATCGCTATAGATGTGCCTATAAAATTCGAGGGTTTCCCTCGATTTCCATGAGATCCCTTCATCAGATTCTGATTTGGTGGTAATGAGACCACCTCGGGAGCATACCCTTTCAAACAAAAAAAATGACAAAATCTGTCCATAATTGACGGAGATATCGGTGAACAAACATAAAAAAAAGCATGTATACGGTCGAATTGAGTAACCTCCTTTTTTAGAAGTCGGTTAAAAATAAGTTTACATTTTTACGGCTCTGAATTCTAGCGGTTTTAGTCAGTGGGACCAACGGTGTTGCTGTTGGAAATATATCGTATTTGATACATTTTCGATACTTGATATTTTATATCGATATATCGAAATAATAGATATCGCCAAAAAATATCGATATATCGATACATCGATATTTTTTCTGCAAGCCTAAAACGCGCGCTGTACGCCGGCGCTGTCGAAGCGCGCGCCGCTCGTGCGAGAGCCACACTGACACACACACACACACAACAAACACACACACAGACACAACGCACTCACACATTTAAGTTGAATCTTGTTTGTAAGAGTATTATTACCAATATTATTATATATTATTTTTATTTTTTCTACTTTTTATTCACTTTTAACTATACTTTTCTTGTTTAATTAGCTTTAATTCATTAACTTAACTTTTAGTTTGATTTTGTTAATAATCACCGTGTACGAGACTGATGGTCTTCTGACTACCCGTAACGACTGTCAAAGATCTACGAATGACAGCCGGGACCAACGGCTTAACGTGCTTTCCGAGGCACAGTGGGGTCTCGATATGTTATGGATGGTCACACATCCACGAATTATCCGCGGCGTAGCTTAACGTTTCGGCTGTTATTATTTAGCCACGAGCCCCTTACTATAAGTGACGTCATCATTCATCATCATTTCAACCGAAATACGTCCACTGCTGGACATAGGCCTCCCCAAGGGAGGAGGGGGGTTGCCATAATCGCCACGCTTGGCAGGCGGATTGGCGATCGCAGTATGGTGTTAAAATGCATAGAGAACGCTGCTGCCCATTCTCTAGTAAGTCCCTTAGTCGCCTTTTACTACACCCACGGGATGAAATAGGGTAGTGTACGACACCACACAGACAGTGACGTCACAGATCTAGATAATGTCACTGAACGATGACGTCACAAATAGATGAGCATTTCTCAAAATTTTTGACCATAATTTTAAAAATCGTCTTAAAAAATAATATGTATATTTAGGACATATTATGTTAAATACAGCTAGCTAAATCTAGACAGATTCTGAATTTCTAATTGTTTTTTTGTTTTATTAGAGTTTTTATACAAAAAACCTATAAAATATAAGTTAAGGACGAAATAAAAATTCTTATTTTGTTACTTGGAAAGGAGTGAAAACCATAAAAAAACATGCAGACTGTATTATAAATTTATGTTTTTCTATGTAGATCATAAATTAAACAACATCTTAAAAAAGTAAAAATTGCGAAAAATATAATAAATTAAATTGTTTTTAGCAATACTGAGTATTTTTTGTTACCATTTGAATACTTTCCAAGAAAAAGTTTAGTTTTCCTTTATGATAGGAAAGGAAGGATGCTATATTTTCTATTTATTATAATAATATTTATCATAAAATTGTTTTAAATGATTGATTATTGCGTTTCATTTGAAAGAAAAAGAAATATCTATCTTATTTATCAGCATAATTTTGGGACAGTATCAAAACAAGAAGCTTGGGTAACAAAATTGGAAATGTAAGGCTTAGCATACACACTTGACACTTTATCATAAAATGAAAACAAAATAAGTTAAAATCAAAACAAAAATTAAAAATTTATTGCAAAGCTTTCAGTAAGGAAACAAATAAAAACTAATCAGTTGAGTCTTCATACAGTCTTAATTCTCTTTGGTTAAAATCAACATTTTTAATAATACCTATAAACAAAACAACATATTTTTTTAATGTCACGAAAACTAATAATTATTCGAATACATAAAATAAGTACGTAAAAAACAACGCCCTTGCAGAGCTAAATACTTATAAATATTTAAAATAAAGTTAAAAATTAGACATTACAAAATACACACTCATCCTCAGGGTAGTGGTCGTAGACACTGAAACTTTTGCATGCCTTACACCAGAATAAATTACTGTCTAGTAACAGTCTGATCTGTTCAGT
Organism: Tiliacea aurago; assembly: GCA_948098905.1. Lineage (NCBI taxonomy): Eukaryota > Metazoa > Arthropoda > Insecta > Lepidoptera > Noctuidae > Tiliacea > Tiliacea aurago. Next base: position 2,807,375 of record OX402605.1, read on the forward strand.
ATTCATTGCTACTACAAAATGTGGAAAAACACTATGCAATATATTATTAGTTGCACTTCCACATCCAAAACATTTTTCTGATAGTACGAAATGTGTGACTGACCAGGGCCATACAATATTATCTTCGAAAAAAGCAAGAAAGTCTGTCTTCTTCAGAAACTTATCAATATCAAGGTAAATCACCATTTTTGAGACACACCTTGAGGTGATTTTCCTGAAAAATTAAAAAAAATAATCAGAAATCAGGATAAAAACCGCTGCTTAGCCGTTAATCCTGTGATAAAATTTTCAAAAGCAATATAAACATAACAAAATATAACATTATGAAAATTGAGGTTAAACGAATATAGTCAATACTATAGTCTATACTTAGCTTTAAAAACTCCTTTTTTGTTACCCTTCGTTCTGGTTATACGTTACCACGCGAAAGTAACAAAATCAGAAGTAACGAAAGGATGGTTATAGATTTTCAAAAAAATACATATTCTTTAAAACTCAATAGTTAAAACAGTATTTTACATCAAATTGTAGTCCATAAAACTAACTATTTATCCATTTTAATAAGAATATTCAGTATAGTTGAACTTACCTTCACACAGTATAACAAAATCCGGAACGAATTCGTCGCAGTGCAGGGCACAACGTTAAGTCGCGGCTGTTGTCGACACCGAAATGACATCACAATCAAAATGGCGATGTGAAATGTCGTCAATAGTATTGCCAAAAGAAAAAACACTACCTAAATTAGTAGTTTAAAAAATCTTTCGACACAAAAATCGGTAACAAAAACTGAATTTCCGTTTTGGAATTTTTTATGGGACAATATTATTTTCCGAAAACTGATTAACTAACGACGTATTTCACTATATACTAAATAAAACATGTATTCAAATACTCTAAGTAGTGTTTTAAGACTATAACATATATTCAGTTTCTTAGAATGTAATGAAATAAATGAGTTCAAAATCACTCCGGTCACAATGGGACAACTTATTTTCCATACTACGAAAATTTTGGTATTTTAGATTATTAATTATTTATTGTAGTTAGTGTGGTTTATTTATAGTTTTGATATTTTTTCTGATAATTTAGTAATATCAATGAAGTTACGACAGTCATGTATATTATTTATGTTATCGTAGTAAAAAAATAATCAAAGACCAAAACATGGGACATCCACATTGCGGCTACGGTCAAAAAATTTGAGAAATGCTCAGATAATGTCACTGAACCGGGACTGCTCGTAGACATATACGACTATTGTTGACCATTCTTCCATTGTAATGGATGAGTACGGCTGGACGCTAGTCGGACTAATTGGCTTAAGAATGTTAATCACTCTGTCGGACTACTGCATTGCATATCTGCTAACAATTTTTAGTTATGAATAAATGCTATCACAAATCCGTCTACAGTACAATCATGTAACTTGGCAAGGTTTTGGGGTAGTGGGGGTAAGTTCGCGCAGTAGAACAAAAAAAATGGTCACTTTTATTGTTTGTCATTATTCTATGGTTATTGCCATCATTTATTTTAAACATGTCTGTTTAGAAGAAAGTTAAAGAAAGGGGAGGAATTCGTGAAGTTTATTAGGTGTTAGAAATAAAATATTTTTAGTTATTGTGGCCTTTCAAAAAACAATGTTAACGAAAACTAAAGGTCAACAAGCTTCATTAGTAGCTACCGCAAAAATACACTCGTAAAATAAACTTAATTTAATAGTACTTAACAACAATTCGTAACAAAAACTCATTTTAGTGCACACAAGTGTAATCGGGAGCGAACGGAACGCGGGTCGAGGTGCGGGAGGCGAGTGTCGACTGACGCACCAATCGCGTCCTCGGAACGGTGCTCCCTCATTCCCCGCGTCCCGCTTGACCACCAAAGAGACCTCAAAAATGACATCTGCGCATCTAACTACTCTTGCCGCTCGTGCCGGGGACTGTACAACTCAAACTTTATGACTGCTCTGAATATGAGGCGAGTCGATGCGCAGACGAATTCACGTGTCACGTGAATTGTGGTAAAGCACAATAATCCAGCTGGTATTGTCCTACTGCAGGGATAAAGCACTTAAAGCGAAAAACTATAGTTTCTTTATTCAGCGTCCAAGAAGAATACGTACATTAAATTGTCATTTATTGGAGAGCTCTCAAACCAAATCGGTTTTTAACTACCAAAGGAATAGCATATAACACAATAATAATAATTATGTTTCTACGTACCACTAAACTATTTAAAATGCAATCAATACACATGCTCAATTATATAGTCGTCATTTTGTGTAAAGCCGCCCATAGTTGCGTGCTTCAAACAGTTTCAAACACGATTTGTATGATTTTGATTTAGGCCACGCCCCCAAATCGAGTTTAAAACATGTTTCTAACTGTTTGAAACACGCAAACAAGGCGCGGCAGACCCGGCCTTAGGCTGCGGACAAATCTGTGCGGAAAATCTCTCCGGAATTTCGCGCGTGTAACTTCGCTGAACATTTGAATTTGCTTAATTTAATGATAAATGATTTTTATTTCTGTAAGTAGGTTTGTACAAACACTTTTACACGTCAATCATATTTTTAAAACTAGATGAGGTCGGCGTTTCCTATCTGACTACTCTGAGAAGAAAGGCCGAAACAAACTCAGAGGTCACAGTCTTTTTAAAGTCCAAACATAATCTTGGTCAGATCATGTGAACACCATGTAGATTGGTGTCTGAAATGGTCTTTTGAGGAAAGAACCACACAGATTGAGTGGACCTGACCAGTCAGTGCACGCATTTGTCAGTAATCGTGCAGCTCTACTCAGAACTTAAGGAGCTCAACGATGCGACGATCAATACCAAAGAAAGGACATTTGGGTAGGCCGCTTATATGACTCAAACTGCCAGACCATGATTAACACTAACTGAGAATATGGTGGGTTATAAAAATAAGTTATAACCCACCCAATTTGGGTGGGATGGTTCAAAATAGAGGATGCCTTTACATAGCAGGTCAGCAGTACTGAACAAGGCTGTCAATAATTAGGTATGATGATGACGTTCGTTGATAGATTAACATTTAACTTCTTTGCATTCTTCTATTCAGTCATTAGCTTTTCAGAGTAGTCAGGTTAGGAAACACCAAACTCATCTATTTTTATTAAAACATAATTTATTTTTGACATATAAAAGTATTTTTTGTTAAACAATTTACATCTCAACACCCTGGCTGCACCACAACACCCTGTCCTCTGCCTTCCGCATCCAGTCTGTCCCAGCCCCCTTTTTAAGGTCGTCGGTCCATCTAGCTGGGGGGCGTCCAACACTACGCTAAACAATTTACGTAAATAAATATAATTTATCATTAGACAAGGGGCACATTCCGATTCTGCTCAATTGTGTCCCCTTCCTAACAAATGCTATCAGTGATTCAGAGAACATCTACTCGCAGCTAATTAGTGACTGGTTGACATTGAAGAACCACGTGCCGAGTTATATGCGTATTGACAACATAATTATGTAAGTATGTATGGAATTATGTATAAGGTGCAAGACGAATTAATTACTTGAAAAATACGAGTTTAGTTGTCAAACGTCAAGTTGGCGCTTATTGACATTGACAGATTGAGTGAGATCATCTTCTGGGTTACCAGCTTAAAATATTAGGAAACTTGCAGAAGGTAAAGAAAATCAATTGCTTCCCAGCATGAAAATAATTATAAATAATAATAAAGGTGTATTTATTAGAAACAATTTAGGTATAACTTAAGAAAAGACACGAAGATAGCTGCAAAAGTAAAATACTGTGGAAAACTTTGATAACACCATAAAATTATAAGGAGGTGATAAATTAGATAAGCCAAAAAAAACCTTATTCTTTACTAATGCTCAATATATTGGTTGTGAGTCATTTTATATTTTCATAGAAATCATTTATTTATTTGCTCTCATGCACATCACACATTTACACATACAGATAAGATGGAATTTTAATAGTTTTAAGGCTTCTACAAACCAGCGCGACGCGACACGGCACAAAGGCCCCGCGTGTCGCGGGACGAGCGGTGCCTATGTGTCGCGTCGCGTCGCGCGACAAGTCGCCCCGGTATGTAGAAGCCTTTAAGTAATTTTTGAAGAAAACACTTCATCAAGAACAATTTAAACCCGCAAAACAGCTATCTTTAGCATTTAATTTAACCGAAAAAGCACATAAAAGACTCACAGACGGACTTATCTTGAATTTATATTTCACTAAAATGCATTTCTCAAACCAGCTAAATGATTTCAATATTGTCACCACAAAACGTTTGTTACGACCAACAAACGCACTGAAAGTTACAACGTATTGTTTGCACTGAATTTTACGACTCATTGCGGAGAAACTAACCAGTGACGCAGTGACGCGGTAATCTATACAAACATTGTCTTTGCTCTCACTACATTCTCATTTTATGATGGTTTGCATGACTTATCAACATTTCTATAATTTTATTCTTTTTTCTCATTTTTAGGGTTCCGTACCTCAAAAGGTAAAAAAACGGAACCCTTATGGGATCACTGATGTTGGTGTCTGTCGATTTGCTCCGAATCTACTGGACCGATTAAGTTGATTTTTGGTACACATATGAGTTCCTGTGACCCAAACACGGACATGTAAAGTACTTAAATAAATGAATTTTGAATATGGGGGTCTCTTTTACGGAGGCAAATAAGACAATTTAAAAAGTTTTACAAATTGTACCGTAACATAATATATAAATTTGGCTTGTTATAAGGATTTCAGTTGTATGTTTTTTTTATAATTTTAAAATAAATACTTTAATAATTAGTAAATAAAATAGATGAAAATTGACCCCCTTATCTCCGAAACTATTGAACCTAAAATTAAAAATATCTTAAAAAAATAACACGGTAAATCTCTCAATATTGTGCGAACAAACTTACATTTGCAGTTGGAATGTATGAGGGAACATGTTTTTCAACTACAATGTTAAGTTTTTTCTTAGGAGAAATTAATCCCCACTACGGAACCCTTCATTGTGCGTGGTCCGAGACGCACTCATTCTTCTGCATCATAAAAATATGTTACAGACTTACAGATAAATCAATGTCGATAATAAAATATATGATAAACAATCGATTAAGTATCGATTAACTAACTTTCGATATGTCGTGATCCGATCGTAGAAATAACCGTATCGTGATCTGCCTGGCCATTTCACGATACCCCGCCATTTCATGAATTGACCATCTAAAATACAACTTATCAAATCAAAATCAAATCAAATATTTTTTGTTATTAGAAATTATGAAATGAATTAAACCAAATTACAAATGTATATATACAATTTAAAATAAAAAATAATTATATATAAAAAGAAAAATCCGCCGTATCGTTCAATACCATCGAGTTCAATACTCAGCGTTGGACGATTTCCCAGCGATGTTTTAGTTTAAGGCATATTGACCCAGATACGCGTAAAAACATAACCCTGTCTTTGCTGCCGCGCTGTCGTGTAATAATTCCTATTCGACCTATTCCTACTCGAATAATTAAGAAAGAAAGAAAAATAATTTACTAATATTACAATTTTTTTTTTTTTTCTATTTTAAGGTCCTTAATAGGCAAGTAATTACGGCTAACAGGGATGACATTTTCCTCATTTCTCCGCATACCATTGATCCTTTCCAAAACCGACTTTAGTTATTGTAAAATCATCTTTTTATGTAAGACTGCAGTGTCAAATCTTATGTAAATGAACACTGAATACTAGTTCTGTTGAAATTAGGAATTGACACAGTAAATTTTTCTAGTTTTTGCGTTGTGAAATTAGTGTTTTTAGAGGCTCAGGATGTCAGAAGTTGGTCTGCGCCTGTTTTTAGTGAGTTGGTTTTTGTAATTTTGGCCGTGTGACGTAAAGAATAGCACCATTCTATTTCTTCCCGTGGGTGGGTGTCGTAAAAGGCGACTAAGGGGCTTACTAGAGAATGGGCAGCAGCGTTCTCTATGCATTTTAATACCATACTGCGATGCCTGCCAGGCGTGGCGATTATTGCAACTCCCCCCCAAATGTTGGGGGAGGCCTACGTCCAGCCGTGGACGTCTTTCGGCTTTTTTTTTTTATTTAGGGTGGGTTTGCTCTTGACCTTAGTCTAGGTCAGAGGTGACAGAGACAAAGTCGACGATGGAGTGAGCTTACCCAGAAGAAGCCTGTTCACTCTAATTTTGAAGAGATTAGGGTTGTATGCGTTCGGAAACACAGACGAAAGCAGAGAGTTCCACTCTTTTGCTGTGCGCATTTTAAAAGTCATTTGGAAACGCTTAGTGCGAATTGGTGGAATAGCAACAAAGAAGGGGTGGTAACCAGTGCAGTGCGTCTAGATGGCCTTGATGATGATGAACCTTAATTTATGTACCGTAAATCGACTACAAAAGCTATTTTTTGTTTGTAAATTAATTTAATAGGTAATGCCAATCTCTTTAGTTTATGCTCTGTCAAGAAACTACTCACAATTTTTTTGCCGGTGTTGTTAGATTGGTGTTACAATCTCCCCATTTTTTTCCCATTAATAGGATAATTTGTAACGGTTAGGAATTATCAAATTTAGAGTTTTGATGCAGTAGTCATTAAAGAAGAGCAGGAGATCGTGGGTAAGTTAATAACAGCTGCACGAGTCGATCCATTAGGTTAAGCTACGCTGACCGGGGTTGTTCCGTGGATGGGTGGCCATCTTTACATACGGAGACTCCTTCGTGCCTCGGAAAGCACGTTAAGTCGTTGGTCCCGGCTGCCATTTGTAGATCTTTGACAGTCGTTAGGAGTCAGCCAAAAGTCTGACCACCAGTCTTACCAAGGGGTAGCGTATTACCCAGTTACTGGGTTGTGGAGGTCAGATAGGCAGTCGCTCCATGTAAAATACTGCATCCGGTTAGACTGGAAGCTGACCTGAACATGTTGGGAAAAGGCGGGCAGATTGATTTTAGTTAATAGAGAGGAAAGGAGTAGGAAAGAAAAAGAAAAGAACAAACATACAGCCGAACATATGAAACCTCGGTCTGTTAAAAATACGTTTTCCAATTTCAAGAATATAAAATTAAAATTAAATCACAGTTCAATCCATAACATTCACAACTAAACTCCATTTGAAATAAGATTAGACATTTAAATAAACCTTTTTTTACAGTCCGTTCAATCGGTTTTGACTTCTAATGCTTTGGTGGCATGACCAATGACAGCTGTAACAAACAGTTGGTATTGTAACCACGTTTTTGCTTTTAATGCCATCCTTATGCCTTCGGAATAGAAGTCAAAATCGGTTGACTGGACTATAAACAAGTTTATTTAAATGTCTAATCTTATTTCAAATTGAGTATAGATACTTTCATTGCGATCTTTAGCTGTTCATAACAATTTATAACCCTCATAATACCACAACGGATCTAAGCGACAATTACATAATTAATGTATCAATACCACACATTGTCATCCGCAAATGGCGGCCATACACATGACGTCATCTCAACCGTATGGACAACACATGGGCCCGTTTTTATACTCTTTACATTGTCATTTTTAGGGTTCCGTAACCAAAGGCTGCCATCATTATCATTACCTTAGAGCTGTCCACTGCTAGACACATAGGCCTCTCCAATTGCACGCCATTCCACTCGGTTCTCAGCAAATCTCACCTAGCTGACACCAGCCACCCTGCGAAGCTCGTCGCTCCACCTAGCCTGAGGGCGTCCTACCTTAAGTTTGCCGATTCGCGGTTTCCTCTCAAGAACACGTCTACGAGTACTCCAACGGTCATCGGTTCTGCGGCTAATATGACCGGCCCATTGCTCTTCAGCTTGCTTATTCTGTGAGCTATGTCGACAAGTTTGGTTCTCTGCCGGATTACCTCATTCCGGAGTGGCTGTCACAGGACTGAGGAGGATGTTAGAAATATGTTCGTTTGTTTGTTTTCTTTTATTATTTTTTAACCGTTATAATCATGTACTCGTAGACACTTTAAATTTTCATAGACTGGCTGCTATAATAACAAATATTAAAAATAAAATAAAGTTAAAAATTAAAGGGGTACCCATACAAGAAACGTGATTTTTAGGCAATTAAAAAAAAGTAGTGTTACATTAACGTTGTACGTTATGATAAATAATGTAGATTCAATATTGTAAATTGGCAATGGAACTCATGTCAAACCCAGTTACCTTCATTCTTCATCTACCTATTGCTGAATGCCCCAGGACGGATTGCATTAAAAAAGAGAGAAAAAAAAATATTGTACCGTCGTCGTACGGAACCCTTCGTGTGCGGATCCGACTCGCAGTTAGACGCTTTTTTTGTTGAACTTCTATTAACGCGTAGAAGCATTCATTGAAACTTTTGTTTTTTTTTTAATAGTGTCGTATGAGCTTGTAATGGATCTTCATTACGATCATTCATTAGTTTGTGTTGTTGTGAACAAAATAAAAAACTGATTTAAAGCTGTATTTGATAGGGCAGGTGTATTTCTGATCTTCATTGTCTTTGTTTAGTTCGAGTGAGCACCTGATGACCAGAGACAAATGTTTTTTGAAGTGAAAACTATTTTAAAACGCGTTGAGCTATTTTTGGTAGGGGAAAAACGTATAAGTTAGCGTCATCGACTTGCCCGCGCCGACATAATGTAGTAGCAGTAAGTTGTGTTTTAGATAATCATTATTTGTGTTTACTAAGCTATGTTAGTGTTTAACAATTATAGCTAAGGACTAAGCTAGAGTTATTTGACCAGTGCCAAGCGGTGTTGATCAATTTGACGTAGGTAATGAATGAATGAAATGCAACGATCCCAGCGTGGTTGTACCAGACTCGATTGCTCGAATGAACCCAGAGATTCACCCTAGCCCCTGGAGCCTCATGTTTCATGAGACTTCAGAGACCATTGCATAACAAAGAGTAGACCGGGGGGGCGCGGTAATGGTAGGGAAGACGTGCCCTTGGGATATGGAGGGATTATTAGGCCCGTATAACAGAACGTCACTGAATACTCAAGCATTACTTAAAACTAGTTTCAACCAATCAAATGGTTCAAATTTAGTTTTAAGTAATGCTTGAGTATTGAGTGACGTTCTGTAATACGGGCCTAATAATCCCTCATCAGCCTACCGGTTATGCAACCTTGAGCAAAGTAACAATATTCTTTGGGCCGTATTTATAATAGAGGGTTACTCAGTACTCAAGCATTACATAAGACTAGTTTCAACCAATCCAATGGCTTGACTCTAGTCTTAAGTAATGCTTGAGTACTGAGTAACGCTCTATAAATACGGGCCTTTGACCGTTTGTTTTATAATAAAATTCCCATTTAGACCTCAAACGTTTACCGCTTCAAAAGAAATGCAGGAGCTCATAACTTTACGCTCCACATACCAAAGTGGAGCGAATATCACAGACAGAGAGGCATTCCATAAATTCACGGTGGCAAGGCCCAGTGATCTTGAACTTAGAAATTCAAATACCGGTCCCGGCGCGGCGTACCATTTTGGCAGTGGTACTCAAAGTGCTGTTTGGTTAGCTTTTAGTATATTTTAAAGATATAAATATAGAAAGACAGTCAAAGCTGTGAACACGTCAAAGAAAATTGCGTCCAACTGTTGGCCGCAAAATGCACGCACACTAGAATAACACAATGACGTGGCGCGAGTGTAAGACGTAGCTGTCACGCTCACCAGCATAACAAAGTTGGCCTGTTTGTTATAGTTCTTATATCTTTGGTTGGGTTTGGTTTCCGCACTTAGTCCTTCATGTGGACCATGGCGGCCGTCAGTGGTTTATTCCAACCAGCCCACCTCCCTCCAGAAGCTGATGTTATAGTTCTTTTGCAGTGCGACACTATCTAGAGTTCTAGACATAAATAATGAAAGATAAATTTTGTGTAATTCGGCGTTTCGCGCAAAAGAAAGTATGAGAACCGCTGTCCTAAGTCTCGAATGACAAATTAATATGTAAATGGTTTTAAATGAGAAGCGATAAATGTTTGAAATCTTAGTCAAAGAGAAATTCGTGTTGTCTAGTTTTAAGCTGTTCCACAATGGTCGATGCATGCTTCGATTTTGAAGTTTCGTTGGCATGATTTTAGAAACGTAGATCTAGATTGAGGAGGTCGTAGCTAAATGATGATGCTGTCTGACACTGGTTTTCTAATGAACCTAAATCCATTGCTACATCAATCAATCAATCAAAAATATTTTTATTTCACATAAGCCTACATGGGCACTTATTCCGCTATTATGGGCGGGTTCCAATTGGTCGTTTCCTATGGAGAAGAGCCGGCAAGAAACTCCACGGTTACTCTTTTAAAAAGAAAATGGCTTTTACAATGTTTTCAAATTACAGTGTTAATAGGTATGAGGGGACAGCGTAGGCCCGTCAAAACTATCAGGTACTTAACAAAATAGAAAATGATCTACAGTCTATTAAGCCTACAACGTCCTCACATTGACAAAAAAAAAAAAAATATGATTAAAAAAATAAAAGTTAGAACTTTGTTTAAATTTAAATTGTAGGTATAATAATGTCAAATAAGAAAAACACTATGTCGGTGAAGTTTGTAAAAAAAGATAAAATTAAATTAAAAAATAACTTCGAAATTTGGGAGCAGTTAATAGACATTTACTTAGTTTTGCCGTTAATGAGGTACCACTGTACCAGGGAAGCCACATGTACAGAAGGAATTAATGACAAACTTCCTTGTCTTCAACGTAGTCCTTAATCTTATAATATGCTTTTTTGATAAGGGCAGGCATCACCCGTCATATTATTTTTGAAGTGAGGGTGAGTGAGTGAGTTTCTTTAGGCGCATTGAGCACATTTTGTGTGAACAAAAATCATGGAACTCGCGTCATCGTCACCGTTCGGTGAGGATGACGCGTGTTCTTTCCATGAGCTACGATACAATTCACAAGTTTTCACTTATATCTGCAGTCCCCAAAGAGAACCCCGCATGTTTTTTTTTAAAACAACTATTGTATTTTACTTCACTTGTCATTGTTAAAGACCGAATTATACATTTATGGATTCGTTACGATCCTTTCCCTTTCGATGTGCGCTGAATACAATACAGCGGTGTTTACTGGCGTAGGTCTTGTTATACTTACATTTCACTTTATTTGATGTTTACATTTCATATATCATCAACAACCACACCTTTCTAATTTATTTATAGGTTAGCCTACAATTGTTTACTTATTTCATTTAATTTAAAAGTACACGCCAAGTAATTGTTGCACTTATAAATGTACCTTCATTTATAAGTGCAACAATTACTTACAGGCTAATACTATATGCATTATAAGATTTTACATTTGTATGACTGCAATTAATTGAGAATAATATGGATGATAAAAATAATTTAAAAATAAAGCATGAATCTAGCAATTTAAAACACAGATCAAGAATCGAAATAAATTAATTTAAATTGAAAGAAAAAAAAACATTAAGTATATACATTGGTAGACTGACAGATAATAAATAAAATTAACTAAGATTAAATATTTGGTTTATATCAGATAATAATTAAAAGTTAATTAAAAAATAAATAACACCAACGCAAACAAACAACAAGAAACTAACAAAGCACAAAAACCACAACATAGTAGTTTTTAGGGTTCCGTACCAAAATGGTAAAAAGGAACCCTTATGGTGGGACTAAGTCTGTCTGTCACTCCTGGATATCTCGAGAACTACTAATGCTATCAACTTGTAATTTAGAATAGTTTTAGATGACGTTAGCCCAACTATTTCGCAAACAAGAAATTAAAAAAAAATATATATATTTTTTGCAAAACGGCCTGCTCTTAAAAAATTGAAATGGGGCTACTAGGGCATGTGGGATATCATATGAAAGAACGCTGTTTACACATTCTCTAACATGTTTTTTTTTTAGGCAGCATAGTTTCCGACTTGATGAAAAATGTAAAAAAATACCCCCCCCCCCCCCCCTTATCTCCGAAGTTTGCGTAGATAAAAATCTGAAATTATTCTATGTGATAAAAGTTCTCTCTTGACCGGTTTTTTAACAACACAACACAATTATTGTTTGTTAATCAATCTTGTGCCAATTCCCACGCTCCTGTGGCCACATCCAGGTTCTACCTGTGATGGTAACAATGTTGTCCGCTCATCTCGCCGCCGGACGACCGACACCTCGTCTACCAATTCTTGGACGCCTGACTCGATCACTGCGCTACTGCATCTAGTCACATAAGACAGTCCCCGAAAAACGCCCGCCCTTCACCACTTCTTAGTGTTTAATAGCTGGGAAGAAGTGGCGCAACAAACTCCCCAGCAGCTTCGCAAACCCATGGAACGATGAAAGAAGAAAGGAAAGGAGTTGAGGGTAATTTCGTTCCAGTTTTCTTATTATAATAATACATTCCAACTGCGTTGTTACCGAACATCTATTACGGCTCGCAATCATTGTAAATTACGAACGTGTTACTGTGATATGGATACGTTTTGAAAGTGACGGATTGTATGCACGTCTGTAGCTTCAATTCATTGGCTATATAAATCATAGTAATGATAAATAATGGCTCTGCTTGTAGTTAGAGGTAGATTATTCTAATATTTGGTATTATGTCTTATTTTGTGCGATGTAATGGTCATTATCGAATCACAATTCGTAGACGTAACAAAGATGAAAGACGTAATAGACAAAGCTTTTTAAGAAGCACAGACAGTGGCGGACTAAGTCGGGGACCCGGAGCGGCAAAACTAAATGCCGGGCCCAAGAAATGAACTTCGAAATATTTAGCACGCTGCCTCAAAATTGACATTGATACAGAAATAGGAGATACTTAATATGCGACAACAGAAAAGCTAGAGCATCAGACGAATAGAGAAGCTTCAAAATTTTTGTACCCTGCATTGTTTAAATTTTCTATTGAATATCTATGCAGAAATTGGAATTACTTTGTTGACTTATGCAGAAAAGTTTGAAAATGTAGGATGCAAGAGCGAGCGAAACGAGCTCGCAAAATGTTTGCACCCTGCCCCGGATAGGTAAGGTTTTCTTTTGACTAGGATTCATACCTAAATAAGTATTCCTTTGTCGATTTACGCAGAGAAAGCAGAGAAAAAAGAGAATGTACTAGTAGTAGCGAGCGGAGCGAGCTCGAAGACTAGCACGAGCGAGCGGAGCGAGCTCGAAGACTAGCACCCTGCGTTTATATATAGCGTAAGCGCCCCTACCTACAAACTACCTTTTACTTAATGAACATACTTTGAACTTGTTTGGGATTTTAATTAAAAGTATTTCTTTAGATTTGGGGCCCCTCTGGACCGAGGGCCCGGCTTCAAAACAACTAAAACAAACAGGCCAACTCTGTTATGCTAGTGTGCGTGACAGCTACGCCTTACACTCGCGCGCGCCACGTCATTGTGTTATTCTACTGTGCGTGCATTTTGCGACCAACAGTTGGACGCAATTTTTTTCGTCGACTTCACAGCTTTGACCAATGACGTAGGTATTATAAATAGACGCGTCATACACGAACATTCGTGCCCTCAAAAACAGCGTAAGCCATGATTGTAGCTCTATACTTGCATACAATCAAACAGCGCGTGTAGAAAAGGAAAGACTTTACCGATATCTGTTGTTAGAAAGAGATGAACATACATATTTAGTTACGTCACTAGTTGCTGCATGTTTATTGGCGCGTAGTACGTAATAATAATAATAATTATTGTAAATGTCAGGGAATTGCCTGGCATTTACTTTGCCATTATTAAGCGCAGGTAACGCATCTAAAGGTTGGTTTGGTTCATTGGCTTTGACTGTCTATCTAGACATATTTATATCTTTGCCTAAAGTATAGCGAAAAGTGAAAATTTCAATTTATATGCAGAGGACATTAAGGCTTCCTTGTCGTGAATTGGCGCCAACTCCTTGTAGGAAAGATAGTGTGGTTATGAATTAAAATAAATATACCATCAATCAACAAATGTCCATCAATCAATCACAATCAGCATATAGCAAAGCGAAAGTCAGTTTTTAGTTGCGACATAAGGAGGGCTATGAAACTCACAGGCTTTGGCTCAAAAATCACCATTCGGTCCTCCATAGAAGTGACTTGAGAGTTGACCTTCGTGTCAGGCAACCAAAAGTTAAAAAAAGAAAAAGTGAAAACTAAAACACTTTATTACAAAAACAAAAATATTAAGGGGGATGCGCTAAGATAGCCCGCGAAATTCAAATTTTATTTAGTTTTTTGCAATTCGCAGCATTACAACTCATTTAAGTTCAAAAAATTCCTACTGAATGATTATTTCAGAAATAATCATTCAGAAGGATTTTTTGAAGAGAGTTAGTTGTATTGCCGATTCTAATGATTATAATTCTGTAAAGCCATATTGGTTATGGCCGCGAATCATAATTAGATCAACGTAAAACCTGTTACTGACCTGAAAATTGCAAAAAACGTAGGAAAATTTGAATTTCGCGGGCTACCTTAGCCCATCCCCATTAAGTACTAAACGTAGACAGACTAAAATATAGATCCAATGACACCGACTTCCGAAATCAATAATATAATTGGCCTGGCCCCAGCAGTTTTTTTTTTAATGGTTTGTGCGGTTTGCACATTTAGCCAGTGTCAAGTAAAATTAGGTAACAAGTACAAAGATGATGAAATGAATTATATTCAATGCATGGATAGATGATATCCCCGCCCGCCCGCTTCCCTTGAGTTTCAGTAAAGGCGCGGCACTTTACTGATACCTCACGCGGACTTCTTGAGGGAACTTGAAGTGATGTTGCACTATTTTGTTTCATTTGCCTATACTAACGTTCACGAACACATATTGGTTAATAATCCACCATAATACACATTAAGACGGAGATATATGCCAGTGACTTTGAGTGGTAAGCTTGCGTGTTTTGTACTGAGCTCACGCAACGCGTCGTACGTTCAGCCAGTAATAGGACTCGCCCATCAAGGAGCGCTGTCCCCAATTTGACGCATTATTATTTTGTTATACACAAAACAAAAGGTATTTTAATAAAACGCGTATACTAAAAGATCAATAATTAAATTATCTTTAAATTTATGAAGTTTTCAGAAAAATACGCTTGGTAGATTTTGCGCCATTCTCAGTTTTTTAACCGCGTTAGACATAACTTTACAAATTAATTTCACTATGTACTTAATAAAAACATAATCTAAAATATTCACATATTAAGTTATTGAGAAATTGCACTAATTTATCATATATTTTTTTCAAATCATTAACACTACTCGTTTAGACGTGATCTTCAGTATAAAATCATTAAAAGTTGGTTATCGTTCCCTTAATATTCGGCTAAACACAAATTTCAGAAAATAATACAAAACTGCTAAACATGACGCCTCACTTTCCCGTCAAGAAGTCCCCAGCAGTTGTGATGAGTATAGTAGATTCTTCTGGTCATCCATTGATAAGATATAAACCTCTTCTACAAAAACAATGAGGTTTTCGGTGACGTCAAAAGGACAAAATTTATATTCAGTTTTACTATTGTACGACCTCTATCCTCCACTTTGTCTAGATCTAGGGAGAGATGAGAAAATCCATTTCAATTCCATTACTGGCATTCCATTGTGTGAATGATATCTGGGTCCCCAGTTAATATCGCGTTGAATACCAAGAGAATATAGATAGAGTAGGTACGCGTCAAACATAAGACGCTGACAACAGGTAAACCGCTGTCAGACTGCATACAAAAGAAAGAGAAGCGCGATGACACAACGCTTGTAATTTATTGCAAAATATGATCCAATTATTTATTTACTCAAAAATGAGTTGAGTAATCGAAAATAAAAAACAAGCAAGTTCTGCATACAAATAAGACGTTCTTGTTATTAATTAAATACCAACCGTACGTTGATATTTAATACAGATATTCTGGATTGAAACTCAAAGGATTAGTTTACCGTTAATTTGTATCGAGATTTTTTTTCTAAACTTGTTTTGGTCACAATGAAGTACTGAGAAATATGTTCAAGAATAACATAAGTATATTTTTTCCGCTACCACAAACTACACAGATCTGGCATTTTTTTTGTTTAAGATAAGCCTTCTTAGATCATTTGCCTCTTGTCAGCGCCTTAAGTATTCGTAACAACTAAGTTCTGACAAATATGTTCAAGAATAACATATATTTTTTCCGCTACCACAAATTATATAGATTTTATTGTTTAAGACAAGCCTACTTTTATCATTTGCCTCTTGTTAGCGCCTTAATGGCGGCTCGTGAAGTACGCTACTAGCTGCGCAGTACCGTACCCCTCACCCCCGCTGGACACATGAATTCGTTATGCGCAGCCAATCGACTCATGTTCAGAGTTCAGAGCCGCCATAAAGTTTGAATCGGACTGTGCAAAAGAAAGAATGCGTTTTTTGGGTTTAATGCACATGATGGCGTCTCCGACGTCATTCGTATACCGTAAAACGGGGTGAATAGAAATGCAGGGGTGAATCGAGACGCAACTTTAAAAGGGATTTTAACCTTGAAATAATATAGTTTGTTGCCAACAAGAGTACAGGTAACACATTATGGTCCTTTTAGGCAACAAAAGATATTATTTCAACGTTACATTTTAAAGTTGCGTCGCGATTCACCCCTGCATCTATTCACCCCGTTTTACCCGGTACCATTATTTCCGGACAAACCTATTGAGGTTTTTGTGATGTTTCTGTTTATATTCTGTTTTGTTCCTTAATTAATAAATAATAAAAAAAAAGAGTAAGAATTACCTAATTGTTTAGCTGAAGTTTCTTTATTGTTTTCCTACTTTATAAAACATTTGACGTTAATTTACGTCAGACAAGGTGTTTTGAAGATGTAGGTAACAGGAAATTTGGAGGTATTCCACTCAGAGCACTGATGTCAACAGCTCTTGATCGAACCGCACCTGAGCACTTCCACTAACCGCACGGCAGTACACCCGTCATTATTAGGGAGATAAAATGTTTTTTATTTTTCCCTTTTTGGCAACTGAGCCGATGTCGATCAATCTGCTAACGTCATGTAGTGACGGCAGTCTCACGGCAGCACAACAAGATGATTAGAACCAAAGCATCAGACATCAATGAAACAGAAAATTAATACAGAACATCAATAAATAACTCATGCCACACCGGTCGCCGCTTTTATAGCTCTCTGTGACGTCACTGGAATAATGACATCATAAAATACCGGGGCCACTAATCGTAGGAATGGCGAGCCGAAGTAAAATTTATATAATAGCTTTCACCCGCGGCTTCGTCTGCGGGGCGAGCACGGCCTACTGTGACATGACTTGAGTCACACATTTTATCACAGTTTGAGCGATAAAACTGTTTTGTCATAAAATGCTAGTATAAATTGACATGACATAATTTATCATGTCTTGTCACAAACGTCTTGACACGCCCGTGCTCGGCCCGCAGAAAGCTAATAGTTTTCTAAACCGTAGTATGCTTTAGAAATAAATTAAATTAATAAAAAAAATATTACACACACTACCATGTGTTTGACACACACACACACATAATACCAGGGCCTCATGACTTGAATAAAGATAGGTGACAGAAGTGACAACTTGAGCATGGATTAAGTAAGTACTTTACATAGCATGGAATTAGTGTGCTCATGGAATTAGTAGGTACTATATAGGTTATAAGTAGAGGGGGTCGAATTTCGACCAGTGGGCGACCGCTAGTTAATATTAAACTTACTTATTATATGAAGGAATCTTTGAAATGTTTTTTGCGACTCGTAATTAATCATAATATAGCATCAATAGCAACTAACCATTACTACTTAGTACTAGCATAATGTATGAAGTTGCAATATTTTTTATCTACATGCATTTCAAATCAACATCTTTGATAGAGATCGACTCTCTTGCAGTCATCGATATGACTTGATCTAAATTATGATCCCAGTTAACATGAAATATAAATAACTCCTAAGATCTTTGATAATAATCAATTCGATGAAACAGTTATGCTTTCAGAACCCAACTATAATGTCTATAAAATATTTCAACATCGCTATCTAATAAAACCGGATATTTTTTGCCGCCACATTTTCCTTGCGATCTATTTACGAAAAATTCTCCCGCATCGCGAAGGTAATTCTGTGCGCTGGCAACTCCGTCATCGACCGCAGTACACCGCGAGCGGGGTGGGGGGCGTGCCGTCTGTCAAATCGAATTACGCTCTTGAGTTATATTTTCGCGATCATTTTCATTAGAAAAAAAGCTTTTTCATGAATTAATTCACGATAAATTAGTGTATTGGTCTATTCGCTAACGGTTTACAAACACGAAAGTTCCGATGCAGGCAGAATAACTTCTGTCCATTGCTTCGCGATCATGGCCATAGGGATTGCTATTTTTGTTTTGTAGCCCAGTTTTATTGTAAATATTGTTTTAAGTGTCGAAATAGTGGTGCAGCAGTGTTTTTTCACGTTTTTTATTTACTTTATTCACTGTGATCATCGACGGACCGTGAACGAGTTGCGTTTAGACGTTTTAGTTGCAAAAATACTTTCGAAATTCAGTCTTTGAGAAACGTATCGGTGCCAATGTGCAATGGTAGTACAAAAACAGAATATTTGTGTTCTTAACTGCAGTGCCAACGTGTTAAAAGTTATAATTATATAGTGAATCAAGTGTAAAAAAATCGGCAAAATAAAACAAAACAAAAATATATAAACGGTAATCCAAAGCTTAATTTGAATTTCGAATAATCTTTTTTTTAAATCGCGTTTGGAGTTATTAAGTTTTGACTGTGGTTTGAGTTAGTGAATCATACTAAATGGCATTTTATTATAATAAATTGCTCTTTATTAGTGTAATACGAGGATGAGGCGGGTTTTCGGTGTTTGTACTGACAGCTGGATGCTCTGCGGTCAGAATGTGAGGCGATAATCATTCCAGGCTGTCCTAGATGTTGTCTGTATGTCTGTTTCTTTTTTAATTTTTTTCTTTGACACCCATATTTTGAAAAGAGTTTCAATACCAGTATAGAACTATGGAACCTGTTTTGAAAATAAAAATAAAATCGATTGCCTTTTTATCTTTAAAGAAGACTAGCTGTACCCCACAGTTTCACCCGCCTCGTTCGGCTCCTGATGGTCGTAGTGTGATGTTAAATAATATGTAGCCTTCCTCAAGAATTGGTTTATCAAATCCAAACATATTTTTTCAAATCCATTTATTAGGTCCAGAGAATAGTGTATTCAAGGAAATAAACTCATCAGCTTTATTATATTAGTAAAGATTTATGAAATCTATTAACATGATTAGATTCTACCTTCTGTCCATTCAGATGTTAGTCTTTCTGTAACAATCAGTATAAAATTTACCAGCAATCAAGGCTAAAAGTTAATTAATTTCATGATTAGTTATCCATTTCAGATAAGTACTGCAATACTGATCATTCATTTCACAATAGATCATTCAATGTTGTAAATTACCGATGACACTGGACTCATTCCTCTGCTTAGATGTTTAATAGCATAGCATTAATCAATAAACTCACTGGCAGGCAAAAAATATGCCTTAATAATTAGAAGCCATACACATGACCTGTCAGATTTACATTTTCACTATGGCTGCATTCCGAATTAAGACCATAATCGCTGTAATCGATTTTAGTGCGCTAAACTGTAATAGAGAACGCGTTTCAGTGCGCTAAAATCGATTACGGCGATCTTAATTCGGAATGCAGCCTATGATTCCTGCTCCTTGTGACCTTAATAAAATAGAAAATAACTCTTAAAAACATTAATAATCTATTTGCCCTATAGCTCTGTTATATTAGCAATACAAGGAAAATTTCAAAACAAATCAGTATTAAGGAAAATAATGACCAATAGACTATAATTATTATTTTATACTTACCTAGAACGTAACTTTTTAAATATGGGTGTCATTTTACCTGTTTGATGATTGTAAATTGTTATTTAATTTTATACCTACTGTTGCATGTATGTGTAATTTTTTTAACCACCTGAAGCATCTGTTATGCCAAGCTAAATTCAGTGCATACTATATTAGACTAGGGGGGCTTGTGGCTCAATAATATAAATATTTGCACACCTTATTAGGTAATGCTAATGATACAGAGTAATTTATATTTATTTCTAACATCTGTTTATCTACCTGTATTAAGCAAATAAATGGTTTGATTGTCATCTGGAGGTTATGCTATGCTTGCCCCGGTCAGTTCGTGGATCTGCACTGAATTTAGTTTTGTTTTATGTACACTTACCGTCAAAAATAAGTACCTCGAGCAACACTTTCATACGAACAACGTCATTTAGCAGCTCTTCAGAGTACGGATGGAGAAGGTCTAGAGAGCCTATTCACCCAACCGATCATACTGACATTTAATTCCAGGGTTGTCCATGAAACAAAAGACCTGAAAAATAGCATCAAAATGTATAGAAATCTGAACACTCAGAACTCTACACACTCTATGGTGTAAATGACTTCTCTGATCAGTAAGAATGGAAGAGGTCTAGACCTCCTCCATCCATACTCTGGAGAGCTGCATCAGATCTCATCCTAATCGTTACCTGACAGAGAACCAAGGCTTCGAAATTACTTTGTTTGTATGAAAATGTTGCTCTGGGTATTTAGTTATGATGGCAAGTGTCTACACTAAGAATGTTTAACACTAAATCACTAATGTTGTTGATACAAAATAAACTGTGTTCACTAATTCATGTTTTAGTAAAAGTTTGTGAATTTAGATCTAGATGTGCCATGATAAAACTTAGATTTCATGTTAATGATTTGTTTAGTGCATCCTGTATAGTTTTTGTGTGTTTATAGCATTGCATTATTATACTTAAATGTTTTTCATAAAGAGACTTGATTTTTCTAATAATATAGTATGATCTCTTCTTTAATTTATGCCAAATATCAAAGCAAATATCTCCTATGAGCCCATGATAATAATAGATCTTCAGACCGAATTTCGGCCTTCGGCGCTTGAGTTTTTATAGAGCACAAGTGTGTTCACAAACAGGTGCACGCACTCTTCCCTCTCTCTCATAGTCCGATAGGACGGCAATCCGACACGAACGGAGAGAGATCAAGCTCAGGGTTAACGGCTTCACGGGCTTTCCGAGGCACGGGGTCCTGTGATAAAATTGACATAACTAGTCACGTACGGTATCTAATATGCAAAAGGTTATCTAAAAGTTTTAATACCAATTAGGTGCTGGTCGCTGATCATGACTGAGGATCGTTTTCAGTCACCGATCATACTACGCTATTCTAGACGTGGCGCCTGGATGTTCTAAACCCTATTACAATACAGACGTTCACATTCCCAATTTTCAACAATTAAACTTAAAAAAAACCTGTTCAATTGATTGACACAGATAATAACTTATACTACTGAAGATGAAACAGGCAATTTGCAAGATACGTGCCTTAGGGGATGTAGAGAGCGGCGGCGATCTCTCGCATTCGGCCCTGGTTCAGGCCATGGTTCGGAGCGTGAGTGCATGGGAGGCCGTCACCTTCTACGAAGCAGTAATGCTCGCGAAGGAGCAGGCGGAACGCGTGAGGGAGAGGCAAAATTCGCGCCTGGCGACGGCGTCGGGAGACGCAGGCCGATTCCCGGCCACCGTAAGCGCGGGCTTGCGGACGGTGAGCGATGGGTAGCTAGCCGTTCGATAAGGATCAGGCCAGGGTAAACGGCGCGTTGTGTTCCACGCTCGTCAAAGAGATGTCAGCACCAACTGACGGAGTCCGGTAGGGCCAATGCCTGCTAGGGTTGCTAGTTTGTCCGAAAGGGATATCGTGGCCCTGGCATACAGGCAACTGAGGAACACGGGTGGGTTTTAGTCAGTAAAAGTCTGACACGCCCTTCCGCTCCGCCCAGAGCGGGAGGAGTTATTTCATAATTCACCACCCAAAAAAAAAGGGGATGTAGAGATACCTACACCAAGAAATAACTTTTCGAAACTCCTTCCCTCAACGGCTAAAATATAACAGCCGTATGGGTCGATCGAAGAAGCCCTAGTGGTTCTGCCAAGATAATATAAACCATCTCTCATTGAGAGTCACCAGGGCTTGACCCCTTAAGCTACGCTTTCCGCGGTCGGTTCGCGGATGGGTGACCATTCATTACATATCGAGACCCCTCCGGAGCTCGGAAAGCATGTTAAACCGTTGGTCCTTGACAGAGGCAGAGTAGATCTTTGACAGTCGTTACCTACGGGTAGTCGGAAGCCCAAAAGTTTGACAACGGGTTGGTCAGAGTTGGTGGGGAGGTAAGATGGGCAGTTGCTCCATTTAAAATACTAGTATGCCGACCCCAGCATAGTTGGAAAGGCAGGCAGATAGATTTTTTATCTTACCACAGAGTAAGACATTTTAAACACGAGCGAAGTCACAACTAACATCTAGTATTCGCAAAGTAACTTAGTATGCTTAACCGCGCAGTATCCTCATTACACAGACCTAATGGTCTAAGATTACAGCCGGTACCTAATTGACTCACACACGCATTGTCCTATGAACCGTCATCAACTGATCGTGCGCACACTTGTGAAGCAGTATTGTATTGTGGAGATAATTATTCGGTGGCATACGCCCAGTTTATTCATTTAAAAACCTTGTACATCTGCCATACGAAATCTGTCAAAAAGTCCCAATGAAGAGACCATTACAACGTTTGTAAATTAGTAGCCCCAGGTTCATCAACAGATGGAAGGTGAGAGAAAAGGTGTAAGAGTTGGAGACGCTCATTAAAAGTATCCCAATGCCTTTTCTGAAAGAGTTAAACCATTCAACTTTCTCAAACGTTACCCTGTAAACCCCGTCGCAGAACAATCTGTCTTAATCGATTGAATACAGCTAATTAATTTAATGGTTTAAGCAATTTATCAGCCCAAAAATTCCAGACCTTACATTAGACGAAAGAATAATTTCTTCGACAAAAGTCGAACCAAAACTCCTGGCACAAAGATAATACGGCCGTATGGTGTGCTGAATACTACGAGGACTTGAGGACCACACACTGTGCAGTCTAAACCAAAATAATATGATAATAAATCACAGCCAAACAATAGCTATTCGAATAAATGTTAAGCAGGTCGTCTATCAACGGCGGTCAAATCTTAAGAACAGTTCACATTAGCCTGCTTAGTCCGCCGCCAGCTGTGATCAGGCTCACTAAGTAGACCGGGAGACTTATAGCTGTACCTATTGGCTCACTAACTAATGGCGTGCTGTTAGTTGATTGTTACTCACAAGTGTATGAATAATCAAGAAACCGCGCAATGCAAGTTCACATAGCACCTGTCCGGATGGGCTAGACTAAACGACATTTTATCAGCGATAACGATGATGCACATGTTAAAAATATGACATTAGCTACCGAAAAGCTTATGTTAATCCCATTGAAAGTTGCTTTAGAAATACGAAAGCGTTAAAAGCGATTGCTACTAGGTCTAGGCCCTCAGACCATGCTCCATTTGCCAGAGTGCCCAATGTCCGTATGTTACACTTGCTCCTTTGTGGATTTAAAGCCACTGGTGCCGCAATTATCGCTGCCAACTATTGGGCCCAAGTTATTTTGATAACAAAAGTAGGTACCATCGATTAAACAGGAAGAAGCTAGGACATATTCGGTGACTGTCTGAGGGAGCGTGGTGAGAACCGTCTCTGCGTTAAGACAATATCATCAGGCATCTTTCACTCGAAGTGAATCTGAACACAACCAAAGTGAATAATGAATTCACAAGTGAACCGATCGAAAGATGTTAGACTCGGCTTTTTTCACTCTCCTACAAAATGATCGATAAATGAATGAAAGGAGCAGATGGACGTTCATTCCTATATACTTTTGTTGGTGCAGTGCAAACGTGTAAAGAAACAAAAATAAACATTCCCTTGTGTGAACTGTGTCTACATTTTGCAGCTACTAGCTACGCACAAGTCCGCTGACTCAACTTCCAATTGTTCCGTAAATGTGATTGTTGTTTGTTTTGTACAATGACGATACAAATATAATAAATAACATCGTGATTGTTGTGGCAGACTGAATTGAATTTCTGGTGGCGTAGTAATGACCCTGGAGAAGATTGTGATTATCGCATGGCAAGGGTGTTGCGGTCCGAGCACATGAAAGCTGTTTAGCCAAAGGCGAACATCAAGAGATTCTACCTGCGGAAATTACATCGCCGAAGTCTTTATGTGCTTAGAACGGCTACGGAATTGTTTAAGAGTTGATATAGACCGTAAATGTGATTGTTGTTTGTTTTGTACAATGACGATACAAATATAATAAATAACATCGTGATTATTGTGGCAGACTGAATTGAATTTCTGGTGGCGTAGTAATGACCCTGGAGAAGATTGTGATTATCGCATGGCAAGGGTGTTGCGGTCCGAGCACATGAAAGCTGTTTAGCCAAAGGCGAACATCAAGAGATTCTACCTGCGGAGATTACATCGCCGAAGTCTTTATGTGCTTAGAACGGCTACGGAATTGTTTAAGAGTTGATATAGACTTCTCTTCTCTGATAGGAGAAGGAGATGAAGTGTTGGCTGATCATTGATTAGTTTCCCGGGAGACAGATTATATCCCTGGACACGACGGTTGGCAGAAACGACTACGTTATCCCAGGGCGAGCCCTTTTCTCTTGTCAAGAGTCCGTCAACAAAATTGGCAGCTGACGAAAGTTATTTCTTTGTTGACAACTAGATACGAAATTCAGTTGCCATAGCGGCCGACAGGGACTGGTTTAATGCCCAATATTCCACATCCCAAAAATATCCGAGGAATGCCACCGTTCGTACGCCAGAAATTAAGAATTCATCCAGATTCAAACTTTGACGATTCAATCCAATACCGATTAACTTGGGAATTGAGTAAGTAGTAAGGAGTTAACCATCTTCTATTCTTTGAGAGGCGGTTCGTAGGAATGACATGTGTCATCATCATTTTAGCCGAAAGACGTCCACTGCTGGACGTAGGCCTCAAAGGAGGGGTTTGCCGTAATCGCCACGCTTGGCGTGCGGGTTGGCGATCGCAGTATGGTTTTAAAATGCATAGAGAACGCTGCTGCTAATTCTCTGGTAAGTCCTTTAGTCGGCTTTTACGACACCCACGGGAAGAAATAGGGTGGTGCTATTCTTTACATCACACGGCCAATATTACAAATTAAGATTACTCTAAAACGAAACCAACTTACTAAAAACAGGCGCAGACCAACTTCTCACATCCTTAGCTTCTAAAAACACTAATTTCACAACGCAAAAACCACCACACAGACTGTGTGACATGTGTGCGTGTTAAAAACCCTTATTCTATTCATTTTGAAATTGAGATTGCCGAGTTCAATGACTGACACGCGGATCATCGTTTGAATGATAGTTGGTATCATTATAAATATTTTTACGTTGAAAGAAAGGCATCGTAGCAGGGGTATTGTTTTCATAACAAACGGACTACTAATCGTTTTGATTATGTCATAATTTATCGTATATGTAAGAAAGAGATCTCTCAGAACACCTTTTCTTGAACCTACTTTACCTTACACATTGACATTAAGATAATACCTACTTGTTAAAATTTGACCAAATTGGTGATGTTCTTCAGAAAGGTCTGGTGCGTAGTACTCGAAACCGGCGTGCGTGTATGACTAGATGTATGAACGTAGGCGAAGCCAAAGGAGTATGTAAGGAGCGTAGCAAGTGGCGTTCTATAGTTTCTGCTTTCCCCCATGGGAAGAAGGCGTGAGTTTATGTATGTATGTGTTGTTAAAATTTTATGAAAATCGTCAACTTTTATAATGTTTGCACCATGTATGTCATGTTCACATAATTAATTTATCTGTCATTGCTTCATTTTTAATTATTTTACCTATTGTGATGTAGTAATTTAATTCCAGGCGTGTCTTCACATATAATTATGTAATTAATGTACGTACAAAATATTGTAAATTATTTTTACAGCAACTAGCTTAATCTTTCTGACCAACCCCTTGACAATTCAAAAGCGCCTGTAATTGGTTCATTTGAAATAAATGCTTTGAGTTTGGGTTTTTTTAAATAGTAACGGTCTCAGATTATAGAAAGAAGCTTCTTTAATCTGAAAATCTTTCTTTCTATAATCTGAGGTAATAACGGTGTAGTTTTTTTTGCCCTTCCTTCTCCATACGAAAGGGCAACTAGAATCAGTACTAAATTTCTGGAAATTTTGACGTTCAAATGTGCCTATTTGAAATATATGTTTTGACGTTGAGCTGGTAAACATCGTGATTAAACCTGGACTGAAATCGTTAACACGCAGTGAGCAAGCCTGAAGGTCTACTCCGAAGATGAGAGCGAGAGAGAATGTCCGGCCGTTTCGTGACTACGGCTGACTATGGCTGAACACGGCAAATGAAAAAAAAAAAACGACATTCAAAGAGATAAGTCTCTCTCAGAAGTGATAATCCCAAGTATCGACCGTTTTTTGACCACCAAAGTTTCCTTTTTTGACTTTTGAGTCCTTACCCGACTTCAAGTCACATTTTGGACTTTGACTTATGTTTGACAGTCGTGTTTTAGATTTTCTTTCGCCATAGCCCCAGCCCCTCTACTACTGTGTTCCCTTATAACCTGGGAATCAGGGAATCAAGAAATGAATGATTTGGTCTTCGCCAATGCGTGTGTCATCGCCAATCGCATCATCGCTTAAAATGTGGGAGCGAATATTTAAATCCAAATTGAATTAAAGTTACAATGGTTCAATTCAGTTTCAGCCCATTCATAAAGCAACCTAGATGACACATCTACCTTTTATCCTAACTTCTAGGAGACAAACAAAAGCATGAATCATGACTATTATAATAATTACTAAAAAATTACTGCCCGGCCTCGTTTAGCGTTCTTTCTGTATTTTTACTCTGCTCCTTTTTTTTCTTGGTGGGAAATTATCAAATAACTTCCCCCGTTCTGAGCGAAGTACGAGGGCGTGTCAGACTTTTACTGACTAAAACCCACCCGTGTTCCTTCAATAGCCTGTGTGCCAGGGCCACGATATCCCTTTCGGACAAACTCGCAACCTTGGCAGGCATTGGCCCTAACGTGGGGTACGTTAGGGCCAGTTCGTGCTGACATCTCTTTGAGGCGCGCTTGGAACAAAACGCGCCGTCGAGCCGGGCCTGGTCCTTATCAGACGGCTAGCTACCCATCGCTCGCCGTCCGCCACACAAAAACCGAATTCTTCAGATTTATTATATTAGTCCATAAATATCTGCTGTCACACGAACAACATCCGAACTCACACATGACAAAAGTCATAGAGCCCCAGTTAACCTACATAAATAACACACATTTTATGACATTATAAAATGTTATGTCGGACTGCGTTCTCCTTTTATAATAATTATCACTAGGTGTTGTCCGCGCCTTCGGCCGCGTGGTGGTCGGAAATAAGCCCACGGGACCGAATTGCTGTGATAAAAAGTATCCTACGGCGATTCACACACTGGCCCGCTATACGCTGCGGGATGCGTGGCGACGAAGTCACGCGCTTTGTTGCGGGAGTGCAGATCTGCACCATCATGCAGATTTCTTCGCACAAACGCGCGGAGCTGCAGTATAGTATACGATGGCCCAAATGCCTCATTTCACAGCGAGATCAAATCAAATCAAAAATATTTTGATTTCACATAATCCTACATGGGCACTTATGAAACGTCAGAAGCTAGGTGCACGGTTCCAATTGGTCGTTTCCTATGGAGAAGAGCCGGCAAGAAACTCCAAGCTAACTCTTTAAAAAAAAACAATGGCTTTGACAATGTTTTCAAATTACAGTGTTATGTAGCTGTATGACAGGACAGCGTAGGCCCGTCAAAAGTACCAGGTACCTAACAAAATTGAAAATGGTCTACAGATCTACAGTCTATTAAGCCTACAACGTCCTCACATTAACAAAAAAAAAACAATATAAAACATGATTAAAATAATCCATTTCAAAATATTACTTCACGTCTAGCTCTGTCAAAATCACGCACCATACGGCAGAACTCGGTGTGCCATACATTGCGTCTTGCCCTGCAACCAAACGTGAGGGCGCGTGTTTCTCTGCATGTAGGCGCGTGACCTGCAACACTGCGCGTGACGTTTTCTGTGTGTTGCACTACGCGTGTTTTCAATATAAAGAGAGATACTTTCAAGCAACGTAAGAACACGCACTCCCGCGCTACGCTGCGTAATGCGGTGCAGTGTGCGAATGGCCTAAGGCCTAAACCAGGTCATGGTCGACCCTGTGTGACTCCATTCAGCAGTAAAAGCGCTGAGCAGACCA
Source organism: Tiliacea aurago (assembly GCA_948098905.1). Classification (NCBI taxonomy): domain Eukaryota; kingdom Metazoa; phylum Arthropoda; class Insecta; order Lepidoptera; family Noctuidae; genus Tiliacea; species Tiliacea aurago. The sequence continues at coordinate 2,835,688 of OX402605.1, forward strand.
TGGACAATTTATCCGCGACGATAGAACGTATGGAAATGTATGCATTAAGGCAAACGTAGGAAAATGGGACCGTCATTTCTGTCCGGTGGACAAATCGAGCGTCAGCTCAGCGCTTAGGTAGCATTTATATTATACACTAGCTGCACCCCGCGGTTTAACCCGCGTAAGTCTCGATCCCGTGGAATAAAAAGTAGCCTATATGTTAATCCAGGGTGTCAGCTACCTCCATACAAAATTTTATCAAAATCGGTCCACCCGTTGGAGCGTGAAGAAGTAACAAACATCCATCCATCCATCCATACTTACAAACTTTCGCTTTTATAATATTAGTGTGATTAGGAAGGATTACAAGCATTTATATTATATTAGCTTTTGCCTGCGTGGAGATCGGAAATTATCCCACGGAAACATACAACCGGTATTAATTTATCCCAGGTTATTAACTCAACACCATCCTATTTCTTCCCGTGGCTGTCGTAAAAGGCGACTAAGGGACTTACTAGAGAATGGGCAGCAGCGCTCTCTCGAAATCAAAATCAAAAATATTTTTATTTCACATAAGCCTACATGGGCACTTATGAAACGTCAGAAGCTAGGTGCTCTATCTCTATGCATTTTAACACCATACTGCGATCGCCAACCTGCCCGCCAAGCGTGGCAATTATGGCAACCAACCCCCCTCTTTTGGGGGTGGCCTGTGTCCAGCAGTGGACGTCTTTCGGCTGAAAAAGATAGAAGTGTGGATATTATACATTTTATTGTGGCCTCAACATAATGCCATGCTGACCCGAAAGAAAGTAGGTATCTGCGGAACTATAAACATGGTCGCGTTCTGAAACTGGTTTTTGTCGTAATAATGACCTACAGTAGGAGTCGGACAGACTAGGTGTGTGACTTGGTCGTCTGGAGTATAATAGATGGCTATCTCCGGCGACTTCGAGACAATAAAAAAACAAAATCTAAATATTTATTTTCACATAAGCCTACATGGGCACTTATGAAACGTCAGTAGCTAGGTGCACGGTTCCAATTGGTCGTTTCCTGTGGAGAAGAGCCGGCAATGAACTCCACGGTTACTCTTTTAAAAATAATTGGCTTTTACAATGTTTTCAAGTTACAGTGTTAATAGGTATGGGAGGACAGTGTAGGCCCGACAACAAGTACCAGGTACTTAACAAAATAGAAAATGGTTTACAAAGCTACAGTTTATTAAGTCTACAACGTTTGCGAGTGTTTTTAACTTCTTAATTTTTTATTTTGTACACAAATAAATAAAATTGAAATGTCTGTTTGTAATAATCTGTAAAGTAGTTTAAAGGTCAACAAATCGTAAAAAGGGTTTTTATAGATGACACTTTCTTGTTTAAAAACACGTTGTAACTTGTAACCAAATTAAATGGATTTTTGATTTTTACGATAGTTTCCTCTTTTAATAATGTATCTTAAACTTTAACTTTTATTCTTGATGTAACTGCTTGAGCACAATTTTTTTATTAGATTAATAATAATACTATAATATTTTGTAATCTGTCTATTGTAAAGATCCCAAAAATACAGGCTCTCAAAACGTCAATGAATTATAACGTTGCTAAATTGAAGAGCATAACTGTGAAGTAGCATGACAACTGAAGTGACAGTTCTTACGTTTAGTCGGTTATTACTTCACAGCTGTCTCGTCACCTGTTTTTTTTTGTTTACCTTTATGTAAGTAACGGAATATAAGTTTGTAGAATGCAATAGGATTCTACGAAGAGAGTACGGCTACCTTAGCGCATCCCCCTTTTTGACTTAAAACATCCCTCTTTTTACGTCAAAAACTAAAAACGTATATGTTAAAACGCATTTTGTGGTGCTAACCGCTATCTTACTAACATCAAACAGCACTTAAAAACAATACACTTTTCTAATTCGGTTAACAGTACTCCGATAAACGTCGTTAACCCTCTCGGATGTTATCTCACAGATACTGCCAAGTGCCCAACGTAGTTAGCGAGATGATAACACTCGAGTGGCTGAGGTAGATTATAGGCAATTGTTTGTAGTAAGTATCTTTGAGGAGTTTGTTTAGATTTGTGGAGGTTTTTCAAAGATAGGAGATGAGACCGCTTTCTTACAGATACTGCCAAGTGCCTAACGTAGTTAGCGAGATGATAACATTCTAGTGGCTGAAATAGATTATAGGCAACTGTTTGTTAAGTAACTTTGAGAAGTTTGTTTTAGATTTGTAGAGGTTTTTAAAAGATTGAAGATTTGGAATAGGTTTGGTCGGTTTGTCATAAAAAAAAAAAAAGAATATATTTTTATTATCTTCCATTGTACAGACGCCAGCACATCAACCTACTACAATCTGTCAAATTTCTTTAATAGATTTTCAACTTTATCCCTACAGTATAAGGTTCAAGGTTGATTGAGGAAATTTGACAGTTTCGGGTAGCTTGACCTGCTGGCGTCTGTACATAAACACATTGTACATAGATACTGCCAAGTGCCTAACGTGGTTAGCGAGATAACACTCGAGTGGCTGACGTAGATTATAAAATCAAAAGTCATTTATTCAAACTAGGCTGAGAATCAGCACTTTTCGAACGTCAAAAATTACATGAGACAGTCCCCCAAAAACGCCCACCCTTCACCACTTCCTAGTGCTTTAGCTGGGGAGAAGAAGTGGCGCAACAAACTCCCCAGCAGAATTATAGAATAGAATAGAATTATCTTTATTCAAGTATCATATGAGTCAAAAAAAGACTTACAACTATATTAATAGTAAGAACTGACACTTCAAAAAAACAAACAAATGGTAGTGGATCACCGTTGTGGCAACCAATGGGAGATGGCGCAACAGCGACCCACGAAAACACAGTCTAGGCGACTTGAAATTATGCTCAGGATACTGTTGGAGATGCTCCACACCCTGCACAACATTGAAGCGCACCTATTATAGGCAACTGTTTGTAGTCATTTTAATAGAAGATTTGGAATAGGTGTGGTGGGTTTTTTGGTTAGTCTAGAACAGGGTTGTTGCTGATGCATATTTTTTTCTCATCAGCGGATGCTGATGCTGATGCTGATATTTTATCATTGACATCAGCAGATGCTGATGCTGATTTTTTATCACTGGCATCAGCGGAAGCTAATGCTGATTTTAATTATTTTCTTAACAAAGCAGGGAAAAAGTAGTGACCATTATGAATTTATACCTAAAAGTTGCAGTTTTCCTTGGTATTGAAATAAAATATTGTTTCAATAATTTCGTGACTTTTAATAAAAAATAGAATCAAACTAAGTACCTAGTTTAGTAATAAAGGCTTCTACAGATTGGTGCGATATCACGGGCACGACAAGGGTCGCGCTGCCTGTCGCGCCTGCGATATCGCACCTTTGAAGAAGCCTTAATTAGTGCTAGATTAGTAGTTAAGTACCTAGAGTCCTATACTAATAAATAGCAGGTTATGTGCATAACTCGCAAACCAAAACAACACGTGCTTATAACTCGCAAACCAAAACAACACGTGCTTATAAGCGTCACCCCTTTGCGGTCAGGTCACGACTCGAACTTCAGCATTCATAATCAGCATCGATCAATGCTGATGCTGATGTTGAAAATGATGCTGAAGTTCCGCGGATGCTGATGCTGATGTTCGCAACAACCCTGGTATAGAAGCATAAAGCTCTGAATCGCCGCTCTGGCCAGCTTTGTCGAGAGAAGGCAATACTAATAACATTCATGACGCAGAAAGTGCGTTTGGCATATTTCTTCTTTCATGGCTGCCATTCGAAGCCGTCAGTTTTTATACGTCATTAGTGTAGCAGTATTTTACATCGAGCGACTGCCGATCTGACCTCCAAACCCAGTTACTGTGTTATACGATACCCCTTGGTAAGACTGGTTGTCAGACTTTCGGGATAGTGACGACCCGTAACGACTGTCAAAGATCCACGAATGACAGCCGGGGCTAATGGCTTAACGTGCTTTCCGAGGCACGGAGGGGTCTTAATGAGAGTGTTGACAATGACGGCTTTAGCAGAGGCCTCCGAGGCATCTCCATGATCTATGAGTACCTAGAAAGATTCGACTGGTCAGTAGTAGTGTTATTGGAAATTTGGGATAGAGAAGATGGCGATTCTATTTTACCGTCCCGAGAAGAACCGGGATGACGCATATAACTATTTACACACATATTACATACATTTTAACCACACAACTATTTAAACTTTAGTATTTGAACTATGGGAGCTGGTTGTGAATATGAAAGACCTAGTTTAGGGAGGATTCATTAGTAAAACTCTTTGTAGACTAGTCCTGAGGTTCACTGGTATATTCTGCCTATTTCTGTCGAAAAGCATCTTCACTGGGATCTGGTTCGGAAGGATTACCATGAACAATCGTGCACATGAGATTTTTCAACCTTGTCTAAGCTTAGTAACGATACTAGAAATCCTTGGATACTAGACATTTTTGGATCCAAGAATTTCTAGTATCTAAAGAATATCTTCCAAATTCCATGTTATCAGTGGTTGAGTATGGCTAGGCTATGCATTGTTTGTCAATCAGTCACTCAAAGATGGGGAACCGAGTTCTTCAGCAGCTTCTAACATCCACGATCCTACAGGACTACTTCTAACAGCATTCTTTGTTTTGTTTACAGGGCTCTCCACACGGTTCGGTGATGTCGTGTCAGTCGCTCGCCGCGCGCGCGTTCGCCGAGCCCGATAAGGACATGACGCACTGCAGTGGCTTCCACAGGTAAGATCTTGATAATAAGGTGGACTGAAAAGAGGTGACTGTTGAGAAGACCGTTAATAGAGATGTATGGATGGACAGGTCCACTCAATATGTGTGGTTCTCTCATCAAAAGACAATTTCAGACACCAATCTACATGGCCTTCACATGATCTGACCAAAATTATGTCTGGACTTTAAAAGAGACTGTGACCTCTGAGTTTGTTTCGGCCTTTCTTCTCAGAGTAGTCAGATAGGAAACGCCGACCTCATCTAGTTTTTAAAATATGAATAACGTGTAGAAGTGTTTGTACAAACCTACTTACAGAAATAAAAATCATTTATGTAAAGGATTTCGTTCAATGAATCCCAATATGTTGTGATTCCAGATCAGTGCGGTTCAGTTCTGACTCTCGGAGCTCCACCAGAGCCTCTAATGACCCGGAGAATAAAAGGGAGACACCTGGTAAGTCAACATTGTTTTTTTTTATATGAAACATCTATCATAATTTCAGCCAAAAGACGTCGTTGACGTCACTGTTGGACATAGGCCTCCCGTAAAAGGGGGGGTTCGCCATAATCGCCACGCTTGGCAGGCGGGTTGGTGATCGCAGTATGGTGTTAAAATGCATAGAGAACGCTGCTGCCCATTCTCTAGTAAGTCCCTTAGTCGCCTTTTACGACACCCACGCCACGGCAAGAAATAGGGCGGTTGTTTGTCTGTGTGGTGCCGGACGTAAAGACTAGCAGTCTTTACGTCCGGCACCACACAGACACGAAAATGAAACATCTATAGGAGCACGTAAAACCGATTGCTGGCGGAGCAACGCATGCCGCGTGGCGATTCACCGCTCAATTCGCGCTTGCGGTCCCCCCGCTACGCGAGCTTGACCTTTTTTCGATGTTTGTTTGTTTGATTTCGATGTTTCACATCTGCCAGGCGTCCCGTGACGGCTCACAATTTTTATTTGGACTTCTTTCTATGGTACACGGTGCCAGTCCCCAGTTCATAGTCAGGGCCAAAGCTCTGCGTACCTACTGGCACTTTATGGTTTCAGAGATTCAGCGAGGATATCGCGACTAAGTAATAAACAGGAATGAGCATATCCTTCAGGTGTTACGAGGAACTATAAACACGTTAGACAATAGTGGACTGTATTTGAATGCGTAGAATAGGTTAACAAACGGATATCAAGACTTGACTGGCGAGAAAATACTATTAATGCAAAACGCTCAGTGTCACTCAGCCGGTGTGCCCTGCATGTGTTCTCTACAGTAATAATAGCGGCACGGGTCGATCCATCAGGTTAAGCTACGCCTGCCGGGGTTGGTCCGTGGATGGGTGACCATCTTTACATACCAAGACTCCTCCGTGCCTCGGAAAGCACGTAAATTCGTTGGTCCCGGCTGTTATTCGTGGCTCTTTGACAGTCGTTACGGGTCGTCAGAAGCCCGAAATTCTGACAACCAGTCTTTCCAAGGAGTATCGTATTTCCCAGTTACTGGGTTATGGAGGTCAGATAGGCAGTCGCTTCATGTAAAATACTGGTATTCAGCTGTATCCGGTTAGGTTAAAAACATCATTTTGAAAAGGTCAGGCAGATTGATTGATTCTGTGAGATCTCAGAGAATCTCGGTAGAGTCGATGGGATAGGTAGGAGTCCTAGGAGAGAATCATTTTATCATTACGTTCGTGGTGCACGGTAGTGCGTGCCACTGTATGCTGCCGTATGTCTGCAGAACAAGGTTCCTGTTTAAGGATATTTTTCGCTGGTAAATTGAGAAGCGTTGGCAGTACACGCTGCTCAATTTACTAGCGAAAAATATCATCAAAGTAATTTCTTCTGCCAGTAGTTTCAATTTCAAATACTAGATAAGCTTTCATTCTTTGGCGCTATTCAGCCCCGTTTTGTACCGAGTCTTTCTGGCAAGTTTAACTACATTCAGCGTGTTCGTGTGGTGCCGGACGTAAAGAATAGCACCATCCCATTTCTTCCCGTGGGTGTCGTAAAAGGCGACTAAGGGACTTACATGAGAATGGGCAGCAGCGTTCGCTATGCTTTTTAACACTATACTGTGATCGCCAACCCGTCTGCCAAGCGTGACGATTATGACAAACCGCCCACCATCCTTTTGGGGGAGGCCTATGTCCAGCAGTGGACGTCTTTCGGCTCAAATTATGAATGTTGATCTAGTTTTGTACCAAGTCTTTGTGACAAGTTTAACTACATTATTCAGCGCTCCTAACCTAAGTATTTTTTGTTTCATTCCAGGCTCCATATCCCTGACGGCGCTGACGGTAACCCCTGTGACGTCACAGGGCTCGGCTATGAGCCAATCAGCGCCCTCCGCATCAGCCACATACGACGTCGATGATACGGTAAGACTTTCACACCATATTAGTTCTTCAGAGGCTTCTGGAAACCTGGTGAGGTCTTCTTATTAGGTCCGTGTAAGGAAATAATTATCGTATGCGAGCTCTATTCTACGTTTTGCTATATTTTCTGTAGCTTACAAGACAATAATAAAAAAAAGCGGCCAAGTGCGAGTCGGACTCGCGCACGAAGGGTTCCGTACCATTGTCTATGAAAACGGCCAAAAAATCACGTTTGTTGTATGGGAGCCCTCTTAAATATTTGTTTTATTAAATTTTTTTTAAAGTGAATATATAACTAAAGATTCTGTGAATATTTCAAGCGTCTACCTTGTTGCCGTTATCAATATCGAGCAGAAACGAGCAAAAAAATCACGTTTGTTGTATGGAAGCCCCCTTAAATATTTATTTTATTCTGTTTTTAGAATTTGTTGTTATAGCGGCAACAGAAATACATTATCTGTAAACAATTCAACTGTCTATCATGGTTCATGAGATACAGCCTGGTGACAGACGGACAGACAGACAGACAGACGGCGCCGGCGGAGCCTTAGTAATAGGGTTCCCGCTTTACCCTTTGGGTACGGAACCCTAAAAATCATATGCATTGATATTCTGTTGAACGCCGATCACGTTTTGAAAGCTTACTCTTATCAAACTCGAAACTATTTATTTAAAATAAACCAATTACAGGCACTTTTGAATTGTCAAGGGGTCGGTCAGTCAGAGAGATGAAGCTAGTTGCCCATTCCAAAGCGTAGTAGGTTCCTATGGAGAAGAACGGGCAAACTCTTTTAAATTAAAATATGAGTAGCATTTAAACGCAGATATGATTGTCATATTTTTGTACCTAAAGGAATTTATTTGTCTCGCGTTAGAGGAAAAATGTAATGTAGTGTTGATTTATATTTTTAAATTATCTCCCTGTACTAGTTTTGTTAAATTAGTTTATTTGTATTGAAATAATTTATTTGATGTAAAAAAGAATATAAATCCTATTAATATTATAAACGGCTGGACCGATTTTGATAAAATTTGGTATGGAGGTAGCTGACACCCTGGATTAACATATAGGCTACTTTGTATCCCGATATTCCCACGGGATCGAGACTTACACGGGTGGAACCGCGGGGGCAGCTAGTGATGGAAATAAATTGATAGGTGATTTTTTATTTATTCATTTGATGTGAATTTCCCTTAAAATATTGTTACAGAATAACATATAACATAACACTCACCGAAATCATAGCGGCGGCGTATAATACGCGCCTAATCTTATACCAAATCTCATTTTAGCTGTTTATATTTGGTTTCCAAAAATAGCGACAACCAATCTTGAAAGTTGACGTGACATTCGACAACCGATTAAATTGTACCGTCTACGCGTCTGAGCGAATTTAGTATTCGATTTTCGGCATTAATGCATATCAGGCCGAAATTCTTTTCATTTTAGGCCTCTGTCGGACTCTATTAATTTGAAAGCTGAAATATCACTGGGCCCATATAAATCCACTTTAGCCTTTTCATAATCCACCTTAGTTTTAATTAACTCCAATGTTATTGTGCAAAGGACGGCTACCTCATTTAAATATACAGTTCATATGCTTCCAGCCCGTGCCTCCTGTACCATCCTGCCGGTTCCCTAAACTTGAAGAATGTGCCCATTTCCACTACGAACGTGTATCGCTCGGCGGACTGAGCATAGAGACTGTGAGATGCGAGGACAAGTGCCAGGACTCTATGGACGAAGGTGAGAGTGAAGGTAATTGGAGTTGTTTACAATATGGCTTGTTGGTTTAAAAAGTTTTTACACAATGGCCCATGTTGGCCCATGTGCCCCTTTACACAGTGGCCCATGCTGGCCCACGTGGCTCTTTACACAGTGGCCATGCTGGCCCAGAAGCCCTACACAGGGGCCAAGCTGGCCCAAAAGCCCCACACAGTGGCCAATGCTAGTCCAAATGCATCCTATCACAATGGATCATGCTGGATCAAGGGTCTTTACACAGTGGCCCATGCTGGCTCAAAAGCCCCTCTACACTGTGGCTCAAGTTTGCTCTAAATCCTAATGGCCCATGTTGGTCCAAACTCCTATAGACAGTGTTACTTCACTCATTGGTTCACGCTGGCTCAAAGGTAAATAGTTGGTCTAATAAGCCCGTGCCATCGATACCATCCTGCCGGTTCCTTAAACTGGAAGAATCGCTCACTTCCACTACGAACGTGTGTCGCTCGGTCGACTGAGCATAGAGACTGAGATGCGAGGACACAAGTGCCAGGAAAAGTCCTGGATGGACGAAGGTGAGAGAGAGGAGGTATTGATAGGGGTACTAAGCACTAATATGTATATATTTACCAACTTTTAAACGTGATCATCCAACTATATTGATTGTAATTTTATTTTAATACGAACATAGTATTTTGGAATCTCAAAGTTGCAATCGTTATTCCTTGAGAAAATCAGTTTTGAATTTTGCTGTTTACATATTAGTGCTCATGACTGTACATATTGGTTCGAAGTCTTTGTACAGTGGCCCATGTTGGCCCACCTTCCCCTGTATACAGTGGCCCATGCTGGCCAATGTCTTACTCTACACAGTGGCCCATTCTGGCCTAAATGACCTTGGGCACAATGGCTCTTGTTGATTCAGTGGTCTTAACACACATCCACACACAAATTGGATCATGTTGGCAAAAAGATTATTTTCCAAAGTGGTATTTGGACCAGGAACCGTACAACCCCGGTTAATGGTTAAGCCTTTCGAAGGGGTAACCCATTCAATGGGTTACCTTTATCATGATGTAACCCATTGAAAGGGTTTTATGCTAGAAACCCATTGAAAGGGTTCTATACTTGAAACCCAGTGAAAGGGTTACCATTTAAAAAAAAACCCTATCGAAAACTCTTTCAATGGATAGGGTTTCGATAGGGTTTTTCTAAGCAGTTAATGGAACACCCTTTTGTAACCCTTTTGAACGGCTTAATTTAAGCCATTCAAAATTACCCACACCGTATGGGTTTTTATCGAAAACCCTTTCAATGGGTTACCAAAATATAATTTAAGCCGTTCATAAGGGTTACCCTTATCGTATGGGTTTTTGTTTAACCGCTTAGAAAAACCCTTTCGAAAACCCTTTCAATGGGTAACCAAAGTGGCCCCTGATTTAATAGACACTGGCTGAAAAGTTGTGGGACAACTTTCTAATAATTTCTGTTCCATTTCCAGGTTGGATATGCCTCAAGGTCCGTTCGCACGTGAACTCGTCGTGCGAGGAGAGTGCTGAGAGTCGAGCTTTAAGCAGCAGCTGGACGGAAGCCAGCGACGTGCGCGAGTGGACGTTAACCAGGAACCGGGATAATTTGCTGCAACTGGATGATATGCTGCATAGGTGAGGAGTTTTTATTTACTTAAACAGTGATCCATGCTGGCAAACTCTTATACACAATGGCCCAAAAGCCCCTTTACACAGTAGCCTATAATGGCCGAAATCCCCTTAAATATAATGGCTCATGGTTGGTCAACTCGGTCCCGTATGTGGCCTATGCTGGCATTCTTTCACCACCAATCGTTTTTCGTTCAAATTTTCTTAAGGCAAAGATAGCCAAGAGAACGCTTAGCTACTTCATCTTGCGACTCCTTGTATAATCCCTCCTCCTCTTGATATGAGAGTGGAACCCACAAATAAGGAACTACAATTAAATACATACATATTTACATAAACTCACGCTTTCTTCCCATGGGGGTAGGCAGAAACTATAGAACGCCACCTGCTACGGTTCTTACATACTCTTCTGCTTCGTTTACGTTCATACATCATCTGGTCACATACGTACGCCGGTTGCTAGTACAATACTAAAATTAGTTTTTAGAAATTGTCTCTTGTTTTGGTTTTTTTTTCATATTTTGATGATATTATTATGGAATAGTAGGTATGTATGAATAATAATTTTAAACAATCGTCCCTGTAGAGCGAAAAGTCACCAAGTCGAAAAATGCCCAAAATGTAAAAAACAATGTCACTATAATCAACATTTATTTCTCTAAATATTTGTCTAACAGTCATTTTTGTAGCTGCCCACGCTTTTGTTTTACGAAATGTGAAAAGTAAGTAAGTCTACCTTCGGAACCCACAGCGTAATTTGGATAAATAACTAATTTAAGACTTAATGACTTTTCACTCTACGGGGACGACACTACCTAATAAAAAAAAACATTAAAAAAGCCGAGCCTCACAGTAGTCGCTTATGATGTGTAGTAACATCCTGACATCACACTCTATATAGTACTTACTAATTCCATGCTAAATACAGACCTGTGTAAAATAATACCCGTTCAAAGTCCTTTTAAAACACAACACTTCCTCTCTCCTCATCATCATTACATAATACAGTTCCCTGCTCTTGTTTCATGTGTATTATTGTATATATGTATATATTTATTAGATAAGTGTATGCTTTGTGTATTTGTGTGTATTTATTGTATATGTTAATGGTACACCACTGACTACCTGCAGTATTGTCACTCCTGCTCCCTTTAATCCATCCAAAGGTTGTCAGTAAAAGATCGCTGTTAGCGATAAGACCGCCCATTGTGTCACCCTATGTAAAATTTAAACATTTATATCTGTAACTTTTATGGTGTACATAATAAAGAGTATTCTATTCTATTCTTTTAAAAATATGATTCACTCATTTATATTTAATTTAATTCCAGATGCATATACGACCGCAAAGTATCCGGTCTTCCGAATCTCCGAGAAAAGATCTCACCGGCCCTCAATCGCTCAGAATCGGAATATCAGCGTCTGATATCGGATTACGTGCACCATCTGTCCATCATAGCCGACGACTCTATCAACTGCGGGCCCGTGCTCAACTGGCTGCAGATGGATAATAAAGGTGACAAAAGAAAAATTATAAATATATGTAAAGAAAGAAAGAATAAAGTTTATTTGGACACAGTTCGTGAAACACAAAATACAAATAACAGAATAAAACAGTGCAAAAATGTTTTAAGACGAAAGCGCCAGTAGTAGTGTCACGAGTTAGTTACCTACGTCGCTTCGTGTGCGCACCTAATACCTACCCGCCCGCTGTAGGTATCAACTTGGTTATTGACTCGCTCAGCTGATGCTCAAAATTTCCTTAATACTTTTACGGGCTTAGGGCCGTTATCATTGCTTTATGCCTAGTTTTCGGGACATAATAACATTTAAAGAATTATGTGCCTGCTAGTTAAGGCGTATTTAAAAATGTGGATACAAAATTATTTACGATTTGAAAACAAAAATGTTCTAGTTACTAATTAGATAGGTACACGATTTAATACACTGGTGTTGTCGCGCGACCTGGGAGTGCTATGTCCAGCAGTGGACTGCTATAGGCTGAATTGATTGATTGACAAACCAACTCTGAATTATTTATCACTTAGAACTACACTTCGCGATCGCGTAAAATTGCACCATGGCAACGAACTCCAGTTTGGAGTACACGTAATTACGATACGTTATTACTTTCGCGAGTCAAGGATCGTAAACAACAATACGTCGCGCGTCGATGACGTCTTAGAGAAACTGAATTGTTTAGATATGCTGCGGTGCGGACGTGCGGTGCTGCCCTTAGCGCGCGGGGTGTGGGGGGAGGGGGTTGCATTGCCAATCAAATGGGGTTTGGGAGCGGAGCTTGTCTAGCATTGGCTAATTTTTGTAAGTCCACGTTGACTGCGCGTACGCGTCCTTTGTGAAATGGTTCGTAAGTGTTGCTCACTTTGAATGTTATCTACCACACACACACACACGTCGTATGGTACGAAATGAGTTTCAAATGGTTTGCATTGGTTTTTCACTAATGCAAGAATTGATTCGAGTTTAAAAGAAAAAGTAATTAAATTTTTTAATTTTATCTTTACAAATCAATAGTGTTTCATGCACCGCCACCGGATCGACCCTCCACAGGATTAAGACGGTCAAAATTTAACAGTGTATTATTAAGATAAAACTTAAATTTATTAAACTAAAATTCAACACAACACTATTAAATTAAAATTAAATTTATGATCTATGTTAGTACTTATACACTACGACAGTGTTGATTTGATGAGATGTCCGATTATGGGGCTTTCATCAGGCCTGTCAGCTACAGGAAGCTGTTGCCACTGCCACGCAATCTGGCGAGTAGACGCACTTTTCTTCCGTACGACAGCTGACAAACTGTCGGCTCAGGCTTTTACGATATTTTGTTATCGACGAAGAAATTTCTTTCCTCCTAACGTATGTTTCTTTGTTCTTCAACAGGTCATAAGCTTCTGGTGGCGAATGAAGACTCGTCATCAATCAACACGCCGGCTGTCGCAGCTGCTTATTCTGTCAGGAAATATGTGTCACAGGTAACAACTAATTTTGGTTTATTACAAAAAATTATTAACACTTGTTGGTCTGATAAAATGGTTTCTTACAAGTTATTTCCATTTAAATGCCACTTTTTTTAATGGATAAGAGTTGTGTCTATACTTCTTATTTATAGTTGTTCATTTTCGATGAGTTCTGACCGGGGGCCTAAAATGGACGCTTTGGCAGAATCATGAATATGATCTGCGTACAATTCATACATCCCGCAATTCATCTGTTTGACAGCTGCTATTTGACTTCATTATAGCAATTCATAATTTGTGGCCCATTTTACGAAACTCCATACAAAACTGTCAAACAGATGAATTGCGGGATATGAATTGTACGCAGATCATATTATGATTCTGCCAAAGCGTCCATTTTAGGCCCCCAGCATGCAGCAATTTAATAAAAGCTTTTATCTAATCTCATATCGTAAAATTTGAATTTTGAACATCATAACGAGTTTTTAATGACATACTCTTTATACACAATTCCGTTTAAAAATAGAATCATTTTATAACCCTTTTTCTGTAACAAAATAATAAGTAAGTAACATTTATTTCAGAACAAATCCATATTTCAACACACACATTTTAAAAACACAAACAAAATAATATACAATTTTTTTTTACCAATACGATACAGGGCAAATCCAAGAAGTTAATATCACCAAGGAGTTTCCATATATTTTTTTTCTAATGTAACGCATAGAACATGCGGGGCGCGCCATTGTTTAGCTTTAGCATAACAAAAAAGTTTTGATTCCAAATTTTACTTGTCTGTGGCAGCGCCCGCTTTAGCGCATGCGCGGTGATGTGCTGGGTTTTGGCGCCATTCATACGTTTTGTTGTACTGAATTTTTTAAATTCTTGTTTATGTCTGATATCAGACTTCGATCTTTTATTTAGTATTTTTAATCCCAATGTATGAGAGCAGATAAAGTAGTCTATGAAACTGCACATAACTAGGTATTAAAACACTCGCGTGATACTATTAAAAACCTCGCCCACTCGTGTTTTTTATACGCTTCATTATGCAACAGTTACATAAACTACTATTTTTGAACTGCTTCAATGAAAAGGCTGGATTTTAAGTATATTTTTTCTGACTATGCTGTTGCTCGATTTTTTATATTATTTGACTGTCTACTTTTCAGGCACGAGACGAAATCAGCTTTGAAGTTGGCGACATGATATCAATCATCGATATGCCTGGTAAGTTTTACTTTATCAATGTAGTAGATATTATAGACTAGTTATTCAGGTTCTATATCTATTAAAGATGGGCCGACTAGCCGACCAGTCGGCTGCAAAATGGCTGACTAGTCGGCCAAGCTTTCGGTTGAGTTCGTGATTCGTGACTAAGATTTCGGCTCGTAGATGCGCTCTTCGCGCCCAGGCCGTCGTCGGGACATGATTTTGTTTACATTGCATTTTTTCTATCATTTTTTACGTGCGAGCCGGCGTTTTTTTGTGTTTTAATTTAAAACAAAGTTGAATTACGTAGCTGACACAGTGTATTATATATTGTTTTATTAGTTTTTAGGGTTCCGTAGTAAACAAGGAACTCTTATAGTTTCGCCATGTCCGTCTGTCTGTCTGTCTGTCCGTCCGTCCGTCCGTCCGTCAGTCCCCGGCTTAGCTCAGAGACGCTTAGTCCTAGAAAGCTGTAATTTGGCATGGGTATATATATTAATCACGCCGAAAAAGTCGTAAAATAAAACCATGAAAAACATTTTTTTTAGGGTACCTCCCTTGCACGTAAAACGGGTATGATATTTTTTTTTTCTCGTCTAATACATGGTGTGGGGTATCGTTGGATAGGCCGTTTAAAAATATTGTGGGTCTGTCAAAGCCATTTTTCAATTCTGAGATCCGTTTGCGTTATATTAAGCTTTAAAGTGCCATTTTTTGTTAGAGTCAAGTGTCCCCCCCCTGCCAGCTAAATGGTTGGTTTTGGATATGTGAAAAAATTCATGACAGTAGTATATATAACGAAATTAAAAGGAAAACTATCACAGCTAAGTAGGGTTTACAAGTTAACGAGTGATAGTCGACCAACTTAAATTTACAGTTGAAGAATTGACCGTAACGTATATCGATGTATGGGAGAGCATGTTTTTCAACTACAATGTTAAGTTTGTTTTTGAGATAAATTCATTCGAACTACGGAACCCTTCATTGTGCGTGGTCCGACACGCACTTGGCCGGTTTTTACATCATAATTTGCCCCTTATTAAAAAAATATAAAATAAATAACTAGAGTAACATGCTCTACTTCTTTACTTTACTTAATGTTATTGTATTAAAATAAAATAAAGCCACCTTGTAATATTAGCTTGTTTCGGGAACTAGCTACGACAGCGCCATTTTGACACTGTTGCTTTCCCCATTTCATAAATGTTTACCGCATTGAGATAGGAAAACTATGGAGATGGCATATTCTACTATAGCAAGACAACACAAATATCTATCATATCGACACAGAGATGACTTTTTGTTTCTTTATAACTAATCAAGAGCTGCATATTATGAAAAGAGAGACATCTAAATGTTTGTCAATGACTAAATTTGGCAACACATGTTTGACGTCAAAATCATGTTTATGCGTGACCGGTCGCCATGTTTAAGACACAGATATATGCCAGTGACCTTGAGTGGTTAGCTTGCATGTTCTGTACTGAGCTCACGCAATGCGTCGTACGTTCAGCCAGTAATAGGACTCGCCCATCAAGGAGCGCTGTCCCCAATTTGACGCATCATTAATGTATTATACACAAAACAAAAAGTATTTGAATAAAACGCGTATACTAAAAGATCCATAATCAAACTATTTTTAAATTGGTGAAGGTTTCAGTCAAAAACGCTTGGTAGATTTTGCGCCATTCTCAGTTTTTTATCCGCGTGTTGATTGAACTGACTAGTCGAATCAAGCGTCGACGGTACGTTCAAATATCAACGCTCTGTCATAGTAATTAAAGTTCAAATTAGTTTAAATTCACACACTTCAACGAATCGCCTACAACCTTGAAATATGAACGAACGAACGAAGATTTGTATAATACGACTATGTTTATGAGTCGTCGACACGTTGCGCGTTGATATGAACTATGAACGTTCTTGTTTAGCCGTCTACGAATTTAACTAGTCGATCGAAGTATGGTGCGCCGTTGAAGCGTCGACGGCTCATTGACGGTTGATTTAACTAGTCCGTTCATTCAACGCCCATCGCTAATTGTAGTACTCTACGTGTTTTTAATTATAAGTAAGATTGTTTTTGGAGCATAAAATGTACTAAACGTGTATATTAATGGCGCCAAGCTCTGCCAGGTCCGGCGGAGTCGCTGTGGTGGCGCGGCAAGCGCGGCTTCCGCGTGGGGTTCTTCCCGCACCACTGTGTGGCCGTCATCGGGGACAAGGTGCCCAGGCACATGACGCAGCCGCCGCCCATCGTGGGGTGAGTTGCCTTCTGTACTAACATCTTACTTATGTACTAACACGCTCCTCGTCTTCACGCACACATTCGCAGCGTGTTCGTACACTTGGTTACCACAAATAAAGCGCGCGTCGCTTCGTGAGCTAAAAATACTATAATCAAACTATGTCCTTACACGTATCCAAAGACGTGTTGACGTATCAAAAGTGTCCTTACACCTGCATTTCCGAGGACCTAGGAAACGCCACTGATGACATTTGACTGTTCTCATTCATCATCATCATCATTCTAGCCGAAAGACGTCCACTGCTGGACATAGACCTCCCCCAATTTAGGGGGGTTTGCCATAATTGCCACGCTTGGCAGGCCGGTTGGCGATCGCAGTATGGTGTTAAAATGCATAGAGAACGCTGCTGCCCATTCTCTAGTAAGTCCCTTAGTCGCCTTGTACGACACCCACGGGAAGAAATAGGATGTTCTCAGTTATTGAGAAATCATGTAGATTTTAATTTTACTGGATGGTGCTGATCCACGCGTCATGTTCGTGAACGGGCGCCGTCAGTTGATCTTCTCTTAACTGCCAGGGCTTATTTGTAATCTTTTAATCTTATATTTTGTGTGGTTTTTAAATAAGTAATTTATTTTTTTACATAGAAGCAACAAGAATAATGTACCCAGGATTTTGTAATATCTTGATTTAAAAGAGTGTCCTTGGAGTTTCTTGCCTGTTCTTCTCCATAGAGATCTACGTTTTGGAATGGGCAAATAGCTTCAACTTTCTGACTAACTGACCGACTCTTTGACAATTAAAAAGTGCCTGTAATAGGTTTAATTGAAATAAATGTTTAAAGTTTGAGTTTGACTTACTTAAAGCTTATTTTATTACTCTCTGATAAATTATTCACAAACATAACACTAATAATATTATTTTCTCCCCACAGGTCAGTAGCCGTAGCACCAATCAAACCAGTTCTCCGCAAACACGGCAAGCTGATCTCCCTGTTCCGAAGCTTCATTCTCTCTCGACCTTCTCGAAGAAGTTTGAAGCAGCAAGGCATACTGAGGGAACGCGTGTTCGGCTGTGACCTCGGAGAACATCTGCTGAACTGCGGCCACGAAGGTGGGTGCTGTTAGTATGATGTTTTTATTAATTTTGCCAAACAGCCTCAAGTCCTAGTGGAATGCGCGACTTCTATAGTGTTCAGGACTAATTCGTCGTTGTAAAATAGACCTTATTTCTTCCGCCACAGTGCCTCAAGTCCTAGTGGAATGCGCGACTTCTATAGTGTTCAGGAATAATTCGTCGTTGTAAAATAGACCTCATTTCTTCCCCCACAGTGCCTGAAGTCCTAGTGGAATGCGCGACTTCTATAGTGTTCAGGACTAATGGACTAATTCGTCGTTGTAAAATAGACCTCATTTCTTCCCCCACAGTGCCTGAAGTCCTAGTGGAATGCGCGACTTCTATAGCGTTCAGGACTAATGGACTAATTCGTCGTTGTAAAATAGACCTCATTTCTTCCCCCACAGTGCCTGAAGTCCTAGTGGAATGCGCGACTTCTATAGCGTTCAGGACTAATGGACTAATTCGTCGTTGTAAAATAGACCTCATTTCTTCCCCCACAGTGCCTGAAGTCCTAGTGGAATGCGCGACTTCTATAGCGTTCAGGACTAATGGACTAATTCGTCGTTGTAAAATAGACCTCATTTCTTCCCCCACAGTGCCTGAAGTCCTAGTGGAATGCGCGACTTCTATAGCGTTCAGGACTAATGGACTAATTCGTCGTTGTAAAATAGACCTCATTTCTTCCCCCACAGTGCCTGAAGTCCTAGTGGAATGCGCGACTTCTATAGCGTTCAGGACTAATGGACTAATTCGTCGTTGTAAAATAGACCTCATTTCTTCCCCCACAGTGCCTGAAGTCCTAGTGGAATGCGCGACTTCTATAGCGTTCAGGACTAATGGACTAATTCGTCGTTGTAAAATAGACCTCATTTCTTCCCCCACAGTGCCTGAAGTCCTAGTGGAATGCGCGACTTCTATAGCGTTCAGGACTAATGGACTAATTCGTCGTTGTAAAATAGACCTCATTTCTTCCCCCACAGTGCCTGAAGTCCTAGTGGAATGCGCGACTTCTATAGCGTTCAGGACTAATGGACTAATTCGTCGTTGTAAAATAGACCTCATTTCTTCCCCCACAGTGCCTGAAGTCCTAGTGGAATGCGCGACTTCTATAGCGTTCAGGACTAATGGACTAATTCGTCGTTGTAAAATAGACCTCATTTCTTCCCCCACAGTGCCTGAAGTCCTAGTGGAATGCGCGACTTCTATAGCGTTCAGGACTAATGGACTAATTCGTCGTTGTAAAATAGACCTCATTTCTTCCCCCACAGTGCCTGAAGTCCTAGTGGAATGCGCGACTTCTATAGCGTTCAGGACTAATGGACTAATTCGTCGTTGTAAAATAGACCTCATTTCTTCCCCCACAGTGCCTGAAGTCCTAGTGGAATGCGCGACTTCTATAGCGTTCAGGACTAATGGACTAATTCGTCGTTGTAAAATAGACCTCATTTCTTCCCCCACAGTGCCTGAAGTCCTAGTGGAATGCGCGACTTCTATAGCGTTCAGGACTAATGGACTAATTCGTCGTTGTAAAATAGACCTCATTTCTTCCCCCACAGTGCCTGAAGTCCTAGTGGAATGCGCGACTTCTATAGTGTTCAGGACTAATGGACTAATTCGTCGTTGTAAAATAGACCTCATTTCTTCCCCCACAGTGCCTGAAGTCCTAGTGGAATGCGCGACTTCTATAGAGTTCAGGACTAATGGACTAATTCGTCGTTGTAAAATAGACCTCATTTCTTCCCCCACAGTGCCTGAAGTCCTAGTGGAATGCGCGACTTCTATAGCGTTCAGGACTAATGGACTAATTCGTCGTTGTAAAATAGACCTCATTTCTTCCGCCGCAGTGCCTCAAGTCCTAGTGGAATCCGCGACTTCTATAGCGTTCAGGACTAATGGACTAATTCGTCGTTGTAAAATAGACCTCATTTCTTCCCCCACAGTGCCTGAAGTCCTAGTGGAATGCGCGACTTCTATAGCGTTCAGGACTAATGGACTAATTCGTCGTTGTAAAATAGACCTCATTTCTTCCCCCACAGTGCCTGAAGTCCTAGTGGAATGCGCGACTTCTATAGCGTTCAGGACTAATGGACTAATTCGTCGTTGTAAAATAGACCTCATTTCTTCCCCCACAGTGCCTGAAGTCCTAGTGGAATGCGCGACTTCTATAGCGTTCAGGACTAATGGACTAATTCGTCGTTGTAAAATAGACCTCATTTCTTCCCCCACAGTGCCTGAAGTCCTAGTGGAATGCGCGACTTCTATAGCGTTCAGGACTAATGGACTAATTCGTCGTTGTAAAATAGACCTCATTTCTTCCCCCACAGTGCCTGAAGTCCTAGTGGAATGCGCGACTTCTATAGCGTTCAGGACTAATGGACTAATTCGTCGTTGTAAAATAGACCTCATTTCTTCCCCCACAGTGCCTGAAGTCCTAGTGGAATGCGCGACTTCTATAGCGTTCAGGACTAATGGACTAATTCGTCGTTGTAAAATAGACCTCATTTCTTCCCCCACAGTGCCTGAAGTCCTAGTGGAATGCGCGACTTCTATAGCGTTCAGGACTAATGGACTAATTCGTCGTTGTAAAATAGACCTCATTTCTTCCCCCACAGTGCCTGAAGTCCTAGTGGAATGCGCGACTTCTATAGCGTTCAGGACTAATGGACTAATTCGTCGTTGTAAAATAGACCTCATTTCTTCCGCCGCAGTGCCTCAAGTCCTAGTGGAATCCGCGACTTCTATAGCGTTCAGGACTAATGGACTAATTCGTCGTTGTAAAATAGACCTCATTTCTTCCCCCACAGTGCCTGAAGTCCTAGTGGAATGCGCGACTTCTATAGCGTTCAGGACTAATGGACTAATTCGTCGTTGTAAAATAGACCTCATTTCTTCCCCCACAGTGCCTGAAGTCCTAGTGGAATGCGCGACTTCTATAGCGTTCAGGACTAATGGACTAATTCGTCGTTGTAAAATAGACCTCATTTCTTCCCCCACAGTGCCTGAAGTCCTAGTGGAATGCGCGACTTCTATAGCGTTCAGGACTAATGGACTAATTCGTCGTTGTAAAATAGACCTCATTTCTTCCCCCACAGTGCCTGAAGTCCTAGTGGAATGCGCGACTTCTATAGCGTTCAGGACTAATGGACTAATTCGTCGTTGTAAAATAGACCTCATTTCTTCCCCCACAGTGCCTGAAGTCCTAGTGGAATGCGCGACTTCTATAGCGTTCAGGACTAATGGACTAATTCGTCGTTGTAAAATAGACCTCATTTCTTCCCCCACAGTGCCTGAAGTCCTAGTGGAATGCGCGACTTCTATAGCGTTCAGGACTAATGGACTAATTCGTCGTTGTAAAATAGACCTCATTTCTTCCCCCACAGTGCCTGAAGTCCTAGTGGAATGCGCGACTTCTATAGCGTTCAGGACTAATGGACTAATTCGTCGTTGTAAAATAGACCTCATTTCTTCCGCCGCAGTGCCTCAAGTCCTAGTGGAATCCGCGACTTCTATAGCGTTCAGGACTAATGGACTAATTCGTCGTTGTAAAATAGACCTCATTTCTTCCCCCACAGTGCCTGAAGTCCTAGTGGAATGCGCGACTTCTATAGCGTTCAGGACTAATGGACTAATTCGTCGTTGTAAAATAGACCTCATTTCTTCCCCCACAGTGCCTGAAGTCCTAGTGGAATGCGCGACTTCTATAGCGTTCAGGACTAATGGACTAATTCGTCGTTGTAAAATAGACCTCATTTCTTCCCCCACAGTGCCTGAAGTCCTAGTGGAATGCGCGACTTCTATAGCGTTCAGGACTGATGGACTAATTCGTCGTTGTAAAATAGACCTCATTTCTTCCCCCACAGTGCCTGAAGTGCTAGTGGAATGCGCGACTTCTATAGCGTTCAGGACTAATGGACTAATTCGTCGTTGTAAAATAGACCTCATTTCTTCCCCCACAGTGCCTGAAGTCCTAGTGGAATGCGCGACTTCTATAGCGTTCAGGACTAATGGACTAATTCGTCGTTGTAAAATAGACCTCATTTCTTCCCCCACAGTGCCTGAAGTCCTAGTGGAATGCGCGACTTCTATAGTGTTCAGGACTAATGGACTAATTCGTCGTTGTAAAATAGACCTCATTTCTTCCCCCACAGTGCCTGAAGTCCTAGTGGAATGCGCGACTTCTATAGCGTTCAGGACTAATGGACTAATTCGTCGTTGTAAAATAGACCTCATTTCTTCCGCCGCAGTGCCTCAAGTCCTAGTGGAATCCGCGACTTCTATAGCGTTCAGGACTAATGGACTAATTCGTCGTTGTAAAATAGACCTCATTTCTTCCCCCACAGTGCCTGAAGTCCTAGTGGAATGCGCGACTTCTATAGCGTTCAGGACTAATGGACTAATTCGTCGTTGTAAAATAGACCTCATTTCTTCCCCCACAGTGCCTGAAGTCCTAGTGGAATGCGCGACTTCTATAGCGTTCAGGACTAATGGACTAATTCGTCGTTGTAAAATAGACCTCATTTCTTCCCCCACAGTGCCTGAAGTCCTAGTGGAATGCGCGACTTCTATAGCGTTCAGGACTAATGGACTAATTCGTCGTTGTAAAATAGACCTCATTTCTTCCCCCACAGTGCCTGAAGTCCTAGTGGAATGCGCGACTTCTATAGCGTTCAGGACTAATGGACTAATTCGTCGTTGTAAAATAGACCTCATTTCTTCCCCCACAGTGCCTGAAGTCCTAGTGGAATGCGCGACTTCTATAGCGTTCAGGACTAATGGACTAATTCGTCGTTGTAAAATAGACCTCATTTCTTCCCCCACAGTGCCTGAAGTCCTAGTGGAATGCGCGACTTCTATAGTGTTCAGGACTAATGGACTAATTCGTCGTTGTAAAATAGACCTCATTTCTTCCCCCACAGTGCCTGAAGTCCTAGTGGAATGCGCGACTTCTATAGCGTTCAGGACTAATGGACTAATTCGTCGTTGTAAAATAGACCTCATTTCTTCCGCCGCAGTGCCTCAAGTCCTAGTGGAATCCGCGACTTCTATAGCGTTCAGGACTAATGGACTAATTCGTCGTTGTAAAATAGACCTCATTTCTTCCCCCACAGTGCCTGAAGTCCTAGTGGAATGCGCGACTTCTATAGCGTTCAGGACTAATGGACTAATTCGTCGTTGTAAAATAGACCTCATTTCTTCCCCCACAGTGCCTGAAGTCCTAGTGGAATGCGCGACTTCTATAGTGTTCAGGACTAATGGACTAATTCGTCGTTGTAAAATAGACCTCATTTCTTCCCCCACAGTGCCTGAAGTCCTAGTGGAATGCGCGACTTCTATAGCGTTCAGGACTAATGGACTAATTCGTCGTTGTAAAATAGACCTCATTTCTTCCGCCGCAGTGCCTCAAGTCCTAGTGGAATCCGCGACTTCTATAGCGTTCAGGACTAATGGACTAATTCGTCGTTGTAAAATAGACCTCATTTCTTCCCCCACAGTGCCTGAAGTCCTAGTGGAATGCGCGACTTCTATAGCGTTCAGGACTAATGGACTAATTCGTCGTTGTAAAATAGACCTCATTTCTTCCCCCACAGTGCCTGAAGTCCTAGTGGAATGCGCGACTTCTATAGTGTTCAGGACTAATGGACTAATTCGTCGTTGTAAAATAGACCTCATTTCTTCCCCCACAGTGCCTGAAGTCCTAGTGGAATGCGCGACTTCTATAGCGTTCAGGACTAATGGACTAATTCGTCGTTGTAAAATAGACCTCATTTCTTCCGCCGCAGTGCCTCAAGTCCTAGTGGAATCCGCGACTTCTATAGCGTTCAGGACTAATGGACTAATTCGTCGTTGTAAAATAGACCTCATTTCTTCCCCCACAGTGCCTGAAGTCCTAGTGGAATGCGCGACTTCTATAGCGTTCAGGACTAATGGACTAATTCGTCGTTGTAAAATAGACCTCATTTCTTCCCCCACAGTGCCTGAAGTCCTAGTGGAATGCGCGACTTCTATAGCGTTCAGGACTAATGGACTAATTCGTCGTTGTAAAATAGACCTCATTTCTTCCCCCACAGTGCCTGAAGTCCTAGTGGAATGCGCGACTTCTATAGCGTTCAGGACTAATGGACTAATTCGTCGTTGTAAAATAGACCTCATTTCTTCCCCCACAGTGCCTGAAGTCCTAGTGGAATGCGCGACTTCTATAGTGTTCAGGACTAATGGACTAATTCGTCGTTGTAAAATAGACCTCATTTCTTCCCCCACAGTGCCTGAAGTCCTAGTGGAATGCGCGACTTCTATAGCGTTCAGGACTAATGGACTAATTCGTCGTTGTAAAATAGACCTCATTTCTTCCCCCACAGTGCCTGAAGTCCTAGTGGAATGCGCGACTTCTATAGTGTTCAGGACTAATGGACTAATTCGTCGTTGTAAAATAGACCTCATTTCTTCCCCCACAGTGCCTGAAGTCCTAGTGGAATGCGCGACTTCTATAGCGTTCAGGACTAATGGACTAATTCGTCGTTGTAAAATAGACCTCATTTCTTCCGCCGCAGTGCCTCAAGTCCTAGTGGAATCCGCGACTTCTATAGCGTTCAGGACTAATGGACTAATTCGTCGTTGTAAAATAGACCTCATTTCTTCCCCCACAGTGCCTGAAGTCCTAGTGGAATGCGCGACTTCTATAGCGTTCAGGACTAATGGACTAATTCGTCGTTGTAAAATAGACCTCATTTCTTCCCCCACAGTGCCTGAAGTCCTAGTGGAATGCGCGACTTCTATAGCGTTCAGGACTAATGGACTAATTCGTCGTTGTAAAATAGACCTCATTTCTTCCCCCACAGTGCCTGAAGTCCTAGTGGAATGCGCGACTTCTATAGCGTTCAGGACTAATGGACTAATTCGTCGTTGTAAAATAGACCTCATTTCTTCCCCCACAGTGCCTGAAGTCCTAGTGGAATGCGCGACTTCTATAGTGTTCAGGACTAATGGACTAATTCGTCGTTGTAAAATAGACCTCATTTCTTCCCCCACAGTGCCTGAAGTCCTAGTGGAATGCGCGACTTCTATAGCGTTCAGGACTAATGGACTAATTCGTCGTTGTAAAATAGACCTCATTTCTTCCCCCACAGTGCCTGAAGTCCTAGTGGAATGCGCGACTTCTATAGCGTTCAGGACTAATGGACTAATTCGTCGTTGTAAAATAGACCTCATTTCTTCCCCCACAGTGCCTGAAGTCCTAGTGGAATGCGCGACTTCTATAGCGTTCAGGACTAATGGACTAATTCGTCGTTGTAAAATAGACCTCATTTCTTCCCCCACAGTGCCTGAAGTCCTAGTGGAATGCGCGACTTCTATAGCGTTCAGGACTAATGGACTAATTCGTCGTTGTAAAATAGACCTCATTTCTTCCCCCACAGTGCCTGAAGTCCTAGTGGAATGCGCGACTTCTATAGCGTTCAGGACTAATGGACTAATTCGTCGTTGTAAAATAGACCTCATTTCTTCCCCCACAGTGCCTGAAGTCCTAGTGGAATGCGCGACTTCTATAGTGTTCAGGACTAATGGACTAATTCGTCGTTGTAAAATAGACCTCATTTCTTCCCCCACAGTGCCTGAAGTCCTAGTGAAATGCGCGACTTCTATAGTGTTCAGGACTAATGGACTAATTCGTCGTTGTAAAATAGACCTCATTTCTTCCCCCACAGTGCCTGAAGTCCTAGTGGAATGCGCGACTTCTATAGCGTTCAGGACTAATGGACTAATTCGTCGTTGTAAAATAGACCTCATTTCTTCCGCCGCAGTGCCTCAAGTCCTAGTGGAATCCGCGACTTCTATAGTGTTCAGGACTAATTCGTCGTTGTAATGACACCTTTTGCCTATGATAGTACCATAACAATCGCTTGTAAAAATAGTAACACATACGAAGCTGACATTAACAATTCTATAGAAAAAATTATAAAATGGTTGGAAAACAACAATCTTAAGATAAATCTTGGAAAAACGAATATTATGCATTTTTCCCAAAGATCAACCATTCCAAATGTTAATGTACACTATTGTGATAATAACATAGACAAAGTTGACACAACCAAATTTCTTGGAGTAACTATAGACAGTAAATTAAATTGGAAAGCACATACTGAATCCCTAGGCAAAAAAATTAGTAATTCCACATATGCTCTATACAACCTGTTTTTTTTTTGATATCCCATAACTCTAGGGTTATATTCTGTAGGTAAAAATAATACTAAAACTCCTAGAATAGGTGCTCCAAAAATGCATCGTTTCGGAGATATCATCAATCATAATTAAATTAGGTCAAAAATTGTCACCAGTATGACGAATCTTTACTTTTGCGAGGTTGCCAAACGTCGCAGTAGTGTAGTAAAATAAATAGTAAAATAAAATATGTAGGTATGTTGGTATCGGGGCTTCCCGGCGGCAGCTAGTGAAGGGAAAGCTACCTTGTCGACGTTGTCATATTTCACGTAAGGGTGTTTTACATTAATAATCGTGACTTTGCCGAATTATTTTGTATGAAAAATGAAAAAAAAAAATAACGAAGGATTGGAACATAACTCATATGCCAGTTGATTCTTTGATATGGCCTCAATCATACCCTAGAGTTATGGGATATAAAAAAAACACGTTGTATAAATTAGCCCCGGTATTAAATGTTGATGCGCTGCTAACTGCTTATCATGGCTTAGTGTCCTCTAACTTAAGATACGGAGTAATTTTTTGGGGTAATTCAACAAATAAGCATGCCATTTTTAAAACCCAAAAGAGGTGCCTGAGAACTATGTTTGGACTTCAGGTTACTGAGAGCTGCAAACCATTTTTCAAAAAATATAAAATGTTGACCCTTCCATCAATGTATATTTTAGAGACGATTATGTTTGTTAAATCAAACTCACACTTATTCCAAAGTATTTCGAAATAGACGTGACAATAGTAAACTTTGCATTCCTAGATCCAGGACAGCTCTACTGCGTAAAAGTATGTTCTGTATGGCACCAATTCTTTATAATACGTTGCCAAAATATTGGAAAGAATATACTGCTGAAAAATTAAGAAGTAGGTTAAAAAGCCTTCTATTAGAGAAAGTCTACTACAGCATTGACGAATTTCTTAATGATAAAATAATCTAATTTGTTTTGACATTTAATTTAATTGACTAATTTAACTATCTATGACGAGTCGATGACACTGTTCTGTAGTACATTTAATTTTATTATTATTTGGATTGTAATTTTTGTTTATTTTTAAATAATGGATGAATTTATAATATTATTTGATGTTAATTTAACAAGCTATGTATATTTGTACGCCGTTAAGGCAAAACATGACTGTAATATAATGTTATTGTAACATCTTGCATGCCATGTGTGTGTATACTCATGTTTGGACAAATAAATGATCTTATCTTATCTTAAAATAGACCTTATTTCTTACGCCACAGTGCCTCAAGTCCTAGTGGAATGCGCGGCTGCTATAGTGTTCAGGACTAGTTCGTCGTTGTAAAATAGACCCTAAAAAAGGAGAGAGACCTTTAAAACATGGAGCCATTATTGAATTTCGAACTTTATTCCGACTATGGTAAAAATCCTAAAAACAAAACTGACAACTTAGTACCGAACTAAGTTTTCAGTTTTGAATAAAGAACGGTATTTCAATCACTGTTACGTTCTTATTACAAAAACTGGCTCCATGGTTTAAGTCATGTCAAAATATAAATGTTGTTTTGTAATAAGGCGGTATTTGTTCCCCCGCAGTGCCCCAAGTGCTCCTGGAGTGCGCGGCCGCCATCGAGGCGCGCGGGCCGGTGGACGGCGTGTACCGGCTGTCGGGCGGCGCCGGCCTCACGCAGCGCCTGCGCGCCGCCTTCGACGCGGCCGCCGCGCCCGACCTGGCACAGCCGGCCACGGTGAGGGATCCGCATGCTGTGCCTTCTCTGTTGAAGATGTATTTCCGGTGAGATGATCTTATTTTATCTTGTTAAACATAACATATTTATGATAAATGATTTTATTTCTGGCGCGATAATGGTAAGGAAGACGTGCCCTTGGGATATGGAAGTATTATTAGAGCCTACCCATCAAGCTATACATATCCAGTTAGGCTGATCTCGCATTGTATAGGATTTTCGTACAATGAGAGGCCAGCTTATACGAAAAATGTATAGCTTGATGTGTAGCCGTGTGTACAAACACGTCAATCATATTTTAATAAAAACTATATCAGTTTGGTGTTTCCTATCTGACTACTCTGAGAAGAAAGGATGAAACAAACTCAGAGGTCACAGTGTCTTTAAACTCCAGACACAATCTTCGTCAGATCATGTGAAGACCATGTAGATTGAGTGAACCTGTTCAATCAGTGCCTGCATTTGTCAGTAATCGTGCAGGTCAACTCAGAACTTAAGGAGCCCAACGATGCGACGACCAATACCAAAGAAAGGACATTTGGGTAGGCCGCATAAATTACTCAAACTGCGAGACCATGATTAAAACTAAAAGAGAAAAAACGAAAATTTAATAACAATGACCCACATAGTCTTCACATTCACAGTAATAAGTTGATTCTTAACGATGCAACCCCCACCCCTTAAGAGTCAACGCTCTCGTTATGGCGCGCCGTCATTATATTACATGCACGACTACTGACAAATGCGTGCACTGACTGCATCTGTGTGATTCTTTCTTTCATCAAAAGATCATTTCAGGCACCAATCTACATGGTCTTCACATGATCTGACCAAGATTATGTCTGGACTTTAAAAGAGACTGTGACCTCTGAGTTTGTTTCGGCGTTTCTTCTCAGAGTAGTCAGTTACGAAACGCCGACCTCATCTAGTTTTTTTTTTTAAATATGATTGACGTGTACAAACCTACTTACAGAAAATAAATCATTTATCATTTACAGCGTCGTTTTCTTATATAAACCAAGCTTTATTTACCAGTATTGGTCCCATCCGCTCCGCGCAGGCGTCCCTCAGGGCGCTGTGCTGGCACCGCTGATATTCACTATATTCACTAGTGATATCCCCAAATGTAGAAAGGCGCAGTTAGCTCTGTTCGCAGACGACACGGCCATCTACTACTCCGGCCTCAGGCAAGACAATATCGCCCGCATCCTTCAGGCCGAAGTCAACAGACTCGCGGCCTGGTTCAGGAAGTGGAGGATCGAAGTCAAACCTGATAAGAGCCAGGGGGTCCAAATTGCGCGTGCATTCGACCGATCATGACTTACGCCTGCGTAGTCTTCGCTCACGCAAAGTCGTATCACATTCATAAGATGCAGACGCTTCAAAACCGATTTCTCCGTAGAATTACGAAGGCTCCTTGGTTCGTTCGGAACGAACAACTTCACGTAGACCTTAAGATGCCTACCATCAAGCAGTTTATGAAGCGCCTTGCAAAGCGCTTTTTCGAATCCGCGGAACGTCATCGCAACCCCTTGGTTGTGCAGGCCGCTAGTTACAGGCCTTCTGCCATTAGTCAGACTCGCCGACCGAGGCATACTCTCTTAGATCCGGATGACCCCGTCACTCTCCTTCAGGAAAGCAATAGGGCCACGAGTACAGTGCACAAAATACACAAACCGACCTTCCGTCCTCGCCGCCGAGGTACCACGCGAACTTCCCGAGTAAATGGTAATAAAAGTCCTCCCCCCCGTCCCTTGAATGTCGATGCGCCAGCCCCCCGGTTAGAGGCTGAGAGCGCCGTAGCAATAAATATAATATCCCCTGATAATAATCATGATCAAAATGTTGATCCAGCCCGTCCCCAAATTGTTACTAATTTTGTGATCCCCCAACGACGCCCTAAGCCGAGGTCCGTACCCCACAGGGGGTGCCCTTAGTGCGCTGTCGTTTAGTTTTAATATATATAATTTGCGCCCTGGCTGGAGGCTTTAAGATTAAAAACCTTAGGGCAGCCACAGGAATATCCGGTTAAGTAGCAACGACCTCTCTAGGTCTGCTACGAGATGCCATACATAAAAAAAAAAAAAAAAAACCAGTATTGAACTAATTGATGTGTTATTGCCAACAGAGAACTACCAAACCCCCTCTGCACATACCAGCTTTATGAAAGTTTCGTGAGCGCAGTTCAACAGGGTGATGAGGCAGCTCGGCTAAGGGCAGTCAGAGACACCGTCGTGAAATTACCTCCGCCACATTATAGGTAAATATAAATTACCCCCGCCACATTATAGGTAAATATAAATTACCCCCGCCACATTATAGGTAAATATAAATTACCCCTGCCACATTATAGGTAAATACAGTGTGAGTCTTGATAATGTACACATATCGAAATGAGGGACACTTAGCTTAATTTTATCGACGGTTTTTTTTTTATAAATCTAAAAAAAACAATTCAATTTTATAGCATTTTTTAAATTTTTGTTGGCTGCTGTGACCCCTGTGTAAACAAATCGGTATAACTTTTAAACTAAACGATCTATAATAATAATAATAATTTCGCAGTTGTCAAACTATTTTGATGACTGCGAAAACCTCACTGATACTCATTCGATTCTGTACTGCGCGGCTGTAGCGGCATGTCGTGTAGCTCACGTAAAATTTCCAAATGTCTCTATAGCTACACGACCGAAACCAGTCGTACCAGCCTGGCAGTGCAGAATTGAGCGTCGTATTGGTGGGGCCATAGCGCTCATCGGCAAACTAATCTGCTTCAGGGAGGGCAATACTCGCCCAAGAGTGATGCGCTTTGTGAGGCGGGCGTTCTCAGGGACTGGTACCAGCCCTGAGGACTATTTGTCTCGTGTCACAGAGCGCATAGACTTCCTGAAGCAGAAAGTGTATGCTTGGGCGAACTGTATTCGTAGGTATAAGCGGCGTGTGGACCGATACACTCAGAATCGCACCTTCCAGAGCAATGAAAGGTGGGTTTATAGGGCTTGGGAGCGACCAAATCAAGGTGTGACTGACACGCACCTGCCGGATAATGATGCCATGTCTTCTTTCTGGCGCAGTATCTGGTCGGTGCCTGTCGGTCACACTGAAGGTGATTGGACTCGGAAAGTTGAGCGAGCCTGCGATCCAATACCAGAAATGGGGGCTATTACCATCTGCCCCCAAGATGTAGCTCGTGCGGTCCGTCCGTTGCCTAACTGGAAGTCCCTAGGACCGGACGGACTGCACAACTTCTGGGTCAAATGGTTTCTTGGATCGCACGCTCGCTTGGCGGCCCAGTACCAGACTGCTTTGGAGTCTGGTTCGCTACCCCAATTCCTAACGACAGGAATAACCCACCTGCTCCATAAATCAGGTAGCATCGCGGAACCCAAAAATTATAGACCGATCACGTGTTTACCGACGGTCTATAAAGTTCTTACATCCATTTTGAGAGCTAAAATTAACAAACATATAGACAACAACTCCGTCATGTCTGCCTCACAAAATGGATGTAAGGAGGGGTCTCGCGGTACTAAGGAGTTACTCCTCATTGATATGGCCATTAGCCAACAGGTTCGACGTTCCCGAAAGGATCTGTCGACATGTTGGATAGATTATAAGAAGGCCTATGACTCGGTGCCACATACATGGCTCATGAGGGTGCTGGAGTTGTATAAAGTAGATGCAACTCTGCGCACCTTCCTGATGTCATGTATGACAGTCCTTCGCTATCCAGGATGTCGAAACATCCAGAGGAATAGCGAACCGATAAGGATCGAGCGAGGCATATTTCAGGGCCATAGTTTGAGTCAGCTTTGGTTCTGCTTAGCCTTGAATCCTCTAAGCACACTGCTGGAGGATTCAGGTCTATCGGTTGAGGAGATGTGGTCAGGTTATATCTCACCTCCTCTACATGGATGACCTAAAACTCTTTGCCCCCAACAATTTGCAACTGATGGAGCTACTGAAAGTAACTGAAACTTTCAGTAGCGCCATCAGGATGGAATTTGGTGTGGACAAATGTGCGGTTATGCATGTAAAGCGAGGGAAGATTGTGGAATCCGTGGGAACCCAACTCTCGGATTCCATAAACCTCAGAGCACTCTCCGCATCCGAAACCTATAAGTATTTGGATATGTCGGAAGCGTTGGGCATCAATGCTACTGACATGAAGCAATCGGTGAAGGAGCGCTTCTTTTCCCGCCTGGAGAAAGTATTTAATAGTCTTCTATCAGGCGGGAACAAGGTGCGCGCCTTCAACGGTTGGGTCATGCCGGTTTTGATGTACTCTTTCGGCATACTCAAATGGACTCAGACCGAACTCGACGCCCTGGATAGGAGGGTTCGTACGCTGCTGACTGCTTATCGAATGCATCACCCACGATCTTCGGTAATGAGACTGTATATCCCGCGAAAATGTGGAGGTCGAGGCTTTTTAAACGCTAAGACCCTCCACAATCGCGAGATATGCAGTCTCAGGGAATATTTCTTAGAAGCCGACGTGGGGATGCATCGAGATGTGGTCGCGGTGGACAAGGGCCTCACCCCGCTCTCCTTGGCTAAAGAGAACTGGCGCAAACTTGTCGTGCTTGACACTAACGATCGCAGGGAGGTATGGCAAAGTAAGGAGCTTCACGGACGCTTTTTCCGGGCCCTACATGAACCCGATGTAGACTTTTTAGCGTCCGTAGCCTGGCTGCGTTTCGGTGACCTCTTTGGGGAAACCGAAGGTTTTGTCTGTGCAATTATGGACGAAGTTATCATGACGAACAATTACCGGAGATTTATTGTGAAGGACGGCACGGTTGACGTGTGTCGGGCATGCCACCGTCCGGGAGAATCAATCCGACACATTATCTCCGGGTGTTCTCGTCTTGCTAATGAGGAGTACTTGCATAGACACAACCTTGTAGACAGGATTATCCATCAGCAACTTGCTTTGAAATACAGCCTTGTAGAATCTGAGGTGCCGTACTACAGGTATGTGCCCGACCCAGTTCTCGAGAGTGGAAATATCACATTGTACTGGGAGCGATCCATCATCACTGACAGGACTATTGTTGCCAATAAGCCTGATATAGTGGTGGTGGATCGAATACAGCGGCGCACAATGATTATTGACATCACGGTCCCTCATGACGGGAACCTCGTGAAAGCCGAGAAAGATAAACAAATCAAGTATCTTGACTTGGCTCGCGAGGTTGTCGACATGTGGGATGTGGACTCAGCAATCATTGTGCCGATAGTTGTATCAGCCAATGGCTTAATTGCCAAGAGCCTCGACCAACACCTAACGAGGCTCTCGTTGGGCAGCTGGATTAAGGGCCTGATTCAGAGAGCGGTACTTCTGGACACGGCTCGCATTGTCAGGAGGTTCCTCTCTCTGGAGCCCTGACCGCCGGTAGCTTGGATCCTGTTCCCGATACCGGTGGGCTACTATGTTTTATATTTTTAAATGTTTTTATATATATTTTTTTATATTCTAATATTTAAAAATATAATTTGTATGTACTTAAGTGAAATAAAGAGAATAATAATAAAAAGTTTATTTCTTAAAAAAATACAAATTTAACATATTTTATATCAAGACACTTAAAATGAGCTTTGGTAGTAACACAATGCAATAAAAATCTAAAAAAATCTGTACAAAATATGGGAAACCCTGCCTCTCAAACTAGGTAACCTGTATCTTGAGAGACAGTGATTTAGCTAAAATGTGGTGCTTTATGTATAAAGTAGACTGTGTCGATCTACCTGAGTGATTATAGATAATAAAGCTTATTTGTGTGTGTGCGTGTGTGTGTGTGTGTATGTGTGGGGTGCGTGTGGGTGTGTTGTGTGCGATCTATCACGATGAAACAAACTCAGTAATGACTGGAACTAATAGGGCGTCTTCATATAATAAAAACTAAAGAAAAAACTCGCCCTCAATTGAGTATTAAGGTGATTTTATAACAAACGTCTGTTTTTTTTTATATATTTTTATATTAATTGTAAAATATCTCAATAAAAGTCCCGATTACCTACCCTTTTTTATTACTTTAAATTATTTTCCATCGTATCAGCTTTCTAAAACTAAAAATACCATGTTTACAACTCAATCACAACGTTTCCTATCAACTGTTAAAGAAAGGCCTTGCACTCGGCTACGTACTTTACTTTAGCAGGTAGAGACACATCTTGTAAAAAAAAAAATTGTTAAGGCGCGGTGTTACCTCAATATTCACAAAAACTTGTTTCTTGGATAGTCGAGTATGACGTAACGCAAAGAAAATATCCGACGCAAAAAATACTGTGGACAGAAAAGGGTTTATAGAAAATTTTTAACCGAATAGAATAGTAAAATATAGTTTGATATTCGCAATAAACAATTGTGAAGTTACTACCCAAAAATAAACTTTGGCGTCGAATATCTCTGTACTTTCAGCGAAAACATTTTTGTTTTTTTAGGATTCTAATTGCATTAGCTTTGTTTTAAAACTTTAACCGGACAATTATTTAATATAATGTGTATATTCCGAATAATCTAATTAAAACCCGTAAAATAAATGCCAATTCTCAACTTAGTCACATCGTCAACACAATTGTTTATTCAATTTTCAACCTTATTTCAAGCGGTTGTGTGAGTGCATTTGCAGCGTTTAAAATCGTGGTCAGTCCGCGCCTTAAATACTTTTTTAATATTTTTCCGTCGATAAAATTAAGCTTAGTTTCACTCATTTCGATATGTGCACATTATGAAGACTCACACTGTATAAATTATCTCTGCCACATTATAAGTAAATATAAATTATCTCTGCCACAATAGAGGTAAATATAAATTACCTCTGCCGCATTATAGGAAAATATAAATTAATTAGCCGTATTTCCGTAACAGCAACACTTGATCTACGAAAAAAAGTTCTTAAGACTCAGATATATGCCAGTGACCTTGAGTGGTTAGCTTGCGTGTTCTGTACTGAGCTCACGCAACGCGTCGTACGTTCAGCCAGTAATAGGACTCGCACATCAAGGAGCGCTGTCCCCAATTTGACGCATTATTAATGTATTATACACAAAACAAAAAGTATTTTATAAAACGCGTATACTAAAAGATTAATAGTTAAATTGTCTTTAAATTGGTGAAGGTTTCAGAAAAATACGCTTGGTAGATTTTTTTCCATTCTTAGTTTTTTTATCCGCGTTAGACATAACTTTACAAATTAATTTCACTATGTAATATAAACATAATCTAAAATATTCACATATTAAGTTATTGAGAAAATGCTCTAATTTATCATATATTTTTTTTCAAATCATTAACACTACTCGTTTAGACGTGATCTTCAGTATAAAATCATTAAAAGTCGGTTATTGTCGCCAAATGCTCTAATTTAACATATATTTTTTTTCAAATCATTAACACTACTCGTTTAGACGTGATCTTCAGTATAAAATCATTAAAAGTCGGTTATCGTCGCCTTAAATACTGGTACGATATAAAAGCCGCTGTCAAAGTCAATTTGTTCCAATAGTCGTACGGGACATTGTTAAATAGGGTAAAAAAAATTGCCAAAATACTCGTGATCAGAATTAATACATCTCTTTATTCCACAGAACCCTAGCCTACCTAATGCGTCACCTTCGTCGTGTGTCCCTCCTGGGCGACCAGACAGGAATGACGGCCAGGAACATGGCCATAGTGTGGGCGCCCAACTTACTGCGCGCGCCGCGACCTCAACACGCGTTACAAGGCGTCGCTGTGCAGGTAAACATTACGGCCGTGAAAAGACACTTTCATGCAATCTACTAAACTTTTCTCCTTTTTTTGCGAAAAAAAAAATCGGTTGTTTTCTAAATTTTGACTGAGTTACGAGAACATTAATGTAGTGAACAGCTGATTTTTTTTGCTTGTCTTTCAGTTTTGGTCCCATAGTAAAAGTTGTTCTTAATGACGAGTACAATGCCCTTAAGAGGTTGTGCGTAATTTATTTTACGTCTTGTATACATTATTTTTAGTCTAAGCGAAACCAGAATATAGTTTGTTCAGAATATGGAACTGAATCGATTTCAATAACTTTTACACCATGTTATATTTAGTCCCAAAAATATTTAAGTGTGATGGTAAATGTTATCACCATTTAATTACTTACAATACAATCGCCGTACGGTTAGGTACCTACTGCCAAATTATTATCAATGAACGCAAGACGACCCTGGAGGCGCGGGGGCGCCGTTAGCATGTTTTTGTACGGACAACCCGGTAACATAACAACCTTATAACTTTGTCATTTTTCATGATACAGTTTTGAAATTTTGTACATAGATTCTTTACATAAAAAAAAATAGACAAGTGTTTCGGGTGTCGCATATACTAAAACTAATATTATATATAATATTTAATTTATTTCATTCTGCAGGCGGTGGTGACAGAGTTCCTGATCTGCTATGCTGAGGAATTGTTTGCTCAGGAGCAGGGGGAAGACTCGGGGTCCGAGTCGCTAGAACAGGTGCATATATGATCTTAAACAATACTTAAGGTGAAAGCGTCAGGGTAGCCCGCGAAATTTATAGGAAGAGGTCAAAAGTGGTAAAATATTCCGAATATTTTTAAACGCTAATGTGATGTACCTTATTAGAAAGCTTATTTATTATGCTACTCGATTATAGTTAAATCAGATTTTTTCAGCCGCCCGTTTTTGAAAAAAGTGAAAAAAAAATCAGTACAAACAAAACGCACATTGTCTTTATTTTTAATTTCTATGCAATATAATTATTTTAAACGTGGCTAAAGTTTCCGTTTCTATTAAATACTTAGAGATTTTATTATAATGTTAGCTGCAGCTCCATGAAATTGAGACAAAACATATTGATTATCATGACAATGCAATTACAAAACGTATCGAAAAAAGGTCAAATATAAGCCGTCTGACCCGGTCTGACCCGAATCCTGTTGACTGACATTGTCATTGGACTGGACTCCCGTCATTTACCACAGGGCTGCCATCCCTAAAATATAATAATGTTTCTAGTTAGTGATGCCAGCATTTTATTTTTCAACCCTTGTTTAAAAAAAAACGGGCGGCTGTAAAAAAAAAATGCACAAAGACATCAAAACAATTACCCTCTTTCAGCCTTTAAAGCTCAGAAGGCTGTTTAAATTTTCAATTATTTTAGTACCAAGCCCCATACATTTTGTGAACGTCTCCTTTTCTTACGGTTTTTTGCAATTTGCAAGTCAGTAACAGGTTGTATGTTGATCTAAATGTGATTCGCAGTCGTATCAAATATTTATTTATAGAATTATAATCATAACAATCTTCAATACAATTCTCTTAGTTCATATATAACTCTATTGAATTACTATTTCATGAAATCATGACATTTGATGTCAATTATAATTTAGGGAGTTGTATTGCTGATGCTAATAATAATATTTCTGTAAAGCCATATTAGTTACGGTCGCGAATCATATTTTAATCAACATACAATCTGACATTGACCTAGTAATTGCAAAAAACGTTATTACGTTCAATTTTCATATCAATATGTCAGACCAAATAAAACACATTAAAAATTAAATTAAATGAATACAACATTTAAATTATAGACAAATTAAAATTTATTTAATAAAAATCATAAAATTATAATTGGTCGTCTAGGTACTCCATTGATTGTAATAGGCATGTATACAGTTTTCGAATCATATTTTAATCAACATACAACCTGATACTGACCTGTTAATTGCAAAAAAC
Organism: Tiliacea aurago; assembly: GCA_948098905.1. NCBI lineage: Eukaryota > Metazoa > Arthropoda > Insecta > Lepidoptera > Noctuidae > Tiliacea > Tiliacea aurago. The sequence continues at coordinate 2,873,386 of OX402605.1, forward strand.
GTAAGAAAAACCTTAATACATAAAAAAAAAACGAGTGTGCTTTAGACCACACGACTGAAGTAAAACAGAAATCACCGTTCGCTAGCAAAAGAAGTTTTATTTCATAACTGTATAATTTTCACTGATATTTGTATGTCATCAATAACAAAACATAGTGCAACATTATGATTGAGACTTTATTATGTTGTTGTTTAAAAAAAAAAATGTGTTTTTAGTACAGTAGTTATTATTTTTTGATGTTATTTTAAGTACTACTAGTTTATTTTTTTACGTTTTTCATATGTTAGATTGTAAATTAATTATAAGACCGCGCTATCGCATTAGGTATTACACCTGTAATCATAGTCGTAAGGGAGTTAATGAATAAATAAATAAATGATTAGTATAAAAGACCTTGACCTTGAACCTATGTTTTACAAATAAATAATTCTGATTCTGAAAAAAGCCGCGGTCTTGTGAGCGTATAAACAGCCAGTGTGAATTAAAAAAAATACCTATGAAGCGGGACGGCCCGCGGCGGTGACGCCGTGTGTTCCATGTTTAAAATTAGACTAATATAATTACTACTAATAAATAATTACAATTATATACAACTACCGTAGCCTCTTTTCGCAACTCCGAGAGAGTTGCACGTGTGTGTATGAGTGAGTTGCAATGTCACGCATTCACCAGCTTACCCCCCAAGTCAAGCGTGCGTAAAGAAGTTTTACTTCAAAAACATTCGTTATTACGTTCAATTGTCTTAACAATATGTTTAACCAAATAAAACACATTGAAATTTAAATTAAATGAATACAACATTTAAATTATTGACAAATTAAAATTGATTTAATAAAAAAATGTATGAAGTGTATTCTTCCCGTCTTAACCTATGGTGCACAGACTTGGTCTTTGACTAACATCCAGAAGTCCAAACTCAAGGTTTGCCAACGAGCAATGGAGCGCAGTATTTTTTTTTTTTTGGGTGGGAAATTATCAAATAACTTCTCCCGCTCTGGGCGGAGCGGGAGGGCGTGTCAGACTTTTACTGACTAAAACCCACCCGTATTCCTTCATTTGCCTGTGTGCCAGGGCCACGATATCACTTTCGGACAAACTCGTAACCCTGGCAGGCATTGGCCCGAACGGACCCCGTCAGTTGCTGCTGACAACTCTTTGAGGCGCGCGTGGAACACAACGCGCCGTCGACCCGGGCCTGGTCCTTATCGGATGGTGAGCTACCCATCGCTCACCGTCCGCAAGCCCGCGCCTACGGTGGCCGGAAATTAGCTTGCGACTCCCGACGCCCGGAGCGTCTCCTGCGGCGACTAGGGGCGCGAGGGCGCGAACCTTGCCTCTCCCTCACGCGTTCCGCCTCCTCCTTCGCAAGTATTACTGCTTCGCAGAAGGAGGTGACGGCCTCCCATGCACTCTCGCTCCGAACCATGGCCCGAACCAGGGCCGGACGCGAGAGATCGCCGCCGCCGATCGCCTCCGTGAGGACACGGCGGTGCTCCACCCAAGCCGGGCAGACCTCCACCGTATGCTCCGCCGTGTCCTCCGGGCGATCCACACAGTGGTGACACCCGGGCGTTTCCTCCCGCTTTATCCTGAACAGGAACCTCCCAAAACAACCATGTCCGGTGAGGACCTGTGTCAGGCGGAAGGTGAGGACGCCGTGGCGCCTCTCTAGCCACTCCTCAGAGGGGACTTATCGCCACAATTGTGGCGTGCCCAGAGCGCAGTATACTAGGCGTTACATTAACTAATCGTGTTCGTAACACAATACTGCGCTCCAAAACAAAGATAGCTGACGTGTCTCAAAAGGCTGCCCAACTTAAATGGGACTGGGCAGGACATGTCTGCCGCATCCAACATGCCGCGGACCAACTGTGGGCCCAAATGGCACAGAATTAGTGCCCTGAAACAGTGCGACGGGGTCGCGGCAGACCACGTAGGAGATAACGGGACTAATTGGATAGGTTCCGGCAAAACTGGAAGGAGGACGCGCGGGCTCGCGAAGGATGGATGGAGTGGAGGGAGGCCTTTGCCCAGCAGTGAGACAACATAGGCCAGAGAAAAAAAAAAAAGGTCGTAATAAAAAATTACACAATCAATGAGTACTTAACTCATTGATTGTGTAATTTTTTATTAGCTTTTATATTTAACTAACTGCACCCCGCGGTTTCACCCGCGTAAGTCTCGATCCCGTGGGAATATCGGGATTAAGAGTAGCCTATATATTAATCCAGGGTGTCAGCTACTTCCATACAAAATTTTATCAAAATTGGTCCAGCCGTTTGAGCTTGAATAAGTAACAAACACACACACTCAAACTTTCGCCTTTATAATATTAGTGTGATGTGATAAATTGTTCTTTTTGTGTTTGTATTTTTTCTCTGCATCATGTTTACCGCATAAAAACGTATTTTCTTTCTTTCTGTCTGTTGTTATCTGTGACTGTTGTGTTGTGAAAATAAGATTTAAGCTACTCAAAATAGCTATAATTGATTTGTCCATGTCAACTTTTAGATTATTTATTAATTTTTTAAGACTATTTTAGTACTTTTCCCCTGAAACACAGGATTACCTAGTTCCGGCACGTAATTCATAAGAATATAATTTACATTTAAGCAAAACTGTACACATTTTTATACCTTGTTATTTTTGAATAAAATATTATTATCTCCTTTATTTCATTAAATATACTTATAAATTATATTTTTAAATATTAGAATATAAAAAAAATATAAAAACATTTAAAAATATAAAAAATAGTAGCCCACCGGTATCGGGAACAAGGTCCAAGCTACCGGCGGTCAGGGCTCCAGAGAGAGGAACCTCCTAACAATGCGAGCCGTGTCCAGAATTACCGCTCTCTGAATCAGGCTCTTAATCCAGCTGCCCAACGAGAGCCTCCTTATTATTATTATTATTCCATATTATTTTTGTTTCAGGAGCGATGCGAGTCTCAAGTTGAACTTCGCGGCAATGAGTCGTGTCGACGACCCAAGAGTCTGCCTATCAACCCGCCTACTAAATTGTTGAGGTAACATTATACTACATATTATTTATCTTTTTACTAAATGACCTCTGAAGAACAGCCGCGTGGCTCGATCCACCAGGTTAAGAGGAAATGCGGGCGGAGAGACTTTTAGGGTAAAAAGTCATAAATCGAGGTTCGGCTCTCGCCTATTTCCTCCTCCAATATTGGACCAATTTAAAAGATATTTCTTATACTGAATAAGAAGGATATATACTGTGTCCCTATGTTTTCCTTTTTGATGATACATTATCTTTGTAAGAGCTGGAACCCTCTGAAAATGCTCAAAATTGTCTGTTTAGACCGCTGACAACAGAGGGCTATTGTACAAATTTGCCAACTATTAATAAAAAAAGAAAAACATAGGGACACAGTATATATCCTTCTTATTCAGTATAAGAAATATCTTTTAAATTGGTCCAATATTGGAGGAGGAAATAGGCGAGAGCCGAACCTCGAGTTATGACTTTTTACTCTAAAAGTCTCTCCGCCCGAATTTCCTCTTAAGCTACGCTTGCCGGGGTTGCTCTGTGGGTTGGTGACCATCTTTACATACTGAGACTTATCTGTGTCTCCGAAAGCACGTTAAGGGGACGATAACCGACTTTTAATGATTTTATACTGAAGATCACGTCTAAACGAGTAGTGGTAATGATTTGAAAAAAAAATATGTTAAATTAGATCATTTTCTCAATAACTCAATATGTGAATATTTTAGATTATGTTTATATTACACAGTGAAATTAATTTGTAAAGTTATGTCTAACGCGGATAAAAAACTGAGAATAGCGCAAAATCTACCAAGCGTATTTTTCTGAAACCTTCACCAATTTAAAGATAATTTAATTATTGATCTTTTAGTATACGCGTTTTATTAAAATACCTTTTGTTTTGTGTATAATAAATTAATAATGCGTCAAATTGGGGACAGCGCTCCTTGATGTGCGAGTCCTATTACTGGCTGAACGTACGACGCGTTGCGTGAGCTCAGTACAGAACACGCAAGCTAACCACTCAAGGTCACTGGCATATATCTGTGTCTTAAGCCGTCGGTTCGTCCCGGCTGTCATTCGTTGATCTTTGACAGTCGTTATGGGTCGTCAGAAGCCCGAAAGTCTGACAACCAGTCTTAGCAAGGGGTATCGTATTACCCAGTTACTGGGTTGTGCTGGTCAGATAGGCAGTAATACTGGTATTTAGCTGCGTCCGGTTAGATTGGAAGCTGACCCCAAAATCATACGGAAAAGGCTAGGCAGATTGATTGCCTCTGAAATAGGATTATGTTTTTTGATTATGAAATAGACATACGTTCATTACGTATGTCTATTTCTTTGGCACGCTCTGTATGTAGCCCAGTTTAATGGCTCCACGGCTTGATGGAGTTTGATAAATGAGGTATCATTTTCCATAATAAAAAAAAAAATACCAGTGCGCAAATTTGGACAAAATAAACTTAAACGAGTTTTAATAAATACCTGTTTTATTATGATATGTCTTAGTAATAAAAAAATAAGCTATCGTTTTTGATATATTTAGTGTCAAAACATTGTGTTTTAATGCGGGCTTTGTAATCGGTGTTTTCATGCAAAAGACATTTTTTTTTAATTCATTCATTTATTCAGTAATATTACATTTTTATAGATATAAGTTGGCGCAAACATAAACTCAGAGTTTACCGTGCACCAAAATCATCGACCACATCATTTAGAGAATAAACCAAACTTAAGTTCTTAATTAAAATTAAACAACAATAAAACTATATAAAAATAAAATCAATTTATTGACACACACAAGTTAGGAAACATTTATAAATAGGAACAATTTTAATGGAAGGAGTGCTTATATAGATATAGCCGTGGGCCCCAAACTAGGCACAGCCTGTATCTTGGTGGCCCAATACAGATAGCAAAGACAGATTGATTTAATGACTGCTCAGCGTGACACAGCACAGCAATAAACAAGTAATAATTAATTATGAAAATATATAATATAACAGCGAGGGTATTTAGCGAAACATTTATCTAATATTAAACAAACGAGGGGAACATCGGTGACCGATTTGACCGTCCTTCAAACAAAAGTGGTAGAGGAATGTGACTTAGATTGATACAGGTTGTTCCTAAAAGTATAAATATTATATTTTTAGCAATAATTAATTTTTCTTCTTTTTTGTTTCCTATGATATTGTTTTTTTTATTATTTAATAACGGATTGATTTTACTTTGTGGGATAATGTTTGCAAGTAAAAGTGTCCACCTCAACACTGCTTGTGGTGACTGGTCGTCTTGCTGACCATGGTTTTGTTATTGTTATTAATAATTAACTGTTTTTATTTTACTTCGATGGTGCTAGTTTATCATTTGTGACTTCGAGTTACAGCTGTAGCTTTATTGAAGCGGGCGGCCATTATGCCTGGAGGCTTTTATTTAGATACGTTTTGTTTACGTTATTTCTGCTTGAGTATAGTTTTCGACGATTATTATATATATATATTTGTAAAATGGTGTGTGCTAGCTAACATAAGGCAAATAATTTAATTTAACGTTTTGTGTTGCGTAATGCAAATCATTTTATATTGTATTGTATAGCTTCAAGTTTTTTTATGCGAACAGACAGCTGTGCTGCTGGGGAGTTTGTTGCGCCACTTCTTCTTCCCAGCTATAGCACTAGGAAGTGGTGAAGGGTGGGCGTTTTGGGGGGACTGTCTCATGTAATTTTTGACGTTCGAAAAGTGCTGATTCTCAGCCTAGTTTGAATAAATGACTTGATTGACTACTATTAATGTTGGCCCCAGCTTGGAAGAGGCCCGGCGGCGCGGCCAGGCGGGCGGCGGGCGGCAGGCGGCGTCCCCGCGCCTGCCGCCCGCGTCGGGCGCCATCGCCGCCGCCGCGGCCGCCAACACGCAGCTGCGGCCCTCGTCGCATCTCAGGCCCAAGTACATCGAGGTGAGTCCACAGTACTCAGAATGCAGGGACATTTTAAAATAAAAAAATATATCTTAAATTACAAAGTCTAATTAAATTACTTAGAAAAACGATTGTTGTTTATTTTCTTTATAAAAAAAACTGTTTATTTTTTTTTCCTTTTGTTAGATATTGATGCCTATCACGTCTGCGAGGTTTTGATAACCATCATGTCTGTAAAGTTTCACTAACTTTTTTATAATGACCCTGTTAAAAAAAAAGGTTGAACCGGCGAAGCCCTGTCGGCACCAAGAAGGTGCCGTAAACAATAGGTATTAAAAGTCTTAAGGGTCTATACTACCTCAACGCCACCTTACTCCTTATCTCGCTCGCACAAGTAGCTGGCGGTCACGCGAGCAAGCGAGACAGAATGGCAGGGAGATGACTCGCAAGGCACCGGTATTTTAGCTTAATTGTTTTTACAGTGAAAATAATGGTAATTAAAAAAAAAATAACAAGACCTGATTTATACTTCAGTTAATATACAAAGTTTCATTATCTAATTTGTAGTACTTTTTTTTAATACCAGCAGTTTATTGTTCGATTTGGAGGTAACTTTGGATTTTTTTTTTTTATGAAGAAAATTTTATGAAATCGTGTTTTCGTCAAACATAGTACTTAACATTAATCCTCAACTTTACCATATATTTATTTCAAACTTAATATGTGAATATTTTAGATTATGTTTATATTACATAGTGAAATTAATTTGTAAAGTTATGTCTAACGCGGATAAAAAACTGGCGCAAAATCTTCCAAGCGTATTTTTCTGAAACCTTCACCAATTTAAAGATAATTTAATTATTGATCTTTTAGTATACGCGTTTTATTAAAATACCTTTTGTTTTGTATATAATAAATTAATAATGCGTCAAATTGGGGACAGCGCTCCTTGATGGGCGAGTCCTATTACTGGCTGAACGTACGACGCGTTGCGTGAGCTCAGTACAGAACACGCAAGCTAACCACTCAAGGTCACTGGCATATATTTGCGTCTTAACTTGAAGATAGTGAACGAGGCCCTTATTGAATTAAATGAACTGTATTTGTTTGCTGCAGGTCGGATCGGGTCCCAACAATCTGCCGCAGTATCACACCGTATTAGATTTACCGGCACCAGGTTAGTACATATTTGACGTATCGCACTTTGAAAGAGAATCAAAGCTTTCATAATCATCTGTTCTCATAATCTTTTTTTTATTAGGGTTCCGTACCAAAATGGTAAAAAGGAACCCTTATGGTGAGACTAAGTCTGTCTGTCTGTCTGTCACACCTGGATATCTCAAGAACTACTAATGCTATCAACTTGAAATTTAGAATAGTTTTAGATTACGTTTGCCCAACTATTTTGCAACAAGAAAGAAATTTAAAAAAAAATATATCTTTTTTGCAAAAGGTGACTAAAAGAGGGTCTTATAATTTGAAGTGGGGCTACTAGGGTATGTAAGGTATCATATGAAAGAGCACTGTTTGCACATTCTCAAACTTTTTTTTTTAGGCAGCATAGTTTCCGCCTTTTGATGAAGTAAAAAAATACCTCCCCCCCCTTATCTCCGAAGTTTGCATAGATAAAAATATGAAATTATTCTGTGTGTTAGAAGTTTATGTAAAGATTACAGAAAAAATAAAACGATGTCTCTAAATAGCACAGTTTTTCAGAAATCATCAACATCATATATACGTACGGAACCCTCGGTGCGTGAGTCCGCCTCGCTCTTGACCGGATTTTTATTTTACTTTTAAGGTGAATCTGCCGACCGATTTTGACTTCTATTGCGTTGGTGGCATGACAAATGGCAGCTGTAATAAACAATTGGTATTGTAACCCCGTTTTTCTTTTATTGCCATCCTTAAGCCTGCGAAATAGTAGTCAAAATCGGTTGAACGGACTGTAAAAAAAGTTCACTTCAATTTCTAATCTTATTTCAAATGGAGTATAGTTTGTCATAATATCCTTGTTTACAGGCAAACGCGGCCTAAAGCGTTCCCCATCCGGTTGGCGCGGTCTGTTCACTCGGAGCAAACAGCAGCGTGCACGAAGCCGTAGAGATCCCGCACCGGACGTACCACGCACGCCGACACCTCCACTGGTACGTGAAAAGACCATTGAACGCCTGCGAGGATCAAATTAAATTAAGTAGCAAAACTCCGCAGGCGTGATGGGTACCGATATCTTAACACGAAAAAATGTCAACGACCCCTGGTGGTGTTACTGGAAGTCTGGTTTTTTTTATGTTGTTGTATTTAGTTGTCTGTGAAGTTTTCCCAAAAAAAAAGAAGATATTTCATGTCACTACCGGCGGTTGATGACCCAAAAAAAACCTCATAAATTTAATTTCTTTTTTGTTTTACTATGTTTAGATATCGATACCCATCACGTCTGTAGAGTTTCGCTAGCTAATTTAATTGTAAATTGTTTATTCATCATCAAAAAAAAAAAATACATACAGATAGTTACAGAAACAATCAGTGGGTAGGAAGTTATACATATAATTATGTTTGTTGTAAAATCTGTTCAACTATTTTTAACACCCTGCCTCTCAAACTAGGTTATAACCTGTATTTTGAGAAACTGTACGGCCACTAAATTCTTATACACTATAACTGTTACAACATTTATTAACGAACGGTGTCGTTCTACCGCTGCAGTAATTTATGTGATTGTATGTATGTGCATGTAGTGAAAGGTAAGTATTGTGTGGGAGTGTGTGTATGTGTGATAAGGTGGGGTGGGAGGAGGGTGCGTGCGCTTATATTGTGTGTATGTTAAAGAAATCAGGGTGCGTGAAAGATTAGGTGATGTATGTAAGTAGAGACTCCGTATAGGCATAATCCCTCTCTAGTAGCCACTCTGTTACTTTAGTTTATACCTCGTGCGTTTTGAGATTTAGGATTTTTAAATTTTTATTAATTTTATTGTAAATGTTACTACTAAGTATATAAAATTGATGCGTTGCGAAAGTGGTTTTATGTTGAGATCCAGTGATGAGTTGTAATCGCTTATTTAGATTTGGCGGGGGCAGCTTAGCATGAGTTCTTAAAGTCGATCGAAGCACAAAAAGCTGACGTACCGTAAGGACTTTGCAGTTAGAGTATAGTTCAGTTGTTGGGAATCTGTAGGGTTTTCTAGTCATTACTTTAAGTATTGCTCTTTGTGCTCTTTCTACTCTTAACATTTTAGTTTTCGTTGCTCCACCCCATGCAGTAATACAATACCCAATAACAGATTGGCAAAGAGCATAATACACCATCTTCAGAGTGGTCAGATTGGCCGACTCTCTCAGTGACTTAAAGACGTGTATAAGGCGCATTGTTCTTGTGGTAAGGGCGTCAATCTGTTTGTCCCATCTTAGTCCATCGTCAATCTGAACTCCGAGATATTTTATATTGTCAGATCTAGTAAGAGTTGGACAGTCACAAGATGGTACTGGATTTGAGCATGAGTGAGCTGTAATAATAAAGGTATGTGACGGCCTCGTGTTACGTCGGATTGCGAATGGAATGTAAGTGGTTTTGGTTAAGTTGAGTGTCAGAAGGTTAGAGTTCAGCCATTTCATTATCTTGGACAGGGCTGCTTCTGCAGTAGTCTTCACCATGTCCCAAGAAGGTCCGTAAACGAGGATCGCAGTGTCATCTGCGTACGCGTAGATGTCACAATTAGGCAGGTTCATCTTGCAAAGGTCGTTTACGTAGATTTGAAAGAGTATAGGGCCGAGTATACTACCTTGGGGGATGCCATATGTTATTAGCTCCTCGTCACTATAATATGCATCCACCTTGACAATCTGCGTTCGATTATTGAGGTAACTTTTAAAAATTTCAAGTTGTATTCCACGCACTCCAATACTTTCCAGCTTGTCAATAAGTTTGGGAACAGAAACTGTGTCAAAGGCTTTAGAGAGGTCCAGACAGATCCCCAGACACTTTGTTTTACTGTCGAGCTTCCCGGCAACCTGTTGCGTAAAATCTAAGACTGCATCTTCCGTCGACACTCCTGTACGAAAGCCGTATTGGTTTTCGGCAATGATGTGGTGTTTGTCCAGGAAGTTCCTTAGAGAATTTGCCAGGATTCTCTCCAGTATTTTGGAAAGGGCAGTCAAAACAGAAATTGGCCTATAGTTACTATAAATTGTAAATTGGGTGTATTATTGCCTTTTTCAGGACATCTGGAAATATACCCGTTTGGAGGCTGCGATTACAGAGATAGGTTATAGGTGGAACCAATACATGTCGGCATGTTTTTAACAACATGGACGTTATTCCATCCCAACCAACGGCGCAGTCATGACGTAATTGCAAAATGAGAGATTCCACTTCTGTTTCATCCACTTCCAACATGACAAGAGAACTGATAATTGGGTTATGAGGACTGTTTCTAACTTGATTAGAGGGACATTGATCACTTGGTGCTGTTGTCTGTCCAGGTGCCTGTGACACAATTTGTGCAGCCAAACTTTTGCCTACATTACTAAGGAAGCGATTTACCTCGTTTAAGGAAGATTTAGGATCTTCTCTTAATTTGAGCAGCTCTAAAGGGCTGGTATGGGTCTTTTGTGTGTTTGTTATTTGTTTAATTGTATTCCATAAGATTTTAGGATTATTTCTAGCTTTTTCTAATTCTGTCGTTTCGTAAGCTATTTTTAATTTCCGAAGTAAGTTATTACAGAAATTCCTGTAACGTGTATATGTTGTTTTCAGGATTAGGTTATCAGGAGCTTTTTTTGTTTTGATGTGCATTTTGTCTCTATTTTTTATACATTTTAATAGACCAGGAGTCATCCATGGCTTAATTGTTCTTTTTTGCCTGGGAATTTTAACCTGTTTCGAATGTTTTGTAATTACTGATCTAACAATATCCATAAATTTATTCGTGCAAACGTTTACGTCATCAATTTGGTATAGTATCGTAAAGTCCGTGTTTTCTAGCTCAACAATAATGGCTTCGTAATCTAGGCGGGTGATAATATTATTAGTTTTCCTTGTTGGGCTAACGTGAGCTATGGATAAAAGAACAGGCTTGTGATCTGTAACATGAGATTCCAATACAAGTGTGGTAGATCGATAGGTAGATTTGAGGAGAAGGTGCAGTGCTCCAGTCGAGTAGGGAATAAGTGGGTCGGCATCAGCCCATAGGAGGCGTTAATTGTAAGGTATTCGAAGCTTTGGTCGTTCTCCTACAAGCACGATACTAGTGCAGGAGGATATTTTCTGATACACATTACATAGGCTTGTCGTGAAATTGTTGAATTTCTCTGTGGAATTAAAGGAAGGGGACCGATAAACGGCGACAACAGATAACTTTTTGTCTATTTGACATACCAGACAATTACCCCCTTCAAAAGAGGGCTCCCACACGGTGCTTTGTAAACCTAATTTTGTGTATATTATTACTCCATCGTTTTGATTAGCGTTGATCGCTGACGAGTGGGACTGAAATCCATCTAGGACAGGTAGTGTATTGACTTTACTCAGCCAGCATTCCGTCAAAACAATGATGTTAAGGTTTATTTTTATCATTTCCAGCAAAACATGAAGTTGGTTAAAGTTTTTGTTTACGCTACGTATGTTTAAATGTAGTATATTTATATTACTTCCGGTTGAGTTGATATATTTGGGACAGTCTTCAGGGTTACAGTTAAATGAGTTTCCAAAATTTATATCGTCAAGTTCATTATTAATATTGTTTATGATAGCCATTTCTAATAGTTAAGAGTATTAATAAACATTCGAACATTAACCAACTTAGCTTGTGGTGGTGATTTATAGTTGGAGTCTTTATAAGTATTACGGCGCACTTTTGTATTAGTTGTTTTGTGAGTTAATAAGCCATTGTATTTTGTTGTTATGTGTGAGTTGTGTCTGTTGTATATAATATTGTATCTTGCTCTTGCGTGATGAGTGTGTGTGTAAAGTTTAATAACTAAGTTTACAAAATAAAATGAAATAAAAAAATAAAAAGTGTATATAACAAAAATCAGTGATAAGGCGACAAGTTTAGCTAGTCAGATATTAATGTTGCTCAAATCTTGAAGGCATTTTTCTTATTGTATTAGTAGCTGCTTGTCCCCAACTTGTTTACGAAGGAATATGTTGCCATTACTTGTCCAGCAGAATGAGTAATTGTTGTTTTTAGCAAATTGTCTTGCTAGGTAAAAAAGCTTTTTAGAACTAGAGGGAATCTGCTCTGCTACAAATACTGGCAGACGTTTCCCTGGCATACCAATTAGTTCTGTATTCAGCTTTTCTTCCTTTGGGTGTTTGTCCTTGTTATATGATCAAACTGCTGATAGAAAATTTTGTTTGGTTTGTACTCTTGTAAACTCCGCCATGATCGGACGTGAAGTTGGAGTTGGTGTGGATTTCCCAGGAAGACGATATACATCTCGTATTTCTGACTCAGAAAGAGGCACTCCAACAAGTTGACCGATTTTACAGACTGTATTCACCAGGCTGATTGTAGACTCCTTCTCCGGCTGTGGGATGTTTCTAACCTCTATGCACGATGAACGCGACTTATATTGTAGGTCTGTTATTTTTTTTTCGAGCGTTTCTATATATCTACGCTGATTCTGACGCTCCTTCTTTAAGTCTTCCACTTCCTTCTTTAACTTCTCAAATTTTATATTCATAAAAGACATCGACTGTTCAATCTGTGCATTTGTTTTACGGATTTCGCTGTTGGATTTCTGTATGTTAGTGTTTTGCGCCTTAATTTCTCCTATGTCTGCGACTAATTTAGCCATCATGGTAGATTGTTCCTCGTGCATTTTTGACATTCGACTGTCTTGGTCAATTTTCCAAGTTGCAAGGAAATCGTTTAAGTTCTGCTGATTAGACAGGGACACGTTTTTCGGTGAGAGTTCCGATCTGGGTCGTTTGTGTCTACTTGTCACATGTTCACTCATCTCAATTGCCGAGCTTATGTCAGGCACAGATTGCGTTTGACACAGGGTGTTATTCTTCGCGTTCGGTGGTGAGCGCTGAACACCAGCCATAGTAATGTTAGTAAATAAAAAAATATATAAAAATAAAAATATTAACTTTTCTTACTCCGTGTTCGTTTACTTATAGAATAAGCTGTAGGTAGACAGCTACTTCGTTCGACCGCGGTCGCAGAATACTTGGCGTAGCCGATACTTGTTTCGTAGTAACCTCGTAGCAGTCGTAGCACGGTGTAGCCGTCGTAGCGCACCCGTATGACGTCAGCCTCACGTAGCGGACCACTATTTCGCCGTCTCTGCTACAAGCTCCGTGGCGCAGTGGTTAGCGCTCAGAACACACCAATTTGACCCTGTATAGAGCTTATTTACCTAAACTTCGAGGAAGGAAGTAACATAGAGTAGATAACACCTCCTCTAACATCCCGGAATAATAATAATGACGTTGAAATCCCGGGATTTATTTATTGAACTTTATTTAAAGTTACAAATTATTGATTTGAAAAGTCATATCATATTTAGTTGTGTGACAAAAGATATTTTGAAACAATAGAAGTCGCCATCGCTAACTTTTCCTGGGCACGAATAACCAAATATCTGTACAACAAAATATATATAGATATGTATTGGAAGCACAAGTTTTAATAAACCAGCCAAATATTTTACCTACACAAAACAAAACACTGGAATTTGACACAATTTTAGTACGTAACCCTAAAAAAAATTAAATATATTCTTCAAATCAATCATTTGTATAAGTAAAGTCCAATAAATAATTCGTGGTTTATAATTTAAATCCCGGGATTTTAACTTCATTATAATTATTCCGGGATTTTAGAGGAGGTATTATCCACTCTATGTTACTTCCTGCTTCGAAGTTTAGGTAAAATAACACTACCTATTCCGATCACTAGTGAAATTAAATTGACTGGCGAAACTTCACAGACATGGTGACATCTATGAAGTTCCGCTAATTCATTTAACTTGACCTTGTATACGCTCCTATTCAAAATGATGAGCTGTACTTCACCATAACGTGATTTTTCCTGCTACTTATTTACTATAGTCAAAGTCATATACTGTATTTCAAGTAGGTCAGTAAAATACACTTTCGGCGGTAAAATTTACAAGAAAATATAATTGATTCTAGTCGCCCCTTCCAAAAGGTAGTTTACTCTTTTGAAATGTTTTTCAATGTTTTTAGGGTTCCGTACCTCAAAAGGAAATAATGGAACCCTTATAAGATCACTTTGTTGTCCATCTGTATGTCAAGACCCTTTGTCTCGGGAAAGCGTGGAGGAATCTAATTGAAATTAATATCAATTACGAAAGTCTACGGTCCCTTGGAGCTCTAAAAAATCAAGCTTCCAAGTCAACGCAATAAAAAAAAATGCGGCGATTTTGTAGAGGTAATATTTTGATACTCGCAAATAAATCAAAACCTATAGGGTACTTCCCGATGACCTTAAATCATTAAATTTGGCAAGAAGCAAGGTCTTACAGTACAAGTAAAATGTCAGAAAATCGTTAGGTAATTTGTAGTTGTAGTTACATTTAAAAAAAATGCGATTACAAACTTACATTTGCAGTTGGAAAATTGACCGTGGCGTATATTGATGTATGGGAGAACATGTTTTTCAACTACAGTGTTAAGTTTGTTCTTGGAATAAATTCATCCCAACTACGGAATCCTTCATTTTGCGTGGTCCGACACGCACTAGGCAAGTTTTTTTACAAAATACTTTTCTTCAACAGGACATTCCGATGTGCACGACAAGTCTCGGGCTACGTCCAGTGAAGTCATGTGAATCGCTCGCTTCGGACAGCGACACGCTCGCTCCGCTCGCCGAGCGAGCGGCCATTCCGCTCAAACACCACACCAGGTAAGCGTTTCAGTTGGGAAATCAAATTGAGCTGTAAATCTTGGAAATAGGTAGACAGAGCACCTAAGATATCTCTAGCAGGGATGTTGCGGATATTCGTATCCGCATCTGCAATTGCGGAGCTCATTCGGATACAGATTTGGGTGGAAAAGTGTGATAAGTAAAATCATAATCAACAAAATTGAAATTAAAATCATTTAAATTATCAATATAGCTCTCAATCGTCACATTTTCGTGAAATAGTCTTATTTCCATCAAAGCATCTTGTAGATGAGATAATTTTATTTTGAGAAATTACAACACGTTAGCAGCACGATGCTCTAGGGAAATAAAAGTAAAACTTGTTACTAATAGTGTGTAGAAAATTTATTTTGTGTCGTAGAATATCTTGAAGAAAGTTCAAAATATAATATGTCCAAGTGTGGGGGATTCGGTTTCGATGAAATGGCCTTCATCACCTATACCCTCGCTCCACCTATCTACTAGAGACGGGTATTCTTCGTGGAAGTTCAAAATGAGGAACTACTTAATACATGAAGATTTATGAAGCACAATTGATGGGTACGATAAAGGAGATGATACCTCTGAACAAGTTAAAACACAAAATAAAATTATCTCATCTACAAGATGCTTTTTCTTTCCTTAGAAATTACAACACACATTATATACCTACTTTCGAGAGCTATATTGATTTTTAATGATTTCTTTCTTTCTTTCTTTAAATGATTATAATTTAGTAAATACCGTAGTAGTACCCAGAACAACATTTTCATACAAACGAGGTCATTTGGAAGCCTCGGTTCTCCGTCAGGTAATGATTCGGATGAGATCTGATAGCGGCTCTCCAGAGTACTGATGGAGGAGTTCTAGAGCGCCCAGGGTGCCAAACTGATTAAAACCGACATTTCATACCGGAGTTGTTCATGAAACTGGTTGTAAACTGGTGGATGCCAATCTTCACAGCTTGGCCCATCGCCGCAAGGTTGCCTGCTTGTCGGTCTTCTACAGATTGTACTTCGGTGAGTGTGCCCAAGAACTCCACGACCTCATTCCACCGGCCCCCTTCTACTATCGGACATCTAGACGCACTGCAGGTTACCATCCCTTCCTTGTTGCTATTCCACCAATTCGCACTAAGCGTTTCCGAATGTCTTTTATAATGCGCACAGCAAAAGAGTGGAACTCTCTACCTGCGTCTGTGTTTCCGAACGCATACAACCCTAATCTCTTCAAAGTTAGAGTGAACAGGCTTCTTCTGGGTAAGCTCACTCCATCGTCGACTTTGTCTCTGTCACTTCTGAACTAGACTAAGGTCAAGAGCAAACCCATCCTAAATAAAAAAAAACAGAAACCTCAAAAATAGCATCAAAATGTATAGAAATCCGAACACTCAGAACACACTCTCTGGTGTAAATGGCTTGTCTGATCAGTTGCTATTTATTTAAAAACCTCCTAATTAGTAATGTTTAGACACTTAAATATTAGCTTTGAATTAATATAAAATGCTCGACAGAATTAGCATAAAAGATATTATAAAAATCTCGATTATGATTGTAAATGGAACGCTTGGTCAATCCCTAGCGTCAGTGAGATGACACTGACAGCTCACTCCACGCAATATTTCACGGTGAGATTTTTACAGAATAGCACTGCAGTACATTTATTCTGAATGAAAGGTACGCTATGTCCTTTTCTGCACCCATGCCAACGTGTATGCAAAATTTCATGATGATCGGTTGCGTAGTTAGGGACTTGAATGCGTAACAAATAAATAACCTCACATTCGCATTTATAACTCCGCTCCGTATTAAGTTCTGAGTTGAGCTGCACGACTACTGACAAATGCGTGCGCTGACTGGACAGGTCCCCTCAATCTGTGTGATTCTTTCATCAAAAGATCATTTCAGACACCATGGTCTTCACATGATCTGCCCAAGTGGACTTTAAAAGAGACTGTGACCTTTGAGTTTGTTTCGGCCTTTCTTAGAGTAGTCAGATACGAAACGCCGAACTCATCTAGTTTTTTTTTTAAATATGATTGACGTGTAAAAGTGTTTGTACAAACCTACTTACAGAAAATAAATCATTTATCATTTATAATATTACTAGCTGGGCCCCGCGGTTTCATCCGCATAAGAATCAATTCTTCAGGAATATCGGGAGAAAAATCAAATTGTCCTAAAAACATTTTTCAATTCTGAGATCCGTTTGCGTAATATTAAGCTTTAAAGTGCTATTTTTTTGATAGAGTCAAGTGTGTGTGTGTGTGTGTGTGTGTGTGTGTGTCCCTGCCAGGTAAATGGTTGGTTTTGGATATGTGAAAAAATTCATGCCAGTAGTATCTATAACGAAATTAAAAGGAAAACTATCACAGCTAAGTAGGGTTTACAAGTTAACGAGTAATCGTCGACCAACTTAAATTTGCAGTTGAAGAATTGACCGTAACGTATATAGATGTATGGGAGAGCACGTTTTTCAACTACAATGTTAAGTTTGTTTTTGGAATGAATTCACCCTAACTACGGAACCCTTCATTGTACGTGGTCCGACACGTACTTGGCCGTTTTTTTTTATTCTACGCTTGTTTTTTTTACATTATTCTATGGATAGTTTTCGACTAGAACAGCAATTTATTTCCCACCATTTTCCCATTTTTTTTTTCTGCTTGTAGTGCCCCTAAGCATATACTCCAACTCATACAACTCCGCCCCTAAGACGACCCATTGACCAGATTGTTCAGTGAGAAGAAATTTGGACAGTGAAAATATTGAATTGAGTTGTCAAAATCAATATAGATTCTTGTTTAGGTCAAATGTGATGTAGACTATTAAGGGCTCCTTTTCCGAAATTTACGTTTCTAGATCAAGTATTTAAATTCGTAAAAAAATATATACTTAGTACAGATACATGTTTGATCTAGTGACTTTATTGGTTAAAAACAGGTTATTTAACATTTTGCTTGATAAAAAAAATCAGAAGTAAAGTCGATTTTGGAAGTATTTTAAGTTGTATGAGACTTGGGGGAACGCAATTTTTATGAAAATTTAACATTTCAGTTACTAATCGGGTTTGATAGGGATATTATTGGATAGATTTATATTTTTATATTAAATAAATACGTGAAAAAAGGCTCGCGCGCACCGCGCCAGTGCTATAGTGCTATCGTGACTGCTCCTGTGCAACGCGGGCGCAAGCTGTCTCATGCCTAAACTTTCGGAAAAAGCCCTTAATCACTTGTCGAGAACAAATGTTTCTACCCCAAGTGTGAAAAGTAGAGAAAAATTGGTCGCCATGTTCGACACTATATACTTTTGTCGACTGAAGCATCGCCATGCTTAGGACGGAAGAAATCTTTCTATAATCTGTCATTTTGTCAATTCTTCCGTCGACAAAACCCGTTTCTACCGTGGTCATGCTACGCATGCTGGTATAACAGATGTTTTTGGGTGGCAGTGGCCACCTACCCTCTCTGTGGTATCCGCCGCAGTCGGCTAAAAAAGGGAAGTTCTCCAATACGGTCCACAATAATACTGGAACCGCAACATTGTATGTTAGTTTTCTGTTTTAAGAAGCCGCTCATCTATCGATGTCTGGCAACAGAGCGCGATGTTGCCGGCAACAGTTGCGCAACTCTTGTCGCCTTGTGAGAAAGTGGATTTAAGGTAACAGTGTGACATCTGCTAGGACACTAATATAACAAGATTAACACGACTACAAAAAAAAAAAACAACAAGCATGACATTTTCAAACGACTTCAAAAAAGAGAAGGTTATGTTTTCGGCGAGATATTTTTGCATTATAAAGACGGCAATTTTAATTTTACTGTGACATTATATTGCCAAGGATACCTTCTGGATCAAGCAAGGCATATCGAACAATGCCACATTGTTGTAACGTTCTGGCTTACTTTCATACTTAGCCAGTGAGATTCATACTTACTTTTAGTTTGACTGTTGTCAGATAAAAATCATAAATTCTGACTCGATTATAGGATAGAATCAGATTTATTTGACTCAGCGGGATAAAGAAATGAGTCTCCACTTCAACAAATACCAAATATTACATCAAGAAGAAGGAAATAACAATATTTTATTTGGGACACGCACAAAAGAAGCTTTGAAAAGTAACAAAATATGCATTAAAAACAAACAAAAAAACGAGCGAGCTTATAGTAATAGTCCATTTATTTGTCAGAATATTGTTACAAGGTTGTTACATAGTTTTATAAAAGTTCATAATATTCTGCCGTTTCCGGCGTACAAATACATTTTTAGGGTTTTAGTTTTGTTTGTTAGACATCACAATTAATTAAATAAATGTATAACATTCAAATTGCAAATTAGTCAAATATTAGTTAAGAAATAGCCTTAAAGCAGTGCCTTAAGCTGTGTAACATCTTCCATCTGACCTTGGTAATTAAGCGACAGAAATTAACCTCAAAATTTAAAAAGTTAAATTACATTAAGTTACATTTGTTCCCCAATGTCATGAATTCATAAAAAAGTAATTCAATGGAACAAATCTAACTTGGAGAGATGTATTAATGATTCTAATGATTATAATTCTGTAAATACATATTTGTTATGGTCGCGAATCATATTTTGATCAAGATACAACCTGGCACTGACCTGCAAATTACAAAAAAACGTAAGAAAATTTAAAATTTCGCGGGATACAGCTGAAGATCCTCCTTAAGACGCTGACAATAGGTAGGTACCGCTGTCACTGTCAGACTGCATACGAAAGAAAGAGAAGCGCAATGACACAACGCTTGTAATTTATTGCAAAAAAAGAAGCAATTATTTATTTACTCAAAAATGAGTTGAGTAATCGAAAATAAAAAACAACCAAGTTCTACATACAAATAAGACGTTCTTGCTATTAATTAAATACCAAACGTGATGTGAAAATGATATTTAATACAGATATTTTGGATTGAAACTCAAAAGGGTTAGTTTACCGTTTATTTGTATCGAGATTTTTTTTCTAAACGTGTTTTGGGAACAACCAAGTTCTGAGAAATATGTTCAAGAATAACATATATTTTTTCCGCTACCACAACCTATACAGATTTGGCTATTTTTTTGTTTAAGACAAGCGTACTTTTATCATTTGCCTCTTGTCAGCGCCTTAATGTCACATCTTGCATGGCATGTGTGTGTATATTTATGTTGTGAACAAATAATAATGATCTTATCTTACGCAATAACTAACTAAAGGGACGAGATTAGTAACACATTCATCTACCGGGTCAAATTAAATTAGCTAGCGAAACTTCGCAGATGTGATGGGTATCGATATCTTAATACGATAAAACAAAACAAAACTGACTTTCTTAATTACCTAAAATAAAGGGTTCATTGTTGTTTTTTTGGGGTCAACGACTGTAGTTACTTGAAATATCAGTTTCAAAATCAGTTTTTTTTCATGTGTAAATTTCACAGACATGATGGGTATAGGTATCGATATCTACAACGATATACCAATAAAAAAACTGATTTTCCCAAGTAACTTCACTACCAGTGATCATTGACCCCAAAAAAACATCCTTTTTTTTATCGTGTATAGATATCGATACCCATCACGTCTGCAGAATTTCGCTAGCTAATTAAATTTGACCCTGTATACAAAATTAGTTTTTGTTTATACTAAACCCGAAAAGAGGTCATTGTACTCATCATTTTTAATATTTTTTTCTATGGGACTAACCTTGAAATCGCCAAAAAAAAATCTGCTGTTCCCTACATTTGTGTTCACTTAAATCGACAAAATGTATGGGACAGCTGATTTTTAATTCGCGATTTCAGGGTTATTTCGAATTCACAAATTTTTCCAAGGGACCACCATAGCAATTTTTTTTCAAAATGATGAGTAAAATGATCCCTTTTCGGGTTTAGTAGAAACAAAAACTAATGTTGTATAAAGAAAGTTTCGAGTCACCAATTTTTCCAACAATAACACAACATTAATAACATTGTGCTTGAAAAATCGTCGACGAAAATTGAGGTTATAAAATTAACCTCGATTGTCAAATGAAAAAATCTTTAATGTGATTCGGAATTAAAATGTTCCGGAAACACACGTGATGGGTATCAATATATTATATATTCGTGTTATTATGTTGTTATGTACAACAAAAAAACAGATTTCCTCAACTCATAAACTCAAACTCAAAACATTTATTTCAATTAAACCTATTACAGGCACTTTTGAATTGTCAAAGAGTCGGTCAATTAGTCAGAAAGTTGAAGCCATTTGCCCATTCCAAAACGTAGATCTCTATGGAGAAGAATATGCAAGAAACTCCAAGGACACTCTTTTAAATCAAGATGTTACAAAATCCTGGGTACATTATTCTTGTCGCTTCTTTATGTGAGAACAATGTAAAAAAATTAAATTATTTATTTAAAAACCCTCCAACTCAACTATTTTGTAGGGAACCGAATGATCCAACGCACGCGCCACCATCAGCGAGACATTTAAGTGAGCATGACATATTCTAAACTGCCACGCTTGGTTAAGTCAACATTCTTATCATAATAATACTTCAAGTAACATTACTATAAGAGGTCGTTGACCGCAAAAACAGATTCATCGAGTCTTTATTTTATCGTGTTTTGATATCGATACCCATCACGTGTGGTGCTGGACGTAAAGAATAGCACCACCCTATTTCTACCCGTGGGTATCGTAAAAGGAGACTAAGGGACTTACTAGAGAATGGTCAACCCGATTATGGCAAACCCCCCCCCCCCTTCCCTTGGGAGGCCTAAGTCCGTCCAGCGGTGGATGGCTGAATTGATGATGGCTTTAAGTAACATCACACAAGAGGCCGTAGGCCGCATAAAAAATTACCAGGTCTTTTTTATTTTATTCTATTTACACATTGACACCCATCACGTCTGCGGAGTTTCCCTAGCTTATTTAATGTGACCCTGTACATTTGCACGAAATCTTCAGTATTAAAACAAAACTCACGCTTGATCAACCTCGATACAAGTGTCCGTCCAGCGTTACACGTTAACTACTTAATGTTAATAATCCGTATTTTGTCCACAGGTCGTCATCGTGCGACTCGTACTTCGAGCCGTGGCAGGCCGAGCTGGCCGACATGCGCCTGCGCCTGTCGCCGCAGGAGAGGGACCACCACATGTTCAGTGAGGAGGACGACACGCTGCTACAGATCAACCACAAGCAGGTCTGTTCAAAGTCAAATTATTTATTTTAAATTGGCACATAATAAGGCATTTTTGAACGAAAAATTTACAAAAAAAATTGAATTGATTCTAGTCGCCCCTTCCAAAAGATAGTTTCGTATGGAGAAGAATGGGCAAGAAACTCCAACGTTTTTTTTTTCTTTTTTCCCTAGCCTACGCTGTCCCACTAATGGGCAAAGGCCTCCCTCCACTTCTTCCATCTTTCGCCAGCCGTTACTTCACCGTTACTCTTTAAAAAAAGTTTTACAATATTTTGTTTAAGATATGTGAAAACGATGCATCTAGAATAAAATTACTATACCACAATAGGTAAAAAAAATGAAGCATTGACTGATAATTTAATTATGAGATATACATGGTGCTCACATATTTATAAACATTGTAAACATATATGTTTTCCTAACAAAATTAAAATAATAAGTCTGTGTGTGAGTGATCACAGAATGTAAAATCAATGTCATACAAATAATAAATTATATAATATCAACCAGTTTGGTTTTTTCTAGACTCTAGATTGTCCTATGGAGCTGGACCAGCATGTTTCCAAGCATTCTTATTCTGGATATAATCCTCTAATTTGTAATATGCTTGTTTACAAAGTGTTGTTCCACACATACGCTCGCTTTTGGAGGCCGGAAACTAGCCCACGGGAACGTACTACCCGGATAAAAAGTATCCGATGTCCTAACCGAGGTCATGATCTACTTGTGTACGCTGCGCAACGAGTACCGCACTTCAGAGCCAAGATACCGCACTTCAGAGCCGCCATCAAGTTTGAATCGAGCCGTACAAGTAGCTTGGATCTGCGATCGCCAACCTGCATGCCCAGCATGGCGATTATGGGCAAATCTTCCAAAGTTCCAATGGCAAGTCTAAATCAACCACGGCACCCAGTTCCCGGCCGTCTTGCTACTGAGCGACGATTTTGTAGGTTACCTGACTGCGCAACGAGTACCGCACTTCAGAGCCGCGAGTACCGCACTTCAGAGCCGCCATCAAGTTTGAATCGAGCTGTACGAGTAGCTTGGATCTGCGATCGCCAACCCGCATGCCCAGCGTGGCGATTATGGGCAAACCTTGCAAATTTCCAATGGCAAGCCAGAATCAACTACCGCACCCAGTTCCCGGCCACCTTGCTACTGAGCGACGATTTCTGTAGGGTCCAGCTGGATTCGAGTTGCTGAAAATCGACTTGACTGGTGTGCGGTGAACTGCTGTAGGCTGGTGATGATACTTATAGACAGAATACTTATCTGCTACAGCCTCTAATAAAAAATAAAAAAAACAGGTGTGCTTAGACCAAACGACGGAAGCAAAACAGAAATCACCGTTCGCTAGCCAAAGAAGTTTTACTTCAAAAAAGCTGCGGTCTTGTGTGTATAAACAGCCAGTGTGAATTAAAAAAAAAATACTTACTAAGCGGGACGGCCCGCGGCGGTGACGCGGTGTGTTCCATGTTTAAAATTTAAACAACTTCCGTTCGCCTCTTTCCGTAACGCTCTTGTCACGCATTCACCAGCTTACTCGATCCCCAAGTCAAACGTGCGTAAAGAAGTTTTACTTCAAAAATCTGAATATTTTTCTTTCTGTGCAGTTGAGACAACAAAATAATGTGTGTGTTTTGTACTCAACTAAATATACCCATTGTTACAGGGTGATTCTCTATGCTCCACGCCTCCTGAATCCGTTTTATGCAGCGCCGAGCCGAGTCCGCGCAGAAACTTGCGCGTTGACATACATCAAGCTAACGAGTTGGCGGAACGGTTAGTACCAAAATATTGTTATACTAATAGGATACGTTTTTAAGGTTCCGTACGAAAATGGTAAAAAGGATCCCTTATGGTGAGATTAAGTCTGTCTGTCTGTCTGTCACACCTGGATATTTCAAGAACTACTAATGCTATCAACTTGAAATTTAGAATAGTTTTAGATGACGTTTGCCCAACTATTTTGCAAACAAGAAAAAAAACAAAAAAATATATATATGTTATGCAAAAGGGACTGAAAGGGGGTCTTACAATTTGGGGCTACTAGGGCATGTGGGGTATCATATGAAAGAGCGCTGTTTGCACATTCTCAAACATTTTTTTTTAGCAGCTTAGTTTCCGACTTTTGATGAAAAATTAAAAAAATAATACCGTTCCCCCCATAACTCCAAAGTTTGCATAGATAAAAATCTGAAATTATTCTATGTGATAGAAGTGTATGTAAAGATTACAGGAAAAAACGATGCCTCTAAATAGCACAGTTTTTCAGAAATCATCAACATCATATATACGTACGGAACCCTCGGTGCGCTAGTCCGACTCGCTCTTGACCGGTTTTTTAATAGTGATAAAACACAACACAAATAGAAGTGAAATAGCTTTTTCTATATTAATATTTTATGATTTTTTTGTGCAAATCTAACATTAGGTCGGCAATCAAGATACGATTTTTGTCTGTGACTAGTTGCTTGAGACTTAAGCGGACGATTACCGATTTTAATGATTTTATACTGAAGATCACGTCTAAACGAGTAATGTTAATGATTTGAAAAAAAAAATGTGATAAATAAGAGCATTTTTTCAATAACTTAATATGTGAACCAACTATATATCGGGTCAGCGCAAAAAAAACGTCTGAGTAAATAACAGCGCACTCGACACGTGAGCTCTTATTTTGTTTAGTTTGCTTGAAACACAGCCAATGTAGACACGTTTCACAATGCCGCAATGTGTATTCAAAAGTTGCAAAAATAATGCCAGAAAAAGTTACCGACACTCGACAGTTAGTTGCGTCACTTCTCCCCAGCTGGAGTACTAGGGAGGGGTGGTCGTTTTTGGGGGACTGTCTTATGTAATTCTGACGCCCGAAAAGTGTTGATTCTCGGCCTGGTTTGAATTAAGGGGCATGCGTAGTTCATACAAACGTAATACCAAAATAATTTGTAAATCAAACATATTCTTAAGGTAGTGTGTATTTATATCGATTGGATTACAGAATATCTATGTTGTAAAATATATTTTGAAAGGACAATGTTAGAAAGACGAGATATGAGCAATTTTAAATTTCTATAGAAAACTTATTTTTCTCATAACTCTTGTTTAAATCAGTGTCCATTCAAAATATATATTTGGGAATAGATATTCTGTAATCCAATCGAAATAAATACACACTACCTTAAGAATATGTTTGATTTACAAATTATTTTGGTATTACGTTTGTATGAACTACGCATCCATCCGCGCCTCTTAAGACTTTTGATTTTGTTGGGGTCGGCTTCCAGTCTGACCGATGTAGCTGACCCGTATTTCCCGTGAATGGGCAGCAGCGTTCTGTACCAACCCACCAGCCAAGCGTGGCGATTATGGCAACCTCCCCCCCCTCTCTTTTCCCCCCTATGTCCAGCAGTGGACGTCTTTCGGCTGAAATTATGAACGATGTCTGCTACGTACACACTCAAACATCACCAATTCCTCCTACAGTCGGCGCCTCGCTCTAGAAGAGCAACTGTCTCAGATCGGCTACATCGACGGCGAGTCTCCCCGCGCGCGCCCTCCGCCTGAGAAGCGACACTCGGCGCGACCCGCCTCGCCGCGACACACTGACATCGCTAAGAGGTAACATTAATGGAACTAAATTAATTTAAAAAAACTCTACAAAGTAAAAAATAACCTTCATTTCGGAAGTCGGTGTCTTTGGATCTATTTTAATTTATTGCCACCGACTTCCTAAGTGAAGTCGATTGTTGTTTTTTGTAAAAAGTTTTATAATTTTCACTTTTTATTGGGTCAGTTTGCAATTTATCTAAGTTGCAATAACTTAATGTCAATTGCTCACCACCTTTTACAAAATATTGCTTTTCCAGATACAGGGGCGTTAATAGTTAAGGAGTTCTGTTTAGCAACCATATTAAAGTACCTAATCGAATCGTTCCTTCGAGCCGGATCACAAACAGCTTGTTGGAAATAGAAACTAGTTTAATGGGAGGACAATGTACTCATTACAAGGAAAAAACTTGAATAACTAAATATATAAAAAAAAAAAACTAATTTAGGCCAAAGACAAAGACAAGTGGCCAGGAATAATCAAATAATTATATGTTCATGTAGGTTGTACTGAACAACATGTTACAATTTAATATATTTACTCCAAGGAGATTGTACTGGGAGTGGCAATGGAGTCCAGGTACCGAATATCAGTGTTCAGGAATCTCAGTTCAGTACTCGCGAAGACATTGAGGATTTGTCGTATAGCAGAATGTGGTTATCGATACTCAACAAATTGATATCGATACTTGACACTGTGATACTTCACTTTTTAATTATTTCGATCCTCTAGTAGATGCTACCTCTTAGATACCTCTACCAACACAATATACAAAGAGAACGGACGGTCGACATACTGCGAGTAAAACCGCGGGGCGCATCTAGTAAATAATCTAGAATTCCATTGTCCACAGATTATGCAAAGACCGGGACAGTCCAATGACCTCTCTTACCGACTTCCCAACTTCCTTAGGAAACGTAAAACTCAGGTAAATATACCAAACATTATACATTTATTATAAATTACACAATCGGAGAAATTAATTGTTAAGGAAATTGTCACTCTACGTCAATTTGCCGTGGTATAGTCATACAACGCTTGCGAAATACAGCGATTTGAAAAAATGGATCATTTAAGTTGGTGGTCAATTTGCTTAACAATCAATTTCCCTGGCTTTACATACAGTAACCGGGTCGTAAATATGACACATCAAGCTTT
This sequence comes from Tiliacea aurago, assembly GCA_948098905.1. Lineage (NCBI taxonomy): Eukaryota > Metazoa > Arthropoda > Insecta > Lepidoptera > Noctuidae > Tiliacea > Tiliacea aurago. Next base: position 2,900,158 of record OX402605.1, read on the forward strand.
AAAAATAGACTGTAACTTACCAAGGGGTATAACAACAACAGTACAACCCAGTTACTGGGTAACAACCCAGTAACCGGGTTGTGGAGCTCAGATAGGCAGTCGCTCCATGTAAAATACTGGGGGTCTCCTCCAAAGCGAAGTATCGGCCGAATTTTCGGCCGTTTTATAACTTCCATAGTTTCCTTTTTTGACTTTGAATCCTTTTTTGACTTTGAATGTTTATGCGTGTGTGAAGACGAGTAGCGTCAGCACATAACACACACTTCTGACTTCGCCCGTGTCTCGGACGGTGACGAGAGCTCCTGCGCTTACACACACATTCACAGCGTGTTCGTACACTTGGTAACCACAAGTTAAGCTCGCGTCGCTCCGTGAGAAAAAAATACTGTAATTACGAAAAAAATATAATCAGAGCCTCAACAACGTTAATTATATTTTCTTTCAACTACGTCACTACAAAACCGATCACACAGCACGTATTTTTTGCTTTGAACCAAAACAGTGCAGCGTGAAATCCCATTGTTGCACTGATAAACAGTGCAACAATGAGATTTCATACAACATTTCTGCACTGTTTTTATTTAAAAGATATAAATTTACCACAGAGGTGTCTCCCATTAAGTTTAATATAAAATGTGTGAATTAGATCAAAAAGATACTGGCTGAAAATAAAAATCGGCTGAATAAAACCGACTTAGTGAAAAACTTTGTTTTCATGAACTTAAATTTTTATTTTGAGTAGGTATATTTTGTCACGGTAGGTAGATTGGTAGTTGAAAGAAAAGTAGATTACGCACCTTGCTAAAGTGAGTGATTATTGCACTCGTGCTAATATCACTTTGTGCTCGGTGCAACAATCTACTATTTCTGTTTCATACTTTTCCAAATTAAAATTTAAGAAAGGCTTTTACTTCGTAAATCTTATGCCTTTTTTTACATGCACACATACAAAGCTATTTAGACTCCAGATGTAATACTGTCGTTCCTTTATATTCATAATACGAGAACAAATATAACACAAACTCTCATAATTATAAATACCACATTTTCAATAACGCGTACATTTTACAAATTGTGTGAGCAGCCACTGTTACTCTGTATTTTATTAATTAGATTTAAAATGGTGTTGTGGATTTATTACAAACATTTTTTTTAACTTATCATTAATAAAATGTCATATTAAGATGACATTAAATAATGATAAGTTAAAAAAAAAATCGGTCCAGTAGATTCGGACCAAATTGGCTGTGACTGACGGTCAGACACACGAGTGATTCTAGAAGGATTCCGTTTTTTCCTTTTGAGGTACGGAACTCTAAAAATCACCTTTGTTTTTTTTTGCGTGGTGTATAATATAAAATATAAATAAATACTGTCAAAAAATAAACATATGAAATATACAGGATGTTAAAGTAACTGCGTGCCATCGCTTAGGGGTAGGTTCAGTATCGATAAAGGAACCCAGGAAAAAAAACAAAATATTTAATTAAATAAAAAAAAAAGTCTCTTCGTACTTTAACGGGCTTAGGACCATCAAATAAAATAATTTCATTTCTAAACGATTGCTATTTTAAGTTAGTAGGTACTAAATTAGGCTGATCGATACTGAACCTACCCTTAAGCACGCAGCACGCAGTTAAATTAACAACCTGTATAATTGAATAGCTACTGATTCCACAAAGTTTTCTATCTAAGTCAAGTTTTTTCTTAACTGAGTGTTAAAAAACGCAGTTGGTTAAGATGTTGAACAAATAGTGCTATCAAATACATAAATTCCGGTAAAGTAGAAACCGGGCATAAATCAACGATTTATAGGAACTAAGCTATCTATGCAAAATTAATATCCAACTGTTACAAAATTGTTTATTTGATGAGCGTCGCTACTAAATCGTCCTAATATTACGGACATGATAACTTGACTCATGCATTCTTGTATTACGAACCACATGAAATACGTCCTTACGAATATAATTAGACAAAACAATCTGCTTGTATTCAAATAGTAATAACTCCACAACACCAAAATAACAACCACACATAAATGTGATAACAACCTAAATTTCCGCTTACACTGACATCTAACACTTTCAGAGAACGAAACTCCCCGAGAAAATCGAAAGCCCGATACAGCGCCATGCACTTAGACACGGACAAAACCTCCAATCGGCTTAGTTGGCACGGCAAAGATGGACACTCGACCCTCATAAAAATAGACTGGCCGAATGAGAACTCTGTGTCCACTCTAACAACGAGTACAATCAATTCTAGTCCCTTAACACCAATAACACCGCTTTACGACCCGCTAGAAAGTGACTCAGAAGTCAGCGAGACAAATAAACACACTATCCAAATTAAAAGTGAAGTTTGCATCAATTGTGACCAAGAGAAATGCTTAAAATGCGAACTTAAAGCGACAGACTACGAAAATTTAAAAGATTTCGCCGAAAATCTTCATGATAGTTTAGAGCATAGTCCTTTACACTCCACTGATATAAGCTATCACAACTTGAACAGACTCTCAGCTGTGTCAAACTCCTCGAATTCGGAAACTGACAAGAAAAAAGATGACAATGAGATTATGAAAGTTATGACGTCTTCACACGAGAGCTCGTCGAGTTACTCAAATGTCAGTTTAACGAAAGGAGACGAACTCTACGAATGTTACAATTACACACGACCGAACTACATAAACTTGCAGTCTTCTAGTACTAGTAAAAGTTCGCCAGGAAGTCCTTTAAAAAGTCCGTTAAAATCTACTATTAGTATCACATTCCGATCTCCTACTAAATGTAAGAATTATGAAGACACTCCTACTAATGATAGGGATTCGGTGTACGAAGATATTGATTTGGAGAAGAATCTGTCAATAGTTGAAGATGCGAGTATACCACAGACTGATGCTTGTCTGCCTACCCAACAGGCTTGCCAACCTGATGATATCCAGGACCTGATAATCCTCGAAACACCTACAGAAACCAACCTTGACGATATTGATGTCTACAGCCAAGTTAAATTCTTCCAAAAAAGTGTAAATGAAGTCAACGCGATGCTACTACCTGAAGACAGACATTACGAGAATATAGCGTTCGAAAAACAAAACGACTACGAAAATATTAATGTTGATACCTTAAAAATATGTGATAAAGATTTGATTAATGAAGATGATAATTCTAAAGACGCGACTGAGAATGGTAATTTTAAGAGTATGAATGTAAGAGAGCTAGCTATTCGATTTGAGAGTCCTACGGAGCAAAAAGCTGCTTTCACATTCGATAAATTCAAGGCGGAAATCAAATATCCTAGCTTAGAACGAAAAGACGAAAAAAGGGTTATAGAAATAAAGAAAATTGATTTCAAAACGCCAACAGTATCACCAAAGGCGTATAGACTGTCGAAGAATTCACACAACGCGAGATCGTTAGACGAAAACGCGTTTATAAAAGAATTTGGAAACGACCAATCGAATGTTGACAGGAGGAAAAGTTTAGAAGTAAAAACTTCAAGCAAAAAGCTGCCAGATCTAAACCTAAATACAGACCATGAACACAAAGTTATTATAACCCCTACTTCAGAAAACAAGATCTCTTTAATACAAAGATTCGATCGCCCAGATATCAAAAACCTAATTTCCTTAGACTGCGACAAAAAACTCAGTCGAGAACGAATAGAGAAATATAAAGAAGAACGCAGAAATTTTCTCCGAGAAAAATATAGCTCACAATCTTTCCGTTCGAATCCAGAACAGCTGACTCGGATAAAGATACGGAAGGATAGGGAAGATAAAATTGAGACTTGTGAGAGATTAAAAGATGAGATGCCTAAGTTTGAAAGGAGAAATACGGTGGATTTGGGACAGCGGCTAAGGTTCAGTCTGGCTAAGAGTAGCAACAATCTGGAGTCGATCCAGTCTCCTTCTAGTCCTGAGAGAGAGTTTCGAGAAGATAGGAGTTTCGATAGGTAAGTCAAATGAACGGCCTGGGTGATATTTTGTACTCAATCAAAAAATGGGCTTTTATTGGGAAAAATCATTAATTTAGAGATTATCCTATTGAAATCGATTAGATCTGTGCATTTTCGCCAGTTAATTTAAAATTGAATAGTTCTAAAACTGTTTAGTTTTAAAATTATCTTTTCACTATACAGGGTTACTGGTAACTCGACGTATTCCTTGCACGACGTCATAGTAGGGTTAAAATACAACAAATTAAGCCACCAAATGTTCTACCGAAATTCAGTAGTTTTAGAGTTTTTTTAAATAAAGTAATGACAGTAATTTCAAAAAATAAAATGTTTAATTAGTGATCTCTGCCAAAGTTTTAGGCCTATGATAATAACTTAAATTCCAATATAGTCGTGCGTAAATCATTTTTAAATTGGATTATTCATAAAACGACTAAAAACCTAATTAACTCAAAAACTACTGAATTTCGGTAGAACATTTGGCGGCTTAATTTGTTGCATTTTAACCCTATTATGACGTCCTGCAAAGAATACGTCGAGTTACCAGTAACCCTCTATATAATTTAAAACGACGCAAAAAAAAATACTGGGTTAGTATTATAAAGCAGATTTACCAAGCATATATTGGGGTTAACATGAGGATAGAAAAAATGATATCTTCCAAGCCACTTGATTTTTTGTTTTCTGTAAAATTGGCTTTAAATTGTGAAATATAACATAATAACTTTAGTTTTGCACAAAATTCTATGTGTATTTTGGTAAAGTAGTTAGTTTTTGTCGAATGGAGGTAGCTATGCACTTAGCGGTATACCTGATATTGGTATTCGTACCTGAAAATTAAATATTCAAGTATACCGTTATGTGTAACTTACCTGTTTACATTTGTTTAATTTGTGTTGTATTAAATAAAAACGTATATCTTCCTTAATAATTTACTAAAGAATCATAAATAATTTCATTTGACAAAATTCTCAGTTTTATTTCAGTCATCATAGTAAATTTCCTACAAAATATTAATAGTTTTCTTTCTCATTTTTCTATAGGAAGGAAAAGGTCTCGCCTTCATACAATATTCGCGATATGACAGCAATTTTCGAGCAAAAGTCGCATCCACACACCGGTTGATATACCAATTATTAATAAGTTTACCATAATCTGTAGTGAGACTTACGGCGATACCTGTAATCTCAGGTAAGATTACCAAAATTACCAAAAAACTGGTAAATTATTTGTAAAAAGTATTGGTGAAGTTGTCACAATGACATGTAAGAGGTATGATTACCATACCTGTAATTCAGGTAACATTGCCAAAATTACCAAATAAAAGGTAAATGGTGTGTGAAAAGTATTGGTGAAATTGTCACAATGGTTTGTAAGAGGTGTAATTACCACAAAATTATGTATAGTATGCTATGCGATCAAATGGCGATACCTGTAAGTTTTTCAAAGTTACCAAATATTGGTAAATTATAAATATGAAGTATTGGTGAAATTGTCACAATGTTTAAAAAATGACGAATTGGTTATTATTACCACAAAATTATATTGTAAAATAATTGCTTGCTTTTTTGGTGAGATTTGTTACTAATTATGATCTAAGTTGTGAAGTTTGCTGAAAAAATATTTGAGTTATTCTATGTATTTTAAAGTGACAGCGTCACAAAATTTAGAAAAATATTATTGATAAGCTAAAACCGCTATTTAGTAAGAAGTAAAATGTATTTGTGCCCGGTTGATGGCAATAGGCTAGCCCCCTATTATAACATAACTAGGGAAATGTGGATGTACTATAGGTATACTTCAGCCTAACCCTTCGAGGAATACAGCCGTGATGTTGTTACACGTAAAATAAAAAAAATAAAAATTAAGGTTTTTTGCTAGAGTTTAGAACGCATAGTTTTTCCAGTAACTGGAGGTCAGACAGGCAGTCGCTCCATGTAAAAAAATACTGGTATTCGGCTGCATCCGGTAACAAAAAAATACCGCTAATACATGCGGTATCCCGGTATTTACGGTATCGTCGCCAAAGTCTCACCACAGTAGCCATTTAAATTGTTATCTTGTATATTAACAAAATGAAACTCATTTTATTGTGAAAATATTAATATTAAGTTGTAAAAGGATATGTTTACTTGTATTAATATACATAATTCTAAGTAAATAACTGTACCTCCTTGCTGTCTTGTTTAAACAGGGTCAAATTAAAATAGCTAGTGTGACTTCAGAGACGTGTTGGTTGGGTATCAATATCTAAACAGGATACTATCAATACCCATCATCACGTCTGTGAAGTATTGTCAGCTAATTTAATCTGAGCCATTTACCTACCCTTATGTATATTGTACAACTAATCTATTATAGTTATTATAAATAAGTCACTTGTTTCGTTATATTATTTATTGATTTTTTTACTAATATTATTATTTTGTCGGTTAATCATCACAATTTGATTGGGTTTGAAGCGGTATGATTACCAAAAAGTTACAGGTATTTAAAATATCTGGCCTGGTTAGTGGCAGCGACAGAGCACAGACTTAGCTGGCAGCGTCAAGAGGCGGCAGTATTTATAAAAGTGCGTTGAGCGCACAACTTCTTTCACGGACGCCATTCTAAGTGTTGACAATGCCGCCTCTAGCAGTGTCCGCGAAGGCGTCTCCGTGCTGTGCTGGTAATAGGCTCGCCCCTTATTACATAGGAGTTAAACATAACTGGCCAATTGAGAGTGTTCTCACACCTATGCCCCTTTGGGAATTACAGGCGTCATGTTTTTTTAATGTAAATAATTGTTTACCGCTTCAAAACCAAATCAAACAAGTATTATTATATTGTAAACGAATAATTCTCATGCGATAGTTGTTTTACGAGGAATCTCAGTATATTTCTCAGGGATATGATGTTATTGAAATATTGACTCTAAGGGCTTGGTAATAGGCGCCTTTTTTCTATACAAAAGGAAAAATATGTGTCTGTCTTCGACATTTTGTGGTTATAAACAGTGTAATGGTACTTTAGGAGTCGAAAAACCTTGCGAGTAACTAATACACGGTTTTTAAAAGGCCAACACAAAAATTTGGTGACAGATTGTCAAACTCATGTTAACTGCTGTGATTGACTGGTTAACTTTAACTCTTCAGTAATGGCTTTTGTGGTCTGTTATTTTGTCAGTATCAAACTCTGGAGATTGATTAGCGAATGTATTTTTTTTTTGGATGGTAGAGAGAATATAAGAAAAAAACTATTTCTACACAGACATTCCATAAATGAGAGCAATTGTGGCCCAGTGGTAACAGCCGTGACTTACGAGTTGTAGCTCATGGGTTTGAACTCAGTCAGCCGCTTTACTTTGTGTAAATGATTTCATCATCACTGCTCTCAAAACGGTGAAGGAAAACATCGTGAGGAAACCGGCATGTCCTAGAACCAAAATTTCGAAGACATGTGACATCCACCAACCCGCACTGGGCCCGCGTGGTGGATTAAAGCCCACTCCCTCTCACAGAGAGGATGCCTGTGTCCCAACATTGGGATCATTGTAGGCTGAATATGTTGTATTCCAGAAAATCATGACATAATTTTGAATGGAAATGGGTTTGAATTTGACTAGGAATTTCTCCTGTATCGTGGGTGCGTTTACAAACATTTAAACTCACATACACAAACAGCCAGACCCGGAACAACTACTTGTAGGTCATACAAATATTTGTTCCGTGCGGGAATCGAACCCGCGACACGCAGCGCAGCAGTCAATCGCTTAACCACTGCGCCAACCGTGCCGTCAAAGCAATTAAAGCGTTTAAAGCAATCAAATCATGACATAAGTTTAAAGCAATAAAACCATGACATAAGTTTGACAGTCTGTTAGCTCATCTTTGTGTTGATAGCTCCTAACGAATTATGCAATCTTTTCTGTAACACCCTGTATATTAAAAAAGGTAATACAAATATGTATTGGGAACCTTTCTGTGACTCGGGAACTTACTCCCGTCAAGTCTGTAAGCTTTCGAGCTCGTTAATTAAAATGAAAGGCGCCAAGAATATTAATTTGACGGGCATTTGAATGTTTAAATGGTTTTCACTTTGACAGAAAACCGAGTTCTATCTTTAGTACAATCCCGAGCGATTTTTTGCATTTTGAACCTTATTCTGAGAGACGTAAAACTCTTAATACAAAATTGACGACAGGCTCTGGTTTGACGTCAGTTTTTGTAATTAGAACTTTAACTTTGTTGGAATAAAGTTGGAAATTTAAAAAATTGATAAGTCTTGTTTGGTAATAAGGTCGTATAAGTCTTAACCTTATCAATATGTTATTGATAACACGTCTGCTTTACTCTCCGGGAAATAAAGGCGTTATGTTATGTTAACAAGTTATTGTATCAAAGTGAAACCCATTTTAATATTGCCACCTAAAAAAAATATTGTGTTGCCATATTGAAAAAAAATATAAATAATAAAAATGCATTTATTACTATATTTTTGTAAGCAGTATTTATTCGATAGAATAGAGGCTGTAAAATATTTGAATCTTATAGAAATATAATAAAAAAGACTATGTAATGAAAAAAATATAAAAAAATAAGAATGAATCTCGGGAACAATTCTGACTTTTCTAACTTATTGAACATATTTCTGACGATATCGGGAAATTGAGAAATCGCAAGAAAATGGAAGGTTAGTTTTTTCTAAGAAAACTAAAGTTGCATAGTCATGTTATATTTAGATATGGTTGAATAAAACATAGCTTTCTTTGTATATAAATACGCACCTCCTTTTTGTAAAAACGTCGGTTAATGGAGTCGAAAACATATTTAGTTTGTGTACATTTAAATATTTTATATTGAAATAAATTACTTTCTCTGAATGAATTGATTATATTTTTAACTTTCTATTGTACTAAAATTAGCTAAATATACAGTAAACTTAATCATGACTCGTTTACACGTTTTTAGTAGACAAATTACTAACATTTTCTGACTCGCATGGTATCAACACAGGGTCAGGGTATGGTATGGTCATGGTATCCTGCCAGGGTTGCGAGTTTGTCCGACAGGTATATCATGGTCCTGGCACACAGGCAACGGAAGGAACACGGGTGGGTTTTAGTCAGTAAAAGTCTGACACGCCCTCCCGCTCCGCCCAGAGCGGGAGAAGTTATTTCATAATTTCATCACCCAAAAAAAAAAAACACCAAATTAGTTTTATAATTTCTGAAGAATAATTTGGGAAACATAATTATGAAGACTCTTTTAAATTGCCGTTCACGATAACTTGCACGTATTTACATACATTTATTTCCGTGTTAGCGTGATGCCGGGACGTCACCATTTACAATATCTTCATATTAAACATAAAAGCGCACATTCTCTCAATTATTGCAAAAAAAAAAATCCTAATACTTTATTTCACATAAATATGAAACGTCAGAAGCTAGGTTCACGGTTCGGTTCCTATTTGGTCGTTGGTCGGTTGGTATTGGTTGGTATTGGTCGTTTCCTATGGAGAAGAGCCGGCAAAAAACGGTTAATTTACTTTTAAATAATTCATTTGCAAGTCACACTGTTAATAGGTATGGGAGGACAATGTAGGCCTGTCAACAAGTACTTTGTTCGCGATTTACCTAATATAAGCTGGATTTTTGCAATAATCCTGTTATTAGCTGGTATTATGGAAATAAAGTTGAAATTTCAATGTTAACGGTCGTAAGTACAAAAACAATACCGCGTTATGCTTACGACCGTTAACATTGAATTTTCAACTTTATTTCCATACAATTAAGTTATATTTTGCCATGCCGTGCCGCCAATGGGCGTTGGGCCTAATGGAGAAGTAAGGAAGACAATGACCGAACCATGACCGGTCAGAACATAGGCTCTCCGAACTTCCGCGCATGTTCTCTCGCTCATACTTTTTTTTTTTGTGTGGAAAATACCCACCCGTGTTCCTTCAGATGCCTGTGTGCCAGGGCCACGATATCCCTTTCGGACAAACTTGCAACCCTGGAATGCATTGGCCCTATCGGACCTCGTCAGTTGGTGCTGACATCTCATTGAGGCGCGCGTGGAACACAACATGCCGTCGACCCGAGTCTGCTCCTTATCGGACGGCGAGCTACCCATTGCTCACCGTCCGCAAGCCCGCGCCTACCGTGGCCGGGAATCGGCCTGCGATTACTGACGCCCGCGGTGACTAGGGACGTGCGGGCGCGAATTTTGCCTTTCCCTCACGCGTTCCGCCTCCTCCTTCGCCAGCATTACTGCTTCGCAGGAGGTGACGGCCTCACTCATAAATGATAAATGATAAATGATTTATTTTCTGTAAGATAATATCATACTTGCCTCATGTCATCATTTGGTTCCTTAAAAAAAAATATTGGGCAGCTCTGCGCAAAGTTCGGACCGGCCATGAGTTATCGGCCGTATTGTACACGCTACGAATCAACAAATATTAGCAACTAAATCCTCTTACTAATACTAAAAACGTGTAAACAGATTAGTTCTTAAATGGAATTGAAACTTAGTATGTCTTTGACTCGATTGAAATCTAATACAGACAATAATCGTGTATCTAAATCAACGCTTTGAGAATATCATCATTCAAAAGTTTATAGGAGTTTTGAGACTAAATTATCGGTTTTATATTATTATAATGGATATTACTGGTTCGTGGAAACATAATTCTAAAGCCATGGTGATATTATAAATGTAAAATGAAGATAATTGTTCAGCATTTAAGCCTTTAACTTATTCTGAATATAACTCCAGTTTTGCTAAATTAACTTGAAATTCTGGTATGACGTTTATGTAATTTTTTTGGGGTGAGAAATTATCAATTGACTGGGCGGAGCTGGAGGGTGTGTCAGACTTTTACTGACTAAACCCCACTTCCTCAGTTACCTGTGTGCCAGTGCCACGGTATCCCTTTCGGACGAACCCGCAACCCTGACCCTGGCAGAGATATTATGTCCTAAGGGCCTAACTGCACGTATGCACGTAACAGTTGAAAATTGAGAGCAAATTGAACATTGTAGTTGAAAAACATGTTCCCTCATACATTCCAACTGCAAATGTAAGTTTGTACGCACAATATTGAGAGATTTACCATGCTATAATCAAAATTCAGTTGTAACATGTCCGTGTTTGGGTCACAGAAATTCATAATTATGTACCTATACTAAATTTCAACGTAATCGGTCCAGTAGATTCGGAGCAAATTGGCTGTGACAGACACGAGAGATCCTCTATGGGTTCCGTTTTTTTTTTACTTTTTGGTAACCTAAAAATACCGAGTTGACAGTGAAATTAAGATTCATGTTTTGTACTAGTTAAAGGGCATGATGATCTTATCTTGGTAAATCGTATGATAATAATATAAGACCGGTATATTTAGCTGTTTTTCATCAACTTTTGGATATTTTTATAAATACTGGTTAACTCGAAAATTGAATGGAAGAATATAATATAATGTATGCAGATTCAATCTTTCATAATTATGACTAGTTCCATCAATGTTAAAACGAAATTAGAGCAAATGTTATGAAATAAGAAATCAATTTTACAGTTTTAATTGGTAACCAAGTTCAAGTTAGTCTCCAAAATATTTCTTCCAAGTCGTATGCTAATTTCATGTAAGATTATGTGTACTGTATGCAAATATTAAAATCGTTAGATTTGCCCTCACCTCTCTTAGGTCGCGCGAACAAGCAAAATTCCAAGTTTATAATATTCCAATGAATGCCAACCATAGAAATATAAAAAAAAACCGTATAAAAACAACAAATATTAAAACCGATGTTTTCGTGTGAGTAAGTTGTAAATGCACGCTGTGTTTGACGGCTTACGGCCCACTCCCTCCCTCTCTCAGACAAGATTCCTGTGTCCCAAGAAGTGGGAACATTTCACTCATAGGCTGATTATGCTTCATCATCATTTCAGCAGAAAGACGTCCACTACTGGACATAGGCTTCCCCCAAAATGGGGGGTTATTATGCTTACAGTGTCAAAAAGTCATTAGTAGACAGGTATTTATAAAGCAGAGGTGAGTAGAAACGCTGGGACGCCCTAGGAGGATATACAGGGTTATTTTTAAAACGTCAATAACCTCTTGAGGCGTCATTGTACTCATCATTATGAACAACTTTTACTTTTAGGGAACAGCTGGGTTTTTTTTTGCATTTTCAGTTTTGGTCCCATAGTAAAAGTTATCCATAATGATGAGTACAATGACCCCTTAAGAGGTTATTGACGTTTTAAAAATAACCCTGTATAGTGACCTAATTGGTGATGTTCTTCAGAAAGGTCAGGTGCGTAGTACTCGCAACCGGCGTGCGTGTATGACCAGATGTATGAACGTAGGCGAAGCAAAAGGAGTATGTAAGGAGCGTAGCAGTTGGCGTTCTATAGTTTCTGCCTACCACCATGGGAAGGCGTGAGTTTATGTTTGTTCGTAGTCAGGATTTGAATAACAGATACATACAGCACACATAATCTTATAAACCAACCGACTGTGACATTGCCAAATCGTATTTCTCTTTCAAATAATATTGTAATGAAGTATAAATTAATAAGTGAGGTGAGATAAGTCAGCCCAAGATAAATAAACGTTACTTAGCACGTACAGGCAGTGTCCTGCATTACCTGACCCCTCTTACAAAGACCAAGAAGAATGGAAGAGGGGTCAGGTTATGCTGGCCACTGACTGTACTTTGGCTAAGCAGTATTCCTGGCACTATCGCACAACTGTCAAACTACAAGTGCAAGACAGAGACGGAGACATATCTTAGCTAGTTATGTGCTAAGTGACGTTTATGAATTTCGGCCTCAATGTTTATAATTAAGCATATAAATATTAAAACTATGTAAAATTGTAACAAATAAAAAACGTGTATTTTTTATTGGTTTATTATTCAGTTTGGTATTTGGGTAGTTTTGAAACAGCCTTTGTAATTTTTTTAAGAATGATGTTATTGTTATTTTATAATATTACTGACCTGAAAACTGTGGCCTTTTTGTTTAAATAATAATTTGTAAATCAGTTAAAATTTTGTTTGCTTACTATTTTCAATTTACATAATAAGGCAGCTTACCTCCAGATCCCTTAAATTCTGTTAATTTATCTGGTGGATAGCAGCTATCTATACAGGGTTATTTTTAAAACGTCAATAACCTCTTAAGGGGGCATTGTACTCATCATTATAAACAACTTTTACTATGGGACCAAACCAGAAATCGCGAAAAAAAAAATCTGCTGTTCCCTACATTTTAACGAATTATTAGAACATAAATGTAGGGAACAGCTGGTTTTTTTTCCGCGATTTCAGTATTGGTCCCTTAATAAAAGTTTTTCATAATGATGAGTACAATGGCCCCTTAAGAGGTTTAAAAATAACCCAGTATTTTTAACTACCAAACTAAGTAGTGAATCAATAATTTAAGTATAACACAGTGAGCTTTAAAGCGTTTCCACTTATGATGGCTATGGACGCAGAGGGCGCCACTGAGCGCTCCCTTGTATTTACAATCTTGTAATATAAATATTTCTTTATTGTCGGCTTGTAGATGTAGGTTATGACGAATAAAAAGTATTGCGGAATTATAGTATTTTTCTTCTCTCTCCTTACACACCCTGAACAATATGGGCCAGTTTCTCGAACGACATTTTCTTATAATTTTCGTTCGAGAAACTTGCCGTTAGACAAATCAAATCATACGAAATACTACCTCTAAACTTGAATTCAACATCTCAGCGCCTGCACAGCGCGTATTTGCGCCGTCGACGCGCTTTCATAGCGCCTGTACTGTAAACAAGTTCTGCAGGCTTAGATACTCCAACATAACTAAAACAACAGCAAAGGAGTGGAACTCTCTGCCTGCGTCTGTTTCCGAACGCATACAACCCTAATCTCTTCAAAGTGAGAGTGAACAGGCATCTTCTGGGTAAGCTCACTCCATCGTCGACTTTGTCTCTGTCACCTCTGCCCTAGACTAAGGTCAAGGGCAAACCCATCCAAAATAAAACTATTCACAACTATTCGACAGGCTATCGTGTCGAAAATGACACATTTCGATCACCTGATTTGTCTATTTCGAGACAACAAACAGCTGCCGAAAGAATAGCGGTCGTCTATTTGATTTAAACTCATACTCTCTTATTACAAAACAAGATTTATTTATATAAACACAAAACTGACAACTTAGTACCGAACTAAGTTTTCAGTTTTGTATAAAGAACGGTATTTCAATCACGGTTACGTTTTTATTACAATAACTGGCTCCATGGTTTAAGGGTGCTATCACAAAAAAAAACGTTTTTCGTCAATTTCTTATCTAATTGTGAAAAAGCGTGAAATAATCGAAACAATAAGTCTGTGTAACTATAAAAGTACAATTTTCGTAGTGATAAACCATTCGTGTCAGTCACAGCACCCGTTAATAGTTTCATCACTTTTGCGCTCTCGAAAATATAGCTTATTTCGCCGTTGATTTACGCCATTATTTTACTTTTAAATAGACTATTTTATTTTTTTTCGAGCAAGGTAACATAGTTATCTTAGTTATTAAATAGTTTTTGTTTGAATTTGGATTTTATATTCGTAGATAAAAAATAAAACTTCGGATGAAAAATGGTCAGTAACTCTCTGTTTTACAGAATTATTTTTGGTGAATTACTGTACGAAATATAATAAATTGATTAAAAGCGCTCCCAAGTATAAAATACAGTAGTACCATGGACATTTTTATAATTTCTTAAATTACGTTATCTTCGGTGTAAAGAAGCATCAAAAGATACCCAAAAGTAAAATTTTATGAAACATCCTTTGCAGAGACCTGGGGGCCTAAAATTGACGCTTTCGCAGAATCATAATTATGATCTGCGTACAATTCCTATCCTGCAATTCGTCTGTTTGACAGTTTTGTATGGAGTTTCGTAAAATAGTCCACAAATTATGAATTGATAAACTGAAGTCTAATGTCAAATAGCAGCTGTCAAACAGATGAATTGCGGGATGTATGAATTGTACGCAGATCATATTATGATTCTGCCAAAGCGTCCATTTTAGGCCCCCTGGGAGCCTAAAATGGACGCTTTGGCAGAATCATGCGTGTAATTCATACAGTCCGCAATTCATCTGTTTGACAGCTGTTATTTGACATTAGACTTCACTATATTAATTCTTAATTTGTGGACCATTTTACGAAACTCCTTACACAACTGTCAAACAGATGAATTACGGGATATGAATTGTACGCAGATCATATTATGATTCTGCGAAAGCGTCCATTTTAGGCCCCAAGGTTTTTACTGATTTATGTAAATAAATTGAAATATTTATTTAAAGCGCTCCCAAGATAAATAATTAAACTTGCTTGGGCATATTTTATTTTATGGCTTTATCTAAATCATAATCACACATCAAAACTCGAGTAAAACGCGCAAATTCAAGAAAAATTGTGATAGCCCTCTTAAGCCATGTCAAAAATAAATCTTGTTTTGTATTATGGCGTTCAAAGTTTTCGAGTGTTCGATTTGTGAACAGCTTTTAGAGAACTTTTCCGATTTATCGTGAAAGCGTAACAAACTCACTTTCGCATTTATATATATTTTTATTTATGATGGGTTTGCTCTTGAACTTAGTCTAGGGCAGAGGTGACAGAGATAAAGTCGATGGAGTGAGCTTACCCAGAAGAAGCCTGTTCACTCTAACTTTGAAGAGATTAGGGTTGTACGCGTTCGGAAACAGACGCAGGCAGAGATTTCCACTCTTTTGCTGTGCGCATTATAAAAGACATTTGGAAACGCTTAGTGCGGATTGGTGGATAGCAACAAGGAAGGGATGGTAACCTGCAGTGGGTCTAGATGTCCGATAATAGAAGGGGGTATAACTATTAGTAAGGAATATTACTAGCTGCGCCCCGCGGTTTCACCCGCGTAAGTCTCGATCCCGTGGTAATATCGGCATATAAAGTAGCCTATGTCTTAATCCAGGGTGTCAGCTACCTCCATACAAAATTTTATCAAAATTGGTCCAGCGTTTGAGCGTGAAGAAGTAACAAACACACGCACAAACTTTCGCCTTTATAATATAATATTAGTGTGAAGTTAGGATGGTACACAAAAATAAAACAACGAATTATAAAAGCAATCTTTATTTACAAAGTGGAACTGTACATAACTAGGTATACACGAGAGAAATTACAACAGTCTTAAAAACTTCGATCATTTTGCTAGCTAGCAGAGGTGGCGCGAAACGGGTATCAGTCACAAGTTTACAAACTATTTGGTAAAACCGATTCTTCGCATTTAGAGAATACTTTGCATTAAGAGTCCGGAGGAATACTTCGCATTTAGAGTCCGGAGGAATACTTCGCATTTAGAGTCCGGAGGAATACTTCGCATTTAGAGTCCGGAGGAATACTTCGCATTTAGAGTCTGGAGGAATACTTCGCATTTAGAGTTCGGAGGAATACTACGCTTTTATTTTACACCGACTTTCGCGCCGCCACTGAACATGGACATAAAACACATGAAAATAATTATATTTTTAATACTATACTTTGGAAGTTTTATTGTGCAAGTTGACTGTTTGAGCCCAAAGGGGATCGAACTTTTTTGTATGGAGACTGGCCTCGTCCCGGTTCGCCATTTTGATTATTTTTCAAAATTGCGTCGCCCGATAATACCTTTATACATGTGACAGTTTAGAACCTAAACTGTCACATAACCTAGATAATTAAAGTTAAAAATGGCCATGATCGCAACTTAACTTTAACTATCTAGGTAATGTGAGAGTTTAGGACATTACATCACCAGACATTTTTTGTTTGTCTCTATGCCGCTGTGCAAAAAGATAAGTAAGTATTATCGTGCGACGCCATTTTGAAAAATAATCAAAATGGCGAACCGGGACGAGGCACAAAAAAGTTCGTTCCCCTTTCCTTAGTTATGTGATAAAACTTCAGAAGATCTGAGGGCCTAAAATGGACGCTTTGGCAGAATCATACGTACAATTCCTATCCCGCAATTCATATGTTTAACAGTTTTGTATGGAGTTTCGTAAAATGGTCCACAAACTATGAATTGCTATAGTGAAGTCTAATGTCAAATTGCAGCTGTCAAACAGATGAATTGCGGGCTGTATGAATTGCACGCATGATTCTGCCAAAGCGTCCATTTTAGGCTCCCTGTTCGATTGCAACTTGCAAGAGACTTTATTTTTATTGCAAGTAAATGTTTATACTGGCCTTGCCCGTTAAATATACGTTCTCTTGCGTGTAGAAATGTCTGACAATTATAGTTTAAGATACTAGCAGTGTGCAAGTAGGTTTTAGACAGCAACTTGCACAATAAGTCATTTATTTCATAACAATATGGAAACATTGTGTTGTGAATAAACCAGCAGCAAGTAAATGTCGCGCATAACGAAAATATTGATTCAAAAATGTATAGAGACGCTTCTATCGCGGTTCTAAAAAGCTTGAAAACGACGTAGTGACATTTAAAAATATTTGTTTTATTTTTCGAAATATAATTGCAGTTTCTTAGGATATAAATGTAGTGTTTTAAGGAAAGATCATAAACAATTATCAACTTGCATGCAAGTATAGTGTTTCAACTTGCATGCATTCTACTTGCAGAATAATTTTGTGCAAGCTTTTATGTTAAGTACATACATTTTAAATATTGCGTTTTATTAAATTTCTGAAGTGCCATAGAAGATTATGAAAGAGAAAAAAAATGAAAATAAAAAAAAAGGATGATCAAGGTTAAAATGTGTGTATTTAAAACTAATATTTACATTTTGAAAACATTTCTATTATTACAATACTTTTTAAATATTATAATTTTATGATTTTAGTCAGTGCATATTTCGTCCATTCCCGATTAGTTTCGAACGCAAACGAAGACATAAACTGATGAGCCCGAAACTCATTGGGTACTGCTGCAACATGAATATGAACCACAAATAGTTATAATAAACAAAATGTTTATAATACTATATTTGACTTTATTTAAAAACACACAAACCATATCTCTATTTTATCATTTTTAATTATATTATAAACTAAAAACTGGGAATATTGTTCAATTCCACAAGCAAGAAGACATTTATAATTTTAACATTTTAATTTAACAATTTTCATAGCACCTTGTTTCACTAATTGATTTAACTAATTATAAGCTTTGGTAAAAATTAAATTACATGGGTAATTTTTATCGACTATTTTTATGATAGGGCTAGCGTCTCTCTATGTAAAATTAGGGATATATTTCGTTCGAGAAACTGCCCCTTGCACATTTCAAGGATGCTAAAAAGTACTAAATTATTTAAAAAAATTAAACTAATATTTTGTTTAACGTTTAAAATTTAATTTTCAAATGTACACACGGCTACACATCAAGCTATACATTTCCAGTATACGCGAACCTCTCATTGTACGGAAATCCTACACAATGCGAAATCAGCTTATACTGGAAATGTATAGCTTGATGTGTAGCCGTCTGTACCATGACAATATTTTTAAAACGACGCTTGCGCTACTAACTATTTCTTAATTTAATTAAACACACATACTTTGCAACACAATATAACTATTCTACATAACATCACGGCTGTATTCCCCGAGGAGTTAGACAGAGGTGTAAATAATACCCACATTTCCTTAGATATATTTAGAAGTCGAGATCTTAACTCAAATCAATACAATACAATCAATTCAAATCTGTAATAATCTCAAACGACAGTTTTTTTTTTCATAAGTTTCTATTTCAATGCTGTGCGGGCAAAAATTCTGAATATAGCAAATTATTTGTATGACTACTAAGACTATTGGCCAGCTTCTCGAACGAAAATTATCGCAAAATGAATGTGTCAAGCGCGCGTAACCTACTGCGATTGGTTAAATGATTTATCAACAGCGACAATTGTCGTTCGAGAAACTGGCCCTTAGATACTTATATCAATATTGCTGTTACAGATTATTTACACTTTAAATTAAAATAAACAAAAAGTCTGTAAATTAATTAAATACTTATAGCGCGAACCTATTTCGAATCGCTCCCGCCCGTCCAATAAGGGCGCAGCTTCTAGATTGTTCTAGAAGCCGTTTGAGAAACAGACGACGCACCAATGACGTATTATAAATAGACGCGTCATAAACGAACATTAGTGCACTCAAAAACAGCGTAAGCCATGAATGTAGCTACATACTTGCGTACGATCATACAGCGCGTGAAGAAAAGGAAAGACCTATACCGATAGCTGTTGTTAGAAAGAGATGAACATACATATTTAGTTACGTCACTAGCTGCTGCATGTTCATTGGCGCGTACGTAATAATAATAATTATTATTGTAAATGTCAGGCAATTGCCTGGCATTTACTTGGGCCATTATTGAGCGGAGGTAACGCATCTAACGGTAATATAATAATCATATAATCATAGCGACGCGCACCTTGCTTTTGACATTAGTTTTTTTATTTGTCTGTTTAAAAAGGGATGCTTTGTGAGTCCTTGAGTTGAGTTTGTTTGCGAGTTTGTGGGTTCTTTGTTCTTTGGGAGTTTAACATACACACATATGTACTGTAAATGCGTTATTTCCAGTAACTTATATAATATAATATATCAAAACAATAGGGTTCGGGGTGAAGATCGAAGTTTCGTAAATCGTATCACAAAGAATCCCTTTTTCGGTGCGCCGCCCAGTTGACGGACGTCAGACAACTAATGTCAGCCCGTCGTATGTTTCTTAAACGGCTTCAACAGCATTCTAAAAGCAGCGCCCTTATTGGACGAGCGGATTGTGGCTGTTCGAATAGGTTCGCGTTACTATATACAATTACAAAATGGAATTGACTATGCAATTTTATTATCTAAAGTAATTACAATATGACATTATTATGTTCTAAAATCGACTAAATCCAAAGTCACTACTTAATCGAACAACAGTCGTTTTTATTTGTAAAAATCTCACCGCGATGAAGTGACCTGTCACTGTCAACAGTGTCAAGCTCTAGCATCAGGTAAAATGACAGCTTACATCAAGGGCACATTCCGAATTATAATTAAATCGCTCACAGCTCTCACATCAATAATTTGCGTTCCGATATGACACGATTATGACATCTGAGAGCTGTCAACGATTCGGAACGCTCGTGAACGCGGTCACGGTTGGACTACAATATTTATTTGTGTATACACCACAAATTTCTTCTTCTTCTTTGGTTAGGTGCGTTTAGGTATATACGATGCGACTCAAAACAAAACAGCACAACTGTAATTTTTGAGAGCGCTCACGGTGATATTAATTTATGGCATGGTCGGCATTATCGCAAGATGGCGCATGTCATGACGACATCTATGACGATTCACGGGAAAAAAAATGCTAAATGGGCCTGCTGTTAAACTTGATATCGCCTGGTGGAAAGCGATAGACGCAGTCTACGATGGTTCATGGTTCCAATTGCTCGTTTCCTGTCATAGATATTGGGCACGCCACAGTTGTGGCGGTAAGCCTCTTTGAGGAGTGGCTAGAGAGGCGCCACAGCCTCGAAATCGATTACAGCACAATTCGGAATACGGCCCAAAATGAATAGCGCTACAGTTCAAGCCGGCTTAAGTTAGTAATAAATACTTTTTTGAGCACAATTTGTCATGGAAAGTAATTTGGGAAAGATGAGCGAGTAACGCGCGGAGTGTGTGAAGCTAAGCGAGGTGTTAAGAGGATTTAAATTAATATTTAAATATTATGTTAAACCTAGTGCATAGTCGGACACAGTAACAGGTTGATATTACATAATATAACGCCTATATTTCCCGAAGGGTTAGGCAGATGTGTACCTATAGATATTATTTAGATTAACTTTTAAGATTTCAAGTTTATTAAAAATATTAAGTAAATTAATATACTATTACAGCCTATGTGAGTCCTATGGCTTTGGGTCCTCTTATAATATATTATTTATGTACTAAGTTTTAATGGAATGAAAATTATGAAAAGAATCAGTAACCTTTCTGGTTTAATTTGGACAATGATATTTTCTAAATGTGCGACTTTTTTAATAGGATTTTTGTAATTAAATATGAAATATAATATCAAATGTATAAGTATGCTAAAAAAGCTCACTAATATAATATTGATCTTGATATTTTGTTTCTTAAATTATCTCACAACTAAATCACATTATAGAAGATTACGGACAAATTTCTCGAACAAAAATTATCGTCAAATTGTCAAGCGCGCGTAAATTGCTGCGATTGGCTGAATGATTTATCATCAGCCAATCACAGCAGTTTACGCGCGCTTGACAATTTGTCACATTAATTTTGCAATAATGTTCGTTCGATAGACTGGCAGGGAAGACACTAAAAATTAAACGGATTATTTGTTAAGCATAATTAACTAAGTACTATAAAAGTAAAATCCTTAAATATTTCAAAACGTATTTAAAGTCAAATCAAAGCATCTACTTATTTAATCTGCATCAAACCTTGCAGTTAAGGCGACGATAACCGACTTTTAATGATTTTATACTGAAGATCACGTCTAAACGAGTAGTGTAGTGTTCAAATATATGTTAAATTAGAGCATTTTCTCAATAACTTAATATGTGAATATTTTTGATTATGTTTATATTACATAGCGAAATTAATTTGTAAAGCTATGTCTAATGCGGATAAAAACTGAGACTGGCGCAAAATCTACCAAGCTTATTTTTAAGAAACTTTCACCAATTTAAAGAAAATTTAATTATTGGTTGACGTTTTATTAAAATACCTTTTGTTTTGTGTATAATAAATTAATAATGGGGACAGCGCTCCTTGATGGGCGAGTGCTATTACTGGCTGAACGTACGACGCGTTGCGTGAGCTCAGTACAGAACACGCAAGCTAACCACTCAAGGTCACTGGCATATATCTGCGTCTTAATCTGCATCAAACGCGAAATTCATATTTACTTAATTTTTTTGCAGGTCAGTGTATCTTGTTCAAAATTATGATTCGCGACTATAACAGATATTCATTTACAGAATTAGAATCATTAATACATCTCTCTAAGTTAGATTTGTTCCATTGAATGACTTTTTGTCATGAAATCATGACATTAGGAACTATATAGGAACTGCTCCAAGGGACTACATTTGGAAATATATGTACAAAGGACTTCTAATCACGTCAAAAGAACTCTTAAAAAAATGAATTAAACGAATAAACATATTAATAACATGTACAGTCAGCCGCACATAACGCTAACTACGAAAACCTGCTACGACATAAAACTACACATACACATGACTTTAATAATTATAACTTGAAAAAAAAAAAAACATCAAACAAAAAAAAATAATAATCAAAATCGGTTCATCCGTTCAGGAGCTATGATGTCACAGACAGATACACACTACAAACTTATAACACCCCTCTTTATCGTCGTGGGTTAAAAAAAATAACATTTTTGTCACGTAGTTTTAATAACATCGTCAATCAACGCTTTTAAAATTTTACTTCG
Source organism: Tiliacea aurago (assembly GCA_948098905.1). Classification (NCBI taxonomy): domain Eukaryota; kingdom Metazoa; phylum Arthropoda; class Insecta; order Lepidoptera; family Noctuidae; genus Tiliacea; species Tiliacea aurago. The sequence continues at coordinate 2,922,622 of OX402605.1, forward strand.
GCAATCTTCGTAAATTACGAGAACTACCGAAGTTCACCGATTCATCGTCAGACTATACCAGCGCAGTTCTTACGTTTTTTGCAATTTGCGGGTCAATATCAGGTTATAAGTTGATCGAAATATGATCCGCGACAGGATCAAATCTTTATTCACAAAATTATAATCATTAAAATCATCATTAGTTTTCATCATTGTCTGGCAGTTTGAGTAATTTATGCGGCCTACCCAAATGTCCTTTCTTTGGTATTGTTCGTTGAATCATTGAGCTTCTCAAGTTCTGAGTTGAGCTGCACGACTACTGACAAATGCGTGCGCTGACTGGACAGGTCCCCTCAATCTGTGTGATTCTATCATCAATAGATCATTTCAGTCACCAATCTGCACGGTCTTCACATGATCTGACCAAGATTATGTCTGGACTTTAAAAGAGACTGTGACCTCTGAGTTTGTTTCGGCCTTTCTTCTCAGAGTAGTCAATTATGAAACGCCGACCTCAAGTTTAAAAAAAAAATATGATTGACGTGTAAAAGTGTTTGTACAACAAGCAGGCATATTATAGGTTGGGGGATTACATCGCTGATAGAAATGCTTGGCTCAATGCTGGTCCAGCTCCACAACCACAACTAATTTATTAACATTTGAAAATACTGTTGGAGCTGATGAAGATTGGAAGACTATCTTTTCATTGTATAAACTCGAATCTCCTTTGTATTATATAATTGCATATCACAGGTGTGAGTACTATGTACAATAGAGCTACCATTTACCGGGTAATTATGTCTTTCATTGACTTAAATGTGCCCTGGCGGCTGAGAGTATGTCATGCTCACTCAGATGTCTCGCTGATGGTGGCGTGTGTGTTGGATCATTTAGCTCCCTTCAAAATGGTTGAGCTGAATGGCGCTGTCAGTTGGGACTGGTCATCTCTTAGCTGCCACGGCTTATTTTTAATTATTTTAGTTTTTAATTGTTATCTTTTTATCACGGACGCTTCTGACGTATTGCATCGTTCTCACCTGTTTAACTTCAATATGAATGATGTAACCAATATTTTGTATCAATATTTCAATTTAAAAGAGTGACCGTGGAGTTTCTTACCCGTTCTTCTCCATAGGAACCTACTACTTGGAATGGGCAACTAACTTCATATTTGTAACTGACCGACTTCTTGACAATTCAAAAGTGCCTGTCAATGGTTTAATTGAAATAAATGCTTTCCATCTTATTACAAAACAAGATTTATATTTTGACATGGCTTAAACCATGGAACCAGTTCTTGTAATAAGAACGTAACAGTGATTGAAATACCGTTCTTTATACAATACTGAAAATTTGGTTCGGTACTAAGTTGTCAGTTTTGTGTTTAGGAACTTTACCATAGTCGGAATAAAGTTCGAAATTCAAAAATGGCTCCATGTTTTAAACCTGGGTCTGAAAATAAACCTTGTTTTGTAATAAGGGGGTTTGAATTTGAGTTCAAACCTACTTACAGAAAATAAATCATTTATCATTTATCAATACAACTCTCTAAGTTCACATTCCCGACCCAATGAGAACATGACATTTCAGGTCAATAATAACTTGAGTTGTATTGACAATAATTGTAATGATTATAATTCTGTAAATAATTATTTTTTTATGGTCGCGAATCATATTTAGATCAACATACAACCTGTCACTGAACAGCAAATTACAAAAAAAAAAAAATATTGAAGTTCGCGGTCTACGTTAGCGCGTCTCCCTAATCGTAAAAAAAAATATAATTTTAATTTTGTTAAAAATCATACAAAAACAAGTTTATTTACCGAAACAACAATTTTATGGAATTTCCCATTTTCAGTCACACCAACTACATCAATTCTAGGACTAAGTGCGTTTGTCCACCGCCACCGTGACGGCGGGCGGCGCGGGGCGGTGGACTAACACAAGAAAAACCTTACGACAATTCATTTAGAGATCTTACAAGTTAAGCCTGTTCGAAGTAACCCATGCTAAGAATGGTAATTACCCTGAGACAATTTACACTTTATAACCGTTTTTTGCTAAAAACACTTCAGCAGGTTTAGACACGAGGTAACAATCCTTTAGGCATGTTAAGAAGGGTTTTAATATAATTACGCTTCTTCACATATCGTCGGCGTCAGTGCAGGACCTTGTATCTACATTTTTGGTCAAAAAAATAAATTAAGTAGCTTGCCATTTAGCGGCAAAACATTGAGTAGCTAGCCAGTACGCACGGTCGGTAAAACAGACGAATCTAGGACCTTCTACATGCTTGTTGGGTGATATTTAAAGCAGTACCTTGTATCTGCAGTTTGAAATAATTCGTTGGAGACGCTGTGTCAAACATTTTGTTTATTATTTAGAAGGTTTTTAGCTTCTCCTGTAAAAAAGAGTGTTTTGCATTTACAAGGTCCTGCACTGACCACGACGATATGGGTTAAAAGATGTTCAAGCAAGAATTCGTTAAGCAGTTCTAGACGCTAGGTAGCATATCTTACCCTTCGAATATGAGAAACCTTTCTTAGCAGGATATGTATGTTACTTCGAAGGGTAACGACAATTACCCTTTAAAATAAATTACACTTTTAACCAAAGGGTAAAAATGTCACTAAGCCAAGCTATTGTTGAATTCGTTCTATACTTTTAGACAGAAGTAACATACCCTTCCAGAGTTCTAAGGCTAATTACCCTTCTTTACAATAGGGTAAAAACGATTACCAAGCCTGCTATGCACATTCTTCAGCTTAAATTTCGAACAATTATGTTTGTATTTACCTAAAATACCATAATATTATTTCTGGGCGTCCTAGAGAGGTTATCGTCTATGGTAAGGTACATGTTGAAGGAGAAGAACATGGCGGTCGAAGATAGGAAGTGCCAAATGTCGTGCGCGTCGTATAGTTGTAGGAGTGAGCACTGTCGGTTGCTTTGACGAGATTGAGCGGGGGTTAGCTGTGGAAGAAAAATGTTTAATAAGTAAGTATATATATAAAACGGGTATCTAGCTACTCCGGTAACTGGCCTTTTTTTTAATCAAATAACTTCTCCCGCTCTGGGCGGAATGGAAGGGCGTGTCAGACATTTACTGACTAAAACCCACCCGTGTTCCTTCAGATGCCTGTGTGCCAGGGCCACGATATCCCTTTCGGACAAACTCGCAACCCTGGCAGGCATTGGCCCTAATGGACCCCGTCAATTCATGCTGACATCTCTTTGAGGCGCGCGTGGAACACAACGCGCCGTCGACCCGGGCCTGGTCCATATCGGACGGCGAGCTACCCATCGCTCACCGTCCGCAGGCCCGCGATTACGGTGGCCGGAAATCGGTATGTGACTCCCGACGCCCGGGGCGTCTCCTGCGGCGACTAGGGGCGCGAGGGTGCGAACCTTGCCTCTCCCTCACGCGTTCCACCTCCTCCTTCGCGAGCATTACTGCTTCGCAGTAGGAGTACTGTCACACCCTTACCAGTATTTCGGCCTTACGTGACGGTTCTTAAGGGTGATTGTACAATGTTTTCGAAGAATTTGTATCGTCATCAATTCTTATGCTGACACTTGTATTTATTGGCATAGAAATAGGGTACATTTTTGAATGTCTTAATAACTAATAAATGTCTTAATAAATGTTCGTGAACTGGCGCTGTCAGTTGGGACTGGTTATCTCTTAGCTGCCACGGCTTATTTTTAATTATTTTAGTTTTGAATTGTTATCTTTTTATCACGGACGCTTTTGACGTATTGCATCGTTCTCACATGTTTAACTTCAATATGAATGATGTAACCAATATTTTGTATCAATATTTTAATTTCAAAGAGTGTCCGTGGAGTTTCTTGCCCGTTCTTCTCCATAGGAACCTACTATTTGGAATGGGCAACTAGCTTCATATTTGTAACTGACCGACTTCTTGACAATTCAAAAGTGCCTGTCAATGGTTTCATTGAAATAAATGCTTTGAGTTGAACGCGACTATTTGGATATACAACATTATTTTTTGTATATGCGAAACCTGAATATAGTTTGTTCAGAATAAGGAACTGAATCGATTTCAATAATTTTTACACCATGTTATATTTTGTCCCAAAAATATTTAAGTGTGATGGAAAATGTTATCAGCATTTAATTACTTACAATACAATCGCCGTACGGTTAGGTACCTACTGCCAAATTATTATCAATGAGCGCAAGACGACCCTGGAGGCGCGGGGGCGCCGTTAGCATGTTTTTGTACGGACAACCCGGTAACATAACAACCTTATAACTTTGTCATTATTCATGATACAGTTTTGAAATTTTGTACATAGATTCTTTACATAAAAATACTAGACACGTGTTTCGGGTTTCGCATATACTAAAACTAATAGTGTATATATGCAACAAGTGAAGTGTCCATTATATGTTAAGAAAATTGCGGATAATAAATAAATGAGACTTACCGCCCAATTAGTGTTCTGGTCCAAATAGAAGTAGCTTGATCCGAACCAAATTGAGTACGTCATCGCTATGAACACCCAGCTGTAAAATCAAACAATAATATTTAAAATATTATACTTCAAATCGTTCCGTGTGGTGCCGGACGTAAAGAATAGCACCATCCTATTTCTTCCTGTGGGTGTCGTAAAAGGCGACTAAGGGACTTACAAGAGAATGGGTAGCACCGTTCTCTATGAATTTTAACACCATACTGCGATCGCCAACCCGTCTGCCAACCGTGGCGATGATGGCAACCCGGGGGGGTGTTTTTCTCTATCTATCGATCTATCTCTCTCTCTCTCTCGATCTATCTCTCTCTCTGTCTCTATCTATTTCTCTCTCTATCCCGTGGGTGTCCGTGTTACGTTGTATTTTACCAAATTTCGATATTACCGATTGTAAATAACTCGTTATTGTGATAATAGGTTATTGTCTTGGCGTTACACTACAGGTTGGAGAGTTGTTAGTGATTTTCAAGTATCGAATGTTCATCGGAAAGGATATTGGACCTTTTCGTCTGCTCCGGGATCCGGGACCCCCAAAGTCCCTGGCGCCCATTTATTAGTTTTAACACTTAAATTAACTTGAAGGTTATACTTGATAAATTAGATTTATTCTATAATATTTAATCTAGTCAAACTAGACACACGGAACAGTACTCGGTTTATAACCAACCCCCCACGACCCTAGTTCTTATTAAAGAGAATCTAAGCTGGCTGGCATACTTTAGGTTTTATTGTCTAATACCTAATATGATAATCTAAGTTAGGCTACATAATGTTATGTTGGTTATAATTATATTTATTGTTTGATACATGTTATAGTTTCTTTGTGTGCAGATACTAACCCACCCTGACATAAGAGCTTTTGTTCTTTCATCTAGAGGGACAAAATCTTGAATGTAACAGTCGTAAAAGGAGACTAAAAGACTTACTAGAGAATGGGCAGCAGCGTTCTCTATGCATTTTAACACCATACTGCGATCGCCAACCTGCCTGCCAAGCGTGGCGATTATGGCAACCCGGGGGGTGTCTCTCTATCTATCTATCTCTCTCTCTCCCTCTCTCCATCTATCTCTCTCTCTCTCTCTCTCTCGATCTATCTCTCTCTCTTCTCTAGCTATTTCTCTCTCTATCCCGTGGGTGTCGTAAAAGGAGACTAAAATACTTACTAGAGAATGGGCAGCAGCGTTCTCTATGCATTTTAACACCATACTGCGATCGCCAACCCGCCTGCCAAGCGTGGCGGTTACGGCAACCCCGACCAAATATTGGGGGAGGCCAATGTCCAGCAGTGGACGTCTTTTGGCTGAAAAGATGATGTCACTTACCTGTACCATCGAATCGATTCTCGATGCAGTAACTTCATGACGATATAGAACAATGTGTACAGGAACAAGTTGCTCATTAATACCAGTAGTAAGTGAGAGGCGAAGTCGCGGCTGTGTTGGGCAACACTATGGGAGATAATAATAATTTTGTATAGATTGGACTTATAATAAAAAAACATTAAGAGGCCGGCGATGTATGCGTAGCTCATACAAACGTAATACCAAAATAATTTGTAAATCAAACATATTCTTAAGGTAGTGTCTTTATTCCGATTGGAATACAGAATATCTAGGTTCACAAATATATATTTTGAAAGGACACTGATTTAAACAAGAGTTATGAGAGAAATAAGTTTTCTATATAAATTTTAAATTCTTCATAGCTCGTCTTTATATTGTCCTTATATATTTGGGAACATAGATATTCTGTAATCCAATCGAAATAAATACACACTACCATAAGAATATGTTTGATTAACAAATTATTTTGGTATTACGCTTGTATGAACTACGCATGCTCGGCCCCTTAATCTAAATTATGTAAATAATTTAATTTTTAATTTTTCAAGATATCGCCAAGCGGTTGGTCGACTTCTTCACGTGACCAGAGGGCTGGTCTATTTTTCGGGGAAAGAATCAGCATCGCCATACAACGTGGCAATGTTGCCAGCCTTTTGGACACTTTTCCTGTTGACAGCGATACGGACGAGTTTTTTGATGCCCTATGATTCTTTCCCTCTCCTTTTTTATATACGTGTACATATATTATTATTTTAAGTCGGTTAGTTTTTAGATGATATAAATATTTTTTACAAAATAAATATGTCATGCACTGTAAAAAAAAATTATGTATAATTTACTTGTTTTTATTATTTAATTGCGTTATTATCTGCGCATAACGTAGTGCATTCTGCGTTTATCTATAAGTAATGTGGCGCTTAGAGTTAAGTTTGCAAAGTACAAATTGTAAAGTAATAGTGTACATACTCATTGTTTATTTATTTCCTTTATTTCACTATATATACATATAAATTATATTTTTAAATATTAGAATATAGAAAAAGAATATAAAAACATTTAAAAATATAAAAAATAGTAGCCCACCGGTATCGGGAACAGGGTCCAAGCTACCGGCGGTCAGGGCTCCAGAGAGAGGAACCTCCTGACAATGCGAGCCGTGTCCAGAAGTACCGCTCTCTGAATCAGGCCCTTAATCCAGCTGCCCAACGAGAGCCTCGTTAGGTGTTGGTCGAGGCTCTTGGCAATTAAGCCATTGGCTGATACAACTATCGGCACAATGATTGCTGAGTCCACATCCCACATGTCGACAACCTCGCGAGCCAAGTCAAGATACTTGATTTGTTTATCTTTCTCGGCTTTCACGAGGTTCCCGTCATGAGGGACCGTTATGTCAATAATCATTGTGCGCCGCTCTATTCGATCCACCACCACTATATCAGGTTTATTGGCAGCAATAGTCCTGTCAGTGATGATGGATCGGTCCCAGTACAATGTGATATTTCCATTCTCGAGAACTGGGTCGGGCACATACCTGTAGTACGGCACCTCTGATTCCACAAAGCTGTATTTCAGAGCAAGTTGCTGATGGATAATCCTGGCTACAAGGTTGTGTCTATGCAAGTACTCTTCGTTAGCTAGACGAGAACACCCGGAGATAATGTGTCGGATTGATTCTCCCGGACGGTGGCATGCCCGACACACGTCAACCGTGCCGTCCTTCACAATAAATCTCCGGTAATTGTTCGTCATGATAACTTCGTCCATAATTGCACAGACAAAACCTTCGGTTTCCCCAAAGAGGTCACCGAAACGCAGCCAGGCTACGGACGCTAAAAAGTCTACATCGGGTTCATGTAGGGCCCGGAAAAAGCGTCCGTGAAGCTTCTTACTTTGCCATACCTCCCTGCGATCGTTAGTGTCAAGCACGACAAGTTTGCGCCAGTTCTCTTTAGCCAAGGAGAGCGGGGTGAGGCCCTTGTCCACCGCGACCACATCTCGATGCATCCCCACGTCGGCTTCTAAGAAATATTCCCTGAGACTGCATATCTCGCGATTGTGGAGGGTCTTAGCGTTTAAAAAGCCTCGACCTCCACACTTTCGCGGGATATACAGTCTCATTACCGAAGAGCGTGGGTGATGCATTCGATATGCAGTCAGCAGCGTACGGACCCTCCTATCCAGGGCGTCGAGTTCGGTCTGAGTCCATTTGAGTATGCCGAAAGAGTACATCAAAACCGGCATGACCCAACCGTTGAAGGCGCGCACCTTGTTCCCGCCTGATAGAAGACTATTCAATACTTTCTTCAAACGGCCAAAGAAGCGCTCCTTCACCGATTGCTTCATGTCAGTAACATTGATGCCCAACGCTTCCGACATACCCAAATACTTATAGGTTTCGGATGCGGAGAGGGCTCTGAGGTTTATGGATTCCACAATCTTCCCTCGCTTTACATGCATAACCGCACATTTGTCCACACCAAATTCCATCCTGATGGCGCTACTGAAAGTTTCAGTTACTTTCAGTAGCTCCATCAGTTGCAAATTGTTGGGGGCAAAGAGTTTAAGGTCATCCATGTAGAGGAGGTGAGATACCTGACCACCTCTCCTCAACCGATAGCCTAGACCTGAATCCTCCAACAGTGTGCTTAGAGGATTCAAGGCTATATTATATTTATTTTATTTTTAGGAAAACTTTCAGCTAAACAGATACGGTAAGTAATAGTTTATACAAAATATGGCCAATTACAAGTTTCCATATAAATCTTATTATGAACTAAACAGAAAATTGATAATAGACTATACAAGATGTAACATAAATAATGCAAAACCTCTTAAGGGGCAATAACCGACTTTTAATGATTTTATACTGAAGATCACGTCTAAACGAGTACTGTTAATGATTTGAAAAAAATATATGATAAATTGTAGCATTTTCTCAATAACTTAATATGTGAATATTTTAGATTATGTTTCTCTTCTTGTTTGTTTTCTTTGTTCTTGTCTTTGTGTTTTGTTGTTTGTTTGCATAGTGAAATTAATTTGTAAAGTTATGTCTAACGCGGATAAAATACTGAGAATGGCGCAAAATCTATTAAGCGTATTTTTCTGAAACCTTCACCAATTTAAAGATAATTTAAATATTGTTATTTTAGTATACGCGTTTTATTAAAATACCTTTTGTATTGTGTATAATAAATTAATAATGCGTCAATTTGGGGACAGCGCTCCTTGATGGGCGAGTCCTATTACTGGCTGAACGTACGACGCGTTGCGTGAGCTCAGTACAGAACACGCAAGCTAACCACTCAAGGTCACTGGCATATGTCTGAGTCTTAAGCTAGGGTATACCTGTATTTTAAGAGGTATAAGAAATAAATAAACGTTTGTTTTGATGATGGTGACTTACCCATAGGCTGCAATGGCCCAGTTGGCTAGATTAGCAATGATGAGTAGTACACAGCGGCCGCAGTAAGTCGGTGTGATGGCCGCGAGAGGGCGCGACAGTAATTCTCGAGCAGCTCGGTAGATTATGCCGCCGTCTGGGAGAATAATAATATGAGACAAAATAAGACAATATACAGATTGGCTGGGACGTCGACGCGCAATCTGTTAGCATTGACACAGATTATCAGATAAATCAATCCATATACTTACGCGGGCTAACTACCTACCAGCCGCCGGGCCGCACGCGACCCATATTTTTAAGTTATTATATTTGGGAAGACAAACAATCGTAAATTGTATATTAAATCTAGATACAGAGTATGCTATGTAAATGTACAATCCACTACGTTTCCACAGGTTACTATTATAAAAGATACAGTTTTGGAACATTAAATAAAATCAATATACATATAACAACAATACAATTATTTCGCAATCTTAAAACCAAAAAGTTAATACATACTAAAATACTATATAATAATTAAAAATTTTGAGCAAGGCGCTTAATCATTTTGAGCAAGGCGCTTAATCATTTTGAGCAAGGCGCTTAATCATTTGTTTTTTAAATTTACGTTTAGTTAAGGCATAGACATCGATATCGTTAAAATTATTATTGTAAGCATGAACTAATCTCTGGAGCGGCGCTGGAAACAGTGGATAAGATAACATATCTTATTGGGGTGCCATATGAGACCATATAAAGGCTGGCAGGGACATCGAAGCGCATTCTGTTACCATTGACACAGATTACCAGATAAATGACTCCATGTACTTACGCGCGCTAACTACCTATCTGCCACCGGGTCGCACGCGACCCATTTCTCATTGGGATGCCATATGAGACAATATAACACAATATACAGGCTGGCAGGGACATCGACGCGCAATTTGTTACCATTAACACAGATTACCAGATAAATAACTGCATGTGTTTACGCGCGCTAACTATCTATCCGCCGCCGGGTCGCACGCGACCCATTTCTCATTAGGTTGCCGACAGACTTTCATTTCCTACGAAATGTATGGGAAAAGTTTTTGCGATTTTTTATTTAGGATGAGTTTGCTCTTGACCTTAGTCTAGGGCAGAGGTGACAGAGACAAAGTCGACGATGGAGTGAGCTTACCCAGAAGATGCCTGTTCACTCAACTTTGAAGAGATTAGGGTTGTATGCGTCCGGAAACACAGACGCTGGTAGAGAGTTCCACTCTTTTGCTGTGCGCATTATAAAAGACTTTTGGAAACGCTTAGTGCGAATTGGTGGAATAGCAACAAGGAAGGGATGGTAACCTGCAGTGCGTCATGTCCGATAATAGAAGGGGGCTAGATAAATAGATTTATGACAAAACTTCTTTAGGTACGCTTGACTTGGGGAGTAAGCTGGTGAATGCGTTACGGAAGTGACGAGAGCGTTACGGAAGTATAATTAGTATTACTATTTGTAAGTTTTACTTCAGTCGTGTGGTTTAAAGGACACTCGTATTTTTTATGAGTTGGTGTAACATTTATAAAACTGTACTCATCATTCATCATTTCAGCCGCAAGACGTCCACTGCTGGACATAGCCCCCCCCCTAAAGGGGGTTTTGCCATAATCGCCACGCTTGGCAGGCGGGTTGGCGATCGCAGTATGGTGTTAAAATGCATAGAAAACGCTGCTGCCCATTCTCTAGTAAGTCCCTTAGTCGCCTTTTACGACACCCACGGGAAGAAATGGGATGGTGCTATTCTTTATGTCCGGCATCAAACGGACATCTTACTGTACTCACCCAATTTAAATCTTCCCAGGTAGTAAATCTGGAAGGTCATTACTAAGCAGGTGACCAGATGCAGCACTGTGAACGCTATCCAGAAGTAGAAGTTCGCGTTTAGCACTCCCACAAGACCTGGAGAATATAAAGAGTTTTAAATAAATAAACTTGTAACTGTAATCATAGTTCGTCTTGGACGTCTTTGACCCCTGAGTTTGTTTCGCCATTTCTTCTCAGGGATAGTCAGATAGGAAATGTCGATTTCATCTAGATTCTTTTTCTTTTTAACTTATAATATGACGTGTAAAAGTGATTCCGACATCCTATTTACAGAATAAACAATTTAATTTCTTTATATCTAAGACGCAATGCAGGCCTATTGTTGTAAGTATAATTAGTATTACTATTTGTAAGTTTTACTTCAGTCGTGTGGCAAGTGGCAAGCACACTCGTTTTTTTTTTTAAGTAAGGAATAAAGAGGCTTTATTATTATTGTTGTATAGGGCATTTTGAACCATTTAAACATATTTTTTGTTGATTTTGAAGTTTATTGCTAATCCATTGCTTCCTATGTTCGCTAAATTTGTCTGCTCAACAACGTAAATAGCGCAATGAATGTTGTTGAACTGTCAAAAAAAAATCAGCTGTTCCCTACATGTATGTTCGCATAACTCTTCAAAATGTATAGAACAGCTGATTTTAATATCGGCGTCCATACTAGGATACCCTGTGTGACGGATCACCAGGCTCTCACCCCCATACTAGGATACCCTGTGTGACGGATCACCAGGCTCTCACCCCCATACTAGGATACCCTGTGTGACGGATCACCAGGCTCTCACCCCCATACTAGGATACCCTGTGTGACGGATCACCAGGCTCTCACCCCCATACTAGGATACCCTGTGTGACGGATCACCAGGCTCTCACCCCCATACTAGGATACCCTGTGTGACGGATCACCAGGCTCTCACCCCCATACTAGGATACCCTGTGTGACGGATCACCAGGCTCTCACCCCCATACTAGGATACCCTGTGTGACGGATCACCAGGCTCTCACCCCCATACTAGGATACCCTGTGTGACGGATCACCAGGCTCTCACCCCCATACTAGGATACCCTGTGTGACGGATCACCAGGCTCTCACCCCCATACTAGGATACCCTGTGTGACGGATCACCAGGCTCTCACCCCCATACTAGGATACCCTGTGTGACGGATCACCAGGCTCTCACCCCCATACTAGGATACCCTGTGTGACGGATCACCAGGCTCTCACCCCCATACTAGGATACCCTGTGTGACGGATCACCAGGCTCTCACCCCCATACTAGGATATCCTGTGTGACGGATCACCAGGCTCTCACCCCGAACTAAATCTAATTAACATTACAATGGACAATTTTAAACTCTATTTTGTACATGGAATGGAATAAAGAATTGAGTATTGAGAGTTGAGTGATAGAAATCGTCACGTAAGGAAAAATCTATCTATCTATCTCTCTCACTCTATCTATCTATCTATCTCTCTCACTCTATCTATCTCTCTCACTCTATCTATCTATCTCTCTCTAAGAATTGAGTATTGAAAGTTGAGTGATAGAAATCGTCACGTAAGGAAAAATCTATCTATCTATCTCTCTCACTCTATCTATCTCTCTCACTCTATCTATCTCTCTCACTCTATCTATCTCTCTCACTCTATCTATCTCTCTCACTCTATCTATCTCTCTCACTCTATCTATCTCTCTCACTCTATCTATCTCTCTCACTCTATCTATCTATCTCTCTCTCTAAGAATTGAGTATTGAAAGTTGAGTGATAGAAATCGTCACGTAAGGAAAAATCTATCTATCTATCTCTCTCACTCTATCTATCTATCTCTCTCTCTCTCTGTCTCCGTCTCTCTCTCTATCTGTTTCTCTCTCTGGACTACTATAATGCTGCTGATGATCATAATGATGTTGACTTACCAATAAATATAATAAGCGCTAGAACTCCGAAGGTGGCGTGTGCGCGCGCGTTGATGTCAGGATGTCGGGACTGGTAGATCTTCACCATGCAGAGTACTGATGTCACGTACATGAATGATGTGTCTGTAGAGAAACGAATGATTTAATGAAATACTCTCTTTTAAATCAAATCAAATCAAAAGTAATTTATTCAAACTAGGCTGAGAATCAGCACTTTTCGAACGTCAAAAATTACATGAGACAGTCCCCCAAAAACGCCCACCCTTCACCACTTCCTAGTGCTTTAGCTGGGAAGAAGAAGTGGCGCAACAAACTCACCAGCAGCACAGCGGTCTGTTATCACATATTAATCTTGAATCTATAACAGCCTCTGTTTGAAAGCCTGGTTATTAAATCAGATGGAAAATCTCATGTTATATAACATAATATCACGCCTGTATTCCCCGAAGGGAACGGCAGAAGTGTGCTTATAGTAGACACACCCTTATTTCGACAATTATGTGTCTGTTGTAATTGGCTGTCTGATCTATACAAGATTTTTTTTAAATTATTTATGATGGGTTTGCTCTTGACGTTAGTCTAGGGCAGAGGTGACAGAGACAAAGTCGACGATGGAGTGAGCTTACCCAGAAGAAGCCTGCGCACTCTCACTTTGAAGAGATTAGGGTTGTATGCGTTCGGAAACACAGACTGGAAATGTATAGATTGATGTGTAACCGTGTGTACATCAGATTATACATTACAAAAAGAAAAAAAAATACACTACAAAAAATTACAATGGGCGGCCTTATCGCTTACTGAGATCTATTTCAGGCAACCTTCGAATGAATATTGATTTCCTGGGCATAAAATGGGGTTGTCTTTGTTGCAAATAAAAAGTATATAAAAGCAAGAAAGAAACAAAAATATTTTATTTGGGACACGCACAAGAAATACAAAATTAGCATTTAAAACTAAAAATATACAAAACAAAAAAACCGGTCAAGAGCGAGTCGGACTCGCGCACCGAGGGTTCCGTACGTATATGTATTGTTGATGATTTCTGAAAAACTGTGCTATTTAAAGACTCGTTTTATTTTTCCTGTATCTTTACATAAACTTCTATCACATAGGATAATTTCAGATTTTTATCTATGCAAACTTCGGAGATAAGGGAGCGGGAACGGTATTTTTTTTTACAAATTTCATCAAAATACGGAAACTATGCTGCCAAAAAAAAACTTTTTTTTGATAATGTGAAAACAGCGTTCTTTCATATGATACCCCACATGCCCTAGTAGCCCCACTTCAAATTTTTTAAGACCCCATTTCAGTCCCTTTTGCAAAAAATATATTTTTCTTTTAATTCCTTTCTTGTTTGCAAAATAGTTGGGCAAACGTCATCTAAAACTATTCTAAATTTCAAGTTGATAGCATTAGTAGTTCTTGAGATATCCAGGTGTGACAGACAGACAGACTTAGTCTCACCATAAGGTTTCATTTTTACCATTTTGGTACGGAACCCTAAAAAGTGTCCATGGAGTTTCTTGCCCTTCTCCATAGGTACCTACTACACTTTGGAATGGACAACTAGCTTGATATTTCTAACTGACCGACCCCTTGACAATTCAAAAGTGCCTGTAAATGGTAAGATAAGATATATTTATTTGTCAAAAACACGTGTAGGTGTACAATCAGTTGGAGTGAAAAAAAGAAAAGTTTCAACAGGTTTTGCCTAGAAAGGCGTACAAATACAATAATAATCAAAGTACAAAAATCATAACGTCAAATTAATATCTAAAATAATAATAAAAAATTAAAAAAATATCTAAAGTACATCATTTAAATAATCGTCAACATTATAGTAGCATTTATTTATTAAAAACTTTTTCATGCTTTTATAAATTAATATCCAAATCTTTTTAAGTGGTTTAAATGAAATAAATTTAAGAAAACACTGCTGGATAACTCACCGAACTGGAAGTTCATGCTGTTGGGACAGACGTGGTATGCCGCGGAGAGAAGACCCTCGCTGACGAGCGCGATACCCATCGCGTACAGGAGACCGAAGTGTTGTGGGATGCCTAACTCTTTCTGTGGACAAATAGGTACAATACAGGGGCGTGCAGAGATCTCAGACAGGCTATGCACGGCTAGGCAGTGCAAGGGAAACAATACAATGAGTTTGTGAACGAATGAATTAGTCGGTCATCTGGTTAATCCGACAAAAAAAATCCTACCTCTGCAATCAACAATTATTAAGCTGTGCTCTTACGGCTTCTCAATTTGGACGGGTTGCAATGTAAGCTATGCTTCCAAAACTCAACAGGCGCACACATTTTCACGCACACAGTCACACTTTTGCTGTGTAGTAACGAGATGCGTTGTATGAAGAATAAGCAAGGCGTACTGCTTTTGCTCACGGGAGCGGTGCGCGGCGTTGGATGTTCTTCAAAAAAAAAAGTAATAGATGGCGCGTAAATCGCGTTAGATCAATATAATAACATGATTAGTTATAGTTATTTATAATTTAGAGGGGCATGTATGTATGGGACTACAGGGTATGCAGAGCTTATTTGCATGTATGGCGTGCACGCCACTGGTACAATACAATATTTTTTATACCCTTAAACCATTCCAACGGCTGGATGGATTTGAATAAATGAGGTGTCTATCGACTCGTCTAGGTCACGCGATGATTATAGTATAGATTCATAAAATCAATAAGTAATTGCTGAATAAAAATATTTGTTACACTGTTTACCTGAGTGGTATAGCCTAGGATCGAGAACTTCGAGAACACGTGGTTGAAATACACTAACAGTGGATGATACAGTAGTACCCAATTGATATGGCTTACCGATGTACCTGCGCAGAAGGTGAATTTTAAAAGTGCCGGAAATGCTATTGACCAATCGGCACGCTCCACGCACCGCGGTTCTTTTTCCTGTACCGCTATTGGTCGGCGCGCGCCGCGTGGCATGTTTGTCAGCCGCCATACTTCTGATCGAGTGCACGCTAGTAGCTCCAGTGTATTATGAACCTTATAATAGTGACCTAAGGTTGATTGTAAGTTTTAAGCATTCTTTCGTTAATCTTCGGGGCCATACTTTCTTTTCTGTGCGAACGAAGATTCACGACGCGCCTTATCAGTTGGGTACCACTGTACCTACTTTTCTTTCTTTCTGTACTTGAGTTAGTGTTGTTATGATGGGTTTTGAGTTGTCACCACACTTGCACCAGGAACAGCAGTCCAAGTACTATACAGGATGGATTTTTGAGATGGGGCAGTAAGGGCAGCTACCCTAACCGTTGTATCTACAGGAAAGCAATCTTAAGAGACTGTCCATAACTTTTTGAGAACATTTTGATCTGCATTTACAGATTTTGAAAAAAATGTATAGTCAGCAAGAAAATTGGCAGTTTTTACAAAAACTTTGTTTGATGCTAATCGATCCTGTTTCTTATAAGGATCAAAAAACTCTACTGGACTAACTGAGGTTTGAGGACTAGAAAAGTCAGAAATTGCAAAAAAGCTTTTTCCATACTTTTGGTAGAAAAGACACCCCAACTTACTTTTTATGATGGCCGGACTAGCCTAAACGGCCGGACTAACATAAACAAAAAATGTTTACTTCAAATGCGCATCATGTTTTTATTTAATTTAGAAACAAGATCGTTTATTGCTTTATTGATTGTGATTTCCGAAGTTCTGAGAAAAAAATTACCTCAAATAATTTAGAATTTACAGTCTTGTACGGTAAAAATTAAAACACACTGCCCACTACAAAGTCAGAAATAGCAAAAAACCTTTGGATGGAAAAAAGCTTTTTTTCAAAAGCAACAAAGTATGTTCCTATTTAAATTTTGACCTCAATCAATTAAAATTATAACGCGTATTTATTCGAAATTTGAAGTTAAAACTAGGTAGGTACTGATTTTATTTTAATCTAACATTTTTGACACGTCAGTACGAGAATTGGTCAATTGTGAACTTTACAAATAATTTAATTTTATATTTTGGGGACGTTGGGAATGAATGTGTGAAAAATTATTTTGGGAACTTGGAACTTGGGGAGATAGGGCATCACCCATTTTTCGGCTAGTCTATCCATCGTAAAAAAGTAGTTTGGAGTCTAATTTCCTACGAAATGTATGGGAAAAGTTTTTTGCGATTTCTGACTTTGGTGACTTATATGAAACAGCATCAATAGGCATCAAAAAAAGTTGTTGTGAAAACTGCTCATGTTCTTGCTGACTGTACATTTTTTTCAAAATCTGTTAATGCTGATCAAAAATTTTCAAAATAATAATGACAGTCTCCTAAGACCGTTTTCCTGTAGCTACAACAGTTAAGGTAGCTGCCCTTACTGCCCCATCTAAAAAATCCACTCTGTATAGCCTAGGTTCGAGAACACCGAGAACATGTGGTAGAAGTACACACTAACAGTGGATGCTTTTCTGTCTTTCTTTCACTATTTACCTGCGCGGGAGTTTTGTTGTGATGAGTGTTGTGTCGTCGCCACACTTGCATCAGGAACAGCAGTCCAAGTACTACGTAGCCTAGGTTCGAGAACACGTGGTTGAAGTCTGATAGTACTAGGAGAGGATGAGCGCAGAGAAAGTTGAAGTAACACAGGTCTTGGTTTCCTGACTGGTTGAGGAGCTGGAACAATTGAGACAAATATCTGTTAGCTTATTTTACCAGTTTACGCAGTGTTAAGACGCTGACAACATCTAAAGCGCTGTCATTGTCGGACTACATTGAAAAGAAAGAGAAGCGCGATGAAACAACGCTTGTAATTTATTGCAAAATTTAAAGCAATTATTTATTTACTCTAAAATTTGTTGAGTAATCGAAAATAAAAAACAACCAAGTTCTGCATACAAATAAGATGTTCTTGTTATTAATTAAATACCAACCGTACGTTGATATTTAATACAGATATTTTGGATTGAAACTCAAAGTAAAGGGTTAGTTTACAGTTAATTTGTATCGAGATTTTGTATCTAAACGTGTAACAACCAAGTTCTGAGAAATATTATTTATTTATTTAACAGTTTATGTACACACATAATATACAGACAAGAAAAAAAGGAACAGAAAAATACGTACAAAGGTGATGCTTATTTCTAAAGAAATCTCTTCCAGCATACCAAGATCAACAAGATCAAGATTAACATGTATTTTGCCCGCTACCACAAACTATATAGATTTGGCTATTTTTTTGTGTGTTTTTAAGACAAGCCTACTTTTATCATTTGCCTCTTGTCAGCGCATTAACTCAAAGACTTTTTCCGTTTCAACCTTTTACCACTAGAACATCTAATTTTACCCAACAATAATTTTAACCTACTTACCCTCTGATAGGTGACCACAAGTTGTATGACTGGCAACGTGTAGAATACAGCTACTGTTAGCACATTCCATAAATACATCTTAGACCTAGCTGATAGGACCCGGGGGCGGCATCTAAAACAAAGGACATGATATTGTTAGTTAAAAAATCATTTACTTTAAAGAAAAAACTGGCATTTAGAAGCCTATACTAGAAACGGAATGTCATCATTATCATCATGTCAGCCGAAAGACGTCCACTGCTGGACATAGGCCTCCCCCAAAAAGGGGGGGATTTGCCATAATCACCACGCTTGGCAGGCGGGTTGGCGATCGCAGTATGGTTATAAAAATGCATATAGAACGCTGCTGCCCATTCTCTAGTAAATCCCTTAGTCGCCTTTTACGACACCCACGAGAAGAAATAGGGTGGTGCTATTTACGTCCGGCACCAAACGGAACTCCGGATTCCAAACGGAACTGCAGTTAGATTTTGAAAGTACAAAAAAACAAAAATAACGGCCATTATTTTTTGTGTTTTTTCGTACTGTTGTTTTAATGAATACGCAGAATTAAAGGAAAAGACATTTATTCGTCGGATTTAAAGGGAATTAAGTAATAGGGTAATTAATTATTAGGGAATAATTTAAATAAAAGAATTATAGATAAGGATTATCATTCCAAGTGTGTTACGCCGTAAAGTGTGCCAAAAATTTGAAAAGGCTTTTAGAAATCTGGGGGAGACAGACTTACCTGGCCAAGTTAGCGACACACAGTTTCCCTCCCAGTCTGTAGATATCTTTATCAGTATTAACATCATCTAAAGTCGAGAAATCTGATTCCGTGTCTGATGAAGAACTGCCGTCTGTTAAGAAAAATATTAATTTATAACATCACATAATTTCAATTACTAAAAGATTTTGAGAAATAAAATCGAGACTTGCGAGATCACAACCATAGACTGTATTCATAGAGTAAACATTGACATTGTAGTGATGTATCTGTCGAAGTCGGATTGTATAATTCCTCATTATACATACGTTGCCGTCCGTTTGCATACTGTCGCCGTTATGTATAATGAAATCAAAATCAAATCAAATATGTTTATTCGGTAGGATATGGTACAATAGATGTTACAATAGTGTTTCCAGCATACCCTGCCATAGTATGGCGTACAAATATTTATACACAAAAGCAAAGCCCATCATTTAATAACCTATATAAAATTATGAATAATAATGAATTAGAGAATAAAATATGAATAATAGTTAATTAATACCGATTAAGATTTTATTGTAGTAATAATAATAATTATAAATAATGAATTAATTAGTTTTTGCATGTCATGGATTTTAAAGGCAATTTTATTACTTTATTATATTATTAATGATTTATCCTCCAAGTACTCTTGAACACTGTAATAATTTTTTTCTAATAACAGTCTGAACAATACCCTTCTGAACAACGGCAATGGCAAGTCTTGAGTATTATTTGGCAAATGGTTAAATATAATAATTGCCATGCAGTAAGTATTTTTTTTAAATAGCATTAGTTTTATTTGGGGTAATTTTAATTTGTCTTTGTGCCGTGTTCTACTATTTATTTTGTAACTGCTTTTTTGGAATAAGTTATAATTTTTTTTTACAAAAGTGCATATTTCAAATATATAAAGACATGGTAGAGACAGTATTTTAAGCTTTTGAAATAAAGGTTTACAGCTATCTAAAAAGTGGGCTCCACACATTGCCCGGATGCATTTTTTTTGTCCTTTAAAAACTCTTTGCACATCTACTGAGTTCCCCCAGATTATAAGACCATATCTGAGTACAGATGCTACATAAGCATGGTAAGCAACCATTGCGGTATTTAGATTAACCGTTTGTCTTAATCTTTTCAGGACATACACAAAGCGATCTATTTTGTTGAGTATTTTATCTACATGTGGTTTCCAACTGCAATTTTGGTCCACGGTTATACCTAAGAATACACATTCATTAACAGTGTTTAAGGGAGAATTATTATACTGGATGTCTAGACTATCTGTGTTTGTGTTGAGTGCTTGAAATTGTATTATATTTGTTTTTGTCATGTTTATTTTTAAGTTATTAGTTTCTAGCCATTTGATTGCCTTGTCTAATGCTTTAACAATTCGTTTTTCTAAGTCTTTGTTATCGTCGCTTTTAATAACCAATGTTGTGTCATCAGCAAATAGTACGCACTCTTCATTAATCGCCTCTGGCAGGTCGTTGATGTATACTAGAAAGAAAAGAGGGGATATAATTCCTCCTTGAGGTGTACCGAAGTTGTTTTGTCTGAATTTTGATCTAAATTTCTTTTGTTCATTTTGATGATTTCTTGTTATTTCTACGCACTGCAGTCGTTCGGTAAGAAAGCTTTTGATCCACTCGTTGGCCTTCCCGCGGACTCCATAGTGAGAAAATTTTGAAAGTAATATTTTATGGCAGACAAGGTCGAAGGCTTTTGTCATGTCTAGAAAGACAGCCTATTTTGGATTTTTGGTTTAGACTTTCGGTTATTTGTTTAATTAAGGAAAAACATGCTGAAGCTGTCGACCTCCCCTTTCTAAATCCAAACTGTTCTTTTTTAAGGATGTTACATGATGTCAAAAAGTTCTCTATTTTATTACACATAACCTTCTCAAATATTTTTGATAATATGGGGATTAAAGTGATTGCTCGATAGTTACTCATATCCGACTTTAAGCCTTTTTTATATAAAGGTTTGACAATAGACATTTTCAGTCGTTTTGGGAAGACTCCTTCGCTTAGGGATAGATTTATTACATAGCTTAAAGGCGAGACTAGACTCGACGCACATATTTTTAACACTTTGGTATTTAAGTCGTCATAACCAGTCGAGTTAGTATTTTTTAAACTATTAATTATTTTATACACATCTGTTTCATCAATTGGTGTTAAGAAAATGGTTTTAGGATTCTGAGGAATTGTAAAATTGGTATTCTGATTATTTTCTCGTGGCTTTTGCGTCGTATTGGTTAGGGATATGTAATATTCATTGAATAGGTCACAAATTTGGTTAGTGTTGTCATAAATGTCATTATTGATTTGTATTGAGTCAATGTCAGAGTGGCTTGTCATATTATTAACATCAGTTTTAATTAAGTTCCACGCTGCTTTACTTGCATTTTTTGCTTTGTTGATGTACTGTGAACTATTAATTTGTTGCGCATTTTGTATACATCTTTTTAAAATTCGAGTATAGTTGTCATATTTTTTTTTGTTTTGTTTTTTTTTATCTCTACAAAGGTTATAATTTAGGTATAACGTTCGTTTTTTAATACAACATCGTTTTATGTTTTTTGTTAGGTTTCGGTTTTTCACTTGCTTGTTACTATTTTTAACTTTAATAATGGGGAAGCACAAATTGTAAAAAAGAATAATTGTATCGTGCAGGCACTTGAAGGCGTAGTTTGTTGAGTGGCATTCGTATACTTCAGAGAAAGATAAGCTTGATAAACAGTCTCTAAATTTAGTTATGTTTACGTCATTGAGCTCCCTTACAGTTTTAAACCAGAAACTGGGAATGTCTTTAACTTTATTATCAGCCTCTAAGTCAACTGTTAGAGATTGTGCTGTTTCGTGGTCTGATAGTGCTAAATAGTGCAGTACAGGCTTAGCGTCGTCTATATTGCTCACAATTTAATTTAAACAAGAGGTTTTCCTCGTCGGTAATGTAATGTGGTTTATCAGGTTGTTATTATTAAGTATGGCATTTAAGTCATTGGATATTTTATTTCTTTTTAGGATGTCTATATTCCAGTCACCGCATATTATGACTTTTTTCTTCACCTTTCTACATAGTTTATTAGTAAGGATTTCCAAACTATTCAGAAAAGTAGCCGCATCATGTGTAGGTGTTCTATAAATGCATACTACTATTAGGTTATGTTTAGGAATTTCAATGGCACAGTATTCGAATTGGAGGGGGGGGAATCGGGGGGGTAATGTTAACGAGTTCTTTGTAATGTATGTTATTTTTTATTAGGATACATGAACCACCTCGGCGCCGGTTTGATCGAGAGAAGAATGATGCCATTTTGTAGTTGTCAATTCTAAGGTTCGATTCAGAACCACTTTTAAGAAAGGTTTCAGTGAGACATACAACGTCAATGGAACCCAATTCAAGTTGTAAATCTGCTAGAGCTACTTCTATTAATTCTTGCTTATTTAGTACTCCGGCAATATTTTGGTGAATTAACGTAATTGCCGTGGTTTTATTTTGAGCTACGAAAAAAACAATTTTTTGTGTTTGTCTTGTTTGTTATTCTTTCAAAATAGGTTGTAATTTTTGTTTGTGTTGTTTTTAGGGGTATTGCATTGTTAAAGTCAGGGTGTTGTGCATGTGTGTACGTTGGTTTTGTTCCAACTTGTTTATTCTTATATCTATTGAGGAACTCTGTTTGGTATTTCTTATAATCGATTGTCGTATTCAACTCAAAACACAAATATCCCAGATATTCCTGCTGGTAACTTTTCCCATGAATAGCATTATTGTTAAGCTTGTTTGCCGACTTGTGTATTTTTATGTACTTACAGTTTTTGTAGTTTGTATAATCAATTCTAAATTATAATTAATTGCATCTTCGTTTAGGTACGGGTTATATCGCACATTAGTGATGAATACAGTATGGTTGCGCAGTTTATATAAAACGTTACATAATTCAGTTATAAATGAAAAAGGGTTTTTATCGTTAGATCCTAAGACTAAAATTATAATATCGTCCGGGGTTAATAGATTTATGAAGTCGTCATTGCAGCTATTTAGTATTTGCGCACTTGTAGCCGTTGGCTTGATAAAAGATCTTATTTTGTAATTATCGTTCCACTTGTTGGACCTGGTGTTCGTCAAGGTTTTATTGCGACCGTAGGCTTGTTGATCTCCGAAGATGTATATATTATGTTTATTGGTAACTTTCAACGCTTCAGCCTTGTCTTCATTACTACAGTTGGGCTGTGATTCATTTTTCTTTTCCGCGGTTTGCTGTTTCAAAGTACCAGTAGCGACATCTGTCGGTTGAGAGGTACTAATATCCACCTGGTCGTTGTTGTCGGCCCTGGCAGCGATGGTCTCATCTAACAAAATATCATTACAGCTGCTTTTGCATTTTCTTTTACGAGCAGAGTTTTTGTAAGATGGACATCCATGGTAAACTTGTTTAAACTGTACAATTTTCATCTCTTGTTCAATCGTTTTTTGTTTTAACTGATTATTTTCAGTTGTTAAAGTGTCAATTTCTTGGTGTGCGCTCTCTAATTCATTGTTTAGTTTGTAGATTTCTTCTTTTAGTGCGTTTATGTCTTCTGTGTGGGTTGTGGACAGGTCTGGTAAACTTCTTGTATACGGATTAGATGCCCCTGATGAGTAGGATAAGTTTACTGATTCAATGGACAAATTTGACAAGTTTGTTTTATTTCTCCTAAGAGTAACATTATCGAAACTCCTTCGCCTTTCCAAGTTATCCATCTTTGTGAAAATTATGTATAATCACACAGGTAATTGTTCTCGTTTACTAAAATTGCGAACCGCGTCCTCTATTGAAAAAATGTGTAGTAATACTCATTGATACCAGCCTCTGCCACTCGATACTAGATGTCGCTTTCTTCAAATACATGAATTGCAGATTTTTTTTAAAGTAGTAACCGTTTTTCACACAAATTCCTGTTTTTATAATATCAAGTTTTACTCACTGGAAGTTGCTAAGGGAATGCTCACTTTGACTTTCCAGTTCAGAATTATTCACATCTGGGCTGAGATTAATCGCAAACTTGAGTGTTTTTTGGTTCACAGTCACAATGTTATTGTCACTGGTTTATCTGCCATAAATGTTCACAGGTTTGATAGTTAATAGTTTCACTCACGTAACAATTGGTTACCCATAGAATAATTGTCAATTTAGTCCCTATATTTGACTTTTTGGAATGTTTTGATTTAATTTCACTCAGAGCTACGTTTACACACAACCTTTAGGTAAAGCGCCATCTGGCGGCTTTTTTTTTTCTAATGCCTAAAGCCTAAAGCAAAATGTATAACGCCTAGGCATTATGTAAAAGTGTTGATGATTTGATCGTAGTGTTCCCAGGCGAATTGATACAACCAGTCCTATTTTCTACCACCTGAGGTGCTGCAGTAATATTTTTTTTGGCGGTTAGTAAATTAGTGTGAGAATAAAAAATGAACAGTAATAAAAATAAAATTAGTCGGTTATTCCATCCTGCAATATTAGTACAAAAATACTCAAATAGTGTAATAAATGAATGGCTAGTAACATTTTTGGAATGGGCTATGGAGCTAGGCAATGATATTATATTAAACAGATATGTTGTGAGCGCGCAATTGTGAAGACTCGAAAACGTCCTAATTGGGACGTATTTTACTTGGAATGAAATGTAAAATATATGAAAAGTGGGGGTGTGCTGCCGCTGCTGCGCGGAACACTTTTTTCGGTTGTTTTGTGAGTGTATAACATATCTGTTTAATATAATATCATTGGAGCTAGGTAAATAGTTCGGCAGTTTACAGGTTAGGTTGGAACTGTGACCTACGGCGCGCGAGCTGAGCGAGTGAAGCGAGCGGTGCCACGGAAGCGGCCGGCGACCGCTACTACCAAGTTTGATTTCTTACCGACTAATTCCGATTTGTTAAATGCCCTTTTAGCAATTTTAATGCTTAATATTTATTTAATTACCCATTTAAATGATATGTTATGACTATTTTATTTAGTTTACTGTATATAGTTTTTACTGCCCAACTTGTGAGTAATCATGGTTACCCCATATGAATCTTGACGAAATGGATGCGATCAGAAGCGTCATCATTAGGCATTATACATAACGGCGACAGTATGCAAATGGACGACGCTGTATGTATAAAGACGAATCATACAATCTGTCTGCGACATATCTACATGTCAGTGGCAAAAGCATCATATAACACGATTCCTACCGGCTTCCCTTCGGAAATTCGCATCAACAATTCTACCACTAAATTGAAAAATGACACAGTCGATAGTGTCTACTATTGCCAAGAAATATATTTGCACTACGGGTATTTAATTCACCATAACATTCAAACAGTAAAAACGCCTATTTTATTAGCTTTGAATTGAAATAACAAACATGAAAGTTTTGTCTGTGTAGTGATGAGTCTTTTTGGTTCTGCTACTTGACGATAGATGGCGTTAAATTCAGTAAAGGAAAGACTTACTTTTAAGTAAATTAATAAATTTTTACTGTATATAAGAAATGAAGTTAAAATCGGCTTCGCTTCGGCTTCTCTCATACAAAAATTTACACCTCGCCGCTGCTACATGTTAGAATAGTGTACTGACTTACCGGTATTTTAAATAGGAAAGTTAGTATTTTACGAAATACACTCAGTCACTCACTCACACACACACAACATAGTTAAGAAAAGGTTAGACAGTTGATGGTATAATTTTACCTGTTCGTGAGGTGAACGCGTCGCCGTCGCCGACAAAACATTGTCGCGAGGTGCTTTCTCCGCTTGTATCCACAACATTGACGTGACGTCGCCTTGTTGTAGGGAGGTCGTTGATGTTGAGTTCGTCGTGGGGGATTAGGGGGGGAGTTAGGCGGCCTTCTGTGGAGATGACAGAAAATATGAGTTATTATTTATTTATTACATTTGGGAAAACAAACAGTAGAATATTAAGCATAAACAGCGTTGTCTTAAAATTAAACTTAACTAATATACTACCCACAACATTTTCCACAGATTACCACATTATATAATAAAAACAAGCCGTTAGCAAGCGTTAAGGCGACGATAACCGACTTTTAATGATTTTATACTAAAGATCACGTCTAAACGAGTAGTGTTAATGATTTGAAAAAAATATATGTTAAATTAGAGCATTTTCTCAATCATTTAATATGTGAATATTTTAGACTATGTTTATATTACATTGTGAAATTAATTTGTAAAGTTATGTCTAACGCGGATAAAAACCTAGAATGGCGCAAAATCTACCAAGCGTATTTTTCTGAAACATTCACCAATTTAAAGATAATTTAACTATTGATCTTTTAGTATACGCGTTTTATTAAAATACCTTTTGTTTTGTGTATAATAAATTAATAATGCATCAAATTGGAGACAGCGCTCCTTGATGGGAGAGTCCTATTACTGGCTGAACGTACGACACGTTGCGTGAGCTTAGTACAGAATTTGCAAGCTAACTACTCAAGGTCACTCGCATATATCTCCGTCTTAACTGTAGCAGGGCTAACTTAATAAAAAACAAGTTAAAAGAGAAAAAAATAAAAAAGGTTAAAAATGTAACAAACAAAAAAAAGAAACTAAATTCAAAAAGATTCATGCGTGATGTATCATAACAGGCTTTTCGATGGCTTGAAATGGATAAAATCCTTTTTTTAGGTACAGAACAGTACCTCAAAAGGTAAAATGGAACCCTTATAGGATCACTCGTGTGTCTGTCTGTCTTTATGTCCGTATGTCACAGCCTATTTGCTCCGAATCTACTGGACTTAAGTTGAAATTTAGTACACATATGAATTTCTGTGATTGGGTCACAGAAATTGTTATGTGTACCAAGTTTAATTCATCAATTTATTCAAATCCGCGCTCTTAAGTTGATTTTTGGTACACATATGAGTTTCTGTGACCCCGAACAAGGACGTGTAACGTAAATTAATTAATTTTGAATATGGGGTCACTTTTGGGGGGCTAATTAGAAAATAAATAAAACGTTTTGCAAACCGTACATATCAATATGAAGGGGCGTGTGGTTACAAATATTTTTTTTTTAATGGAATCCGTTTTTCTCTTAGGTAATAGATAGAATAAATAGCACTTTAAAGGTAATCGATAGTTCTTTTAAATTAATTACAGATTTTTTATTTTAGTGTAAAGTAACTTTTATGAGTGATTTTGCGGTAGCGGTGCGGCACCGGAAGAGTTTAAATCTAACTATTTACGAGTTTCGTATATAACAGTTTGAAATAAAATCGTGCAAATTATTTTTATGATACTGGCAATAAGGCAGAACCTCTAAACATTTGTATTCTCACAAAAATCGCTCGACCCAATGTAATATGAAGACACTGCCTCCCAAGATACAGGATTTTCCTAGTTTGGGGGGCAGGGTACCTTTTCTTATTGGACTTTCGACCTCACTATCTTCATTTTGTATCCAATGTTTGTGTAATTTTACTCAGGAGGCCGGCGATGGATGCGTAGTTCATACAAACGTAATACCAAATAATTTGTAAATCAAACATATTCTTAAGGTCTGTCTTTATTCCGTTTATATTTTGAATGGACACTGATTTAAACAAGAGTTGGGAGAAAAATAAGTTTTCTATAGGAATTTTAAGTTCCTCATATCTCGTCTTTATATCATTGTCCATTCAAAATATACATTTGGTAACATAGATATTCTGTAATCCAATCGAAATAAATACACACTACCTTAAGAATATGTTTGATTTACAAATTATTTTGGTATTATGTTTGTATGAACTACGAATGCCCCTTAAGAGGAAATGCGGGCGGAGAGACTTAGAGTAAAAAGTCATAAATCGAGGTTCGGCTCTCGCCTATTTCCTCCTCCAATATTGGACCAATTTAAAAGATATTTCTTATACTGAATAAGAAGGATATATACTGTGTCCCTATGTTTTTATTTTTTTATTAATAGTTGGCAAATTTGTACAATAGCCCTCTGTTGTCAGCGGTCTAAACAGGCAATTTTGAGCATTTTCAGAGGGTTCCAGCTCTTATAAAGATAATGTATCATCAAAAAGGAAAACATAGGGTCGTCGCTACGCCCCCTGACGGGGGCGTAGCGACGACTTCCCCGATGCAACCGTCGGGCAGTTGCCCACCAGACACAACACCCGTCTGGTCTGAGGATCCTCCCTTTTCTATGGTGGATGAGTGAACTTTACACCCTGTTCCTCATACCACCAAACTGGTGACCCCGAGTATGAACGTCAGCGCAGCTTTCGTGCAACTACTTCAGCGTGACGTCATCATCATCTTCATCACTTCCTCAAGCTAGTTATTTTTGGTGTAAAAATTCTTCAATTGAATAGTAATTTTTTTTTAAAAGGTAGGTTTTTAATTTATTGTTAAATGGGGCAAGCCTGGTTTCATTTTTAATCTCTTGAGGCAGCGTCGTGATTGAATGTATCCCTCTGACTTTTTAATTGTTGTTAAATTTTTCTTCGTTGTATTTGACGTTTTTGTTTCTTATCTATTATTATGATATTCATAAGAACAGAAATCTTTTATTTTCATGAGTTTACGACGACAACGATGTTTTTTATTAATTTTGACACGCCGCTTCAGCGTGCTTTCAAAATCACGAAATATAATAAATTCAAATAATTAGAATGACTAGGGAAATGTTGACTCGACGTCACTTTGACAATGAAATTTCTTTGTTTACATTTTTTATATCGATTTTCATTTTCGAGGAAGTAATTGGTCTAAGTGTTTACATATAATGTTTTACCCTTGACTGTACAACACTGAAGCCTCTTTTATGCCTTGCTATCCACTTAAAATGTAAATATGTACGCACAATTTTGAGAGATTTACCATGTTATTTTAAGACCATAGACTTCTTGTAGGTTTTCCTGTAACCTATAAGTAAAGAACTGTTTCCTATATTTTTTTTTTTTAAATTTTAGTCTCAGTAGTTGCGGAGATTAGGGGGGGAGGGGGGGAGGCATTTTTTTTTAATTATAAAAAATATATATCTGATACCCTTATAACAAGCTCTTTCATTTGATATGTCACGCGGTTCCGCTAGCAATTTTTTTAAAATTTTCTAATTTGCCAAAAGTGACCCCCATATTCAAAATTCATTTATTTACGTTACACGCCCGTGTATGGGCCACATAAACTCATATGTGTACCAAATTTCAACTTAATCGGTCCAGTAGATTCGGAACAAATTGGCTGTGACAGACGGACAGACAGACAGACACATGAGTGATCCTATGAGGGTTCCGTTTTTTCCTTTTGAGTTACGGAACCAAAAAAACCGGACAAGTGCGAGTCGGACTCGCGCACGAAGGGTTCCGTACCATTATTTATAAAAACGGCAAAAAAAATACGTTTGTTGTATGAAAGCCCCCTTAAATATTTATTTTATTCTGGTTTTAGTATTTGTTGTTAGAGCGGCAACAGAAAAACATCATCTGTGAAAATTTCAACTGTCTAACTATCACGGTTCATGAGATACAGCCTGGTGTCAGACGGACAGACAGACAAACAGACAGACAGACAGACGGCGGAGCCTTAGTAATAGGGTTCACGGAACCCTAAAAAGATAAGTAAAGTGACCAGATACCTTCCTCACTGGGCTCCGCTGCCTGTACCTTCTTCCGGCACAGCACAGCCACAATGAACGCCACATAGAACGAGCTGAAGAACGCGAGCGCAGCGCCCGCCGCGATCGCATACTCCCGGTACGATATCGTCTGGATTATCCTGAAACTGTCACACAACTGTCAGTGCTATAGTTCTGTAGGTGGAGTTTCTTGCCGGCTCTTCTCCATAGAAAACGACCAATTGGAACCGTGCACCTAGCTTCTGACGTTTAAGACGCAGATATATGCCAGTGACCTTGATGGTTAGCTTGCGTGTTCTGTACTGAGCTCACGCAACGCGTCGTACGTTCAGCCAGTAATAGGACTCGCCCATCAAGGAGCGCTGTCCCCAATTTGACGCATTATTAATTTATTATACACAAAACAAAAGGTATTTTAATAATACGCGTATACTAAAAGATCAATAATTAAATTATCTTTAATTTGGTGGAGGTTTCAGAAAAATACGCTTGGTAGATTTTGCGCCATTCTCAGTTTTTTATCCGCGTTAGACATAACTTTACAAATTAATTTCACTATGTAATATAAACATAATCTAAAATATTCACATATTAAGTTATTGAGAAAATGCTCTAATTTATCAATTTTTTTTTTTTAATCATTAACACTACTCGTTTAGACGTGATCTTCAGTATAAAATCATTAAAAGTCGGTTATCGTCGCCATAAGAGCGTTTACACTTTACAGCATTTCATACAAACTTTCAAGCCCTTGTTTTTCGAAATGACCGAACCGATTTTAATGAAACTTCATACGCATAAGCAGGATACAAATGTCTAAAAAGTTAGTTAAGAACATTTTCGAAAAATTGTGTTACAGCCAAATTAGACCGATTTTAAATGTTCCATAGAAACAGAGATTTCCAGTTATCTGTTTTTAAATAAGACATTTCGAAAATGTTCTTTACTAACTTTTTAGACCTTTGTATCCTGCTTATGCGTATAAAGTTTCATCAAAATCATTTTGAAAAACAAGGGCTTGAAAATTTGTATGAAATGCCGTAAGGTGTAAACCCCCTTAAGGTGGATCCGCGAATTTTTGGTTCTAGATAAGACATGCCGGTTTCCTCACGATGGTTTCCTTCACCGTTTTGAGAGCAGTGGTGATAAAATAATTGACACAAAGTAAAGCGCCTGACTGGGTTCGCTCCTACGACCTAAAACTCGCAAGTCACGGTCGTTTCCACTGAGCCACTACTGCTCCGTATTGTACAGACGCCAGCACATCAAGCTACTACAATCTGTAAATTTTCTTTAATAGATTTTCAACTTTATCCCTACAGCATAAGGTTCAAGGTTGATTGGGAAAATTTGACAGTTTCGGATAGCTTGACCTGCTGGCGTCTGTACTACATCATCATCATTCATCATTTCAGCCGAAAGACGTCCACTGCTGGACATAGGGCTCCCCCGAAGGGTGGGTTTGCCATAATCGCCACGCTTGGCAGGCGGGTTGGCGATCGCAGTATGGTGTTAAAATGCATAGAGAACGCTGCTGCCCATTCTCTAGTAATTAGTCCCTTAGTTGCCTTTTACGACACCCACGGGAAGAAATGGGTTAGTGCTATTTTTTACGTCCGGCACCACACGGACGACGTCGGTACTACAATTCTCGCAAACAAAAAAAATCATTTCATTTCAGATTATAAGAGCTTGACGCAGCGATTTTCGACTTTGTACATTATTAGCCGATGGAAACACAATACCAATACTATTTGGCTAGATATAGGTACATTTTCAGTTTAATTAACTAACATTTCTACTGACCTACATTAGTCTGTTAAAATATTTTGTAATTTATGCCTAAGTTTTCTTTGACTAAACATTATCATTTAATCAATTCTCAATTCTTTATTGTATTCCATATGTATTAATAGATGGTATAAAAAAGTAAAAGATCAATATGGACCCTGTCGGGCACAGCAAACATTAGGAGAGAGGAAGAGGGCTAAGTAACAATAAAATTCAAGCAATTCATTATTATTATAAATTATTAATATGTGTTTAGTTGGGTGCATAATCATTAGCATTATCATTTTATCATTATAAGAGCTTAACGCAGCGATTTTCTATACATTATTAGCCGATAGAAACACAACACCAAAACTATTTTGCTAGATATATAGGTACATTTTTAGTTTAATTAACTAACATTTATACTGACCTAAATTAGTCTGTTCAAATATTTTGAAATTGATGCCTAAGTTTTCTTAAATAAACATTATCATTTTATCATAAGCATTATCATTTTATCATTATCGTTTTATCATTATCGTTTTATCATTATCATTTTATCATTACAATAACTCACCTAAAATTCTTAACCCTGCCATCATTGGTGACTAGTTGCACCTTCTCTTCCTGCGTCCACCCGAGGTACTGCGCCACTTGGGGTAGCGTTGCGTTACTAGTTTTGTCGGTACAATCTTCGTCTGAAGTCTTCACTATGAATACTATGTAGAATCCCACGGGAAATGTGTCTTGCTGAAAAACAACAAAAATATGTCAGATATAACCTACAATCTGAACTTTGTCGTATACTGTACGAGAACCGTTGCGTTGCGTTTTGTCGACGAAAGAGTAGACAAAAAAACTGGTCAAGTGCGAGTCGGACTCGCGCACGAAGGGTTCCGTACCATTATCTATAAAAATGGCAAAAAAAAAATTGTATGGGAGCCTCCCTTAAATATTTGATTTATTTTAATTTAATTATTATTTTTAAAGTGAATATACAACTAAATATTCTGTGAATATTTCAAGCGTCTACCTGTTGCCATTATCAATATAGAGCAAAAACGCTCGTTTTTGCTCTATATTGATAATGGCAACAGAAAAAAGACAAAAAAATCACGTTTGTTGTATGGGAGCCCCCTTAAATATTTATTTTATTCTATTTTTTAGTATTTGTTGTTATAGCGGCAACATAAATACATCATCTGTGAAAATTTCAACTGTCTAACTATCACGGTTCATGACATACAGCCTGGTGACAGACGGACGGACGGACGGACAGACAGACAGACATAAAAATGACGTTTCCGTGTAGACAGTAGAAAATTTTCGGTAGACAAGCGATTTCTATTCTACAGTACACTAGAAACTCCTTTGGGGCCATCCATAAATTCATCACCATCCCATAGGCCTCCCCCAACATTTTACACTTTACGCGCGTATAAACTGACGACAGATTCACGGAGAGATTCGGATATGTCAAGTGATTCCGATATCCTATTTACAGTATAATCATCATCATTTCAGCCGAAAGACGTCCACTGCTGGACATAGTCCTCCCCCAAGCACCGCCACTTCGACCGGTTCTGTGCTTCCCGCATCCAGCGGATACCTACGGCCTTCACCAGGTCATCGGTCCACCTTGTGGGAGGCCTTCCAAATGCGGTCGCCACTCCAGAAACCTTTCGGCCCCATCGGCCATCAGTTCTGCGAGCAATGTGCCCTGCCCACTGCCACTTAAGCTTGGCAATTCTTCGGGCTATGTCGGTAGCGGTAGCGGTACCTTGGTTCGACTGCGGATATTACATACATTACAATAATTAAGTCAGTTGAAAGCGGACATGAAAAAATTAACAAATCTAAGCTTGTTAGAGTACAAAAGGGAGTTCCACAGGGCTCAGTCTTGGGTCCAATATTTTTTATAATATTTCTTAACGACTTAGCTAAATATATGTATAAGATAGTACCAGACATCAAAATGGTTATTTTTGCTGATGACACAAGTGCTGTTATGAACGATATCTCTATAAGGGACTTAGAAAACAAAGTGAATCATGCACTGTCTGCTTTTGAACA
Source organism: Tiliacea aurago (assembly GCA_948098905.1). Classification (NCBI taxonomy): domain Eukaryota; kingdom Metazoa; phylum Arthropoda; class Insecta; order Lepidoptera; family Noctuidae; genus Tiliacea; species Tiliacea aurago. The sequence goes on from OX402605.1 coordinate 2,956,161, forward strand.
TTGGTTTTCCACTAACAATTTAAAACTCAATGTGGAGAAAACTAAATGTATGCTATTCAAATCAACTGTGAGGAATAATGATAGTATTGAAATAGCTTCTTTAGGGAATAAAGTGGAAATTGTGCAAAATTTAAAATTTTTAGGAATACAAATTGATGAGCTCTTGTGCTGGAAACAAGAACTGGAAGCAATCACAAATACTCTGAGCAGTGCATGCTATGCCTTAAGAAGTTTAAGGGACGAACTAACCATTGCTCAGTTACGAAATGTTTATTTTGCCTTAGTTGAGTCCAAGCTGAGGTACAGTATTAAACTATGGGGGAACAGTTATAAATACAATATAAATGCAGCCTTTGTTATGCAAAAAAGGGCCCTCAGAACTATTCTTCGCATAGAGCAAACTGAATCTTGTAGAGAGCATTTTGTGAAATTAAAGATTTTACCTGTACCTTGTCTTTATATTTTGGTCCTACTAAGTAGTTTTCTAAAAAACCTAGAGAAATACGAGACAAAGGAAGAAAGGGTAACTAGGGTGGAAACGCGCAGGAAAGATTTGCCTAATTATTTGCAGCCAAAATTAAATGTTGTCAAACATAGCTCTAAAGTACAGTCTGTACAAATTTTCAATAAATTGCCATTAGAATTAAAAATGATTAATAATCCAAGAATATTTAAATTCAAATTAAACTCATTCCTATTGACGAAGTGCTACTATAGTATAGAAGAGTTTTTTAGGGACAAAAATAATGCCACAGTGTAACTTGTTTATCGTTTAAGTCTCATTCTTGACATGTTATTATTATTTTTCTTGATTTTTTTTTTTGATTGAGTTGAATTCTTATTTTATTTTTGACTTTTTATCCATATTATTTGTAAATTTTTATTGATTATTATTATTATTCCGTGTATTAATAACTTGTAATTAATTGTAACTTTTATTGATTATTATTATTGTATTAATCCTGTATTCGACACAAATGTATTTTTGTTCAGAATAAAATAAATAAATAAAAAATAATACGGAAAAACTACTAGAAATTTTAAAATAATAGCTCTGTCGACCTACTCTAATATAAGTCTATTCGTTTAGCTAATTAATAATAGTGTCTACTTTATCTACTTTAATATTATTTGTTAATTTATTTAAACATAATATTATCTTACATAATCTAGTTTTAAAAATAATATACCCAAAGAGTTACTCTTTAAGTCATTGAAAATATTATGTCTCCTTTTTAATTTAGCTTAGTAATAGAATAGAATAGAATAGAATACTCTTTGTTATGTACACCATAAAAGTTACAGATATAAATGTTTAAATTTTACATAGGGTGACACAATGGGCGGTCTTATCGCTAAAAGCGATCTACCTAAACATCGTCTTCATTTTAAATGTTTGATGTAAATCGATGGCCTGAAACACAGGTTTTTCATAAACCTAGTTCAGGCAGGTCTATATTACAGTTAGGATTACATTTTTCCACGATTGTAATTAATCTAAATCATAATTTTACTTTACTTTATACTTGAATAAATTTTATTTTAATTTCAATTCATTTCCTTAAATATAGTTTTCTGCATACTCTGTTACTTACTGTGAGAGTTATGCCTCCTCTTCTAGTCATGGTCAGGAAATATCCATCATATAATATATCCCTCTCATTGTCGAAAACTGGACACTGCAGAAACAAAAATTACATACAGGTTCAAAAAAGTTAGTAAGCAACGAGACTCGCTCCTTATGAAGTCCACAAAACTCAAAATCAAAGCATTTACATCTACATTTTTAAGAACTTACGTCACATTGCTGACTATAAATTAATTAAACAGGTATATTTAGCTTTGTGCCAATCTGTACTTACATACTGCATAACTACATGGGGTGGTGCTGCAAAGTCAATTTTACTACCTCTAGAACGTGCTCAAAGAGCAATTCTAAAGGTAGCCACTTTTAGGCCTTTCAGATTTCCTACACACCAGCTGTACATGGCATGTGAGGTGCTAACAGTACGCCAATTATTTATTCTGCACATCATGTTACATCAGCACGCTGAACTCGCTTATAAACCTTCTGACAAGAGAAGGAAAGATCTGGTCTGCATAAAGCCACAAACTAGGCATGCTTTTGTAAACCGGTTCTATGTCTATTTAGGACCCCATGTATATAATAAGCTAAATAGGATACTTAATATATTTAGTGCCACTCACAAACATTGTAGTCTGAAGATATGCGAATATTTGGGTAAGCTTGATTACACAGACACAGAAAAGCTTCTAGAAGTGCTTCAATAATTATGTAGATATTAAATTGGTAATTTTTTATTTGTTTTAGTAATATATGTAGGATAGTATTATTTCAATAATCAATTAACTATGTACAAACAATCAGCTTGATCGCTTAGTCTTGGGATGGCCTGAAACACAGGTTTTTATTAACCTAGCTCAGGCAGGTCGCCACACAAGTTATAATGTTAGTACCAAACCAATGCACCTTTCATAGGTAAGTAACAACATGTGTAAATTAAATTAAATTGAACTACTTTGTTTATAAGTACTTAAGCTAATTTGTTGAAGAACTTGGTACTACTAAGTATTTATAAGTTTGTAAATGTTTTACTTTGTAAAAGGACGTAAATAAAATTATTATTATTATTATTTATTTCAATTAAATCATTTACCACTTTTGAATTGTCAAAATTCAAATTAAGTTATTTCGTGAACAGTGGGTACATAGAGAAGGTGTTATAATACATAGGATCCGAGCTGTGTCCCACCAAAAGGGATACAAAATATAAAGGGTTTTAAAACAAATACATTTTAGAAAATCAAAAGTCAATCACTAAAACAATCACTAAAATGTCAAATTAAATAAAGTAAAAAGAAGCAAAGAATACAAAATAAAAATAAAAAATAATGTCATCAATTCATTAATACAACAACAATATAAATTAACAAAATTATTTATAATGTCACTTAACATAAGAACAGATTGGATTTAGCTATCAGGTAATATAATCAAAATAATTTGTCATTTAAATATTCGTCAACAGAATAATACACCTTGTTATTTAACGAACTGATCAGATTTCTTTTAAATTCGTTAATGTTAACGCTTGAAATAACTTGTCCTGGTAACTAAACCGAAGTTAAAATCGGTTGAACGGACTGTAAAAAAGGTTTATTTAAATGTCTAATCTTATTTCAAATGGATATAGATCAGTTCTTCTTGTCAGCGCCTTAACAGTATATTACACCGGGAGATGGTGACAAATTGCACTAATTCATTTGTTACAGTATGGCAAGGCTAGTATGGTCGAATGTGATGAATGGATCGAAAAAACCGGCCAAGTGCGAGTCGGACTCGTGCACGAAGGGTTCCGTACCAATATCTATAAAAATGCCAAAAAGTTCACGTTTGTCGGTAAAGTGAATATATAACTAAATATTTCAAGCGTCTAGCTATTGCTGTTATCAATATAGAGCAAAAACGAGCAAAAAAAAAATGTTTGTTTTATGGGAGCCCCCTTAAATATTTATTTTATTCTGTTTTTTAGTATTTGTTGTTATAGTGGCAAGCGAAATACATTATCTGTGAACATTTCAACTGTCTAACTATCACGGTTCATGAGATACAGCCTGGTGGTCTGTCACCAGGCTGTATCTCATGAACCGTGATAGTTAGACAGTTTAAATTTTCACAGATAATGGACAGACAGGCAGACAGACAGACGGCAGAGCCTTAGTAATAGGGTTTCCGTTTTACCCTTTGGGTACGGAACCCTAAAAATGGTCATGGCGCTGGGGGTGGGGGGTTATCGCAGGACGATTAATCGAACCTGTCGGATAAATTAAGGGCAAGTTAAGTAAGATAAGTATAAGGGCAAGGTAAGTAAGAAGTAAGGTAAGTAGGGGGTAAATAATTATTTATTGGGCAGGATAATCATTCAGATTTGTTACAGTTGTAATGGCAATCATGTCATTTGGTTTAAATTGGTTTTTATTTTTATTATTTTATATAACTAGATTCTTTTACATTGTGTGGATGTGAGAATGTTGTAGGCTTAAGAGGCCGGCGATGGATGCGTAGTTCATACAAACGTAATACCAAAATAAATATCAAATCAAACATATTTTTAAGGTAATGTGTCCTTATTCCGATTGGAATACAAAATATCTAGGTTCCCAAGTATATATTTTGAATAGACACTGATTTAAACAAGAGTTATGAGAAAAATAAGTTTTCTATAGAAATTTTAAATTCCTCATATCTCGTCTTTATATTGTAGCGGCATCAACATCGCCACATACGAACTACGCGTCACACTGACGTCACGCAAAATCCTGCATCGCGCAATTAGAGTTTACCGCGCGACTAGCATATATACAACGTCCCGACATCAACCGTCGGGCAGTTGCCCACCAGACACAACACCCGTCTGGTCGGAGGATCCTCCCTTTTCTATGGTGGATGAGTGAACTTTACATCCTGTTCCTCATGCCACCAAAATATCATTGTCCTTTCAAAATATATACTTGAGAACATAGATATTCTGTAATCCAATCGAAATAAATACACACTACCATTACAATATGTTCGATTTAGAAATTATTTTGGTACCTATTACGTTTACGTTTTACGTGAACTACGCATGTTACGCCGGCCCCTTAACACTGTAATTTGAAAACATTGTAAAATCCAATTATTTTGAATATTCTTATATTAAAACTAATTGGCTTTTACTCTTTTAACCGTGGAGTTTCTTGCCGGCTCTTCTCCATAGAAAACGACCAATTGGAACTGTGCACCTAGCTTCTGACGTTTCATAAGTGCCCATGAAGGTTTATGTGAAGTAAAATATTTTGATTGTTTAACTTAAAGTTATAAAATAAGAAGAAAAAAACAATTAAGAAAAAAAAATGTTTTTTTTTTTTTTTATTTGATTTTTTTTTATGCTCTGAGCTCAACTACTCACCGAAAAGTTCTGTATGGAGACCACAGCACAAATATCGTCATCAGACTCAATCATTACTATAACACTCTTTGGTCGAGACAGCCAACTTTTCGTCTCCAGGTTAGTCCTTAATAAATATCTGTAAAAATAAATATAATTAAGATAAACAAATTAAATATCTCGACTTAGCACACGAGGTTGTTGACATGTGGAACGTGAGCTCGGCTATCATTGTGCCAATTGTCGTATCGGCCAATGGCCTGATGGCCGAGAGCCTTTTTTTTTTTTTTTTTTTTCACGGGGTGGAAAATCCTCATGGATGTCCTCCGCCCTGGGGCGGGCGGAGGGGTCTGTCAGACTCTTACTGACTAAAAACCACCCCAGTGTTCCCCTCCCACACTTGCACCGGGGATCTTGGTATCTGTTATTCCTTCCGCAATCCCCGGCTAGTGCCGGCCCGCCTCTGCGGGCCACCTCAAGTCTGGGGGGGGGGGGGGGGGGTGAGGTGTCTGACCCCCCCGCGACGTCTGCTAGGGGCGCGCGTGGAACACTACGCACCGCCACCTCGGGTCCAATGTGATAGGGGGCGGCGGACGTCCCCAAGTCCGCCGTCCCTGGACCCATTTATGGGGGCTGGAAGAGGGCGTTATCGTGACGCCCGGTGCGCCTGCTGCGGGCCGGGTGAGCGGACGAGATCTCCCGCTCCCTTTCCGCAGCCTCCTTCTGCGACACGACTGTTTCGCAGAAGGACACCACCGCGTCCCAGGACTCCTCGCTGCCGGCCATCGACTCGACCACGGCCGGTAGCGATAGGTCACTGCCTACTCCTGAGATGAGGGCACGGCGTGGCTCCTCCCAAGCGGCACACTCTGCCAGCGTATGCCGCGCCGTGTCCTCCCGGCAGTCGACGCAGTGGTGACACCGGGCGTCCGGCTCCCTGTTTATGCGACACAGGTACTTCCCGAAGCAACCATGCCCCGAGAGCACCTGCGTCACCCAAAAGTCCCAAAACTACAGGGAGCCGTGCCTCCTCCCGAGCCAGGGTTCGAGTACTGGCCGGACCGCCTCGATGGTGGCGAGGCCGGCGGTAGGGCGTGAAAGCCTGTCCCGCCATTCCGCCACCAGGGCTGCGCGAAGCTGTGACCGACGCAACTCCACATGTCGCTGCATCAGCCACTCGCCCCGCGCCCTCGCTTCCTCGCGCCACCGATACAGTGACGCGAGTACTTTCGCCTCGAGGTCCCATGGCGGGGATCCGGCCAGTACACAAGCCGCCTCGTAGGAGATCGTGCGATAACCCCTGATGACTCTGACGGCCATCGCTCTCTGCGGTTTGCGCAGGACTGCGATGCTCCCGGCCGTCAGGTCAGCCGCCCAGATCGGGGCCCCATACAGGGCCATCGATCGCACGATCCCCACGTAGAGCCGCCTACAGGCGGCGCTCGGGCCCCCCAGATTGGGAAGCAGCGTTGATAACGCCCCAGCCGCGCCCAACAACTTGGGCGCAAGCCGCCGGAAGTGAGGGCCAAAATCCCACCGGCTGTCGAGCACCAATCCTAGGTACATGGCCGAGAGCCTCGATCAACATCTCTCGAGGCTCTGGTTAGGTGGTTGGATCAAGGGCCTGATTCAGAAGGCAGTACTCCTCGATACGGCTCGCATCGTGAGGAGATTCAATCTCTGGAGCCCTAACCACCGTTAGCTCCCGATACCGGTGGACAATTTTTTTTTTATATTTTTAAATGTTTTTATATAGGTATTCTAATATTTAAAAATATAATTGTTTAGCATATAATTAAATAAAGGAAATATAATTATAATAAATTATAATAAGTCTTGTAAAACAGCTGGATTAAGGGCCTGATTCAGAGAGCGGTACCTCTGGATACGGCTCGCATTGTTAGGGGGTTGCTTTCTCTGGAGCCCTGACCGTAGCTTGGACCCTGTTCCCGATATCGGTGGGCTACTATTTTTTATATTTTTAAATATTTATATATTTTTTTTATATTCCAATACTTATTTAAAAATATAATTTATATGTACTTACATAATGAAATATAGGAAATAATAAACAAAAGTTATGTAATGAAAAAGAAAACTTTTAACCCAATCTTATTCACTTTGATTCAAAAGCGCAAAAAAAACATGTACAGTCAACCGCACTTAATGGTAACAGTTTCACATTGCTTTCGTAATGTAAGCGCTATAACTTGTGGTTGACTGTACTTACAAAGATCACTTTTAATATTTCCAGTGTGTATTACACACAGTTCACATTTGCCTTTTAATTTGAAGAACAACCACATTGTATCCTGGAAATATTAAAAGTGATCTTTGTAAGTACAGTCAACCACAAGTTATAGCGCTTACATTACGAAAGCAATGGGAAACTGTTACCATTAAGTGCGCACCTGTCAATCAAATTGAATAAATTTGGTCAAAGCGTGCAATTGCTATTAGGTATGGAATGACAGTGATGCGAGAAAGAGATAGAACATACATATTAGCACCGGCGGCCCTTGTTGAATAAATTGGCTAAACTTCACGGTATCTAAGTAGCAATAAAACAAACAAGCGCGTGTCGGACCACACAAAATGAAGGGTTCCGTAGTGGAGAATAATTTAATTTAAGAACAAACTTAACATTGTAGTTGAAAAACATGTTCCCTCATACATTCCAACTGCACATACAAGCTTGTACGCACAATATTGAGAGATTTACCGTGTTATTTTAAGATCATAAACTTTTTATAGATTTTCCTGTAATCTATAAAAAAATACCTATTTTCTTAATTTGAAAAAAAAAAAGAATTACAAACTGTACCTTGTAGATTACAGGAAAACCTATACAGGGTGGATTTTTGAGATGGGGCAGTATTAACTTGGTAAATATCTCAATATTGTGCGTATAAACTTACATTTGCAGTTAGATTGTATGAGGGAACATGATTATTAACTACAGTGTTAAGATTGTTTTTAGAATAAATTCATCCCAACTACGGAACTCTTCATTTTGCGTCGTCCGACACGCACTTGGCCGGTTTTTTTGTTGTTTCATTGCTTTTAGATGCCATTAGGCCTCATGTGTGAGAAGTGTCTTCAAATAATTTTTAAAAGGTCCTTTATAACATAATGACAAAGTGAATCAAATATTGTGTCAAATATGTGCGTGTGAGTTAGAAATAGGAAATACCATCAAGTGTAAAAGAGAAACAAAATAAACAACATTATTTCATACCTATGAATACTCTCCGTATCATCCATCTGATTACACATATACTTCCTTTTCTCATGTTGATAAGCCAAATTTAAATTATTCGACTGATCGAATGGAAAGAAGTAATACATAGGCTGACTCGGCGAGGTTTTTAAATTCGTGGTAGAATTTAGTCTGACAAAGAAGTCAGTGACGGTTTCTACCTTTATGGTAACATTTATGGAATCCGGGGACGAAGATGTTAAGTGGATAATCGGTGTATTTTGTGTTGATACGTCTGAAAAAGAGACGAGGTGTTAATTTTTTGGTTTTTTGGGCTTAAGAGTAAAGCTGATGCTAAAAAAAGAGCCTGACCCTATTAAAAGAGCTTATAAATGGAGAATTTATCTATGTTTGAAAATATTTTTTTAAATGAATATGGACTTTTATAAGACAAGTAAACACTATAATTGAAATTGTTATTAGAATAAATCATTAGTTGGGTATCAAGTGCGCGTGATTTTAAATTCTGCCCCATTGACTTAAAATCTTATTATAGGGGGAAATTCCTACCTATATTTGTCACAGGCGCTTATTCAAAAAAAAAAAATGCAAGCAACATGACATGTTTGTCGAAATGACAGATTACTTTTAAGCTTCAGAAATCATTCTTCTTATTCAAAATAAGAATGAAATTTTTACACGTTTTTGAATTTGTCTGCAGTTTCTTAAATTATTATTTTTTTGTTTAAATACTGTTTATTTGAAGAGCCAGCGACATGTTTACTAAAGTATTCATTTACGATTTCATAACCTAAAAATCTGGTGATTATTTAATCTCACTCCTTATTATATCTAAATCCCAATCGAGCATATAAAAATATATATAAAAGGTAAAAATATATAACAATAAATATTTACGTATAAGAGGACCACAGTAGACTCTAATCCTTTTCCCACTGACTAAGACAGCGTGAACAGAAAGAGAATGTAAATTAAAATGGGGGTTAACAAAGTCGGACGAGTCAGAAAAGTCAAAATAGTCGATAAGTATATTTTTTTACTAAGAGTTATTTATATTAAAAGAATGCTATCCAAAGTAAAGAACATCCTGAATTATAAATTGGGTTGCCAGATATAAAATTTTAAATATACCATCAACAAGGAAAAAAATTAACATAATAAATAATATTATGCTTAAAAAATATTTGGAAAAGCATACCTTTTATATGGCGTATCTGGCAGCCTCTAATGTATCTTTTAGAATTTAATAAATAATTTAATTTTATTAGATACTAATTAAAGCATAATATTTCGTGATAGCAGTATTTTATTGAATGACATAAAAGTAATCCACAACGGTAACCAAGCGACACGTATTAAGTATATGACACGCCTCCGCCGTGATTCCCAGGAATCAGAGGCGCCGGGAGCAGCTGGTCGAGGTGGCGCAACCATGTGCGTCCACTGTCGGTATCTATCTCATAGTGAAGGTTTCCAAGTCGACGGGTCACTGTACCAAACTCCCACTTCCTTCCTGACACAGAGTAGTTGCGAGCTTGCACTCTGCTACCGACTGCAAACTATCTCACTCCTTCTCTTCTGTCCCTATGTAGTGCCTTGCCCGGTGGAGCTCTAATCTTGGCGGCCAATCTCGTTCTTACCTCTCTTCCAAACATAAGCATGTAGGGCGAGTCGCCTGAGATGACTGGCGTAGCCCGGAGGAGACTTGTAACCATACGGACTTTGTGCAGTATCCCACCACTCTCCCCCTCCAATTTGTGCAGTGATCTCTTAACCGTCTGGACAAATCGTTCAGCTTGTCCATTAGTTGAGGGGTGGTACGGTGCGATCGTTTTGTGTACAATGCCATTACTAGTTAAGAACGTCTGGAATTCTTGAGAGACAAATTGTCTTCCATTGTCCGACACCAAAGTGTAGGGTAATCCAAAGGTATCGAATAAGTCGTCTAATTTCTGAATACAGAATGCGCTCGTCGTAGTTTTTGTAGGAATTATTTCTACCCACTTGGAAAATGCATCTACGACAATTAGAAGTTGGTAGCCCGATATCGGGCCTGCAAAATCTATGTGTATTCTTTGCCACGGGCCAGTTGGGTCTTCCCAGTGATGCAGAGGGGCTGTTGGTGGATCATTCTGGTTTAATCGACAGGTTCTGCATGATTTAACTTTGTTGTCGATATCTTTATCAATATTCTTCCAGTATACGAAACTCCGCGCAAGAAGTTTCATTTTCAAGATCCCGACATGTCCCGCGTGAAGTTCATCTAAAATGCGTTGGCGTAGTGTATGTGGAATTATCACTCTCGTGCCTTTTAGGATGCAGTCATTCTGAAGCGTTAGTTCATTATCTTTATATCCAGATTCCCTAAGTGAAGTGCCTGAATGGAGTGTTTCGAGTAATTTCTGTAATTCTGGGTCTGCTCTTGTTTCTTTTGCTATTACATCCGGTGAAATATTAAATGTGTTTATCTGATTCAGCTGAAATATGTAATGCTGGTCATGTTTATTCTCATTAATTTTCTCAACGGGAAAACGAGAGAGGTAGTCGGCATTGGAGTGCTTTGAGGAACTTCTATATTCGATATGGTAATCAAATCCTGATAGAAAGTGAGCGTAGTGGAATAGCCTCATAGTACTCAAGGCTGGTAAGGTTTGGTGCGGGTGAAAGATTGACGTAAGAGGTTTATGATCTGTGATTAGTGTGAATTTCCGGCCGTAACAATAATGATAGAATTTCTTTAAACCCCAGAAAATAGCTGTCGCCTCTTTATCGATTTGACTATAATTCTTTTCGCTGCTGGTCAGGGATCTAGAAGCAAATGCTATTGGTCTCTCTGAGCCATCTGGTAATTTGTGACTTAGAACTGCACCAAGTCCTGTGGGTGAAGCGTCTGTGGCTAGTATAAGTGGTTTATTCTGATCGAAGTGTATTAGGATTCTTTCGCTTAATATTTCTTTTTTTATGTTCTTCAGGCTTTCTTCACATTTTGTAGACCAAGTAAATTTTGCTCCTTTCTTCAAGAGTTCATTTAAGGGGGCAGTGATGGATGCTAGATTGGGTATGAATTTATTGTAATAATTTGCTAAGCCTAGTAACGTTCTTAGTTCATTTACATTAGTTGGGCGTTGTGCATTTAAAATTGCTTTTATCTTGTCCTGATTTTTATGTAATCCTTCTTTATCTATTGTGTGTCCCAAGTAATTTATACTTCTTTTGAAGAATTGGCACTTTTCTTTATTGACACGAAGGTTGCTGTCTTTAAGTTTATGCAAAACTTGTTTCAATCTGGATAATAATTGTTCTTCTGTTGAGCCTTGTATTATTATATCATCGAAGAAGCACTTAATACCGTCGAGGCCCAGTAGTAATTGGTCCATGTATTTTTGCCAGAGACTTGGTGCTACTTTGACTCCAAACATGAGTCGGTTCACTTTAAAAGTACCTTTATGTGTACTTAATGTTTGCAAGAGGGAGCTTTCTTCGTCCATCACCATGTTTAGGTAGGCTTGCGTGATGTCTAATGTGCAGAAAAATTGTCCGCCGTTCATTTCAGCTAGAATGTCTTCAATTATTGGAATTGGGTATTTTTCGTCTTCTATCATTTTGTTTAAGGTGATTTTGTAATCGGCGCACAGTCTGATGCTTCCATTTGGTTTCACTATTGGGACGACAGGAGTACCCCAATCGGAGTGATCAATCTTTGTAATAATTCCCAGTTTTTCAAGTCGGTCAATTTCTTCATCTACTTTAGATCGTAGGGCATATGGAATTCTCCGTGGTTTAATAAAGATTGGTTGTGCATTATCTTTAAGGGTCAGGTGGCCTCGAACGTTTGGAATTTCGCCTAGGTTTGTACTGAAGACGGTGGGTTCGTACTCTTTAAGTAATTGTTCAAGTTTCGGTATTTTCTCACATGTATCAATCGATTTCATTTCGGCTAGTTTAATGTCAAACTCCTTCATCCAGCTTCTACCCAAGATGGGTTCCACGTCTTTGTTAATTACGTATAGCTTTCCATAGAACAATTGGTCTTTAAATTTGCAACGAACAAAAGTGACACCGATGGGTTCAAAAACTTCGCCTGTATAAGTTCTTAGTTTGATGCTCGTGTGAAATAGTCTTTTGCTTATGTTAAGCTTCTTATAATCCTTAAGTGAGATGGTAGAGAGTGTTGCACCAGTGTCGAATTCCATGTTTGTATTCTTTCCTTCAATTTCGATAGTTATAATGTATTTGTCTGAGATTTCACTCTTTACGAGGTGGATTTCTGCGATGCTGTCGGTACTGGCACTGCTTGTAGAGTAATTCAGCAAGTTCGTTTTATTGCGTTTATGTCCTTGAAGGCAGACTCGGGCTAGGTGTCCTTCCTTTTGACACTTTCGGCACGTGCTTTTAATGGCCCCACATTCATTTGCTTTGTGGTCATCTTTTCCACAGCGGTAACATTTACCTTTAAGTTCTCTTATAGAAGTCGGTCTTTTAATTGAATGTGCTTTATTCGATGCGGGTTGTAGTTCATTACGGGCTTTTGAAACTATGTTGATCGTGTCCAATGGTGGTGGACGAATAGATGTAGATATGGTAGAACTTTCATTTTTTCCCATTTCCATAGTCGTGGCCGTGTGTACTAATTCTGAAAAGGACGCTGTTTGTTTTGTTTGAAGAATTTTTGTGCGAATTTCTCCATCTTTTAATCCTCGAATAAATTGTAACGATAAAAATGAATCGAGAGTGGGTTTCAGACAATGTGAGCACTTAAATTCACATTTTGACGACAGTCTTTTTAGTTCTGACGCGTAAACAGCAATCGATTCATTGGCTTGTTGTAGCCTGGATATGAAGGTGTGCTGTGAGGCCCATATGCTAGGTTTTGGATCGATGAAATTATCCAAGATATCAGTAAGTTCTTCATAGGTCTTCTTGATTGGGTCGTCGGGTGAACACAGGTCGTAAATTCTTTCATGAATTTCAGGTGGTAAAGTGGACAGCAGGGTGTAGACCTTCGTAGTGGGATCCGTGATATTGTTAAGCATCATGTAAACAGACAGTCTTTTAATAAAGTTTGTAAACGATTCGTTTGCTTGAAACGGTTGGAAATTGAGTCTAGGAGGTACTTCACGATGAGCGCTCGTGATTTCACACGCATGGTGTGTGGATGGCACGTTGGGTAACGGCTCAGGAGGTTTGAAAAATGTCTTCATCAGTCGAATCATTTTTGTACGTAAATTTGTATAAATTTCGTCCACTTCGTACCTGTAATGGGTTTCAGCTTCGATGTATTCGTCTTCGGTCTCCTCCTCTATCTGTAATTGTATGTTTTGCAGTCCTTGGTAAGTATTTTGAAGTGTCAGTAATCGTGTTTCTAATTCTTCTTGTGTATATACATTTTGTTCTTTTGAAGTACGTTATTAGTTTTTGTTAACAAGCCGCGTAGGATGGCTCGTGAACGTTTTGCTTTCTTTATATCGAACGACATCGTCGCCAGATATTAGATACTAATTAAAGCATAATATTTCGTGATAGCAGTATTTTATTGAATGACATAAAAGTAATCCACAACGGTAACCAAGCGACACGTATTAAGTATATGACAAATTTAATAAAAATATAATGAATATTAACTTCAATAATTATAATTATTTACGATTTTATCACACATCTAAAATTTAAGATTAACAGGAGAAAAACACGAAGGCGAAATAAAAAAAAATCAAGAGTATACGCAAAAAAAAAAAAAATTTTTAAGATCATATCAAAATATTATTAAAAAAAGAATCCCTTTAAAAAAAGAACGTTTTATTTTTAATATTATTCCAAAGAATCCATTCTTATGTCGAAAGGGACAGAAAAAAAACAAAATGGAGGTTACTTTTTATAAAAATCAAATTCTCACTCACCACAAGTTTCTTCGTCTTCAGTAAACATATTGTTATGAGGACACAGAGTCCTGGATGTGTTGGTAAACTGTTCCAGACTCACTGGAGTCTGGACTAGCATGGGTAACTGCCATGAGAATACTCCTGAAATTTAAATAATACGTGTACAGTCAGCCGCATATCAATGGTCTTTTGGATTGGTATAACTTGAACTACGAAAAGCGCTTTTACGACTATGATATAAAGGCGCTGTCAATGATAGATTGTCACATTGTCCAGACGGCTACACATCAAGCTATACTATACATTTCCAGTATATGCTGATCTCGCATTGTGTAGGATTTCCGTACAATGAGAGGTCCTCTTATACCGGAAATGTATAGCTTGATGTGTAGCCGTGTGTACGTGCGGTTGACTACACAGACGGACAGACAGACAGACAGACACATGAGTGACCCTATAAGGGTTCAGTTTTTTTTTCTTTTGAGGTGCGGAACCCTAAAACTGCAAAAATATTTAATGAATGTACTTATTAAAAAAAATATTCTGTTCTTATATGTTTGTTTTGTGTCAGCTCATGTTTATTTTCCTTTTTTAAGGGTTCCGTACCTCATAGGAAAAAACGGAACCCTTATAGGATCCCTCGTCTGTCCGTCTGTCGCAGCCGATTTGCTCCGAATCTACTATTATCATAAAAAAAACTTTCAGAAATACTTTTTCGTAATATTACCGGTTTTACGGTTTTAAAGAACTATGAATAAAATTAATTTAATAAGAGTTTATAATGATCAAGAGAATTATAAAAAACTATGTTTCGTAGCAAAAATCTTATTTAACACGACTTAAGACTCAGTTATATGCCAGTGACCTTGAGTGGTTAGCTTGCGTGTTCTGTACTGAGCTCACGCAACGCGTCGTACGTTCAGCCAGTAATAGGACTCGCCCATCAAGGAGCGCTGTCCCCAATTTGACGCATTATTAATTTATTATAGACAAAACAAAAATTTTAACGCAGGGGAGTTAAGAATGATGTACTGAATCCATGGTAAACGGATTCGCGTCGATGTCTCTTCCACCCTGTATTATAAACAAACGGTTCTCACAATCTGACGATGGATGACACATACATTTGGTACATTTCATTAACGGAACTCGTGGAGCCCGGAAGATAATGGTGTGGATAAACATACCTTTCTGCTGTCTCGCAGTGATAAACAAAGGGTACGTCTTGTTAGCAAAGTCACTGGCTACCGTCACCCTGGCTGGAGTATCATACGCCTCAAGTTCCTGAAAGAAATTGTTGATAATTTAGTTTAACGCCATCTGTTGATGGAATAAAGAAACTTTGTGTCGTGTGGTGTCAGGTGTCGCCGTTAGATGGCGTTGAAGGTTAGTTGTTGCATTGCAGTTTTTTATTTTGTTTATAATTATGATGCATCTGCTACTTCTTACGCTAACAACTGTGAATATTCACATGGCACTTCATGGCAGTATAGTTAATTCTTCAGCCAAAAGCGTACACACAATGAAACATCTAATTCGTAAAATTCTTAAATTAATTAATTTATTTATTTAATACTTTAAGCACACAAATGTACAGAGGCGGACTTAATTAATTAATTAACTCATTCATTCACTGTCAGACAATGGGCAGCCTAAACTGCTGGCTCTAGAAGCACCCAAAGACGCGCTTTCTCTCTGCGCTTCAAACAGCGTCGAGCGGCAAACACAAAAACTTTTTGGAAGTCGGTTATTTTTTTTTTGTATAAAGTTTTTATTTTTTACTTTTTAATTGCGGTACCTACCCCACACAAATTAGATTACATAACAGTGACAGGAAGTTATAACATCATCCACATAGAATAGTGAGAAAATCTTTTGTTGAAGGGAACCACAAACCAAAACGTTATCTGTGTATATTTTTTTTGTTAATTTTTTAAAAACCACTGAATCAATTTCATAAACTTTATTTGAATCAATATCGATAAATATATACCTCTGACCTACCAAACAAAAAAAAAAATCACCAAATTCAATACATAATTCTAATCGGCACGGTTGGCGCAGTTAGTTAAGCGATTGACTGCTGCGCTGCGTGTCGCGGGTTTGATTCCCGCACGGAACAAATATTTGTATGACCTACAAGTAGTTGTTCCGGGTCTGGCTGTTTGTGTACGTGAATTTAAATGTTTGTAAACGCACCCACAATACAGGAGAAATTCCTAGTGTGGGGCAACGTTTTTTAAAAAAAAAGAAAAAATAAAGAATAATTGGCTGAGTAATCTCATAACAAACATAAAAAAATATGGAGTCAACTTTATTTACACATATTATGGAAATTATTTTTTGACGTGAACGCCTGTATGTGGTAGTTTAATTTCCCGAGCATATGGATCAACTATACATGTCATAAATAAATATATGTCTCACCCCAGCAAATTCCAGGATGTATTCTGTACTCTTATTAACAGCTACTGTGTATGAAATGTCGTATTTATATCTGAAACAAAAAATAATGTATCACTAAGTATCACATCAATAAACAAAACCGGCCAAGTGCGCACCGAGGGTTCCGTACGAATATATGATGTTGATGATTTCTAAAAAACTGTGCTATTTAGAGACATCGTTTTATTTTTCCCGTAATCTTTACATAAGCTTCTATCATATAGAATAATTTCAGATTTTTATCTCTGCAAACTTCGGAGATAAGGGGGGGGGGGGTTATTTTTTTACATATTTCCTCAAAAGTTGGAATCTATGCTGCCTAAAAAAAAAAAATGATTGAGAATGTGCAAACTGCGTTCTTTCATATGATACCCCACATGCCCTAGTAGCCCCACCTTAAATTATTGAGACCCCCTTTCAGTCCCTTTTGCAAAAAAGATATATTTTTTTTAATTTCTATCTTGCTTGCAAAATTGTTGGGGAAACGTCATCTAAAACTATTCTAAATTTCAAGTTGATAGCATTAGTAGTTCTTGAGATATCCAGGTGTGACAGACTTAGTCTCACCATAAGGGTTCCTTTTTACCATTTTGGTACGGAACCCTAAAAACATACAGACGAACATTTGATTATAACCTCCTCGTTTTTAGAAGTCGGTTAAAAAGGTTCCACTAGAAATTATGTTTGTCATCATCATCATCATTTCAACCCAAAGACGTCCACTGCTGGACATAGGCCTCCCCCAAGGAGGGTTTGCCACAAAGAGATTAAGGGGACGATATCCGACTTTTAATAATTTTATACTGAAGATCACGTCTAAACGAGTAGTTAACACTACTCGTTTAGATGATTTGAAAAAAATATATGATAAATAAGAGGATTTTCTCAATAACTTAATAGAATAGAATACTCTTTATTATGTACACCATAAATATATTGGATATATTGAATATTTTGGATTATGTTTATATTACATAGTGAAATTAATTTGTAAACTTATGTCTAACGCAGATAAAAAACTGAGAATGGCACAAAATCTACCAAGCGTATTTTTCTGAAACCTTCACCAATTTAAAGATAATTTAATTATTGATCTTTTAGTACAAGCGTTTTATTAAAATACCTTTTGTTTTGTATATAATAAATTAAAAATGCGTTAAATTGGGGACAGCGCTCCTTGATGGGCGAGTCATATTACTGGCTGAACGTACGGAGCGTTGCGTGAGCTCAGTACAGAACACGCAAGCTAACCACTCAAGGTCACTGGCCAATATCTGCGTCTTAAGATACTATATAGAGGCTATTCGAAGAAATTTCATAGAAAAACTGTGATGCCATTTCTCAGTGAAGCCATCTAGCATGTCGACGACCAATATCTTCTATCTAAAAAATAGCAACTTTACTACTTAAGGCGCTGGCAAGAGGCAAATGATAATAGTATGCTTGTTTAAACATAAAAATTGCCAAATCTATACAGTTTGTGGAAGCGGAAAAAATATATGTTATTCTTGAACATATTTATTTCTCAGAACTAGGTTGTTACCAAAACACGTTTAGACCATTCCAAATGCCATTCTAAATAAATTACCAAAGAATATAGCCAACAAATTAGAAGACAAAAACCTAAACAAATTAAAAATATCTTAAAAGCCTACTTTACTGTGGGGAAATATGGAATGGAGGATGTCAGCGTGTAGGTTCTCAGCCATAAAAAGTGAGCAACTAGTTAAATAAGCTTATAGCACACATAATCTTATTATAAGTAGATTAAGCGCTATATTATATGTAAAAATTATGAAAAGTTTGATGAAATAAACAGTTTTTTTTTAAATCTCGATACAAATTAACGGTAAACTAACCCTTTACTTTGACTTTCAATCCAAAATATCTGTATTAAATATCAACCTACGGTTGGTATTTTTAATTAATAACAAGAACGTCTTATTTATATGCAGAACGTGGTTGTTTTTTATTTTCGATAACTCAACTCATTTTTGAGTAAATAAATAATGGCTTCATATTTTGCAATAAATTACAAGTGTTGTGTCATTGCGCTTCTCTTTCTTTTGTATGCAGTCTGACAGTGACAGCGGTTTACGTGTTGTCAGCGTCTTAAAGTAAGTAGATACTCGCAGCAAAATTTGCGTCTCATAATTTAGAAGATATTTCTATTAGTGTTTAATGGAACAAATAGTTAAATTATCGTGTTAGGTTTTGCTAGTACACGCGAAATAGCATTTTACGTCTATTGGCATTAATGAATGAATGAATGAATTGGCATTAAAAACAAAAATCGAAAAAAAGGTAGTTATGAGGTATTGGTATTTCATCGTCGATATATCGAAAATAAACCGAAGTTAGGTCCAGTCGTTTTACCATATTTTCTTAGAAAATATTCTTCTTTTATGGACACCTACCACACTACTGAGCGACTTTTGCCCACTAGGACAAATGTATCGGATTACGATTTTGTTCGCTATGTCCCGTCTATTGTTAAGTAAATAATTTCACTTCTTTGGTTTGCCATAACCGCCACGCTCGGCAGGCGGGTTGGCGTTGGCGATTGTAGTACTTTGTTTGTGTAGGGTAAAATTAGGACAAGTCATCCAGCTCGGTAGACACAACATTGAGAAAGAAGCCGACAGAAGGATCCAGTTGGGTCTCCGCGGATCCAGCGGCATTTGGAAAACTGCGTCAAGTCTTCTCGTCGCCTATCCCGCAATGTCTGAAGACTAAGATTTTTAACCCGTGCGTCCTGCCCGTCATGACATACGGTGCCGAAACGGGGACACTGACAGTCGGGCTGGTCCACAAATTCAAGGTCACCCAACGCGCTATGGAGTGGGCTATGCTTGGAGTCTCTTTGAACGATAAAATCAGGAATGAAATTATCCGGAAAAGAACCGGAGTTACCGACATAGCTTGCAGAGTAAGCAAACTGAAGTGGCAGTGGGCTGGTCATGTTTGTCGAAGGACCGATGGCCGATGGAGCAGACGAGTCCTGGAGTGGGGACTGCGTATCGGCAAGCGTAGTGTGGGGCGCCCCCCAGCTAGATGGACCGACGACTTTAAGAAGGTGGCTGGGTCAGACTGGATGCGGAAGGCGGAGGACAGGGTGTTGTGGCGCAGCCTGGGAGAGGCCTATGTCCAGCAGTGGACTGCGATAGGCTGAGTTGATTGAGGGTAAAATTAAATACTGTCGGACTTTTGCGCTAGACTAATTTTACAAACTCCTTCGTCTGAAAAAAAATAATGGAACGGTCAGTGGTCTGCATTACAAGTCATGTCACAGTAGGTCGTGCTCGCCCCGCTGGGGGTCTTCTCCGAAGCGATAATCCGGAGTATCGGCCGACTGTTCGGCCGTTTTTAATGTCAGTCCCTACCCGACATCAAGTCCCATTTTTTACTTTATTTATTTATTTAGTTCGGACAACAATATGGTCCAATTTTTAGTAAAATACCTTTTCAACACATTTGCTCAAAAAATGAATTTACGAAGCCTGTATACATTGTTCGAAAGTTAAAAATTACGCACCATACAACGGAACGGGCGGTAAAATAGGTACTCTCACTTAAGTACATATTTTACCGCCCTCTTCGTTGTGTAGCGCCATGCGTATCCTTTACGGTTTTTTTTTAATTACCATAAAAATTATATAAGAATTCCACCAAGGAGTTTCAAATTACGAGAATAAATAAGCTGAATGATCGAACCTCCTTGGAAGCGATTTTGCTCAATACGTTTATCTCACTTTATTATTAAAGAGAAAATGTGACGAAAGATGTAGTACTAATTTTCATCATGTGCACGTGGCGCCATTTGCAAATTCGCGCCATTTTCTTATTGGAAATGTCAAAGATTGTTGCGAGTTTCCGACTGTTATTTACAAAATAATAATATTTGTTCAAGCGAGGAATCCGATATTAATGTTCCGAGTTTAATGATTTACAATAATTTTATATCATGGAAGACTCGAAGAAATACTCAATCATTCTCTTAAAATGTTTTGATGGCTTATTTTATTACCTATTGTATTGTTTTCTCGCAAATGTGTTGAAAAAAGTTGTATGACACACGCGCGGAAATTGGTATTTACAAACTCGTGACTATGGTAAGCCCTCGACTTCGTCTCGGGCTTACATTCGTCTACTCGTTTGTGAATTGAAAGACCAACTTACCGCCCTAATATCATAAATAACTATATCACTAGTGTTAGTAGTAACGTTGTTAAAATGACGTTCCGCGCAGACAATACGATGGCAGCAAAGTAAAAAGACTGAACTGCAATTTTAACAAAATTCACTCTTTCTCTTTTTCAATTTTCTATTTTTTTTTATTTTTTAATTCTTTTATGTTGTTAGTATTATTTTTTTGTGCTATTCTGTGTTGTGCTAGGTCTTTTGTGTGCACTGAATAAATGTTTTATCTATCTATCTATCTTTAAAATAATTCTTAGTTTTGTTTTTTCAGAATTCTTTATTTGCTTTTATTTTTTTTTTCTGTTTGGTTCTCAATAATTTATGATTTTTCAGAATTCTGGTTTGTTTTTATTTATTTTTTTCTGTTTGATTATCAATCATTTTTACTGATATTAAGTCACGTATTTAAAGACGACTACAAAAAAAATTCTCAGTACCGTATTTTGGAACAAAAAAATATTACAGTAATATTGGCCTTAACCATGAGTCAAACTCTGCCAGCTAAATGGCTGAACTATCACAGCTAAGTAGACTTTACAAGTTAACGAGTAATAGTCAACCAACTTATATTTGCAGTTGGAGAATTGACCGTGACGTATATCCATTTATGGGAAAACATGTTTTTCAAATACAATGTTAAGTTTCTTTTTAGGGCAAATTCATCCCACCTATGGAACCTTTCATTTTGCGTGGTTCGACACGTACTTGGCCGGTTTTTAAAATAAACAATACAGATATTGTAAACAGCTATTTTTCTTATCTTATTATTCAGTTCATAATTATTTACTTAATAAATACAGCTGTTGTATTGTTTTTAATACAAAGTAACATATGACTCAAAGTTCAATTTCCAATAATTGTTACATGCAAAAGTAGGTCTTGTCTTTTGTTGATAAGGTATGTTTTTAATCAAAAACTACTGAACAGATTTAGGATGGAATGCTAGAAGGATGTTGTGGATAAAAATATATTCTCATAGCCACAATCAGTTACTGATAACACTAACTATGTCATAATGGCCCATGGCCTAATGGCCGAAAGCCTCGATCAACATCTCTCGAGGCTCTCGTTAGGTGGTTGGATCAAGGGCCTGATTCAGAAGGCAGTACTGCTCAATATGGCTCGCATTGTAAGCTCCTGTCTATGTTCTATGTTAGCGGGTTTGGTTTCCGCACTTAGTCCTTCATGTGGACCATTGTGCGTGAGCCATGGCGGCCGTTATTGGTTATTCCAACCAGCCCAGCTCCCTCCAGAAGCTGATTAGGTCTCCTGGTCTGTGAAGGATCTGGGTGACCCGAGGGTTTCTGTTCTGATCTGGGTGACGCCTGTGCATTCAAAGAGCACGTGCGCAACGGTTTCTTCAGCCTCCATGCAAGCCATGCACAGAGGGCTGTCCGTTATGTATGCCTATCGCATAGCTTCCCTGGATTGCATGCAGCCCGGTGTCGAGGTCCACCAGTTCTCCGCTTGTGTGTGGGTGAACTCCTGTAGCCACCTGCGTAGTTGGTTGAAGGGGATGAGTACGATAGGTTCGGATCCACAGACTGACACGCTGGATGCTCTCCTAGCAAGTTTGTTAGCTGCGTCGTTACCTAGTGATCCGCTGTGTCCTTTTATCCATTGCAGTGTCACTGTGTTACGGTTGCACACTGTCACCCGTTCCAGTGCGTTGTGACATTCTAGTGTTAGTCTAGAGGTAATATAATTTTTCCCTAAGGATTGCAAAACTGAGGCACTATTGGAGAGTATACGTGTATACGTACCCAATCCGTATGGGTTTCCGTAACTTTCCTGGCTTCTATGGCGTAAGCCGCTTGTATAAAGCCCACACATTCCGCCTGGTAGACGGTGTTGAACAATCCCAGCGAGCTGGATATATTTATGTTGAAGTCGTGTGAGAAAACTCCGACTCCAGTTCCGGAGTCGGTCTTTGATCCGTCCGTCGGTGTACACCCTCATCTCCTTCGGCCCTGAGTAGTCACACCGTTCTTCTGTGAGTATAATGTTGTAGTGCTGTCTCTGCAGGCCTGACCACCGGTAGCTTGGACCCTGCTCCCGACACCGGCGGACCTCATTTTTTTTTTTTAATGTTGGCGATTGCCACACTCTCTTTATAAACTTAAAGAGTGACTTCATCATAGGGGCACACTGTAATTCGTATATTAACTTTTTATTTTATACCTTTGTATTTTAAAAATGTTATAAACTAGGAAAGAAAATTAATAAATGACTATAATAATAAAATAATTCATGATTTTTTCAGACATTCTACACAATAAAATTTCAGGTATGCTTTTAAAATAATATTTTGTAATTTCATTTAAGAATACATTAATTCATTCCGTACTGTATTCTCAATATTTAAACATCGGTCTTAGGGTCAACATAATACATTGTGTACAACATGCAATAAGATATAAAATATTTAAAAAAGAAAGCGGGACTATGTTATGAGTTACAATCGCTCTAGATGATGTATGAAGGACTGCGGGGAAGATCTGGAAGGGACTTGAAAAGACAAAAGAGGTATGTTATATGTTATGTTTGAACCTAAAGTAACCGTCATGAGAAGCTATAAATACATAAAATTGCAAATTATACAACTATTTATCAATCAATAGAAGAAATTATCGCTAAACGTCATAAAATAATTTTAGTTGCAATGGAAACTGAACCATACGCAATTTCAGTTAAAGTTTTAAATCCCAAAGTATGAAATTTATCTCGTCTCATGGCGTTGACTTTAGTTGATTGTTTTTCATTAGTTGTCAAGTGTAACATTTTTGTAATGAGGGTAAAAAGGAAATAAAGAGTTTGCTTTCTGATCTCGACTTGGTTGTATCTTTTATTGGCGACTGCGGAAAATAAGTTGGATTTCGGTGAAAATGACGACAAATGTAACGAATATAGTGTTTCCCGGACAATTTAACCCAAAGACTGATAAGTGGTGTGATTATAAAGAACAATTACTGTGTGCGCTTGATGCGGCGGGTTATGACAAACTTAATCTCGACAAGGGACGATCGCTGTTTCTTTCTCAGTGCGGCAAAGACTAATTACATCACTTTTAGTTCCAAAACGTCCTACGGAAGTACCTTTATTGGACATTTTTAGTGTTTTGGATAAGTTTTATGAACCTGTTAACGAAATTTTGCAAGCGGGAAAATTTTACAAACGTCAACAAGTGCAAGGTGAAAGCGTGCAAGACTTTGTGGCGGCTATAAGTCTGCTTGGTGCAAAATGCAATTTCATGGACTTGAAACGCCAGTTGAGAGACCGACTAGTGCTGGGGGTACGGGACCATCGCTTGCGACGCGACTTATTGAAAAAGAAAGACTTGACATACGAGGTCGCGTTACAGATGTGCCTGGACTATCAAGTGACGTTCCCTGATTTGTACCCTGCGTGTGTGGCTAGTGAGTCTAAGCAAACTCCGTCCAGTGTCACGGATACTGAACCTATGGATATTGGTAATGTTAACTCGAACGAGTGTCGACGGTGTGCACGCGCACACAGGCTGGGCGAGCGCTGCGCGTTTGTTAAGGCGAAGTGCTTCTACTGCAAAAAGTTTGGGCACATTGCGGCGGCCTGCGCCAAGAAGCCAGGTCATGTACACTAGGTCGACGACACGAGGGAAACCAACACGAGTGTGGACACTTCAGCTGAGAAGATGATGGGCGTATACGTCTGCGTGGATAATTACTCACCACCTATTACCACAGACGTTATGATAGACGGCGTTCATTTATCTATGGAAGTGGACTCGGGTGCATCGCGTACCATTATGTCGGAAGAGACATACAAGATGCTGTGGTTGACGCCCCCACCCCTACGAGCTACCAATCTAAAGCTCGTGACATGGACTCAAGACCCTTTGAAAGTATTAGGACTAGCAGACGTGCGTGTTGTGCTAGGTAATAAGGAAGCGCAATGTGAACTGGTCGTGGTGTCGGGGAATGGACCAAATCTGCTGGGTAGGAACTGGTTCCATACACTAGGTCTTCAAGTATTAGGATTGTGCTGGGCTGAAGAGGAAATAGAACAATATAAAAAAGAATTTCCGGAACTATTTAAAGAAGGACTCGGCGAGTACAAAGGTCCTGAGGTGTCACTTCACGTGCGGCCGGATGCTACGCCCCGCTTCTTAAAGGCGCGCGCGGTGCCCTACCCTCTTAAGAAAAAAATCATTAGACAGTTGAACGAGATGGTGGAGGTGGGTGTACTGACACCTGTCCGTTATTCTGAGTGGGGGACACCGGTGACGCCGGTGATGAAAGAAGACGGAACAGTACGAATGTGTGGTGATTATCGTGTCACGGTGAACACCGCTATAGATACAGACATCTATCCGCTGCCGACGTCTGTGGAAGCGTTTGTGAGACTTAGTGGCGGCAGAATATTTAGTAAGCTGGACTTGAAAAACGCGTACACACAACTGAAGGTAGACGACGCGACATCTATGCTGCTCACGCTGAACACTCCTATCGGTCTAATGAAAGTGAATCGTCTGCCATTCGGTGTCAGCGCAGCGCCAGCCATTTTTCAGCGTCTGATGTCGACGGCGTTAGCGGATATGGACGGAGTGGCGTGTCTATTAGACGATATCGCTGTCACTGGAGCCACGATCGAAGAACACAACCGGCGACTCAGAGAAGTACTGAGCAAACTGCAACAGATGGGACTCCGCCTCAACGTAAAGAAATGCGTGTTCGCTGCGAACAGCATCACGTTCCTAGGGCACATGATTAATGCAGAGGGACTTCACCCAGCACCTGCGAAAGTCAAAGAGATTCAAGAAAAGTCTGCCCCAACCAACAGAGAGACCTTGCGTGCCTTCCTGGGCTTATATAACTTTTATGAGAAATTCTTGCCTGACAAGAGCACTGTGTTGGAACCACTGTATCGACTTTTAGAATCAAAAAGACCTTGGAGCTGGGGAGAGAAGGAACAGGAGGCGTTTGTGGAGGCGAAGCGATTACTGTCATCAGATCGAACGTTGGTGGTCGTTGCACACGTCATGGAGGATGGATCAGAGCGGCCGGTGATGATGGCCTCACGGACACTACAGGCGCACGAGAGACGCTATGGGCAGATTGATAAGGAGGCCCTGGCTATTATATTTGGATTGACAAAGTTTCACGAATTCTTGGCGGGTCGTAAATTTCGGATTGTGACAGATCATAAGCCGTTGGTCGGTTTATTCAATCCCGCAAAACCAATTCCAGACCAGATATCACCGAGGATGTTGCGCTGGTCATTGAAACTTTCCAGCTATGATTACAGTATACAGTACAGGCCTCGTAAATTAATCGGCAACGCGGACGCTTTGAGCAGGTGGACCGCTCCGGACACGTCGAGTGTGCAGGAGGATGTGCTGCGCGACGTGTTGCTGCTGGAGGAGCAGCCGAGCGGCTGGGACCTGGACGCTGTTAAGATAGCTGCGGAGACCAACAAAGATGTGGTATTGCAAAAAGTAATGTTTCACGTTTTGCATGGATGGCCACGAAGGAACATAGACCCGAACCTACAAGCTTATTGGACACGGAGAGAGGCTCTTTCACATAATAAAGGTTGTTTATTGTGGAGCAACAGAGTCATAATACCTTCGTCCTTACAGGACAAAGTGTTAAAGTTGTTACATGCCCCTCATGCGGGCATTGTACAGACAAAATCGTATGCAAGAGGCTACGTGTGGTGGGTCGACATGGATCGGCAGATTGAGAGTGTGGTGGTCGCGTGTCAGCAATGTCAGCTAGTGAGAAATAACCCACCAAAGGACCCGCAGACTTGGATTGTTCCAGAGAAGCCGTGGAGCCGTGTGCATGTGGATTTTGCGGGGCCCTTTCAGGGAAAAACATTTTTAGTCCTAGTAGACAGCTACAGCAAATGGTTTGAGGCTGAAATCATACCAGCAATGAATAGTGGTACGGTAATAGCACTTATGAGAAAAATTTTCACTTCACAAGGGCTGCCAGACGTGTTGGTGTCCGATAATGGACGTGCATTCACCTCGGATCAATTTAATAATTTTCTTAAAAAGAATGGAAATAAACATTTGTATTCACCGCCCTACCACCCAGAGACTAACGGGCAGATTGAACGCACGATTCAAACATTTAAGAATAAAATTAAGAAATTAGAGAATCTGGACATGCAATGGCAGGAGAAACTTTGCAAAGTTCTATACTATTTACGGACTGTGCCCAATAGCTCTACCAACAAGACACCTGCTGAATTACTGAATGGGCGAAGATACAGGACTGCAGTGTCGAGCTTACACCCCGACTCGGTGCTGAGCCGCGCCGAGCAGCAACTGGAGGCGGCAGCACAGCGCCCACCCGCGCGGACTTTTACGCTGCTGCAGCCCGTGCTCATACGCATGTACGGGCCTGGGAACAGGTGGCGTCGGGCCACCGTGGAGACGGTGGAGGGGCCAGCCACTTATGTGGTGAGAACGGAAGATGGAGAGCTGCATCGGCGACACGCCGATCAAATACTGGCCAGACCGCCAGACACATCTGCTAATGGGTCACCTATCATTGACAGTCAGCCAGCCAATGATACGGACTCTGAATTATCACAGGATCCGCCAATTGTGATTCCACCTCCTGAATTATGGCCAGATATTATAGGAATTCCTTATGAATGACTTACGTGATTGCTATGTTAGAAGTAGACATTTGTGTTAAAATGATTTTGTTATCTACTGTGATTATATTATTGTATTTACAAATCATTATGAGAGAAAGGTATGTTATGTTTGAACCTAAAGTCCATTTCACGAAAGAAGTCCCGCGGAAATAAGTGGAACTAATTATTATTATTATACGCTAAGTTAGCAACATTCCTAAAATAACTCATGCCTGCAGCGCCACGTCTGCGGGACTTCTTTCGTGAAATGGACTTTAGTTGATTGTTTTTCATTAGTTGTCAAGTGTAACATTTTTGTAATGAGGGTAAAAAGGAAATAAAGAGTTTGCTTTCTGATCTCGACTTGGTTGTATCTTTTATTATAGAAAATAGGATGCATGCACTGACTCGACACAGGTCCAATCAAATCTGTGTACTTCTTTCCTTAAAAGACACTAATATACTGTTAGCTTGTACCTAGTAACCCTGCTTATTTAATCAACTAACACTCGTACGTCACTGATTATTTGTTCACCATAAACATTCACTGTCATTCTCTATGGGAGACAAGAACAGCGGCCTTCTTGTTTGAGATGTCGACCGGCGAACACATTACATTGAGAGCACAATAAGTTGTTGGAATCTTAGTTTAAAAACCATAGCAAGTAAGTGTAAGACTTATTATTTTGGTGATATCTGAGTGTCCTTACAAATATTGTGGAAAAGGAAATAAATATGTTAGTGTTTATATAATGTGTCTCGTTTTCTATTGCAAACCCCTTTGTTTCTGGACTGTGGCTTATAATAAATAGTCCTCACAGAATCTGACCAGTGACCAAGGTAATGTCTGGAGTTTAACAGAGACTTGACATTGTGAGTTTGTTCTGGTGTTTCTTCTCAGAGTACGAAAACCCAACCCCAACCTCATCTAGTTTTAAAACATTATTTACATTTGATATGTAAAAATGTTTTTAAAAACCTAAATATAGAAATAAAGCATTTATCACTACATAGTATAAAACAATGTCACTTCCTGCATCCTGTCTGTCCCTATGTATGCTTAGATCTTTAAAACTATGCAACAGATTTTGTTATTTTTTTTAATAGATCGAGTGATTAAAGAGGAAGGTTTATATGTTTAGAAAAAGCCACGGGGGCGAAGCCGCGGGCAGCAACTAGTCATTTATAAAGAGCAGTAGTGGCCCCTTGGTAAGGGCCATGACTTATGAGATGTGGGCTGTAAATATGAACCCTGACAGCTCTACTTTGTGTAATTTATTTCATCACCACTGCTCTATGTTCTATGTTAGAGGGTTTGATTTCCGCACTTAGTCCTTCATGTGGACCATGGCGGCTATCACCACTGCTCTTAAAACGGTAAAGGAAAACATTATGAGGAATCCAACATGTCCAAGACCTAAAAACTCAAAGACAGTTGACATCTACCAACCCGCACTGGGCCTCTATTATGGCCCGTTTCCTCTCATCAAGGAGTCAGTATTTAGGCTGATTAATTGATTATGCATTATTATTTAAACTCTGTAATGCATGGAACAGGGCACTCAATTATGATAAATTATGGTCAGTGGGTCGTCTTAGGGGAGATATGTTATAAATTCCATCAACAGTCAGGGTAGATAGGCATAGACACTTCAGTCAGCAAAAAAAAGTTAATTGCATTAAAAAAGTAGGTATTCGTAATTAATTGTGTTAGTAACCAGTGTTAATCACACGAGATCGATTGAAACAGCTACTTAGGGAACAACTTAAAAGGTCCATGACGTTACTTAATTATCAACACAGATTATTTAATCACGATTAAAAAATCGAAAACTCACTAAAATCTAAAGACTTTTCATCGACATTGAAACCATAAACGAAGGCTTAAGTAACGTTCTATGCTAGTTAATACGAAACATAACAAAACTCACGTATTGTTGTAGTGGAATATAATTTCTCCTTTGTTTATATTCTCTTGCAAACACAAGTAAGGCAGACCGAATAACAAAAACACAATTTTCACCCATCCTAGCAACGCCATCTTATTTCAAGCGGCATTCAATTGTTATGTGATCGAAAGAAGTAATTTACTTTCAGTTTTAACTATACTTTACAATTTATACTGATACAAATAGCAATTATCGGGAGAACCTAATTGAGACACAAACACCGAAGATTTTACCAATCAAAACTGTAATGTCAATGTCAATTCGAGAAATGTCATCTAGGATTTCTAAGGCTGCATTCCGAATTAAGACCATAATCGCTGTAATCGATTTTAGCGCGCTAAACGGTAATAGGGAACGCGTTATAAGCGCGCTAAACGCTTGATGCTTGCGCTAAATGATTTTAGCCATTTGGTTGGTTACTTTACACAACATAGTAGTTGTGTAAAGTATGTGAATTTAAAGTAGTAATTTCTGATGATTAGTAACAAAGATTATTAAATAAAAAATCATAAATATTTGGTTTATCTCGTTTGTTAAAATTTTAACGCCCGCCATCAAATTCGCCCCTTGACTCAAAGTAGCCCCAAAAATATTCAAAACGCAATATTACCTAAACTAGAGTTTCTAAATATTTTTTTCTTTTTGATTTTTGTCGTCTATCGGGGTGTCTTTTCGATCGAATAATAAAAGAGTGGACAACCAAAGTAGCCCCATTATCAATAAAACTTTGATAAAAAGGTTTCCTTTTTTTTTATTTACAAATTCATAACTTTTTGTGGTAATAATTAATTAACGGAACGAGTCTACACTACAGTTTTTTTAAAACATTTTTATCGTTGCAATTGCAAGCGTAGCATCAATAAACTAATCAATCACCCCGTTTTACGGTACATTGCTGCAGGAGCATTTACAATTACAACCTAGTTATGGAACCACAGCCCTTACAAATATTGCGGGTGTAAGCACTTTTGACCAACACGATCTGTGTGGTCGCTGAGGTTGCATATCTGATAAGAAGATGATTGTTTAGTCTAAGTCTAGTTCATAAGTTAGTTCGTAAATTACATCCGAATATGTAAGACGTCTCAATATAGAGTTAAATCTTTAATTAATTATTTTTATTTAAAAAGTCCTTTAAGGCGCTCCCAATCCTGACTGGCGCAGCCGGTAGGATCACTAAGGAAGCTGTTACGCGTTAAGTGATTTTTCGTGATTAGACTTTTCCCGATTTTCACAACGGTACGCGTGGTGTACGGCAAGGTGATCCAACGAACCAAATAAATATCGTCGGTGACGAGGAGTGCTGAGAGCTGATGATGGGCGTGGCAGGCCGGTGAGTACGACTTTTCACCTCCTTGATATCCGTGTCCATATCCTTTCGGTAAACTTGGAATTGGAAGTTTTCCATTTTGAACTGTTTTATGGTTTTCTTAAATAATTAAGTATTTATTATCTATAAGTGTAATGTAAAAATACTTTACTTAACATACAACTGTTTTTAAACATTAGATAGGTTCAGGTATTCATATTGAGTTCAGAAACACTTTAATAACTATATTAGTAGTAATTATTGTAATAAGTAATATTGGTAGAGTTTGTAGAGTTCATAGAGTTAATTATTACTTAAGAAATAATTTAAATAAGTACCAAAATGTCAGAAATAAAACTTATCCCAAATGAATTGTACAAAATTCTACCCAGTTTTGATGGTAATAAACGTCATTTGAATTTATTCTTGCGCAAATGTGAATATATTATCGATAAGTTTAAGTCATCAGAATTACAACAGGAATACTTAATGCATGTTGTGACTAGCCGCTTAACTGGTGACGCAGCCGCGCTTATCAGCGAGCGCGGAGACATTCAATCGTGGGCGGAATTCAAGGAATTATTAGAGTTACATTTTGGCGATCCGCGAAGCGAAGAGTGTTTGGCTATCGAATTAGAAACTTTAAAGATTAAAAATAATGAGAGTCACAGTGATTTTTGTGCACGAATTCAAACAGTAAAATCAGTGTTGTTGTCAAAGGTTAACCAAATTAGTGATCAAAATTTGCGAGTAAGTAAGACTACTATTTATAACAACTCAGCCCTGCAGGTATTTTTATATAACTTACCTGAAAACATGGTACGCATTGTGCGTCTAAAAAATCCACGCACATTGGAAGAGGCCTTATCTGTAGTTTTAGAAGAAGTTAATTTCTATGATCAGTATCAGATGCGCGGTAAAATGTTAAATCTTAACCATAATATTAAACCGCAGGCTAACAGCACAGTTGCACCACAACCAACATTTAAATTTGGTTTATTCCCGCAGCCACCAGGTTTCAGGCCGATGCCAATGATGCAACAAAATCAATCATTTAAAAATAATGTTGGTGCAACACCTAAATTTAATTTCGGGATTCCACCTAATAGGCCATTTATCATGCCAGGGCACAATCAAGGCCAACTTGGTATGAATAAACAAAATTTGGTGCCACCACAATTTTGTTACCGACCTAATTTTGGTTATAGGCCCCTTGGTTATCAACAAATGATGCCAATGCTTCCGCGTCAGTTTGGTAGTAATAATCGTGCTCCGATTCCACAACAAAACACACAAAACAAACCTCAACCAGATATCACCGATGCTACTATGAGAACTGCTCCGCAAAGAGCAGCTCAGCAGGGTTTCCCTATTAATGAATTAGAACTCTACCCTTCTTATGATGACTATTTTACTTACCCTGCGGAATACGAATATTGTTATGATTTATCTGAATATTTCCCCAGTGAAGGAAATGATTTTCCAATAGACTCTGTACCCGAAACCACTACACAAGACTTGGGTAAAAATGAACAGATTAAAAATAAAGATAATACTACTGAACCAGAACAAGTAAAAAATTTTTACATGCGAGCCTCCATAGACCGGCGGCACCTGAAAGAATAATATTAAATTATAATACAGTAAAATTAAAATTGCCACATATTTACATACCGGAAATAGACGGAAAATTCATGATCGACACTGGCAGTACTCGTTCATTTATACATCCTAGAATAGCGACTACCTATTTTCCTAACTACATGTCATACGAACCATTTGAAGTAGTAAGTACGCACGCTTCAAGCAAACCGTATATAGTTACTCTACTCTTTGAAGCAAACATAATCAGGTATTGCAAATTCCCTTGTTTTCTGTATTTCAAAGTAAAGATCATCATAAGTTCTATGTATAAAACGTAGACTCGTTATACGACGGGCTGATAGGAAATGATCTTTTAAAACAGTTAGAAGCTGTTATAGATTTAAAGAAACATGTTCTACTAACAAAGACAGCTAAAATGCCTAGATACGGATATTAATATTATACATGTTGTATTACTTCCACAGAGATCAGAAATTAGAGCAAAATTACCAACCAATTTATTAAATGGTGTAGGAATATTAGATTATACGGAGTTTGGTAAAGGAGTACGAATGCCTACTGCTCTTGTAAAATGTGTAAACGGTTTTGCAACCACCATCATACAAAATACTCTTGATAAACAGATAGAATCAAGCCGTTCATAGTATCTAAATACGAGGAAAACGAATGCCATATAAATTCCATAGATGACCAAAATATAGAGACTGACCAATTATTACGTGACAATCTAACTAAATTACGACTAGACCATATGAATGATGAAGAAGAAGCATCTATACGACAATTATGTGAAGAATATAAGGACATATTCTATTGTGAACATATACCTTTAAGCTTCACTAATCAGGTAAAACACTGCATTAGGACAGAAAATGAAGACCCGATTTATACTAAGCCATATAGACAAGCCCCTGCTCAAGCAGCAGAAATTAGTAAACAAGTTGAAAAACTTTTGAAAGATAACGTGATCCAAGAATCCTTTTCTCCCTGGAGCTCACCAGTCCATCTCGTACCCAAAAAGCCAGATGCATCTGGTGAAATCAAATACAGAATGGTAATCGACTATAGAAGACTTAACGACATTACAGTGGACGACAAGTACCCCCTTCCTAACATTACTGACCTTTTTGACAAATTGGGCAAAAGCGTTTACTTTACAACGCTTGATTTAGCTAGTGGCTACCACCAAATTGAATTAAATAACGACGATATACCAAAAACTGCATTTAGTACCCAAAACGGACATTATGAGTTCTTGAGAATGCCATTTGGACTTAAAACAGCGCCGGCAACTTTTCAACGAGCCATGGACAACATTATGAGAGGACTCCAAGGAATACATTGCCTCATTTATTTAGATGACGTCATCGTCTATTCTTCTAGCCTTCAGGACCACCTACAGAAACTTAGAGCCGTCTTTGACAGACTGCGACAGACTAACCTAAAAATACAACTAGATAAATCCGAATTTTTACGAAAAGAAGTTTTATACCTAGGCCATACGATAACAGGAGACGGACTAAAACTAAACAATGATAAAATTAAAGCTATTATAGATTATCCTCTCCCTAGAACGACAACAGAAATAAAAAGCTTTCTTGGGCTGGTCGGATACTATAGAAAATTCATTAAAGATTTCGCTAAAATCACCCAGCCTCTAACGTCTTGTCTAAAGAAACGAAACAAAATTATCATAGACCAAAACTACATAGATGCCTTCGAAAAATGCAAGGAAGTACTGACTAATACACCTTTACTACAATACCCTGACTCGACTAAACCCTACATTTTGACAACCGACGCCTCTAATGTGGCACTCGGTGCTGTCCTATCCCAAGGACCTATCGGAGCAGACAAACCAGTCGCATATGCTAGTCGTACCCTTAGTGACACGGAAACACGTTATAGCACAATTGAACGAGAGCTCTTAGCTATTATTTGGGCTGTGAAACATTTTAGACCATATTTGTACGGACATAAATTCCAAATTTTTACAGATCATAGACCTCTTGCTTGGCTGTATTCCCTGAAAGAACCTAATAGTAAATTGACTCGTTGGCGCCTCCGCCTCCTAGAATATGACTTCACAATAATTTATAAAAATGGTAAACAAAATAGTAATGCAGATGCATTGTCACGCATAAAACTTAATGCTATAGATTCCGAAGATGACACGTCGATGAATGTTAACGTAGACGAATCTGATATACAAAAAGTAATAAAACAATTGAAAGAACTTGAAAAATTTACAACTAAAGCAACTATAGAAAATGACAGAAATAGTAACCATTTCAGATTCTGACTCTGAAGTGACTA
Source organism: Tiliacea aurago (assembly GCA_948098905.1). NCBI lineage: Eukaryota > Metazoa > Arthropoda > Insecta > Lepidoptera > Noctuidae > Tiliacea > Tiliacea aurago. The sequence goes on from OX402605.1 coordinate 2,990,666, forward strand.
CACCTGCGGACCTATTTCAAGATAACTTCCCTATTCGTTCAGTAATCGATAGCAGCAGAACAAGTACAGTAGCTTCCAACATAGAACCAGACTCATTAGGGATTCCAATCTTAAGAGAGGCAATTGACACCAAACCAAACCAAATATTGGTGTTTACCTGGTTCCAAAATAAAATACAAGTTCAAAATTTATCTAGAAAAAATCAAAAAGTTTTAGAAGTATTTCTTCCATTAGATAATGAGGAATTAATAAAGCAATTCTTAAAAGAATATGTTACACCCAAGCGTAAATACTTTATTTACTTTGAGAACGACATACATAGACGGCTATTTACTAAAGTTATTATAGAAATCTTTAAGAAAGATTCAGTACAGTTCTTCGAGTGTACAGACAGAGTAATATATATAGAAGATGAAAAAGAACAAAAGTCTGTTATACTAAAACATCACGAAGGAAAGACATGCCATAGGGGAATTAAAGAAACTATGGTTAGAATTCGCAGAAACTATTATTGGGAAAATATGCAAGATACGGTAGCGGCAATTATAAATACGTGTGAGCCTTGCAAATTAATGAAATACGATAGAAAGCCCATAAAACCAATGTTACAATTAACACAGACACAAGATGCCCCTTTTCAAGAAATATTCATTGACTTATTTAATATAGAAAGTAAATATTACCTGACACTGGTAGATGCATTCAGCAAATTAGGACAGGCTATTGAAATTTCAAGTAGGCAAACGACAGAAGTAGCGCGAGCCCTATTCAAGTATATTTCAATATACGGCGTTCCCAGGAAAATATCCTGTGACCCTGGCACTGAATTCAACAATGAACTTATGCGCGAACTTTTGTCTATGTACAAAATAGAAATTCACATAACAACGCCAAATAATCCTAACTCTACTGGCATCGTAGAGCGATTCCATTCCACCATTATAGAAATATATAGGCTTGCGAAGTACGAACGAAAATGTACGGATGCCGCTTCTGTCATGACCTATTCCATAATGGCATACAATCATACAATACACTCCACCACTGGGTTAACACCGTTTGAAGTAGCATTTGGCCATACAGACTCTAATAAAATATTCGATGTTGATTTAGAAAAGGCGTATACACAACAATTAGTTAAAGATCATGCAAAACGAACGAAATATCTGTATAAATACATAGCCGAAAAGATTATTAACACTAAACAAAAGGCCAGAGAAAAGAAAGGTGATGAAATTGAGTTAAGCATACAAGAGGATGATAATATATTTGTAAAAGACATTAACATAAGAAACAGTAAAGATAAACCTAGATACCATAAAGCAAAAGTAACAGGAAAAACCAATAGGAACGTAGTACCAGTACAGATAGGTAAAAGACAAAGTAAAGTGCCTCTAAAGAACGTTAAACGTCCTTCACAGGTTGTGGCTGATCGTGGTGATCTTGAAACTGACGGTCAAGATCCAAGGCCTTCAACTTCAAGAGATTAAAAATAACCCAGGTATATTACCTGTTAAACAAGGACAGGCGGTAATAGAGAAAGATAAGTGGACCATAGTTAAGATATTAGATTTTAAGGCGATAGATTATGATTTAGTGTTAAATATTAATAGATACAAAGAATTTAGTAATATAGTTGACATTCATAAGCCCTACAAAAATGAGTTCCAAAACATGAAATTACAGGTAGAATACTTACGCAATTCAACAGTCCAAAAATTCAGGCAGCTTATTCCATCAAAACGTTTCAAACGTGGCCTCATTGATCCCCTTGGCTCAATGATTAAAATACTTACCGGTAATCTAGCCCATGAGGACGCAATTAAGTACGATGCTCAAGTAGCACAGCTAAAAATTGGTCAAACACACGTGGATAAGAAAATAACCATAATTTCAAAAATGCTTGACTCTATTACTAACAAGTCTACATCTATACAGGAAAATATTCAAATCTTGGATGAACGCATGAAACGGATAGAAAGAATAGTAAAAAATATAGGTACTAAAGAAAATAACTCTATTTACTCTATATATGTTTTAAGTATGTTCGATATGTTTATAAGTAATTTTAGGTCAATTTATACTGTTTTAAATGAGATTGAAACTGCATTATCATTTACAAAAGTGTCTGTTGTACATCAAACCATTGTTGACCCATCTGAACTCTTAGCATTGTTAAGCAATATTTCTGAAACTGAAAGCCTAATTTATCCTGTTACAGAGAAAACGTTATTAATGTTAGAAAGAACGATGTCTATTAAAGCTTATCTAAAAGAAAACCAAATAACATTCATTATGGAAATTCCATTAATAGATAAAAATACGTATAATTACTTCAAAATTTATTCACTTCCAATTTTCAATGAAAACATAACGACCACCATTATCCCTAAATATCCGTACCTTATGGTGAAAGGTCCTACATACTTACCGCTAGCTAACCCATGTGAAGAGATGGCAGCCAACCAGTTCCTGTGCAAGGAAAACGATGTTGTATTGTATCCATATATTGTGAAAGTACGTGTATAGAACAATTAATGAATTTTGCTTCAAACCTCAGTTTGTGTAAACCCCTCGCAGTTAACCTGGAAAGTCTAAAAGTACAGCCTATTGACTTCTTCAACTGGATAATTTACACTAGGAATGAAATAATGCTTACCGAAACATGTGCCAATGATGTTATCAGGAAACCGATCAAGGGCACATATTTATTGGAAATTGACGGAAACTGCAGTGTCTATCTGAAAGGCATTAAATTACACAAAAAGCAACATTACTCAGGGAAAATACAATATCGGGTAACTCCAGTCGCGGTTCTACCCAAATTAGAGGAAACATCTATTAACTGGAACAAAACAGTGAACCTAAACAACTTGAACTTTGACGATTTAAAACATCTATCTTACACATTAAAAAGTGAAATAGTGGAAAGTGATAGTGCAGTGAAAACAAATAGTGTTAGTTTAGCAACTATAATACTCTATGTAATCTTAGCTATAGTATGTCTTAGTATAGTACTTTGGAGAAAATTGTCTTTTATGCGGAATCATCGGAATCCAAATATTACCGATAATTTCGCACTTGGTGAGGGAGGAGTTATGGAACCACAGCCCTTACAAATATTGCGGGTGTAAGCACTTTTGACCAACACGATCTGTGTGGTCGCTGAGGTTGTATATCTGATAAGAAGATGATTGTTTAGTCTAAGTCTAGTTCATAAGTTAGTTCGTAAATTACATCCGAATATGTAAGACGTCTCAATATAGAGTTAAATCTTTAATTAATTATTTTTATTTTTTAAAAGTCCTTTAAGGCGCTCCCAATCCTGACTACCTAGACCTGCAAAAATGGCGGAACGGTTCAGATTTCGTCAACGGAGACAGTTGGCCGGTGAGTCTATTGCCGATTACACTGCCGATTACGATTGCGCTTGCAGGAAATTTTACGTACTTGCTGTAAGAAAATTGTTATCTGCGGAGATTTTAACATTGTTAAACTCAAGCAAAATAGAGCAACTAATGACTTTGAATGTCTTTTAATGAGTTACAATATTAAACTTGCTTTGAAACAACCAACTCGCATGGCTAGTTTATCGTGCATTGACAACTTTGCACATAACTTTAACGCATGTAGGACTGAAGTACTAGAATGGGCATTATCGGATCATACAGCACAGTTGCTTCAGTGTCCAGTACAAAAAATATGCTGCATTAAGTATTGGTACGCAACTAGAAGGGACTATAGTGCGGAAAATATAGTAAAATTTAAAAACCATCTAATGAATCTTACCTTTTCAGAACTTTACGACACGGATAATCCAAACGTAGCTTATAATCATTTCATTGAGATTTTCAAGTTATTATACGATCTGTGTTTTCCATTAAAAGTGGTTAAAATAAATACAATAAGAAGAACTAAGTGGTTGTCAAAAGGGATCAAATTATGCAGTAAAAAGAAAAGAAAACTTCTGTGGCAGTTTAGATTTAATCGTAGTAATATAAAACCATATTATATAATTATTCTAAAATATACAAAAAAAATATCCACATTAGCACAAAAGCACAAAACATTTACAATATAAGAACATCTAAAAACAAATCGAAAACGGCGTGGAAAATTATCAATCGTGCAAAATATAATGTACCTAAATCTAACTTAAATAAAATTAAAATGGGTGGCTGCGTCATACATATCACACCACAAGACTATTGCAGAAGCATTTAATGATTTTTTTATTGATAAAATACAGCCAAAACTGGATGTCGACTGCAGACCTGGGGCGTGTCCATTGGATTTCAATAACAAGACTATGTTTATGGCCCCTAGTATACCAGACGATATTAAAAAGGTAATAATGTCCTTAAACAATACAAGCAGTATAGGATATGACGGTATTGCTACTTACATACTAAAACATGTTGCGGATGAGATCTGCGGTCACTTGAGTCATGTCATCAATCTCAGCATGAGTGCAGGCGTTTACCCTGATGCTCTAAAAGTTTCTATCGTCAAGCCACTATTTAAGAAAGCAGATGAAAGTTAGAAGGGAGTTAATGGAGAACTATCGGCCTATATCACTAATTCCTATAATATCTATAATATTTGAGAAATACATTTACAAGGAACTAAATTCATTTATAGAAAGACATAATATTATATGCGAGGAACAGAAAGGATTTAGATTAGGTAAAACTATTGATATGGCCCTTTATGATTTTTTATATAACGTTACAGTTAACGTGGATAAGAGGAAGCCGGTCTGTGGCGTATTTTGTGACATGACGCAAGCCTTTGACTAAGTGCATTATGGTACACTCTTAAATAAACTTGAGACATATGGAATTAGAGGAAATGTGAACAATCTAATTAAATCTTACTTATATAACAGAACTCAAATAACAAATATAAACCACATTAATATGAAAAGTAAACATAAAATTGTTTCTCAATCCTCGGAACGTATAGTTTCGTTTGGTGTGCCACAGGGGAGTGTTCTAGGGCCCCCTTTATTTATATTATACATTAATGATCTACCCAATATGCTGTGGATCTACCGAATGGCATCCCTCAACCTCTGACGCTATTTGCCGATGATAGCACCATATATATACCTTGTACAAGTGTTGATACTTATGAGAGTGACATAAATGATTCTATAAATCAATGGTAAAGTGGCTAGATGACAATAACTTAAAAATTAACCTGACAAAAACTAAAGTAATACATTTTAGTCAACGGATCAATAGTAAGAGTGATTTAAGTATACACTACGATAACCAGCCTATAGAAGATGTAGAAACAACAAAATTTTTAGGGCTCCACATTGACAAAAAACTGAATTGGAAATCCCATATCGAAATCTTGTGCAAGAAAATCAGTAAATCTGCCTATGCCCTACACACATTGTCGTCAATAATAAGTGTGGAGGCATTACTTACAGCCTACTATGGCATAACAGAATCTCATCTTTTTTTTTTTTTTTTTTGTTTTCGGGGGGAAACTTTCAAAAGGCACCTGGACTTTGGGGAAAAGACCAGGGAGTGTGGGATTCTTACCTCACTAAAACCACCCCGGTGATCACCATCAGCACATGAAGGGGATCCCGTTACCTCTTAATAGACCAATCCGGAACCCCCTTAGTGCAACACCCGCTAGGGCACGTCTCTGGGGAGACCATAAAGAGTCTCCCCTGATCCTCGATATGCACGGCAGCACGTGATCACAGTGCCACCGTATTCCCTTAAATCGCTCGGTGGTCAATCAGTATCCCCACTCTGATCGCCCGCGATTCCAAAGTTCCGTCTGTATTAAATGATGCAGGGGGAGGTTTCGGCGTGTTAGGCGTCGAGGCGGTTGCCTCCTTGATATGCTTGCTATCTTCTTCGAGCGGGATCGGCTCTCTCACGATCCCGCTCGGCAGCCTCCTTCTGGACCATCACGGTCTCACAAAAGGAGACAACTTCCCTCCAGTTTTCTGTCTCCGTCAGCATAGCCCTCACTACTGCTGGCAGAGACAGGTCTTGCCCGATCCAGGCGACCAAAACCTGCCGCTCAGAGGCCCACGCAGGGCACTCCTCGAGCGTGTGCTGTGCAGAGTCTAAGTCGCTTCCACAATGGTGGCAATTTGCCGTGGTCTCACGCCCAATCCTGTTCAGGTACTCACCGAAGCAACCGTGCAACAGAATCTCATCTACGCTATGGTGTCATTTTCTGGGGCAACTCAACAGAAAAAGACACGGTGTTCAAAGCTCAAAAGAGATGCGTTCGATCAATATTTAAAATGAAACCTACTGATAGTTGCGTGCCTTACTTTAAAAAATATAAAATACTTTGCCATGTCTGTACATTTTAGGAGTAGCTGTTTTTGTCAAAACAAATCCACATCGATTTAAACGATTAGATGAAGTAGTCTCACGTAATAGGCGAGACAACAGCAGGATATGCTCTCATACTGCGAGAACAACCCTCTTGCGCAAAAGTGTCTTCTGTATGGCTCCTATTATATTTAATAAAGTACCTAAAAGTTGGAGAGAACTGCCCGTGTCACTTTTTAAAAATAAGCTTAGATTTTTTTTAGTTAGTAAAGTGTATTACAGTGTTACAGATTTTTTAAATGAGAAGGACTTTTCTCTTTCGACTTCTAATTTACATAGATATGAATAACAATTTAATGTGATCTTAAATCAATTGGCTTTTGTACGATTCCATTTACTGCATTAATGAATATTTTGGACATAATTTAATTTATTTTGACTATATTAATAGACATAAACTTTAATATCCTGCCATCAATTGTTATCTATTTGTTTGTTATTTTGTAATGAAATTTAGAATGACTTTATTATGTAAAAAGCAATTACTAAATGTTTTTTTTTTTTTATACCTACAAAATTTGTACGCCGTTATTGGCAAAACATGGACGTACACAACATCTATGATTTCTATGAATTAAATACCTTGCATGTCTGATTAAGTCAGTTTATATATCCTACGCATGTTTGACAAATAAAGTACCTTTATCTTTACATAGCCGAGCTTAAAAAGCTTTCGAGATTCTGCAATTTTAATACAGTTTAAGAATACAATTTATGAGATAAATTTGTTAGCGGCTTAAAAAGTGAATTCACTAGGCAGCGGTTATTTGCGGAAGAGCATCTTAGTTATTCAAAAGCGGTGACTTTGTACACAACTCTTGAGGCGGCGCGCGGCGGCAAGAGATGCCTGCACACTAGAACATATCGAAGGTGAGGTGAAAAACGCGGCAGGCGGAGGCATATACAAATTGCTAGTGAACTCATGTACAACTTGCGGAAGTACAAACCATGGGAAATGGGACTGCAAATATAAACATTTTCAATGTAGTTTGTGCCACAAAATTGGGCACCTGAGGCGAATATGTTCAATACGGTCGTATACTGCTACAACACGTACTACTGAACAATCGAAACGGTGAACAGACGCCTCATAAACAGAAGACGATCATCTGAATGAGACGTCACGCGGATGGCGTGGCCGTCGCAGTGGTCGGCGTCCTCCCATAATATTATTATACTCTTTGGTCGGCGTGGTCCCGGTGCACGCGGTAGTGCAGCGCGAAGGCGCGCGGCTACAGCTGTACATTTGGGGTACAAGAAGCAGATCACAGAGTACATTGAAGCAGATGGTAACTGCTCATTATCTAGTCTGTGAATATATGGTGAATATGATCTTCTAGTGACAATGTTGTCAGTTTGAATGAACCTATGTATCAAATGTCTTTGTATAATTACAAGCCGGTGCGTATTACATTATTAGTTAATAATTGTTTATTAGAAATCGAACCAGATACAGGCGCACCTTTATCTTGTATTAATAAAAATACATACAGGGTGTAAAAAGACATCACAAAGCCGTCAACTACGCATACTGTACAATTTGGGAACTTCAGAAACCGGTCAATTTTCTATCCTATATTCTCTCTGTCCATTTCATATGACAGTTCACCACACAGATTGCACAACATGAGCGAACCTATCTAGTCCACAGATTAAGTAGTACTATCTAGTCTGTGATGAGCGGCGCGCGGCGCTTGGGTCGTTGCCGACGTTACGGAATGTTGTCATTCTAGATATTATATTTATATAAACTAAAGAACGAAGTATTGTATTTATTTTATTTCTTATTTTGTTTATTTTTACCTCATTTAATGCTGGTGCAGCATTGACGTCATCATGTCAACGTCGGCTGTCGCTGAAAACCAGCGCTGGGGCTCTGTCTCGCATAGGGTCGCAGCATTATGCTGAGCGATGGCCGTTTTGCGTGAATGTGACGCATATTTTCCCTCAACTTGTTCTTTCGTGTTTGTGTTTTTTTTTTCTTTGCGTTATGTTTACCGCAAATAAACGTATTTTCTTTCTTTCTTTTTTTTTCTAAATCACTGTTTTTTTTAAATGTAAGTACCGGTTTAAAAATACCTACATGTCGAACACATTTCTGCAGATCTACTTTTTTGGGTAACCCTAGATTTAGTGATGGATTAATTAGCATTCGCATTCATTGTTAGCGTGTGAATGATCATTTAGCAGTTAGCAAATTAAATGTAGTCGCGAAATTCTGTGAAATGCGAAGCGATGTACTTTTCTAAATAGTCAGAGCGTCGAGCAATCGCGCATGCGCGTGCAGCGCGGTAGCGTGGTGTGCTATAAATATACGAGGTCGGCGAGTAAACTAAACGCGAACGCGATTTTTAATTCGTTTAATAACAAAATTGACATACTTCATTACTATCAATTATCGTCATTAGCAAATATCATAGCAATAGCTATTAACACGCTAAGACTCAAGAGTTCACACGCTAATGAAATTAATTCGAAATCGCATTAATTGCCATTACTACCTAGATTCATGCATACTTGGTAGATACACTATTCACAAACATTCGCCTCTCCGACTAAGTATATCTTTTTTTCAATAATTTTAGTTTTATACGTTATAAAAATCAATAAAATACATTGGACTTTTAAAAGTTGTTTATTAATTAATAATTAATTAATATAAATTCTAAAAGTGAACATGCAGCAATAATAATAAAAAATTATGAAACAAACATAAAAAATCATGCTTACAAAACTCAATAATAATAAATAGCATTATTTTTTTTAAAGAAATGTTTAATATTTGCTTACCTAAATTATCAAGGCCAGCTTGATTTCTAATACAATCTTAGAAATACTGTGAACACGTGTACTAATAGCGAAATGGCTATGTACTAGAAGGCTATAATAATAGATGTTATCTCTTTAGAGTATACTAATCGTGGGGAGGCCTGCAGTATAACATACAATACTGCTCCATCTAACAGAATGATCTGAATGTATGAAATATCGAATGGAATGTGCAATTAAGATTCTGGTGTTCTGCGGCATCTGGTTACACTGGAAGCCGACCCCAGCATAGTTAGGAAAAGGCTCAGCAGATGTTGAGGAGAAGGATGACGATATTGCAATCTAAATTCTAAGTACGATAGTTTGATGCTAAAGTTGATATTTAAGTTACTAAAAGTTGATATCCTGGTTGCTTGCTGTTCCGAATTTAAATTCTTCTCCGGTTTGCGTGGGCTGTGCGTTCGAGTCATCTTGCTCCGCGAAATAAATGTCCAAGATGTGTCGCACTTTTTTGTGTATCTGTGGAAAACAATGAGATATAAGAGTTCTTCAGTTTAAGTATCTAGGGCATATTGTGGCGGCAGATTTGAAGGACAATCTAGATGTGTGTGTTTTTCTTTATCTATGATCCTATTAATTGTTTGCTGCACCGTACGACGTCATACGTCGGCGCCGGCTGTCGCTGAAAACCAGCGCTGGGGCTCTGTCTTGCATAGGGTCGCAGTATAAGCTGCTGCGCGATAGCCGTTTTGCGTGGATGTGACGCATGTTTCCCCCAACCTTTTCATATTTTTGTGTTTATGTTCTTTGTTGCGTCATGTTTACCGCAAATAAACGTATTTTCTTTCTTCTTTCTTTCTTTCTATGTAGACCGAGAGCGAAGAGCATTAGCAGTGAGATGTAATATGTTGATCCGAAGGTTCTCACGCTGCTCGGGTGCGGCTAAAATAACACTTTTTAAGTCTTATTGCCAAGTGTTTTACTCTTGTAGTCTTTGGAGTAGCCACACTCAAAAAGCTGTTAATGTTCATCGTGTTCAGTACAACAATGCATTCAGGATGCTGTTGAGGCTGCCACGCTTTTGTAGTGCCTCGGGTATGTTCGCGGACGCACAGACTGACGGCTTCACTGCGATCAGACGCAAGCGTGCAGCATCCCTGTTGCGCAGAGTGCGTGGCAGCTCCAACAGTCTCCTTGGTGTCATTTCTAGCAAACTGGATTGCCCTATTATATACTTTTTAAGCCAGCTGCATGTACCTGTTAATAGGAACGTAGTTGTTTAGGAACTTGTTGTTGTTGTTGTTATGGTATGTGTTGTATAAACTCGTATTACTAACATAGTTTGTAAGTAAATTGTTACTAACGTTATGAGTCCATGTTACTTAAAAATAAATGTTTTATTATATTATAAGTATGAGTAAATATTATAGCGTCTAAGGCAAAGATGTATAGACGTCATAGAGCACGTGCTTTGACTTAAACATGTTCTCGCTTCTGTCTTGCTCTAGTAATTTGATAGTTGAGCGACAGTGCCAGGAATACTGGAGGAGGAGTGGAGAGCTTTCTGGCGATATGTCAATTGTAAACCGATTTTGAAATTTCTTTTTTTGTTTGAAAGGGTTTTCTCCCGAGGTCGACCCATTGTCACCAAGTCAGAATCTGATGAGGGGATTCCATGGAAATCAAGGGAAATACTCAAATTTTATAGGCACACCTATACCTATCGATTTCAGTATTTTTTATAGTAACTCATGCATTTGCACTCGGAAAGCACCATTTGGTGAAGTGGAACTGATGATGAAGACTACAGATGGCCACCGGAACTACTTAATAATAAGTATTTCACTGTTGCGACTCGATTAGACATTAGACATTAATATGGTTGCTAGGCAATTTATGCTCGTCACAATGCATATCGTGAAGTGACCATCCGTTCCAGTTCTCCTGGTTCTTACCAGGAGAACTCCTCAAGTATTAACGCCCCTGCATCGGGAAAAGCAATATTTTGTAAAAGGTGATGAGCAGTTGACATGAGGCTACTGTAACTTAGATAAATTGCAAACTGACCCACTAAAAAACCGGCCAAGTGCGAGTCGGACTCGCGCACGAAGGGTTCCGTACCATCTATAAAAACGGCAAAAAAATCACGTTTGTTGTATGGGAGCCCCCTTAAATGTTTGTTTCATTTTAATTTAATTATTATTATTTAAAGTGAATATATAACTAAAGATTCTGTGAATATTTCAAGCGTCTACCTGTTGCCGTTATCAATATCGAGCAAAAACGAGCAAAAAAAAATCACGTTTGTTGTATGGGAGCCCACTTAAATATTTATTTTATTCTGTTTTTTTGAATTTGTTGTTATAGCGGCAACAGAAATACATCCTCTGTGAAAATTTCAACAGTCTTACTATCACGGTTCATGAGATACAGCCTGGTAACAGACGGACAGACAGACGGACAGACGGCGGAGCCTTAGTAATAGGGTTCCCGTTTTACGTTTGATTTTGATTTGATTTGATTTTGATACCCTTTGGGTACGGAACCCTAAAAATAGAAAAATAACCTTAATTTCGGAAGTCATCATCTTTAGAACTATTTTAGTTTTTTGCCACAGACTTCCGAAATTAAGGTTATTTTTCACTTTGTAGTGTTTTTTTTTTTTAAATCGGTTGTTTTTATTTCAAAAAAGATTTTTAAATTATAAAAACCGGTCAAAAGCGAGTCGGACTCGCGCACCGAGGGTTCCGTACGTATATATGATGTTGATGATTTCTGAAAAATTGTGCTATTTAGAGACATAGTTTTATTTTTCCTGTAATCTTTACATACACTTCTATCACATAGAATAATTTCAGATTTTTAACTATACAAACTTCGGAGATAAGGGGGGGGGGGACGGTATTTTTTTTTTACATTTTTGATCAAAAGTCGGAAACTATGCGACCTAAAAAATAAATGTTTAAGAATGTGCAAACAGCGATCTTTTATATGATACCCCACATGCCCTAGTAGCCCCACTTAAAAATTTTAAGACCCCCTTTCAGTCCCTTTTGCAAAAAAGATATTTTTTTTTTTATTTCTTTCTTGTTTGCAAAATAGTTGGGCAAACGTCATCTAAAATTATTCTAAATTTCAAGTTGATAGCATAAGTAGTTCTTGAGATATCCAGGTGTGACAGACAGACAGACTTAGTCTTACCATAAGGGTTCCTTTTTACCATTTTGGTACAGAACCCTAAATAGAAAATCACATAACACTATTGGACCAAGTAAAACGCTAATTGGTCTTGATTCAGTCCATTTGTAAAATTGATCGTGGCGTATATCGTATGTATGGGAGAACGTGTTTTTTTTTAAATAAATTCATCCTAACTACGGAACCCTTCATTGTGCGTGGTCCGACACGCACTTCGCCGGTTTTTTTCTCAATACTTGACTAATTTTATGTATTTACTTTTTTCCTTTACCTTTTTGACTTTAATTCTTTTTTCCTTATTTTGCCAGAGCTCAACTTTAGTTTTTCAATTTACTTTACGTCTAATTTTGCATTACTGTCAAAAACACAGTGATCATTATTCTCCTTGTAATAAGGGTGCTGTTGGTTTGCAGCTTCTGACAAGTCTGTCAAAATCACAACGTAATTTATTCTTGTGACTATAATCTGTTGGGCTGTTGCCGTCAGAGGTAAAAAATACTGTGAAAGGAATGTATGTAGGTACTAAGCTCAGAAATGGTTAAGTTCAGTTTCTGAGTTAAAGATCCTAATTTATAACACCCATAAAAGCCTTTTTATTAGAAAAATGTCTGTATATTATATCGGAACTAAAGTCACACAATAATAAATGATTTCCTTTTTTTTTGACAGCAAATTATAATTTTTGAATCTTTTGACATTCTATTTACACATTTGACATATTGAAAACTGTTTGACATTTTATTTTAAACCTGTTTGACATTTTAATTAAAACTGTTTGTACTCTTGAATTTCACTTGGAATGTTAATTAATAATTCATAGTTCTTTGTATTTAAATTGCATGTGTATATATTCATCACAATGTAAATTGTTTAATGAATAAGTAAATGAAATGAAATGAGTGATGCATACCTGTTCATTTTCATGTTGCTGTAGGGCTTTGATCTGGTCCAAAGCGCCGATTTGTTTCATTCTCGCGCATAAAGTATACACTTGACTGTATTCCACAGCCGCCTGTAATAATAATGAAAACGAACGACATTTTGTAGGTACTCGTAGTATACATACTTCGTATGGTTACTTCACTAGTTACGTCGCGATTGACCATCGCCACTGAGAGAGAAACTGTCTTCAAAGCCCAAAAGAAGCCTACAGAAACATATAACCACATTTTATAAATTTAAAAATATTGACATTTCCATCACTGTATATCTATGAACTAGCATTAGACATTAGAAATAATATAAAAAAATATGAAACGTTAAAGAGTAGCAGGCTTGCCAGTACACTTTGTGAAATACGCCATAGAACAGCTATATTTGATAAGAGTGCATTTTGTATGGGCCCTGAAATTACCTAATAATATAAAAGAAGCAAAGAATTTTACATTATTTAAAAATATATTAAAGACATAACTGATCAATAAAGCCTATAACACAGTTACTGATTATTTAAATTATAAATGTAATTAAATTTTGAGTTAAGTAATAATAATAAAATTATATAATTAATAAACCTAAATAATTTAATATTAATATTTGTAAATTAATGAATAATGTAAGAAATATTTGTATTATAGTAGATATTTGCACACCTGTTTCGGTAGGATATGGTTTAAAGAACTTGTTTGTATGTGTCACCTCATGTACCTACCCATATTCAAGCAAATAAATTATTTGATTTTAAATTTTACATAGGGTGACACAATGGGTGGTCTTATCGCTAAAAGCGATCTTTACAGACAACCTTTGGATGGATTAAAGGGAGAAGAGAGACAATACTGCAGGTAGTGGTGTACCATTTACATGTACAATAAATACATGCATACATTAAGCATACACTTATCTATATAAATATACAACATTAGTTTTTGTTTATACTAAACCTCTTAAGGGGTCATTGTACTCATCATTATGAACATCTTTTACTATGGGACCAAAGTTGAAATCGCGAAAAAAATATCAGCTGTTCCCTACATTTTGACGAGTTCAGCGAACTTAAATGTAGGGAACAGCTGATTTTTTTTTCGCGATTTCAAGGTTGGTCCCATAGTAAAAGTTGTTCATAATGATGAGTACAATGACCCCTTAAGAGGTTTAGTATAAACAAAAACTAATGTTGTATATATACAATAATATACATGAAACAAGAGCATGGAACTGGATTTATCTTCGGAGTAGACCCCCAGGGTTCGATTCTCACGGGAGGGAATCTTTTCTGCCCGGTTTGGTTGGTGATAGGCTTGTTCTATGTCCGCCTGGCTAGCTACCACCATCTTATCTAAATCTGTCGCCATAACAACATAACAACAATGTTAACAGCATTTTCGGGCTTCGGCAGTTAGCGGTAAGATAGCCAGTTCCTCTGTGGTTGAGGATACCGGGTGAAGCTCGCTTCCACCTTCGGCCTGATCATCACCATCAGGTGAGATGAAGGACTAGAGCATTACCGAAGTGGATAAAAAAAATACCTCCCTCTTACAGGCGTGTGTCCCAGGAATGGGAACATTATAAGCCAATTATAATAATAAAATACTAGTCTATTACTTTACTGTCCCAGTTCCGTGTGGTGCCGGACGTAAAGAATAGCACCATCCTATTTCTTCCCGTGGGTGTCATAAAGGCGACTAAGGGACTTTCTAGAGAATGGGCAGCGACGTTCTCTATACATTTTAACACCATACTGCGCTTGCCAACCCGCCTGCCAAGCGTGGCGATTATGGCTTATGTCCAGCAGAGGACGTCTTTCGGCTGAAGAACTCCACGACCTCATTCCACCGGCCCCCTTCTATTATCGGACATCTAGACGCACTGCAGGTTACCATCCCTTCCTGTTTGCCATTCCACCAATTCGCACTAAGCGTTTCCAAATGTCTTTTATAATACGCACAGCAAAAGAGTGGAACTCTCTGCTACGCGTGCTGGGCGGATATCAAAATAACATAATATTATGATTTTGTCATGTTACTGGGTTTCAAGTGGGTATAGAACCCATTGAATGGGTTATCAAGTAACCCTTTCACTGGGTTTCAAGTATACAACCCATTCAATGGGTTTCTAGTTTAGAATCCTTTCAATGGGTTACATCATGATAAAGGTAACCCATTGAATGGGTTACCCCTTCGAAAGGCTTAGGCTCTTAACCGGGGTTGTACGGTCCCTGGTTAAAATGCATAGAGAACGCAGCTGCCCTTTCTCTAAGTCCCTTAGTCGCCTTTTACGTCACCCACGGGAAGAAATAGGATGGTGCTATGCTTTACGTCCGGCACCACACGGTACTGGCTATTTCAGATTTATAATAAGAAAATTATCAGGTTTCCTCACGATGTTTTCTTTCACCAATTCCTGTGATGTTCAAGATAAACATAGAAAGTAGATATGAATGAAAAAAGTCACATTGGTGCTTCTCCAGATTTGAACCTATACTCCGTTTGAAATAAGATTAGACATTCAAATAAACCTTTTTTACATTTCGTGCAATCGATTTTGACTTCTATTACGTTGGTGGCATGACCAATAACAGCTGTATAAACAGTTGGTATTGTAACCACGTTTTTGCTTTCAATGCCATCCTTATGCCTACGGAATAGAAGTCAAAATCGGTTGAACGGACTGTAAACAAGTTTATTTAAATGTCTAATCTTATTTCAAATGGAGTATAGAATCTCCATCACGATATTTTTCCTGCCAGGATTGAGAGTTTGTCCGAAAGAGATATCGTGGCCCTGGCACACAGGCAACGGAAGGAACACGGTGGGTTTTAGTCAGTAAAAGTCTGACACGCCCTCCCGCTCCGCCCGGAGTGGGAGAAGTTATTTGATAATTTCCCACCCACAAAAAAAAAAAAAAATTACGTTATTTTTGCTAATATGCTTCTTACCTGCAGTATTTTACTAAGTCCATCCAACACTATAGAGATAGCTCTATGGTCAGAAGCACTGAGTAGTTGGCAGTAGGGCTCCAGGAAACCGGGTGTGATATGATCGTCTAGTTGTTCAGGGCATCCTGGACTGCAGAACTCGCAGAGGAGTGTGATCGCCCAGACTGCGTTTCTTTGGCAACTGAGGGCAGAAAATTATTGGTAAGGGACATTTTTATTTCCCGATTGCAAAGACAGGGTTATGTTTTTCATGCGTATCTTTGTATGTGAGATGTCTATCAACTCGTCCAGGTCGCGCGATGATTAAGACACTACAATACCTCAAATTGTTTAGCATGATCCGCGGTTATGTCGAAAATACTGCAGCTTTAATTTTGATATAAATTTATGGTAAAGTTTAGGATTTATGTTAAGTACTATTTTTGACGAAAAAACGATTCCATAAAATGTTCTCGACAGAAAAAAAAATACAAAGTTAACTCCAAACTGAACGATAGATCGCTAGCGATTTATCGTTCAGTATTTCAGTTCAGTATTCAATAAAATACTTCAAATTAGATCATGAAACTTTTCTTACTGAACTAAATATAAAGCAGATACATTATTATGTACAACGTAAAAACAAATGACCCAAACTATCGGCGCCTTGGAGCCTTCTCACTGCCGCCCAGCAAAATGGCGGATTATATACATCAACGTGTAACTTAAAGAAAAAAAAGTTAGCACCATCACATATGTGGGGTATAAAAACATAGGGCGTGAGGGTGAGGAGACGATTTCAAAAACAAAACACACCAAGGGGTTGAAAAATAAAAACCCGACTTTTTAGTTACAAAAGTACGCAACAAGGTCAATTCAAGAAGTCTGATGCAGTAATTTTAGCTCAATCTCAGATTTGATGCCAGATGCCATCAACTAGTACTAGTTGTAATTTATAATTATTTTTAACATTTAGGGTGCCCCCGCCCACGGACGTTTTTTTGTAGCTGAACTAATCGCTGGCGATTTCTCAGCGATTATCGCCGGCGACTTTTTGAGCTACTCAACGCACACGAGCGATATTTTGTCGCTGGCTATTAGTGACTATCGATGGATGTGCACATCATGGATTAACAGAGATCGATGTTTAACCAAAAAATGTACTTATTTCTTTAATAATATAATAATAATAATTGTAATAGTTTAATTATGTACTAACGCTTGAATTACCTATTATAACAATTGAAATGAAATCGTTTATTCTGTAAACAGGATATTAGAATCACTTTTACACGTCATATAAAAATAAAAAAAGAATGAAATTAAATGTAAAAAATAATAAAAAACTAGAATTACCTACCGTTTTAGTAGGTACCTAATATAATATTAAACTATTTTATAAACTCATCTTATTATAGATACTAAGATGAGTTAGTATCTATACTAAGATGAGGATGTAGGCTCAGCGATTATATCGCTGGGCGATTTCTCAGCGATTATCGCCAGCGACTTTTTGAGCGACTCAACGCACACGTGCGATATTTATCGCTGGCTATCGAGGGATGTGCTCGTCATGGATTAAAATAGATCGATGTTTAACCAAAAAATATACTTATTTTGTCGCTGGCTATAGAGGGATGTGCACATCATGGATTAACAGAGATCGATGTTTAACCAAAAAATTACTTATTTCTTTCTTAAAAGAATACTGTTCAACCGAAATCAATGGTTCACAAAAGTAATCACGCTTGAATTATTATAACAATTAGAATTACTTACCGTTGTAGTAGGTAGCTAATATTTTTAATTTTATAAACTCATCTTAGTATCTACCTAGACATGTACATCTGTATCACTTTCACACCTAAACCATATAGGTACTTACTAAAACTTATTACGTAAGTAGGTACTTATCTAAGGCCCGTATTCAAGAAGAATACTTAGATAAGTATGGCAGCTACACTATGCTAAGTAAGGCATTTCTCACTGCGTTCATCATGGCAGGCCATTCAATTCACAAACAATACTCAAGCGACACTTTACTATGCGAACGCATAGCGTCGAGTATAGATCTGTGATTGGTCCGTTTCTGTTGCTAAGCTCGCTTAAGTGTTTGGCAGATGTGTGGACGACATAAATATAACCTTTAAACGTGTTGTCAGTTGTGAAATATGAACCATAAAGTTAGTGTGGTGATTTAGGTAATAATAAAAACTACTCTGTTTTCAAGGATCGACAAACAAAAAAATGATTAGTTATCTTCAATTGATTAGTCATCAATGGATGTGCATATGATTTCGAATTCTCCAAAAACAAAAGAAGCCGTCAATTAATGTTGTGTTTACTGGTTTTTTTTAATGATTTTATAGTATTATTACTAAATAATAATTAATTACATTTTTTGATAATTGTACTTATACATCTTACAACAAATTTACTATCTACAATGATATAAAATCTATTCTATCTATTTAATGACAATTAAATATAATTTTATTTTGATTCAGTTTTAAGAAGCTAGCGTTTTCTGTTTCGGAACGATAGCTCTTTGTACTTAGTATTAATGCGGGAGCGGCCTATCTAGAAGACAAACGGCCACACGCCAAAAATATTGAATTAAAAAAGTTAAAACGAATAACAAACTAAAATATCACAAATGGATACAAAACATACAAAAACAAGCACATCTGTGGACCACATTATCATTTGACCCAGACCTTTTTTTACAATAAGCTACACTATGCGTTGGTTAAAATAGCTGCCCAGGTACTTTACGTAAGGGTCCTTCTAAGTGAACGCATAGCGTTGCACATCACTCAAGTATTGTTTATGAATCGGATTTACCGGCCCTATGCGTTGATGGGCACTGTGAGACCTCATAGTATCGTTCTTGAATATGGGTATGAGTAAACAAAACTTATAATTATAATAATAATAAATTTATTGAAACGAAAAAACTCAGTTTACAGAAACTCTGTGTTCGATAACAACTGCATTAGTAATAATATTGTGTCGCAGTCATTAAATTATATTATTTTATTTAATTATATCGATATCCATCGGATAGCAATGACGCAACGTCAATGCTTAGCAAAGAGTACGCGGGCGATTGTGTGCGTTAGCTAGTACATTTCCATACGTTCCATTTCTCAGCGATAATCGCTACGCCCGGAATCCAGCGATTTTATTCATGAGCTACTTTTAGTAGCTCATGGGCGTTACTGCATTGAATCCCATGTGTTCCATTTTCGGCGACACAAATATCGCTCAGCGATAAACGTCTGTATGCGGGCACCCTTACTCTATTAGTACTATAGAGTAAATGTTAAAAATAATTAATATTGTGTGTCTATTGTGTTTATATTGTATTAATATTGTTAATGTTTTTATTTAAGTACATAAAAATATTTAATTGTAATACTTCAAATAGAAAATAATTGACAATGTGTCAATTTTGATGAGTAAATACCAATAATTTTTACAAAAATGCATTTGGTTGGAAAAAAAATTGTATTTTGATTTCAATTTAATATAATAACCACGAAAACCCTCTAGAAATGCGACGTTGCCAGCTCGCGCGGGATGAACGCTCTTAACCAACGCCTATAGACATCTGCTTATGGACAGTTTATGGGGCGAAGTGACATATTATAATCATTCAATATTATCATTTCAGCCAAAGATGTCCCCTGCTGGACATAGTTCTAAGTGATAAAGGTTACATTTTATCCTGGAAAAATGCACGGTTGTTGTGGAATAGGCGCGAAGCCGCGGATGGAGCCTATTCATTTTTGGGGAATTGTAGGACAGATCACTATCGCTAAAGGTATCCTGCGTTTCTTTACTAGATTCTTAGGAAAAGGGAGAATCCTCCGACCAGACGGATGTTATGTCTGGTGGGCAACTGCCCGACGGTTGATGTCGGTATGTTGCATATATTATTATGCTATACTCGGAATTTTAATTCGATTCCAGATTTGACAATTTCAGTGTTGCAACGTTATGACAAGTACTAAATAGTGACGTTGCGAAATTATTCGATATGGAAATGGAATATTTCCAGATCGATTCTTCTCGTTTATAATTTTACGCTCGTAAACTAAGTATATCAGGAAATTAAATATTTCTGAACCAATAATTTAGTTTTGACGATTAATTAACGATCTGAGACTTTTCTTTTATAATTGTGTGTGAAATAAATAAAAAAATGTGATCATGAAGGAACATGACAAATAAAACAGATAGATAGATGTATTATGGTAATAAATTATTTTATAAATTGTCGCCGTCATCGCTATCGCTATCGCTGTCACTTTCTGTAACATTTATTATAAATGTGTCTGTGATATTGTCAATTAACATATCTAGCCTACACATTTTTTGCTCTTCTTTGACAACATGGGATACGCATTTAGACCATTCGGTAGCCGTAATTTTTTTAATGCCTTCCTGAAATAAATTTCTCACGTCTGTCAATTTGAAGGTTTTATTATTTTAGCTACATGCCCCTTTACCTGCGCCCATATCAATTCGATAGGGTTTAGCTCGATTGTTTATCGATTTTTGTGTTCATCACTACACTATTATATGTGGTATCATTATTTCACAAAATGACAGTAGCTAATGTCAAATCTGGAATCGAATTAAAATTCCGAGTATAGTCGGGCAGTAAACTCTGCTTGCGCGATGCAGGATTTTGCGTGACGTCAGTGTGACGCGTAGTTCGCATGTGGCGATGTTGATGCCGCGACTAGGGCCGTGTATTGGAGGCCCTGGGCACTTGAGGATATGGAGAATGCAGGATGCAAGAGACGCGAAAATTATAGCACCGCTTCGGATTTTTTTTGACCGTCTCACAGAAAAAGCAGTTACTTTGACGGCTTATGCAGAAATGTTTGAGAAGACATCTGGTGTTCGGAACAAATTGTGCTTGGGTTACTCGCCGGGTTCCGCAATCGATCCGTGTTTGTTTTGTTTTGGTTGTGTCTTAATGCCGTGAAAATTAATTAAATCAGTGCAAAGTGGTGTGGATGCATTCCCGAGCAGGGCGCCTCGACGAGTGACATGGTTTAGTCCCCGAGCAAGCAGACCTGGATGATATATTTCCATAACTTCTTTATTACTTTAAGCTGTTATAAGAAGATAATACTTATAATTGTTCTAACTAACTGATTCCTTGAACTTTAGAACAGAAACTGCGACAGTTTCTGTTCTGAAGTTCAAGTTTGCTAAGCGTCCGTTGCGACGCGCGGCTTATCTGCGTTGCCAATCGAACTTTGTTATTTTTGGTTTAGTTGTGAGTGCGTTGGGTTGTTGTAAGTGAGTGAGTGAGTCGTTTAAGCGTTCTGAAAACCTTTTGTAATTTTAAATCATTCAATTATTTTGTCCCTACTAGATTAATCGGTTATAAGTGCTAAAAAAATAGCGTTAGCACCTAACTTTAACCAATAATAAGGGTGTGTCAAATATAATAATATTGTGAGCAGTGCAGTGTTGAAGTGTCCGAAAATCCTTTGTTTTTGTGAATTCTATTTTTAGAAATTGTCACAGTCGAGTTTCAAGTGGTAAGGACCCGGCCCACCGAAAAAATAAAAAACCGGCCAAGTGCATGTCGGACCACGCACAATGAAGGGTTCCGTCGTTGGGATGAATTTATCCCAAAAACAAACTTAACATTGTAGTTGAAAAACATGCTCTCCCATACATCGATATACGTTACGGTCAATTCTCCAACTGCAAATTTAAGTTGGTCGACTATTACTCGTTAACTTGTGAAGCCTACTTAGCTGTGATATTTTTCCTTTTAATTTCGTTAATACTATTGCCATGAATTTTTTCACATATCCAAAACCAACCATTTAGCTGGCAGGGGGGGGGACACTTGACTCTAACAAAAACTAGCACTTTAAAGCTTAATATTACGCAAACGGATCCCTTAATTGAAAAATGGTTTTGCCAAACCAACAATATTTTTGAACGGCCTATCCAACGATACCCCACTCCATGGAATAGACGAGAAAAAAAAATATCATCCCCATTTCACGTGTAAGGGAGGTACTTACCCTAAAAAAAAATGTTTTTCATAATTTTATTTTACAATTTTTTTGGCAAGATTAATATGTATACCCATGCCAAATTACAGCTTTCTAGGACTAAGCGTCTCTGAGATAAGACAGACAGACAGACAGACAGACAGACGGACATGGCGAAACTATAAGGGTTCCTTGTTTACTACGGAACCCTAAAAAGGGTAGTGAGGATGGAACAAGGGCGAGAGACATTACTTAACATTCCTTTTAGATTTTCTTGCTTTGGGTTCGGGGTATACAAGTGGGACGTCATTGAATGCTATTAAATGGGACTTACTACTACACCAGAAACACCAGAAACTTCGCATGAAGACATTGGCAACTTCAACTTGTAACACAGCATAGCAGTGACAATTATAAGCGTCGAGGAAGCAGTTTAAACCCGCCAAAAGATTCACCATTCAAGATTCGGCGAAGCTGGACCTGAACGCAACCTGGAGGCGACATCATTAAAAGATGACAAAACCCGTCTATCCACTACTCCGATGCTTGCTCAAGGATGCATATCCGGTAGGCTGTAATAATCTTTCCATATCCCAAGGGCACGTCATCCCTACCATCATCGCGCCCCTCGGTCTACTCTTTGATATACAATGGTCTCTGTAGTCTCATGAAACATGACGCTTCAGGGACTAGGGTGAATCTTTGGGTTCATTCGAGCAATCGAGTCTGGTCAAACCATGCTGGGGTCGGTGCATTTCATTCATTCATTCATTATGCAGAAATGTTTGAGAAAACGTAGGATGTACCTATGAGTAAGCCGAGCGAGCTCGAAAATTTTAGCACTTCGTCTGAGATTTACTTAGGTTTTCTTTTGAGAGCCGCTAGCTACGACGCGCGACGCTGGCAGGAACTGGGGTCGCATCAGTGCGCGTCTGGCTTAATATCGGGGGCTCATTGCCACTTCAGCTTACTTATTCTATAGACCACTGTAGTCGATGCCTTATTCTAGTGGTCGACTGACTCACTTGATGTCCTCAGCAGCGAGCACGAACAGCAGATGCTGCAGCACGCCCGCGGCCAGCGCACGCTGTTTATGCGCGTGCGTGCCCGCCAGGATGTTGCTGACGGCCCACGCGGCTTCCCTCATGTGCGTCGCCTTGCCGCAGCGGAGCAGCGTTATGATGTGCTCGAGGCAGCCCGCGTCGAGGCAGCGGTCGGTCTGGGGAGAGGATAGAGAAATATTATGTCACCTAGTATGGCAACTAGCTTCATATTTGTAACTGACCGACTTCTTGACAATTCAAAAGTGCCTGTCAATGGTTTAATTGAAATAAATGCTTTGAGTTTGTCACATATGAGTCTCACTACCTCAAATTGCTTAGCTGCAGCATTCATTTTGAAATAAATATATGGTAAAGTTGAGGATTAATGTTAAGACGGGACGGGGTCTGCGAGGAATTTGAAAAATAGGTATTTGAAGAAACTAGGTAATGCCGTCGCACTGCCCCGAACAAAGAAGTTATTAATGTGTGAATGGATAGTCTGTGGTTGTTCGCGTAATAATAGCGCACCGGAAGACTTCTTGGCGGGAAAGTGAAGCGTCATGTTCAGCAGTTTGTTTAATTTTCCAAAATTTGTGTTTAGCCGAATATTAATGTGTAATAATGGTGGATTATTAACCATTAAGACGTGTTTGTGAACGTGCATTAGTGTAGGCAAATGTAACAAAACAGTGCAACTTCACTTTAAGTTCTCTCAAAAAGGCCGCGTGAGGTTTCAGTAAAGTGCCACATCTTTACCCTACAACCTTACAAACTCGCAAAGGAGACGAAAACAATTACATATATTCTTAGGCAAACAATTACATATATAATAGATTTATCAAAGACGAGAGCTAAAGAGCTTGAACGTAGTACAATTGGCTAGAGTGCAATGATATTATATTAAACAGATATGGTGTGAGCGCGCAATCGTAAAGACTCGAAAACGTCCTAATTGGGACGTATTGTCTTTAGTCTGCGACACGCATGGCGACGAGTAATATGCTTTGTTGAAGCAGCTATAAAAATCAAAAAATGCCATCGTGTGTATTTAGAAAGCGTACCAATTATGATACCACACTTAATAAAACACAAGGGATCTCATAGCACATGTAAGTACGCAATATAATAAATTGGGGAAAAAGTTTCTTCGCATTTTTTAAGAAAATTCAAAACATTTTTTAATATAGTTTATTTACATTTAACTAAAGTATGTAGGTACCATTTTGTTCGATAACTTTTTGCCATCTTGTAGGTAAGGGACATGATCCCATTCCTATAGAAATTTTGGGACTTCTGATCAAAATACCGCGACAAGTGGTTTTGGCAGTCCTCTCGTGATGTTAACCTGACACTGCCTAAAGAATTCTGAAGAGACCGAAACAGGTGGAAATCTGTAGGTGCAAGGTCAGGACTATACGGCGGATGCATTAACACCTCCCAGCCAAACTCTCTTAATTTTTGTTGAGTGGCTAAAGATGTGTGAGGTCTACCGTTATCATGATGAAAAACCACACCCCTTCTGTTGATTAATTCCGGCCGCTTTCTCCCAACTTCTTGCTTTAATCTCATCAGTTGTTCGCAGTAGAGTTCAGAATCGATGGTCCTGCCTGGTGGTAACAGCTCATAATGAATAATGCCCTTCCAATCCCACCACAGACACAGCATCACTTTGTTGCGAGTTAACTCGGGTTTGGCCACAGTCTGTGAAGCCTGACCGGCCTTTGACCACGACCTTTTTCGCACGTTCTTGTCGTACGTGATCCACTTTTCATCACCAGTTATCAGCTTCTTCAAAAATGGTTCGGTTTCATTACGTCGTAATAAAGAATCACAAATGAGTACACGGTTAATTAGGTTTCTTTCAGTGAGCTCGTGAGGTACCCAAATATCGAGCTTTTGTACCCAGTTTTTTTCAAATGTGCCAAAACTGTTTTGTGGTCAATTCCCAGTTCTTCAGCTACGTCGTAACTACTGATATGCCGATCTTGCTCCACTTTTTCACAAATGGCATCCATTTTATCCGTAATAGGGGGACCAGAGCGACGTGCATCTTTGACATCAAAATTTCCGGATTGAAAACGCTTAAACCAAATTTGTGCTACTCTCACAGATACTGCACTAGGTCTATAAACATCGCAATTTTTTTTTGCGGCTTCGTTGCATTTTTACTTTTTTTGTAGTAAAATTTTATAATGTATCGAATTTCTTCTTTAGATTCACTCATCTTGACAGTACGAAAAACAAATGAAAATCAGACGTTTTCCTAATTTGAATATAGAATTATGTTCTTTAAAATTTAAACTTTCAATGATACCAAAACCAGCCAGATACAAATAGTATAGCCAAAGATATTTTATTACAAGTTCATACATACTATAATGCGGAAAGACTTTTTCCCCAACGTAATACTTCGATTTATTAATATATTTCAATTATTTTCCTAATTTTCTCACATTTGGAGGTTAGAAAAAAGAAACAAATGGGAATACGTTTTTTTGTCGTGAGGATGACAAGGACGCATGCACTCCATACACAATTTGCTAGTCTGTGATGCCAACATTCGGCGATTGGTGGCCAGAATAATGTTTGTTTAAATTCACGCGCAATTGACAACACTAGCTGTCTCTTATTTTCTTGTTGTTTTTATCAAGCCATCTCTTTTCTATCATTTTAACTTGTAGTGAAATGTAAAATGCATGAAAAGTGGGTATGTGTGCTGCCGCTGCTGCGCGGAACACTTTTTTCGGTTTTTTTGTGAGTGTATAACATATCTGTTTATTATAATATCTTTGCTAGAGTGAAAATGAATTGTGGGCAGTAGAAAGACGCAAGCGCATAACGGCGTCATTTGCAAGCTGCGGAAAAAATGTTCGAGAAAAGCTGCGCAAAAAATTTCAATAGAAAATCGACGTTTATTGGAGAAGGGTGGTGCTTCAGGGGGCCTAAAATGGACGCTTTGGCAGAATCATAATATGATCTGCGTACAATTCTTGAAAAAATGGTTTCACAATCTCTTGCAAGTCGCCTTTAAGATGGATGCTCTTGTCATTCGCTTCTTTCAATTCGTAGGTTTTTCTCCTAAATTATGTAAAAAAAAAAAAAATGGTTTTAAACATGCGTTCGTTTTCATACACCGATATCATTTCGTGGACAATAGTGTGGGTTATACGTTTATTCGACTGTACTAAAACGACTTTTTGTAAATGCTGTAATGTATAACTGTTTTTTGTCCCAAATAAATAAAATAACATAAAATTCTTATTCCGCAATTCATCTGTTTGACAGTTTTGTATGGAGTTTCGTAAAATGGTCCATAAATTATGAGTTGCTATAGTGAAGTCTAATGTCAAATAGCAGCTGTCAAACAGATGAATTGCGGGATGTTTGAATTGTACGCAGATCATATTATGATTCTGCCAAAGCGTCCATTTTAGGCTCCCTGGATTGGTGCAGGTCGATGCAGGTCAAAGTCAAATTGTTTATTTCAAATTGGCACATAAAAGGCACTTTTGAACCTCAATATTTACAAAAAAATTAAATTGATTCTAGTCGCCCCTTCCAAAAGGTAGTTTCGTATGGAGAAGAATGGGCAAGAAACTCCATCGTTACTCTTTTAAAATCTTGTACAATATTTTGTAGTACATTAATTCTATGTGAAGACGATGCACCTAGAATAAAATTACTATACCACAATAGGTAATAAAAAGAGTTAAGAAAGAAGCAATGACAGATAAATTAATTATGTGATAGATACTGAAAATTAAAAAAAAAGAAAGAATACGTTTTCCTAAAAAATTACAATAACAGTGTGAGTTAAGGTAATCACAGAATTTAAAATAAATGTCATGAAAATAATAAATTATACAATTAAAATAGCAACCTGTTTGATTTCGTCTACACTCTAGATTGTCCTATGGAGCTGGACCAGCATGTTTCCAAGCATTCTTATCTTGTATATAATCCTCTAATTTGTAATATGCTTGTTTACAAAGTGTTCTTTTATTATGAGTTTTAAATTTTCTTTCATTTAGTTGCAATATATCACAAGGTATTTTGTTGTAACATTTAACACAGTACCCCATAAAAGATTTATGTACTTTAGATAATCTGAAAAATGTTGTTCACGTGGCCCAGTAGCGCACGTCGACGGGCGTGGTGTGGCCAGTGTTGCTGCTGGTTCCCACACAGCGCGAAGGACCATTCATTCAAGTGACACTGGAAATTGTCAAACTCAAACTCAAAGCCTTTATTTCAATTAAACCATTTACAGGCACTTTTGAATTGTCAAGAAGTCGGTCAGTTACAAATATGAAGCTAGTTGCCCATTCCAAATAGTAGGTTCCTATGGAGAAGAACGGGCAAGAAACTCCACGGACACTCTTTTAAATTAAAATATTGATACAAAGTATTGGTTACATCATTCATATTGAAATTATACATGTGAGAACGATGCAAAACGTCAGAAGCGTCCGTGATAAAAAGATTAAAAACAATTCAAAACTAAAATAATCAAAAATAAACCGTGGCAGCTAAGAGATGACCAGTCCCAACTGACAGCGCCCGTTCACGAACATGACGCATGGATCAGCACCATTCAGCTCAACCATTTTGAAGGGAGCTAAATGATCCAACACACACGCCACCATCAGCGAGACATCTGAGTGAGCATGACATACTCTCAGCCGCCAGGGCACATTCAAGTCATGTCTCAGGTGCGGAGGCCAATGCAATGAACCCAGTTTATGTCCGGCTATTTCTGTGCAGTGCATAGACATGTGCAGTGTTATTTATGCGAAAATCATGGACACAGACGATAGACGACAATATGAGAGGAGGCCAAACGTGTGAGGGAGAGGCAAGGTTCGCGCCCTCGCGCCCCTAGTCGCCGCAGGAGACGCCCCGGGCGTCGGGAGTCGCAAGCCGATTTCCGGCCACCGTAGGCACGGGCCTGCGGACGGTGAGCGATGGGTAGCTCACCGTCCGATAAGGACCAGGCCCGGGTCGACGGCGCGTCGTATTCCACGCGCGCCTCAAAGAGATGTCAGCACCAACTGACGGGGTCCAATAGGGCCAATGCCTGCCAGGGTTGCGAGTTTGTCCGAAAGGGATATCGTGGCCCTGGCACACAGGCAAATGAAGGAATACGGGTGGGTTTTAGTCAGTAAAAGTCTGACACGCCCTCCCGCTCCGCCAATTATTCGGCCGCTAAACACAGCTATGGATTTTCATACTAACATTGGCCGCCTGCCCGCATGATAAATGATTTTTATTTCTGTAAGTAGGTTTGTACAAACACTTTTAAACGTCAATCATATTTTAAAAACAAGATGAGGTCGGCGTTTCGTATCTGACTACTCTGAGGAGAAAGGCCGAAACAAACTCAGAGGTCACAGTCTCTTCTAAAGTCCAGACATAATCTTGGTCAGATCATGTGAAGGCCATGTAGATTGGTGTCTGAAATGGTCTTTTGAAGAAAGAACCACACAGATTGAGTGGACCTGACCAGTCAGTGCACGCATTTGTCAGTAATCGTGCAGCTCTACTCAGAACTTAAGGAGCTCAACGATGCGACGATCAATACCAAAGAAAGAACATTTGGGTAGGCCGCTTATATGACTCAAACTGCCAGACTATGATTAACACTAACTGAGAATAAAAGAAAAGGATAAAAAAAAAGCTATAACCCACATAGTCAGCATGTATTTGATCAGTACAGCAATTTCGATTTATCTCGAAGAAGGTTGTCAAAAGAATGCTAGAACTTCCAAGCATGTTTGAGAAAACAATTTAAAAAGAATAAAATCCGTCTGAGTAAAACACTGGTATTCCGCTGCGTCCGGTTAGACAGGAAGCAGACATCGTTGGGTAGGCAGTAAGTTACCTGTTCATCGGAGCCGGTGAGCATGTTCCCAACAGCTCTCAAGGCGGGCGTTCGTACTGCAGCAGACTTGTGGTCGAGAAGACTGACCATGCGAGGGAGGAGTTCAGGAGTCATTTGTACTGCTTCTATCCGCTCGTTTGGTCCATCGGTCAGGTAGGCCAGGGCCCAGCATGCGTCGGCTAGAAAGGTAATAGAAATAATTAAAAAATAAATAAAAAACATGACTACCCTGCCAAAAAACTAACTAACAAGTAAAATACAAGTTGTATTAGTTAAGACGCAGATATATGCCAGTGACCTTGAGTGGTTAGCTTGCGTGTTCTGTACTGAGCTCACGCAACGCGTCGTACGTTCAACCAGTAATAGGACTCGCCCATCAAGGAGCTCTGTCCCCAATTTGACGCATTATTAGTTTATTAAACACAAAACAAAAGGTATTTTAATAAAACGCGTAGGTATACTAAAAGATCAATAATTAAATTATCTTTAAATTGGTGAAGGTTTCAGAAAAATACGCTTGGTAAGTTTTGCACCATTCTCAGTTTTTTATCCGCGTTAAAAATAACTTTACAAATTAATTTCAGTATGTAATATAAACATAATCTAAAATATTCACATATTAAGTTATTGAGAAAATGCTCTAATTTAACATATTTTATTTTTCAAATCATTAACACTACTCGTTTAGACGTGATCTTCAGTATAAAATCATTAAAAGTAGGTTATCGTCGCCTTAATCTGTATACCTACTCAAAAGCGAAAGGTCACTAAACTCGCTGATCAAACAGTAAAAAAAATGGTCTTTGTTGTCAAGAGACCGTTCTGTGGCACTTATTTTAACAAAAAACCAGAAACAAACCAGCTGCAGCCGGCCATTTCAGACACTGATCTACATGGTCTTCACATGTTCTGACCAAGATTATGTCTGGACTTTAAAAGAGACCGTGACCGCTTAGTTTAAATGATAAAATCCGGGCCGGCGCAAGCCGGGGGTTGCGGAAGTAATAACAGATCCCAAGATCCCCGGTGTAAGTGTGGGAGGGGAACACTGGGGTGGTTTTTAGTCAGTAAGAGTCTGACAGACCCCTGCACCCTACCCAGGGCGGGGGACATCGTTGAGGATTTTCCACTCCGGAAACAAAACGTTTGGTTGGTTCGTTTTCCCTGCATAATGAGCCTATAATGTTCCAAACTCAAACTCAAAACATTTATGTCAATTAAACCTATTACATGCACTTTTGAATTGCCAAAGAGTCGGTCAGTTAGTCAGAAAGTTGAAGCTATTTGCCCATTCCAAAACGTAGATCTCTATGGAGAAGAACAGGCAAGAAACTCCAAGGACACTCTTTTAAATCAAGATATTACAAAATCCTGGGTACCTTATTCTTGTTGCTTCTATATGTGAGAACGATGTAAAAAATTGAATTGCTTATTTAAAAAACAATACAAAATATAAGATTAAAAGATTACAAATAAGCCCTGGCAGTTAAGAGAAGACCAGTCTCAACTGACGGCGCCCGTTCACTAACATGACGCGTGGATCAGCACCATCCAACTCAACCATTTTGTAGGGAACCGAATGATCCAACACACGCGCCACCATCAGCGAGTCATTTAAGTGAGCATGACATACTCTCAACTGCCACGCTTTTTTAAGTCAACATACATCTTATCATAATAAACGGCTCCATGGTACTCACATTAACAAAAATGAAAAACCTCCCACTGCTGGGACACAGGCCTCCTCTCTTTGAGAGGCAGTGGGCCGTAATCACGCGGGCCAAGTGTGGGTTGGTAGATGTCACATGTCTTATGAATTTTTGTTACAGGACATAGCGGTTTCTTCAAGTTTTCCTTCACCGTTTTGAGAGCAGTGGTGATGAAACAATTTATACAAAATAAAGTGCTTGCCTGGGGTCGAACCTACGGCTTACAACTCGTAAGTCACGGTCGTTACCACTGTTTTCTCTAATGCAATGAAATAAAGTAAATACTTACACAAAACCTCTTCATCAGTGGTTTCCAACACATCTGATATGTACGGCAAAGCGGGAGCCACGTAGTCAAACTTCACCATTCGGGTCATATGTCTGTAACAAATTATTATCTTTTATTTCATTACCGCCAACACTCGTACGCAAAATACGCGCTTTGACGTGGAGTTGTGGGTTCCAACCCGTATTAGGCGATTCACACACTGGCCCGCCATTAGACATGGGAGTTATAGCTCACTGAAAAGAAAAAGAGCTATTAGCTCTTTCACTCTAACGAGCTATATAACTCTTCTAGCTCACTAGCTCTTCTATAGCTCAGTGAATCAGACCCCTACTGTTAGCTCATTTGACTCACGCCGCACGCGCATCGAAGGAGACGGCTTGGCTCGCTCAATAGTCAATAGCGCTTTGAAAGTTTGGAAAGAATTTTCTACTTTAAGTGAATGATCATAAAGATAGATTTACAGTTATGTATGTCGCATGATAAGTTCACAATGACGTATTGTTGGAAGAATGAACGATGTATGTATTCCGAAGCGAGCCGAAAGAGCCGCTCGGCCGCCGGTGACTCCGGGCCTCTTCGGGCGGTCATCGGTGTGTCGCTGAGGTTAGTGAATCCGAGTGAGCTAACTGAGCTAGTGAGCTATTTAGCGAGCAGGTGAGTGAGCGAGAGCGATGTCAAGCGAAAAGACCCAGCTCTTTTCTATCACTCGCTCACGTGCTACCCATGTCTACCCGCTATACGCTGCGGGGTGCGTGGCGACGAAGTCACGCGCGTGGTTGCGGGAGTGCAGATCTGCACCATCATGCAGATTTCTTCGCACAAACGGGCAGAGCTGCAGAATAGTATACGGTGGCCCAAAGGCCTCATTTTACAGCAAGATCCATTTCAAAATATTACGTCACGTCTATTTCTGTCAAAATCACGCACCATACTGCAGGGGGCCTAAAATGGACGCTTTGACAGAATCATATCAGATCTGCGTACAATTCATACATCCCGCAATTCATCTGTTTGACAGCTGCTATTTGACATTACACTTCACTTTAACTATTCATAATTTGTGGACCATTTTACGAAACTCCATACAAAACTGTCAAACCAATGTATTGCGGGATGTGAATTGTACGCAGATCATTTATGATTCTGCCAAAGCGTGCATTTTAGGCCCCCAGAACCATACCTTGGTGTGCCATACCTTGAGTCTTGCCCCGCACCCACGCGTATTTATCACTACATAGTATAAAACAACGTCGCTTCCCGCTGTCTGTCTGTCCCTATCTATGCTTAGATCTTTAAACCTAAATATCACCAGACTGTCCACTATTCGCATGCAGCAAGCATGGCCCACATAACCTGCTAGGAGTATCTCAATAATTATCAATAATTAAGCAATTTTTTACCTACAGAAGTTAATGTTGGGATACACTGATTTTGGCTTAGAATTCGACTCCTGGAGCCGCTATGAAGGCTGAAAACGGCACTGGCAGCTGTTTGTTTGTTATTTTGACCTGTAGCAGTTACTAAAAGTATCTTATTTTACGTGAACCTTTATTTATTGGGTATTTGGAAAACTGTGGAGTCGCTATGAAGCTCAAAAACTTAATGGACTGAAAGGCATCTAGTTGCACCTGCAGAAGTTGCTGAAGGTCCACACCGCAACCTTGAGCTGTTGGGCGGGCGTGCTGAGCGTGCACAGTGGCAGCAGCACGGCGAGCGCCCCGTGCGCCAGCACGGCATCACGCGCGTCCGGCCCGTCGCCCGCGATGTTGCCGAGCGCCCACGCGCTTTGTTCGCCGACTACGCCGCCGCGAGCTAGCAGGGCTACTAGCTTTGGGATTGCACCGCCCTATGTAAGAAATATTTTTTTTCAACATTTCAGCCGAAAGACGTCCACTGCTGGCCTCCCCCAAGCACCGCCACTTCGACCGGTTATGTGCTTCTCGCATCCAGCGGATTCCTGCGGTCTTCACAAGGTCATCGGTTTATCTTGTAGGAGCCTTCCAACGCTAAGGCTTCCGGTACGCGATCGCCACTCGTGGTCTTATGTGAAAATATTAATAGGTACGCCTCACAAACATTTAGTAAACCTAATAACCAACCTAGTTCCAAGTCCAAAGTCCTAGAACCAAAAATTCGAAGACAACACACACCAACTACAACCCGCACTGGGCCCCCGTGGTGGATTACTGCCCACTCCCTCTCACAGAGAGGAGGCCTGAGTCCCAGCAGCGGGAACATTAAAGGCTGATTATGCTTATACTTTAGATGACATAACATCACGCCTGCAATTCCCCGATGGGTAAGGCAGAGGTGTACCTTAGCATGTTGTCAGCGACGAGACCCTATCTACGCCCTAGGGCACAAGTAGCGGAGGGATTGCTACGAACGCGTTCTCAATATTCAATGAATCGAGTCGTGAGTTAGAAAGAATTTCGTAATATCTAATTAGATTTTGTTATTTTGTTTTATTTTATTTATTTAAGTATCAATTGATTTTTTCCTTTTTTTTTCTTTTACATTAAATTTTTTGTTTTGTTAAATTTCCATTGGGAGCGATTGCCGCAGGATCAGATAAACAATCTTATAAATTCAATGAAAAATCGTTGCCGACAAGTTTTATACAACAGAGGCGGTCACACTTTGTATTGAATTACCAAATAAATAAAAAAAAAAGTTTTTAATTTTGTAAAACCTTTTCCGTCTTAAGTCCAAATATAAATCTTGTTTAGCCATGTCAAAATATAAATCTTGTTTTACAAAACAAGATAAACCATGGAGCCAGTTTTTTGTAATAAGAACGTAACTGTGATTGAAATACCGTTCTTTAGCACGGCGTATTAGGAACTTTACCATAGACGGAATAAAGTTCGAAATTCAATAATGGCTCGATGTGTAAAACCTTGGTCTGAAGATAAACCTTGTTTTGCAATAAGACGGGAGAAGTTTAATTTCGTTTTAGCTTTATTTTTACTACGTATGTTACGGTACACATAATATGTTAATTATTTTGATTAAATGAGCAATTGAATAAAAGATTTTGTTGCTTTAGTCACTAATGCATCAACAAATAGTTATTATTTATAACGGGGTTTTCAGCAAGAACTTTGTTTTCTTAAACAAAATAAAACAAACAATTTAGATGAAAAAGATTCAAATTTTTATTGTAATAGAAAGAGTAAGGCAATTATGAATGAAAAATGATATCGGACAAAT
This sequence comes from Tiliacea aurago, assembly GCA_948098905.1. NCBI lineage: Eukaryota > Metazoa > Arthropoda > Insecta > Lepidoptera > Noctuidae > Tiliacea > Tiliacea aurago. The sequence continues at coordinate 3,025,030 of OX402605.1, forward strand.
GTCCACCACGACTACAGATGTCGATTCTTTCATCAAAGACTTCAATCACTTTTTGGCAATATGGCAGGTCTATTTCGTTAATCGCGTCACGGGTTTTGAGTTTTAAGGCTGCAATTGATTCGAGTGGCTCCGTATAGACTCTGTCTTTAACATAGCCCCACATAAAATAATCCAGTGGAGTTCTGAGAATCACACGATCGGATGAAATTATGCGATCGGGAAATTTGGTTTGCAATAAATTCATGATGAAAGAATCGACATCTGTGAGCGTGGTCGTGGTGGACATGTCCGATATCATTTTTCATTCATAATTACCATCCCTTACTCTTTCTATTACAATATACATTTGAATCATTTTCATCTAAACTCTTTGTTTTATTTTGTTTTAAAAAACAAAGTTCTTGTTGAAAAACCCTTTAAAAGAAATATAAATAAGTACCTATATATATTAAGTACAATAGTAAAAAAAAATCAAAACCGTACATGTTGCTTATACTTTTGTGATGACGTGTCTTATTGGTGTGATTCCATCAGGTTGGACTATTAGTTAGTTTGTTTTTTAAAGAAAAATGGTTGACTTGGTTGGTAGCCTGAATTGAAATTATTTTGAGTAATTTGCCATCTAACAGTGAGTAGGCTAAAAATGAATGACCGTTTTCTCTATAAAATTTAAACGCCGCCGTTTGCTAGGTATTAGAATAATTACACATTGAAATAAACACAACATTATAAATATCTGTTTCTGACTTACATCAACAACTGCCATGGTGTGTTCATGGGTTCCTGAAGCAATATTGGTGATGGCCCAGGATGCATCATACTGTAGATCAGGGCTGTAATAAAAACAAAAAATAATGTGTGACTTGAAGTTACAAAGCTTAGAAAAATATTATTGCGCGCACAACTAAAAAGCCTACTACTAGCGCCATCTAGTATCAAGTAGCGGAACTAGTAGAGTCAAGATGCTTCTAGAAAGTCCGATTCTAGAACTATCGACACCCGGTCAGTCGGGGCCGGTATGTACTCGAATGTTCTAGATGTTTCGGGAACTATCCGAGGCCCTATATAAGGCCGGTATGGGCCGCGACGGAGTACAGAATCATTCTGCGCTCGAAGCTCGCTGCGGAAGGACGTGTGTTGCGCTGCTCTCGCTGTGCCCCGCTCTCCCGCTGCTGCTCTTTCGTGCCCGGTACGTTACGCTTGCGTAACGCTCTCGTAGTCGCCCCGACTACAACCGATCGTCGATTGATTAGATTGATTAATTTATTAATTAATTTAATCGAAAGACACTAGATCAAAAAAAGTGCCTTTTTCAAGGCAAGCGTTTCTTTAACAGTTTGTTCAGAGAGTAGCTTCATTAGGCCCCTTCTGGGCAAAACCACAGTTTCGTGGTCCTCGGTGGAAACCTTACGGTGTTAACGAAACCGAGTGGGGTGTTGACCCAAACGCACCCGCCGAACCCCTTCAGGGGGAGGCAGTAAATTGGACGGGTCCCAGAGTTAACCGGCCTTGGGGGATCTCCTAGTCGGCTCTGGTGGCAGTTTTCCTTCCGCAGCTACTCACCTAGGGTCTCTAGGGTGTGTCTACACCCTTCGCGCTAGACTGGAAAGGGCCCCCTTGCACAATAAGATTGGCAACGGGATCACAAGCTTAGGGCTCACCAATAGGCTACACATCCTCCCTGTCTGCACCCGACAGGGAGGGAAACACATCCCCGGGCCAATCCACCCGGGGAGCTAGGTATAGGGAAAGATAGGTAGAAGTTTAGTGGAGACGGCTCCAAAATTCCTCCCTATTAGGAACCACCCTAAAACCGCTATGGAGGACGCCCTTATTGTGGCGTTCTTCAGAAAGGTCCTTTTTAAGGACCCAGCCTTTTTAGAACGTTACGGAGTTCAACTCGCTGAACTAAAGAGCCAGCCTTCTGCTGGCATCGATAAGTTCAGCGATGTACTCGCGAACCAGCAGGCGGAAGAGGACTTCCAGAGTCCCTCCCCTAGCCCGATCGTGTCTATGGACACTTCCGCACCTGCGGACAATCGCGCGCCAAGTCCGTGCACGTCAGACTCCGAAGAGTCCAGCTCTTCCTCTTCGTCTTCTTCTCCCTCTGCCAAGCCAGGGGTCCTAACCTCTGGACCTGGCAAGAGGAAGAAGTCGAAGAGTAAGTCGGGCCAGGCGTCAAAGATAGTGGCGTACGAGCCTCCCTCGACCCCTATCCCTTCTGCCCCCGTGGCATCCACCTCAGTGGCCCCTACCGCGGCCCCTCCTACCGTTACTCCGTCACCGGTCCCGGCGTCTTCCACGCAAGACCAAGACGGTTTCACTCTCGTTTCTGCCTCTAAGAAGGCTTCCCGTCCTCCGCCCATTGTCATCCAGGACAAGGGTAAATGGACGGAAATCTCAAAATGGTGTGTTGATCAGCGGATCAACTTCACCAGCGCGGTCAGTACCCAACCACCCCAAGATTCTTGTCGTATGCTCTCAGGTTGACGGGCATCACCCTATTTTCAAGATCGCTTCGATCTGTAGCCTTAAAGGCTTTGATATTCAGAAACCGCACAAGTCCAGCATTATCGGACAGTGCCACCGTTGCCAACTTTACGGTCACGCGCAGAAGAACTGCTTCGCGAAACCCAGGTGCGTCAAGTGCCTGGGTGAGCATGGCACTTCTGAATGCTCGCGACCAAAAGACCGTGCCCTCTGCACCGAACCTCCCAGTTGCGTTCTTTGCGGCCAACAAGGCCACCCAGCCAACTACCGTGGCTGCCCTAAGGCACCAAAATCATCTTCCTCGAAGTTGACCAAGCGTTACGACGCGAGGCAACAGAGAGACAACCAGGGGGGATTCTCCTCCTCTCTGACCCAACCTCCGCAACGACTGAGCCCTCAAAGGTCAAGTCCGTGGAATTACTTCAACCACCAGCAGGCCTTCCCTGCCTTCGGCCAATACATGGCTCCTCCCCCCCCTCAACCTCAACCCATCCCACGGTTGATGGACCCTCGCCTTCGCGCTCATAGCGCTCAGCATCACCAACAACCTACCACCGCCGGTAGAAGCGCGCCTCTCGCGCCCCCAGTGGCCCGCGTGCCAGAGCCTGCTTCCAAAGCCGCTCCTCCTCTCAACACTCGCGCGCCTCCTCAACCTGCGGCCACTCCAGTGGTCGCACCACCTAACACCTTCGATGCGTTTAATGTGATCTCGAGCACATTTAACATCTTTCTTTCGCCCGCGCCAAGAAAATGGCCAGCGAAATAATTGTAGCCTGTAACTCCTGCAATCTATCGGAGATCCAGCGAATTTATCACGCGTATCCCGAGATCACGCAAGCCCTAGAGTCCATCGCGTATAGGAAACCATAATGTATAACACGGCCCCCGCGAGAACTAAACTCAGATCACTAAAGTTAGGCTTTTTCAATGCCAACGGCATTAGAGAACAACGCGAAGAAACCGCTGTGTTCCTCCGCGACCATCGGTTAGATATTCTCCTAGTACAGGAAACTTTCCTCAAGCCTTGTCATCGAGACCCGTCAATTGCGAACTATCGCGTAGTTCGCAATGACAGGACTCGATGCCACAGGGGCGGCACCCTGATTTACTATAGGACTCCTCTCCATTGCATCCCGCTCGATGCTCCGACAACTCTCTCGTGTCTTGAAGTGTCTGCATGCAAAATAGCAATGTCAGGTCATCAACCGATTACCATAGTTTCGGCTTACATGCCGCCCACCGCGACCACGAGCCCAGACGGTCTTCAAATGCTGTCTCGCGATCTTTCGATTCTTTTCGGCCTGAGTGAATCCGTTATCGTAGCGGGTGATCTCAACGCCAAACATCCGTCCTGGAACTGTAATACCACCACGTTTCGAGGCCAACATCTGTTTGATCTCACCGCCGTTTTAAATTTCGATATCATCGGTCCGATGAATCCTACTCATTACCCCCATATCCCCAGTCAATCCCCGGACATATTGGATATAGCGCTCCTAAAGAATATCAACCTACGGTTGGATTCGATAGAGGCGATGGACGAACTGACTTCTGACCACCGGCCGGTCGTCTTAAGACTGGCCCCTCGCGACGGACTCCTTGACCCTGACCAACCCCCCCTTACGAAAGTAGTCACGGACTGGCGGAAAGTAAGCGACCGACTGAAATCCACCACATCCCCGATACTGGATTCTATCCCCGATCAGTTTGACTCGATCGCCGACACGACGGCCGCGATCGACTCACTCACGGAACACGTACAATCAGTCCTGAGCGATTGCTCGAAGCAGGTTCCGGCGATGGACCCCCATCGCCGAAAGCTGCCGGACGATGTGCGTGAACTGCTGACTGAGAAGAACGCGGCCACTCGTGCATACAGTGTCTTTCCCTGTGACGCTAACAAAGTCTTCATGCGCCAATTACAGAAATCTGTAAGGAAGCGAATGAAAGAACTGCGTGAGGCTAACTGGGACAAGATGCTGGGCGAACTAGAGCCCACTCATCTTGCCTTCTGGGAGCTTCAGAGGAAACTCAGATCCCCGCAAGTAGCTTCAATGCCCACTCTGACACGACCCGACAGGACGATAGCATTCGACGACACCGACAAGGCTGAATGCCTGGCTGACACTCTCGAGACTCAGTGCTCGCCCAGCTCTCGACCAGTAGACCAAGCTCACCTCGCTGAGGTGGACGCTGAAGTCGAACGTAGGGCGAATCTCCCTCCGGTCGAAGACCCTGATTGTCCTCTGGCTCCCGTCACCCCAGACGAAGTGCACGACATCATCAAGGGTCTGAAAACCCGTAAATCCCCCGGATCAGACGGAATCACCAACAGGGTGCTCCAGCTGTTCCCCGCTCACCTGATCATGCTAATGACCACCATCTTCAATGGCGCTCTTAGCAACAACATTTTTCCTCAAGCTTGGAAAAGTGCCACGGTCAACGGTATCCCGAAGCCCGGCAAACCTAAGACCGAACCTTCCAGTTACCGACCCATCAGTCTGCTCAACGTCTTCGGCAAAGTCTATGAGAGGCTTATTTATAAGCGTCTCAGAGACTATGCCGAGACGAAGGGCCTCATCCCAAACGAACAGTTCGGGTTCAGATCCCAACATTCGTGCGTACAACAGGTCCACCGTATCGTCGAGCATGTAAGCGCTGGCTTCCAGCGCGGGCTCATGACGGGTGCTGTGTTCTTCGACATTGCGAAAGCGTTCGACAAAGTCTGGCACAACGGCTTAATATATAAGCTCTACAAACTCGGTGTGCCCGATCGTCTCGTGCTCATCTTACGAGACTTTTTGTCGGACCGCACCTTCCGCTATCGCATCGAGGGTGCGCTATCCTCCCCCCATCCGCTCCACGCAGGCGTCCCTCAGGGCGCTGTGCTGGCACCGCTGATATTCACTATATTCACTAGTGATATCCCCAAATGTAGAAAGGCGCAGTTAGCTCTGTTCGCAGACGACACGGCCATCTACTACTCCGGCCTCAGGCAAGACAATATCGCCCGCATCCTTCAGGCCGAAGTCAACAGACTCGCGGCCTGGTTCAGGAAGTGGAGGATTGAAGTCAACCCTGATAAGAGCCAGGGGGTCCTATTCTGTAGGCCCCGGCGATCACCCGCCCTGCCCCAACCGATCACCATGTTCTGCAAGCCTATCCCTTGGGAGAAGCGAGCCAAATATCTCGGTGTGGTCTTAGACCATCACATGACGTTCGGCGAGCACATAAAACAGGTGCGCTCGCGCGCCAGTTTTGCTCTCGGCCGACTACACTCCGTACTCAACCCGCGCAGCAAGTTGTCTCTTAAGTGCAAATTGCGTATTTACACCGCGTGCATTCGACCGATCATGACTTACGCCTGCGTAGTCTTCGCTCACGCAAAGTCATATCACATTCATAAGATGCAGACGCTTCAAAACCGATTTCTCCGTAGAATTACGAAGGCTCCTTGGTTCGTTCGGAACGAACAACTTCACGTAGACCTTAAGATGCCTACCATCAAACAGTTTATGAAGCGCCTTGCAAAGCGCTTTTTCGAATCCGCGGAACGTCATCGCAACCCCTTGGTTGTGCAGGCCGCTAGTTACAGGCCTTCTGCCATTAGTCAGACTCGCCGACCGAGGCACACTCTCTTAGATCCGGATGACCCCGTCACTCTCCTTCAGGAAAGCAATAGGGCCACGAGTACAGTGCACAAAATACACAAACCGACCTTCCGTCCTCGCCGCCGAGGTACCACGCGAACTTCCCGAGTAAATGGTAATAAAAGTCCTCCCCCCCGTCCCTTGAATGTCGATGCACCAGCCGCCCGGTTAGAGGCTGAGAGCGCCGTAGCAACAAATATAATATCCCCTGATAATAATTATGATCAAAATGTTGATCCAGCCCGTCCCCAAATTGTTACTAATTTTGTGATCCCCCAACGACGCCCTGAGCCGAGGTCCGTACCCCACAGGGGGTGCCCTTAGTGCGCTGTCGTTTAGTTTTAATATATATAATTTGCGCCCTGGCTTTAAGATTAAAAACCTTAGGGCAGCCACAGGAATATCCGGTTAAGTAGCAACGACCTCTCTAGGTCTGCTACGAGATGCCATACAAAAAAAAAAAAAGCGACGGAGTTAGTTTATTTTTGAAAACGAGACAAGCGAAAACAACTGAACGATATTTGAGAGTGACATTAAGTAATTGTGTTTAAAGTAGTAGTGTGTTTAAATTGGTGTTATTAATTAAAGTGTCTAGTTTTTTAGTTATTAAATCGGCAGTTTTTATTGTGACGAACCCCAAGCTCGTAACGATATCTTTAAGATTTTTTGAACCTAAACTGTCTACTGCTGAGCCAGGAACTTACAACAAATAGGAAAAGAGAGATATAGAGAGGAAAGGAGGGAGAGAGATAGAGCGAGAGAGGGGGATAGAGACGTGATTAATGTTGAACTGAAAAGAAATCAAAACACACCATAGCTATTAAATAAAGTACCATATTATTTTTCCACCTCTTCAAATGGGAACACGTGTGTTCAAATGTGGATGAGAGTATCCGAGAATCGATTTTTATATTCAGCAATAGACTGATGATGCTGACGATAGTTCTACTTGCTGGTAGCAGCTAAGAGAGTGGCCGAAGATTGACTTAAATGGCTAGAATTATATCCAGCGGTGGACTGTTTTCTGCCGAACACCGATACAGGATGGTCTTCTATATGTAGCTGAGGATCGAGGTAAGTGTCGTGACTGTTAGTACTTGTGTCTGATGACGTAATTGTGGAGAGTCTGATACACTTTTATTTTCGTTTGACTCCTAATCTTTAGCTTGGTATGAATTTAATTTTTATAATGGATTCTTGCAGGCTGTGTAATGCTTCGTGATAATGGACAGGCCTATAGCCAACGGTGAAATTCTGTAGTCTGAAGATGTCGGCAATTCTACTGGCTCTGACTGGGAGTAGTTGGAAGAGAATGGCCAAGTATGGAGCTAAATACATTAGAAGATTTGTAGTACCCACTTGTATTAATTAAAGATGTAGAAAATGCTTAAATCCCAAAAAAAAATTATGACATACCACTCGATTTAAAAAGTAGCTGTAAGTACCACAAAAATGTATTTTAAAAATAAAATGGGGAAGTTTCTTTTTAATATCTTTTGTCAAAGCCTCTTATATGGAGTTGAGCTAGTATGAATTGATGTCATACTAGCTTATGTCTGCGGATTCACTGACATGATTTGGAATCCTATTACGCAATTTAAAATGTTATTAGGATTATGTAATTGTCAGCCTATGTGCTGCTGTAAAATATGTGTCTTTATAGGTAATGTTTAGCGGTAAATGTATTTTTATTATAGATGGAACGGTACCTACGAGATAAAATATATGGGAGCTAGATCTGCCATCAAAATCCTTTGCAGTTTGGCAGAAGTAAATATTTTCGTGAAACTTAGGATGTCACCACAAATAAACACTTTTTCATATTTTTTTGCAAATAACAAGCAATAGTTCCCAGCAGTGGACTGTCATAGACTGGTCTACCTGGGATTGTCCTTTGTCCAGCAGTAGACTAGCTAGTCTTATGATGATGACGGCATGGTCTACTTACCAGTCATCTCTGTCCAGCGCATCCACCAAAGGTTTGATGACTCCAGCAGTTACCATTGGAGTGATAGGCGGGTTCTGTTCCCTGGACAGCATTTGACGGGCTGCACGGGCGTGTGTCATCACTAGGAGTAGGTCATCGGAGCGGAGTCCTGTTAGGGGTTGAAGGTATATGATGGTGTAGCTCTTGGCCTTCATCTCACCTGATGGTAAGTGATGATCAGGCAAAAGGTGGAAGCGAGCTTCACCCGGAATCCTCAACCACAGAGGAACTGGCTATCGTACCTCAAACTGTCGAACACTAGAATCTCTTTGTAGTTAAAATGTTTGGTTAATTTGGTTTGTATGGAAGATAGTAAGAAAGTATTTTTTTTATTTGGACATAACTAAAAGGCTGAAATAAGAAATTGATATTTGATAAAAAATCATACTGAAACATTTATTTTTTATTTTTATTTAAAACGTTGCCCCACACTAGGAATTTCTCCTGTATTGTGGGTGCGTTTACAAACATTTAAATTCACATACACAAACAGCCAGACCCGGAACAACTACTTGTAGGTCATACAAATATTTGTTCCGTGCGGGAATCGAACCCGCGATACGCAGCGCAGCAGTCAATTGCTTAACTAACTGCGCCAACCGTGCCGTCCACATTGATGTATTAAATAGGAAGATAGTCCACTCTCTAACATCACGTAAATATTAAATGGACTAGAAACACTTGCATATAAACACACCCACACAACTATATTTCTTGATGTCGTGCGTCATGTGCTCGACAACCGAAATAGAGAGACATATTACGCGGGCTATAGCGGGAACGAGATAGCAATAATTGTCACTATTACGTGCTACACAAACGCCAGTTCGATTATGACTAAGGTCGATTGTGTCCTTTTCCCCTAATTTATGCGGTCCAAGTCGAGGAGCGCGTACCATATCTTCCTATTTTAATACAACAATGTACTGAAATTATTTTTTATAACAGATCTATGTAACATGGATTAAACATCTAGCAGCTTATTTTTTAGGCAGTTCTGATATAATAATGATAATCTCCATGTTGAAAACATTATCCTAACCCAAAACTCTAAATAGATAAGCTGGTTACTTATATAAATATTACCTTCCACAATCTCTGCTGGAGTATAAGTCTTCTCACTGTCATGGACTTCCTTTCCTGCTTCTGGTGACAACGCGCTTCCCTTGATGTTGAGAAGCAATTTCATTATTAAAAAACGGCCAAGTTCGTGTTGGACCACGCACAATGAAAGGTTCCGTAATTGGGATGAATTCATCCCAAAAACAAACTTAACATTGCGGTTGAAAAACATTCTCTCCCATACTTCGATTTACGTTACGGTCAATTCTCCAACTGCAAATTTAAGTTGGTCAACTATTACTCGTTAACTTGTAAAGCCTACTTAGCTGTGATAGCTTTCTGTTTAATTTCGTTATTTATGCTACTGTCACAAATTTTTTCACGTATCCAAAACCAATAATTTAGCTGGCAGGGCGGGGAGACACTTGTCTCTAACAAAAATAGCACTTTAAGGGCATCCATGAAAAAAATTGTGAATTTCAACCGAGAATAACAACGATTAAAGTTACATAAAAGATCTAAAAAAAATATATGTAAGAGTTTGATATACGTTCGTACGATCAACCCCTAGCCCGCAACAATTTCAACATTCGAAGACGAAAAGATTCAATACGTAAATTACGATTGTTTCCATAGAATAATAAATTACAATTATAATAATAATAATATATCGTTTATTTCAGAGCTATGCTCCTGTATGTTAGTAACACTACTACACAATACAAATACACGTATACTTCATAATTTTAATGCTATATGTATATGCCGTGTAAATTAAATATATATATACAACGTGTAAATTAAAAACAAATACAATTAAATAAAAAATTGTTACTACTACGTGGGAATAATAGTACGCGAGCTCCCGGACTACAGTCGTCCTAGTAAAAGCTGAATCCGCTAGATGGCATTTCGATTCAATAGTGAGGTCGTAGTAAGCGTGTATTCCGGAAGATGGCGCTAAATTGTTTTAGTATTAGCAAGGACCGGTAGATGGCGAATTTTACGTAAATGCAGAGAGGGACAGGAAAGGTCGGTGGGGTAAGAAACTGTTCGTTCGACGGTCGAGGTCATTGAGACTATGGACGACCTTAAAGCTTAATATTACGCAAACGGATCCCTGAATTGAGAAATGGTTTTCATAGATCCATAATATTTTTAAACGGCCTATCCAAAAGTCCGCCTTTGTACAGTATTTTTTTACTTGTGCATGAAGTTTTAATAAATAAATAAATATGACACCATGGAATAGACTAGAAAAAAATATATTATCCCCATTTTACGTGCAAGGGAAGTACCCTAAATAAAAATGTTTTTCATGGTTTTATTTTAAGACTTTCTCGGCGTGATTAATAAATGTATACCCATGCCAAATTACAGCTTTCGAGTACTAAGCGTCTCTGAGCTAATCCGGGGACAGACGAACGGAAGAAAGACCTTAGTAGGCATTACGTAGAAAATGTAAAGAAAGACCGTAGTAGGCATTACGTAGTTGAAACTAACAGTGAGTAGGCTAAAAATAAATGATCCTTTTTATGAAAACGCCGTTTGCTAGGTAGTAGAATAATTACACATTGAAATAAACACAACATTATACATATCTGACTTACATCAACAACTTCCATGGGTTCATGGGTTCCTGAAGCAATATTGGTGATGGCACAGGATGCTTCAAACTGTAGTCCAAGGCTGTAATTAAAAAAGAATGTGTGACTTGATGTTACAAAGCATAGAAAAATATATTTTAAGATTTTTACTGCCCAATCTGTTTGCTGCTGAGCCAGTAACTTACAACAAATAGGTAGAGAGGGAGGGAGATCAGTGGGAAAAGAGACATGATTATTGATTAATGTGATTACAAGAATTAAAGTACTGCGAGTACTACGACTGCCTCGTTGGTCTAGGGGTCGCAAGCGGTACTGCCACACATGAGGTCCTTTTTTTTGGGTGGGAAATTATCAAATAACTTCTCCCGCTCTGGGCGGAGCGCCAGGGCGTGTCAGACTTTTACTGACTAAAACCCACCCGTGTTCCTTCAGTTGCTGTCTGCCAGTGCCACGATATCCCTTTCGGACAAACTCGCAACCCTTGCAGGCATTAGCCCTAACGGACCCCGTCAGTTTATGCTGAAATCTCTTTGAGGCGCGCGTGCACAATGCGCCGTCTACCCGGGCCTGGTTCTTATCGGACAGCGGGCTACCCACCGCACACCGTCCGCAAGCCCACGCCTACGGTGGCCGGGAATTGGCCTGCGACTCCCGACGACTGCTTATCCCAAGAACAAACTTAAGATTGTAGTTGAAAAACATGACTACAATCTATTCAATTAATAATTTAAATCAATTTCTATCTCTTTTTCAATCAATCAACCAAGAGAACATTTTTCTCCCATACATTCCAACTGGAAATGTAAGTTGGTCGACTATTACTCGTTTTCCTTTTAACTGCGTGATTTTATCCTTCCCTTTTGCTTTATTTAGTTTGAAAGTGGTTTATCGATGTAAAACGTGATAAATTATTTTTTTCCCATTCGGGTTCACCCCCAATCAGGTGGCACCCGGTGCGGAACCGCCCCGACGCCCCCCTCCTAGTTACGCCACTGCCCCATGGGAAAAGGGCGTGAGTGTGTTGTGTGTGTGCAAAAATTAAAGTGTCACACATTTGATACTTGCAGTAGTTTATTCGAGTAAAAAGAAATTGATGATATAATATTTGGAGTCCCGAAAGGTTCTTGAATGATACACTTAAATGTTTTAGCAACATAGAGAATTAGAGATACACTACACTACACACCACTACACCTAGAGCTGTGAGTCCTGTGAATGATACGTGTTATACTTGTACGTGTCACAGCTCTAGGGGTGCATTTCTCACCATATAGCTGTAGCTTTATTTAAGCGGGCACGCCCATTATGCCTGGAGGCTTTTATTTAGATACGTTTTTGTTTACGTTATTTCTGCTTGAGTATAGTTTTTGACGATTATATATATATATATATATATATATATATTTGTATAATGGTGTGTGCTAGCTAACGTAAGGCAAATAAACGTTTTGTGTTGCGTAATGCAAATTATTTTACATTGTATTGTATAGATTCAAGTTTTATATGCGAACAGACAGCTGTGCTGCTGGGGAGTTTGTTGCGCCACTTCTTCTTCCCAGCTAAAGCACTAGGAAGTGGAGAAGGGTGGGCGTTTTTGGGGGACTGTCTCATGTAATTTTTGACGTTCGAAAAGTGCTGATTCTCAGCCTAGTTTGAATAAATTACTTTTGATTTGATTTTGATTTTAAGGATCTGCATTGATATTTGTTATCCTAACAGATATCAAAACACCACCAATCAATCTGCCTAACCTTTTCCCATGTTGGAGTCAGCTTCCAGTTTAACCAGATGCAGCTCAATACCAGTATTTTACATGGAGCGACTACTTATCTGACCTCCACAACACAGTAATAGTAAGTATATAGTAACTCGGTAATACGATACCCCTTGGTAAGACTGGTTGTCAGACTTTCGGGCTTCTGACTAACCTATTCCTAACGACTGGGTATTAAGGGGACGATAACCGACTTTTACGGTCGAACCCAATAACTTATTTTCAGTTAAAGACAGATCGCTATTGATGATAGACAGTATAATTATATCTATGCTCGGATGGCGTCTCACAATCATTGATAAAGGCTATCTATCTAACGAAAACAATAAGTAGGTTTCTCTACTTCGCTCTTCCGTGCGTTCCATTACAACCAACATCACTTTAAAAAACAACATGTGTAATTAGGGTTATATTAAAACTTCTTTGTTTCTTACTTCTAAATAAGTTTCTGGATTAATATATAATTCTGTAGAGCCATATTTGTTATGGCCGCGAATCAAAGTACAACCTGTTACTGACCTGCAAATTGCAAAAAACGTAATAAAATTTGAATTTCGCGGGCTACCTTAGCGCATTTATGTTGTTTTTTTTTTAACTTAAATTCTTAAATTTAATTCTTTGATTGGTGCTAGTAAGGGGTTAAATTTCTGTTATTTTTTGCCTAGGGCGCACCGTTTTCGAGATATTTGAATTTCAATTTTTTTTTATTACTTTAAATATAAAAAAACATCTATGATCATTATTGCAAGTACTAAAGAGTTCATTTTAGCTTGGCTACTTTACGTTTATCGCTGCTATTCGGGGAATAGCCAAATCTGCCATCTGTAGTACTGTCCTGTCAAACAAATCGTATATTGGGACGCAAACTTTGGCATTTTCATACAAAGAGATATCTGTTGTAGGCGATACACCCTCCCATCAGTAGATAGCGTGGGCCGGTATGATTCCTAGATTATTGGGACGTTAAAACCATCGATAGATATATTTTTATATCTCCAGTAGGCCGAAACTGGTGATATATAGGTTATTGGGTTCGGCCGTTAATGATATTATACTGAAGATCACGTCTAAACGAGTAGTGATTGATGATTTGAAAAAAATATATGATAAATTAGAGCATTTTCTCAATAACTTAATATGTGAATATTTTAGATTATGTTTATTAGAGGTGAGGCATAAATATTGGATTAGGTATGTGGATTAGGTATTTTTCGATGCGAGTCCGTACCTAATCCAAAGCGTCGAGGATTAGGTATGGCACAAAATATTCCTACACAGTCTACACAGAATATATTCCGTACCTTAAATATGGGGGTTAAGTTTCAAGTTTAATTAGCACTGCCGCCAGCACCATCTATGTAGAATACCACTGGACTGGTTGTGCAGCCGCAGTCTTGCGATAAGGTAGCCCGCGAAATTCAAATTTTCTTACGTTTTTTGCAATTTGCAGGTAAGTAATAGGTTGTATGTTGATCTAAATATGATCCGCGGACGTATCATATTTAGATTAACCTAGCAACCTAAGACAAACCTGCAAAATGCAAAGAACGTAAGAAAATTTGAATTTCGCGGGCTACCTTAGCACATGAAGGGTAATTTTGATCACTTTAATAGACGTTAAAAACAAAAGTGAACCACGTTGACTTTATCTACCGTTTGCCCATAAAAAACGAAATATAATCCACCGTTCCATAATATATTAGAAACGGAACGTCCATACTCCATGCCAAATACATATTTCTTACCCAATCCACATACGATACATAATATCGGTAACAGGCCAGCGGCTGTATTGAATAAATATTCGGATTAGGTATTTTTAAATACTAGGATTAGGTGGATTAGGTATCGTTTTTACCTAATCCGACTCATGTCTAATGTTATATTACATAGTGAAATTACTTTGTAAATTTATGTCTAACGCGAATAAAAAACTGAGAATGGCGCAAAATCTACCAAGCGTATTTTTCTAAAACCTTCACCAATTTAAAGATAATTTAATTATTGATCTTTTAGTATACGCGTTTTATTAAAATACCAATAAATTAATAATGCGTCAAATTGGGGACAGCGCTCCTTGATGCGCGAGTCCTATTACTGGCTGAACGTACGACGCGTTGCGTGAGCTCAGTACAGAACACGCAAGCTAACCACTCAAGGTCACTGGCATATATCTGCGTCTTAAGTTTAATACCGTAACAATCCTAGACCTTGTAGTCTTGGTTTAAACCAGTACTTAAGCATGTTTTTATAATAAGACGGTTAGTGTCTAATTACCAGAGGTCGGAACTAGGTAGAGTTATTCATGTACTTGCATCGAAATGTTGATATTAATATGGATCTTCCCGGGATTTCTAACAGACTATTCCGTGTAACCAACAATATTACAAATAAATAATAATAAAAACCTCAGAGATAGATAAGACAATTAAAACAAAGATAATTAGAAAGTTTGAATGCGGAAGAAAGACTTAAAAACTGAAATGGGGTCTTAAAAATTTGAAATGGGGCTACTAGGGCATGTGGGGTATCATATGAAAGAACGCTGTTTGCACATTCTCAAACATTTATTTTTTATTTTTTAGGTCGCAAAGTTTCCGACTTTTGATAAAAAATGTAAAAAAAAATACCGTTTCCCCCCTTATCTCCGAAGTTTGTATAGTTAAAAATCTGAAATTATTCTATGTGATAGAAGTGTATGTAAAGATTACAGGAAAAATAAAACTATGTCTCTAAATAGCACAGTTTTTCAGAAATCATCAACATCATGTATACGTACGGAATCCTTGGTGCGCGAGTCCGACTCGCTCTTGACCGGTTTTTTTTTTTGTTCTCACAAGCGATGTTGTGCGGATGTGGCAATAGATCACGGGATTTTTCTGCTCTTCAAAATTAATCCCGGGATTTGGGTGTAAGTAAGTTCGATGGTGTAAGTACATAAATAACTCGACCTAATTCCGACCTCCGCTAATTACACAGGAATAGATCTAAATTATAGCCAAAAACTTGAACAATCTACTGAAATTTGACGTCCTAAAAAAAAAACAAACAAAACTAACCTCGACTGTTGGTTGGAATGGTCTTGTACGTTATCATCTTCACAGTTGTCTTCCCGAACAGACACAACTTTGTAATCAGCATCTTCAGTTCCCCCGTCTAGAAAGACCAAGCACAAAAATATGGTAAAATTCTAGCAAATATCTCTAAAACCTTTGTAGGAAAAAGAGTAGCGCCAAAACTTACTTTCAGCGGGAAATTCTTTAAATTCATCGTCATCTTCGAGGAGACCGAGATCTACTTTTTGCTTTTCTGACATTTTAGAATTAAATCGACAAATTTATTTTACGCAACTAGGCAATTTAGCAAGGTTAAAAGTGCTCTTAGGAAAATCGGTATTAAAGTAAATTCCTTTTTTTTTTCCTCGTTTGGCAACTGAGCCGTTATCGACTATTCAGTCACCCTACGGCTACATTGTCGCGATAACGCGAACTCAACTTAGCGCGCTCTCTTTCGCACATCAGTCGACGTCTCACGGAACAACAGAGAGCGCACGAAATTTAGTTCGCGTTATCGGGACAGTGTAGCCGTATGCGTCATGTGGTGAAGGCAAATCGCCAACCCAGCAAAGTGAGCCGTCGAACTTTGCACTTTGTGGTAGATAACTGCATATACAGGGTCAAATTAAATTAGCTAGCGAAACTCCGCAGACGTGATGTGTATCGATATCTAAACATGAAAAAAAAAGATTTTTTTTTGGGGTCATTAATCGCTAGCAATGTTGTTACTGGAAGTATGAGTTGAGAAATATAACTGATTCATTTAATTTTATCGTGTTTAGTTATGGATAAGTATTACCCGTCACGTTTGATCTATCAAGTGACTACTACACCACCAGCGCAGCGGCGGCGGTTGCTAACCCAAAAAAAAAAAACAACTTATTCAATTAATTAATTTGGCCCTGTATATATACCTATGTTACTAACTGAAAGGACAAGACAATTGTTCTTAGTAAACCTAGCTACAAAAATAATAATAATATATACGTACAACATGTCATAACTACTTTGCCCGTAGGTGATATCGTTGTAAAAGAGGAACGTGGGGAGTGTTTGTCATGCATAGACCCACAGCATCCACCGCTACGAATAAGTATAAGTCGTGAGCGGGTGACTTCTAGCCCTGGTTACCCTGTACCGCAGGTTTCCACCGCCCTACCACGATGGAATTATAGTAAGGCGGACTTCCGTGCTTTGTATTCGGGGCTTGCAGGGGTGGACTGGAGCGTCCTGTATGAAGCGAGTAATGCCAACGAAGCATAATTATAGGATGTTTTACGATATTTTATACAGGATTTTGGATGATAGCACTCCAAGGAGCTCCAAGTTTGATTACTTTCGTTATCACTACCCTGAATGGTTCACTGCTGACTTAATAGACCATATTAAGAAGAAGGCTCTGTGGCACAAATCTTTTAAGAAGTCTGGGTCAGACAGCGACTATGTTGAATTTTCTCACTGCCGTTCTATTGTCAAAGACAAAATCAGTGCCGCATACCGCGATTATCAGAGGCGTACGGAGCAACAATTTGTGAAAGAACCGAGGTCTTTTTGGGGTTTTATCGGAGGCAAGCGCTCGAAACGCAGTAGACCGAAGATAACTAGGGATGGCGAGCCGTTGCCAGAGTATGAGTGTGCTCAGGCGTTCGCTGACTACTTTTTTTCGGTTTATGGGGCGGTGGCGCCGCGGCTGGATGCGGCTGCCGCTGGGCTGGCGGCGCCCGAGCGCGGCGCTCGCGTTCACGTGGGGCAGCTGTCTCTCGGTGAGGTGGGAGCCGCGCTCACGCGCCTCAAGCCCAAGCGTTCGGTTGGGCCAGGCGGGGTGCCACCCTTCCTTGTTAGGGATTGTAGGGCAGTACTGGCCCGGCCGCTCATGCATTTATTTAATAGCTTTTTACGAGAATGCTCGTATCCGGATGGTTGGAAATTGACCAGGGTTACTCCGGTACCGAAAGGGACTCCTAGTTCGGATGTTAGCGGATATAGACCAATAGCAGTACTGTCAGCATTTGCTAAAGTCTTTGAGTCCGCCTTGTGTTCAACTATCCACTCGCAAGTAGCCTCACAGCTCAACGACGCACAGCATGGTTTCCGTGTGGGCCGTAGCACGAACTCTAATTTAATGTGTTTTTTAAATCAAGCCACCACAGTGCTGGACTCGGAGTCTGGTGCCCAACTGGACGTCGCTTACTTCGACTTCAGGAAGGCATTTGACAGTGTGGATAATTATATACTTTTAATGAAATTTGCGAGGGCTGGTTTTACCCCAGCCCTCCTAGAGTTCTTTGCTAACTATTTGGGCAACCGCAAACAAATGGTAGAATATGCAGGTTACACCTCGGACCCGTACTCCATCCTTACGGGGGTAAGTCAGGGGACAAATTTAGGACCTTTAGAATTCATAATTATGATCAATGATCTTCCAGAAGTCATTAAAGACGCTAGCTGTTTGTTATTTGCTGACGATCTCAAGCTATTTTTGCGGATCTCAGACGAGTCACACTGCAGAATGCTCCAGCGAGACATCGATCGGGTGGTAGCGTGGAGTGAAGAGAATAAACTACTCTTTAATGTGACGAAGTGTAGCGTAATGTCCATCACGCGTGCCGTGATACCCCGACGACATGATTATTGCATGGGCGGCCACGCCATAACGCGGGTGGGGGTAGTGCGAGATCTCGGGGTTACTTTCTCTGGGAATCTTTCGTTTCGTGCTCATGTAGTGCACGTGTGCAAAAAAGCGTTTAAAAATCTTGGTTTTGTCATGCGTGAAACCCGTGACTTCACTAATATGGCGGCAGTGAGAGCACTTTACAATGCGTTAGTGCGAAGCAACTTGGAAACTAGTGCTATCATCTGGAATCCTTATGAAGTGAAGTATTCTCAGATGTTGGAAAAGATGCAGAACAAATTTACCCGATACTTGTACTGGAAGCAGTTTGGTGTCTACCCTTTCTACCCACTTATGTATCCAACTCTCTTTGTGTAGGCATGGTTGGATATTATAAGTTGGAAGTGAGGCGCAACCTCGCTCTTGTAAAATATGTGTTTATGGTTTTTCGTGGGATACTGAATAATCCACAAATATTGGAATCGTTAGGATTGCTCGTTCCAGACAGGAGGTTACGGTTGGGACCGAGGGGAGAACTTTTTAAAGTTCCGGCAACCCGTACGAACTTATTCATGTTTGCGCCAGTGATTCGTGCAATAAAAATACTTAATAGTATCTCTCGTCGGTTGGACATATTTTCTTGCTCTTTGGCGGAATTCCAGAGGGTGACACTTAGTGTGTTGTCCACTGTGTAACTTGTGCTTTACCCGGACCCGTCATTAGGGACCGAACGATTAGAAAATAAGACTACTTTTGTTAGCTTGGGCTCAAAAGACCATTTCAGACACCCATCTACATGGTCTTCACATGATTTGATCAAGATTATGTCTGGACTTTAAAAGAGACTGTGACCTCTGAGTTTGTTTTGGCCTTTCTTCTCAGAGTAGTCAGTAACCAAACGCCGACCTCATCTAGTTTTTTTTTGTTTTTTTTTAAATATGTTTGACGTGTAAAAGTGGTTGTACAAACCTACTTACAGAAAATAAATCATTTATCATTTAATCCTATTGGTTAAAATTTCTCTCCGTTTCTCCGCACCGCAGCCTCGCTCCGCTCCTGTGGACAGGCAGCCTTAAGCCGGGTCTGCTGCGCCATAATTTGCGTGTTTCTAACAGATAAAAACATGTTTCAAACACGATTTGAAACATCTTTAAGCGCATGTTTTGTGCGATAAGGCAAACTTTGTCAAACTTTTAAGGTTTGAATACTAGGCTTTTGGCTTTTTATTTTTATTTCTGGATATTTACAAAATTAAGTAATATTACTACTTACTGTAATATTTATAGATACTTTGTGTTAATGTGTATTTGGTCACTTTTTAGGGTTCCCTACCTCAAAAGGAAAAAACAGAACCCATATAGTATCACTTGTGTGTCTGTCTGTCACAGCCAATTTGCTCCGAATGTACTGGACCAATTAAGTTGAAATATGGTACACATATAAACTTCTGTGACCCAAACACGGACATATAACGTAAATTAATATTTTTTTTAATATGGGTTCAGTTGGGGAGACAAATTAGAAATCTAAAAAATAAAGTTATGCAAACTAATTTTTTCAAATTTAAATTCATTTATTTATTGAAAATTTATTTATTTTTTGATTAAGTTGTTATTTGGTAATACGGGGAGGGCGCAAATATATAATTAAAACAAGAAATTAATATTATAGATATAAATGAATCACAAATAAACAAGTAAATAAATTAGACTATAAATCGCAATAAGAATACATATAGATATTATAGATATATGAATCACAGATAAACAGGTAAATAAATTAGACCATAAATCGCATTAAGAATACATACAGATATTAAGAATACAATATCACACTCGTACCGTGTGACATATCAAATGAAAGGGCTTGTTGTAAGGATTTGATTTATATATTTTTTAATAATTTTACACAAACCTAATAATACATAATTATATAAATATACATCATTATACACCCAATTAAACACATCTAATAATTTATAATACCTAATATTGAATTGCTACATAGCCTTCTTCCTCTCTCCTAATTTTGCTGTGCCCGACAGGGTCCATATTAATCTTTTACTTTTTTATAACATAAAGGTACCATCAATGTAATACTGTACCTCTATGGACAGCAGTAAACAATGATATTAAATATATTAAACAGATATTTTGTGAGCAGGCAATCGTGAAGACTCGAAAACGTCCTAATTGGGACGTATTTGTTAGTCTGTGATGCCAGCATTTGGTGATTGTTGACCGGAATAATGTTTGTTTACATTCATGCGCAATTGACAACACTGTCTCTTTTTTTCTTGTTGTTTTTATCAAGCCATAATTTTTACTTGTGGTGAAATGTAAATGGAATGAAAAGTGGGTATGTGTGCTGCCGCTGCTGCGAGAACACTTTTTTCGGTTGTTTTGTGAGTGTATAACGTTGCTGTTTAATATAATATCATTGAGTATTGAGCGTGATGTTAAATAGCCTATATATAGGTAACCTTCCTCAAGAATTGACTGCTAGTTCCAGATATTAGTGCATTCTGAAAACATACACTCTTCAGCTATATATTAATAACTGACTATGGATAAACAGGTTTGATTAACGTTTGCCTGTACACTCAAACCATTTTTCCTTCTGAATACAAGTTGCTATTTCTATTATCAAATTACCGAGTCAAGTTTATGCTCAGAAGATGTTTTCTGGAACTGGAATTCTCGATCCGAAATGGAATGGATCCACAGAAAACCTACGTCTTTTTAGAGCTTGACGACAGCGAGCAAGCGGCAGCGAGGGATAAAATCCTCAAGCTCAAACCAAGTTGGAAACTCATCATTAATAAAAAGTTAAAAATACATTTAGAAAATAATTTAAAGCGACTTGTAGTTAACATGTATGGCTCCACTAACTGCACTCTATAGGCCGCGCGTGAGAAGCTTCTTGTTTCTTTAGCGTATAATATGTGTCTTCAAGTAGAACACTTGCAAAATGTCCACAGAGCACTATGAAATTGTCACAGCCATGAGCCAGCAAACGCCTAGTTTTCGAGAAAACAATTCTAAAGTTTCAAAAATTCAACAATAAAATTGACAGACATTTTACCATAGGTTAGGTACGAATTCCACTCTTAGGTTGTTCCGTTTTAAGTTTAGACATCGGATTTGAATAGTTTTATATTTTATACATAATTATTGTAAGTTTTTAACTTTAACTTCATTTTTAAATTGCTGCTACCGCAATGAACTCAATTACAAGGAAAGTCCGAAACAAACTCAGAGCCCGGTATCTTATCGGTACTCTTTGCTCAAAGGTCACAGACCATACAAAATCACCGCGGGAAGAAATCACCCGTGTGAACCTGGGGCTAATAGCAATACAAAATAAATAAATACAATGTAATTTGTGTGCGCAGCACGAAGCTTATGAATAAAACTTATTGGAGCACAGCAAGCAAGCGTATTGATAAACCGAAGTCCTACTGTTACCTTACCCCCAACAGTTTGTAACTTTTCTTTCTCCCTAAAAACCTTCTAAAAACCTTTGATTTCATCTAAAAGGAACACGCATACTTATGAACGCATCTGAAAATTAATTTCAAGCCGAACGCATCTATAAACCTCCAATCATAGTCAAAGAAGCTACTTCGTTATTTAAAAAAAATAATCCTAGCCAATAGAATTTGAGTATTCAACTCACCGGTTAAATGATTCCCTCTGATTGGCCGATCAATTGAACAGGTGCTATGCGTCATCCGCCATAACGTTGTTAGTGCGTGAAAGTGAGATCGTTTTGTGAATTGTTTAAGAAAATAGTGATTTTATTGTGATATATTTGTTGTAAAAGTGTTTAATGTGTTAACGAAGATGACCGAGTGGTATAGAATGAAGACGGGCTTCATTAACAAGCACGATTCATCGGAATTGTCGGCAGAAACTTCATGTGAAATGGGTGAAATGTCAGACTCTTTCAATATATTTTCGGACAATTTGAGTCCGATACCTTCTTCTATAGTGCCTAGGAAGTTGGATTTTAGTAGCATGGACGACGATGATGGCATGAGGGATGCATTGCCGCCTCCAGTTTCACATAGCCCTCCGTACAAAAGAGTTAGGGCTCTCAGGTATGTAACCCAGGTTCCATTCTCTAATTTCTATAGAAAATCACCACGCTATGTGGTTTTATGGCATTTCAGGCCAACATAGCGTCTCCGCGCTCGTATTTACGACGTAAATAACGTAACTTTCACTTTTTGGTACACTTGAGTCTGAATGTCAAATTAATTATGCAATTTGAATGATAATTTTTGTTTTTTAGTGAATCGAATGTTATGGCCACTTTTACGAATCTTTTCTTAAGGATTTTAGCATCTTTTCGTGTAGGTAAACATGTTTTATTGTTTCTTTGTTTTTTTCAGTCATGATTTATAGTAGCATACTTTCACATGCATAATGTCATGTAAACTATAATTTAACTTTTATGGATGAAATATCTACAATAACGACGATTTTCGACTTTCGACATGCATTTGTACCTAAAAATTATAATCTTTATGTGAGATTCTAATACAAATGTTAATAATTTTATGATTTACTTTACATATATATTGCTACTGACTCTAAATCAAATGACTTTAATCTTAGCAGAACATTATTAAAATCAAAATTAAATAGTGTTTTCATTTTAAATACTATAAATTAATAATTATATTTTGATTTATTATGAAATTGACTTTCAACGCTTATAATGTTTAATTATGACATAATAGCTAAATATTAACAGATGACATACAACTAATTTATAAAACAGATGTACAAACTATACACATTAAATTTCATACTTGCCTATTTTCTAGAAACTTATTATTATTGAAAAAACTGTGTTTGAAGAGTACTCATGAACAAATTTTTTTATTTAGAATTAAAATGAAATGTACATAAATATAACAACAAGAGTACCAAAAGATGCTCATCATCAAACCAACTATATGCTCATCAATTACCTATTAATTGGTAGATATTCAGATGCCAATTGAACCCAAGTTCGTATGTACAGGTCAAGTTCAAACTTGACCCCAACATCTTTGATTAAAGGCCGTTAAGAACTTATTGAGCATTGATTAACTTTAAGTACTGTTCCTGCTCCCCATTACTTGGGACTTAAACATTACTGGGGAAATGTGGGTGTACTATAGGTGCACCTCTCACCTCTGCCTAGCCCTTTAGGGAGTTAAGTAGGTACTATTAAATCCTTCATTTAATCATAGGAAACCATTGATGTATTAAATAGGAAGATAGGCCACTCTCTAACATTCTAAATATTAAATGGACCCGATGTCGTGCGTCATGTGCTCGACAACCGAAATAGATAGACATATTATGCGGGCTATAGTGGGAACAAGATCGCAATAATTGTCACTGTTACGTACCCATAACAAAGCGGGAGTAATGTAGGTCGATTGTGTCCTTTCCTCTAATTTATGCGGTCCACATCGAGAAGAGTGTACCATATCTTCCTATTTAATACATCAATGTAGGAAACTATGTAGCGACATAGCCTGAGAAGTAGCTTTTAGTTACCTGCAATCATTATGTATGCTGTGTGGTGCCGGACGTATAAAAATCCCTAACCCTTCAGATTTAGAGGATTACCAGTGTGATATTATCCTATTTTTATTGCAAAAATGAGTTTGTTTGTTTGTTACACTTTCACGCAAAAATGGCTGTACGGATTTGTATGAAAATAGGCACATATGTAGTGACCAGCGGGCCGAGCATGGGCGCGCCAAGACGTTTGTGACAAGGCATGATAAATTATGTCATGTCAATTTGTACTAGCATTTTATGACAAAACAGTTTTATCGCTCAAACTGTGATCAAATGTGTGACTCAAGTCATGTCATAGTAGGCCGTGCTCGCCCTGCTGAGTTAGAACATAGGATACTTTTTATCCCGATGTACCCATGGGATCGAGACATTCACAGGGGAAACAGCGGGGCGCAGCACAGCTAGTGTTGTTATAAAGTTCAAAATAATTCCTTTTCCAATTATTTACCCATCCTTGGGTCCTATATTCAGCAGTGGACATCATTCAGCTGAAATGTTGATGATCACCCAAACACACACACACACACACATACGTTGACATTTATATCTGTAACTTTTATGGTGTATATAATAAAGAGTATTCTATTCTATGATCACCCAAAAATCTATCCCAATTCAGCTAAATTCAAGTTCCAACAGGTTTTAACTTGTCTCAATTTCAGCAAAACAAGTTCATTCCTCTCCCCCAAACAAGTTTTGACCAGTCCCCCCTTTCTTCTAAAGTAACTGGACAATAGGTATTCATGAATGTTCAAGTATTTCCTGTCCTAGTTATTTTTTGTACTGTAGAGGGAGACAGCATGTAAACTTATTCCATAGAATGTTTTAAGATTTTGCCAGAAGTTTCTAGAAAATTTTGTGTGTAGTACATATTTTATTGTTGGGGATTTTGCTGGAACATAACTTAACATAACGCCTGCTTTCCCGGAAGGGTTAGGCAGAGGTGCACCTATAGTAGACCAATTATGTATTACCTTTAGATGCGTTACCCGCGCTCAATAATGTCAAAGAAAAAGCAAGGCAATTGCCTGACTTGGAATTAGTCGCGCGCCATCCAGTGACGCGGCTACACGTCACTATCACTCACAATTCTTAGATTTTTTTTGTAAAGAAAATGCCTTCCCGTGTCTCTACACGATATAAAAATTACATTACTACCTTCGATCAACAATACCAACTAGATGACGGGTCACGTACAAAATCAAAGCTAAATTCTGTCCGCGTGAATATTATACTTATACAGCTACATTTGTTTCCTAACGAACTGAGACAAAAGTTTTAAGTTCAATCTAATTACAACCATGGCACCTAGTAATAAAGTCTAAAATAATCTACTCTATGAATCTACTGTTCTGTTACACAAAAGTTTGCGCGTGTATTGCCCAACCTTGGCCAAACATTTGTAGCGGTGGTTTAAAATCGGTAATTTTATTTAAAAAATTGATATTATTTGATATTTTAAAGCTTAAAATATAACTTATCCTACATGTATTTACTGAATGACACGCCCGCCGTCAAATTGCATTTTCGGGCATTCGTTTT
Organism: Tiliacea aurago; assembly: GCA_948098905.1. Taxonomy (NCBI): domain Eukaryota; kingdom Metazoa; phylum Arthropoda; class Insecta; order Lepidoptera; family Noctuidae; genus Tiliacea; species Tiliacea aurago. Next base: position 3,050,394 of record OX402605.1, read on the forward strand.
GCTACTTTTGATTACACATTGTGGCATTGTGAAACGTGTTTACATTGGCTGTGTTTCAAGCGAACTAAACAAAATAAGAGCTCACGTCTCAAGTGCGCTGTTATTTACCGAGACGTGTTTTTTGCGCCGACCCAATATCTAGTTGGTATTGTTGATCGAAGATTACTACTGAAGAGTAAAGAAAAACGTCTCATTGTATGCTAGTACGTAGCTACATTCATGGCTGAGTGCACTACTGTTCGTATATGACGCGTCTATATATAAATACGTCATTGTAGTAGACCCACATTTTGCCAGTTATGTTTAGTCCCATGTAACAGGGGACGAGCCTATTGTCATTTTGCTAGAACTTTCTAGAAATTCTGGTTACTTCCAGAATTTTTGCATTGTATTATAATTATTAGTCTATTTAAAAGGCTAGATTGTAATAAGATTAGGGTTCATTCTATTGATAAACCCTAGGACAAGGGGAAAAAAAAAAAATTGTATTATAAAAGGAAAATCTCCCAAGACTGACAGACAAAAATTCTAAAAAGAATATTTTCGGAAAACGAATACAAAAAAAAAACTGTGTTCACTCCACTTCTATGTAGAAGTTTTGGAAGATTTTTCTCTCTTTAATACAATACAAAAATGAATGCAATTTTGACCACGACCTTTTAAACTAAAAACCGTCTTTTGACCTTACACAACTTTTTATTTTACCACATTAATTCAGTTAAGTCTCTTCACAAAATGAATATTTTTATTTTTTTTACTACTAATTGCGTCCCGCGGTTTCACCCGCGTAGGTCTCGATCCCGTGGGAATATTGGGATAAAAAGTATCATGTGTTCTAATCCAGGTCATGATCTACCCATGTGCCAAATTTCATCCAAATCTGTTCAGCCGTTTTAGCGTGAAAGCGTTTCATACAAACAAACAAATAAACAAAAAAAAATACAGCTGATTTGAGAATCTGCTCCTTTTTTCCTTTTTGTGAAGTCGGTTATCAAACTCACTTTCCCATTTATAATATTAGTTAGGATTAAGAGATTTTTCCGGCGTTTTTCTCGGCGATGGAGCCTTAGTAATAGGGTTCCTGTTTTACCCTTTGGGTACGGAACCCTAAAAATTACGTTTCCGTGAGACAGTAGAATAGTTTCGGTTGACAAGTGATTTCTATTCTACTGGTAAAGTAGAAATAGAAAGCGTCATGCCAAGCCTGCTGCAGAGAGTTCCTTCAAGGAAAAACAGATGCTCCTGAATTGCATGACGAACTGTCCCATCTTTTTGCTCCGATTAGGGTTACCATATGTAAATAGAGGGATGCCTGTCTATGGTACCTAAAATGCCTGAATTTACAGAAAAATGCCTGTCTAAAGCAAAACGCTGTAGGTAATAAGTAAAAGCCAACAGATAATAATGAAGAGGGATATTTATTACTGATATTAAGTTAGAAGACATTATTTTTTTAATAGTTCTTTCTTTTCTAAAACATAAACGTAAAAATCTTCACAAGATACAGTTTTGTAATTTTCCTGAGTAATCAATATTGCTTTTACTGATTCAATTGTCAGCCGATTTCTTTCTTTACTCCAGTGGGCGTTGACGAGAGAAAACGTACGTTCTACGTTCGCATTGTGTGCCAAAATAGAGAACACAAACTGGCAGGTCATTCAAATTTCGCGCCCGCGAAATTTTAAAATGCCTGTCTCAGACCAATGCCGGCCGCACGCCTGTCTAAATCTTAAAATGCCTGTCAAATGCGGCGAATGCCTGTCAAATGGTAACCCTAGCTCCGATGAACTATATCCGTAACGGGGGCACAGATTGTTCGCCGTGCTTTGGAGTCGAACCGTCGCTCGAGCCCAGTCTCCTGTCCCTCGCACGCTCTCTGCGCTCAACGCTCTCTTGGACGCTAAGGCGATTAACACACGGCACCGCGCACCGCCGCGGTTTCATATGGTGAGAGCACCGCTCAACCGCGCGGTCGGGCGGTGTACGTGTGTTAGGCATCAACGGATTTATTAGAGGCTAAAGCGATGTTGAGATCCGCTTCACCGCCTACCGCGGCGGTGCGCGGTGCCGTGTGTTAATCGCCTAAGCCTCACTGTGATGTGATCGCGGATGAATGGAAGAAGACCTTGTCAACATGTCTGGAGTATCGTGAGATGAGCGTATGACTGTCGAGTAGCTGTTCTTTTGCTTTTGTACTAATATAATGTGTTGTGTCTTTATTAATTGGCCTTTCGCCGTTTTATGTTAAAGTAAAAATAAATAAAAAATAAAATAAATTTACATCCTAAAATCTAGACCATGTTTCAACATGTTAGTATTCTATGTCTATCACCCTCCAAACTCATAGGTGACCTCATTCCAAACTTGTCTGACTGGTCTCCATACAAATACTGTTATTTGCGTTGTAGCGAAAAAACTTGTTGTGTGGTGATATAAAAATATATTTTTTTTAATGTGCGTTGTACACATTAAACTACATTTCCAGTACAAGTTCCAGTATACGCTGATTATCCTCTCATTATACGGAAATCCTATACAATTAGAGATCAGCTTGTACTGGAAATGTATAGCTTGATATGCAAGCTGTGTGTACAAGGTTTTTTGGGGACATATGGCATGGCAAGAATAGCAAATTGTCATTTTTGAAATGTGGTTTGTTATCTCAAAATAATTACAAAAAAAAAATTGTTATTCCCCTCCTTTTTTATTATATACTTGTAATTATTATTATTTTAAGTCTGTTAGTTTTTTAATGATGTAATTTATTATATTAAAAGAAAAATACTACAAATAAAAAGCAATTAAAATGTCTTTTCAAATTATGGTAGAAGTTAGTGCCTGTGCAGATGGCCTGCATTGTGTCCACTCACTTGGCCGTTTTTTTTATACTCGGTTTGAAATAAGATTAGACATTCAAAACCTTTTTTACAGTCCGTTTAATCGATTTTGACTTCTATTGCGTTGGTGGCATGACCAATGACAGCTGTAATAAACAGTTGGTATTGTAACCACGTTTTTGCTTTTAATGCCATCCTTATGCCTACGGAATAGAAGTCAAAATCGGTTGAACGGACTTTACAGTCCGTTCAACCGATTTTGACTTTGAATTTAATTGAATTTGAAGTTAATTTACAACGACAATAACCGACTTTTAATGATTTTATACTGAAGATTACGTCTAAACAAGTAGTGTTAATGATTTGAAAAAAATATAATTATGTTAAACTAGAGCATTTTCTCAATAACTTAATATGTGAATATTTTAGATTTTGTTTATACGTATTACATAGTGAAATTAATTTGTAAAGTTATGTCTAATGCGGATAAAAAACTAAGAGTGGCGCAAAATCTACCAAGCGTATTTTTCTGTAACAGATAATTTAATTATTGATCTTTTAGTATACGCGTTTTATTAAAATACCTTTTGTTTTGTGTATAATAAATTAATAATGCGTCAAATTGGGGACAGCGCTCTTTGATGGGCGATTCCTATTACTGGCTGAACGTACGACGCGTTGCGTGAGCTCAGTACAGAACGCGCAAGCTAACCACTCAAGGTCACTGGCATATATCTGCGTCTTAAATGTCTAATCTTATTTCAAATGGAGTATAGTTACATCAACATTCTCCCCATTTTTTGACCATACATCTCTATTAATCGTCACTTCATTTACCTCCTTTCTAGTTATATCATCTTTTACACAGTCTATCCATCGTTTCTTTGGTCTTCCCCTACTCTTATAGCCATCACATTCCCATATCATGACAACCGATTACCACAATCTCGCATAATTACAGTATTTTGTAATCACGACAACAGGAAATGTCGGGAATGTAATCTAAAGCGGCAGATCCGGGACTACACGTGTGGCTCACATAGTTGGCACTATTTAATACTGTTTCCGATCACAAACACAACATAAAGGCTTCTACATACCGGCGCGACTTGTCGCGCGACGCGACACGGCACAAAGGCCCCGAAGGCCCCGCGTGTTGCGGGACGAGCGGTGCCTTTGTGTCGTGTCGCGTCGCGCGAAGTCGCCCCGGTATGTCGAAGCCTTAAATCTGTGCAGTACCCGATATTTTGCAATACGGGATTTCCCGGGAGCGTTTCTGTTCCCAAACATGTTTTATGTTGTGTTTGTGAGCGGAAACAGTCGTATCACGGCATGACATCGCATTTTGTCCACAAACAGCTGCTAGAGAAACAAGACCGCATTCCTTTGCTTTTTGTTATCTGTCCATTTTTTTAAATGGCTCCAAAGACGAGGAGATTATGTCCGACGCGGCAAGGATTTTTGTCCCATGTCGGCGACAAAAATAAGGATTAAAAAAAAATCAAAATAGAAAATATTTTATTTCACATACATTTTTGTCCGCCGCGCGCCGGTCAGAAAATGACCGTTCTATTTCTCGTACAAAATTTCTCTCGTATGAGTTATTGCATAATTTCCATACGTTTGAAGGCTTCTACATACCGGGGCGATTTGTCGCGCGACGCGACGCGACACAAAGGCACCGCTCGTCCCGCGACACGCGGGGCCTTTGTGCCGTGTCGCGTCGCGCCTTGATCATCGCGGACAAATTAGCCATGGTCTGCTCAGCGCTTTACACGTCGATCTGTCAAAATCACGCAAAAAAAAAAACACTGATTTTCGACAGATCAATGCTAGCTACTACTTTTTTCGTCACTATGTTACTAGTTTCGTCTTTGTACCCATCTTACCCTCAGACAGATACCACGTTGCCGACTGGTTAATATTTTTTATCACGGCATATACTCTCATTATTTTGATCTTGCTGGCCTTCTCCAGACACGCTTCAGCCGAGGTCCGTACCCCACAGAGGGTGCCCTTAGCGTGCAGTCGCTTAGATTATAAGTTTTATGCCCTGGCTGTAAGCCTTGCATCTACAGAATAACCCGGTTAAGCAGCCCAGTGACCAGCGCGATGCCCTTCATAAAAAAAAGCTATTTCCATAGAGTTTGTGTCGATAAAAGAGGAACAAAATACAATCATCTTTGTGAACAACATCGTAACTAGTCAAGTACCTTGAACTCAGCTTACCCAACGGAAAACAAGCGCGCAGCTTACGTCAACAAAAAACACCTATTATTATGTGACTCAGTCAAAGGAATTTCGTTGCAAAATCAGTTAGAGTACAGTTATTTAAGAAAACATATGATCGAACAGCTGACATCTGCCTTTGGCGAAAAAAAATACACCCACGACCACATGTCTTTGTACTTCCAAGGTGAATTAGACATTGATCTCATATAGATAAGGTTCATTTTGTAACAAATGTGTGGTTCTTAGGTAGAAATGTTTCGCGAAAGTGAATCTACAATTGTAAGTTTTAAAGTTTATTTTCAAACAAATGCTAATTGAATTTAAAATACTGGTTTTTTTTCACGAACAGTCGTGGCTTTTTTTTGGTGTTAGTTCGAGGTCACGTGTTTTCTAGGTAGGTACTGATTTTTAACGACTTTTTGTTCACGTCTTCTTCTTTCAAATATTTGGACGTGTTTTATTTAACGTTCGTTTTCGTTCTGGCCATTTAAAAATCGAAGCACGAACAAAGTTTCTTTGGATTGTCGTAATGTCGGTTTCTGGCAAAGACAATCAATTCAGCTTATCGGATCCAATGACGTATTACAATTAATAGACGCGTCATACACAAACATTAGTGCACTCAAAAACAGCGTAAGCCATGATTGTAGCTACATACTTGCATACAATCATACAGCGCGTGAAGAAAAGGAAAGACCTATACCGATATCTGTTGTTAGAAAGAGATGAACATACATATTTAGTTACGTCACTATCTGCTGCATGTTCATTGGCGCGTACGTAATAATAATAATTATTGTAAATGTCAGGCAATTGCCTGGCATATACACCATTGATCGCATCCCATTCTTCAACAGTCCGATCATGTGTTTGTTAACCTGCCAATATTTTTGCCATCACCCCAAACTTACCAAGACTTGTTTTAACTCCACAATACCACCTGGACCAGCTTGCATCCTGCCTTAGCAAAGTTATAATACAAGTAATCATCTCATACAGGTACCCAAAATAAATCTTAGACTCGCCCCACACATTTTGAAACTTGTAATTTTCACGACAATAGGGGCTCACACTTGCGTCTTTTCTTATTGAACTTCGAACACCTGAGGTTTCATAAGAATGAAAAAAATAGGGGTGCTTTTCGAAAAGGTGTGCTAAAGATTTTAAATGTCGGGGTGCGTAAATACAAAGGCGGATGCAACACAAGACAGGAGTTGTTCTTTAACGCAGCCGCGTCATTACAAACGCGACTACACCACAGATATTTGAAAGCTGTCTGCAATGTGATCGGTTCCGAAAGACATTGTTTAAAAAAAAAAACCGGCCAAGTGCGTGTCGGACCACGCACAATGAAGGGTTCCATAGTTAGGATGAATTTATCCCAAGAACAAACTTAACATTGTAGTTGAAAAACATGATATGATCCCCCACACATTCCAACTGCAAATGTAAGTTTGTACGCACAATATTGAGTGATTTATCATGTTATTGATTTTTTTCAACATTTTAGTCTGAGTAGTTACGGAGATTGTAAAATTATTAAAAAAATATATATGAAATACTTAAAACAAGTCCTTTCATTTGATATGTCGCACGGTACAGTCAGCGAAACTTTTTTTTTTAATTTTCTAATTTGCCCCCCAAAAGTTACCTCCATATTCAACATTATTTTTTTTACATAACACCAGGGCCCCAAGTCTGCTATTTTTATAAATTCAGTCATTCCAACACGGTCCCATTGTCATTTTGCTAAAAGTTCGTAATCTGCTAAATTTATACCTAATGGTCGATCATTGGTCGGTCAATGTTCTCGTAATAGAATTGAGTTATAATGGCATTGTCGTATTGCCATTATTTTAAAACCCATTAGTAGAAATGTCATTCATTTGTCATTATGTACGAGAATACCAATAAATGCACTTTCTTTCAATGTAGTGTCAGTGGCCGACCATTGGAAAGTCATAATGACGCCATTATAATAGTAGATTACCAAACTTGTCAAAATCAACAATTATGAAATCAATGATCGACCATTCTGACACTATTGTAATAGCAGACTTGAGGCCCAGGTACCAAATTTCAACTTCATCGGTCCAGTAGATTCGGAGCAAATCAGCTGTGACAGACGGACAGACAGACAGTCGAGTGAACCTATAAGGGTTCCTTTATAGGGTTCCGTACCAAAATGGTAAAAAGGAACCCTTATGGTGAGACTAAGTCTGTCTGTCTGTCTGTCACACCTGGATATCTCAAGAACTACTTATGCTATCAACTTGAAATTTAGAATAGTTTTAGATGACGTTTGCCCAACTATTTTGCAAACAAGAAAGAAATAAAAAATAAAAAATATTTTGCAAAAGGGACTGAAAAATTTGAAGTGGGACTACTAGGGCATGTGGGGTATCATATGAAAGAACGCTGTTTGCACATTCTCAAACATTTATTTTTTATTTTTTAGGTCGCATAGTTTCCGACTTTTGATCAAAAATGTAAAAAAAATACCGTCCCCCCCCCTTATCTCCGAAGTTTGTATAGTTTAAAATCTGAAATTATTCTATGTGATAGAAGTGTATGTAAAGATTACAGGAAAAATAAAACTATGTCTCTAAATAGCACAGTTTTTCCGAAATCATCAAAATCATGTATACGTACGGAACCCTCGGTGCGCGAGTCCGACTCGCTCTTGACCGGTTTTTTCCTTTTGAGGTACGGAACCCTAAAAACGACTGCAATACAGCTTATTTAAGTACTTGTTCTGTCTACACTGCAGGTATCAAACTTGCAGTGTAACGCACCTTGCGCTAATACTAAATATCCTGCCTAACTTTTTTATTTTTTTTGGGTGGGAAATTATCAAATAACTTCTTCTGGGCTGAGCGGGAGGGCGTGTCAGACTTTTACTGACTAAAACCCACCCGTGTTCCTTCCGTTGCCTGTGTGCCAGGCCCACGATATCCCTTTCGGACAAACTCGCAACCTGGCATATCCTGCCTAGCTGCGAGCAACTTGGAAGTAGCGTACGATTGATCACAGTTCTAACGTAACCCATTTCACCCTGTTCAGTTTTTCTACAGCTTGTAATCTAATGGAAATAATACTATAGGAGTCTGCGTTGAATCCGCCTTTTCATTGTCTTAAATACAAAAAAATGCAGCTGCACTACAAACCGCAGTGTTGCTACTGGGTTCGCACGAACTATTACAGACTACAAGGTCTAGGATTGTTACGGTATTAAACTTAAGACGCAGATATATGCCAGTGACCTTGAGTGATTAGCTTGCGTGTTCTGTACTGAGCTCACGCAACGCGTCGTACGTTCAGCCAGTAATAGGACTCGCCCATCAAGGAGCGCTGTCCCCAATTTGACGCATTATTAATTTATTGGTATTTTAATAAAACGCGTATACTAAAAGATCAATAATTAAATCATCTTTAAATTGGTGAAGATTTCAGAAAAATACGCTTGGTGATTTTGCGCCATTCTCAGTTTTTTATCCGCGTATTATATCCGTATATTTACAAATTAATTCCACTATGTAATGTAAACATAACCTAAAATATTCACATATTAAATTATTGAGAAAATGCTCTAAATGAACATATATTTTTCTCAAATCATTAACTCTACTCGTTTAGACGTGATCTTCAGTATAAAATCATTAAAAGTCGGTTATCGTCGCCAAGCGATTCGCGAGATAATGCAGCACAAACTATGGGTGTCTGTGTTGCATCCGCCTTTGTATTTACGCTGTCGGGGTTTGAGTCGGCGTTTCGTGAAATTTTAGGAGACAGCTGTTTGGTTGTAATTGGCGTTGGTTCGGAAAAAAAATGTGGTGTAAAAATTTGGATAAGATAGTTAAGATGGTAGATATTGAAATTGAAATATAGAAATTGCTTTCAAGGCACAAAAAAAGTGTATTAGATCCATATGTGGGATACGTCAAACAGATTCATGTAAACCTCATTTTATAAACCTGAAGATATTAACTCTCCCTGCTCTTTATATCTACGCGGCCTCAATTTTAGTTAAATCAAACATCAGTAGCTATGACACATTAATAAGCAGTAGACTTAAAAATACACTACGCAATAAAACATCCCACACTGCCGTCTACAGCAATAGTATTTTTTGTATGGGCACAAAAATATATAATAAGTTACCCATTGAAGTCAAGAATCAGCATTCAATTGGTATTTTTAAAAGGAAGCTAAAAGACTTCCTGATGAAAAAGGCATACTACTCTGTAAAAGAATTCATTGAAGATAAATAATTATTTAATATTGAAATGATTGTGATACATAGAATGATGTGATATTAATTTTATGAATAGTAAAATGTAATGTTATCATATAAAATATATAAATAATGATAATTAATATAATGATAATTAAAATATTTGAATAATGATAATTAATATACCTAATTTAAGTCTGAATAACTGTAATATTGAGTACTTATGTAATTTTTTTTTTCCTAATTTTATAACCATTTAAATTGCAATGCCTTAACAGGCAACTAAGTTTAAGAACCTACCTATTGTTAACATCTACAAAATCCTGTACACTTAGTTCGCAATAAAGAATTTGAATTTGAATAATATTAGCAGAGCCGTGCTTATGAACTACTGGAAAAAATATATTTTAAGCTCTTAAGGGGACGATTCATGATTTTATACTGAAGATCACGTCTAAATGAGTAGAGAGAATGATTTGAAAAAAAAAATATGATAATTATAGCATGTTTTCAATAACTTAATATGTGAATATTTTAGATTATGTTTATATTACATAGTGAAATTAATTTGTAAAGTTATGTCTAATGCGGATAAAAACTGAGAATGGCGCAAAATCTACCAAGCGTAGTTTTCTGAAACCTTCACCAGTTTAGAGATAATTTAATTATTGATCTTTTAGTATACGCGTTTTATTAAAATACCTTTTGTTTTGTGTATAATAAAATAATAATGCGTCAAATTGGGGACAGCGCTCCTTGATGGGTGAGTCCTATTACTGGCTGAACGTACGACGCGTTGCGTGAGCTCAGTACAGAACCAGGGACCGTACAACCCCGGTTAAGGGTTAAGCCTTTCGAATGGGTAACCCATTCAATGGGTTACCTTTGTCATGATGTAACCCATTGAAAGGGTTACCTGATAACCCATTGAATGGGTTTTACACTTGAAACCCAGTGAACGGGTTACATGATAACCCATTCAATGGGTTCTATACCTACTTGAAACCCAGAAACATGAAAAAATCATAATATTATGTTATTTCGATATCCGCCCAGCACGCGTAGCATGACCAATTCTATCTCTATTCTACCCAGGGACCATTTTGGTTACCATTTTAGAAAAACCCATACGGTGTGGGTAATGTTGAATGGCTTAAACTAAGCCGTTCATAAGGGTTACCCACACCGTATGGGTTATTATCGAAAACCCTTTCAATGGATTACCAAAATTTAATTAAAGCCGTTCATAAGGGTTACCCATATCGTATGGGTTTTTGTTTAACCGCTTAGAAAAACCCTATCGAAAACCCTTTCAATGGGTAACCAAAATGGTCCCTGTACAGAACTGACCACTCAAGGTCACTGGCATATATCTTCGTCTTAAACCAACCTTGTGACCTCTCGTTTTGTTTCGGGGTGCAGTCCTCAGAATCCTCTTATACTGTAACTTGAAAACATTGTAAAAGCCCATTATTTTTAAAAGAGTAACCGTGGAGTTTCTTGCCGGCTCTTCTCCATAGGAAACGACCAATTGGAACCGTGCACCTAGCTTCTGACGTTTCATAAGTGCCCATGTAGGTATTTCTGTGAAATAAAATATTTTGATTTTGAGAGTACTCAGCTAGGATACTACCGACCTCATCTAGTTTTAATAAAAAAAACAATCAAAGTACAAAATGTGAAAGTTACATTTAGATTTCTCCTAAAACATTCCTTCTTGTAAGTACTTATTAATATGTTTTCTACGTTATTTCCAGATTATTCGACAGCCCCCACACACCGAAGACGTTGCTAGAGAAATGTTCGACGCCATCACATCATCCGCCGCGCTCCAGGCTCTTCCCGCCCAAATTAAATGCGCAGTCGGGTAAGTCAACATTCACAATATTTAGTTTAACTAAACCGCTAGTCGAACAGTCCATTAAATTTAATTCCCTATTAAAAGTAATTCTATCACTTTCTAATACGTTACGTTAGAGAGAGATAGCATTACTTTTAATCGGGAATTAAATTGAATGGACGTAAGTACGTGCAACGAGCCATAAGCTTCCAGTTTAGGACTCGCCCATCAAGGGGCGCTGTCCCCAATTTGACGCATTATTAATTTATTACTCGTATACACAAAACAAAAGGTATTTTAATAAAAAGCGTATAAGTACTAAAAGATGAATAATTAAATTATCTTTAAATTAGTGAAGGTTTCAGAAAAATACGCTTACTAGATTTTGCGCCATTCTCAGTTTTTTATCCGCGTTAGACATAACTTTACAAATTAATTTCACTATGTAATATAAAGCACCATACTGCGATCGCCAACCCGCCTGACAAGCGTCTCGATTATGGCAAACCCTCCTTTAGGGGAGGCTTATGTCCAGCAGTGGACGTCTGTCGGCTGAAATGATGATAATGATGTAATATAAACATAATCTATAATATTCACATACTAAGTTATTGAGAAAATACTCCACTACATCAAGCTATACATTTCCAGTATAAGCTGGTCTCGCATTGTATATGATTTCCGTACAGTGCGAGATCAGCGTAAACTGGATTTGTATAGCTTGATGTGTAGCCGTGTGTACAAAGGCGGTCATCGGCGGTATTTATAATATTTTTTTTTCAAATCTACTCGTTTAGACGTGATCTTCAGTATAAAATCATTAAAAGTCGGTTATCGTCCCCTTAAGGCGTAGATATATGATTTTAGTGATTTATAAATCTGTCATTACGCCTTCATCTATTGCAAGTAAGTTATGCAAAAAATGAATTTTAAACTAGAACGCATACACATCAATTCTTTATGTGAATATTTAGGTATTGTAGTAAAATACTTTATGAAATAAATTCAGTATGTAATGTCTACCCAAAGCACAAAAAAACGATATTACTTTTGACTTTATGAACAGATTATTTTATTATTTATTAGATTTTAGACTATTTGTGATTTTATTCAAATAGGTATTCATATTTTCGTTACTAAAAATAAATATTTCTTATGAAACCGAACGGCGGCGGCTGGGCGTGACCAAGGTTAACGGCGATTACCCGACCCTTAATATGTCAGTGTGCTTTAAACTCGTTTGGATTGAAACATACATACTGTTCCATTATTAGCTAAATCTTCGGACCATCTTTTGATATCGATGTATTGAAATTATAAATAACCATTGTTTCCTGCTACAGGCATGCCATCAGGTTCAAGCCACCACCTGCACCCTCCATCTGGAGACGAGGACAGTGCACTAGGGAGCCTACCGCCTGACGAACTCGACGAGTCACGGATGACGCGACGAGCTGTAGCTAACATCAACCCGTTTACACCAGATGGTAAGTCTATCCCAAGAGTCGAAGATATAAAAATCAATTTTTTAAACCTCGATTTTTTGTGTATCGATTTTTCAGATTTAGATTCCCAAGGGCATGTCTTCCCTACCACTATCTCGCCCCCCGGGTCTACTCTTTCATATCAAACTCTACTCAAACTCAAAGCATTTATTTCAAATAAACCAATTACAAGCACTTTTGAATTGTCAAGGGGTCGGTCAGTCAGAGAGATGAAGCTAGTTGCCCATTCCAAAGCGTAGTAGGTTCCTATGGAGAAGAATGGGCAAGAAACTCCACGGACACTCTTTTAAATCAAAATATTGTTACATAGTATTGGTTACATCATTTATTTTGAAATTATACATGTGAGAACAATGTAGAAAGACGTGCACGTAACAAGCGTCCGTAATAAAAATATAAAAAACATAACCCTCCTTCTGAAGCAGTCGGGTAAAAAGCAATTAAAATACATAAGTTAAAATAAGCCGTGGCAGCTAAGAAATGACCAGTCCCTAGTGCATAATATATATATATATTTTAATTTTTTTTGCCCAATGTATCAAATAAATAATTTGCAGTATTTTAACCGATAATAAATCGGTTATTTGTGACACCGTGATGTAATCTTTTCCGTGTGAAGAATAACACCACCCTATTTCTTACCGTGGGTGTCGTAGGCGACTAAGAGACTTACTAGAGAATGGGCAGCAGCATTCTCTTTGCATTTTAACCAGGGACCATTTTGGTTACCCATTGAAAGGGTTTTCGATATGGTTTTTCTAAGCGGTTAAACAAAAACCCATACGATAAGGGTAACCCTTATGAACGGCTTAAATTAAATTTTGGTAACCCATTGAAAGGGTTTTCGATAAAAACCCATACGGTGTGGGTAACCCTTTTGAACGGCTTAATTTAAGCAATTCAAACTTACCCACACCATATGGGTTTTTCTAAAATGGTAACCAAAATGGTCCCTGGGTAGAATAGAGATAGAATTGGTCCTGCTACGCGTGCTGGGGGGGATATCGAAATAACATAATATTATGATTTTTTCATGTTACTGGGTTTCAAGTAGGTATAGAACCCATTGAAATCTGTTATCATGTAACCCTTTCACTGGATTTCAAGTATAAAACCCATTCAATGGGTTATCATGTAACCTTTTCAATGGGTAACTAGTATAAAACCCTTTCAATGGGTTACATCATGATAAAGATAACCCATTGAATGGGTTACCCCTTCGAAAGGCTTAACCCTTAAGCAGGGTTGTACGGTCCCTGATTTTAACACCATACTGCGATAGACAACCCGGGCGCCAAGCGTGGCGATTAAGGCAACCCCCTCAAATGTTGGGAGAGGCCTATGTCCAGCAGTGGACGTCTTTCGACTGAAGTGTGAGGACATCGTTTGAATATACATAGTTTTTTCTACATGCACTAATTTTTTTTTTATTTGCAGGACAAGCGTTGAACAAGAAGAAGCGTGCGTTATCAAAAACACCGACGTGGGATGCCACGCCTGAACAACCAGCCAAGAGACTCAGGGTATGAAAAAAAATAAAGATATGATATTTTAGATTTTCAAATTATAAATAATCTTTATCTATTCTCATATCGTAAATTAGAATTATATTAAAACACTTTTTCTCTATCAAAATAACGTTATGAAACAATTTTATTTTTAAAAAATCTGTCAGCCTGTCCGTCTGTTCCGGCTAATGCCCGAAACGGCTGGGCCGATTTCGACGAGACGCACTGGCAGATTAGCATATTATGGTATAAGGAGTAATTTAGGCTACTTTTATTTTAGAAAAAGCCACGCGGGCGAAGCCGCGGGCTGCAGCTAGTTTTCAAATACATGAGTTTCTTGTATAGTGGTAACATTAAAGTGTAATTTTCATTCGATTTTCGACTTTACGAGCTGAGCCTAGCATTGAAAATTCAACATTAATTTAATTAAATAAACAATCCATAATTTTGTCCTCCAGGAATCCAACATATCCCGGTACAACATAGAGTTCATAGAGCTGGGCGTGATAGGTCGCGGCGAGTTCGGGCGCGTGACGCGCTGCGTGAACAAGCTGGACGGCTGCGTGTACGCCGTGAAGCGCTCGCTGCGGCCCGTGGCGGGCTCGGCGGCCGAGCGCGCCGCGCTCACCGAGGTGTACGCGCACGCCGCGCTCGGCAAGCACCCGCACGTCGTCAGGTGACCGGCACATTCTCCTTCTAGCCTTTTACTACTATGCAGCTGATTTTTTATTTAAATGATAAAAGTAGGCTTGTCTTAAACAAAACAAATATTTCTCAGAGCTTGGTTGTTTCCAAAACACGTTTTTGACTATTTCTTTAATTCAAATTCAAATTCTTTATTTCAGACATTTAGTCCACTTTGTTAGTAACAATTTGACTTAAACACTATGTTAGTAAGAACTTAGCATAAATAGAAAATTATAAATTTAAAAACGCATTTAGGACGATTCATATTGGTTTCGATCGAATATCCTACTAAGAGGTTATTCGATCAAAACCCGGACGAACGCCTTCATAATTGGAGAATCGAATTTCTCCGCAAGCTGCTGCAAATAATCTGCAAGATGCTGTTGGAACTAATATAAATAATACTTATTAATACTTATTATAAATTGACTATTCTCGATACCGAATCTAGTCTTTAACTCGATACACCACTACTGGACCCTTCTTGCTTGGACGCCCTTATGATGTTAAATGGTTCTAATAGTCTTCTTATTTTGTTCTTTGTTTCCTAAAGTATTTATTTTGACATTTTATTTACTGTTGACATTTTGTGCTGAATTAGGTATGTAAAGTATTTTTCAGGTATGTTTTTTATATTTTTATTTTAATGATAAGAGTATTTGAAACACTCATCTTTTTGTTTTTACAAGCTGTAGTTATTTTTATATATTTTTTTAAAGTATTGTTCGTACTGACGTCACTAGTAGAACTGAATAGCTTAGGATCTTTGCCACGTTTAACACTTATTTAAAACCAAAATTCAGTAAAGTCAAACTGTCAAATTTGACAATTAATTTGTTTACATTTCATACTTTAGCGATTTCCGTACTTTAGTTTAAAGATATGGCTTAATAAAATGAATGGTTCAAAGACTACTTCTGCTAAGTGCTTCATACCGTCAAGTATAAGAAAGACCACAACAAATGGCCGACACAAATTGATTGTTAGTAAAAGAAACCTTAAAAAGGAAATGGTGCGAGGAAGTAAATGTTGAGTACAAGTCTGGGCGGCGTCTGTTTTATTGTGAAGATCATTTGAACGTAAGTTAAGTTTGCCTGAGGGGATACATCGATGTGATTCGACTTGTACTGTCCGCCGCTGGTGAAAAACTACACTATTTACGTATATATATATCTGAATAGAATAGTAATAAGTGCTTCATGTAAATTTGACGTTGACATGACACTTGACACATCAAGAACAACTTAATTACAAGAGGCACTGAAAGTACCCAATTCAGGCTGCTTTGTGACGGCATTTAGAGGTCAAATAAAAGTCAAGTGATTTTAAGTATTTTTGTGAAAATAAATACGATCTTATAATTTTAAGACCTATTAATAGAAAAATAAGTCTTAGAAGCTTAAAATCTCGAAATGGTTTTGTAATCGGCATAGGTTAATTTTTACTTTACATACCCAATTCACTTTAATTTAATGATATTGACTTGAAATTAATTATTAATAATCTTAACTATTCATATTTGCACGCCATAATATGTGGCAAACATGTCTGAACTTATTTTTTTTTTGTAATCCTGCATGCATATTTTTTTTTGTAATCCTGCATGCATATTTTTTTTTGTAATCCTGCATGCATATTTTTATTAATGTATGTGTACACATGTTTATGCAAATAAATATCTTATCTTATCATGATTTTTGCGATTATCTCAAAAACTCATGTCATGTGTACTGTCATATTTCGATGCGGGTACTAGTTGCGACTCTCCTAATTCCCTTATAGCTGCGCATCTTCTAACATCTTCTCTTCTCCATCAGATACTACTCAGCCTGGGCAGAAGACGACCACATGATAATCCAGAATGAGTACTGTGACGGAGGCTCGTTACAGCAGAAGATGGAGAACGGACCACTGTCTGAAGCTGAGCTATTGTTGCTGCTGGCTCATATAGCTGATGGTTTAGCGTGAGTATACCATTTATACGCTGCAAAACCTCCACTTAAAATAATTTTTGTAACACATTCATCTGTACATATACTCCGTTTGAAATAAGATTACAAAGGAGATGTTCACACAATGTATGGGGCTTGGTACTAAAATAATTGAAAATTTAAACAGCCTTCTGAGCTTTATACAGTGTGAGTCTTCATAATGTGCACATATCGAAATGAGGGAAACTTAGCTTAATTTTATCGACGGAAAAAATAGTTTAAAAAAATCTAAAAATTTAATTTAATTTTTATAGCATTTTTTAAATTTTGTTCGCTGCTGTGACCCCTGTGTAAACAAATCGGTATAACTTTTAAACTAAACAATCTGTCACGATGAAACAAACTCAGTAATGACTGGAAATAATAGGGCGTCTTCGTAAAATAAAAACTAACGAAAAACTCGCCCTCAATTGAGTATTAGGGTGATTTTATAACAAACATCTGATATTTTTTCATAAATTTTTATAATAATTGTAAAATTTCTCAGTAAAAGTCCTGATTACCTACCCTTTTTTATTACTTTAAATTATTTTCCATCGTATCAGCTTTCCAAAAGTAAAAATACCATGTTTATAACTCAATCACAACGTTTCCTATCAACTGTTAAAGAAAGGCCTTGCACTCGACTACGTACTTTACTTTAGCAGGTAGAGACCCTTTTTTGTAAAAAAAAAAATTGTTTAATATTTTTTTTATATTTTTTCCGTCGATAAAATTAAGCTTAGTTTCACTCTTTTCGATATGTGCACATTATGAAGACTCACACTGTATATTATAATTATTTTGATGTCTTTGGGCATTTCATTTTTTTACACCCGCCCGTTTTTTTTTAAACAAGGGTTGAAAAATAAAATGCTGGCATCACTAACTACAAACATTATTATATTTTAGGGATGGCAGCCCTGTGGCAAATGACGTGACAATGTCAGTCAGCAGGACGGGTCAAGCTTGGGTCAGACGGCTTGACATTTACAGATTTGACCTTTTTTCGATACGTTTTGTTATTGCATTGTCATGATAATCAATGTTTTTTGTCTCAATTTCATGGAGCTGCAGCTAAAATTATAAGAAAATCTCAAAGTATTTAATAAAAACGGAAACTTTAGCCACATTTAAAATAATTATATTGCTTAAAAATTAATAAATAAAGACAATGTGCGTTTTGTTTGTACTGAAACATTTTTCACTTTTTTACAAAAAGGACGTCTGAAAAAACTGATTTAACTATAATCAAGTAGCATAATAAATAAGCTTTCTAATAAAGTACATCACATTAGCGTTTAAAAATCTTCGGAATATTATACTACTTTTCACCTCTCCTTTAAATAAACCTTTTTTACAGTCCGTTCAACCGATTTTGTCTTCGTCTGGTAAAGTGTTATTGGGTTTTTCCAACTGGAATTTCTCAGTAGCTGCCCGGAGTCTGCATTTGTGCCTGCGGGCCGAGCACGGGCTGCCCAAGACGTTTGTGACAAGACATGATAAATTATGTCATGTCAATTTGTGCTAGCATTTTATGACGAAACAGTTTTATCGCTCAAAATGTGATAAAATGTGTGACTCAAGTCATGTCACAGTAGGCTGTGCTCGCCGTGCTGGTTTATGGCAATAGGCTCGCCCTAACTTAAACATAGCTGGCGAAATGTGGGTGTAATAGGCACACCCCTGCCCAAACCTTCAAGGAAAAAAGGCGTGATGTTATTTTGGATGTAGTCATAGTTTCTTTTCTTTTTCCACCTCAAAGATAAAAATAAAGAAAGAAGAAAGAAAGAAAGAAAAATTGTTTATTCTGCACAAACAAGACACACATTACAAAAATAAAATACAAATTGACGAAAAAAACACACTCTAATACAAGTAGCCAAATTGCAATCATATTTTAAGACTATGAAGTTTATTTAATAACCAGAAATAAAAATAAGAAAAAAAAAAAAAATTGCTAAAAGCCCAGTATTCAAAACCTTAACCGCCTTATTACAAAACAAGATTTATATTTGACATGGCTTAAACCATGGAGCCAGTTTTTGTAATACGAACGTAACCGTGATTGAAATACCGTTATTTTTACAAAACTGAAAACTTAGCTCGGTACTAAGTTGTCAGTTTTGTGTTTAGGAACTTTACCATAGTCGGAATAAAGTTCGAAATACAATAATGGCTCCATGTTTTAAACCTGGGTCTGAAGATAAACCTTGTTTTGTAATAAGGGGGTTAATGTTAAAAGTTTGACAATGTTGTCAATTGCTTGATGTCAGTGTCAGGGCTTGTCAAGGCAGGCCAAAGACAAAAGACAATAGTTGTGATTTCGGTATTAGTAAATGACAAGAAACAAATTAACGTATTAAAATGTATTATAATTTTGCTAAACTCCATTATTTTCCCCCCCACAGCTACATCCACTCCCTCCAACTTGTCCACATGGATGTCAAACCCGGAAACATTTTCATTTGTAGCGGTGAAGGGGAACCCTCGCATGATTCAGACGACGGCTACGACGACGACGAGCCGCAGTATCATCATATGTATAAGATTGGTAAGTGTGTATTATGATTTAATAGAGTGTCCGTGGAGTTTCTTGCCCGTTCTTCTCCAAAGGAACCTACTACGCTTTGGAATGGGCTACTAGCTTCACCGACCGACCCCTTGACAATTCAAAAGTGCCTGTAATAGGTTTATTTGAAATAAATGCTTTGAGTTTGTTTTATAACTAGCTTTTGCCCGCGGCGTCGCCCGTGTGGATATCGGGAATTATCCCACGGAAACGTACTACCGTATCGGTTTTAGCGATAAGAACCCCCATTGTGTCACGCTATGTAAAATTTCAACATTTATATCTGTAATTTTTATGGTGTACAAAAATCAAAATCAAAAATACACAGGCAAATCACATAAGCCTACATAGGGACTTATGAAACGTCAGAAGCTAGGTGCACGGTTCCAATTGGTCAATTCCTATGGAGAAGAGCCGGCAAGAAACTCCACGGTCACTCTTTAAAAAAAAAATTGGCTTTTACAATGTTTTCAAATTACAGTGTTAATAGGTATGAGAGGACAGCGTAGGCCCGTCAAAAGTACCAGGTACTTAACAAAATAGAAAATGGCCTACAGATCTAGTCTATTAAGCATACAACGTCCTCACATTGACAAGAAAAAAACAATATAAGATATGATTAAAATAATAAAAGTTAGAACCTTGTTGAAATTAAAATTGTAGGTATAATAATGTCAACAGGTGCCAGCACATCAAGCTACTACAATCCTTCAAATTTCTTTAATAGATTCCTCATTAGACAACTTTATCCCTACCAGGGGCGAAAGCACCGTATAACACGATTCCTACTGGCTTCTCTTCGGAAATTCGGAACACAACCACTCACTATCGTCATTGAAAAATGGCATAGTCGAAATTTTGATGGTTTAATAATGCCAAATAATATAATCACACTATAGGTATTTAATACACCGTAAAATTTAAATATTACAAAACGAATACATTACATTTTTTGTCTTTATATCCGAACTACAAAACATTTTGCTCTAAAATAACTCGTACGCGTGTGCGGCTTGCCGTGAGTTCAATTTCTTCGACGTCATGACGAGTTTATTTTGTATAGACACTAGACAGTATATTTTTTTGCTCCAGCTTACCTCTCTCATAAAATCACCCTTCGCCACTGATGCCTACAGCATAAGATTCAAGGTTGATTGGAAAAATTTGACAGTTTCGGGTAGCTTGACCTGCTGGCGTCTGTACATAGTAAAGAGTATTCTATTCTAGTCTACCATAACGCGCTCGCCAGTCATGCTCCCAGTCGGCATAATTTTTTCGGACATCTTCATAAATCATCGTTATATTTCAGCCAATTCCCACAAAACCTATTTAAACACAATAATAAAATATTTTGACGGCATGGTTGGCGCAGTGGTTAAGCGATTGACTGATGCGCTGCGTGTCGCGGGTTCGATTCCCGCACGGAACAAATATTTGTATGACCTACAAGTAGTTGTTCCGGGTCTGGCTGTTTGTGTATGTGAGTTAAATGTTTGTAAACGCACCCACGATACAGGAGAAATTCCAAATGTGGAGCAAAGTTTAAAAAAAAATATATAAATAATAAATCCTATAAAAACCTAAAACTTTCTTTTTTTCTTAAATTTTCTTTTAATCTGTTTTTTTTTTCATTTCAAATGGAGTATAGTGATATCTAAATTATTTCTTTAATCTCCAGG
Organism: Tiliacea aurago; assembly: GCA_948098905.1. NCBI lineage: Eukaryota > Metazoa > Arthropoda > Insecta > Lepidoptera > Noctuidae > Tiliacea > Tiliacea aurago. Next base: position 3,071,458 of record OX402605.1, read on the forward strand.
TGACTTGGGACACGTAACCTGTGTATCCTCACCATCCGTAGAGGAAGGTGACTGCAGGTACCTGCCGAAAGAAGTTCTGCAGGAAGACCTAACGCAGCTGACCAAGGCTGATATTTTTGCTTTCGGTAAGAATCTTTTATTTTAATACTGTATTATTTTATAGATGTGTAATATCAGCCTCTCGCTTTATATGGTGATTTCGAGCGGGCCTAAAATGGACACTTTGGCAGAATCATATTATGATCTGCGAACAATTCATACATCCCGCAATTCATCTGTTTGACAGCTGCTATTTGACATTAGACTTCAATAAACTTCGCTTCCACCTTACTGCATTTCATACAAACTTTCAAGCCCTTGTTTTTCGAAATGACAGAACCGATTTTAATGAAATTTCATATGCATAAGCACACAAACAAAGAAAATATTCGAAATAAAACAATGCAGGGTCAGCCTTTTCGTGTGCCCTGGTTCATGAATAGTAATTTAAATAGAAAATAAGTTTTCCTATATGATGAAAAAAATAAACTCGCCTAATTGTGAGGAGTGTGGAGTTGTGGAAGACCTACATCACTTATTAATGGACTGTGTTCGATATGAGTCTGATAAAAATGAAGTGTTTCAGGTGTTGAGGTTGAATCGACTTGATTTAGGCACATTCCATAAAATTTTGTCTCAACCAAATGGTGATGATGCGAAGAGTCTGTTCAGGTTCATGGCCCGAATTTAATCCATAACTGTGTGTATTTTTGATTATATAATCAGGGTATGATGGGACTGTCATACGCATTGCGATTATAAAAAACCCTAAATAATTAAGAATAAAAAAAAAAAAAACTCGAAATGTATTATTTAAAAACAGATAACTGGAAGTCTCTGTTTCTATGGAACATTTAAGATCGGTCTAATTTGGCTGTAACACTATTTTTAGAAAATGTTCTTAACTAACTTTTTAGACCTTTGTATCCTGCTTATGCATATGAAGTTTCATAAAAATCAGTTCAGTCATTTCGAAAAACAAGGGCTTGAAAGTTTGTATGAAATGCTCTAAGGTGTAAACGCTCTTAAGAACTTAAGTTTGGTTTAATTCTCTAAATAATGTTGTCGATGATTTTGGTGCACGATATAACTCTAATCCCCCTTATTACAAAACAAGGTTTATCATCAAACCCAGGTTTAAAACATGGAGCCATTATTGAATTTCGAACTTTATTCCGAATATGATAAAGTTCCTAAACACAAAACTGACAACTTAGTACCGAACTAAGTTTTTAGTTTTGTATAAAGAACGGTATTTCAATCACTGTTACGTTCTTATTACAAAAACTGGCTCCATGGTTTAAGCCATGTCAAAATATAAATGTTGTTTTGTAATAAAGCGGAATGAGTTTATCTTTGCACCAACTTATATTTATAAAAATGTACATTTGTCACTCGTGAAAAGAAAAGAAAGAAAATACGTTTATTTGCGGTAAACATGACGCAAAGAAAGAAAATAGATACAAAAAGAACAAGTTGGGGGAAAATATGCGTCACATCCACGCAAAACGGCCACCGCTCAGCATAATGCTGCGACCCTATTCGAGACAGAGCCCCAGCGCTGGTTACTGATTGGGTGGTTGGTGGGTGACGGCTCTTTGATACCATTTTCTAATAATATAAATTATTTACAGGTTTAACGCTATACGAAGCCGGTGGCGGTGGTGCTTTACCGAAGAACGGTCAGCAGTGGCATGACTACAGAGACGGGAAGCTGCCAGAACTGCCTAATTTGTCCAGGGAGTTCAATCAGTTATTAAGAGTAAGTGCAGTTTGTTTTATCTTATTTAATGATACTATGGAGGTATGACCAGATGTATTAACGTAGACGAAGAGACTACAAAAACCTCGCGTGGACACACACATCGCGGAAATGATACAATCCGTCACATCACCTTTAAGAATAAACCGGACCATGGACAGAACGTTTAGGAGAACGAAAAAGGTATAAAATGTAATTAAAATTATTTATTAATGTCGCCTCTGTTTAGATTTATAGTCTCCTTTAATTTGCGGTCAAAATAAAAATATACAAGGTCAAAAAAGAATAGCTAGTGAAACTTCAAAGACGACGAGATTTTTAAGGAAGATAAAACCAACGTATACGAGTATGCTTCGATGGTTTGGTCATGTTGAGAGGATGAATGAAGGGCGTCTAACAAGGCAGATGTGAGTGGAAATGCCGGGAGGGGACGCCCTAGGAGGATATTTATAGTGACCTAATTGGTGATGTTCTTCAGAAAGGTCAGGTGCGTAGTACTCGCAACCGGCGTGCGTGTATGACCAGATGTATGAACGTAGGCGAAGCAAAAGGAGTATGTAAGGAGCGTAGCAGGTGGCGTTCTATAGTTTCCGCCTACCATGGATATATCCACGGAATGGTTTTGGATGACGTTTGCCCTACTATTTTGCAAACAAGAAAGAAATTAAAAAATATATATTATATTTTTTGCAAAAGGGACTGAAATTCTCGTCTCGAAATTCTCGAGTCTTAAAATTTTTAAGTGGGGCTACTAGGGCATTTGGGGCATCATATGAAATAACGCTGTTTGTACATTCCCAAACATTTTTTATTTTTATTTTAGGCAGCATAGTTTCCGACTTGATGAAAAATATAAAAAAAAATACCGCCCCCCCTTATCTCCGAAGTTTACACAGATAAAAATCTGAAATTATTCTATGTGATAGAAGTGTATGTAAAGATTACAGGAAAAATAAAACGATGTCTCTAAATTGCACAGTTTTTCAGAAATCATCAACATCATATTTTTATATACGTACCGGAACCCTCGGTGCGCGACTCCGACTCGCTCTTGACCGGTTTTTTTTTTGTATTTTAATTACTTATCTACGTAAAAGTTTAAAGTGGAATATAATCAATTTCCCCTGTGTTGCGGGCCGCCGAACCAAAATCGAAGTATTCTTGACCCTTGACTTCAAAAAGGTTAAAGGTCCCTGCTCTATTGGAGCCCATAATTATGCTGCATATTTGATACCATCTTTTTTCCAACAGAAAATGGTAGACCCCGATCCTTCAGTCCGGCCCTCAGCCGCGCGCCTACGCAGACACTCTCTCTTACACCCCGCGGGCAACAAAAGCAAAACACAGCTCCGCAGAGAACTAGCAGCCGCCAAGATGAAGAACGAGCTGCTCGCCAGGAAGCTGCAGGAGGCTGCGAGGTGAGAATATAATAATTTCAGCCGAAAGACGACCACTGCTGAACATAGGTCTCCGTCAAAAGGGGGGTTTGCCATAATCGCCACGCTTGGCAGGCGGGTTGTCGATCGCAGTATGGTATTAAAATGCATAGAGAACGCTGCTGCTCATTCTCTAGTAAATCCCTTAGTCGCCTTTTACGACACCCACGCCACGGGAAGAAATAGGGTGGTGCTATTCTTTACTTCCGGCACCACACGGTACAATATAATGGAACTTCTTAACCCTACTACTGGACCCTTTTTACATGGAACCCCACAAATGTTTGTTAATTATAAAGAGGATTAAATATTTTGTACATGTCACAGACAAAAAATATTTGAAAAAACAAAGATATTTCCTACCTTGAAAAAATAACTTCAGAATAAACATTAAAAAAAACTGGGAATCTAACCCAGGGCCTTGAAAAAATTACTAACAAAATACCCATTCTCATCCACAGATGTATAACATAAAAAAAATACTAACAAATCCCATTTTGATCCACAGATGTATAAAATCATTAACCCCAAACATAATAATAAATCAAGAATCTGCGAAGTTCCGGACGAGATCGGCGAAGAGACTACAAAAACCTCGCGTGGACACACACATCGCTGAAATGATACAATCCGTCACATCACCTTTAAGAATAGACCGAACAATGGACAGAACGTTTAGGAGAACGAAAAAGGTATAAAATGTAATTCAAATTATTTATTAATGTCGCCTCTGTTTAGATTTATAGTCTCCTTTAATTTGCGGTCAAAATAAGAATATACAAGGTCAAAAAAGAATAACTAGTGAAACTTCACCGACTTGACGAGATTTTTAAGGAAGATAAAACCAACGTATACGAGTATGCTTAGATGATTTGTTCATGTTGAGAGGATTAATGCGAGCGTAGCAGGAGGTGTTCTGTATACTTTCTGTTTACCCTCATGGGAAGAAGGCGTGAGTCTCAGTCAAGTAGCTGATTACTGTTAGTTATTTGAAATTTGTGAGTGTATTAAATCACTAGCTTCTACCGGCGACATCGTCTGCGTGAAATTTCTTGTTTTAACATCATATATCCTATAAGCTGCACCCAGCGGTTTCACCCGCGTAAGTCTCGATCCCGTGGGGATATAGGGATAAAAAGTAGCCTTTATGTTAATCCAGGGTGTCAGCTACCTCGATACAAAATTTTATCAAAATTGGTCCAGCCGTTTTGACGTGAAAGACGTGACGTGAAAAATTTGTGAAACCTAAACAAAGAAATTTAGAACTCATTAACTGGATCTCTCAATCCAACTGAAGAATATTATTAGGTTTCACAAATTTTATACCTTACCATGAAGTTTTCACAATTATTTCCTAAATCCTCTTATAATTTGGTTGGGATTGGAAGAGTTTTTCGAAAAGATCGATCCTACATACGAACTCACAAATTTTACCTTTTTAAGTGGACAAGCACGTCTTCCCTACCATTACCGCGCCCCCCGGTCTACTCTTTGATATGCAATGGTCTCTGTAGTCTCATGAAACATGACGCTGAAGCCTCATGTTTCAGGGGCTAGGGTGAATCTATGGGTACTTTCCAGTAATCAAGTCTGGTTCCAACCACGCTGGGGTCAGTGCATTTCATTCATTCATTTATAATATTAAAGTATAGATTGTTTTTTTTTGTATTATCATCATTTAGTTATCCATCGCGTCTGTGGAGTTTAGCTAGTTATTTTCATTTGACCCTGTTATAGACATCGGTGAAATCAGTGGTTACTTTTATTCTTATTTTGATTGCTTGATAGTTTTAACGGCGTAGAGTAATTTTTGTTAAGTTTTTCGCATCTGTATTCTTAAGGTTGGGATTTCTAGGGAAACGGCTCCGTCATATTGTTACGGCCGTCATCTGTCATTTTCACCAGTATTTGACATTACGGTGTCCAAAAACGCTGTAAACAATGTGTAAATGCAAAACCATGAATGTCAAGGGGTCATTGTACTCGTCATTATAAACAACTTTTACTATGGGATCAAACCTGAAATCTCGAAAAAAAAAAAACATCAGCTGTTCCCTACATTTTGAAGATAAATGTAGGGAACAGCTAATTATTATTTTTTGGCTGTCGAGTTAATGTTTGACCAATTCCCATTAAAAAAAAAAACGAAAACTAAGTTATTTTATTGAACGATTTAAAATATCTGGTATATACAAAATCCTTATTACTGCCCAGTACCTTCAAAAGACGCCGTTATTATAAATTAAATATTAATATTGGCGCAGAAAACGCTAGTATTTGATGTCGAAATGTTTACGTAAGCCACCGATGCGATGTTGAATATCGCTTATCCTCTAAATGTAATGATGCGTGATGTTATTGCAATGAGTTGCGACATTAAACCGGAATAAAATACAAAAATATCTTTTTCCTTAATTGTGTTGGGGCTCCCAGTCTACCGGGTACAGCTGATGATCAGTATTTTACTTGAACCGACTGCCTATCTGATCTCCACAAAACTTCAATTAAGATAATTGCCAATAAAATGGCAGTATTGTCGATTTTACTATTTTGCACGAAGCTCTGAAATGCGGTTGAAAATTTATTTTTTGCTAACAATTCAGATTCTTGCCAAAAATTTCGGATCTTTGGCAGAAATGTCAGACTTCCTTCAGAAATATCAGTTTTCTACAGAAAACTCGTATAAAAAAATGTCGCAGCATTCTTGCATTAACTCTACTCATCCGTATAGTTAATAGATTTTAATATTAGTGCCTTCTTGAAACAAATGTGATTGATAAGTGCTTTCATATCGAATTTAAAGTATAAAAAAAGTTGTATAAATAATGAAAAATGTCCTTTAAAAATAAAATAATTGTATCTTCCATTGCATTCTTTGTGATAAATCTTGGAAAAGGTAATGTATTTAGTTCTTAGATTTTTGAGACATGAAACATTCTTGAACTAAGAATATGTAGGAACAATCAAATGTATAAATATTGTATGTAACATGGAGACAACAAGACAACAAATTAAACCTAAGTGTGTATATCTAATGACGTTTCCAGTCTTTATACGAAACATCAATCAAAGATATCCGATAGTTGATTCACTATAGCTAGTCAAAGATTGGCAGAACCCATAGTCGGGCCATCATTACTATTTAATTTAGATAGATTGAAAAAAAAAACACTTCTTAAATTTCTTTGAGATAATATTTATTTTGTAAAACACGAGTCAGTATACAGGTCTTATAATCAATATGAGGTGGCTACATGTTTTTGCCATATAAGGCGTACAAAATGAGTTGCACTAGACAAACAATATAATATATAATGTCAAAATTTAAATTAAATTGAAATCACAATGTCAAAATTTAAATTCAACTTGAGTAAGAAAAAATAATACGCACAAACAGAATTCTATACAAGCAAAATATAATTAAAAATTCATCTACTCTCTAATACTCGTAGTACTTCTCTAGCAATAACCCCTCAAGGGACTTTTTAAATTTGTCTAAAGGCATACATTTAATAATATCTGGTATTTTATTATAAATATTTGGAGCAATATGTTTGCTAGGATTTATTTGATAGTTCTGTAATACTCAAGCATTAGTATTGCTAGTGTTTTCATTTATTGTCCTACTAGCTGCGCACCGTGGTTTTACCCCCATAAGTTTCCATCCCGTGAGAATATCGGGATAAAAATTATCCAGGTTATGGTCTACCAAATTCCATTTGAATCCGTTCAGCCGTTTCAGCGTGAAAGCGTAACAAACACACTTTCGCATTTATAATAGTTAGGATTGTTGTCTCCACTTTGTATATTATTTTACTGGATTACTCCGTATATTATTTAGAGTACATTCTACTATATCTGATGAAAATTCAATCAAAATCAACACAGCCATTTCGGAGTTACAGAAAAATATACAAAACCGAAAGTAGAATGTTCCTAAGTTCCTTTTTCAAACCATGTCTCAAAACATAGATTAAGGCAGCTTCTCTAATCATATGTAATAAAAAAATATAATAAATGTATTATTTATATGAGAAAAAACATAATTAATTTGTATAGGTGTATAAAATTACTAATTTTTAAGCTAATCTACCAGTTTTAATTTGTTAGCGAGTTTGACGGATGCGTGGCGTGGAGTAAAACTTCATTTCATAGACTTTTTTAAAGTAAATATATCGAGAGAATTGCTTTTGTAAATAAAAAAAGGGCAAATGCCTCTCCTCATACGGAGAATGTTACCAGCAATAATCACTTCGCTTGCCCACTGAGCAGACGATTTTAGACAATGCATCTACCAAGCCTTTTCAACCTATGTTGGGATCAGCTCCCAGTCTAATCAAATGTAGCTAAATACCAGTATTTTACACACGGAGCTGTCTATCTGAGCTCTAAAAACCAGTTACTGGGTAACAAGCAATTTTAGATATTACATTTTAACAAGACATTGTAGATTTTTATATAATTTTTTTTTTCTACGTCGCGCAGTCGTCAATGAATCGCGTTTAGGGGCACTCTGCCCATCCTGTCTAAGGTCCTATAGTCTTATTTAATTATTATAAAATTTAAGAATTATTATACCTTTTAAGTTGATTGTCTCAAAATTATGGTGAGTACATACAATTGAGTATTGCGATTTGTTGATCAAAAAGCCAAGGTTGGTCTTGTTCCAAATATGTTTGGGTTGGTTCCAGTGTAACCGGACGCAGCTGCTTACCAGTAGACATGGAACGACTGCCTATCTGACCGCCACAACCCAGTTACTGGGTTGCTGGCTGCCTATTTAATGTAATATGTTTTTAAACTATTTAAATGATTTTTTTTTTTCGTATAGGACTCAGCCAGGTATAAAATAATACTTGAAGACTTCTAAACCATATAATAAAGCATATTAACTGTTTAAAACTTTATTTTAAATCGAACAATCGTAATCCTCAATTTTATTTACACAAAATGTCCTTTCATTTTAATTAGCATTTAATAACTCCTTAATCAAATAATTTAATTTTTTAGTTTTAGAATCTTTTTATCCCCATAATTTTTTGTTAAATGTACCTTCGAATATGGTCATTGGCAAAAAATGCAAGAGTAGAATCTATGACTTATGTATAATCCAATCAAACTATTGAAAAATAAAACTTTTATAATTTTAAGTAAAATTGAGGCATTTTTTCCCACGTTTTAATAATTTGAAAGTTAATTTTCCTATAAAAAAATCGTCTTTCGTGGGAAAAATGGTCTTCAATAAAAATGGTTTTGTAACATAGTTCATATAATTATTTCGTCACACAGCTTAAGCCGAATGTCCAATGATTTAAGAAACAAAAAATATTAATAAATATTATTATTTTAACTATAAATTATCATACTGAATTCATAGTAAAGCTTGGGTTTCCAAGCGGTGGCCGCCATATAACGGCCGCTATGACGGCTAACATGAAAATGCTGGCAGAGAGGTTTGATTCAAACATTCAAACACACCGACTTACTTCATAAATAACGTTTCGGTAACATGACGTCATTAGCCTGTAAATTCCAGACGCTATGTAGCGGCCACCGCAGTCTTGCAAATCCTAGATTTACCAACGATTTCTATTAAAATCTGTTGCTGTCATGTCTAATTTTATGATTGGATGTTGTAATTTTTGTCAAACCATCATGACATAACAGATTTGTCAGAGAGAGATACAGTACGGTCGATTAATCATTGAATCATGGCTGGTCTGAATATAGGAGTCAAATTTTGCGCATTTTCTCTCACTCACTCCCGCCCCATGTCACCGTTTGAGTCCCAAAAAATGTTATTGCGCAGTCTTCAGCGCTAAGTTCGGATCGGCCATGATTTATCGGCTGAATTATATTGAGAATATGTGATGAAACCTATAAGTAGGAGGGTGAAGGGACAATATGTCGTCCATGTAATTTTAAATAATTTATAACAAATCATACCTACCCACATGGTGGGTTGGTTATTATTTAATTTTAGTTTGATCTCATTCTACTTTTTTTGTCTATGGTAAAACTTGACTGCGGATACCATCATGTTAGTTACTTACGGAGACAGCAGAAGGTTATTATATAATAATTAAAAATATTTTGACTCAACTTGCTTGAAAAAGGTTTTGCTAACCCCTTCTTCAAGTTTTATTGCAGTTAAAATGTTCTTTCAATTTAAAATAACGGTTTTATAAACGCATTTTGAATTTAAATGGAGACATATCGGCCTTTTTTTAAATTTCGAAATTTGTATTCATTTGTTTTTTAACCTCATTCTTTTTGAATTCGGTTCTTCTTGTAATTTCATTTGTTTTTGATTTTCTGCTAAATCCGTGAGAGAATGTCTTCTTAAAAGAAGATATTTTGTAAAAATATGAACTTACGCAGTTATGGAGTTGTGCGCTTGTACCAAAATTCTGTTTTTTTACCGTATTTTGTAAATATGACTCAAAATTGATTGTTGGACGCCACCAAAGCAGGAAGACGTGTGGGCTTGTATAATTTGTATGTATATTTGCTTATTGATAATGTAATAAATGCTTGTTTCAATTATTTGATGTGTTTTATTGAAAACTGGACATATGCCTGATTTTCCATCTGCAAAAATTACTAACATACAAACCATTCCATAAAAACTTTCATCCCGTATTTTACCCCTTAGGCACCTGGCCGGGGATTAAAGAGAAGTGAGTAGAGCTAGCAACTAAATTCCAGTTGGCGAGCAGCGAGTGCGCGTCGGCGTCGAGCGATTACTCGCTTGTATGCTTATGTCCCAAGCGGGACTCTCTTAGGCCCGTATTACAGAACGTCACTCTATACTTAAATACTATTCTATTCTATTCTAACGAGAGCTAAATAAAATAAAGGATGCTGCATCGATTTCAAAAAGATGTGTCACGTCTTTGAATGGAATAATATCGGGCATGTCTTAAGTTGTAAATATCTGCCTACCCATTGAAACGTCGGGCGACTATGGTCGCCCAAAATTTTTTGGCGATAAACGTTAGGGCGACTATAGCAGCCCGATGACACCCACTCTAAACGTGTTTTTATCTGTGACAACGTTCAAGAGGTTCACGAGTGTTCCGCTAGATGGTTCTTTATTACATAACGTGTCTTTTGGTCGATAAAACACGACGGCCGACAGCAAGATTAAAAAAAAATTGTTTAGTACAAACTTTGTGTCAAGTGCATTGAATTATTTTGATTGAAGTCTCTGTGAGCGCCCGCCTTTAAAATGTAAGTAATAATGTAGGTACTTATTTATTATCCGATTGCATTAGTGTTATTTATTGAAGTAATCCTGAAGATTCATTCTTTCAAAATATCTACAAATTCTATGCATCCACAGGATAGGATGTTTTTAAATGAGTCGACAAGCAAAAACATTGCCGTTGTGTCCCGGTTTTTCGTTAAGTTTTTGTATGATATGATAATATATTATAGTAAAATACTTGTGATTGGAAAAATAGGTAATTATTAATATCTATGTAGATTTAAACGAAAGGAATATGACGAAAATAGTTAGGATTACACTTTTTATATTTTATTCCTCAGGGTAATTGAATGTATGAAGGATGTATGATTATTGTACGCAGATCATAATATGATCTGCGTACAATTCTTATCCCGCAATTCATCTGTTTGACAGATTCGTATGGTGTTTCGTAAAATGGTCCACAAATTATGAATTGCTCTATTGAAGTCTAATGTCAAATAGCAGCTGTCAAACAGATGAATTGCGGGATGTATGAATTGTACGCAGATCATATTATGATTCTGCCAAAGCGTCCATTTTAGGCCCCCAGCTGTCAAACAGATGAATTTTGGGATGTATGAAATGTACGCAGATCTTAATATGATTCTGCTAAATCGTCCATTTTAGGCCCCCTGGGGGCTTAAAATGTCCCAAAATGTTATTGAAGTCTAATGTCAAATGAATTGCAGGATATGAATTGCACGCAGTTTCATATTATGATTCTGCCAAAGCGTCCATTTTAGGCCCCCTGTTTTCTCGTAAAACCAAGTGCGAAATTAAGTCACGATTGCATTCTAGGTCTGAGAGTCAAAATGTACGTGGAGGCCGAGGCTCGGGTGGAGGCCGAGGGTCGGGTAGAGCATCGTCAAGCCAACCGTGAGTATGCAGTATTAATATTTTATTCCTTGAGAACGGAGTGGTAAAAGTGAATATATTTTTACTACTTTTTATTTTAAAACTGCAAGTAACCCGAGCGAAGGAGGTCGAGGACAAGGACTAGGGCGCGGGAGAGGGCGTGGGAGAGGGAGCGATGAACAAACGTATGTGTCTTTTTGTCATACCTAACAAATTGTAACATCGTTTAATTATTCCAGTTTATTTTAGAAATATCTCCAATTTTGTGCAACTGTATAATTGTTTGCAGTGCGGCTTTGGAATACTCTCTCTACCAGATCAAGGCAGAAAGGCAGTTGACACAGCGTCGAATGGCCGCGCTACCGACAGCTGCCCGACAAGAGTTGATCTCGCGAAAGCGTGAAGCGCATCTGGAGCGAATGCTTTTGCCAGATGCACCACCGCGCAAACGGCAAACAAAGTAAACATTTCCTTCTAGTTTTTGATTCTCCCAATCACGGACAGCGACTACAATTCACGTTGCCCAAGTACCTAGTCTGTCAGTATGCTTCCAAATTTAATTATTGTTTGTATTATTCAATTTGTAAGAACCTGTTAGTGTAGTGATTAATAGTACCTATATTTATTTATCAGAAAGATTTCTCCAGAACATTTTGGTTAATCCATCTGTTGAACAATGTTTCGGTAAGATGGTTATTTCATAGAATGAATAAGTACTTTGCTGTTTAATCTATGCTTTATTATTACTTGTTTTTCACATAATTTAACCCTGAAGAACCAACGGTCGTGGCTTCGACGTCTGGAAGGCGCCATTATTCTGGAGTAGAGGCCTCTACTTCTGGGGCGTCCCGTTCTTTCGGTAAGATGGTTATTTCAAAGACTCGTTTTTATAAGTACTTTGCTGTGCAATATAGGTTATATATCATAACTTGTTCAGCAGAACTTCTTCCCGAAGAACCCGCTGTAGCTGAGCCCTCAACATCGGGTGTATCTCGTTCTGCCGGTAAGATAGATATTAGTATTAACAGTATCGTAGGTATATTCTTAGTATCTTCTCTTTCGAGTTTGTATATTACTGCTATGCGGTTCCTAGGACAGTCCACAAGCGAAAGATAAATTATTTTCAGTGGGCACTTGCAAGTCCAACTCTGGCTTGCGTTCGCCTGTTCGTAGAATGGTCGATTCCTACAATGCGACTTTTCAACATATAGACATTTTTGCATGTGCTCCCTGTAGGTTGAAAAGTCTTATACTGAAGCAGCTTACTCGTATCGTTATATAGTTTTCTTTTTTGTACCATTTTTTGTTTATTAAATACATATACCTCTTTAACTTAAACATGATAGTTAATATAAGTTATAATAAAATTATATCTAGTATTTATAACCCTAGCGATTATTTTCATTATTTTCACTGTATTGTATCCTATAGTTAATCTGTGAACAGCGTTGTGGGCTGCAATATTGTCTACTCGTTTCGTGTATTTCTTGTTTCTATGTTTTATATTGTAGCTGTTTGTTGTTCCTTTTGAATAAAAAAAAAAAAATATAAATACTACAGCTTATCTTGTTTGTTACAGAACCCTGCCCTGCGAAAATAGTATTTGAAGGTAAGTTATGGTTTTGTTGGTGTCATAATAAGACTGTAAAACAATTGTTTGCATACAAGCGTGTTTGTTACAGTTGACGGAGCTTGGCCAGGTCCAGCGGAAGAAAAAATCGGTACGTCAGAGGCAGATACTGTTCCCAATTCGCCGTAAAGCTCCCCTAGCCGATAATCGACGAGTAATAACTTGCCGAACGTTATGCTGAGGCCAATAAAAAAAAGAAAACACTGCTCTTCTGAATCGGACTGATTTAATTTAAAATATATAATTTGAACTGCTGATCCACTTTTTTTCTCCAGACGTTGGTGCGGAAGATGGCATTGCCTCATCTGCCTCACCACACAATTCAGAGCTACCTTCAGCAATTGGTAATTATAAGTATACAGCAATAGTTATGAATGACAGAACAATCAATATACATTTTTTATGATATACTGGGAGCTTAAAATGGACGCTTTGGCAGAATCATAATAAATGATCTGCGTACAATTCATATCCCGCAATTCATCTGTTAGACAGTTTTGTATGGAGTTTCGTCAAAATGTCCACAAATTATGAATTGCTATATTATAATAATAATAATACCATTTATTTGAGGCGACATAGGCCCATAGAAAAATACCTTAACCTAACATACTGTATATAAACAAAAACATGTGTTAATAAAAAGGCTTAAGACTATGTTAGTAGCACTTGACTTTGCACTAGATTGTGCTGTCCTGTGGAACTTGTCCGCGGAAGCGACGAAGTATAATGTAGTATAAAGTCTAATGTTAAAATTACAGCTGTCAAACAGATGAATTGTGGGATGTATGAATTGTACGCAGATCATATTATGATTCTGCCAAAACGTCCATTTTAGGCCCCCGGGAATGTCCTGTATATCTTAAAATAAGTGTCGCATTTTTTTATTCCAGGTGTTGGCAACGAAAACTTCGATTCCGTTACGAATGAGTGGTTGCGACTGACTGACGAGATTTGTGACAGCGATGACGACTTAAATATTGATGACAACGATTGTTTCCTCCCGAGTTTACACGAGCGTAATGCTGCGACTGAACCAGCATGTGACAGGGACTTGACACCATTCCAAGCGGAAGTGTTACAGAGGGAGGATGAGTCGAATGACCGTGCAATACGCGACATTTTGCCAAATGACTGTTACACTTTTGATTGGAGTAAGGACAGGAGAGCTTTTCTTGGACGACGTGAGAAATTCACTGGTACATCGGGACCTAGTTTTGACGTAACAGACCAGACTCGACCCATCGACATATTTGACAAGATGTTCGACGTGACCTTTATTGACCAACTTTGTATGGAGACCAACAGATATGCAGAGCAAAAGATTGCTTTGCTGCGAGAACAAAACAAGATAACTCCGCATTCTCGTTTAAACCGTTGGTCTCCTACAGATAGGGATGAAATGGTAAGTTTTTTAGCAATAATCATTTTGCAAGGTCTTTACCCCTTACCGGAGGAAGAGGCATGCTTAACTTTTAACGGTTTTGGCATTATGCCATACTTTGCAAAAATCATGTCCTACAACCGGTTTTTATTGCTAAAAACCTTTCTCAATTTCGTCGACAACCAGACTTGCAAGGACACGAGTAGACTTAGTAAAATACGACCCGTGATTGACTACTTCAACCACAAATTTTCCAGCCTTTACATGCCTTCACAAGAGATAGCCATAGATGAATCGCTTTTGAAGTGGCATGGGCGATTAAATTTCACCCAAAAAATTTCATCGAAGGCTGCACAAGTCGGGGTGAAAACCTACGAACTTTGCGAGTCATCTACTGGCTATCTCTGGAAGTTTTTTGTATACGCTGGAAAAGACAAACCAACCTCGCCTACTGATGGCACCGACGTACAAAATCCAGAGACAAATGACGGACCAGTCAAAGAGGAGGCCATTGACAGACTTGACGAAGATACCACAAACGACAGACCCAATAATGACGGATCAACTGACAGACTTAAGAGTGGTGAACACGGGGACCGTCCCGTGAGCGCTACTGCGAAAATCGTTTACGACTTGATCGAGCCACTACTTCACCGTGGGCGTACTGTAATAATGGACAATTTATATAATAGTCCATTATTATTTCGGAGCCTGAAAAAACACAAGACAGACTGTTACGGGACACTCAGACTGAATCGGGAATTCGTTCCTGATACAGTCAAGACTTTGACAAAGACTGAACTTCGACAAGGTGAAGTAGTGGCTACGTACTGTTCCGATTTAGCTATTATGGTATGGCGAGACGCTAACATAGTTAGTATGATCTCTACATACCATAATCTCCAAATTGGGACTCAAGACAAGTGCAACAGACTGACTTACAAACCAAACATTGTACTCGACTACAACAAGAGCATGGGAGGTGTTGATAGGAAACACCGATTTTTATCAGCTCAACCCATGGAACGTCTGAGGAACATGGTTTGGTACAAGAAACTCTTCCGCCGAATGTACAATGTCGCCATCTTCAACTGTTTTGTCATATTTTCCAGTTTTCATCGGAAAATATCACATCTTCAGTTTCGTACTGAATTGGCGGAAGATGTAATCAGGAGACACCGACAAATTGATTTGACGACAGAATACCGACGTTTGAACAGTAGATCCAACACGACTGGACAGGTGGATACGACATTACTTAAACGCAATACTCGACACAAGACGCAGGCCAGACCGACGGTTGAAGCTAACCACTTCCCTATTCGTACCGGATCGAAAAACACCTGTTGCTGGATGTGCCCTAAAAAGACCAGGACAATTTGGAAATGTGAGGAGTGTGACGTAAACCTGTGCATAGAGGGATGTTTCAAGGCATATCACAAGCCTTAAGGTATTATTTCTTTATTTGCATAGTACATGTGTGAATACTATGTACTTACTATAAAGCTACTTTAGAGGCATGAGGAACAGGGTGTAAAGTTCACTCATCTTCTATAGAAAAGGGAGGATCCTCCGACCAGATGGGTGTTGTGTCTGGTGGGCAACTGCCCGACGGTTGATGTCGGGATGTTGTATATATGCTAGTCGCGCGGTAAACTCTGCTTGCGCAATGCAGGATTTGCGTGACGTCAGTGTGACGGGTAGTTCGCATGTGGCGATGTTGATGCCGCTACACTACCATTTACTGGGTACGTCTTTCATTGACTTGAATATGCCCTGGCGGCTGAGAGTGTCATGCTCACTCAGATGTCTCGCTGATGGTGGCGTGTGTGTTGGATCATTTAGCTCCCTTCAAAATGGTTGAGCTGAATGGTGCTAATCCATGCGTCATGTTCGTGAACGGGTGCCATCAGTAGAGACTGGTCATCTCTTAGCGGCCTTGGCTTATTTTAATTTAATTTTTGATCTTTTTTTTATTGTTTTCTCTTTTTGTTACGGACGCCTTTGACGTTTTGCATCGTTCTCACATGTTTAATTTCAACACGAATGATGTAACCAATATTTTGTAACCATATGTTTATTTATAAGAGTGTCCGTGGAGTTTTTTGCCCGTTCTTCTCCATAGGTACTACTAAGCTTTGGAATGGGCAACTACTCGTAGCTTCATCTTTATGACTGACCGACCCCTTGACAATTCAAAAGTGCCTGTAATTGATTTATTTGAAATAAATGCTTTCCCCCTTATTACAAAACAAGGCTTATCTTCAGACCCAGATTTAAAACATGGAGCCATTATTGAAATTCGAACTTTATTCCGGCTATGGTAAAGTTCCTAAATACAAAACTGACAACTTAGTACCGAACTAAGTTTTCAGTTTTGTTTATAGAACGGTATTTCAATCACTGTTACGTTCTTATTACAAAAACTGGCTCCATGGTTTAAGCCATGTCAAAATATAAATCTTGTTTTGTAATAAGGCGGTTTGAGTTTGAGTTTATTCATTTTAACCGAGTTCAAAAAAGGAGGAGGTTATCCTTACATATTATTTAATTTTTATAGCAAAAGTATATCCACAGCACACCACACTAGCAGCAGCACTGCACTAGCAGTGCACTAGCGTGCAGTAGTCCACTCTTCAGCATTGGGAGCAGGTTCCGAGCTGCCAGTGGTCGGGGCTCTTGAGAGAGGACCTCCTAAAAATACGCGCCGTGTCCAGAAGTACCTACTAGGTCGTATTATAGTTTGTTATTATTATTTTGTTATTGTTTGTTATTTTCATTATTTTATTAACACACTTTTATGTACATACATACCTACTGTAGTTTTTTTTTTATAATAAATAATGTGTACCTACAACCTGCCTATCATTTAAATATAATTATTGAATATCTACTAACAAAAAAAAACCGGCCAAGTGTGAGTCGGACTCGCGCACGAAGTGTTCCGTACTATTATCTATAAAAATGGCAAAAAAACCCGTTTGTCGTATGGGAGCCCCCCATACGACAACGTGTATTTTATTATTAATAAAATTAAAATAAAACAAATATATAAATATTTGTTTTATTTTAATTTAATTATTTATTTTTAAATTCAATATTTATCTACATATTCTGTGAATATTTCAAGCGTCTACCAACTGTTGCCCTACTTTTTCCCAGAACAGGGGGCCTAAAATGGACGCTTTAGCAGAATCATATTATGATCTGCGTACAATTCATACATCCCGCAATTCATCTGTTTGACAGCTGATATTTGACATTAGACTACAGTATAGCACTTAATAATTTGTGGACCATTTTACAAAACTCCATACAAACTGTCTAACAGATGAATTGCGGGATATGAATTGCACGCAGTTTCATATTATGATTCTGCCAAAGCGTCCATTTTAGGCCCCCAGATGCGTACTAGCAAATATGTGACAATAACTTTTGCAATAATATTCTCGGAAAAATAAATCGGTGAAATAATGATGAACGCCATTATCATTTTGTTCTCTTTATGGTTCTATTACCGAATAATGCATGTCCAATATTAACGAGAATAAAATTGTAATGGATTATAATAGGTTGGGGGAAAAGTTTTTTCGCATTTTTTAAGAAAATTCAAAACATTTTTTAATATAGTTTATTTACATTTAACTAAAGTATGTAGGTACCATTTTGTTCGATAACTTTTTGCCATCTTGTAGATAGGGTCATGATCCCATTGCTATAGAAATTTTGGGACTGCTGATAAAAATACCGCGACAAGTGGTTTTGGCAGTCCTCTCGTGATGTTAACCTGACACTGCCTAAAGAATTCTGAATAGACCGAAACAGGTGGAAATCTGAAGGTG
Organism: Tiliacea aurago; assembly: GCA_948098905.1. Lineage (NCBI taxonomy): Eukaryota > Metazoa > Arthropoda > Insecta > Lepidoptera > Noctuidae > Tiliacea > Tiliacea aurago. The sequence goes on from OX402605.1 coordinate 3,089,658, forward strand.
CAAGGTCAGGACTATACGGCGGATGCATTAACACCTCCCAGCCAAACTCTCTTAATTTTTGGTGAGTGGCTAAAGATGTGTGAGGTCTAGCGTTATCATGATGAAAAACCACACCCCTTCTGTTGATTAATTCCGGCCGCTTTCTCTCAACTTCTTGCTTTAATCTCATCAGTTGTTCGCAGTAGAGTTCAGAATCGATGGTCCTGCCTGGTGGTAACAGCTCATAATGAATAATGCCCTTCCAATCCCACCACACAGCATCACCTTGTTGCGAGTTAACCCGGTTTTCGCCACAGTCTGTGAAGCCTGACCGGCCTTTGACCACGACCTTTTTCGCATTTTCTTGTCGTAAGTGATCCACTTTTCATCACCAGTTATCAGCTTCTTCAAAAATGGTTCGGTTTCATTACGTCGTAATAAAGAATCACAAATGAGTACACGGTTAATTAAGTTTCTTTCAGTGAGCTCGTGAGGTACCCAAATATCGAGCTTTTGCTACGTCGTTCCCAGTTCCTCAGCTACGTCTTAACTACTGATATGCCAATCTTGCTCCACTTTTTCAAAAATGGCATCCATTTTCTCTGTAATAGGGCGACCTGGGGGCCTAAAATGGACGCTTTCGCAGAATCATATTATGATCTGCGTTCAATTCATATCCCGCAATTCATCTGTTTGACAGTTGTGTATGGAGTTTCGTAAAATGGACCACAAATTAAGAATTAATATAGTTAAGTCTAATGTTAAATAGCAGCTGTCAAACAGATGAATTGCGGGCTGTATGAATTGCACGCATGATTCTGCCAAAGCGTCCATTTTAGGCTCCCAGAGCGACGTGCATCTTTGACATCAAAATTTCCGGATTGAAAACGCTTAAACCAAATTTGTGCTACTCTCACAGACACTGCACTAGGTCCGTAAACATCGCAAATATTTTTCGCGGCTTGCGTTGCATTTTTACCTTTTTCAGTTCGGATAGTTAATTAAAACTTTTTTGAAACATTATAAAAGGATAAAAAATTTGCTACCGCTGAGCCTTTTTTGATCTCTCTCTACGTCTATTGCTTGGCAAGTTATAGTAAAAAATCGGTTTTTTATTTTTCCTGAAAAGTTGTGTTTTTGCAATTATCATTTTATTCTCCGGGGACGGCGTTATAAAGATTCTGCCATTGATAGCGTCCATTTTATAATGGGTAGTTTGTTTTGATTTATTGTTCTACACTGTTCGTTCTACAATCTACTTTATTAATAAATAAATAACATTGAGATATGTTACGAAATGTTTCGTAAAAACTTGTAATTAACAAATATTTTACTAAAATGTAAAGCCATAATATGCCACCCATAATGTAAAGTTCAACTTTTTTTGTACATTTTACGATATGAGTTATAATTTATTTTTCACACATTTTGGTTCCTTATAATGTCAGCTCTCGAGAGCAGTGGTGGCACAGTGGTAACGGTCCCGACTTACGAGTTGTAGATCGTGGGTTCGAACCCAGACAGGCGCTTTACTTTGTGTAAATAATTTCATCACCACTGCTCTCAAAACGGGGAAAGAAAACATCGTGAGGAAACCGGCATGTCCTAGAACCAAAAATTCAAAGACATGTAACATCCACCAATGAGCACTGGGCCCGCGTGGTGGATTACGGCCCACTCTCTCTTGAAGAGAGGAGGCCTGTGTCCCAGCAGTGGGAACATTATAGGCTGATTATGATTAATGTCAGCTCTTTATAGGTATTTTAATTTGCTATAATACGAGTAGTAGGTAGTTCTTAGAAAATAGGCTTTAAATCTGTGATATCATGGGGCGCTCGACCGCTTAGTACGCTGTCAAACTCGAACGTTTGAGTGGCTTTAGTTAAATTCAGAAGAATGTGATAACTCGTTGTGATCACGCATATCTGACATCACTTTGGCAGCTTAAAAACCTAACAGTATGTTTCGAGTTTTCTTCTACAATAGGTAGGTATGTCACAAAAACCCTGTTGTTCCTTTTAGGGACGTATACATTTACCTACAAGCACAACATTGGTGGAATTATAATTAAAAGAAATTAAGTATTGGCTAGTCTTCTTTAAAAGTTTGTAAATTAGAATACATGTTTTTACTAACCCCTGTTTCCGTCCTTGCAGTTACTAACATTTTATTAACTAAATTACCACAAAGTACAAAGTTCGACGGCCCGCCGCTCTGGGAGCCTAAAATGGACGCTTTGGCAGAATCATGCGTGCAATTCATACAGCCCGCAATTCATCTGTTTGACAGCTGCTATTTAACATTAGACTTCACTATATTAATTCTTAATTTGTGGACCATTTTACGAAACTCCATACACAACTGTCAAACAGATGAATTGCGGGATATGAATTGAACGCAGATCATAATATGATTCTGCGAAAGCGTCCATTTTAGGCCCCCTGCGCTGCCGTCTGACGCTGGCAGAATAGTCGACACCGGCTCAGTTGCCAAGAAAGAAGGAAAAAAAAAACAAAGTATTGGCTAGTCGAGAACTCAAAATCAAAGAATGAAAGAGGTTAGAAATCAGTTAAACATTACAAATATACCTAATTAAATATTTATTTTAATTATTTTTGCTGAACAGTTTTTTTAAATGACTTGCTTTATTACATAATTATAACGATTCTGAAAACGTAGTTAGAAGGAACAAGAGGGGGCCTAAAATGGACGCTTTCGCAGAATCATATTATGATCTGCGTACAATTCATATCCCGCAATTCATCTGTTTGACAGTTGTTTAGGGAGTTTCGTAAAATGGTCCACAAATTAAGAATTAATATAGTGAAGTCTAATGTTAAATAGCTGCTGTCAAACAGATGAATTGCGGGCTGTATGAATTGCACGCATAATTCTGCCAAAGCGTCCATTTTAGCCCCCCAGGGTTTTTGTTACTTATATATTGTATTTAATGCAATTAGTGCCGCTCATGTTGTTTGAATAAATAAATATACTTACCTATCTTTATCTTATTTATCATTCTCATCTCCTTTGGCACCCAAGCTAAGATTAAACTTGTGTTGGGTGGCAGGCTCTATTAATTACATAGCCAATTTATAAAGATTAGTTCGGAGTTACGTTGAGTTAGTAACTACCGTTTGAGTACAAAAAGAAAATAAACATAATAAAGTAAAGAACAAAATAAAAATGTATAGACTTTCAACTCGCAGTAACGAATTAGGTAAGCTCAGTGTTTGTCTGCGTAGCTACACTTGACGTTGTAAGTGTTCATTTTGGTTAGTTGTGTGTATAGAAATTATTGACAAGCATCTGGGGGCCTAAAATGGACGCTTTCGCAGAATCATAATATGATCTGCGTACAATTCATATCCCGCAATTCATCTGTTTCACAGTTGTGTAAGGAGTTTCGTAAAATGGTCCACAAATTAAGAATTAATACAGTGAAGTCTAATGTCAAATAGCAGCTGTGCATTATAGGCTCCGCTCAGATATTAATGAAGTAATGAATGTTCAGATGTTAATGGTAACTTGTAGTACAAGGAACTTAATGACATTTTAAATTGTTCAGAAGTCTTCGGTCACCTTGTCTGATAAAATATATCTGACGGCGACTGTACCTACCACATATAATATTATAAAAAATTGGTAAAAATTGAAAAAAAATATATAGGGTAATCTTCGGAATAGCTGATCCGATTCCGATGGGAAGCTACGGTAACCGAGTGTCATAATACGGTATTTAAATTTAATGTTACAACAAGAAATTTCGCGCAATATGAAATACAATATTTATCTAGCTGTATTCCTTAATTATAAGGTTAATGAGCACATGATTATTTTATTCAGTTAAAATGTATTTTAGCAACCCACTAATGCTAGCAACAACCTGAAAAAGGACCATCTTGCGTGCAATGGATGAGTTATTATGAAACATTTGTCAGTGTTTCTACTGAACAACAGATGGCGCTAAATCATTGTGATCAACTAGTTTTGTATCAATTAACTGAAGAATAGTAGGATCAAACTCTTAAAAAAATATGAAGTATGAGTTAAATTGTCATGCAAATCCTATTTTCAAGTGATAATTGACGTTTTTATTGTTTTCCTGTGTGTGATTTAGGAGTTTACTTGATAAACAACGTAGCTTTAATAATAAGTAAGTAAGTATTTAGCTACGTCCGTAGGTGTTGTGATTATTTTGACTGCCACGGTTGTCTAGTAAGTGGTCACAACGTTAGTGCGACTGATGAGCATGTTCTAGCATCCATTCCCTGTTAAAATTGTCTTAGGCAAAAAGGCAATGTACTCAATTATAAAAATGTCTTTTTGTAAGTGACATCTCAAATGTCATACATGTTTTCTCTCTTTCTTGTCTTTGGTGATTGTTGGAACAAGATGTGTGTTTTTAGGGTTCCGTAGCCAAATGGCAAAAAACGGAACCCTTATAGATTCGTCATGTCTGTCTGTCTGTCCGTCCGTATGTCACAGCCACTTTTTTCCGAAACTATAAGAACTATACCTACTGTTGAAACTTGGTAAGTAGATGTATTCTGTGACCCGCATTAAGATTTTCATACAAAAATAGAAAAAACACAAAAAAAATTGGGGGTTCCCCATACTTAGAACTGAAACTCAAAAAAATTTTTTTTCATCGAACTTTAAACTGAACAGTTTGCGCGAGAGACACTTCCAAAGTGGTAAAATGTGTGTGTCCCTGTAACTTCTAAAATAATAGAATGATAAAACTAAAAAAAAAATATTTTGTACATTACCATGTATACCACCGAGAATTGGTTTGAACGAGATCTAGTAAGTAGTTTTTTTTTAATACGTCATAAATCGTAAACCGCAATTTACCTTAGATAATAATTGTACGGAACCCTTCGTGCGCGAGTCCGAGTCGCACTTGGCCGGATTTTATAATATTATTTTTTAATAAAAAATAAGTCAAACCGACATGGTGGTCATTTAATTAAACCTTTAACATTCCCCGTCGCTCAAAGTGTTAGGCGTTGAGTTTGTTCATGGAGAATTCCGCGGTATTCACACGAGTCTAGATTTTTGCCCGGTTGTTGGCAATAGGTTTAGACTTAATCAATCTATCAATTAGGTATTTATTTTGTTAAACATAGGTATGGTTACAGATAGTAGGTAAATGTCTTAAATATGTGCACTATGTTATGCCAATTTAAGGCGTACAAAATTAACATAAACAAGCAATTTAATTAAGGGGGCATGCGAATAGATTACATTAATAATAAAAATTAAAAATAAATCAATTTAAAATATGTCAGTAAGGTAAAGAGATCATTACAATTTTAAATCAATAAACACATTCATACATAATCAGTAAATTAAATCATAAGTGGTAAGCAAGTCGGGATCCTCATACCATTGTCTTTCAGTAGTAAACTCAGTGATGGAGTAGTAACATCCATCTAACGGCCGAACCCAATAACTTATTTTCAGTTAAAGACAGATTGCTATTGATGATAGACAGTATAATTATATCTATGCTCGCATGGCGTCTCACAATCATTGATAAAGGCTATCTATCTAACGAAAACAATAAGTAGGTTTTTCTACTTCGCCCTCCCGTGCGTTCCATTACAACCAACATCACTTTAAAAAACAACATGTGTAATTACTTAGGGTTATATTAAAATATCTTTGTTTCTTAGTTCTAAATATGTTACTGGATTAAGATATAATTCTGTAGAGCCATATTTGTTATGGCCGCGAATCAAAATACAACCTGTTACTGACCTGCAAATTGCAAAAAACTTAATAAAATTTGAATTTCGCGGGCTACCTTAGCGCATTAATGTATTTTTTTTTTTTTAACTTAAATTCATGTTGGAATGGTGCTTGCACGGGGGGTGTCAGTAAGGGGGGGTTAAATTTCGGTTATTTTTTGCCTAAGGCGCACCGTTTTCGAGATATTTCAATTTCAATTTTTTTTTATTACTTTAAATTAAAAAAAACATCTATGATCATTATTGCAAGTACTAAAGAGTTCATTTTAGCTTGGCTACTTTACATTTATCCCTGCAATTCGGGGAATAGCCAAATCTGCCATCTGTAGTACTGTCCTGTCAAACAAATCGTATATTGGGAAGCATACTTTGGCATTTTCATACAAAGAGATATCTGTTGTATGCGATACCCCCTTCCATCACTAGATAGTGTGGGCCGGTATGATTCATAGATTATTGGGACGTTAAAACCATAGATATATTTTTATATATCCAGTAGGCCGAAACTGGTGTTAAATAGGTTATTGGGTTCGGCCGTAAAAGGAATTTAAACAACTTTGAGTGATAGTTTCATTCAAAATTCCGTCCAAAGTTGAAGCAACAACGTTCGCCGGCACGCACACAAGCAAACTGTAATGTTGCAAGAAAATTACATTTTCCCGAAAAAGTGGGGAAAATGGAACTGTCAACACATTTTTTTTCATGACTCGTGCGTGGGAACCCTAATAATATTTGGCAAATCAAAATCGAAAAAAATACTTTTATATGAATAGGTATTAAAGGCAGTACATAATTATAATAACAAAAAATGGTGTAAAATATTTTATTAATCTGTTTTGATAAATGTTATACAAAAAATATAAGACGCTAGGCAGTAATAATAATCCCTTGACATGGAATCTTTAAACTTTTCTCGTGATTATGTGATGAATTGTGACACCCTTTCACTACACAGTACGTCATTTTTTGTCTCACCCAAAAGGGGGGATTTTCCATAATCGGCACGCTTGGCAGGCGGGTTGGCGATCGCAGTATGGTATTAAAATGCATAGAGAACGCTGCTGCCCATTCTCTAGTAAGTCCTTTAGTCGCCGAGACCCACGGGGAGAAATAGGAATCCATTGATCATACAGGTGTGAAATTAGGGATATAATTTGATGTCATACTATTAGCTAGCTGTTCCGTAAGCGATTGTGGTCTTTTAGGCGATTAACACACGGCACCGCGCACCGCCGCGGTAGGCGGTGAAGCGGATCTCAACGTCGCTTTGGCCTCTAATAAATCCGTTGATGCCTAACACACGTACACCGCCCGACCGCGCGGTTGAGCGGTGCTCTCACCATATGAAACCGCGGCGGTGCGCGGTGCCGTGTGTTAATCGCCTTAATGACGTGAAACTACTTTTTCGGTAAATAATCTTAAGGGTCGGGTAATCGCCGTTGAGCTTGGCCATACATTAATGCGCGTCGCGCTCATGCCGCGCCGCGCCGCCATTCGGTTTCATAGGGAATATTTATTTTTAGTAACGAACATATGAATATTTGAAAAAAAACACATTAGTACTTACTTAGAAATATAGATAACTAGCTGCGCCCCACGGTTTCACCCGCGTAAGTCTCGATCCCGTGGGAATATAGAGATAAAAAGTAGCCTATATGTTAATTCAGGGTGTCAGCTACCTCCATACAAAATTTTATCAAAATTGGTCCAGCCGTTTTTACGTGAAAGAGTAACAAACATCCATTCATCCATCCATACTTACAAACTTAGTAAGATAAATATTTTGTTCATATAAAAAAAAACATGTAATATGTAGTTTGAAAGTAAGTAATATCGTTTATTATACTTTGGGTAAACATTACTTCCTGAATTTATTTCATGAAGTATTTTACTACAATATCTACTTAAATATTCACATATCTTGAAAAAAATACGTACACATGTGTACGTCGTTGTGTCGTCGTGAATCCTTTTTAGATCAACATACAACTTGATACTGACCTGCAAATTGCAAAAAAATTAAGGAATTTTGAATTTCGTGGGATAGGTACTGTCCAAGTAGATTAGCGTTTTGTGTGATGAGTCTATAGATACGTTTAAGTAATAGCTATCTATACATGTATACTTACAGTCCACTATGTTCATACAGTTGCGAATAAACCTGCATACTGAATACACGTCGTTTTCTTTAAAAAACCAAGACAACAAAAAATCAACCTTATACAATAAACATTTGGTCCATATTCGAGCAGGATCGTGTTAATGAGCATCGAGCCCGGTCGACCCGCGAGAACAAAAGATTTTATTACCTGAGTGCGATAAGGAGTTGTCGGGTGACACGTTTGCTAATTGTTAATATGCAAGTTATAAAAACATTTTTAACAAACGAATTATTACAGTGAAATTGATTGACTATAAACTGTTACTTGCTTACAAGGTGGATGTGACTTTTGGTGCAAATAATAATAATTGTACATTGAGTGAGTGTTAAAAGTGATTAAAATTAACAAACTGTTACCAGCGAGGATTTATTACCTAAACCAAGTGACCGATCGAGTGTTGTTTTGCTGAGATTGCGGTGCGAGTTTATTTGTTACTACAATGGAGGCACTTTTTTCGTTACAAGATGAGATGTACGAGAATTTGATGAGAGCTGAGAGAAATTTTAAGAAGTCTCCGAAAGAAAGAATTAAACGTGAGTACTTAGAAACGAGATTGGAGTTGTTAGAACAACTATTTAAAGAATTTAAAGACGGACACAAGGAAATAGTTGCAAAAGCTAAAAATAAGAAGGAAGCATACTTTACAGAAGGAAAATATGAGAGTTTTGAGGAGTTATATGTACAGTATAAATCAAGTTTGCGAGAAGCTTTGCAACAGTTTTTGCCGTCAGTTACCGAGTTACCTAACCCAGTAGTTACCAATAGCGCGAACAATAATTGCAGTGATGTAAAACTACCCCGCATAACATTACCTACTTTTGGGGGTAAATATGAAGAGTGGCCGACCTTTTACGACATGTTTTCCTCATTAATACATAATAATAAAAATATTTCATCGGTACAGAAATTACATTACCTCAAGTCCAATTTGAGTGGAGAAGCATGCAATCTACTTAGTAATTATTCGACGACTGATGCAAATTATGAGGAAGCATGGAAACAGTTAGTTCGACGATACAATAATAAGCGCTATAACTGCAATGCTATAATGAGGTCTTTATTTGGCACAAAGAAAATTCAAACTGAGTCAGCTAATGCAATTAGGAATTTGTTGGATACGACGTCTACTTGTATTAAATCTTTGGAAAACTTAGGCATTAGTACTGAATCTAGTTACGCTAACGCGTCTGTCGTTCACTTAGTCGTTTCAAAATTGGACACAGAATCTGTCAAACAATGGGAACAACAATTAAATACGATGTGTGATGAGTTGCCAAGTTGGATACAATTAAGAGATTACTTAGAATACAGATTCAGGACGTTAGAAATGATTGATACGAACGGGAACCGCGCCGCGCAACAAGCTAAGCCTGCTGCTAAGTCGAAATCTTTTCACGCATCAGTAGACAAGGAGAAACAGAATAAGACTAAACAAGAGTGTCCGATGTGTCATGAAAGTCATTATCTTAACCAGTGCAAGCGTTTTAGCCTTATGACACCTAAGGAAAGACAGGACTTCGTTCAAACGAGTAAATTATGTTTTAATTGCTTGGCACCAACTCACGCGGTAGTTAAATGTCGTCATTCATTCAGCTGTAAGAAATGTGGGAGAAGACATCATACGATGTTACACTTTGAGAGAGAGAACCAGGAGCCATCCAGCCGCCGGGAGCAGGCAGCCGCAGTGTCACCGAGTGAACCACAACAGGAAAGAGCGAGTACAACACGAGGTGACACAAACATAACTGCTACATTTTCTAGAGGAGAGCTACAACCCAACAGCGTGCTACTTGCGACGGCTAAGGTTAAGGTATTCCGTTCTAACGGTTTTAAACAAATAATTCGTGCTTTGCTTGACCAAGGGTCACAGGCATCTTTTGTATCTGAGTCAACTGTGCAATTATTGGGTCTTGTACGCAAACCAGTAAGTGGCTGGGTGTCAGGGCTGGGAGATGGGCGTAAGAGGATAAAAAACACGGTTTCACTTCGCTTGGAATCACGTCATAATCCAGCGAATTACATCGTAGTTAACGCTTATGTGTTGAATTCCTTAACGTCACTACTTCCTTCAACCAACGTGAGCAATTCAAAATGGGTAGAAATTGAAAATCTTCCTTTAGCTGATCCTACATACGCGACGCCAGGTACGATCGATATTTTGCTAGGTGCAGAGGTTTATAGTGAAATAATACTTGATGGCGTTATGAAGCATCCTGATTGTAATTTAATAGCACAAAATACAGTGTTTGGATGGATTTTGTCAGGAAGAATGTCAAGGGGATCTCGAACGTTAGCAAAGGATAATCTCATTAGCATGCACATACAGGTGAAGGAGGATGAGTTACTTAGAAGGTTTTGGGAAATGGAAGATGAGCCTAATTTAATAAAGAGAGAGATGACTAATAGCGAGAAAGTATGTGAGGATTTGTTTGACTTAACTACAGTGAGAGATAATGAAGGGAGATTTATAGTGAGATTACCTTTTGCAACGGACGATCCTAAGTGTCAAGATGGTAATACAGAAGAGAGAGCAGTGAAGAGGTTAAAATATTTAGAAAGAAAGCTATCGAAAGATTCAAAGTTGAGAGAAGAATATAATAAAGTTATGAGTGAGTACTTGAGTATGAACCACATGAGACTGGTTTCTGAGTGTGAGTTGCAGAAGTCTAAAGCTGTCTATCTTCCTCACCATGCTGTGGTGAGAGAAGACAAAGACACCACTAAAGTGAGAGTTGTGTTTGACGCTTCGAGCAAAGGTGATAACAGTGTATCCCTAAACGATGAGCTTCTTGTTGGTCCAAGGTTACAACAAGATTTAAGGCACATCTTGATGAGATGGCGTCATCATAAAATCTGTATTGTAGCCGATATCGTAAAAATGTATCGGATGGTGATAGTGGCGGACCAGGACACAGATTTTCAGAGAGTTGTCTGGAGATTTGATCCGTCAGAGTCCATACAACGTTACAAATTGTTACGTTTAACGTTTGGTACAGCAAGCGCGCCATATCTAGCTGTTAAGGTATTGCACAGACTTGCTGAGTTAGAGAGGAATAAGTATCCATTAGCGGCGAGAATAACAAAACAATGTTATTTTATGGATGACCTAATGACCGGTTCTGACACGGTTAATGAAGCAATACAAATTTATGAGGAGATGAATGAGTTAATGAAGAGTGGCGGGTTTGAATTACAAAAATGGAATAGTAACAATGAGAACTTTTTAGAGCAGATTGGGAAAACTGAGTTGAGTGAAAAGCAACCTATTAAATTTAATGATCTAATCAAGGTGTTAGGTTTGAGCTGGAATAGGAAGAATGATAATTTTGAATACGTAGTAAACTTACCTGAACCTAAAGATTTAGTCACTAAAAGACAAGTATTATCTGAAGTAGCGAGATTGTATGATCCTTTAGGCTGGATTGCCCCAGTGGTAGTTAATGCTAAAATATTTATTCAGAAACTGTGGAAATCTGGTCTTGAGTGGGATGATAGTTTGACGGATGAATTACATGGTGAGTGGCTAAAATACAGAGAAGAGCTAATAGATGTGAAAACTCTTAAAGTACCTAGGTGGGTGAATTTTACACAAGAATGTATGAGAGAGTTACACGTATTTTCAGATACTTCAAAATCAGCTTTTGCGGCAGCGGTTTACATACGAGTGATTGATAGTTCAAATAGAGTGCATGTACATTTACTGTCCGCAAAAACTCGAGTTGCCCCAATCGTAAAGGAGATTTCTATACCCCGACTTGAACTGTGTGGCGCCACTTTAGCAGCCAAGCTTTTATGTGAGGTATCACAAGTTCTTGAGATACCCAAGCAACATCTCTATGGATGGACCGACTCCACCATAGTGTTAGCCTGGCTCAAGGGAGGCTCAAGTCGATGGGCAACATTTGTTAGCAACAGAGTGTCCACTATATTAAATATTATGGATTACCACCAGTGGAGTCATGTTTCATCAGAGACAAACCCCGCGGACTGTGCTTCACGTGGTCTGCAGCCCAAGGAATTGAGTGAGCATACATTGTGGTGGAAAGGACCGCAGTGGTTGTCGGAAACTAAAATAAATACAGAGAGTAAACTGATTGAAGACACACACGAAGAGGAACGAATCCAATCTTTAACCGTTTTATCTGACGTTGACGAAGAATTTGTTTGGTCAAAATATTCATCTTTAAATAAACTATTAAAAATTGTATCCTATTGTAGACGAGTTTTGAATTATAAATTAAAGAAAGATAATAGACCTAAATTACCTAAGTTTATCACGCCTAGTGAAATGAATGAGACTTTATTAGCATGCATTAAACAAGTACAAGAACGCGAGTTTTCATTGGAAATAAAACAGTTAAAGATTGGAGGATGTGTGCCTAAAAAGAGTAAATTACGATCTCTTTGTCCTTTTTTGAACCAAAAGGGGATACTAAGAGTAAGTGGACGCATAGCACAATCGGACGCGTGCTATGACACGAAGCACCCAATAATTATGCCTGGTAACCATCATTTTACCGAGGTTTTAATTGCGGATGCTCATGCAAAAACATTGCACGGTGGTCCACAGGCTATGTTAAATTTTCTTAGAACCAAATACTGGATCTTACGTGCTAAGGAACGTATTAAAAAATATTTTAGAGAGTGCACTATTTGTTTGAGATACTCTACAAGAAAGACTACTCCTATTATGGGCCTGCTTCCAGAGGCAAGGTTGAAACCCAGTAAGCCATTCAAATCTACTGGTGTGGATTATTGTGGTCCTGTTTTTATCAGATTTTCACCAGGTCGAGGAGCTAAGTCTTATAAAAGTTATATATGCATATTCGTGTGTATGGTTACACGAGCAGTCCATTTAGAAGCAGTAACCGACATGACTACCAAAGGGTTTATTGCTGCATTTAGGCGATTTACTTCTCGTAGAGGCTATTGTCAAGATTTGTACAGTGACAATGGCACCAATTTTGTTGGTGCCGATAAGCAAATGCGAGAAATGTTTAATAGTGCCAAGTCTTCTCTTCCTGGAGAATTAGCAGAGCTACTTTCTTTAGAAAGAACCACCTGGCATTATATTCCGCCGCACTCGCCTAACTTTGGCGGGCTGTGGGAATCATCAGTGCGCAGTACTAAGACCCATTTGAAAAAAGTAGTAGGAAATAGCACACTTACATATGAAGAAATGTCGACTGTCCTGGCGCAAGTGGAGGCGTGTTTAAACTCGAGACCGATTTCCTTGTTGAGCGATGACCCAAATGACCCTCTACCCTTGACACCAGGTCACTTTTTGGTAGGCGAACCATTATTAAATATTGCAGATGAGGATTACACTAATTGTAATATTGTTGGGTTGGATAGATGGCGATTAACGCAAAAAATTGTAACAGATTTTTGGAATAGGTGGTATAAGGAATACCTAGTTAATTTAAATCAAAGGTATAAATGGAACACTAAACGGGATGAACCAGAAATAGGCGATGTTGTTGTTTTAAAGGAAGACCAGGTACCGCCAGCTAAATGGTTACTTGGTAAAATTATCAAAAAATATCCTGGACCTGATAATGTAACCCGAGTCGTATCGGTAAGGTGTAAAACCGGAGAATATAAGCGTCCAGTAAGCAAAATTTGTATTTTAACTAAATGACATTTGTTTATTTCTTATTATACCTAGTGTTATTTTAGTAGTTTAGTAGTTTTTCTAGTTGGTTCAAGTTCAGAGTTTATTTACGTAACCTAATTACTACGCGAACCTATTCTTTACCTGCACCATTAAGTTCTGTTGAGCTAGATACTAATACCTATGAAACGTGTTATTTTTTGCTTGAATGTATTTACTTACTACAAATAAGAACAATACAGGCTGTTCTGTTATTCATTCAATTGTATTTTTTATTACGATGTTGAGAGGCATATTTCTTAAGAGTTGTGTTTACTTACATTATCTGTTGTAAGTTGAAGATGTGGTAAGTTTACGCATAATTATGTATTTCTATTTTTTTTTCATTGTTTGAGTTTAAGTTTATTTTTTAAAGTGTAGTTAAAGAACTATGTTCTTTGGCGGGCGGAATGTCCAAGTAGATTAGCGTTTTGTGTGATGAGTCTATAGATACGTTTAAGTAATAGCTATCTATACATGTATACTTACAGTCCACTATGTTCATACAGTTGCGAATAAACCTGCATACTGAATACACGTCGTTTTCTTTAAAAAACCAAGACAACAAAAAATCAACCTTATACAATAAACAGGTACCCTGACGCGTTCGCCTTAAGGACCCCGATCCGGGATTTATGCCCGGTTGATGGCAAAGTTTCACCCCTATTACATGGGACTTAAAGACTCAGATATATGCCAGTGAACAGGTATTTTAACAAAACGCGTATACTAAAAGATCAATAATTAAATTATCTTTAAATTGGTGAAGCTTTCAGAAAAATATGCTTGGTAGATTTTGCGCCATTCTCAGTTTTTTATCCGCGTTAGACAAAATTTTACAAATTAATTTCACTATGTAATATAAACATAATCTAAAATATTCACATATTGAGAAAATGCTCTAATTTAACATATATTTTTTTCAAATCATTAACACTACTCGTTTAGGCGTGATCTTCAGTATAAAATCATTAAAAATCTGTTATCGTCGCCTTAAGGGTGCCCGCACACGGACGTTTATCGCTGGGCGATTTCTCAGCGATTATTGCCAGCGACTTTTTGAGCGACTCAACGCACACGTACGATATTTTGTCGCTGGCTATCGAGGGATGTGCTCGTCATGGATTAACATAGATCGATGTTTAACCAAAAAATGTACTTATTTCTTTCTTCGAAGAATACTGTTCAACCGAAATCAATAGTTCAAAAAAGTAATCACGCTTGAATTATGTTATTTAGATTATACAATTAGAATTACCTACCGTTGTAGTAGGTAGCTAATATTTGTAATTTTATAAACTCATCTTAGTATCTACCTAGGTATGTACATCTGTATCACTTTCACACCTAAACCATATAGGTACTTACAAAAAACTTATTACATAAGTAGGTACTTATCTTAGTAAACAAAACTTATAATTATAATAATAATAAAATTATTGAAACGAAAAAACTCAGTTTACAGAAACTCTGTGTGCGATAACAACTGCATTAGTAATAATACTGTGTCGCAGTCATTAAATTTTATTATTTTATTTAATTATATCGATATCCATTGGTAAGCATTGACGTAACGTCAATCCTTAGCAAAGAGTCCGCGGGCGATTGTCGCCGAGCCGTGTACGTGTACGTTACATTTCCATACGTTCCATTATGAAGCGATAATCGCTACGCCCGGAATCCAGCGATTTTGTTTGCCAGCGGCTTTTAGTAGCTCGTGGGCGTTACAGCATACAACTCCATACGTTCCATTTTCGGCGACTCAAAAATCGCTCAGCAATTAACGTCCGTGTGCGGGCACCCTAAACATAACTGATGAAATATAGGTGTTCTACATAAGTAGGTACACCTCTGTCTAACCCTTCGGGGATTATAGGTGTGATGTTATGTCAAACTTAAGGAAGCAGTGAGGGGTGGTCGTAGGTACAGCCAACCGAACACTTGTCGTACGAAAACCGCCCTTACTGCTATGAAATAAAAGAAGCTGTCAATGTCAAATTGTTACCAAAGACGAGCGGTGGAATTTACTTGGTAGGTTTATTGTAGCCGAGGCGAACTAAGGGAGGTTTGTAGATGTGTAACGGGACATTCTGGAGAGCTGTTAAAGTTTAATTTTAAACAGTAGGCACCCTATTGATGGAAAAATAGCTGTAATTAGGGATCTATTTCCGATAAATAGTAGATTGATACCTATACATAATCAGCCTATATTGTTCCCACTGCTGGGACACAGGCCTCCTTTCTTTGAGAGGGAGTGGGCCGTAATCCACCACGCGGGCCCAGTGCGGGTTGGTGAATGTTACATGTCTTCGAATTTTTGGTTCTAGGACATGCCGGTTTCCTCACGATGTTTTCCTTCACCGTTTTGAGAGCAGTGGGTGATGAAATAATTTAAACAAAGTAAAGCGCCTGTTTGAGTTCGAACCCACGACGTACAACTCGTAAGTCGGGGCCGTTACTACTGGGCCATCACTGCTCTACCGATACCGATTGACACCTATACAAGGGACTAAAATTACCAATTGTATACGAGGTAGTTTTACTCCCAAGCTTTAGCGAGGGAGTAAATATATACCTACCAAGTTATAATGGGTTCTTAGCGCCGTGTATTACACTCTACTTTTCACACCTTGACGACAACAGATTGAAAATGCTTTTTTTTTCCTTTCTTTTTGATCTGCAAATTAGGGTGATGACATTTACACTGTTGTAAAATAAATTACGGTCACCAATTCAATTTGTAGGTAATAAGCCAAAAAAAAAACTAAAGATTCAAGACGTATTCCACATTGGGCACCCGCTTAAATGGCACCTGAGCAAACGGCACCTGAGGTATTCCACAATGGCACCTATCGATATTTTTCGCAGGTGCCATTAGTGGAATAATTTGTTAAGTATTTAAAATTTTATTCCACAAATGGCACCTACGAATCAGTACGTAGTGTTGGGATGTTTTTCATTTTTAGGACCCCAAAATCAAAAATTCGATTAAAATCAGTGGTGAGTTTAATAACATGATAAAAACATAGGTAACTTCTTTGTTTTTAGTAATTTTAATATCACAATCAGTTTCTTTAACAGATTTAGTGCCAATGCAGTTTTTGTAATTTCTTCTGTAGCCGCAAGGCTATGCACGCATTCTACCGAAGAGACCGCCGCTTTTAGTTCCATTTTCAAAAATAAAATGTTTATAGAATAGAATAGAATAGAATACTCTTTATTATGTACACCATAAAAGTTACAGATAAGGGGGGGGGGGGGTTTATGAAACGGTAATAAGTCGAGTCTTTCTTTATTCATGATTATTACTACATTATTATTAGATACTTATGAATACTTTTTCGTTTTTGTAGGTTCCTTGGTAACAGACAAAATAAAAAATAAAAATACTTTTTTCCTAGAGTAAAATATGCTATTTTATCCCCGCTCTAGTGCGCTACAATGACGGACTTTTTGAGTGAAAACTATGATTTAATCTGATTTTTATTTTGATCGTTACAAAAACCGTTGGCCTCCCCATTAAAATATTCCCATTTAATATATCACCACAAAACCGGTTTTAAATCCACCTAAAATTGCCATAACACATTTAAATAATAAACCAAAGCGTTAAATCCGCCATTAGTCTATCTAAATCGTAATAAATACGAAAATATAATATAATTATGGCAATACTAATTCGCCATGTCAAATTACAGGGAAGCGTGACGAATTTGACAAAAGATGGCGACGCGTGCCTTTTGCCGCCAAAATCCGTGTCAATTGCATGCGTTCAATAAAAATTATATTAAATTTATGAGTATACAATATAAGTTTAATGTGTGATTCCATATTTATTGCAGTATGGGTTAGTCTAATCGGAAAATATTAAGAAATTCATTGAAATAAAGGTTTTTCTCTTGATTAAGATTAATGAGAATATACGCGACCCGAATCCGAAAATTCGAGATAAGAAGGCTCTATGTTCCTAAGGCGCTGACAAGAAGCAAATGATAAAAGTAGGCTTGTCTTAAACAAAAAAATTGCTAAATGTATATAGTTTGAGGTAGCGGAAAAAAATATACAGGGTGTAAGGGACAGCCCTCCGCAGACTGATGGGGTGAATTCAGTATATCGTACTGAGATGACCGGTACATGAAATTATTTCAGGAACGTTATGGGAATCCAATAAACCTGATTTGTTGCGGCGGGGTGGACGGCCGCGCTCGCTGATTTCAGCGTCGTTTGTTAGAGAATTTAAATATTCATTGCTGTGTTTTTTATTTTAGCTATGTTATTTACATTAATGGAGTACTGCGTACAGAGAATGTAATTTTACATTGAAATGAAGAAATAGTAACGGGAATTACGAAAAAAAAAAGGACAATTTTCCTGAGAAATTTTTCCGTGGAATATGATTCAAAATAAGGAGCTGAATGCACCCTGTTAATTTGCGGAGGGCTGTCCCTTATACCCTGTATGTTATTCTTGAACATAGGTAATTCTCAGAACTTGGTTGTTACCAAAACACTTTTAGAAAAAAAAAACTCGGTACAAATTAACGGTAAACTAACCCTTTACTTTGAGTTTCAAATTTTGAATCCAAAATATCTGTATTCAATATCAACGTACGGTTGGTATTTAATTAATAACAAGAACGTCTTAATTGTATGCAGAACTTGGTTGTTTTTTATTTTCGATTACTCAACTAATTTTTTAGTAAATAAATAATTGCTTCATATTAAATGTACGTAAACTTGTGTGTAAACTGTAAATAAATAATTGCAATAAATTACAAAGGATACGCTTCTCTTTCCCTTGTATGCATTCTGACAGTGACAGCGGTTTACCTGTTGTCAGCGTCTTAATTAGAAATGATTCAATCTAGTCGCAATTTCATCTCACGCGATCCCTGTTAAAACTTGTCAAAAATGTAAGTAAATTAGAAACATTTTTGTCAGATTCTGACTGAGATTACTTAGAATGCAAACGTCCTTAAGCGCGCTAAAATCGATTACAGCGATTATGGTCTTGGAATTAGGAATGCAGCCTAAGTTTGAAATCGCCAATCCACCTTGAGCAATGCTCATGCCTTCTATAAAGGAGAAGAAGGCCTTTGCCCTGCAGTAAGAATTTAATAGGTTGGTAACATTAATAATAACAAAACTATAAAAAATGGCTTTCAAACCGTTGTTTTGACATTTACCCCTTGCCAACAGACAACTGTCCGTATCCAATTGATGTAATTGCGTAAATATTGCGCAGATTTGAATACAGTATCAGAGGGTTGATATTCAATGTATTACGCACGCTTGCATTGTTAACTGGGTGAGCTGCACAGTTGCCCTGATAATTTGTGTGAGTAACAGTTTGAAGATTTGTGTATTGCATTCAATTTTAATCCGAGAAAAATGTCGGTCCGAAGCATTGATTTATTGATGGTTTTTTTATATACGCTCCGCAAGTGGCACGTCAAAATATGGCTAATTAGCCACATTTTCTTCGTCATTTCTCTTTTTGCTCCTGATAATTATGACATGCCGTCCTCCTTCCACGTGTCATCTAATCGAGCGCCATTGTGCCGTTTTTGAAGATCGAATGTTGATTAAACGCGTTCCCTATACCGTTTAACAGAACAACAACAAAATAAAATCAATATATGTCAGAATGGAAGAGAGAGAAGCGTTTTGGGAGTAAGTAGAAGAGATAGAGTACAGCTAAAAAGGATAAAAGGAAAGACTAAATTCAAAAAAGTTCAAACAGTATGCAGAAAATTGAAATGGCGCTGGACGGGACATATGTTAAGAGAAAAGAAAGAGAAATGGACCAAAATAATAACTAAATGGTACCCTAGATAAAGCAGAAGAAGCAGAGGAAGGCAGACAAAGCGATGGGAATATGATTTTAAGAAAATAGCAAGCCCAGAATGGTTACGTACAGCAAAAGACAGAAACAAGTGGAAAGCCTTAGAGGAGGCCTTTGTCGAAAGACAAGCTGTTATGAGGGGAGACCAACCGAATGCCGAGGATAGGATTTAGTTTAAGTAAATTAGTCTTGTTACCTCTATTTTTAAACTATTAAATATTTTTGTCAAATAAGTTAAAATGTAACAGTAATAAAGGCTTATTTTATTTTATTTTATACCGTTTAGCGCGCTAAAATCAATTACAGCGATTATGGTCTTAATTCGGAATGCAGCAAGGACCTATATTACAAGTCCGGCTGTGGAGATAATGCCTGCTGCACACCTGTCAATTTCATAATAACGAATTTATGTGTTTTGTGAATTTGATTCTGTTCCTATTTTAATCCCAGAGACTAATTTGACATTTCAAATGATTGTTGTTCGTTTTTAGGGTTCCCTAGTCAACAAGGAATTCTTATAGTTTCGCCATGCTTGTCTGCCAGTCTGTCTGTTTGGGGGGGCTTAGCTCATAGACATATAGTATGTACTAGAAACATTGATGTATTTTAAATAGGAAGATAGGCCACTCTCTAACATCACGTAAATATTAAATGGACCCGATGTCGAGCGTCATGTGCTCGACAACCGAAATAGATAGACATATTACGCGGCCTATAGCGGGAACGAGATCGCAATAATTGTCACTGTTCCGTAACCATAACAACTCGCAAACAAACTTCGATTCGGGTATTCCCCGCAAACCGGGAGTAATGTAGATTGATTGTGTCCTTTCCCCTAATTTATGCGGCCCACATCGAGGAGCGCGTACCATATCTTCCTATTTAATACATCAATGACTAGAAAGCTGTAATTTGGCATGGGTCACGTATTAATCACGTCGACAATGTGGTAAAAATAAAATCATTCACAACATTTTTCAAGTGAAAACTTCTTAAGGCGCGTTGAGCACTTTTCGGGTGAACAAAAATCATGGAACACGCGTCATCGTCACCGAACGCTTCGATACAATTCACAGGGTACTTAGTTTTCACTTCTGACGTGCAGTCCTACGAATGACATTATTTAAGAAAAATGTATACTGCATGTCGATTATTATTTACAATCATTTACCAAATACTTTTCAAGACTTACCGCTGACAAAGTTTACAAAAATGCTTTTTAAACTATTACTATTTAAAAGATATTATACCATTAAGGACTATTTAGAAGACATATATTATTAATCAATAGAATCTGTCATTTGTAATTTGGATTAATTGACATCGCTGATTATGAATACATTTGCACGCCATGTTATGGCAGGATATGCTGAAACAAATTTACTGTAACAGTCCATATTCTAGCGAATAAATATTTTTTATTTGATTTGATTCGATTTGACAGTTTTTAGGGTTCCGTACCAAAATGGTAAAAACGAACACTAATGGTGAGACTAACGGCCGAACCCAACAACCTATATATCACCAGTTTCGGCCTACTGGAGATATAAAAATATATCTATCGATGGTTTTAACGTCCCAATAATCTAGGAATCATACCGGCCCACGCTATCTACTGATGGGAGGGTGTATCGCCTACAACAGATATCTCTTTGTATGAAAATGACTATCTGTCTGATGTCTGGAGTAAAGATGGTTCAAGCAAAAAACTCAAAATTGTTATCAGAATCAAAATCAAATCAAATCAAATAATTTTTATTTCAGGTATAAGTAATAATTAATATTTAGTAGTAGTAGTTATTTTTTAGTTATTATTAATATTTTTAGATTAAGTTTTAGTCATAATTTCATAGATCAGAAAAGATTCCTAGTGTGGGCCAACGTTTAAAAAAAAAAAAAAATACTGGTCTGCACAAAATTAGTCCGCCATTTGGTGACTCCTGGTATGTGCTGTCTAGATCTTTTATACAAATGGGTAACTTATTATATAACTTGGGTGCCATCCCTAAAAAGCTTTTTGAGTAGAGCGCAGTCCTGCGGGACGAGCACGGGCTTGCCAAGACCTTTGTGACAAGACATGATAAATTATGTCATGTCAATTTGTACTAGCATTTTATGACAAAACAGTTTTATCGCTCAAACTGTGATAAAATGTTAGACTCAACTCATGTCACAGTAGGCCGTGCTCGCCCCGCTGGCCACCACTACTAATTGTATCAAAATGTCAACGTCAGCTGTTTTGTCCCCGCGTTGCATTTTCTAAGTCACACTATCAAGTAAGGGTCGCGTCCCATTGTGTTGGATGTCGGTAACCGATGTGTTGGCAGAGTAACCTGTCAGTTACATTCGGTTCATGTGTAACACTGATTGTTAAACTATGTTATAAACGGATATTCAGAAACTATCCAGTATATCCCGCCCGCGCGGTGGATTATTGTCCACGTCCTCTTATCAGTTAATTATGTTATTTATTTATTAAAACTATATGCACAAGTAAAAAAATACACTGTACAAAGGCGGACTTAATGCCTATTTTCTACCAGTCAACCTTAGGGTGATGCATTGACAACACATGGCAGGTGCAACGTACGGGATAGATAGCTTGGAAATAACTTTATAATACAAGCATAAATAAATACAAATACATAGATAGATACATATATACAAAATATACCAAAATAAACTTTGTCAGGAGAAATAACGACCGGTAGCGAAGAAAACGACTCCAGCAAATCACCGTTGAGATGTTTCGGCCAACTTCTGACGAATATGTTCACGAGCCTTCACTTTAAATTTCTTTGTTATGTGTGTGTATCCAGTATCCGGCCTAATTTTACTATCCGTCTGGGTATCGGATAGTAGTTCAATATCTGACTGTCACCAAATATACATTTTGTTCATAGATTTATCTCATTGATACATAACAATGAAGTCGGCAAACCCTGCGAAATTAAAAATACTGCCTAATGATAAAGAAAATGTTGCAAAAAAACTGGTTAGGATGATTCGGAACAATTAATAAGTAATTATAAAGCTCTGACCTGACACTGAATTAAACGAAGCACAATGGGAACAAACTCGCACACTTACACACACGTACCCAGGTCACACGTGCACACACACACACAAACAATAGCACACCTGAAATCACCTCTCCACTCTGAAATTCGTACCCCCAGGCCCAAGATACAGACTTAATTGTCTAGTATGGGGTTCACTGGCTAATATGATATGTAATAACAGGTTAGTTTAATATGTAGCCTATTTTAATACCAGATACTAATTTGACAGGTGCAAATGTCAAACTCCGAATTGAAAAAACGAACAACAATCATTTGAAATGTAAAATTAGTCTATGGGATTAAAAAAAAACCGGTCAAGAGCGAGTCGGACTCGCGCACCGTGGTTTCCGGACTAAGGGGATAAGGACTAAACTTTGGAGATAAGGGGGACGGTATTTTTTTTACATTTTTCTTCAAAAGGCGGAAACTGCTGCCTAAAAAAAAATGTTTGAGAATATGTAAACAGCGTTTAATAATATGATACCCCACATGCCCTAGTAGCCCCACTTCAAATTTTTAAGACTCCCTTTCAGTCCCTTTTGCAAAAAAGTTTTTTTTTTAAATTTCTTTCTTGTTTGCAAAATAGGTGGGCAAACGTCATCTAAAACTATTCTAAATTTTAAGTTGATAGCATTAGTAGTTCTTTAGATATCCAGGTGTGACAGACAGACAGACAGACTTAGTCTCACCATAAGGGTTCCTTTTTACCATTTTGTTACGGAACCCTAAAAACCTCGGCGATAAGGGGGTTATCTCCGAAGTATGCATAGATAAAAACCTGAAATTATAATTCTACGTGATAGAAGTTTCTGTAGTACCTACTTAAAGATTACAGGAAAAATAAAACTATGTCTCTAAATAGCACAGTTTTTTAGAAATCATCAACATCATATATACGTGCGGAACCCTCGATGCGCGAGTCCGACTCGCTCTTGACCGGTTTTTTTACATATATTCTGCACTTTCGTGCTAGGCCCACAGAAAACGGATTTCTATAATAAGTACGAGGTTTGCTACCCCCTTTAACAAAGACGAATCTTTTTAAAAAGATTGGCTTTCCCATATAAAAGCCACAATAACCTATATCCAATATTTTACGAGCTTCTTCTACCGCAATAACCAACTGTTCTGACTTACCTCATTAAATCTAATATTTAGCTCGAAGAAGTAAAATTCATGTGATGTTTTTGTATTCCAAAAAATTTAAACTTAAAACTTACTTTTCTACTTAAATAATAAAGTCCAAAATCAATTGTATCAAACAAAACCGGTTATGGACTCCCAAACAGCCAATAACAATGAGGGGCGGGGCCAATTTTGAAATTGGAACGATTTTTTCTTCACAAACATCGTTTGATCGTTCTTCTTTTACGCTCAGTCGGTGGTCGAATGTCGGGAGAGCAAGACGTCTGGAAGTTTGCGAATTGATATGATTTTCAATGAAAAATTGTGTCAATTTGGTCATTTGAATGTTGGAATGTATATATTGTCGTATTTTTTTAGGGTACAAGAGGAAATTGAGAGAGGTATCAGCTGTTGGGGGTGGGGGGTACCTATCGGGGTGTGAAAGCGACGAGCTTCAAGCTTACAATATTAGCATTCGCAATTAATATTGCCGATAGCCACGCCAATATTAATTGGGAATGCTGTTATTGCAATCTCGAAGTAATTAAATTTAATGGGCTTTATTTGATGATGTTGTAGGAGTTTTCTGCGTGTATTATGGTTTATTGGTATTTTTAAAAGAGTAACCGTGGAGTTTCTTGCTGGCTCTTCTCCATAGGAAACGACCAATCGGAACCGTGCACCTAGCTTCTGACGTTTCATAAGTTCCCATGTAGGTTTATGTGAAATTAAGTAAGTATTTTGATTTTGTTTCTTTATAAATGTTTCTAATGTAGAGGGAAATGTGGTTGAGAAAATGATGCCAATTTTTTTCAGTTAATAAGACAGGGAGACAGGGGGGCCTGGTAATCTGTTTGACAGGGTTTCCTAGTGCAGATACCAGTCTCCCAGAAAGGAATTATTGGAGGAATATTATTCATATTTTTAAGGCGCCTTTGTGGAAGAGAAATAAAATATTTATTTATTATAGGGTTATTTTTATTATATATATTATAATATATATATTTATAATATATATATTTATAATATATATATTATACGATTTTTTTTTTTATTTGCAGCAATATTACGATTTTAACAGCATATTCTAGATCGGATGAGTTTCAAAAAGTATTTTGATGAACGAGTAGCTGTGCCCCGCGGTTTTACTCACATAGGATTCGATCCCGTGGGAATATCGAGATAAAAACCGGTCAAGAGCGAGTCGGACTCGCGCACCGAGGGTTTCATACGAATATATGAATGTTGATAATTTCAGATTTTTATCTCTGCAAACTTCGGAGATAAGGGGGGGAGAACGGTATTTTTTTTCACATTTTTCATCAAAAGTCGGAAACCATGCTGCATAAAAAAAAAAAAATTTTTGAGAATGTGCAAACAGCGTTCTTTCACATGATACCCTACATGCCCTAGTAGCCCCATTTCAATTATTTTAAATTTCTTTCTTGCTTGCAAAATAGTTGGGCAAACGTCATCTAAAACTATTCTAAATTTCAAGTTGATGGCATTAGTAGTTCTTGAGATATCTAGGTGTGACAGACAGACAGACAGACAGACTTAGTCTCACCATAAGAGTTCCTTTTTACCATTTTGGTACGGAACCCTAAAAGTGTTCTAATCCAGGGCATGGTCTACCCACGTATCAAATTTCATCGAAATCAGTTTAGCCGTTTTGGCGTGAAAGCGTAACAAACAAACATATCTTTTCTCTATAATTGTAATAAAAATAAATCTCTTTTTCGGAATAAAATATACTTTTTATTATATTATATTACCAGACTGCCTGACTTATTCAAAAATGGCAACACTGGGGATGTGTGGAATCTTCCATGTGTAGCCGGATGCAGTTAAATACCAGGGGGCCTAAAATGGACGCTTTGGCAGAATCATATTATGATCTGCGTACAATTCACTTCCCGCAATTCATTTGTTTGACAGTTTTGTATGGAGTTTCGTAAAATGGTCCACAAATTATGAATTGCTTTAATGAAGTCTAATGTCAAATAGCAGCTGTCAAACAAGTGTCAAACCGATGAATGGTGGAATGTATGAATTGTACGCAGATCATATTATGATTCTGCCAAAGCGTCAATTTTAGGCCCCCAGTACTTAATCAGTATTTAGGGATTATCTGGGTGAATATCAAAATTAGCCTACCGAACACCGACAAAGGCGTCAAGGCGTATCACTTAGTCAAAGGGATAATAATCTAGATGGTTCAGTGTAACAAGCTATAGGGGAGGAGTTGATAATATTCATTCATGACCTGAAACTGAACGTAGATGTTCTTGAGATGATGGTAATGTTTGTGGCTGTGCAAAGGGAAATTGTTATCACTGAAATAAATTATAATTAACAAAATTGTGATGATTATACAAGATGTAACATAAATGACGCACAACCTCATAAGCGGTCATTTTACTCATCATTATGAAGCACTTTTACTATGGGACCAAACCTGAAATCGCGAAAAAAATATCAGCTGTTCCCTAAATTTTGAAGAGTTATGAGAACTTAAATGTAGGGAACAGCAGTTTTTTTTTCGCGATTTCAGATTTGGTCTCATAGTAAAAGTTGTTCATAATGATGAGTACAATTACCCCATAAGAGACAAGGCCAAAAATAAGACAAAAACAAGGTGTAACTTACACTTTTGTAAATTGACTCTTAAAAGATTATGATTAAGTAAATAAAATAATCTATTTCACTGCTTATTGGAAAATTGATTGGAATTGCACAAGGTTTTATAATAATTCGGCAATTTTTTTTTTCTTTTCGTACCTAGTTAAATATTACGTTTTTTTTTTGTAACACGCCGTCCTTGTTTGATTAGGTACAATAATGAAGTTCCTTTTTTGAAAAAGATTGATGTGTCAAAATATATTTGAAGAATATTATGTACTTAAGTATTTGTTGGTGATTTAAGAGGCTTTTTATTTTTTTGAGCTGTAAGGACTTTTGACCTTGAAAAACCAGAAAAAAATCCACCTCTCTTTCCTCCCGAGAGAAAGGGGGCGAGGGAGGAGGAGGGGGATGATCGGTCTAGATATATGCTATATGTGTATTCGCCACAATATCAATCCAATCTGTAATCCACAAATAAAACAATAACTCACAAAAAACCAATATGGCGCCCACTTTTATATTATCAAAGCAACATTTACCGCTTTGTATCAATCGTGAACGGGTTTTGTTACAATAAAACGCGGGCGGGACCGGGGGCAGAAACTAACTCCATGAAAAACAACTCTAGATTCCCCTTTTTACTTACTTATGAATACAACACACATACCTATTTGTGATACAATTTTACTTTTACACTCGAAAAATTTAAAAAAGGCTTTATAATGGTTAAAATAAGAGATATTTCAGATTGGCTGGTAGGTTTACGTAAGTTTGTAAGTCGATAAAACGACAAACAAAGCCTGACCTCTTGGTTCTAAACTCAAAAAGGTATACGGAGGTCAAACAAAGATGGTGGCTGTAACAAAAGCGCGCTAAAAAGCCACCCTGTGTTCGGATACACGCCCCTTTCTGAAGAACCACTCCCTTATACCCCAGTCGTTGTTCAAACGTCGAACGAGGAAGGCGCGTATGAATTTTTTGACGCGTATCCGAGCGCGAATTTTGAATTTTTGGAATCGAACTTTAGTGATAGTGATGAGCCGTATTTTATGTAACTGTATTTTTTGTTTGTTTATTGTGCCAATCATATTGTAAATTAAATCGTTTTATCCAAAACGTATTATGTACCCAACAGATTTAAAGAATGGACAGTTGAAACTGAATACGTTTGGAAAACAATTAGACCACAACATTATGTTGAAAACGATCCAAAATTTCTGCTATAACAAGTCAAGCGCGGGACCATTTAATATGACGTCTCCATTTCTAGTCGACAATATCTTGCACCAGCAAAAAACAGAGCTACACAATCAATATATCAACCAGCAGATAGAAAATTACGTTCGTCAAAATTACGAAAGATCCCGAGAAAATACGCCAGATATGGACGAATCAAAACTCGCGGAATGCGACGAAGAACGACATGAGGAATCGATTGAGGATTCAAAAATAGAAGACGACGATTCGAAAAGCAGAGACGATGATTATGTCAAAAATGAGGTTTATTACAATAACGAGTATTACCCACGAAGCGATGAAGGCCGACCAACTGAAAAGGAGGTTTTGAACGTTCCAAATTTGATTAGGCGCTGTCAAAGCTGTGGATCGTACGACTGCCCCCCATTTTCTTGCAAGAAGTCTGGCATAAGAAGACTAGAGGAATTAGAAAAAAGGTTCAACCTTAATTATCATGAACATTCAGGGGATGAAGCGGATAAACACGAAGGGAAGGGGTACACGGACGAGTTGGTGAGGTCCTGTGAGGAGTATACCGAGCAAAAAAAGCCCTTATTGAAGTTCAGTGTTAGTGCAATTTTGGGTGAAGATAGTTTGAAAAGTAGCAACGTGAATGGTGAGTTTTATTTTGATACTTGTTCTTGATTGATTTTTTGTACGATCTTGTCAAGGAAACTGCAATTAATTTTGAGACGTGTTAGTGGTTAAATTCGTAACTATCTTGATTATTTTACAGAAAATTTCAGACTAAAATAACACGATAAAAAATCATTAGTAGGTAGGAAAATTGCTAATTAGTTTCAAGCTTCCACGTGTATACATTGACTAATGTAGGTACGTTGACAGCGATTTGCAAACCAAGACAAAAAATATTGTTTGATAATAAAAGAGACACGTAAACGAAGAGAAACATGCGTGAAAACGGTTTTGCGGGGCACAGTCCTTATGTAAAGATTTTTGTTTTTTTTTTAAATAAATAACAATAATGAAAAAAAAAGAATCAGGTGCCTATGGAGAATTAGTCGAGTCGTACAACATCAAAACAGTTAAATTATACATAACATTACATCAGGGCCCCAAGTCTGCTATTTTTATAAATTCAGTCATTCAAACACGATCCCATTGTCATTTTGCTAAAAGTTCGTAATCTGCTAAATTCATTAATTCATAATGGTCGATCATTGGTCGGTCAATGTTCTCGTAATAGAATTGTGTTACTTATATTGGCATTGTCGTATTGCCATTATTATAAAACCCATTAGTAGAAATGTCATTCATTTGTCATTATGTCGAGATTACCAAAAAATGCAATTTCTTCCAATGTAGTGTCCGACCATTGGAAAGTTATAATGACGCCATTATGATAGTAGATTACCAAACTGGTCAAAATCAACAATTATGAAATTAATGATCGACCATTCTGACACTATTGTAATAGCAGAGGCCCAGATATCACAAACCGAACCATTTAGAAGTTATTCATGAATATCTCCAAAATATTTCTTGTTTAGGATCTTTCTAATACTTTGTGCGTTGGTTAACGGCCAATGACCTAAGAGTATAGGGTGTAGAGAAAAAGTTAGGGTAATTTAATGTAATTATACATTAAATTAATTTTAATAATTAAATTATAAATTAAAGTGGCTTTTCATGTTAGTCTGTGTGACTGCGTTGTTCTTCTAAACCACGTAACAGATTTTGATGGGACTTTATCCATTACTTAGAAAGTTTATTCCGGAAAGTGTATAACACATTAATATAATAGAATAGAATACTCTTTTATTTATACTATACAAATTACAGATATAGTTGTAGAAATTTGACTTAGGGTGACACAATTAAAATTAAATTTATAATTAATTTCACGAAGTTATTCCCATATTAAGCACTTCAAATTATATAGAAATATACCTACATAAGGATTCCTTGTACATTAAAAGCATTGCATTCAAAATAAATATAAGTTAAGGTACAATTAACAGGTGCGGTATTAACCCCCCCGGGGTAAACGAAAATTGATATATGTTTTTGTTCCAATAACATATTTGATTTTGAATAAATTATAGTTATTATTTTTAGGTTAGAAAGAATAGAAAATACATTTATTTAGCACAGACTAAAAGACACACAAATATAACCTACCAGATAAAATAAAAATAACAAAACAAGTAAAAAGTGTAAATTCCTATGAAAGAAATTATCAGAAGTGTGCCTTACGGCTGCGCCAATAATAATAAAAAAAAATAACCGAGTTCCAAAAAACACTACAAAGTGAAAAATAACTTTAATTTCGGAAGTCGGTGGCAAAAAACTAAAATACAGATCCAAAGACACCGACTTCCGAAATTAAAGTTATTTATCACTTTGTAGTGTTTTTTGGAACTCGGTTATTTTTTTTTTCAAAAAGTTTTTTATTTTTCACTTTTTAGTGGGTCAGTTTTTAATTTATCCAAGTTACAATAGCCTAAAGTCAACTGCTCATCACCTTTTACAAAATATTGCTTTTCCCGATGCTGGGACGTTAATTGTTGAGGAGTTCTCCTGGTAAGAACCAGGAGAACTGCCACTTACCATATGCATTGTGACGAGCGTAAATTGCTTAGCAACCAAATTAAATTACCTAATTGAATCGCAACCCGTTAAATACTTATTATTATGTTGTTCCGGTGGCCATCTGTGGTCTCCATCATCAGTTCCACTTCACCAAATGGTGAATTTCGGGAGCAAATGCGTGAGTTATTATAGAAAATACCCAAATCGCTATAGGTTTGCCTATAAAATTCGAGGGTTCTCCTCGATTTCCATGAGATCCCCTCATCAGATTCTGATTTGGTGGCAATGAGACCACCTCGGGAGTATACCTGTTCAAAAAAAAATTTTTTTAAATCGGTCCATAATCGACGGAGATATCGGTGAACAAACAAAACTATCGGTGAACAAGTATGCTTAGATGGTTTGGTCATGTTGAGAGGATGAGTGAAAGGCGACTAAAAAAAGGTATTTATAAAGCAGAGGTGAGTGGAAACGCCGGGAGGGGACGCCCTAGAAGGACATATAGTGACCAAATTGGTGATGTTCTTCAGAAAGGTCAGGTGCGTAGTACTCGCTATCGGCGTGCCACATGTATGAACGTAGGCGAAGCAAAAGGAGTATGTAAGGAGCGTAGCAGGTGGCGTTCTATAGTTTCTGCCTACCCCCATGGGAAGAAGGCGTGAGTTTATGTATGTATGTACAATAATTACGAACTGGCATGCAGGTGCATCCACCTCTTCAACACCACCGACTCCCACCGCTCGGACAATACGCTCAGGATACTGTTAGTGCTGCATCGGAAGTGACTTAGTAGCGCGGTGACAATGGGCGGTCTTATCGCTGTTTCCTCACGATGTTTTCTTTCACCATTTTGAGAGCAGTGGTGATGAAATAATTTGTAAAACACAACAAGCACATTGTTCTCTTGATCTATTCAATATATTTATTACAATTTTATGCACAAATAAAAATACTGTGCAAAGATGGACATGCCTGAGGCATTTTCTAGCAGTCAACCTTAGGGTGATTTAAAGACAAAACATGACAGGTGCAACATACGGGACAGATAACTCTAAAAATAATAAATACTAATATTACTATTTATATTGAATACTTAAATACTAATGACTTATTCAAAAGCATTTTTAATTTATACATGCTATACGTGGTCCTTCGAGCCGGATCAGTGAGAATAAAGCTTTCGAGAAATGAAAATGAAATGAAATTAAATTTATTTGCAAGAATTGTAGTAAGTACATTACAGATGGTCGGGTTTTTTTTTAAGTTTCTAAAACCATTCGCTAAAACTAACATGCAAATTAATTGATTACATATTAATTGATACAAATATACTTAATTAAATCAATGATAACAAAATTGGAAAATAAATCCTAGATAATAAATTGACAATAGAAGTTTCAAACATTTGTCAAATTATAATAGTTAAATGTCAGTGTAAATATTTACCGCCTTATTACAAAACAAGATTTATATTTGACATGGCTTAAACCATGGAGCCAGTTTTTGTAATAAGAACGTAGCCGTGATTGAAATACCGTTCTTTATACAAAACTGAAAACTTAGTTTGGTACTAAGTTGTCAGTTTTATTTAGGAACTTTACCATAGTCGGAATAAAGTTCGAAATTCAATAATGGCTCCATGTTTTAAACCTGTGTCTGAAGATAAACCTTGTTTTGTAATAAGGGGGTTAAAGTTTAGGTACTCATTCACAGAATAGAATGATTTTTCTATCAGCCATTTGAATAGCACTGTTTTAAACCAATTGATTGGTAATTTCCTATAAGATTTTTGTAATTTATTATATAACCTTATACTTAACCATTGCAAAGCAACTTCTGTGATTTAAGTGGCTTTTCATTGAAGGAATAATTAGCCTATCAGGATAACTTGTTAAACGTAACAGTGTCTCCAAGACGTTAAAATAATTCGGAGTGCATTATAACAAATACACATAAATAATAAACATTCAAATATAACCATTGGAAAGGGAACAGTTAACGAGTAGACCAAGGAACTGATACGGAAAGCTTACTCTTGGATATAAGTACTCCATCTAGATACAAGGTTCTCTCTCTGGAGCCCTGACCGCCGCCGCCGCGCGGTAGCGTTCAACCCTATGCCGCCGGATTGTTCCCTATGCCGAATGTGAGCGAATAAGAATTAAAAGGATAATTTAACATCTGCGGAATAGAGCCAATTACGGAAGTCGATTTTTCAATCAGGTAAATTCATAAACCTACTATTATATTTTTTTTGCAAGAATTGTAGTACTAACATTACAGATGATCAAGTTTTCTAGTCTCTAAAAAAAACGCTAAAACTATCATGCAAAATAATTGAATGAATTAAAGCTAATAAAATATATACTTATACGTTCGTGTTGATGGTATGATAGTTCATCATCTTTTATCATTTCAGCCGAAAGACGTCCACTGCTGGACATAGGCCTCCTCCAAAGGGAACCCCCCCCTTTGGGGGAGGCCTATGTCCAGGCGGGGTTTGCCATAATCGCCACGCTTGGCAGGCGGGTTGACGATCGCAGTATGGTGTTAAATTGCATAGAGAACGCTGCTGCCCGTTCTCTAGTAAGTCCCTTAGTGGCCTTTTACGATACCCACGGGAAGAAATAGGATGGTGCTATTATTTACGTCCGGCACCACACGTACTACGTATGATAGTAACTTATCTAAATTTTTCTAGTGAAAACCGTTGAGCGATGAAAACTTCAAGATTCGCTTCATCGACATGCCCGCGCCGACATGCTATAGTAGCAGTAAGTGAAGTTAAGGGTCGGGTAATCACCGTTGACCTTGGCCAAACAAATGCGAGTCGCGCTCACGCCGCGCGCCGCCGCCGCCGGCCGAGCCGCCCGCGCCGTTCGATTTCACAGGAAATATTTATTTTTAGTAACGAAAATATGAATATTTTAAAATAATCACGTGTACAATTATAGATAATAAAAAAATAGTCTGTTCATACAAAAAAAAACATGAAAATATCTTAAGTAGTTTGAAAGTAATATCGTTTTTTATGCTTTTTGTAGACATTACTTCCTGAATTTATATCTTAAAGTATTTTGCTACGAGTACAATACTTAAATTTTCACATAGGTATAGAATTGATGCGTATGCGTTCTAGTTTAACATACTTTTTTTGCATAACTTACTTGCATTTTAAGCAGGCGTAATAACAGATTTAAAAGTCACTAAAATCATATGTATCTGCGCCTTAAGTTGACCACGTCAAAAGTTTAATTAGTGTATATGTTGTGCATTGTTTAAATTGTGTTTTAGATAATCATTACTTTGTTGAAGTGAAAACTTCTTTAGGTTTGTTGAGCGATAAGTTTCCCTTCTGTAGGAAGTCCCCATGACTGCCTGTGTTTTTTTAGGGTTCCGTACCCAAAGGGTAAAACGGGAACCCTATTACTAAGGTTCCGCCGTCTGTCTGTCTGTCTGTCCGTCTGTCACCAGGCTGTATCTCATAGTTAGATAGCTGAAATTTTCACAGACGATATATTTCTGTTGCTGCTTTATCAACAAATACTAAAAAACAGAATAAAGTAAATATTTAAGGGGGCTACCATAAAACCAACGTGATTTTTTTGCCATTTTTATTGGTAATGGTACGGATCCCTTCGTGCGCGAGTCTTACTCGCACTTGGCCGGTTTTTATAGTGTCTGTGTTTTTATCATCATTGCAGTGTCAGTAAGACCGATAATACGTATTTGTATTCTGAAAGACAGAAAGATAAGATTTTTCGCTCTGAAATAGCCGACGGCACGGGACTATTTTTTTTATTTTTACTTTTTAAATAATGTTTTGTTTAGTGTTTATTACTAACTATTCTCCGACCGATGAGAGAACGCGTTCCTGTTTTACGAATTTAAACTTTATCCGCCTTATAACAAAACAAAACAAAGGAGGAGACGGAACGCTTGAGGGAGATGCAAGGTTCGCGCCCTCGCGCCCCTAGTCGCCGCAGGAGACGCCCCGGGCGTCGGGAGTCGCGAGCCGATTTCCGGCCACCGTAGGCGCGGGCTTGCGGACGGTGAGCGATGGGTAGCTCACCGTCCGATAAGGACCAGGCCCGGGTCGACGGCGCGTCGTATTCCACGCGCGCCTCAAAGAGTTGTCAGCACCAACTGACGGGGTCCGATAGGGCCAATGCCTGCCAGGGTTGCGAGTTTGTCCGAAAGGGATGTCGTGGCCCTGGCACACAGGCAAATGAAGGAATACGGGTGGGTTTTAGTCAGTAAAAGTCTGACACGCCCCCCGCTCAGCCCAGAGCGGGAGAAGTTATTTGATAATTTCCCAACCAAAAAAAAAAAAAAGCTAAAGCACTAGGAAGTAGTGAAGGGCGGGCGTTTTTAGGGGACTGACTTAAGGGGACGATAACCGACTTTTAAAGATTTTATACTGAAGATCACGTCTAAACGAGTAGAGTAAATAATTTGAAAAAAATATATGTAAAATTGGAGCATTTTCTCAATAACTTAATATACGACTATTTTAGATTATGTTTATATTACATAGAGAAATTAATTTGTAAAGTTATGTCTAACGTGGATAAAAAACTGAAAATGGCGCAAAATCTACCAAGCGTATTTTTCTGAAACCTTCACCAATTTAAAGATAATTTAAAATACCTTTTGTTTTGTGTATAATAAATTAAGAATGCGTCAAATTGGGGACAGCGCTCCTTGATGGGCGAGTCCTATTACTGGCTGAACGTACGACGCGTTGCGTGAGCTCAGTACAGAACACGCAAGATAACTACTCAAGGTCACTGGCGTATATCTGGAGCGCTGTCCCCAATTTGACGCATTATTAATTTATTGTACACAAAACAAAAGGTATTTTATTAAAACGCGTAAGTATACTAAAAGATCAATAAGTAATTAAATTATCTTTAAATTGGTGAAGGTTTCAGAAAAATATACGCCATTCTCACTTTTTTATCCGCGTTAGACATAACTTTACCAAATAATTTAACTACGTAATATAAACATAAGTAATCTAAAATATTCACATATTAAGTTTTGAGAAAATGCTCTAATTTAACTTATATTTTTAACCGACTTCCAAAAAGGAGGAGGTTCTCAATTCGGCTGTATGTTTTTTTTTTTTTGTACGTTTGTTACGCGATTACTCCGTCAATTATAAACCGATTTTGAAAATTCTTTTTTTGTTTGAAAGGGTATACTCCCGAGGTGGTCCCATTGCCACCAAATCAGAATCTGATGAGGGGATCCAATGGAAATCAAGGGAAACCCTCAAATTTTATACGCAAGCCTATAGCGATTGGGGTATTTTTTATAGTAACTCGTGCATTTGCTCACGGAAAGCACCATCTGGTGAAGTGGAACTGATGATGGAGACCACAGATGGCCACCGGAACAATATAATAATGAGTACCTATTTAACGGGTTGCGATTAAGCAATTTATGCTCGTCACTATGCATATGGTGAGTGGCAGTTCTCCTGGTTCTTCCCAGGAGAACTCCTCAACAATCAACGTTCCAGCATCGGGAAAAGCAATATTTCGTAAAAGGTGATGAGCAGTTAACATTAGGCTATTGTAACTTAGATAAATTCAAAACTGACCCATTAAAAAATGAAAAATAAAAAACTTTTTACAAAAAAATTATAACCGACTACCAAAAATAACACTACAAGTTTTTTTTCAAATCATTAACACCACCCGTTTAGACGTGATCTTCAGTATAAAAACATTAAAAGTCGGTTATCGTCGCCTTAAGTCATTTTGACGTTAGTAATGTGCTGATTCTCAGCCTGGTTTGAATAAATGACTTTTGATTTTGATTCTTTCTTTGAGAAGGTTGTGTTATAAATACCTATTGATAATTTCTGTTTGGTGATCGCAGTATGGTGTTAAAATGCATAGAGAATGCTGCTGCCCATTCTCTAGACTCACCATACTGCGATCGCAAACCCCGCCAAGCGTGGTGATTATGGCAACCCCTCCCCCCCTTTTGGGGGAGACCTATGTGCAGCAGTGGACGTATTTCGGCTGAAATAATGATTTCTCTTTATGCGAAGAATGCGAATCAAGTTTTAAGGTTTGAGAAAAATAAATATATATATAATGGCCAATAATGTTTTCAATCAGAGATCCATCTTTTTCCCCAGAAATTAATATCCCAAAGCTACGTCAAAATAACGAAATTAATTAACTTGCCCAAAAAAAATCCTATAAAAACGAAAATAACACGTTAATAACGGTACAATAACGTTATATCGTTGCTACATCTTAATTCACTGAAGGCGAGTAGCAATATGGCTTCGGGGAGTTTTTCAATAAAATGTTGGTAACATCTGGCCGGACACTTAAGCGCGGGGGCGTGAGCGAGACAGCGCTATACATAACTGTGTGCTTAAGAACGAGATAGATATAATTCGAGGGGTTACCAACGAAATTAATATGTCCTTTTCCTAACATAACGCTAGGAAGTAAGTTGCTTTTTATATTATTTTATTATTGATGTCGTTTCGTTGATACGGTCTTATTGTCTGCCGATATTAGGAGCGAAGCAATTACGGGGAATAAAGATAGTGTTGTTAGTTGGAAATATAATAGTTTTAGAGGTTAGGAGATAGTTTTTTTTACGATTTCTCATTTTACGACGGAGCATTGGTCTAGCTGTAAAAAGTCATTGCTGAAATGTGTTCATGAGATCTGGGATGTCCTTCGTTGGGTTCAAAAAGTGGATTAGACATTTTTTTTATTCGTTTCATGATTATTATTGAATATATTTATATATATAAGTTTAATAATATGTATTATGTATGTATTATTTTTTTATTTTATACATGACATGTAAATAGTACTCCACAGACTACCTGCAGTATTGTCTCTCCTTCCCCCTTAATCCATCCAAAGGTTGTCTTTAAAAGATCGCTTTTAGCGATAAGACCGCCCATTGTGTCACCCTTTGTAAAATTTCTACATATATATCTGTAATTTTTATGGTATATACAGGGTGTTAAAGTAACTGCGTGCCATAGCTAAGGGTAGGTTCAGTATCGATAAAGGAACCCAGGGAAAATAAAAAAATAAATAAAAAGAAACCAACAAAAATTTAAATTAATCATAAAAAATTAATAAAAATAAGTCTCTTCGTAATTTAACAGGCTTAGGACCGTCAAATAAAATAATTTTAATTCTAAACGATTGCTATTTTAAGTTAGTAGGTACTAAATTAGGTTGATCCTGAAAATTATTTTTTTCCTTGGTTTCTTTATCGATACTGAACCTACCCTTAAGCTATGGCACGCAGTTACTTTAACACCCTGTATACACCATAAAAATTACAGATATAGAAATTTTACACACAGTTAATTTAACATCCTATATAATAAAGAGTATTCTATTCTATTCTAATAACGTAAAAGACGATGTTTGTCATCACCACTATTCTCAAATCAGAGAAAGAAAGTATCGTGAGGA
This sequence comes from Tiliacea aurago, assembly GCA_948098905.1. NCBI lineage: Eukaryota > Metazoa > Arthropoda > Insecta > Lepidoptera > Noctuidae > Tiliacea > Tiliacea aurago. The sequence goes on from OX402605.1 coordinate 3,127,125, forward strand.
AATCGGCATGTCCTTTAACCATTCGAAAACATAATATTCTACTGAGGACCGATTTTTCAATCCTCCGACTATACGGAATAAACAGACAGATAGGGTTTATTCGATAGATGGCAAAAACAGTTGCTCAATTCTTAGATAGGCTTTATTCGTCAAATAATTCACTTAACTGAGGAATAAATCTATTTGACTTTTTGTCTGCCAGATAACCGCCTATTCCTTAGTTAAACGACATTGACGTTACTAAGTTTGAGGTTAGTTTTCGAGCTTTACAAGTTTATATAATTAAAATCCGTTATTATTGTCCGTTTGGTGCCGGACGTAAAGAATAGCACCATCCCATTTCTTCCCGTGGGTGTCGTAAAAGGCGACTAAGGGACTTACTAGAGAATGGGCAGCAGCGTTCTCTATGCATTTTAACACCATACTGCGATCGCCAACCCGCCTGCCAAGCGTGGTGATTATGGCAAACCCCCTTCTTTAGGGGAGGCCTATGTCCAGCAGTGGACGTTTTTTGGCTGAAATGATGATGATGATGTTTATTAAAATGGATAGTAGTCGGATAGTCCGTCCCGCTCTAACATTCAGCTATTCTGTATATTTGTTTCGCCTCCTTGAGTTAGCGTTTTCACAGATGAGATAATCGGGCTGATAGTTATTCTTAGGATAAATATACATATTGAAAAATGGACAACCACGTATCAGACGGGTAAAAAGTCTAATAACTTTATTCTATAAGTAGCTATTGGTACTTTTATCCGAGGATTGAAAAATCGGCCCTAAACCGCACTGGGCCCACGTGGTGGATGGAGTACGGCCCGCTCCCTCTCACAGAGAGGAGGCCAGTGTCCCAGCAGTGGGAATATTATAGGCTGATTATTCAAATTCAAATTTCTTTAATTCAGACAATGAGTCCATAGTGTTAGTATCAACAAAATAACTTAATCCCTAGTGTTAGTAATAACGAGATAATACAAATACATCAAATATCAACTGGTATGGATTCTTACCCAGTGGCGCAGCATAGGGGAGTCCCACCGATCTGAGAACACGCTCAGGAGACTGTTGGTGCTGGCGCACAGCCGGCCGGATATAGAGGCAGTCCTTTTTCTTATTATGGCGTAAAAATCGTCTGTGCGCGCCTCCGCAAACATTGTGGACGCACTACAACGCCACGACAGCCCCAACAGTATCCTAAACGCGTTATTATATTGGACGCGCATATGTCCTCTGCGTAAAACGGGTCCAAAGACTGCACGTGTAGAAAGACTGACAGAAAGCTTTGAGAAGAGTGACTTTAACTTGATTCGTACAACGTGCAAATCTTCTGTTAGTAACATAATAAAAATTATGTTATGTCCGGTAAATGATGATAATATGACTAGGAAGGGAGTGAACTTTGATAAGACGGCTGATAGATCTCTATTAGCCGTCTAGCTCTACGTTTAGGTACGTCTGTATGAACGAAAAATATGTTAATTGAGATTAGGGCAGGAGAATAGGATATTTTTATTTTTTTCACAAAATCAATAATTAAAGACAGTATATATACAACATGTCCCTGAATTAACGCACAACCTCTTAAGGCGTCATATTACTCATAATTATGAACAAATTTTACGATGGGAACAAACCTGAAATCGCGAAAAAAAATCTGCTGTTCCTTCCGTGTATGTTCGAATAACTCGTCTAATTGTAGGGAACAGCTGATTTTTTTTTCGCAATTTCAGGTTTGTTCCCATAGTAAATGTTTTTCATAATGATGAGTACAATGATCCCTTAAGAGGTTGTGCGTTAATTCTGGGGCATGTTGTATAAACCCTCACTAAATCCTACTAATATTATAAACGCAAAAGTTTGTAAGTATGGATGGATGGATGTTTGTTACCCTTTCATGTAAATTTTGATAAAATTTTGTACCGAGGTACCTCACACCCTGGATTAACATACATATAGGCTACTTTTTATCCCTATATTCCCAAGGTGCAGCTAGTCAAGAATAAGGACAGGAGGATAATGTCTCGACTCCAGCAAAGCTAACGAAAGGAGTTTCCTCGCACATGGTTTGAACCATTCAGCTCCTAAAATGGGTAGCCAAAACTGCGGAAAGCTCAATAAGATATCTTTTAAAACAATTTCCAATAACTTCGACAAACCGAAGCGAAGTCGCGCCAAAAATCTATATTACAACATCTGCTAACACAAGAAATAAGAACAGAAAGGCAGAATTCTGAATCGGGAGTTATAAAATTATGCATATCGGTCCCCTGGGCTCGTATTAACATGTCATTGCCGCCATATTGCGATCATATTTGAATTGGGAACGTTCACTCACTACGTTTTACTGCCAATATACTTTTACATCCAAAACAGCCAATATTCAACCTTAGGCAGTTTTACACAAAGCTTTTTTTGTGTGCAAACTTTATTTTTGCCCAAGTATATATTAGTCGATTTTCCGAATCGGATTTTTTTATCGCCGTCGTAAAGTTTGCCATGGATATCGTTTTAGTAAGTTCGATTCGATTATCAAATGATTGGGACGGATACTTTTTCTTTAGTAACAGGTGAGGTAAATGATTATTTTGTTAGTTTAGGCTGTACGTGATTGTCGGTGCCTGAAGTTGTTATGAAAAATTTAATGGTTGGAGGTGAAAAGGGGTGAGCGTTTAAGGAATGGGTTTTATGGTTTTTTTATATTAAAGTTAGGTTGGATTGAAGTTTTCTTCGTATTGTTATTTTGGTAAAATATTTACGGCTGGATATTATGCGTGATAGCTACTAAATAGTCTCCTTCTCGCATTTTGTGCAAGCAAGAATCATTTTCAGGCATTCTTGCTCTTTTTTCTTCTCTCTTGTATGTTGTGCTTTACTGGTCAGCCTGCATCATCCCACAGTTGGGAAAAAGCCTCCATGCCAGCCATGACGTTCAGCTATTTCGATCCAATGTAAATGTGGTACACTGTTTACATGATTCTAAAAATCTAGCATCATAATTAGCTCAATTGCCTAAATGTTGACGGAATATCTCCTTATTCTCCCCAAAATATTAGCGACCAATAAATCTAGTGGCGAATATTTAATTGGTTTTAAATTAAGTTTTCTACCATCATCACTATAATGACATAGATTTCCGTAACATTTCCAAATCAAACGGAAACCCATAAGAACACATATGATTCCCCACAATGTAGCAACATTACCAGTAACAACATAACGCACACATACGCACAAAACTATAAGTACAAATAACCACTAACGTACTCACTAAATGTTCTACACCTGTTAAATGTTTGCGTTCCAATTTTGAAACACTCCGCGCCCGTTGCACACGACCGCAGACACGTTCTGAATTTAAACGAGCCAATGGCAACGCGATAACGCGTTCGGGTTTCCACGGGAATTGTCGATTGCGGTCGTCGGGTTAGGATGAATTTTATTTAAGTATGTGTATGTAAATTTCAGGGTTTCAACCATTGGGGTGGGTAGAAGGGATTGTCACTTCTATATCCCTTAATAAGGGTATATATGTTGCTTGCTTAGGTACTGTCCAAGAGTTTCATTCAAAGATGATTCAGATTTTAGCATGTCCATAATAATAATTTAGTGAAACCAAACTTCTTGAACTTTTGACAGGCATCTGACTGACTTAATAGTGACATTATGCAGACAAGTTGGTAAGAATATTTTTTCCGCATCTGCACTTTTGTCTTTACGGTGCCCAAAGGTTAAGTAGGGTTTTAGGGAATGTCATCAACATTAAAATATTTTTGGAGTCTCTTAGGGAACTATGTTAGGCCCAATTCTGTTCTTATTAACGACATGGTAGTTTTTTCATGCCATAGGCATACAAATATAATATTTAAGTTATAGATAATGTTCAAAAATCACGGACGCACTGCGAATAAGCGTGATGATCAACGTAAACATAAATATCCCTTGTCTATAACAGAAATAAAATCTACAGTAGAGAATAGTGTAAAAAATGGGCTGGCATTAAAATCAGCAAAACAAGACCACCGTCATCGAAATGATTGTTAATAAACAATTACGGTTACTCCTTTATGGTTCATGTTCCAATAGGCAAGCAGTATTCAGTAGCATAATTTTGAAACGTAACATAATATGTCTGGAACACACAGGTAACCGCAGCGTATATTGTGACGTTAATATTCGTAACAAGCCTGCCTGGTAGGTACATTGTTTTATGTCAACATTTATACGTGTCATAACAGGCAGAGAACTGGCAGGTTCATTATGGGGAAAGGGAACAGTTATCGGAAAAGGTTTTTTTTTTAACACAAAATACTAATTCTTTATTGTTGAAAATCTATTAACTATATAGATAATAATAAAAATGAAATGCTGTTCCTTGGTAAGCGCATCATTTGAGAACGGCTGGACGGATTTGGCTATTGTTTGTAATAGTCCGAAATCATCCTATTTCTTCCCGTGGGTGTCGTAAAAGGTGACTAAGGGACTTGCTAGAAAATGGGCAGCAGTATTCTCTATGCATTTTAACACCATGCTGCGATCGTCAACCTGCCTACCAAGCGTGGCGATTATGGCGAAACCCCTCCCTTTGGGGGACGCCTATGTCCAGCAGTGGACGTCTTTCTGCTGAAATGATGATTCTAAAACCGAATGAGTCCGAGTTAGGGTTTTAGGACAAGAAATTTTTGATATTTCGGAAAGGTAAAAGCGAAGCACTACCTATCTGCTCGCCTCAACCCTCACACTCTGTAATAAAATGCACGAAAAAGATTAAAGTAAAGTTTTTTTGAAAAGGCAGGGCTTTAGACGTTTGTCAAATGCTACCATTCGTCTACGTTCGATTTAAAATTGCACAGATAAATTATATCGCCTTCCGAAAACTGTCTTTTTGACTTTAACTATTTCCCTAAATATAAATTTCCATACATTTTACTGTGTATAATTGATTTGATAGTATCACCACGTTTAGAAATTATAAAAGCACACAATGTCAACAATGGCTAGCACCTAGATATAACTTGAAGGTACAAGTCGACAGCAAATACAAAACCTTAGAAAAACTCACCACAGAAACATATTTAACCTATAAATAAGTACACCATTTTCTTTCCAATATTTCCCAAAAAATAGCTCACAATTTTATTAAGAGTACAATTTTTACTTCCAAACAATAAACTGGGGACATAATCACAAAGAAATTAAATGCGACAATCGTAAGCCCGGCGGGATTCGCGAGGGTCCAATAAAATTCGTCCCCTTGTCGAAATCAATTATTTTCTCACTTTCCCGCGAAAAAATTGGCGCCAAATAGCCGTTATTCAGGTACAGCGACTCAATCGTTTTTCGGATAGCGGTTAATTGAATAACGTTACTGTTTTTAATAACCTTTTTGTATTTTGATTACAGTTTTTGTTTTCATTGTATCTTTTATTATTATGTTGTACAATGCAATGGGTTTATTAACTCTCGCAACAATTTGTAGTCATAATATTGAATTTTTAGTAGGTATGGTAAACAAAATACTTTCCGTCTTATATAAACAAGATTTATATTTTGACATGGCTTAAACCATGGAGCTAGTTTTTGTAATGAGAACGTAACTCTGATTGAAATACCGTTCTTTATACAAAACTGAATACTTAGTTCGGTACTAAGTTGTCAGTTTTGAATTAGGAACATTACCGTAGACGGAATAAAGTTCGAAATTCAATAATGGCTCCATGGTTTAAACTTGGGTCTGAAGATAAACCTTGTTTTGTAATAAGGCTAGGTTTAAGATACGATTTTTGAGGCATTTGAGAAAGATTCATCTATTAAGTTGAGAAAACTGCTGTTGCAAATCTGCATGGCTGTATTTGTTTTCAAAACTGTATTTAGCAGTGTAATTCTTGGCACATGAGTGTTTTAAACCTTATTCCTAGGTGATAGTTTATACTTAGGCAGAATGTTTTAATCAATGACTTTTTTTTAAACAGTTATGCTATACACTCACAAAACAACCGAAAAAAGTGTTCCGTGCAGCAGCGGCAGCACACATAGGTACCCACTTTTCATTCATTTTACAATTCACTACAAGTAAAAATGATAGGAAAGAGATGGCTTGATAAAAACAACAAGAAAAAAAGAGACAGCTAGTGTTGTCAATTGCGCGTAAATGTAAACAAACATTATTCTGGCCACCAATTACCAAAGTTTGGCATCACAACGCAGAGCTAAGAGGCTCATTGGCGACGTAAAACTGGTGGATGTTAATCTTCACAGCATGGCCCATCGCCGCAAGGTTGCCTGCTTGTCGGTATTCTACAGATTGTACTTCGGTGAGTGTGCCCAAGAACTCCACGACCTCATTCCACCGGCCCCCTTCTAGTATCGGACATCTAGACGCACTGCAGGTTACCATCCCTTCCTTGTTGCTATTCCACCAATTCGCACTAAGCGTTTCCAAATGTCACAGCATATAATGCGCACAGCAATAAAAACAAAAGGTTCACAATCATAATAACAGTTCTCAGTCAGAAGAACACAACATCTAGCGTATATTAGCACTTTTCTATCAGAAATGACTTTAGCTGATTCTTAAACTGATTTATACTATAAATGGACTTTAATTCTACGGGCAGTTTTAATTTGCAGCCGCGCTCTTGAATTTCCACACCATATTATTATTAACTTCAAATCTTAAAACCCCTCTTATCCTACAGTTTCAACCCTCAAGAACCCACGTACGCAGAAAATATGCTCAGCCGATTAAGGTGAAGAAAATTCGCCCCCCACGCTGGGGTGAAGGCGTTACCCCGGAAAAGTTTACCCCGAAACACCCCGAACGGTTAACGATTTAAAACGTTTCACCCCCGGTGTGATTTTAATTATTTTATTATAATAATATAGGGGTTGATTTCCTGAATGTTTCTGATAGGTTATTTGGGATTTTGGGTCTTTGGATTATTTGGTATTATCGGAGATTGAGAACGTGGCTGTAATTTGTATGTTCGTTTGTTTAGGTGTTAGGAAAGAATCTATGCAATCATGGATTATTAATCTATGCGGGCCCTATCAGAATACGTAGCTAACTACTAGCGTACGTGGCTAAAAGTAATAACAGCCGTGGGTTAAGCTAGGCTCACCGCGGTTGGTCTGTGGACCATCTTTTTTTTTTTTTTAAACTTTGTCCTACATTAAAAATTTCTCCTGTATCGTGGGTGCGTTTACAAACATTTAAAACTCACATACACAAACAGCCAGACCCGCAACAATTACTTGTAGGTCATACAAATATTTGTTCCGTGCGGGAATCGAACCCGCCACACGCAGCGCAGCAGTCAATCGCTTAACCACTGCGCCAACCGTGCCGTACGTGCTTTACATACCGTGACTCGGAAAGCATGGTGATCCCGGCTGTCTTCGTGGATCATGGTCGCCAGATGCCCGAAAGTGACAACCAGTCTTACCAAGCGGTATCGTATTACCCAGTTACTGGGTTGTGGAGGTCAAATAGGCAGTCGCTCCATGTTAAATACTGGTATTCAGCAGCATCCGGTTAGACTGGAAGCTGACCCAACATAATTGGGAAAAGCCTGGGCAGATTGATTGACATTAACATCGGTGTTCGTCCCCTCATTGGCTGTCAAATCTTATGTTAGCCGTTGTGATTAGTTAAGACGCAGATATACGCCAGTGACGTTGAGTGGTTAGCTTGCGTGTTCTGTACTGAGCTCACGCAACGCGTCGTACGTTCAGCCAGTAATAGGACTCGCCCATCAAGGAGCGCTGTCCCGAATTTGACGCATTATTAATTTATTATACACAAAACAAAAGGTATTTTAATAAAACGCGTATCCTAAAAGATCAATAATTAAATTATGTTTAAAATTTGTGAAGGTTTCAGATAAATACGCTTGGTAGATTTTGCGCCATTCTCAGTTTTTATCCGCGTTAGACATAACTTTACAAATTAATGTCACTGTGTAATATAAACATAATCTAAAATGTTTACATATTAAGTTATTGAGAAAATGCTCTAATTTAACATATATTTTTATAAAATCATTAAAAGTCAGTTATCGTAGCCTTAACTGAAAATACTAAAATAACAACATGAGTTAATGCAAGATTTGCACAGATTTAATTGAAAAGGCTTCAGTAAAAGTAAAAAAAACGGAGCAGACGTGGTTCTTAAATCTAATTGATGAAAGCCACTTTGTACTCACTTGTAAGAAAGCTTTATAAAAACAATTTTTATTAATGCATTTCCAATCCTTATACTTTATACAATTGAACTGGTGGAAGGCAAGTTATGTCCGTTCAGAATCATCAGCTATTTTATTCACATTTAAATACACTCTTCAATAATTGAGTGGCAATAAAGACGAAGCCTTAGATCAGTATTAATTCAATTAATTGCTCATTGAAGTAAATCGAGCTTGCAATATTATAAGAAGACCAATACCCCTCTTCAACCACCAAACAACAAAAGAAATTAAACACACAAACACAATACAAATTATAAACTCAATAAGACCCACATTGCATTCTTTGCAAACCTTATTAAAAACTCCTTTAACAAAAAAAGCGCATCGCAAAAATACTGGCAACACTTGAGAAAACAAAAAAAAACGACCATCGACAATAAAACCGTAATGCAAAGCAAACAGAACATAATCCATAGACATAATAGAGGATAAAAAAAGATAGTTTTGATCTGTTAACAAAAGGTATATATATCTTTTTAAGCCCGTTTTGGTTGCGTTAAAATAACGTTCTTTATTTGTTATTAGCTGTTATTTTTAACGGATCGTTTGTTGTAGTTAATTTATGTTGGGTACGCCTCTTTTTAATAAGCCTATGAATGTAGGGGATAACTTTGAATGCATTTTAGCGACTAACATAACCCGGTATGCCTGGTCAATTCTCTGACCAAATAAGTAGCTTTCAAATCTTTTAGAAGCTGTTTATGGTTGGTTGACCACATTAAAACAACCAAAAATTCCTATTACCTATTTGTATTGACGGAACGTTACCAGACATTGACACAGGTCAGATTTTAGACATAATTTTAGAATTAACTCACTACGTACAAAGGAACGTGTAAAACAATAAAATAAAGAAAAGATAAGATTTATGTTCGAATAATTCGTTAAAATGTAGGGAACAGCAAATTTTTGTTTCGCGATTTCAAATCAAATCAAATATATTTATTCGGTAGGATATGGTACAATAGATGTTACAATAGTGTTTTCAGCATACCCTGCCATAGTATGGCGTACAAATATTTATACGCAAAAGCAAAGCCCATCATTTAATAACCTATATAAAATTATGAATAATAATGAATTAGAGAATAAAATATGAATAATAGTTAATTAATATCTACCGATTAAGATTTTATTGTAGTAATAATAATAATTATAAATAATGAATTAAGTAGTTTTTGCATGTCATGGATTTTAAAGGCAATTTTATTACTTTATTATATTATTAATGATTTATCCTCCAAGTACTCTTGAACACTGTAATAATTTTTTTCTAATAACAGTCTGAACAATACCCTTCTGAACAACGGCAATGGCAAGTCTTGAGTATTATTTGGCAAATGGTTAAATATAATAATTGCCATGCAGTAAGTATTTTTTTTAAATAGCATTAGTTTTATTTGGGGTAATTTTAATTTGTCTTTGTGCCGTGTTCTACTATTTATTTTGTAACTGCTTTTTTGGAATAAGTTATAATTTTTTTTTACAAAAGTGCATATTTCAAATATATAAAGACATGGTAGAGACAGTATTTTAAGCTTTTGAAATAAAGGTTTACAGCTATCTAAAAAGTGGGCTCCACACATTGCCCGGATGCATTTTTTTTGTCCTTTAAAAACTCTTTGCACATCTACTGAGTTCCCCCAGATTATAAGACCATATCTGAGTACAGATGCTACATAAGCATGGTAAGCAACCATTGCGGTATTTAGATTAACCGTTTGTCTTAATCTTTTCAGGACATACACAAAGCGATCTATTTTGTTGAGTATTTTATCTACATGTGGTTTCCAACTGCAATTTTGGTCCACGGTTATACCTAAGAATACACATTCATTAACAGTGTTTAAGGGAGAATTATTATACTGGATGTCTAGACTATCTGTGTTTGTGTTGAGTGCTTGAAATTGTATTATATTTGTTTTTGTCATGTTTATTTTTAAGTTATTAGTTTCTAGCCATTTGATTGCCTTGTCTAATGCTTTAACAATTCGTTTTTCTAAGTCTTTGTTATAGTCGCTTTTAATAACCAATGTTGTGTCATCAGCAAATAGTACGCACTCTTCATTAATCGCCTCTGACAGGTCGTTGATGTATACTAGAAAGAAAAGAGGGGATATAATTCCTCCTTGAGGTGTACCGAAGTTGTTTTGTCTGAATTTTGATCTAAATTTCTTTCAGGTTTTGTCCCATAGTAAAAGTTGTTCATAATGATGAGTACAATGACCCGTTAAGAGGTTATTGACGTTTTAAAAATAACCCTATACTGACCAATTCGAAAAATTGTTTCACTAAAAGAAAGCTTTCACATTACTGCCGAGAGCGATATATGATAACTCACACACTGACTTATAATTTTTTTTTAGGAAAGCCTTATTATATACTTTTACGATGTTTGTAAATATGTGAGCACCATGTATCTATCTCATAATTAAGTTATTTTTCATTGCTTAATTTTTAATTCGTTTTACCTAAATTGTGGTATAGGTACTTAGTAATTTTATTCTAGGTCTTCACATACAATTATAATTAATGTACTTAAACAAAATATTGTAAAACATTTTTAAAAGGGTAACGGTGGAGTTTCTTGCCCATTCTTCTCCATACGAAACTACCTTTGGAAGGGGCAACCAGAATGAGTTATTTTTTTTTTGTAAATTTTGGCCTGCTATGCATTTGAAATAAATAACTTAGCTTTGAATTTGATTTTGATAATTGTTTTATGTTAACACACGAGGACGAATTCTTGTGCAGAAGCAACTTTCTGAGGAGATTTTAATTTACTGCAGATTTCAAAATCAAAATCAAAATATTTATTTGCGTAAAGGCTTCTACATACCGGTGCGACTTGTCACGCGACGCGACACGGCACAAAGGCCCCGCCTGTCGCGGGACGAGCGGTGCCTTTGTGTCGCGTCGCGTCGCGCGACTAGTCGCCCCGGTATGTAGAAGCCTTAAAACATGGTATAAAATGGTGTTAAATACAAATTTATATGGCACAAACATGTTTAGCTAGGATAAAAACATAGCATGCAAAATTATAAAGTTAGGTGAAAAAGGTATAAACCATCACATTTAAAAAAAAAAAAAAAATTGTATGTAAAAACTCCTTTAAACTATAAAAACCAGCCAAGTGCGAGTCGGACTCGCGCACGAAGGTTTCCGTACCATTATCTATAAAAATCGCAAAAAAAAAAACATGTTTGTTGTATGGGAGCCCCCTTGAATATTTGTTTTATTTTAATTTAATTATTTATTTATAAAGTGAATATATAACTAAAGATTCTGTGAATATTTCAATCGTCTACCTGTTGCCGTTATCAATATCGAGCAAAAACGAGCAAAAAAGTCACGTTTGTTGTATGGGAGCCCCCTTAAATATTTATTTTATTCTGATTTTTAGTATTTGTTGTTATAGCGGCAACAGAAATACATCATCTGTGAAAATTTCAACTGTCTAAGGGCGCCTACACAAAACCGCGACGCGATGCGATACGACGCCGCATATCAGGAACTACGAAGGAACGAGCTCACAGATATTTGCGATGCGTTGCGAATTCGCCGTTATGTGTGGGAGCCCTAACTATCACAGCCTGGTGACAGACGGACAGACAGACGGCGGAGCCTTAGTAATAGGGTTCCCGTTTTACCCTACATTCAAGTAACCATTTATAAAACTTAATTTTAAATAATTTTGTATTATATTTAGTGTTTTGAAATGTCTTGTTATTTTGTTGTTCTTCCATCATCTTATATAGTTCTTCCACCATCCAGCGTTTTTGTCCCCTGGTCCTATCAGTGCCGCACCAAATATCTACAGGCATATGAGTATTTCAAGTTCGTCTCATAAGTTAGTAACATAATAGTCGCTAAGACTTCGTAACCCATTCCACATACAATCATATCTAAAAACTCCTTTAAACTATAATAACTACATTCAAGTAACCATTTATAAAACTTAATTTTAAATAATCTTGTATTTCGTGTTTTGAAATGTCTTGGTATTTTGTTATTCTTCCACCATGCAGCGTTTTTGGTTCTGTACCAAATACAGGCAAATGCATATTTCAAGTTTGTCTCATAAGTTAGTAACATAATACTCGCTAAGACTTTGTAACCCATTCCATTAGATGGGCCTTCGCCGTCGGCATGATTCTCAAATCATCATAGCTGCCTATCCTTTTCCCAACCATATTGAGGTCGGCTTCCAGTCTAACTGGATGATGCTAAAACCAGTATTTTACATGGAGTGACTGTCTAGCTGATCTCCACAACCCAGTTACTGGCTAATACCCCTTGGTAAATGATAAATGATTTTATTTCTGTAACTAGATCTGTACAAACACTTTACACGTCAATCATATTTAAAAAAAAACTAGATGAGGTCGGCGTTTCCTATCTGACTGCTCTGAGAAGAAAGGCCGAAACAAACTCAGAGGTCACAGTCTCTTTTCAAGTCCAGACATAATCTTGGTCAAATCATGTGGAGGCCATGCAGTTTGAAATGGTCTTTTGAGGAAAGAACCATACAGATTGAGTGGACCTGACCAGTCAGTGCACGCATTTGTCAGTAATCGTGCAGCTCTACTCAGAACTTAAGGAGCTCAACGATGCGACGATCAATACCAAAGAAAGGACATTTGGGTAGGCCGCTTATATGACTCAAACTGCCAGACCATGATTAACACTAACAGAATAAAAGAAAAGGAAAAAAAATAACCCACATAGTCTTCACATTCACAATAATTAAAATAATGTAATACTTTACAAGTAAATATTCATGTCATTGTGTTTATAATAATAATTAAATGTCACTGTATATAAAATAATAAAAGTTAGCAAAAAAAAAACATCAAACAATAAAAATAAACCACCTCAATGTATAAAAAAAATAGGAGCAGCTCAATCCCAAGCCTTTTTGTCCTCAATATAATCTTTAACAGTATAAAAGGCTTTCTGGCACAACTTACGTTTAATGAATGATTTGAATTTATTAAGGCTTAGATCTTGAACGTGGCTTGGAAGTTTATTATAAAAGCGTATACATTGACATCGGAACGAGCCACCTATTTTCTTGAGCCTTGTTGTAGGTACAACAATTTTGTGTTTGTTTCTAGTATTTATATGATGGATATCACTGTATTTCTTAAACAAGAACGTAGGTAAGACTGGTTGTCAGACTTTGGGGATTCTGACAACCCGTAACAACAGTCAAAAATCTACAATTGACACCCTGGACCAACGGCTTAACGTGCTTTCCGAGGCATGGAAGAGTCTCGGTATACAAAGATGGCCACCCATCCACGGACCAACCTCGGCAAGCGTAGCTTAACTTTAACTTAGCCACGAGCATGTATCAAATAAAACAATAATTACTCGCCCACTTTATCCATATTAAAGTACTCAGCCAAACAACCGTAACAGCACATAATAGTTTAAATCTAAAGCAAGGGATAGCGATGATTAATGACTTCACAAAGGCTCCACAATATATAATGGAAGCGTGTCTTTGACAGTGCGGGGCGGTAAGAAATCAGGGTGCGTTTGGTACAAGTAGTGGGAGGAGGCGGATTGTAAACAAATTGTGTGTGTAATAAAACTATGTCGTAACCTTAGTTAAAATATTTCGTTAGTATTAAGATTCAAACTCAAACTCAAACTCAAAGCATTTATTTCAATTAAACCATTGACAGGCACTTTTGAATTGTCAAGAAGTCGGTCAGTTACAAATATGAAGCTAGTTGCCCATTCCAAATAGTAGGTTCCTATGGAGAAGAATGGGCAAGAATCTCCACGGATACTCTTTTAAATTAAAATATTGATACAAAATATTGGTTACATCATTCATATTGAAATTAAATATGTGAGAACGATGCAATACGTCAAAAGCGTCCGTGATAAAAAGATAACAATTCAAAACTAAAATAATCAAAAATAAGCCGTGGCAGCTAAGAGATGACCAGTCCCAACTGACAGCGCCCGTTCACGAACATGTCGCATGGCATCATTCAGCTCAAACATTTTAGCTAAATGATCCAACACACACGCCACCATCAGCGAGACATCTGAGTGAGCATGACATACTGTCAGCCGCCAGGGCACATTTAAGTCAATGAAAGACATAATTTGCTTGCTGATTGCTGTTCCGAGAAAGTTCCGTTTGGTGCCGGACGTAAAGAATAGCACCATCCCATTTCTTCCCGTAGGTGTCGTAACAGGCGACCAAGGGACTTACTAGAGAATGGGCAGCAGCGTTCTCTATGCATTTATAAAACCATTCTGCAATCGCCAACCCGCCTGCCAAGCGTGGCGATTTTCGCAAATCCCCCCTTTTTGGGGGAGGCCTATGTCCAGCAGTGGACGTCTTTCGGCTGAAATGATAATGATGATGTTTAAGATTGCTTAAAAGTGTTTCAACATCCGGACAAACCTATTGAGGTATTTGTGATGTTTCTGTTTACATTTTGTTTTGTTTCTTAATTCATAAATAAAAAACATAAAAAATAAAATATATTTATGGCGATTCAAAATTAACCCGAAAAACTTCAGTCTCAACCTACAATTTTATCCCATTAACAGCAATTTCTCCAAAATGGCCGGTAACTGTGCGCTATGATTTATCTAATTCGTCTGGGCATGCGATATGAATGATGACTTTATTACTGCCTTCTAGTGTATAGTTTCGACCATCGAACTGAATAACTGTTACCATTATCCATAAAAACGGCAAAAAAATCACGTTTGTTGTATGGGAGCCCCCCTTAAATATTTGTTTTATTTTGATTTAATTATTTATTTTTAAAGTGAATAATTATACTATAACTAAAGATTCTGTGAATATTTCAAGCGTCTACCTGTTGCCGTTATCAATATCGAGCAGAATAGCGACAAAAATCACGTTTGTTGTATGGAAGCCCCCTTAAATATATTATTTATTTTATTCTGTTTTTTAGTATTTGTTGCTATAGCGGCAACAGAAATACATCATCTGTGAACATTTCTACTGTCTAACTATCACGGTTAATGAGATACAGCCCGATGACAGACGGACAGACAGACAGACAGACGCCGTAGCCTTAGTAATAGGGTTCCCGTTTTACCCTTTGGGTACGGAACCCTAAAAAACAGAAAGAACGCTAAGCGAAACGAAGTACCGGGACACAGCTGTGCTGCTGGGGAGTTTGTTGCGCCAGTTCTTCTTCCCAGCTAAAGCACTAGGAAGTGGTGAAGAGCGGGCGTTTTTGGGGGACTGTCTCATGTAATTTTTGACGTTCGAAAAGTGATGATTCTCAGCCTAGTTTGAATAAATTACTTTTTGAGTTTTTGGATACATTTTATGAACAAGAAATTTGACGTACCCTGGATAATTTTTATTCCGGTAAATGACATGGCTTAACGACTTTCCAAGATCCACGCGAGCGAAGCTGCGGGCAAAAGCTAGTTTGTACATATTTGATTAATGAAGATGTAGTGAATTTAACTTATTCTGCTCGTAATGCTTTATAAGAATTTAGAAGTTAATTTTAAACCTGGGAATTAAAGTCGCTTAATATACCTATTGCTTACTATATTATTATGCTTAATAAACGACTTCGCTGAGCTGAGCTGAGCTGCACGACTACTAACAAATGCGTAGACTGACTGGACAGGTTCTCTCAATCTGTGTGGTTCTTTGGAGCAAATAATAATTAAACAATATTTTAAAAGATACACAGATATACAATCTGGCTCTGGATGTACGACATTAAATTAAAACGAGCACAGTACTAGTCCATCGAAACATTTTAAAACACGAAGATTAGTAGTCAATGGAAAATTAAAAAATTGCAATTATCAAACAAAATAAATAGCAGAATCAACTGCATAAAAAGTAAACACTCTATCCGCCAGTTGCACGTAAGTCCATTAAATTTAATGCCCCGTTAAAGTAATGCTGTCACTTTCCGATACGTTCCGTTAGATAAAGAGAGCATTACTTTTAATGGGGAATTAAATTTAATGGACTTACGTGCAACTGGTGGTATATCTACGAAAAGTTACTGACCGTGCGCGGCGCGTTAGGCGCGCCTTACAATGTTTACCTATTATTACGGACTCAGATCTACATCATGTTGTAAAATAACAAAATGGAAAATAATTTCCTGTGGCTAAAGTATTCATTGGATTTGATTATTTTTTTGTATACGGGTAAAAAACAAGATACTCTTTACGTGGTTTATAGGAATGTCAATCGTCCAGTAACACCTTGTATACATATCCTAAAATAAATGTGATAGATACATATTTTTCATCATCATACATTACGCCACCAGTTCCCAACTTGCACCACACGCGCCCTTCCCAGCGAGCATTGTATAGTAATCACGTCGTTATCCTATTACTGAGCTGTTCAACTTTGATTATTTTATATCGATCCGCGTGTCTTTGATAGATTCATTTATTTATTATTCGATTCTGAGGGGGTCTACTCCGAACATAAATCCGAGGTATCGGCCGAATCTTCGGCCGTTTCCTGATTACGGCTGACTATGGCTGACTACGGCGAAAAAAAAAAAACCACGGTCACAGAGATAAGTCCAAAGAGATTTAAGTTTGATACTATAGAGAGGCCATCAGAAGTAATGTCATAGAAACATTTGTGATCCCTTGTCTCAGTGACGCCATCTAGCGTAGACGTAGCAAAATTCAATAAAAGCTAAGTTTGACACGTTACATTTTTACCGACACCAACCTTTGATTACGAACTGTCAAATAGTTTGAAACATCTAAGCAATTATATTATATTAAACAGGTATGTTATACACTCATAAAACAACCGAAAAAAGTGTTCCGCGCAGTAGCGGCAGCACACATAGGTACCCTTTTCATTAATTTTACATTTCACTACAAGTAAAAATGATGGCTTGATAAAAACAACAAGAAAAAAAGAGACAGCTAGTGTTGTCAATTGCTCGTGAATGTAAACAAACATTATTCTGGCCACCAATCACCGAATGTTGGCATCACAGACTAACAAATACGTCCCAATTAGGACGTTTTCGAGTCTTCACGATTGCGCGCTCATGACATAGTCTGTTTAATATAATATCATTGCATCTAAGAAACTTATTTATTTTATCTAAATTCTGGGTAGGTAAATGGCAAAATATTAACGAAAATAAACCGTGGATAAAGTCTATGTGGTATTGCATAATTAGCATTAGACTTCGAAAATAATTTTATTTTGGTGGACACGAATGCAACTTGACATGCTGGCGTACCATTCTAGACTGAGCGACTTTTGCCCACTAGGACAAATGTATAGGATTACGATTTTGTTCGCTATGTCCTGTCTATTGTTATGTAAATAATTTAATGTCTTCGGATACGTCAAAGTCAAAAATGTGACTTGAAGTAGGGCAAGGATTCAAAGTTAAATAAGGAAACTTTGGAAGTCAAGAAATGGCCGAACATTCGAGCGATACTTTGGATTATAGCTTCGGAGTACGTCCCCCCTGGAAGCCTAAAATGGACGCTTTCGCAGAATCATATTATGATCTGCGTACAATTCATATCCCGCAATGCATCTGTTTGACAGTTGTGTATGGAGTTTCGTAAAATGGTCCACAAATTAAGAATTATTAAAGTGAAGTCTAATGTTAAATAGCAGCTGTCAAACAGATGAATTGCGGGCTGTATGAATTGCACGCATGATTCTGCCAAACCGTCCATTTTAGGCTCCCTGGTCTTTAGTTGGTTTTCCTTTGTTTGGATATTGTTTTTAAGAGCGTTTACGACTTACGGCATTTCATACAAACTTTAAAGCCCTTGTTTTTCGAAATGACTGAACCGATTTTAATGAAACCTCATACGCATAAGCAGGACACAAAGGTCTAAAAAGTTAGTTAAGAACATTTTTTTAACTAATGCATTTGCACTTGGAAAGCACCATTTGGTGAAGTGGAGCTTATAACGAAGACCATCAGATGGCCACCGGAACTACATAATAATAAAGTATTTCATGGGTTGCGATTCAACTAGGCACTTTAATATGGTTGCTAAGCAATTTAAGGTCGTCACCATGCATATGGTGAAGTCACCATCAGCTCCAGTTCTCCTGGTTCTTACCAGAAGATGTGGATTTATTGTCAATTACATGCAATAATTTAGCTAAAACGTAATATAAAAAGCCTTTTATTTCATTATTTTTTTTAACATTTTCACATGTATTGTGTATGTTAATTGATTTCAAAATAAATTGTTAAGTACATTAGTTATTATTATCATTTCATAATAATTATTTAATAATTTCCATAACATCTTTTCATTTGTATTTAGTTTCTTATAGTAGTTAAAAACTTAAAATATACTAACAAGAGTTATAGTAATAGGAATGTAGATACAAATTAAATTTTAGATTGAAATTAAAATGATGGAATTAATGAAACTATAAAAACATTTTGCGCTTCTAATGATACACACTTTTATAAATAATTGAGCTTCTTTAATCGATGATCAGTTCAATATTTCCCTTTTAGTTAACCAAAGCGTTCAATTGAATTGATTGGCAACGTTCCCCCATCTGTAGATATTGTCGGGAACCAGCCGGTAGCCAGCTAGCCCGTAGCTCTACGCTGTAATATTGAGACAAGATAGATATAAGCAAAATTATTGCATATTGACCTATGTGAAATTCAATTGTGTGTATAATGGACGCCACGTTGTGATGAATATGTCTGTCAATTTGGTACTGTGTTGGCGAGGTTACACAATCCATTATTCTGATTCTAAGTAAGGCATTTAAGGCGACGATAACCGACTTTTAATGATTTTATACTGAAGATCACGTCTAAACGAGTAGTGTTAATGATTTGAAAAAATTATATGTTAAATTAGAGCCTTTTCTCAATAACATAATATGTGAATATTTTAGATTATGTTTATATTACTTAATGACATTAATTTGTAAAGTTATGTCTAACGCGGATAAAAAACTGAGAATGGCGCAAAATCTACCAAGCGTATTTTTCTGAAACCTTCACCAATTTAAAGATAATTTAATTATTGACCTTTAAGTATACGCGTTGTATTAAAATACCTTTTGTTTTGTGTATAATAAATTAATAATGTGTCAAATTGGGCACAGCGCGCCTTGATGGGCGAGTCCTATTACTGGCTG
This sequence comes from Tiliacea aurago, assembly GCA_948098905.1. Classification (NCBI taxonomy): domain Eukaryota; kingdom Metazoa; phylum Arthropoda; class Insecta; order Lepidoptera; family Noctuidae; genus Tiliacea; species Tiliacea aurago. Next base: position 3,146,523 of record OX402605.1, read on the forward strand.
AACGTACGATGCGTTGCGTGAGCTCAGAGGGCCTACAATGGACGCTTTGGCAGAATCCTATGTACAATTCCTATCCCGCAATTCATCTGTTTGACAGTTTTGTATGGAGTTTCGTAAAATGGTCCACAAACTATGAATTGCTATAGTGAAGTCTAATGTCAAATAACAGCTGTGAGATGAATTGTGGGATGTATGAATTGTACGCAGATCATATTATAATTCTGCCAAAGCGTCCATTTTAGGCCTCCTGTACAGAACACGCAAGCTAACCACTCAAGGTCACTGGCATATATCTGAGTCTTAATAGATCCGCAGTAGTAGTCCGCGAAATTCAATTTTTCTTACGTTTTTTTGCAATTTGCAGGTCAGTGTCAGGTTGTATCAAAATATGATTTACCACAATAACAAATATGTATAAAATTTTAAAGTATCGTATACTCATTATACGATACTTTAAAATAGCCTCCACGATTGGCGATAGGTAACTTAAAGTACATTTCTGCAGCGGCCAGCAAAAGAGGCATAGATGGACGATCGTGTAAAGCCGAGGCACACATACGTGAGTCCATCAATGCCTAGTTGCGGCCAAGGCTTGTATAGTGCTTTTCTCAAATAATGCGCGGAAATTCAAACTAATTAAATTATTTATAAATTCCAGATTCAATGACGAACAACGATAATTTTTCACGCGCCAATGTGGTCTTTTTTTTTTTTTCAATAAACAGCTTTCTATTTGCAAGCCAGTTCGAAATTTAAATAGAACCTTTGATGAGTTACCTCCTTGGTTGCCATGTTTTGGAGTAAAAGATCATTCCATTTTTAAATTACACAATAGTTATGAGTTTACTATGTAATTTATTTTGCCGCTAAACCACGACATACGTATTATGGATTTTCATACAACTTTTGGTGGCCGCTGCTCGCATGTATTTGACCAGTACAGCAATTTCGATTTATCTCGAAGAAGGTTGTCAAAATAATGTTCGAATTTCCAAGCATGTTTGAGAAAAATGTATTCTACGTCCGACACACCTTGATAACTCAGTCCCACTAGTACAGTCAGTGCCCTACATTATCGGACCCCTCTTACAAAGAAGAAGAAGGGTCGAGTTATGCAGAGCACTGACTGTACCTTGCTAACTGGCTAATATTTGATGAGACAGGAGATATTCTTCTCGCGTATTCTTTTAAATACCTACTAGACACCTCCAAACCTCTACTTTTCAACTTTTTCTAATTTTGCAAGCCTCCCAACACTTCAGCGTGAGAGAGTAATCTACTCTCGATATTTTGCTTTGTCAAAAGTTTCCAACAAAATCTATACTCACAATTTATTATACATGGAATTCATATTAGCAGGGAAGTTTAAAAAACTAGAGGCTTGACATTATAAGATTAATAATATTTTTAGCTTAGACAAAGAAATGTATAGACGGGGCGGGTAGCTCCATATTATTCTCACAAGAAAGGGATATAGTCATCATCATCATCATCATTACAGCCGAAAGACGCCCACTGCTGGACATAGGCCTCCCCCAAAGGGGGGGTTTTGCCATAATCGCCACGCTTGGTGCCTGCGGGTTGGCGATCGCAGTATGGTGTTTAAATTCAAAGAGAACGCTGCTGCCCATTCTCTAGTAAGTCCCTTAGTCGCCTTTTACGACACCCACGGGGAGAAATGGGATGGTGCTATTCTTTACGTCCGACACCACACGGGACTTACTTACGTCCGGCACCGCACGGGAGGGATATAGTATTAAGTTATTATACGTAAAGGAAAAGGACAAAGCTATATTATTTTCGTCTCTTAGTGCGTGACAGTTTTTTTTTTTTGTAAGTGACTTGTAACCTTTCATATTAACCAATGAAATAAATAAATATTCTATTCTATTTTTTCAAGGTCAGCAACATTATGTAGCTGTACTTTCATGGCGTTTTTGTGAAATTGTGAAGTTTATATTGGTACTTTTCTACATCATATATCATCAATTTGCTGATTTGCTTTTGTTTTAAAACCCAGGGTAAGGGTTAGGTTTATGGTATCATAGGGTCCTATATACATTTATGGATATGTATATAATATGCTGTCTCATCTGGCCACGCTACCCGAACCTCTATTGTTTTTTTACTCTAAGATTTTTAGATAGGCATACCTTGTCAATCAATCAAAATATTTTATTTCACATAAGCCTACATGGTCACTTAAGAAACGTCAGAAGCTAGGTGCACGGTTCCAATTGGTCGTTTCCTTATATGGAGAAGAACCGGCAAGAAACTCCACGGTTACTCATTTAAAATAATCGGCTTTTACAATGTTTTCAAATTAATGTTAATAGGTATGGGAGGACAGTGTAGGCCCGTCAAAAGTACCAGGTACTTACCAAAATAGAAAATGGTCCACAAATATATAGTCTATTAAGCCTACAACGTTCTCAGATTAACAAAAAATTTAAAAAATACGATAAGTATAAAATATTATTAAAATAATAAAAGTTAACCTTGTTGAAATTAAAATTATAAGTAGGTAGGTATATACAATATGTAACAAAAACCCTGTTGTTCCTTCTACCTTCGTTTTAAGAATCGGTATACATACGTAATAAAGCAAGTCATTTATAAAAACTGTTCAACAAAAATAATTAAAATAAATATTTAATTATTAATATTTGTAATGTTTAACTGATTTCTTACGTCTTTAGTTCTTTGATTTTGACTTCTCGACTAGCTTGCAATGCTTAATTTTTTTTAAATTTTAATTTAAATTATAGTTCCACCAATGTTGTGCTTGTAGGTTAATGTATACGTCCCTAAAAGAAACAACAGGGTTTTTGTTACATACCGTATAATGTCAATCTTGATATATATAACAAAAAATATAATTAAAAATTACGTGTAGTGCTTTCTGTTGGGAAGTGTCTGTTTGTCGTCACGATTCACATCGTCACATACAATGGATTCATCTAAATCTTCTTCTATAAGTTGTCTTTCATCCTTCGGATGAGCCCAATTGATTTTCGTTATCAAACCTATAACCGTTCAAAAGATATTGACAAAAATCGATGAATTTCCTTAGATTTTTTTCCGTAATATTAACCGTCAACGTTTTGGTAAAATGCAAAAGTGCACGACAGTATTCATCATTTCAGCCGAAAGACGTGCACTGCTGGACATAGGCCTCCCCTAAAAAGGGGGGGGGGATTTGCCATAATCGCCACGCTTGGCAGGCGGGTTGGCGGTCGCAGTTTGGTTTTAATAATGCATAGAGAACGCTGCTGCCCATTCTCTAGTAAGTCCCTTAATCGCCTTTTACGACACCCACGGGAAGAAATGGGATGGTGGTATTCTTTACGTCCGGCACCAAACGGAACACCACACGACAGTATTAGTACAAAATATTCACTATAAAATCTCTTCTTTTTCAGAATACCGGCAGCCGATAATGGGTAGTCCATGGCCTATCGCCAAGCCTATTGCCAGCAGACCGATACCAGTACAGCATCAGCACTTACAACATCTTCTGGCACACTGCCATCATCCGTACTTAGGTAAGAAACTTATACGTAGTTAATATTTCGAAAAACAAGGGCTTGAAAGTTTGTATGAAATGCCGTACGACGTAAACGCTCTTAATACAAATTTTTACAATCCAGCTGAGTGAACTCTGGGCACGCCACAATTGTGGCGATAAGTCCCCTCTTTGAGGAGTGGCTAGAAAGGCGCCACGGTGTCCTCACCTTCCGCCTGACGCAGGTTCTCACCGGACACGGTTGTTTCGGGAGGTTCCTGTTCAGTATAAAGCGGGAGGAAACGCCCGGGTGACAAAAAACACAGTGGTGACAACCACTGTGTGGATCGCCCGGAGGACACGGTGGAGCATACGGTGGAGGTCAGCCCGGGCTTGGGCGGAGCACCGCCGTGTCCTCACGGAGGCGATCTCTCGCGTCCGGCCTTGGTTCAGGCCATGGGTCGGAGCGAGAGTGCATGGGAGGCCGTCACCTCCTTCTGCGAAGCAGTAATGCTCGCGAAGGAGGAGGCGGAACGCGTGAGGGTGAGGCAGGGTTCGCGCCCTCACGCCCTTAGCCACCGCAGGGGACGCCCCGGGCGTCGGGAGTCGCAAGCTGATTTCCGGCCACCGTAGGCGCGGGCCTGCGGACAGTGAGCGATGGGTAGCTCGCCGTCCGATAAGGACCAGGCCCGGGTCGACAGCGCGTTGTGTTTCACGCGCGCCTCAAAGAGATGTCAGCACCAACTGACGGGGTCCGTTAGGGCCAATGCCTGCCAGGGTTGCGAGTTTGTCCGAAAGGGATATCGTGGCATTCGTGGCCCTGGCACACAGGCAACGGAAGGAACACGGGTGGGTTTTAGTCAGTAAGTCTGACACGCCCTCCCGCTCCGCCCAGAGCGGGAGAAGTTATTTGATAATTTCCCACCCAAAAAAAAAGAGGACCCTAGTGTGAACTCAAAGTTTTTTTACTTATTACTGTTTTTCAATTTTTTTCTTAAAATCACTACGTAGGTAATAATATATTCTTTTTATATAATATCAGCTTACTAGCTCTTAATTTCTGTAAGGGTTTATAGTGTCCAAGTGGCAGTAGAACACTGACTCCTAAGTCACAGGTATTCCTAGTTTAGGAGTCAGGGTTTCAACTTTTGTGCGCCTATAATTATTGTGAACTTTAGCTAGATATTAAGCATATTGTAAAGACTTGTATCAATCAAGTATATATTATTATTATTAGCTTTCTCGTAGCGATTTGGACCGTTTCTGAAAAACTAATCCATACAATACATAATTAGCTAACAGACTGTTAAGCTCATGTTAAATGATTTGATTGGTTGTTTTTAGTCAGTCAATCACTGATTTTTTTGAGTCGTGTCGCTCGTGTAACCCAAACCCGTAATGTAGCAATTTTGCTGTCAAACCAAAGGACAGCAAAATTGCTACATTACGGCTAAATGTCATTCTCAAAATACGCTTTACCTTCCACAACTTGTGAGAAAAGATGAGGTCGCCTTTTATGCCCGAAGAGCACAATGTGGCAAAGTTCTAAAAATGAGCATCTTAAGCCGAATCATCTATAAAAAATCCGAAATTGTATCAAGTAGTCACAAATACTTAAATCCACAACAAAAACAGTATGTGAGAATCGCTTTTTTATAATATATAGTAATTTTATTGCAAACAAACGACGCCATTTTTTCAAAACCACAGACAATAAAACACTCACCTTTAAATCTTTTTTTATCGATCATAGACAATGAATTGAAACTTTTTGTAGCAGACCTCCCAGTATAGACAACTATTGTTCGTTATGTCAACAGATTTTTATAATGGTAACATTTCGTCGGATAATAAGCCTGACACGCCCAATTTGACGGACAGAGATAAAAACAAACCTTTTGTTATAGTAATCTATTAGATAAACAAGATTTTTTAGAGGGTGGCTCAAAGTAATGGTTGAAAAATTAATATTAAATATGTTTGATGCGTTTTTATTAGTTTTTTTGGTATTTAATGTCATTGTTAGTGTAGTTATTTGGTTGGTTTAATATTCAAGCAATTATTTGGGTTATTTCCGTATAATCCAGTAACAATCATTATTATTCGAGTTACTAGCTGCCTCTCAGAATAATATGATTTTACCTAGATATGTCTAGGTTTTAAAGAGAGTCCATATTTCAATTATAATATTGATATACCTTGATGGGGTAGGCAGAGATGTACCATGCACTTAATTTGGCCAGTTTTATTTAAATCTCATGTAATGAATAAATTCTTGATGCTTGCGATGACCATCCGAAGGTAATCGCAAGCTGTATTGGCATAACATTCCGAAAACGACTGTCTTACACAATAAGCCTGCTGTCTCTATCTTTCATTCATTCATTCACTCATCAAATATCAATACAAAAGTTAATAAGTTCTATCCCTCAAATAATATCAATCGTAATGTGAGCAGAATTGGGAGCAACTAATAATATTTTCCATAATCTATTGTGAGCCTTTCAACAAACAAGATCGATTGTGCAAAAAGTCTTACAATGCATACACGCCCTTTTTGCACGTATTAGGTTCAATGCGTTTGTACCTTTGCCATTTTTGCTGTTTGATAAAAAAAGTGTTATGTGTTTTTGGTGGCATAAAAAAGATTTATTGATTGACGTTATCGTTACGTTAACAGCTGTTTTGAAAAATATGAAGTATCTAGCCCATTTATTACCTATCATGTTTGCATTTACCATAATTATACATACTGGATACACCTTTCATATCCCAAATCTCTAGTTATCGTATGTGCCAGCACATTTAAAACTCTAACCTTTACCATTGAGATGGTCAAAAAATGAATAGCTTCGGACATGATAATACTTGTCCGTTTGGTGTCGGACGTAAAGAATAGCACCATCCCATTTCTTCCCGTGGGTGTCGTAAAAGGCGACCAAGGGACTTGCTAGATAGAGAATGGGCAGCAGCGTTCTCTATGCATTCTAACACCATACTGCGATCGCCAACCCACCTGCCAAGCGTGATGATGATGATGATGATAATACGTATTAATCCACATCGCTGTCAACGGGAAATGTGTCCATGCAAAAGGCTGGCAGCATTCTTGTTTGAATGTTTTCCATTTGATCTGAGTAATAATGATTTTAACAAACTTGACATTGGCTACATGCACAAACCGTAAACTAACAAAAAAAAACAAAAAAATGCGCGAGCATTGTAGTAGCCGTATAATATGACGTGTACCTAACATCTGACATCACGCCTTGGTAATAAGCAACTGAGCAACGACAGAAATTAACCTCAAAATTTAAAAATTATAAATACTGAAATATGTATTCGAATCATTATTCATTACTAGTGGTCGCCTATTGGTCAAAATTCGACCGGGGTCCTTACAATCCATATACAGCCTGGTTTTTTTTATATCCCATAACTCTAGGGTATATTCTGTAGGTAAAAATAATACTAAAACTCCTAGAATAGGTGGTCCAAAAATGCATCGTTTCGGAGATATCATCAATCATAATTAAATTAGGTCAAAAATTGTCACCAGTATGACGAATCTTTACTTTTGCGAGGTTGCCAAACTTCGCAGTAGTGTAGTAAAATAAATAGTAAAATAAAATATGTAGGTATGTTGGTATCGGGGCTTCCCGGCGGCAGCTAGTGAAGGGAAAGCTACCTTGTCGACGTTGTTATATTTCACGTAAGGGTGTTTCACATTAATAATCGTGACTTTGCCGAATTATTTTGTATGAAAAATGAAAAAAAAAAATAACGAAGGATTGGAACATAACATGCCAGTTGATTCTTTGATATGACCTCAATCATACCCTAGAGTTATGGGATATCAAAAAAAACACGTTGTATATATATTCTCATTTATTTCGGATCACACATAAAATACACATGTTCCATATAATTAGTAACGACAACTTAAAAACTATGTTAGTAAAACTTACAAACTAACCTTACAACTAATACCTACGTGGCTCAACACATGTTGGCACGTGCCTCCGCACCCAGTGCCTAATAAAGGGGCTGTCCACCTTATCACATAATGTTTTTAGGATGCTGTTGGAGCTTCCGCGCAATCTACCCATAATTGACGCTGCCCTCTTTCTCATTATACCTACCATGAAAATCATCGACACGGGCTTCCGCGAACATCTGCGGTAGTATTTACTAATTCCATACTATTATAAAGTACTTACTTATTCCATGCTCAAGCTGTCACATCACACACTTCCGTCCCATTTCACGAAATTACTCCCACATAAAGCTAGAGGAACAAAACATAAATAAAAAAAAGGAGCTCTAATTTTTTTAAACTTGAATCTTGAAACCTTGATTTTAACTGGAAACTTATCGAAATAAATAAATAAACATTTTATTTCTCTTCCACAAAGGCGCCTTAAAAATATGAATAATATATTCTCCAATAATTCCTTAGTGTGAGACTGGTATCTGCACTAGGAAACCCTGTCACACAGATTACCAGTGTATAGTATAGTAAATATGTTTATATATCGTGTTTAATAGCGTTGTTTTGTTACAGTTCGACCAGCGCAGGCGCATACTCAAGTATTTCCGTTGCCAGGAGGCTTCCCATGGGCACATAGTTCCAGAGGTTAGTATCGTTACTTATCACCATCAATTCATTAAGGCGCTGACAAGAGGCAAATGATAAAAGTAGGCTTCTCTTAACGCCTTAATTTCAATCAAGCATATTTGTTCATGAAAATATTTGCGACATTACACTTCAGTCTTACAAGGGGGTATCGTGTTACCCAGTAACTGGATAGTGGAGGTCAGATAGGCAGCCGGTTAGACTATAAGCCGACCCCGACACAGTTGGGATAAGGCAGGCAGATGATTCCCGACATTTTGGTCTATATTAAATACAATACGCGAGTCAAATAAAGTATGCGCTAAGGTAGCCCGCGAAATTCAAATTTTATTACGCTTTTTGCAATTTGCAGGTCACTATCAGGTTGTACAATGATCTAAATATGATTCGCGGCCATAACAAATATGGCTTTACAGAATTATAATCATTAGAATCAGCATTACAACCCTGTAAGTTCAAAAAATCCTACTGAAAGATTTTTTTTTAAATAATCAGTCAGTAGGATTTTTCGAAGAGAGTTAGTTGTATTGCCGATTCTAATTATTATAATTCTGTAAAATCATATTTTTTATGGCCGTGAATCATATTTAGATCAACATACAACCTGTTACTGACCTGCAAATAGCAAAAAACTTAATCAAATTTTAATTTCGCGGACTACCCTAGTGCAGTACTTAAACAAAAAAATGGCCAAATCTATATAATTTGTGGTAGCGGAAAAAAATATATGCTATTCTTGAACATATTTCTCAGAACATGGTTGTTACCAAAACACGTTTAGAAAAAAAATCTTGATACAAATTAACATTAAACTAACCCTTTACTTTGAGTTTCAATCCAAAATATCTGTATTTAATATCAACGTACGGTTGGTATTTAATTAATAACAAGAACGTCATATTTGTTTGCAAAACTTGGTTGTTAGGGTTCCGTAACAAAATGGTAAAAAGGAACCCCTATGGTGAGACTAAGTCTGTCTGTCTGTCTGTCACACCTGCAGGCTTAGCATGGCGTTTTCGATCTCTACTCTACTATAGAATAGACATCGCTTGTCTACACTTCTCGTAATCTCTTCTTCGCGAGCACGAGGACACACCTAGACTCGGGTTTCTTCGTAGACAGTGACTTGTCCATAGCAACGGGGTATTCGCTAGTGGTGTGTATTACTACCCAATTTTACCGTACTTTTGCGTTTCGTTCTCAAACAAATCTATGAAGCAAAGTGTTTTTAACGAATATTTCTTCAATTACAAAACGCAAATGGTCAAGGGGCATGCGCTGTGTAGCCCGCGAAATTCAAATTTTCGAACGTTTTTTGAATTCTAAGGATTTTTTGAAGAGAGTTAGTTTTTTGCCGATTCTAATGATTATAATTCTGTAAAGCAATATTTTTTACGGCCGCGAATCATATTTAAATCAACTTATAACGTGTTACTGACCTGCAAATTGCAAAAAACGTAATAAAATTTGAATTTCACGGGCTACCTTAGCGCATCTCCCTTTTAAAAATATTTTTAAATGGCTGTAGCCAATGACGTATTATAGGTAATACATCATTGGCTGTGGCGCCACTAAGTTTTGTGGCGTCACTATATAATATTGGTAATTGCATATAATGTACAGGCATTATTTAAATAAAGATCCATAATTATACTATTTTGATGGCGTCACGCAAGAAGTCTCCTTTAAGGGTACTGCAGACTGGCGGGTCGCGCTATCAGGTCGCGCCTGTCTGCGGGAGCCCTTGTTTTTACTAGGTACTTACATTGTTATTGTGTTGTTGTTTATCGATATTTTATTTATTAGTAGGTAAATGCTCCATTTAAAACTGAGTGTGTAAGATTTAGTAATAGAAAATAATAATCACTACATAGTAAAGGCTTCTACAGACCAGCGCGACTCGCGACGCGACACAAAGGCACCGCTCGTCACGCGACGTGCGGGGCCTTTGTGTCGCGCCAGTATGTAGAAGCCTTAATGCAACGCGAGCGAGGCCGTGGGCGGCGGCTAGAACTTCATAAATAATAAGTAGGCTCATAATCAGATGTTTTATATTCCCTGTGAATGTAGGTATCTAATAAATCAAAGTTAAGGGACAACATAGTGTAAAAACTGTTGGATACTTATAATGTTGTTCTTATTTTATTGTTAATTCCAAAAATCTATTATTTATTTTGGGCGACAGGTCCTAGCCGAGTTCTTCGCATAAACATTGATTGCACTATCTCCTTGCTTATTTTATAATTCTACAGAACTCACTTCCCGTGAGATCAAAGGCTCCCAAACAAGCAAAGCAAGCTCTCTAATAGTATTTCTTTCCCATCTTCGCTGAAGTTTTTCTATAAAAAAACTTAAATAAAAAGCGCAATTTGAAACCAACATGTTAATTTCACCTTAATATATGATAAAAGTAAAAAAACACCGCCTAAAATTACTCGAATTAACGAAAAAACAACTAACGAATCGTTGTCTAGGTCATTTTATATGTAGACTATTTCGGAAGAAAGGTTTCTATACCAAGCTGTCAATGTCGGAGAAAGATTGTACGTCGTGCTCGACGTTGTAGACAGTTGTCTAGGGTAGAGAAGACAAGTCTCTTCACATTTGATTTTGTAATCGCCGTGCTACAGACAGTAGAAAACTTTCTGTTGTCTACACTGAAACGTCATTTTTGTCTATTCTTCCGTCGACAAAACGCGTAGAGAGGGTTCTCGTGCTAAGCCTGCTGGATATCTCAAGAACTACTAATGCTATCAACTTGAAATTTAGAATAGTTTTAGATGACGTTTGCCCAACTATTTTGCAAGCAACAAAGAAATTAAAAAGAATACCTTTTTTGCAAAATCGACTGAAAGGGGGTCTTAAAAATTTGAAGTGGGGCTACTAGAGCATGTGGGGTAGGTATCATATGAAAGAACGTTGATTGCACATTCTACAACATATTTTTTTTTTTAGGCAGCATAGTCTCCGACTAGAGATAAAAATCTGAAATTATTCTATATGATAGAAGCCTAAGTAAAGATTACAGGAAAAATAAAACAATGTCTCTAAATAACACAGTTTTTCGTACGGAACCCTCGGTGCGTGAGTCCGACTCGCTCTTGAACGTTTTTTTTTTTTCAATTACTCAACTAATTTTTGAGTAAATAAATAATTGCTTCATATTTTGCAATTAATTACAAGCGTTGTGTCATCGCGCTTCTCTTTCTTTTGAATGCAGTCTGACAGTGACAGTGGTTTACCTGTTGTCAGCGTCTTAAGTAGTTATTACTTAAATGATGATGTCCGTGTGGTGCCGGACGTAAAGAATAGCACCACCCCATTTCTTCCCGTGGGTGTCGTAAACAGCGACTAAGGGACTTACTAGAGAATGGGCAGCAGTGTTATCTATGCACTTTAACACCATACTGCGATCGCCAATCCGCCTGCCAAGCGTGGTGATTATGGAGCAGAGCTCGTCAAGTGTCCGTGAGCTAATAGACTTCGGCAGGAGTGGACGTGCGTTGTCATTTTTTCATTTGACATGCAATAGGAAGTCGCAATAATGCCCGAAGTTTGTGCACAGCACCAGGGCTTGAAACCAGTTAATTTTTATTTCCGAAGATACAAATTATTTTTGATACAATTGGGTATGTAAAGTAAAAACTAAACTATGCCGATTCCAAAACCATTTCGAGGTCTTAAAATTGTAAGATCGTATTTATTTTCACAAAAATACTTAAAATCACTTGACTTTTCTTTGACCTCTAAATGACGTCACAAAGCAGCCTGAATTGGAAACTTTCAGTGCCTCTTGTAAATAAATTGTTCTTTATGTGTCAAGTGTCATGTCAACGTCAAATTTACATGAAGCACCTATTACCTATTATTCTATTCAGTTATGTAAATAAGTAAATAGTGTAGTTTTTCACCAGCGGCGGACAGTACAAGTCGAATCACATCGATGTATCGCCTCAGGCAAACTTAACTTACGTTCAAATGATCTTCACAATAAAACAGACGTCGCCCAGACTTGTACTCAACATTTACTTCCTCGCACCATTTCCTTTTTAAGGTTTCTTTTACTAACAATCAATTTGTGTCGGCTATTTGTTGTGGTGTTTATACTTGACGGTATGAATCACTTAGCAGAATTAGTCTTTGAATCCATTCATTTTATTAATATGCCATAACTTTAACCTAAAGTACGGAAATCGCTAAAGTATGAAATGTAAACAAATTAATTGTCAAATTTGACAGTTTGACTTTACTGAATTTTAGTTTTTAATAAGTGTTAAACGTGGCTTAGATCCTAAGCTATTCAGCTAATAGAGACGTCAGTACGAACAATACTTTAAAAAATTATATAAAAATAACTACAGCTTGTAAAAACAAAAAGATGAAATTATGTGTTTCAAATACTCTTATCATTAAAATTAAAATATAAAAAAACATACCTGCAAAATACTTCACATACCTAATTAATATTAGTGCAGCGCCTATGCATAATATATAGCTTGTAAGATTTACTCTAAGTTCTCACAACCATTGTATATACGATCAGTCGTTCAGTAAACCTTCAACTAGTAACACGCTATTTCATTTCATTTGCCGAACCTTCTGATTTAATCACACCAACAATACACTTACTTATCGGCAAATTTCCCGACGTGATCATCACGGTTAAACACCTATCGGCAAATTAGCTTGCTTGGGGAAGACCTATTGTCCAGCAGTGGACGTCTTTCGGATGAAATGATGATGAAGATGACGTAATTGATTACTGGCCACATCACAGTATTAATTTCAATAATTGCTGAAGATCCCAGTAGATCAGTGGAGTGGTAACGGTTCCTACTTACGAGTTGTAGGTCGTATATTCGATCCCCGACAGCCGCTTCACTTTGTGTAAATAATTTCATCACCACTGCTCTCAAAACGATGGAGGAAAACATCGAGCCTGAAAAGGAAGAACATCGTAAGCGACATAATTTAGGTATTTCACTTTTTCAATAAATAATTAAATAAAATCAAAAAAATAATCAATAAAAAACCTGTCCTGTAAATTTTAATTTATGTCGCTTACGATGTTCTTCCTTTTCAGGCTCGACAACGTGAGGAAACCGGCACGTTCTAGAACCATTGATTGATTTATAGAAATTCCTATAGCCTGTCATACAACTTGCCATGATTTTTGTTTACAGATTATTTGAAATAACCTTTCCAAAATCCAAACAGTAAATATCTCTTCAAAAGGACTATTTTTTACAGGTAAACCACGTCGCGGCATGATGCGTCGCGCGGTCTTCTCAGACCTTCAACGCAAGGGTCTGGAGAAGAGGTTCCAGGTACAGAAGTATATCTCCAAGCCTGATAGGAAGAAGCTGGCTGAGAAGCTGGGGTTAAAGGATAGTCAGGTTAGTTTGGAGAAGATTTTTGTAAACAGAAAATAATTTTCAAAATCGGTGCACACCAACAAAAAAAAACATTGAAACTATACTCACGCAGAAATAAAAAAAAATAAAACAAAATATGAATTATCTGTGTTTATATGAACGACACCACACGAAACGCGTGCGCGGGTCAGGCGCGCGGTGTCGTTCATATAAATACAGAGAAATCCGCACCCGTCCCGCGCCCGACCCGCACACGCAAAACTTGAGAACGGCTCTGCAATATTATCCTTCGTGGAATTCTGCAATATTACGCTTCCGTACAGAACCCTTCGTGCGCAGTCCAGCTCGCTCTTGACCGGTTTTTTTATACTCATTTCTTATTCTATCCTTTCGCGTCACGCCACAGATCCCTTTTAGCATTATTTAGCTCTTAGCATCGTTCTGTGACTACACTGAAAAAATGCAGACTATCTAAGATATATAATATTTTCTCTTAGTTGGCATTAAAATGTTTGGAATCATTATTTATCTATTTACTATAAACAAGATAGCATATTTGCCAGAACAAAGTCATTTTATTTATATCGACAATGTGACATGTAAGTACAGAATAATCACCGGTCTTTATTACATCATATATGCTTTGTTTGATTTTTCTTCTTCACTTTTATAAATCAAATAATAATTTAAGTTCATGGTAACAAGCAACTTGTTAACATTATATCATTCTTAAACTGGCCAACATTTGAGCTAAATTAAATAACTATCCTTAATTAAACTAATTCATTACTTAGTAGACGGAACTACTTATTATAATTTAACAAAGTTCTCCTAGCTTCAGAAGTCAAGATCTTGTTAGACTCGTCTATAGTCAAGATGCGTGATCACATTAAACGAGATTTTTGTTAAAGCAAACACTTTTTTTTACACATCGCAAACGAGTAGGAAAACCACATTCAGTATCGTATAATCTGCTATTAAATTAAAACTGTGCCATTTCCTTAACCATTCACTTTTATAAATATTTCAAAACATTCCTCCAATCCCATTATAATCCTATAATTCAAAAATCAAAACATACCGACTAAGGAGTTTCAACGTAAAGATACAATATTCCCGCCGTTCCCCCTAGAGGGGAGCTTAACACAGGGGTGTTACAAAAAATTGTTACCCCTAAGGGCACAAAGAGGGGGCTGTCATACGCAGCCGTCCAACTCCGCCCCCCGGAGGAACCGTTTAAAACAATTACGGGGGTGTATTTGAATTTTAGTATTGAATTGTGACTTTTTGGTTAGGTTTTGTACTGGGTGTTGCGTTTTTGAGGGGTTGTTTAAAATGCTGGTGTAAATAATTTTCATTTGATTGCTAAGATAATTTGTGGGTTGTCAGAAAAGGCTTTTGCTAAGACCTTTGAAAAAAGCCGGCCAAGTGAGTGTCGGATCATGCACAATGAAGGGTTCAATAATTGGGATGAATTTATCCCAAAACATTTTTTTTTTCGATAAAACTACAAATTTATTGTACGGTTTTAGGACTTTTTCCTTTACTTGTGCTGTGAGACCTTGCTTCTTCGCAAATTTCATGATTCTAGGGCAACGGGAAGTACCATACGTTTTGATTTATTTGCGAGTATCAAAATATGTCGCATAAATTGCCGTATTTTTTTATTGCGTTGACTTAGAAGCTTGATTTTTTTAGAGCTCCAAGGGACCGTAGAAGACTTACGTATTTGAAATTACTTTCAACTTGATACCTCCACGCGTTCCTGAGAAAAAGGGTCCTGACAGACAGACGAACAATGAAGTGATCCTATAAGGATCCATTTTTTACCTTTTGAGGTACGGAACCCTAAAAAAAGATAACCTAGTGGTTAAGACCTCGCCTCTCATGTACGACGTTGTGGGTTCAAATCCAGGCAAGTAGCAATGAGACATTTTCAATTCATATGTAGTTCTTTGTAAGTGTATCTTAAATTAAACTCATAATTATTTATTTATTTCACAACATGTGTATCAATCATAACAGGATATCCCAAAGCGATAAGATGGTACTTAATTATACTTATACTTATTTTATAAATTATAACATAAATGGTATGCAGTTATTCTTGCGAATTCATTCAATGAACAGGAAAAAATATCAATCCTTTCGGCGACTTCATTAAGTGTCCGTAAGGCGCGAGTAACTGGCGCTTTTAGAAGCAAGTTACTCCTGCCGCGCGGCACCGCTAGCAGCTGCGGCCGCCGCATCTCCGTCAGCACGTAGTTGTCGGGCACGCACAGATTCACCTCCTTTAATACCTGATATTTTAGGTTTTACCATTGAGTCATTTAAAAAATATGTTATTTTTAAATGTATATTAAATGAAATGAAAAAATTGCAGTAGGTATACTAAAGATGTGCCGTGTGGTGCCGGACGTAAAGAATAGCACCACCCTATTTCTTCCCGTTGGTGTCGTAAAAGGCGACTAAGGGACTTACTAGAGAATGGGCAGCAGCGTTCTCTATGAATTTTAACACCATACTGCGATCGTCAACCCGCCTGCCAAGCATGGCGATTATGGCAAACCCCCCCTTTGGGCGACGTTAAACTGGTGGATGCCAAGCTTCACAGCTCGTGCCATCGCCGCAAGGTTGCCTGCTTGGCGGTCTTCTACAGATTGTACTTCAGTGAGTGTGCCCAAGAACTGCACGACCTCATTCCACCGGCCCCCTTCTATTATCGGTCACCTAGGCGCACTGAAGGTCTTCCTGGTTGCTATTCCACCAATTCGCACTAAGCGTTTCCAAATGTCCTTTATAATGCGCAAAGCAAAAGAGTGGACTCTCTGCCTGCGTCTGTGTTTCCGAACGCATACAACCCTAATCTCTTCAAAGTGAGAGTGCGCAGGCTTCTTCTGGGTAAGCTCACTCCATCGTCGACTTTGCCTCTGTCACCTCTGACCTAGACTAAGGTCAAGAGCAAACCCACCCTAAATAAAAAAAAAACTACTATCTTTTCCTACTTACACTGAAAGAAATAATCAGCCGAACTAATTCAGTTACTTCAAAAATAACTCAACTTTAGTTACAAGGTAATAAACTTTGCTTACATTTTACAAAACTGTTTTTTTATAGCAAAACAGGGTTATGTAACAGTTAACACCTAGTTCGCAAGTTACAATTTTTGTGTAAGCAGTAACCAACATTTAGTTGGGTTGAGTTATGCAAACACTTCTTTCATTGTAGTTATTTTTATGATAAAGCGCGTTGTGGTACAATTATTATGTTTATAGGGCATGCCGTGCTAACCTATACGAAAGTGTTACACAAACCTTAGATTTTCAACAAAAAAAAAATTATAACAGCTGGAGAAACTCAAGGATATTTTATAGGTACATTTACAAACACATTATTTACAGACTTAAGTTATTATTTAGACGTTATTACTTTGACGTCATTCGACGCTAAACTGCGGACGCTATGTGGCGGCCACTGCAGTCTTAAGACGCAGATGCCAGTGACCTTGAGTGGTTAGCTTGCGTGTTCTGTACTGAGCTCACGCAACGCGTCGTACGTTCAGCCAGTAATAGGACTCGCACATCAAGGAGCGCTGTCCCCAATTTGACGCATTATTAATTTATTATACAGAAAATAAAAGGTATTTTAATAAAACGCGTATACTAAAAGATCAATAATTAAATTATCTTTAAACTGGTGAAGGTTTCAGAAAAATACGCTTGGTAGATTTTGCACCCTTCTCAGTTTTTTACCCGCGTTAGACGTAACTTTACAAATTAATTTTATTATGTAATATTTAACATAATCTAAAATATTCACATGTTAAATTATTGAGAAAATGCTCGTTTAGACGTGATCTTCAATATAAAATCATTAAAAGTCTGTTATCGTCCCCTTAAGAAACCGCGTATCTTTAAGGTTATAGGACCTTACGACCTCGTATATGACGAAAGCCGAATCGTTATTGGAAAATTCCAGACTTACCGCAGAATAAAAAAAAAATGTGTTTTTATGTATATGCTATACAAGGTGTAACATAAATAACGCAAATCTCTTAAGGGGTCATTGTGCTCATCGTTATGAACAACTTTTACTATGGGACCAAACATGATATTACGAAAAAAAACAAATCTGCTGTTCCCTACATTTTGAAGAGTTATGATGAGGAGAACATAAATAAATGGAACAGGAGCAATGTATAAAATATCTCTAATTTAATTACATAAAAACTAGGAAAACCTATCAAATAATTTCCTTCATCAAGACATCCCTCAAAATAACTAAGACAGCTCGCCTTCACCCCCTAATTCGATAAACGCCAGCAATTATCCGAACACATCCCCTCGGCTATTCATTTAAACGGTTTCACCCCCTCGGGTGCGGTTGAGTCGGGTTGATTCAACTAAGTATTAAAAATTGAGCTCTCCTTTGTTTATTCGATCTTGATTTTTTGATACTGATTTTTTCGTGGGGGTGAAAAGGGGTGTAATTGTTTTTGTTTGTTAAATTGAAGCTAATCAATTGGTTTATTAGAAAGTGAGTTTGTGTTTGGATAAAAAAAATTTTTTTGTGTATTTTCTTATTTTATGTGCGAGTCAGATACATAAAATATTTAAATGCTTTCTTAAATGTGTCTTTTGTAATATTTAGTATATTATTCTAGGATACTTTTTTCAGTATTTTTTTATTTCGGTTTGTTAGTTTAGCCAGGCCAATGCGGAATCAGTAGAAGAAGCCGATTATTAGATAACTTAATTGGAGAAGTCTTTTTTTATGATGGCAAATTTTCTTATAAATGAATATGTATATAATTCACCCCTTCGAAGTATATAAGGTACCGTACTTATTTATAATAGTTAGTCTTGTGGTTGCTAGACCAACTGCTGAGCGTGGGGTCCTGGGCTCGATTTCCGGGTCGGGCAAAGTGTTATTAATTTTTTATAGTAGGCATTTCTTAGTAACAGCCTGTCGCCTGGAGTTTGGAAGCTGACGGTGTGATACCCCCGTGCCTCGGCAAGCATGTGAAGCAAGGCCCTGCACCTGATCTCTCTCCGGTCGTGTCAGGTCGCTGTCCTATCGGACTAACACACGCCTCCACTATACAGGATGTTAAAGTAACTGCGTGCCATAGCCTAATGGTAGGTTCAGTATTGATAAAGGAACCCAGGAAAAAAAAACCTAATTTAGTAAGTACCTACCTACTAAGGGTGCGTTCCCACTATGTCGTAACGACTAATTTATCGTTCGACGACTGTCGTCTCTACCTGTTCCCATTATAACGATTGTTTGTCGTCGACATTTTTTATCGTTTAGCGACTGTCGTATCTAGCTGTTCCCATTGGATCGCGACGACATTTTATCGTTTCAAGTGGAATTAAAACTTCCGGTGTTATATTATTAGCCATTGTTATACGTCCACCATGCGTAGGAGTCTGACAAGTTCTAACACGCACAAAGCAAATCGAGTACAGACGCGAGGGGCGCGCGGGTGCGAGAGGGAAGGGAAAACACGTGTTTGTCTACATAGAGTTGCCGTCCACGATTTTTTATCGTTTTACGACTGTCGTGCTTGCCGTTCCCACTGTCACGACAAAGTGTCGTCACTGCAAAAATGTCGTAGGCGACAGTAAATTGTGTCGTTCTAAATGTGAACACCTCCATTTAAACATATAAGCCACGACACTTAAAACTACACGATTATCTGTCGTCACGACACGGTGGGAACGCGCCCTAACTTAAAATAGCAATCGTTTAGAATTACAATTATTTTATTTGACGGTCCTAAGCCCGTTAAAGTATGAAGAGACTTATTTTGTATGTTTAATTAAATTTTTGTTTGTTTGTTTTTTTTTTATTTTTCTGGGTTACTTCATCGATACTGAACCTACCCCTAAGCTATGGCATGCAGTTACTTTAACACCTTGTATATCTCCCGCGCCAAAGTCTGGTTTCCGCTGAGATTGGTCGCCATGGCCGAAATTCGGTCTTGAGGAATATTTTTTCAATAAGTACTTACATAATACTTTATCTCCTTTGACCGTCTTATTACCACTAGTTTACCTATTTTGTATTTATAACCAAGTTCCACGGATACAGGGATATAACATAATTTCAAAAAACGCACAAAACCACATAGAACCCTACATAATAATATAACAATCTTTCTCTTTTTAATCACCCCCTTCAGCCATTCGTTCAGTAATATCATTCGAACTGAACGACTGTTCGTGGCATGCAATTTACTCAACTCTTTCTGCTGTTATTATATTGTATTTTATTTTATAGACGTATGAATTTATGTTGTTAAATTGTTTCTATAAAGTCGAATTATTAATTCACTGGAGCATTCTGACATGTGCTCATTTTTTGTAATAAAATGGTCATACTTAGAATGACAATTGATCCCAATCCGCCATACCTATTACAAAACAAGATTTATATTTTGACATGGATTTTAAACCATGGAACTAGTTTTTGTAATAAGAACGTAACAGTGGTTGAAATACCTACCGTTCTTTAAACAAAACTGAAAACTTAGTTCGGTACTAAGTTGTCAGATAAACCTTGTTTTGTAATAAGGGGGAATGGGTTTCATTTTAACAGTTCACCGCGCAATGGACGCTATGGACATGCGTTATAAATTACGTTTTTGAGCAGACGATTTTTTCAAATCTATGAAGCAAAGGGTGGGGGGGTGGGGGTAAGGGTGGGGGGGGGGTTAGCAATATCCTTCCTTAAGTCTCGGATTGTGATTCAAACTGTGTTACGCCATTAGGTTGCTGTGGCCGTTGGCTTGTTTGTTGACCTATTTATGTTCCTTACCTACTAAAATTAAACCTTTAATCTTGTGTCTAGCCTATCTATTACATACCTATTATACCGCAAGATTTAACGAAAATTACGCGCAGTTTTTTATAAAAGTAACATCAAAGCCAAAATAACATCATAATCTTTTAATTGTATCCTTTTTAATAAAAAAAAATAAGCTAACATCAAAACCCTTTCCACGGAAAGAAAATAAAAGGATTGAAAAATATACAACCCGCGAGGAATTCTCAGCACATTCTCAAATGTCTGACTCCTTGAGACAATACACCCATTCCCGCGAAACAGCAATATGGAACTCGTCTAAGTTAGAACGAGACGGCAATATTACTACAACGACGTCTTAAAACCCGCTTCTATTGGCCGATTTGTATCGAATAAAAGTGTGAAAGCCCCGCTATTGGTGGGTTATATTATTTTTTTACTCGCGTTCGGATACTCGTACCGGGGCCTTTTTTACGATATCTGAATTTTATGAGGTACTTGCGAACAGAGATTGCGGTGTGTATCCGAATATCCGAATGGTTTAGTTGAATTTAGAAGGTTCGCTGGTTATTTACAAATAAACATTTGATTTATTTACTAAAATGTTGGGTTCTGGGAGTAAGTTGGATTATTTTTGGCATACGTCGTTTTTATTTGATCTTGTATAGATTTGGTTTAGGTTTGCCATTTCGAGCTTCAATAAAAATGAACTCAATTTCTAAATTTGGTGTAGTAGGCAGAAACTGATTTAGAGTAGTACCTACCTAGCTAGGGCAAAGAGCTAGTCTCAAGCCTTATTTATAACCGACTTCCAAAAAGGAGGAGGTTATATATTCGGCTGTTTTTTTTTTAATGCTTGTTCACCGATTGCTCCGTCAATTGTGGACCGATTTTGATCATTCTTTTTTTCGTTTGAAAGGGTATGCTCCCGAGGCGGTCACATTGCCACCAAGTCAGAATCTAATGACCCTCATTAGATTCTGACTTGGTGACTTGGATCCCATGGAAATCGAGGGAAATCCTCAAATATTATAGTCACACCTACTTATATCGATTTCAGTATTTTTTATAGTAACTCATGCATTTGCACTCGGAAAGCAACATTTGGTGAAGTGGAACTGATGATGACAGACCATAGATGGCCACCGGAACTACTTAACAATGCTTAAGTATGTTGCGATTCGATTAGACACTTTAATATGGTTGCTAAGCAATTTATGCTCGTCACAATTCATATGGTGAAGTCACCATCAGTTTTCCTGGTTCTTACCAGGAAAACTCCTCAACTATTAACGCCTTAAACAAGTCGCCTACCAAAGATAAACCAACCAAGTTCTGCATACAAAAAAGACGTTCTTGTTATTATAATAATTAAATACCAAACGTAATACAGATATTTTGAATTGAAACTCAAAGTAAAGGGTTAGTTTTTGCATACACGGTTATGTTAAGTGGAAGAGCGGAGTCACCTAACACAAGTATCTCTTTGCTTAAAAGGTGATCTCCAAAATATGTCTGCTATACAATATGTAACAGACAGTTTTTTTTTTTTTTTTTTTAGTTTACTGTCAATTTGTATCAAGGTTTTTTTTTAACAACCAAGTTCTGAGAAATATGTTCAGGAATAACATTTATTTTTTCCGCTACCACGAACTAGGTATATAGATTTGGCATTTTTTTTGTTTAAGACAAGTCCACTTTTATCATTTGCCTCTTGTCAGCGCCTTAAGGCGACAATAACAGACTTTTAATGATTTTATACTGATCTTATATACTATCACGTCTAAACAAGTAGTGTTAATGATTTGAAAAAAATATATGTTAAATTAGAGCATTTTCTCAATAGCCTAATATTTAGATTATGTATTACATAGTGAAATTAATTTGTAAAGTTAGCTCTAATGCGGTTAAGAAACTGAGAATGGCGCAAAATCTACCAAGCGTATTTTTCTAAAACCTTCACCAATTTAAAGGTAATTTAATTATTGATCTTTTCGCTATTTATTAAAATACCTTTTGTTTTGTGCTCCTTGATGGGCGAGTCCCTAGAGTGTATACTCGTATAATATGTGAATATTTTAGAGTAATAATCTAAAATATTCACATATTAAATTATTGAGAAAATTCTCTAATTTATCATATAATTTTTTCAAATCATTAACACTACTCGTTTAGACGTGATCTTCAGTATAAAATCATTAAAATTCGGTTATCGTCGCCTTAAATACTGTACACATAAACTCACGCCGTCTTCCCATGGCGGTAAGCAGAAACTATAGCCACCTACTCCGATCCTTACACACTCCTTTTGCTTCGAAAACTAACTTCTAAGCCAGAAATGCCAACACTTGCGAAATGTCTTCATAAGCTAACAAAAATCCCGATGGTTGGTCATCATTAAATAAATTTCAACGACGCTTCCCCCTCTCTAGCAGAGTGTTAGCAAATAGACCCGGCATCGGCAGGGACTAAATATTTTATAAGATTTTCGACTGCTAAAGTACTTACCTACCAAATATAAATTATTGAAAGTTTTGTTGGGAATCAATGACTTTTTAGGGTTCCCTATAACTGAACCTCCACTGTCCGTCCGTCTGTCTGTCAGCGGGCTGTATCTCATGAAAGCTTTTTTTGGTACCCCTGGTACCTCATTAACGGCAAAACTATGTAAATGTGTATTAACTGCTCCTTAATTACGATGTTTTTTTTTATATGAAATTTTATCTTTTTTACAAACTTCACTGACTTAATGTTTTTTTTTATTTGACATTATTATACCTACAATTTTAATTTCAACAGGGTTCTAACTTTTATTATTTGAATCATTTTTTTTTGTTCTATGTGAGGACGTTGTAGGCTTAATAGACTGTAGATCTGTAGACCATTTTCTATTTTGTTAAGTACCTGGTACTTTGACGGGACTACGCTGTCCTCTCATACCTATTAACACTGTAATTTGAAAACATTGTAAAAGCCATTTTTTTTTAAAAGAGTAACCGTGGAGTTTCTTGCCGGCTATTCTCCATAGGAAACGACCAATTGGAACCGTGCACCTAGCTTCTGACGTTTCATAAGTGCCCATGTAGGCGTATGTGAAATAAAAATATTTTTGATTTTGATTTTGAGTTCACCACTTCTAATTTTGTTTAATTAAAGTCGTTTTTGTCGCTCAATATTAAGTAAGCTTGCCCTGTACTTTACGTATTATTCCGTTTCTCATTAGCTTCGTTATAATAATGTGGTAGGTACAATAATGTTATACACGTTTTACATGTTAAACACATCGATTAATACATGAACTGAATCAAATCAGTCAAACCATCGGTTCCAACTACTAATACGCATCGATTGATATACGAACTGACACAAACTTCAATATTAATAACGTGAATGATCCTCCCGAAGCGTCCTGAAGTCACAAAACATTAGGTTATCAAACACTATCGGCAATAAAATTGCCTCATTTGTCCATTGAACGTTGGTTTTTTTTACACAAAGAGTAATGCCAAAAATCTGGTGCAGCCAATCACTCTTCCTAACATCCGAGAAACAAATCAATAATCCACTATTTCCCAATAACAAAACAATTGTAACACAATATCCGTCCCCCTCTATCCATTCCGTACGCGGATATCCGCCCGGCCAACAATTATTTAATGTCAGACGCAAGCAGCGCCCAAGATTGCGGATACGATACTCCCGTGGGTGCATACCTTTATTTATGTCGAGATTGGTCGAGTATTTTTTGTTTAGTTTTATGTGGTTGTGGAATGGGGGTTTAGTTGTTGAGATTTTGATGTAAGATTAAGGGTAATTCATTTAAAGTATATAATATAATAGTTGACAAGTCGCAATAGTTTTTTTTGATGTCGGACTTCTTGGCGCGAAAGTGAAGCGTAATGTTTAGCAGTTATGTTTTATTTTCTAAAATTTGTGTTTAGCCGAATATTAATGTGTAATAATGGTGGATTATTAACCATTAAGATTTCGTGAACGTGCATTAGTGTAGGCTAATGAAACAAAACAGTGCAACATCACTTCAAGTTCCCTCAAGAAGTCCGCGTGAGGTCTCAGTAAAGTGCCAGGTCTTTACTGAAACTCAAGGGGAGCAAGGCGGGATATCATATTATATCATGCATTGAATATAATACATTTCATCATTATTTAAACTAACTTTGTACAAGACTTGTTACCTAATTTTACGTGACACTGGCTAAATGTGCAAACCGCACGAAACCACAAAAAAAAAAAGTTTTTGTAAAGGAAGGTGAATCCAAATGATTTTAAAGAAAATTTCTAATTGAATTTGTCCGCTCAACAACGTAATTTTGTTGACCTGTCAAAAATAAATTGTTTAACGCAATTACCCCGATATTCTGACTGTGCACGATTAAATAACTTGCTTACTTTCCAATAACAAAAAGCTTTATAGGCGTATATAACCTGACACGAGCAATACGACCATCTTAATAAATTGCCCTTCGTAAAATGTTAGGTGATAACTGCAAGATTGGCTGTAAGTTGTAATCATGTTATATGTATCACTATAGCTACGCCCCGCGGTTCCACCCGCGTAAGTCTCGATCCCGTGGGAATATAGGGATAAAAAGTAGCCTATATGTTAATCCAGGGTGTCAGCTACCTCGCTACAAAATTTTATCAAAATTGGTCCAGCCGTTTTTACGTGAAAGACTAACAAACATCCATCCATCCATCCATACTTACAAATTTTCGCGTTTATAATATTAGTAGGATAGTAGGAAGTAGGATATACCTACTTACATAAGTAAGGGATTGTTCGTCAGCCTTACTATCCGTCCTTTCCAGTACTTACTTACATACCTATGCTGAAACTTAGGCCCCGTTCACAGCCTCGCTGCGACTTGTGACCAGGGATTGATAACTGGTTCCGGTTCTTCATTTTGGTTCTTAAAAAGGTTCTTCTTTTCGGTACGGTGCCGGTTCTGGTTCCAAAGTACCGGTTCCAAATAATGGTTACAATATACTGGTTCCGTATCATTTAAAGGTTGTTATTATATTATTATGCGACACGCGCGTGCGTCACTGTTTCCGTCCGTCACCGTCTATTCTATTTTTGTATTATGGCAAGCAAAGCCGATGTCAACTATTCTGCCAAATGTGTCTATTGAATTGGAAAAGCAAGTGTGCATTGTTCTTTAGTAAAAAAATTATAAATAGAATTATAATACAGTAGATCTATCTTGTGGGGTTAGTAATGGACTGAAACAAACAAAAAAATTACATAAATACTACATTGTTACACAGATAGAATATTTGCTGAAACACATCATAATTTTATAGTTATTATTTGTGACGGACGAAAATCATCAGTGCCACAAATACTATATCTGAAGAGGGATATGTTAAACGGAGGGGAAATTAATCAGAACTGGGATCTTAAATTTAAGGAGACGGCTATACAAATGTAGAGGTTGTGTTAGAACATTATAAAAATATTTGATCCACGGTGCCCTCTTCCAACCCGCACTCGTATGAGAGAAAGTGCCCTAC
Source organism: Tiliacea aurago (assembly GCA_948098905.1). Taxonomy (NCBI): domain Eukaryota; kingdom Metazoa; phylum Arthropoda; class Insecta; order Lepidoptera; family Noctuidae; genus Tiliacea; species Tiliacea aurago. Next base: position 3,172,381 of record OX402605.1, read on the forward strand.
CCGTGTGTATTATTCAATTTATAATTATTTTATCTTATTATATTATCTTATAATTACTGAATCATAAGAAAATATAATAAGTTAAAATAATTATAAATTGAAAATAATAATTGTTTATTATTTTCAATTTATAATTATTTTAACTAAATAACTAAATAATAAGGCTCTCTCCTTTCTTAAATTCGCCTACTCCTTGCACGTTATTCGTTTTAATTTCATTGATGCGATGTTATGATCCATGACCCGGCAAATGACCTCTGCGCTACAGTCTTTAAGGCGACGCTAACCGACATTTAATGATTTTATACTGAAGATCACGTCCAAACGAGTAGTGTTAATGATTTGAAAAAAATATATGTTAAATTAGAGCATTTTCTCTATCATTTAATATGTGGATATTTTAGATTATGTTTTTATTACATACTGAAATTAATTTGTAAAGTTATGTCTAACGCGGATAAAAAACTGAGAATGGCGCAAAATCTACCAAGCGTATTTTTCTGAAACCTTCACCAATTTAAAGATAATTTAATCATTGATCTTTTAGTTTACGCGTTTGATTAAAATACCCTTTATTTTGTGTATAATAAATTGATAATGCGTCAAATTGGGGACAGCGCTCCTTGATGGGCGAGTCCTAATACTGGCTGAACGTACGACACATTGCGTGAGCTCAGTACAGAACACGCAAGCTAACCACTCAAGGTCACTGGCATATATATATATATATGTCTTAAGCACAGTTTGCTCCAAGATGCTAATTTTAGAAAATTGTTAATAAATCAATAAATAATAACATATTGAATAAAATTAAAATATCTTCATAAAACGTGAAGGCGAAACCGTATAGTTGTGTTAAATTAATGTCGCCCCCAAAGCGGCACGTTTTATACTGAACCAAATTCAAATCACCCCTAATAAAAGTTAAAAAAGAATTGTAGGTATAGATTACCCCATAGAACCTAATAATTCAACAAAACCTACTTGAATCGACTAAATCCCGCTATAATAATCTTCTCCCGCCATCTAATCTGCGCCATTGTTAGAATTAATTAATTGTCTATGGTACAACAATAGATTATAATTCAACCGCTTTTGATGTTCGTGAGGTTTATCTGCGTATTTAATTATAATTATTATATAATTTTGTGTTAAAAACAATATGGTTTTCGGTTAATTGAGTTTCATGTGGGTGTATCGTAAGATAATGTTTTAATAGATAAGTACGGAGGGGTGGCAAAGGTATGTCTGACGTATGCCTACTGCCTAGGGCCCGTATATAAACGGTTTTCATAATACATTATCGATTTTAAGAGATATTTCCATTTGCCGGCACGGTTGACGCAGTGGTTAAGCGATTGACTGCTGCGCTGCGTATCGCGGGTTCGAATCCCGCACGGAACAAAATGTGTCTGACTATTTGTGTTTGTGAGTTTAAATGTTTGTAAACGCTCCCATGGTACAGGAGAAATTCCTAGTGTGGGGGCAACGTTTTTATAAAAGATAAGATGAGATGACTAACCTATTCTTAACTTAATAGGTACTTACCTAAACTTAACTTAAAAGACGAAGACCTAACTAAAAAGTCTTTTAAGTTTAGGAAAGAGTTCCAAGCGGTAAAAAGACCGACCGCAACGGCTTGATAGAAATTGCTACCGCTTGGAACTCATTTCTACAGCACAATACCTATCGTATTATGCTGTAGGAAGGACTTCCAAGCTGTAAAAAGTTCGACGGCTTGATTGAAATTGCCACCGCTTGGAACTCATTTCTACGGCACAATACCTATCGTATTATGCTGTAGGAAGGACTTCAAAGCTGTAAAAAGTTCGACGGCTTGATTGAAATTGCCACCGCTTGGAACTCATTTCTACAGCATAATATCTATCGTATTACGCTGTAGGAAGGAGTTCCAAGCGATAAAAAGACCGGAATACGATAGGTATTATGCTGTAGAAATGAGTTCCAAGCGGTGGAAATTTCCATCAAGCCGTCGGACTTTTTACAAACATAAAACATGATATTCTTTTCACCAACTCCAGATTAGTTCCGGTTAATTAACTTATCTGCCATTAGTATGATAATTTACAAATTCTGGCTGGCTAAGGGAGTGCATATCTGAATATCCAAATACATCGGGAAACAGCCCTTTAGTTTATTTCTAGCTATCTCACATAACATCAATAAGTAATTCTCCGAAGGGTTAGGACTGAGGCGTACCTTAGCATGTCATGTAGGTACCTACACCCACATTTCATCAGTTACATTTAAGACGCAGATATAATGCCAGTGACCTTCAGTGGTTAGCTTGCGTGTTCTGTACTGAGCTCACGCAACGCATCGTACGTTCAGCCAGTAATAGGACTCGCCCATCAAGGAGCGCTGTCCCCAATTTGAGGCATTATTAATTTATTATACACAAAACCAAAGGTCTTTTAATAAAACGCGTATACTAAAAGATCAACAATTAAATTATCTTTAAACTGGTGAAGGTTTCAGAAAAATACGATTGGTATTTTCAAATCATTAACACTACTCGTTTACTCCCCTTAAGTCCCTTATATGTACCTATTGTACCTAATAACTTTTCGAGCGAGCCCCTTCATCCCCCGCCATCAACACCGCACAAATCCAGACTTCGGGCGGTTACTGAGCCCACTAACCTGCTGAGCTAACCTATCAAACGTTGGTTAAAATATGCTTACACCTCGTAAACTATCGGTGTACCCCGTAATTATACGCCAAACATTGGCTATTCAGCCATATTGATAATCAAACCGTATAATAGCTAGGTACCACCTATACCCAATGAATCTGATTTTCATTCTCGGACCGCGCCATAACTGAAATATTCATATTTCGAATGAATATTCAAACTGCTCTGTGTTTACATTCACGGCGTTCCAATTTCAAATATTTGCATTTATTTATTTATGGATACGGGACCTTTTTGTTCGGACTTTTTACTGCGTTCCGTTTGCAAAAACATTATTTTTACGTCGCCTCGTCTGTGTCCTTCTCTAACTTAGCACAAAAATCTTTTGTCTCTTTTACACTGGTCGAATGTTTGCTTTTGAATTTGAATTCTATTCTAACATACTTTCGCTCTATCCTTTTCTTTCTACAAAACTATTTTACTATTTGACTTTTTGATTGACACATGTCATGTTTGTTTAATTTTTACTATTCAAATTAAACTGTATTCAAATGATTGCAAATATTTTTGTTAACCCTTTGCAAATATGACTTTTAGTCAAATATTGTGGTTGTAATAAATACAATGGTTTAATAAAAATTATAAAATTAAACTTCAGCTGTGCATACCAAAAACATAACCAACAAATTTCTGCACGATCAATAGCATTGATGAACTCTTGAATGCATCTTAATTCCGCGGCCTTGTTAAGTAGGTAAGTATCATAATTGCAATGACTTACAATGTGGCAGTTTCATTCAGCTCATGGTAATTGAACCGATTGTTTCTGTTTGATTGTTTAGTGGCCGGAAAGGGATGTCGACACTAGTATTGACTTAATTAGGAAAAACGAAAATGTTATCCGTATAATAGGGTAACTTAGGAACAGTCATATGCATGGAAAGTGTAAGTGAGAAATAATTTTAGAAATTTTCCATTCTTATTTTAGATGTTTTTACTTTCTTGGTGAATTATCATGTTTATAATAATTTTTATTTTTTTAATGAAAATCTTGAATTGAAACTTTTATATTACTTACTAAATAACTTTGAGAGTTTTTGCTTATATGACTGACTTTACTTGTATGTTTATTTCTAATCTCCTAAGATGCTGTAGGAGTGTAGTACCTACAGATCCTAGAAATATTTTAAATGCAACATGTTTACATGACATTACTCGTATTCATGAGTTTCTAGTCATAGCTAGCAAGGATCAGTCAGCTAGGAAATGCCGAAGCCAACTAGTTTTATTAACCGACTTCCAAAAAGGAGGTTCTCAATTCAGCTGTATGTTTTTTTTTTTTTGTATGTTTGTTACGCGATTACTCCGTCAATTATGAACCGATTTCGAAAATTCTTTTTTTGTTTGAAAGGGTATACTCTCAAGGTGGTCCCATTGCCACCAAATCAGAATCTGATGAGGGGATCCCATGGAAATCGAGGAAAACCCTCAAATTTTATATGCAAACCTATAGCGATTTGGATATTGTTTATAGTAACTCGTGCATTTGCTCTCCGAAAGCACCATTTGGTAAAGTGGAACTGATGATGGAGACCACAGATGGCCACTGGAACAATATAATAATGAATACCTAGTTAACGGGTTGCGATTAAGCAATTTATGCTCGTCACTATGCATATGGTGAGTGGCAGTTCTCCTGGTTCTTACCAGGAGAACTCCTCAACAATCAACGTCCCAGCGTCGGGAAAGGCAAATTTTTGTAAAAGGTGATGAGCAGTTAACATTAGGCTATTGTAACTTAGATAAATTCAAAAGTCAAAAATAAAAATCTTTTTACAAAAAAATAATAACCGACTACCAAAAATAACACTATAAAGTGAAAAATAACTTTAATTTCGGAAGTCGGTGTCTTTGGATCTGTATTTGAGTTTTTTGCCACCGACTTCCGAAATTAAAGTTATTTTTCACTTTATAGTGTTATTTTTGGTAGTCGGTTATTATTTTTTTGTAAAAAGATTTTTATTTTTGACTTTTGAATTTATCTAAGTTACAATAGCCTAATGTTAACTGCTCATCACCTTTTTAATTTTTTTTAATTATTTTTTTATAACATTGGCACTCCAACGACTAATTCACAAAAACATTAACAGAAAACTTAATCTTATTATATAATTACTACAGCGAAATTGTCACATACAGGTGCACATCACTTACATGTTTGCCTAATAGTTATAAAGGAAATCATAAAATCAAAAATATTAACAACAATACAATCAAATAAATTAATAATAATAATAAAATCAAATTAATCAGTTCTTACTTATTACAGTAGGAATATGAATCAAATTAAATCACATTCATTTATCAAAAATAATCTCATTCATTAAAAAGTTTAAGTTGTAGCAATATAATACAGAACAACAAATGAATGATGGAATTCAATCAAGGAGTTGCAAAAGATGATTGCCAAACTTTTAAAATATTGACCCAAAAATTTACGTGTAAAAGTGTCTTTAAAGATCTACCTCTCATCTAACAAAACATCATAAAATGGGAGACACAAGAAAGTGATTCCATTTAATCATAACATCTAATAAACTATAATTCCTCCCTACTTCGTTTATGTCAGTTTCACGCGTTACGTCTCTATTCCGTATAAATTGTAATAAAAGTGAATATGTCAAAAAGTAATTAATACTTAGCCGGCGAACCCCTGTCTCTTGTAGTGATGTGTTGAGAGTCGATGTAATTTTATCGATATTATTATTTGACATTCGCGTCGCCCTTTTTTTTACTTATCAAGCGTTGACTAATGTGACATAATTAATTATCTTTTGTTACACAAAACTTATCCATTTACGTGTGTCGGCCCCCTACGAGACATCCAGGGAGCCTATGCACGTAAATGGATAACTTTTGTGTTAGTTTTATAACCTAGCATTGTTTACATAATTATAATTAAATAAAATAAATTAAAACATAGGAAACATACAAAATAGCACGCTATGTTTTGTCTTAAGACATACAAATATGGTAGGTAACATGCAAAGTAAATATGCTAAAACTAAAAATAAATAATAATTGTAATGCACTATGATACGTAGATATGGCGTGCTTCAACACTATCTCACCAAATTTTAAACGATAATGCAGTCAGTGATTAGAAGCTATTTTATCTATGGCAAGTTGGTATGTTTGTATACCTTTGCAACTTTTCGAAAACTTACCTACTATCAGAAATTTTGGCGATTTCCATCACATAGAAATATTAAGTGCAATGACTTAAGTTTTCGAAAACGCCTTTCTTTACGTTCTGCGCCATTCAAAGATTATAATCATCCCAATTATGGTGTTTCTATGTGCACTGTTTTATGCTGTTTTGTCAGACATTACACTGTATCAAATACAGTGAAAAATAAACCACAAAAACACGCTCCCATCGATAATCACTCCTTGCTTCCTACATCACTACTCACAAAAGGGCCGGCGTCATCTGCTAGCGGCATATTGTCGCCACCCTTCACGCCAGGGTCTCTGGGACCCGTCTGAGGGGGGAGGGGAGAGGGTCAGTAGATTACAGAGATCTTTTGCTTCTCAGCTTCCTGGTGCCGTGGGTTTGAGAGTTTTCATTATCGTTGCGTATTTTCAGATTATAAAGGGCTCGAGGCTAAATGATAACAGCCACGGGTGGATCGAAAGTTAAGCTGTCGGATGGATCCATTACATGCCGAGACCCCTCCTCCGTGTCTCGAAAAACACGTTGTTGGTCCCGGCTGTCAATTGTAGATCTTTGACAGTCATTACAGGTAGATAGCAGCCCAAAAGTCTGTCAACCAGTTTTACCAAGAGGTATGGTATTACCCAGTAACTTTGGGTTGGGAAGGTCAGATAGGCAGTCGCCCCATGTAAAATACTGGTATAAACCTGCATCCGGTAAGACTGGTAGCCAACAACAAAATAGTTGGGTAAAGGCTAGGCAGATTGAATGGGTGTAATTATTACGCTTAAGGGGACGATAACCAACTTTAATGATTTTATACTGAAGCTCACGTCTAAACGAGTAGTGCTAATGATTTGAAAAATATATATGACAAATTAGAGCATTTTCTCAATAACTTAATATGTGAATATTTTAGATTATGTTTATGTTACATAGTGAAATTAATTTATAAAGTTATGTCTAACGCGGATAATAACTGAGAATGGCGCCAAATCTACCAAGCGTATTTTTCTGAAACCTTCACCAATTTAAAGATAATTTAATTATTGTTCTTTTAATATACGCGTTTTATTAAAGTACCTTTTGTTTTGTGTATATTAAATTAATAATGCGTCAAATTGGGGACAGCGCTCCTTGAATCGCGAGTCCTATTACTGGCTGAACGTACGACGCGTTGCGTGAGCTCAGTACAGAACACGCAAGCTAACCACTCAAGGTCACTGGCATATATCTGCGTCTTAACGGAGCCGATAGTCACTCCCGTCATTGTGATCACTTTTTTGTACTGGACCATCACTTTTGCGTTCTTGAAAATACAGTTCATTTCGGCTTCAATTTACAAGTAACTATAGTAGTAAGTATATAATAGCTTAGGGGTAGGTTAAGTATCGATGAATACAGGAACCCAGAAAAACAAAAATGAAAACAAAAGAAATAATGCAGGATCAACCTAATTTAGTACCTACTAACTTAAAAGCAATCGTTTAGAATTAAAATTATAATACTAGACACTATTGCAAAGCAAGCTTGTTTTACATTCAAAACCGTTAGTTCGCTGTCGGTTTAAATTGATAGTGAGTTAAACTTCAATTAGACCGTGTTAAGACCATGAAAATCAACAATCATTATACCCGGCAGCATCTGTTACATTATTCCCATTTTTCGATAAAAGATTGTCAAGATTTTTAACGATTCAATCTGACACAATGAAAATTGGCGCGCATAAAAAAACATCGCCATATTTAAAAGTTTGACAAATGATTCGATATTTGAATCGGGCGCGAACATCGATCAGTTTGATTGGTTACGGGCAATCGGCGGGCGCCATTTGTCATTTCGTAAAAGAAAATTGTTAAAAAAAAAATGTGATTTAAGTTTTTTCCAAGTTTGAAAACGTTTTATTTTTACGGTGATCTGGCAAATTGATTTTGGTGTTTCTTTTGGTGAATAGAGATAGTCATCGATCAACTGCTAATTATCTCAGGAAGACAGCAGTTTTTTGAGGGTATTGAGTGGCATTTCTTGATAAAAAAGAACCGGAACATTTCCATTTATCATACTAATTTAGTCATCGCGAGACAACTCTCTTGACTTCCAAGGCAATTATTATTCAAAGAAAATCAATGCTCGTTTTTTTTACGTATAACTGCTCAATGACATCACGTAATACACTCCTAATTTAAACACCATTAATTACGTTTAGTTGCGTATTGAGAACGCGGATTTTGAAACAAAAGGCGACGGATACTATTGAATTGTCAAAGCTAAATTGTTATTAGGAGTGTGTTACGCTAAATACTGCTAAAAAATTTTAATGTTTAACATCAACAAAATATACTCAATTTTTTTTTCAGTTTAACATTGTTAGAATACTGTGTTTTACTGGACAGAAAACATGAATGACATTTCAATATTGTCAAAAAAATGGTTTTATTATCCGTATCTCACGCCTACACGTCATCAATCGAATGATAGATCTGATTTTTATTCTATTGTTGAAAAATATGACATGTTCATTTCATTGTCAAATTATCGACTATCACAGTGACGATAGAACTGGATTGTAATTGCAATGAATGAAATCGAATGATTTCGAATGACCTCATAGACAAATGACAATATAAGGAAACTTCAACGAACTGTTGATTATGAAATTATGCGGCTTTTAAAATATCAAATTTTATGGACATATTTTTGCAGTGGAAGTAGACGCCAGTACATCAAGCTACTACAATCTGTCAAATTTCTTTAAAAGATTTTCAACTTTATCGTTAAAGTATAAGGTTCAAGGTTGATTGGGAAAATTTTACAGTTTCGGGTAGCATGACCTGCTTGCGTACATAAATAGTAGTAATATACATAAATACATAGTCATTTATACTTTGCATAAATATTAAGTTTTTAATTGATACTTACAGTTGGTTACCTTTTTGTTATTGATAACAATTCAAAGGAAAACAGTGTATTATTTCAATACCTTTGGTAACTATTTATGAATATTTATTACCTACTTAACTTCGAAATTATTAATTGCGAAGCCATTATACTGAAGGCAATAAGCTATAAAAATTGAAAATACAACATAAAGGCGTAAAAATATTGCTTAGAAAAAAAAAATACGAAAATAGAATCACAACAAAAACCGCGCGCGCGGTCAAACGTCAGTTTTTTTTCTAAATACAACGCAGGCAAAGGAACACACCCGCACAGCCCCGCCTCCGACCATCAATAACATGCGACGTCAAACACAATGCAGCGTTACTCGCTATTTATTCCGTAAAACTGTTAGAATTTTTGCCGGAAAAAATATAAAACGATTTTTACGATACAAATGAGAAATCGATTTGTGAAAAAAGTGACTATGGTAAAAAATTGTAATGTTTCGCGCCCTTTTTGCTGTCAATAATGACGATTATGACTTTTTTTTCTTTTTGGCAATGGAACTTGTGATGCCTTTTTAATACAATTGTGTAAATGAATGATTGTTATTAATATGGAATGAACATTTATGAGCAGGATTAACGCTCTGTATTAAGTGATACAGAGCGTTAATCCTGCTCATAGGTGTGAGCAGAGTTTCAAGCTTTGTGGATTTGCCGTATGCTTAACAAAACATGAATTGATACTCTCTGTTAATTTATTGAACGCGACTTTTAATGAGAAATACCTTTGGTATAATTAGACCATTCAACCTTCTAAGTAATTATTGTCATTCTATGACGCCCAAACGACTAATCTAATATGATAATATTCCCCATTGATGTTTGCTTTTGCCAACAAGAATAGACATTTACAGTTTTAAAAGCTCACCCAAATTATCTCTATCAATTGCACAAAAATCTAATCCACATTTTTTGTTCTACAGGTAAAAATCTGGTTCCAAAACCGCCGCATGAAATGGCGAAACTCAAAAGAGCGGGAACTCCTAGCATCAGGTGGGTCTCGTGAACAAACACTACCGAACAAGAACAATCCACACCCAGATCTTTCTGACGCTGAAGCAGATAAGCCTAAATTGTCACCAGTATCGCCAAATACTGAAGAAACAAATGAAGACATGAAAAAAGTTTATGCAACAACGTCAAATGAATTTCGAGGTTATGAAGACAAGATGGCCGGCGGTCAGTCGTTTTCCCGCGAAATTCCGTTTCAAAATATGGAAGAGGATGATTTTGATAGCGATGCTAGCGCCAGTGATGAGGAGATTAATGTGACATGACGTGTTTTTGTGGTAATTAGGTTAATAATTGTAAAGTAATTGGATAGTGTTTTGTATATTTTGTGAAAGATTTTTAGGTTAGGTATTCTGTAGCCGATGTTGTTTCGATATTAATTGATTCTTTATTTGTTACAACGTGAGAGACGTTGTCTGTGTAGTTGTTCGTTAGTGCGCTCATAATTCGAAAGTATTTTATCTGATTCACGAGTTTTTAAATTCATACTTAGCTGCATTTTGGCTTTTGCTACGGTTACATTTTGCGCTTCTAAAAATATTATTGAACACACTAATAATGATTGCTCTTACTTTTTGTGATCCCCAGATGATACCTATTTTGGGGACCTAATCATACTAAATACCTAACCAAGTAACTAAGTATTATACGGGCAATTTGGATGTAGCGCAGCCACAGCACCATAATAGGGTTTATTGATTTAAAATGTGTGTCCATCATTAGAACCTCAATAAGTTTTTGGAGAATCAGTTAAATATTTCCTTTTTTCAGTAGGTAGCAAAAGAAATTTACCAATAAAGGGTAAAATGGTACCCTTTATTGGTAAAATCGGTATCAGAATAATATCAAATCAGAATCGGCTCTATAATTGTAAGGGACAAGAGTGATTTGGATGATTAGGAGTTGAAATGTCTTCGAAACTTTGTCAAAGTTGTCGAGAACGAAAGAAAATAAATCATATAATTTTTTTAATTTGGCTTTTTGAAACAAAAAAATTATGTTTTCCTTATTTTATTTCAAATTGCATTGTTGTTTGTTTTCTGTCATTCTTAAAATATGTATAAATCTCTGGTCATGCACTTATAATATTAATTATAGACTTCTAATTTATAATTTAATAATAATACTAATAATTGATAGTGAGGTTAAATTAGGAAAACGACGTTATAATATGGAATAATGGAAACAGGATTTGTTTAAAAAAAAATGTATTATCTGTCAATGCTGTACCAGTAATTGCGTGACGCATTCGTAATGGTAATCGCCTTGGCAAAGCAATCGATTTTGTTGAATTATCGAGTAACTAAAAGCGATTGTTATTACGAGTGTGAAAGGCAATTAGTGTTATTATAATAATTTTGGGCACGTTTGAAAATCAAGATCTTTTAAGAATATTTAGTAAAAATGTAAATCTCAATTGAATAACCAACTAGCTAATATTGTTTTAATAAAATAAGCATGTAAATAAAATAGTATTACCTAAATAAGTTTGTAAATGTTCCATATTATTTATTATTTGGTGCAAAATTACTATCTTCATAGTTTTATTTATAAAATCCGTCCCTATTAACTATTTCTGTAGTATTTTCAACTAGGTAATGTTGATTCAGAATTATAAACTATAGTTTTATTAGCCCGCAGTATTTTAAAAACCGGCCAAGTGCGGGTCGGACTCGCGCACGAAGGGTTCCGTACCATTATCTATAAAAATGGCAAAAAAATCACGTTTGTTGCGTGGGAGCCCCCCTTAAATATTTGTTTTATTTTAATTTAATTATTTATTTTTAAAGCGAATATATAACTAAATATTCTGTGAATATTTCAAGCGTCTACCTGTTGCCGTTATCAATATAGAGCAAAAACGAGCAAAAAAAAAAAAACGGGTTTGTGGTATGGGAGCCCCCTTAAATATTTATTTTATTCTATTTTTTTGTATTTGTTGTTATAGCGGCAACAAAAATACATCATCTGTGAAAATTTCAACTGTCTAACTATCACGGTTCATGAGATACAGCCTGGTGACAGACGGACAGACAGACAGACGGCCAGACAGACAGACAGACGGCGGCGGCGGAGCCTTAGTAATAGGGTTCTTGTTTTACCCTTTGGGTACGGAACCCCTGTAGCGATACAGACGCGAGTCAGACGCAGCCTGTAGACTTTTGGTTGGATAAAAGCGCGCCGTCGACGCACGTTTCTAAAACGCGCGTCAACGGCGCGTTTAAAAAACGTGGTGTGCACAGGCCCTAAGGTATATACTCCTTCTAATTCGTTTACGTTCATACATCTGCACCCTACATAACACACTATCAATAACAATCTGAATGATTTTGGGAAATGATTGAAGCCTTTGTCCAGCAGTGGACATCTTTCGGCTGAGATGATGATGATGAAAATTATATGACGTTTTCTTGCTTCGTGCCTTTCAGATACTTTTTCTGTTGCCAGGGTATAGTTTCCAATTGTTTTCATACTGAAACTATCATCTACCTACCTAATTTGCACCAAAAACCATGTAAATAAATCGAATATATTTGTAATAATTAATTAATAAGTGATCTCATAGCTTAAGTGTAAGATCAAGACTTTAAATAAATCATTAAGATAGTGTCAGGCAACCTTTATGTGAAATATAAACGATGAAAAATTATTTGTTTTGTTTTTCTTATTTATTTCCTCGACAGTAATTTATATTTATACTAGCTGTTGCCCGCGGCTTCACCCGCGTGGCCTTTTCTAAACATATAAACCTTCCTCTTGAATCACTCTATCTATTCAAAAAAACCGCATCAAAATCCGTTGCGCAGTTTTAAAGATCTAAGCATACATAGGGACAGACAGGAAGCGGGTAGCAACTTTGTTAAACTATGTACCTAGTGATTGGTACAGATAATTTATTTATATTGGTAGGAGTTAATTGTTTTTTGTTATTTTTAAATATCTGTTATTTCTATCTGTTACGATAAATACGCCTCACCTCTATGGAGCGGTCTTGGTATTTAAAGATGGTCGGAGTCTTGGCGGGAAAATGAAGTGACATGTTTAGCAGCTTTGTTTATTTTCTAAAATTTGTGTTTAGCTGAATATTAATGTGTAATAATGGTGGATTATTAACCATTAAGTATTCGTGAACGTGCATTAGTTTAGGCAAATGAGACGAAACAGTGCAACATCACTTCAAGTTCTCTCAAGAAGTCCATGTGAAGTCTCAGTAAAGTGCCACATCTTTATTGAAACTCAAGGGGAGCGGGCGCGGATATCATCATCATGCATTGAATATAATTACATTTCATCAATAAAAAGCTTGTAACTAAATAAAGACTTGACTAAAAGGTCCCAGCAACCAGGCCATTAAAAAAAAATTACTTACCCACAAGCCCCCCTTAGTGTCAATCCAGCATCAGGTCGGTAGACCAATATTCCGCTTGGGACCGTTCGCGAATCCATCGTCCCACTCCCCTTCGGTTACCTACGCACTTTGGTAAGGAAACGAACCAGGGACCAACATTAGAAACTATGGTTGGACCAAAGCCAGTGCAGGCAGACGAAGGAGGCACTCCCTACTCTGGCCGCCTCAAGAAACACCTTCTCCGATTAACTAAACAACAACTGCGTATAGTTACAGCGGCTATAACTGGCCATGGGTCATATATTAAACACCTCTTTGTCAAAGTAGTCACAGACAGTCCGCTGTGCAGGAACTGCATGGAGGACGACGAGACAGCAGCTCATGTGCTGCTAAACTGCCCGGTGGTCGCCACATACAGAGCAAAGTACTTCGGTACCCAGGGGCTGCAGACAAATTGGGTCGCAAAGTCCTAATCTCTCCAGAGTCTAGACGGTCAAAATTGATTGACAAGATTGTGAGTGTTTCGTGCTTGTCAAGCAATTTTGACTGTCTACGGTCCCCATTTGGACTCAGTAACACCATGGCGTTGCTGGCCTTCTTTGAGGAGCAGGAGTGGATCAATTAACCGATTTTACCACCCGTACGCAAAATCCGCGCATTGGCATGGAGTCGTGGACACCAGCCCGTATTACCTATTGGTAGCGTTCTACGCCCTTTCTCTGCCTAGGAAAAGTAAATACTCAAAGCTATTCAAAGTTTATTGCCAGTCCTTCTACACAAGCGGCTTGTGGGTGAGTTAAATACGCAGCGAGCCTACAGAGCCCTGCACACTCAGTACAATAATGCGTTCAGGATGTTGTTGGGTCTGCCATGGCGGTGCAGCGCGTCTGGGATGTTTGCTGAAGCGCGCACTGATGGTTTCCAGGCCATCATGGGCAAAAAAGCAGCTTCCCTGCTGGCCCGTATACGGGGGTAGCAACAACGGCATTCTGAACGCAATTGCTGTACGTTTTAACTGTCCCTTTCAGAAGCAGTGGGTCATTTCTTGTGTAGGTGTGGCGAGTCATGGAAAATAAAAATGTATTAGGATAAGGTTTATGTAGTATTATATTATCTGTGATATGGGTCTATAATATGCCACCCGAAATAAAGTTTTTACTTATTTATTTAATTTAAATAGATATAAGACCTTCGAAAAATCTCACTGAGAAAACTAAGATGATGTGAGCTGTTAAATAGTATTAATCCCTAGCATCATCTCGCTAGCCTTTTCCCAACCATGTTGGGGTCGGCTTCCAACCTAACCGGATACAGATGAATACCAGTATTTTAAATGGAGCGTCTGCCTATCTGACCTCCAAAACCCAGTTACTGGGTAATACGATACCCTTTGGTAAGACTGGTTGTCACACTTTCGGGTTCTGACGACCTGTAACGACTATCAGAGATCCACAAATGACACCCGGGACCAACGACAAAGCATGGAGGGGTAGAGATGGGTTGTAACAGGTTAACACTGTTATCACTGTTACTGTTACACAAATCCAAGGCTGTTATTTAATATCAGATCCAAATATCTGTTATTAAATAACAGCCTGTTATTTTTGTACGGACGATAAATTCATATTTAAATCTCAATTGAATATCTTCTTTATTTCTTTTTGTTTAATTCGAAAATTGTATCCGAATTCCGAAGTATTGAGGAGGAATGATGGGGGTCGTGTGAAATTATAGAATTACTTACGTTATTTATTAATTTTTTTAGTCATTCGGTTAGACTGGAAGCCGACGAACATTGTTGTAAATGGCTAGGCAGATGAATTGATTTGTTTTCAGGAATTTCAGGCTGTGTGAAGACTGTTATAATGAATTAACAGTAACAGCAGCGGCAACAGTCTTTGATATATCTATAAAATAATAGACCCTCTTTTTTTTTGGGTGGGAAATTATCAAATAACTTCTTCTGCTCCGGCCGGAGCGGGAGGGCGTGTCAGACTATTACTGACTAAAACCCACCCGTATTCCTTCATTTGCCTGTGTGCCAGGACCATGATATCCCTTTGGGACAAACTCGCAACCCTGGCAGCGCGAAAACAGACCCCGTCAAAAAATAACAGAAATAACAAAAATGACAAACCCTCAAGGTCTATATTTTAAGTCACAGATAATTTATATTGGTAGGAACAATTGTTATTTGTTATTTTTAAATATCTGTTATTTCTATCTGTTATGATAAATACGCCTCACCCTATGGAGGGGTCTTGGTATTTAAAGATGGTCATCCAAGGACCAACTGCGGCAAGCGTTGCTTACCCTGATCCATCGACCCTTGCAGCTGCTTTTACTTACCCACGAGCCCCCCTTCGTGTCAATCCAGCATCAGGTGGAGTGACTGGTCCCTTCTACCAGGTTTTGGTGATCGGCTGGTTTTTTGCCCGCTTATAAACTGCGATCATCAATCCTCCTGATATAGTGCGTTTCGACAAATAGTTCCTATGCCGCCGTCATGTTGGCTACACTGTTAAAGTTTAACAACGGCCCTATTGGTAGCGTATTCATGTTTGTCACTTCGTCCTACAACTACGTAAAGTCCATTTCACGAAAGAAGTCCCGCAGACGTGGCGCTGCAGGCATGGGTTATTTTAGGAATGTTGCTAACTTAGCGTATAATAATAATTAGTTCCACTTATTTCCGCGGGACTTCTTTCGTGAAATGGACTTTACTGATGAGTGACGTGATCATCAGTATATAATCATTAAAAGTCGGTTATCGTCGCCTTAAGAGGCCGGCGATGGATGCGTAGTTCATACAAATGTAATACCAAAATAATTTGTAAATCAAACATATTCTTAAGGTAGTGTGTCTTTATTCCGATAGGAATACAGAATATCTAGGTTCCCAAACATATATTTTGAATGTTATGAGAAAAATAAGTATTCTATATAAATTTTAAATTCCTCATAGCTCGTCTTTATATCATTGTTCTTTTAAAATATATATTTGGAAACATAGATATTCTGTAATCCAATCGAAATAAATACACACTACCTTAAGAATATGTTCGATTTACAAATTATTTTGGTATTATGTTTGTATGAACTACGCATGCTACGCCGGCCCCTTAGTGAAGAAGTTTTAACTTAAGTCGTAACTTATAGAGATGTAAGTATTAATGATTATAATTCTGTAAATACATATCAGTTATAGTCGCGAATCATTTATTTTGATCAAAATACAACCTGACCCCTGTTTTTAGTAAATTATTATTGAAATGAACTAATTATTAAAAAAAAATTGTGACAATATAATGGAATATCTAACACGTTAAACGACAGAATTTTAAAGGTTAACAAAATACCAAAAAGCTCCACAAACCCGAAATACAACACAAAGTTTATGTGAAAACGAACAAAACAAGCAATCAATAGAGGTGTCCCCTCGCGGGGTGTGAACTAGAGGTGTGAAATATAAATAACCGTTCGAACGTACGGACTGCAGATGACATGAGTTCGCACCTTCATATTTATAATCTGTGCCGCCTACCCGCTGTGGCCTGTGCCCGGTTGTTTTTTTTTTGTAAGCATATTTTTGTTTGTGGTTTTTCTAGGTGAATGGAGCGACAATAAAATGGCGAGGAATTATTCAGAAAATAACAGATTATAAATATAGCATGGAGTTCGCTGTTACTCGTCTAGTTTTAAGTAAGTAAGTTTATTTATTTGTGTAAACATGGTGTAAGTACATACATTGCATGCAAGATATTAAATACAGAAAGAAATGTTTGATCATGTTCAGCCGCGTACCCTGGCGTATAAATTGGTAAGAAGAGATGGTGCACAAACCGCGACTATATTTATCAAAATTACATTATAAAATTACTTATTAAATCATAATTACATAAACGTTATGAATTTATTATACAATTAATGTCCATACATATTATTAATTAAGTAGGTAGTTGCAATGTTTGTAAATAACATTAAATCACATTACATCGCTAGTTATAACTAAATCCCATGGAATAGGGGGCGAGTCTTTTAATTAGGTACGTTCTGTTTACGTTTTTAAGTTATTTTTTTTGCTTGAGTATAGTTTTTGACGATTTTATTAATTTTATTTTTTGTATAGGTGGCGTGTGCTAGCTAATATATTATGGCAAAATAATTTAATGTTTTGTGTTGCGTAAAGTAAATAATTGTACATACTATTGTATAGAATCAAGTTTTTCTAACTGAACAGACAGCTGTGCTGCTGGGAGTTTGTTGCGCCACTTCTTCCCAGCTAAAGCACTAGGAAGTGGTGAAGGGTGGGCGTGCCGGGGGACTGTCTTATGTCATTTTGACATTCGAAAAGTGCTCATTCTCAGCCTTGTTTGAATAAATGACTTTTGACTTTTGGTTTTGATTAACATCAACCGGGCACAAATCTAGACCCGACCAGGGAATCAAACCTAAGGACCACATGGACAGTAGTAGCGGTTGCGACTTCAGACCAACGATACAGTCAATTGTGAGTATAAAGAACACATTGACCTTGGATATAAATCTAGAAAATCATGGGGATCATTTGCCTTTTAACGCAATATAATAATTATTTAAACCTAACAGTATTAGAAATAATTATACATAATAAGCCTATAATGTCCCCACTGCTGGGACACAGGCCTCCTCTCTGTGAGCCGTGTAAGCTGTATTCCACCACGCGGGCCCAGTGCGGGTTGGTAGATGTCACATATCTTCGATTTTTTTTTTTTTAATTTAGTTTTGATTTTAGATTCTATTCTAGTTTCCTCACGTGGTTTTCCTTCACCGTTTTTGAAGTCTACTCATAATCATTGTTTTTATTTTTTTAGGTTTAAGATGTATTTTTCTGTAAGTAGGTATAATACGAATAAACGTATTTTTTGTTTCTTTCTCTCTTTTCTTTCTATCTACAAGAAATACTGAGTACTTAATTCATCAAAAGCTTATCAATGCAACGGTGATACAATGGTGGTTTATTGGTTTTAGGTAAAGCTGTTATTATTTCAGTCATCCAATCACAACATCTAACATCAGATTTGCATTTATTTTAATTAAACCAATTACAGGCACTTTTGAATTGTCAAGGGGTCGGTCAGTCAGAGAAGTGAGGCTAGTTGCCCATTCAAAAGCGTAGTAGATTCCTATGGAGAAGAACAGGCAAGAAACTACACGGAAACTGTTTTAAATCTAAATATTGCATAAATTAAAGTAAGAATAATGATCATTCTTTCAAAAGCCCTCGGTAATATTTTGAATATTTATTATTTTACCACAAAATTGATACCCAGACCAAAAACCAAAGAATAAATAAACAAACAAATTAACAAGCTCAAATAAAATAAACGGATCGATGGCTAACAGACGCCACGTGTCCCGCACGTGGCGTCTGTTACGCGCCAAAACTTATGTCAATTGCACATGCCGCCATCTTGATTCTCCGCGGCCATTACATGCACTCCCGTTGCTAATTTGACAGTGAATTTGTTTGAATAAATAATACCCAGTCATCATCATATGCCTAGCCTTGTTCCAACTATTTTGTTGTGTAAACGGATGCTGGAGAAAACCAGTACATTTTTTGTTTTTAATGAATCTATACACATGTTATAAAATCAGGGGGCCTAAAATGGACGCTTTGGCAGAATCATAATATGATCTGCGTACAATTCATATCCCTCAATTCATCTGTTTGACAGTTTTGTATGGAGTTTCGTAAAATGGTCCACAAATTATGAATTGCTCTAATGAAGTCTAATGTCAAATAGCAGCTGTCAAACAGATGAATTGCGGGATGTTTTAATTGTACGCAGATCATAATATGATTCAGCCAAAGCGTCCATTTTAGGCCCCAAGGTCACTGTTCGTGTTCGTCTGTGCGACAGTTTAGATCTTCTAAAGTACGCAATAAATATGGATGCGGTTATCACCATCGTTTAGAGTATTATGTACCATCAATATTTAACATAGATACGTACCTAAAGCATATACAAGTAAATACTAGAACCAGGGGGCCTAAAATGGACGCTTTCGCAGAATCATATGATCTGCGTACAATTCATATCCCGCAATTCATCTGTTTGACAGTTGTGTATGGAGTTTCGTAAAATGGTCCACAAATTAAGAATTAATATAATGAAGTCTAATGTTAAATAGCAGCTGTCAAACAGATGAATTGCGGGCTGTATGAATTGCACGCATGATTCTGCCAAAGCGTCCATTTTAGGCTCACAGGACTACACGTTTAAGAACTCAATAAGTACGAAGACAAGATATGCATGGATGGATATAAAACTGCATTATTGAGAAAGAGTGTTATGTGCATGGCTTCTCTTATTTATAACCATGTACCAAAAATGATTAAAGAGCAACCTTTAAGAAGTTTTAAAAAGTACCTTGAAAAATTACTAATTCAAAAATGCAATTACTCCATATCAGTTTTTTTAAATGATAACACTATTTAATTTACAATCTTCAATGTTACTTTACAGAAGGCGGACCTGCGCCTGGTTGGCTTAGATTCCGGTGTTACGAAGGTAACATCTGAATCATCTGTTTGGTTAAGGTGGCAATCTGACTTATACTTTTTTTTGTTAATATTTTAAAACTTCAATCTGAGTTTCTTGTGATGCTGTGTGCTGCTTTTGGGTTATAGATTCGTGTAGAAAAATGACAATATTGAAGTCTGTATGTATGATGAGTTATGCATGATTGTAGGAGGATTTATCCTCCTCATCCTGATTCATAGGGTCAAAACCCAATATGAATCATAAAATAAATTAGTTTTTCCCCTCTTCTGGCGCTTTTGTTGCGTAATTCCAATTTTTGACCGTAAATTTTGTCTCTGAAGAACTACCCATAACTTAATAAAACCTTTTGCATGCCATGAGGCAGAATTTATTGAAAAGAAACGCCTTTTCATTACGAACATTTCTATATTTAACCTCTTGAACACATACAAATTTGGTACACATCAATATTCAATGAAATATTTAACCAGGTACTCAATATAATAATAAGTAAGTATAGGCTTTAGATATCTTGAAGACAACCTTTAGGATCCGAGCTCGATGAGAATAATCTTAGAAACTATAGGTGACACTCCAATCGTCATGTTTCCCTCCCGTTCCGTTAAAAAAAACCGTACTGTCAAATGAGATACTTTTAAACTTCATGACTACACTACACTGATACAAAAATCATTTTAGAGAAATCACTTAATTTGACACACCAAATATTTAGCATTTAAAATCTATATTATATATTTATTATATATTATATTATCTATAAAATATATTTAAATTATAAATCTATCTATTTAAAATAATGTAACAAATACAAAAAAAACAGAATAAAATAAATATTTAAGGGGGCTCCCATACAACAAACGTGATTTTATTTGTTCGTTTTTGCTCTATATTGATAACGGCAACAGCTACCTGTTGCAACGCTTGATATATTCACAGAATATTTCGTTATATATTCACTTTAAAAATAAATAATTAAATTAAAACAAATATTTAAGGGGGCTCCCATACAACAAACGTGATTTTTTTGCCATTTTTATAGATAATGGTACGGAACCCTTCGTGCGCGAGTCCGACTCGCACTGGGCCGGTTTTTTTTATTATTTTATTATATACTTGTACATACTATACATATTTTAGAGTTAGCTTGTGTATTTTAATTAAGAATCAATTGTTGTACATATAATTTAATCAACTATCATTCGCATGTAATCCAATTCACCCCGTCACGGCAACAGCTTGTAAATAAACAATAAAATTAATGCCTATCTTTACAAATACACATAATTTTTTGATACGAAGCACAAATGCGTTGATAATCCTTCAAGGGGACACGTGACCTGCACGCGTTCCGTCATATGGTGTGCGAGAGGGACGGATAGACGTGTTAGAAAAGGGCAGAAACGCTAATGGTTTGTTTACAAAGTCAAAGATCCTAAAATATTGAATGTTGAAGTGTGTGGTTAGGGTTACGTAGCTCGTAGCGATTTGCTACGGCGTAGATAGGTCTACGAGATCTCCTACGTTTTCGTAGCAACGGTTGAAAGATCTTTTGGAAGCAAAATACGATGTTATTTGTGATAAATAAAATCATAATTTTTAATGATTTTTATTAAGTAGGTTAGTACGTTAGGGTGGAGCAGACGAGTCCTGGAGTGGAGACCGCGTATCGGCAAGCGTAGTGTGGGGCGCCCCCCAGCTAGATGGACCGACGACCTTAAAAAGGTGGCTGGGACAGACTGGATGCGGAAGGCCGAGGATAGGGTGTTGTGGCGCAGCCTGGGAGAGGCCTATGTCCAGCAGTGGACTGCTATAGGCTGAGTTGATTGTTGATTGAGGTTAGTACAAACACTTTTACACGTCAATCATATTTTAACAACTAGATGAGGTCGGCGTTTCCTATCTGACTACTCTGAGAAGAAAGGCTGAAACAAACTCAGAGGTAACAGTGTGTGTTATACAAGCAGGTGTTCCATCTGCATTCCAGAGGCATTGCTAAGCTTTTTTTGGTTTTTAAAAACACTAAGAATTTCTCCTGTATTGTGGATGCGTTTACAAAAATTTAAACTCACATACACAAACAGCCAGACCCGGAACAACTACTTGTAGGTCATACAAATATTTGTTCCGTGCGGGAATCGAACACGCAGCGCCGCAATCTCTTAACCACTGCGCCAACCATGCCGACCATTCTGCGTACATCCCAGAGAGTTATCTGAAATGCCTTTCATTCTCCCTACAATAAACTGTAGGAAGCTGTTGGGACTGCCTCGTATGCGGCGCATCAGAGACGCTATTCTTTTGCGGTGTATCGCTTGAAAGCCATCCACTTAAGGTGACGATAACTGACTTGTAATGATTTTATACTGAAGATGACGTCTAAACGAGTAGTTAATGATTTGAAAAAAAATATGTTAAATTAGAGCATTTTTTCAATAACTTAACATGTGAATATTTTAAATTATGTTTATATTACATAGTGAAATTAATTTGTAAAGTTATCTCTAACGCGGATAAAAAACTGAGAATGGCGCAAAATCTACCAAAGCGTATTTTTCTGAAACCTTCACCAATTTAAAGATAATTTAATTATTGATCTTTTAGTATACGCATTTTATTAAAATACCTTTTGATTTGTGTATAATAAATTAATAATGCGTCAAATTGGGGACAGTGCTCCTTGATGGGCGAGTCTTATTACTAGCTGAACGTACGACGTGTTGCGTGTGCTCAGTACAGAACACGCAAGCTAACCACTCAAGGTCACTGACATATATTATGTCCATCTTAAGCGTCTGCAAACATACCTGATGCGCTACAAAAGCGTATATATTTCATACACGCAAAGAGCTTGCCATCAATAGCGGTACTATTGCAAAACATTGTATCCGCTCGTGATACAGTTTTATACTAGTACGAGGGGATAGGGTGAATCAGTCCAAAGACAACCAATCCATTATTTTATTCCACCATTTTACATTCTCTAACTGTTCACCTGCCTAAGTTGTATTGTTAAAATAACTTTAAACGATTTTTGGCTATCTTGTGTTATTATTAAGTTACTTTGTATGGTTGTCATGAATAAAGAAAGGTTTTTACTTTACTTTATTGTGCCGGTAACTTAAAATATTGAATAAAATGTGTGTGGATTTTTGTAATTGTGTATCGTTTTCCAAAGCTAAAATACATTTTTATATGGCATGTATTTAACGCGGCGACAAATTAATCTGAATAAGATTAATTTGTCGCCGCGTCGCAAAAATAATAGGTTGGCAGCTACAGCGAAGTATAATTTTAAGTGGAAAGTAGCAGCTTAATAATCAGTTGATAGCTTTGTTTTAATTTAAACTGGCATCGATTTTTTGTTTTGGTAACTGAATTTACCAACAATAGAGGCGAATGGTCACTGTTCTAACCTAACCTAACCCAAATGATTCAATAACAGGGTTCTGGCGTTCATGGTCACTGTTCTATCCAAACCTAACCCAAATAATTCAGTAACAGTACATGACTTGGCAGCGATTATATTTAATCGCCGCCAAGTTATTTTTTTAGTAGCACATAGTCGCCCTTTAATTTGTTAGTTACCTGGAAAATAATTAGCCTTTTTATATTAACGAACCATATATGACCCGAATACTATCTCCTATGTTCCATCATTTAAGTATATGAAACATAAATCAAGAATCCATGATGAATAAATAGTTTATTGCCTAGTACGAGTAGTACCGCTATTGATGGCAAGCTCTTTTACTGGATGGGACCACAGATTTAGAGTAGGCTAAATACCGCATGTTCATAAGATAGTATGAAAACCGAGCGTGTCATGTTTTTTATACCTAAAATGACGTCACCCCAGCCATTTAGTGATGTGCTCAACGCAAACAGAATCATTTCAATGATTTCAATCGCTAGGCGCGTCTGTGAGCTAATACTTCGTCAGGAGTGGACGTGCATTGACATTTTTTTCATTTGACATGCAATAGGAAGTCGCAATAATGTCCGAAGTTTGTTAAGAAAAAAAAAAAAAAAACCTTCGGGGCACGCTTGGTCGGACGGCTTGTAGTACTCGTATCTATAGTGGCATTATAGTGGCATTTTTATACCTAGATTTTAGGCAGATTACTGCTATCAATTTTAATTTTTACAGAACATCATCTGCCCGGTCGGCATCCAAGCTTACCGCATGCAGCTGAATACCAGTATTTTGAATGGAGCGACTGCGTATCTGACCTCCACAACCCAGTTACTGGGTAGTACGATACCCCTTGGTAAGACTGGTTGTCAGACTTTTGGGCTTCTGACGACCCGTAACGACTGTCAAAGATCCACGAATGACAGCCAGGACATAAGGCTTAACGTTTTCCGAGGCACGGAGGAGTCTAAGTATGTAAAGATGGTCACCCATCTACGGACCAACCCCGGCAAGCGTCGCTTAACCTGATGGATCGACCACGATATACTTAGCCACGAGCGCCTCCATGTTTACAAAACATAACAATCAAAATAAATACTTCTTTAAAGCTATCAGTACCCAGAATTTATCGAAAGGGGTGTAGAACATGTCAGTAACAGCGAATGCATTATATGTCTTATCTTTAACTTTGATGTTTAAACATAGGGGTACACGCTTACAAATAACAGAGACCAAAAATAAAGCTTTTAATCCTAACATCAAACAACGTGTTATTGATAAATAGATATGATGATGTTGTTACTCGTAGTGTGATAGATGATTTAGTTTTAGAGAATTAAAAAAAAATCACTAGAAAGTGGTGAAGGGCGGGAAATAAAATGAAATCGTTTATTCTGTAAGTAGGATATTAGAATCACTTTTACACGTCATATAAAAAAATAAATGACGAAACAAACTCAGGGGTCAAAGTCTCTTTTAAAGTCCAGACATAATCTTGGTCAGATCATGGGAGGACCATGTAGATCCGTGTCTGAAATGGTCTTTTGAGGAAAGAACCACACAAATTTGAGTGGAGCTGTCCAATCAGTGCAAGCATTTGTCAGTAATCGTGCAGCTCAACTCCAGACTTAAGGAGCTCAACGACTTGTTGAACAATGCCAAAGAAAGGACTTTTGGGTAGGCCGCATAAAGCGCACAAAATGCCAGACCACCATTAAAACTAACTAAGAAAAAGAAAAAAAAAGGGAAATATTTAAAGAAAAATAAAAATATGACCCACATAGTGCTCACATTCACAATAAGTATATTAAAGCAGTAAATATAATAGTTTTCAAAGTAAATATTCATGTAATATTGTATAATATTCTGCAATGTCAAATTATTATGTACATAAAATTATGCATAATCATTTTTTTTTAAATGTCAAGTTTTCCAGTTTTATCACAAGGCTAGCAGAGCGAGCAGCTCAATCCCAAGCTTTTTTGTCTTCTAAATAATCAGAAATCTTATAGTACCCTTTTTACAAAGTTTGGTTTTAATACAGATTTAAAATCTTTTAATGGGTAAGTTCCGAATGTCAGTAGGAAGTTTGTTGTAAAAGCGTATACATTGACCCATGAACGAGTTGCCTACTCTGTGGAGGCGAATGCGATGTACAGTAAGATTGTGTTTATTCCTGGTATTTAAACTATGAATATCGGACATTTTCTTAAAATTTGATTTATTTTTATGTACATACAAGAGATTTTCAAATATATATTGAGAGGGTACAGTCAGAATATCTATTTCTTTGAATATTTCACGTAGTGAATCTCTTGGACCTAGATTGTAAATGGCTCGAACAGCCCTTTTCTGTAAAACAAAGATACTCGTATTATTAATGTCCGCACAGGTTCTCCAGTGTTATTGGGGGATTGTCTCATGTAATTTTGACGTTTGAAAATTGCTGATTCTCAGCCTAGCTTGAATAAATGACTTTTGATTTTGATTTTTGGATTGTAAAAATAATCTAAAACAGACAATTGTAGAGGTAAGGGCCAAAATTCAATTTCAATTCATTTATTCACTAACATTTTTTACATTGTGTCTGACTTTCTATAACTAAATCTAAAAGAAACATCATGCATGCAATCTATATTTAAATCATTATAATAATTATCCAAATTACATTAAAATCAAAATAATAATAAAAATATAAAAACAAATGTCATAAATGTCAATTCATAAAATTCAATAAAATTTTCATTTCAAATCAATTCAATCAAATTGAACAGCCAATATTTGGAAAATGGGTAAATCCGCCACTGTGCATAGTGTAAAACGGTAGCCAGGATGGTCAAGAGTTGTCAGCAGCAACTGACGGGGTCCGTTAGGGCCAATGCCTGCCAGGGTTGCGAGTTTGTCCGAAAGGGATATCGTGGCCCTGGCACACAGGCAAATGAAGGAATATGGGTGGGTTTTAGTCAGTAAAAGTCTGACACGCCCTCCCGCTCCGCCCAGAGCGGGTGAAGTTATTTGATAATTTCCCAACCAAGAAAAAAAAAAAAAAGGATGGTCACAACAAACGATGTACTTGCACTAAACTCGTTTATTATTTTAAAATCAGACAGAGTCTCCACTTATGGCTTTTGCACTCGATGACGGTTACAAAACGACTGATTCGAACTGCCTAACACATCCGCATTTATAGATTTCACAAAAAAACTGAATATTTAGATTGCATTACTTAACTATTAATTATTACTGGAGTCTCTTTAAATGATAAAATCAGGCATGAAATTATCCGGAAAAGAACCGGAGTTACTGACATAGCTTGCAGAGTAAGCAAGCTGAAGTGCCAGTGGGCTGGCCATATTTGTCGAAGGACCGATGGCCGGTGGAGCAGATGAGTCCTGGAGTGGGGACCGCGTATCGGCAAGCGTAGTGTGGGACGCCCCCCAGCTAGATGGACCGACGACCTTAAGAAGATGGCTGGGTCAGACTGGAT
This sequence comes from Tiliacea aurago, assembly GCA_948098905.1. Classification (NCBI taxonomy): domain Eukaryota; kingdom Metazoa; phylum Arthropoda; class Insecta; order Lepidoptera; family Noctuidae; genus Tiliacea; species Tiliacea aurago. The sequence goes on from OX402605.1 coordinate 3,199,009, forward strand.
GCGGAAGGCGGAGGACAGGATGTTGTGGCGCAGCCTGGGGGAGGCCTATGTCCAGCAGTGGACTGCGATAGGCTGAGTTGATTGACTTTCTTTATCGGGTAAAATTGAATAACAATAATAATAATATATATATATAATTGAATATAATAATAAGACTTGGGGCGCCGGAAGCTGAAAAACTGAAGGCACCATATTGGGTATTCAACATTTCTGATTATTTTAAAGATAACTTTGTAGATTGTTTTTACTAACCCCTGTTTACGTCCTTGCAGTACTAACATGTAACTACCACAAAGTATTTACAAAATTCGACGGCCCTCCACTTTGGCCGTCTCAACGTGACGCTGGCAGAATAGTCGACACCGGCTCAATTGCCAAGAAAAAAAAAAATCACCAAGGATAAATCAAACATTTAGCTAAACAATTTCATAACAATTAACTAATAAAATACTATAATATTGATTTTAAGAATGATTGAATGATGTTACAAAGTCGAGCTGGTTTAAGCAGGATCGGAAGTCGATAACAATAGTTATAGACCACCCAATCATCTGCCTGGCCTTTTCCCAAGATGCAGTTTAGTACCAGTATTTTACATGGAGTGACTATCTGACCTCCACAACCCAGTTACTGGGTAACACGATACCCCTTGGTAAGACTGGTTGTCAAACTTTCGGGTTACTGACGACCCGTAACGACTGTCAAAGATCCACGAATGACAGCAACGGCTTAACGTGCTTTCTGGGCCACGGAGGAATATTGGTATGTAAAAATGGTTGGTATGGTTAAATGTTACAATAAAATACCTTGTGATATATTGCAACCAAATGAAAGAAAATTTAAAACTCATATTAAAAGAACTCTTTGTAAACAAGCATATTACAAATTAGAGGATATATCCAAGATAAGAATGCTTGGAGACATGCTGGTCCAGCTCCATAGGACAATCTAGAGTCTAGACAAAATCAAACAGGCTGCTATTTTAATCGTATAATTTATTATTTTTATGACATTTATTTTAAATTCTGTGATTACCTTAACTCACACTGATATTATTGTTATTTTTTAGGAAATCGTATATATTTTTTACAACTTTTGTAAATATGTGAGCACCATGTTCTATTATATAATTAATTTATCTGTCATTGCTTCATTCTTAACTCTTTTTATTACCTATTGTGGTATAGTAAGTTTTCACATATAATTATATAATTAATGTAGCTATAAAAAATATTCTACAAGATTTTAAAAGAGTAACGGTGGAGTTTCTTGTTCATTCTTCTCCATACGAAACTACCTTTTGGAAGGGGCGACTAGAATCAATTCAATTTTTTTGTAAATATTGACGTTCAAAAGTGCCTTATATGTGCCTATTTGAAATAAACAATTTGACTTTGACTTTGGTTACCTATCTACGGACCAACCCCAGCAAGCGTAGTTTAACCTGATCGATTGACCGGTGCGTACTTGGCCAAAGCCCTTATATAGAATACCCAATACCCCTATAAAGTCCCCATGATACAATACTTAGATACAATACAAACACATCATTCCCTGTCCACTAGATATTTGGAAGCACTTTAACAGCAGTGTCGTATTTCGCAAATATTGTGCTGCAATTTGCAAACTTTGGTCGAATTGTATCCTGTGATTGATTAGGGGTAAAAGGAGCTAGATAACAGCTGTAGGAATCGATCTCTCTGACCCTAACTGATTCCCACTTATTCTACACTAAAGCATCCAAAACAAATATAGGAGTACGAGTAAACTCATCTTTTACTATACTCCGTTTGAAATATGATTAGTCATTTAAATAAACCTTTTTTACAGTCCGTTTTTTGTCGTTTTTTTGACTACTATTGCGTTGGTGGCATGACCAATGACAGCTGTAATATACAGTTAGTATTGTAACCACGTTTTTACTTTTAATGCCATCCTTATACTTACCACGGAATAGAAGTCAAAATCGGTTGAACGGACTGTAGACAAGTTTATTTATATGTCTAATTATATTTCAAATTTTAGGCTCAGCCGAGAGATGAATTCTTCTATAAAATGCACTCCACATGTTGACATATATATCACGACTCCGTAAATATCTTTAAAACCCAAATTTTAAGGTCCCAAAGCACGCAACCCACACTATCTAAAGATTCATTGTATTAGTATGTAGGTATTTCTTGCAACCTCCGTAACTTATTTCTAAACCCCCCCTACCCCCCCCCCCTCCCCACCCCTTTCTCATTTCTTTTTTCTTATTCTCTTTTTGGTTTTCTTATTTTTTTTTCTTTTTTCGTGTTATTTTGTATTTCTGTTCATATAGTTTGTTACCACTTCATTTTTATACATCTCGTTCTTATCACCTAGACCAGGGTCAATAATTTTTGAAAACAAAAAAAAATATAGTAGGAATGGGATCATTGGAAAAGGAAGAGAATATAACAAAAATGAAAGGAAAAATAATTCACGGGTGACCTGAGGTCGGGAAGTGGATGGGGGTGAGTTTTTAAGGGTAAAAAATGGTTTATCTCGATTTCCGGCAAAACTAAAAGTCCTATGGAAAAAAGTTAAATGGCAAAGTTGTAGGTAGTTAAAAAAAATCTACAACTTTTGTATTTACACTTTTTTCACATCCTCAAAATGTATGTAAAACATTCAAATAACCAAGTTTTTAGTTTTTTATTTTTATCTTCATCGACATTTGGTGAAAAAATACCTTTTTATGTCCCAAACACACTGTAATTTTTAACTGTCCTTTTTAATTTTTTGTTTTTCTTTCGACATAGTCAGCCATAGTCAGCCGTAGTCAGAAAATGGCCGAACATTCGCTTCGGATTTGTCTTCGGAGTATAGATGGTTTATCTTCACTGATGATGAAGAGCACAGATGGCCACCGGAACTACTTCATCATCATATCAGCCGAAAGACGTCCACTGCTGCACATAGGCCTCCCCCAAAGTTTTGCCATAATCGCCACGCTTGGCTGGCGGGTTGGCGATCGCAGTATGTTTAAAAAAATGCATATAGAGAACGCTGCTGCCCATTCTCTAGTCCCTTAGTCGCCTTTTACGACACCCATGGGAGGAAATGGGATGGTGCTATTCTTTACGTCCGGCACCACACGGACGAACCCCGGAACTACTTAATAATAAGTATTTCACGGGTTGCATTTCGATTTGGTACTTTAATATTGTTGCCAAGGAATTTATGCTCATCACAATGCATATTATTATGGTGAAGTGAAACTGATGGGTGTTATCAAGGAGAACTCCTCCTCGACAAGTGCGTGTCGGACCACGCACAATAAAGGGTTCCGTAGTTGGGATGAATTTGCCCAAAAACAAACTTAACTTTGTAGTTGAAAAACATGTTCTCCCGTACATCGATATACGTCACGGTCAATTCTCGAACTGCAAATGTAAGTTTGTTATCACAAAAAAAACCTATACTACCTAAACTAAAAGTTAATGATTTTCCAACTTTTTCCTTTACTTGTGCTGTGAGACCTTGCTTCTTGCCAAATTCCATGATTCTAGTTTAAAGGGAAGTAGGTAACCTATAGGTTTTGATTTATTTGCAAGTATGTCGCATAAATCACCGTATTTTTTTATTGTGTTGAGTTAGAAGCTTGATTTTCTTAGAGCTCCAAGAGACCATAGACCTACATATTTGATATTAATTTCAACTTGATATCTCCGCGCGTTCCTGAGAAAAAGGGTCTTGACAGACTGACAGACAGACAGACAGACAACGAAGTGCTCCTATAAGGGTTCCGTTTTTTCCTTTTGAGGTACGGAACCCTAAAAAATGGCTCGATGGTTTAGACCTGAGTTTTTTGTAATATAGACGTTTAAATTTTGCGTTTGTTTTTCAGCGTATTCATTTTTCCGGTGCCTGGTGTCAGCGAAAAGATCATTTACGATTTTGACATATTCAAACTCAAACTCAACACAACTGAAACTCAAAGCATTTATTTCAATTAAACTAATTACAGGCACTTTTGAATTGTCAAAGAGTCGGTCAGTTAGTGAGAAAGTTGAAGCTATTTGCCCATTCCAAAACGTAGATCTCTATGGAGAAGAACAGGCAAGAAACTCCAAGGACACTCTTTTAAATCAAGATATTACAAAATCCTGGGTACATTATCCTTGTCGCTTCTTTAAGTGAGAACAATGTAAAAAAAAAAAAAAAATTTAAAAACTGAAATCGCGAAAAAAAAACCAGCTGTTCCCTACATTTATGTTCGAATAATTCGTTAAAATGTAGGGAACAGCTGATATTTTTTTCGCGATTTCAAGTTTGGTCCCATAGTAAAAGTGGTTCATAATGATGAGTACAATGACCCCTTAAGAGGTTATTGACGTTTTAAAAATAATCCTGTATTTAACTGACCCCTATTCAAAAACTCACCCTGTATTAAACTGCCGCATCCACGTCATCATACACTGACGTCATCAGTACACAGTGTAGTGTGTGTTTTGTACTTGTTAACATGACTGTGACGAGCACAGGGACGGACTCGGTGATAAATTGCCGGGGGCCATCAAATAGTGGAGAGTATTTGGAGTTCATGGGATGATCTATTAGGTAGGTTATCTCGATAAGCTAGCTAAGATCTCTAAGGTAACTTTACTTAGGTAGATTAAATTATGTACGTTTTAAAGTCGTAGTATCGTAGAGTCAATCTTTCTGATGGACATAGGCCTTCCTCAAAAAGAGGGGGGGGATTTGCGGGTTGACGATCGCAGTATGATTTTAAAAATGCATAGAGAACGCTGCTGCCTATTCTCTAGTAAGTCCCTTATTCACCTTTTACGACACCCATGGGAAGAAATGGGATGGTGCTATTCTTTACGTCCAGCACCAAACGGAGTCAATCTTTACATTGCCATAAATATTGTTTTCCCAACTACGGCAAAACTAAAAGAAGGGTATGTTTTTAACAGGCTGTGTGTACGTACAGATTCTATTTACAAACTAAAGTAATTTTGTTTAATTATATTTGAAAAAATCAAATCAAAATATTTTATTTCACATAAACCTACTTGTGTACTTATGAAACGTCAGAAGCTAGATGCACGGTTCCAATTGGTCGTTTCCTATGGAGAAGAGCCGGCAAGAAACTCCACGTTTGCTTTTTTTTAAATAATGGGCTTCTACAAATGTTTTCAAACTACAGTGTTAATAGGTATGAGAGGACAGTGTAGTAATAATGTACGAAATCGAGAATAACTATCCCGCAAACAAATTGTTCCACTCAAGCCCAGCCCTGCTGCCCACTTAAATTCGCATCGTATTACGTTTCAGAGCAATTTGTACATTCAATATTATTTGTATACGAGCTGCGTTTACTAATGTAACGTTTGTAGTGTGGGGGGATCAGCAGAGTCAGATGTAGGGGGACGGTTTAGTAACTTTTGATTATTTTTACCCAACTACGGCAAAGCCTATGATTTATTATTTATTTACTATCCCAAAATTTATGATTTACTATCCCAAAATTTATGATTTTAGCAGGATATGCATGTATGTATGTATGTTCATCTGTTCACTCAATAACTCCTGAACTACTAGTAATATTTTGACAAACTAGGTATTGTTGGCATCGTCATGTTGTTCCGCGGGATATAGGGACATCACATAAAATCTATGATGGCGGCTTATAGCAGAGGAAAAGCGTTGCCGAAAAAATAATAAGTTTATGGTATCTAATAAAAGGTCGAAGAAGAACTTTCTGAAAATATATTGGTTATATATAATTAATATATTTATGTAACATATGCCCCAAAATTTACTGTTGATTTTTTCCTCACTGCCAAAGAAGTGGGTGGAGAAGTGTCCTTGTAACATACCTTCAATGATCCCAAACAATATTCATACTTGACATTAGTGTATTTGTTTTTAAAAATATCAAAGTCAAAGTCAAATTGTTTATTTCAAATAGGCACATAAAAGGCACTTTTGAACGTCAATATTTACATAAAAACAGAATTGATTCTAGTCGCCCCTTCCAAAATGTAGTTTCGTATGGAGAAGAATGGGCAAGAAACTCCACCGGTACTCTTTTCAAATCTTGTACAATATTTTTATAGGTACATTAATTATATAATTATATGTGAAAACTTACTATACCACAATAGGTAATAAAAAGAGTTAAGAATGAAGCAATGACAGATAAATTAATTATGTAATAGAACATGGTGCTCACATATTTACAAAAATTGTAAAAAATATATACCTACGATTTCCTAAAAAATAACAATAATATCAGTGTGAGTTAAGGTAATCACAGAATTTAAAATAAATGTCATAAAAATAATAAATTATACAATTAAAATAGCAACCTGTTTGATTTTGTCTAGACTCTAGATTTTGTCTAGACTCTAGATTGTCCTATGGAGCAGGACCAGGGAGCCTAAAATGGACGCTTTGGCAGAATCATGCGTGCAATTCATACAGCCCGCAATTCATCTGTTTGACAGCTGCTATTTAACATTAGACTTCACTATATTAATTCTTCATTTGTGGACCATTTTACGAAACTCCATACACAACTGTCAAACAGATGAATTGCGGGATATGAATTGAACGCAGATCATAATATGATTCTGCGAAAGCGTCCATTTTAGGCCCCCAGCATGTTTCCAAGCATTCTTATCTTGTATATAATCCTCTAATTTGTAATATGCTTGTTTACAAAGTGTTCTTTTAATATGAGTTTTAAATTTTCTTTCATTTAGTTGCTATATATCACAAGGTATTTTGTTGTAACATTTAAAACAGTACCCCATCAAAGATGTATGTACTTTAGATAACCTGAAAAATGGTTGATCTATTTTGTCTTTATTTCTAGTATTAAAATTATGTCTATCACTTATTTTATTAAAAAGATGTAGATTTTTCCTTACATACATAATATTTTCATAAATGAATTGGCAAGGTACCGTCATAATATTAATATTTTTAAATAGTTCCCTAAGAGATTCGCGGTGACTTAGATTATAAATTTCTCTGACAGCTCTCTTTTGCAAAATAAAGATGGACTCAATGTCAGCAGCCCGACCCCACAGTAAAATGCCGTACGACATAATGCTGTGGAAGCAGCTAAAATAGACCAAACGCGCGGTTTCTACATCTGTTAACTGTCTGGGAGCCTAAAATGGACGCTTTGGCAGAATCATGCGTGCAATTCATACAGTCCGCAATTCATCTGTTTGACAGCTGCTATTTAACATTAGACTTCACTATATTAATTCTTAATTTGTGGACCATTTTACGAAACTCCATACACAACTGTCAAACAGATGAATTTGCGGGATATGAATTGTACGCAGATCATAATATGATTCTGCGAAAGCGTCCATTTTAGGCCCCCAGATCTTTCTAACAGCATAAGCCGCCGAGCTTAGCCGCCCCGCAAGAGATGTTGTTATATGTGGTCCCCATTGTAATTTCTCGTCTAGAGTAATTCCTAGGAAAACCGTTTGATTAATAAATTCCAGTTTTGCTCCATCCAATATGATATTACATTCACTACTTCTAACATTAGGTAATTTAAATCGAATGCATTTGGTTTTTGCTTTATTTAGTACCAAATTATTTACCAATCTTGGACCATCGACAAGTTCACTAAAGTAGAAGATACGCACAATGTCAACACTCGCCATAAAAAGAGGGAGGATGGAGCCCATATATAAGCGCTTCATCCTCAAGAATTAAAATGTTAAGCGATAGCCCATATTATATGGCAATAAAAAAATATAATAATATGCCCAACATGTTTAAAACTGAAAAACCTGTAACAATATTCCAAAAAAGGCTAAAACTATACCTAATCCAAAAATGTTTCTACTCAGTAAAAGAATATTTAGAGTCTAGCTTAATATAGCGATTTTCTCTCATGTACAAAATTGGCGATCTTGTCCTATACAAACAATACGATTTAAGTAATCTATCCTATTTAACTTTTTATAAAATTATAAATATAATTTAAATTGTAATAACTGAAAAGTATGACATTAACATTGCTAAATAATTGTATTAAATTCATTATTGAGCTTTTTATTTCGACATAACTATAATTTCTCAATTTAATTGTACTAATATAAAAGAAAATAGTTAAGTAATAATAATGTTGAATGTATGCTAATTTAGGATGTTAAAGGCAGGCGAATTAATAATTGCAATGCTTGAAAAAGGCTGCTAAGTCATAAGTACTATCATAAAATAACACCTACATTGTACACTTAGTTCGCAATAAACGTTTTGAATTTGAAACCACAAAATAATTGAAATAAAAATGAAACAAGTAATGAAAACTATAACCCAACTATCTATGTACGACAAAAACGCCAACTAAAAATATATACTTATTAAACAAAACATCACACACAGACAAATCAAAAATCCGGAGTCACACGTCATTTACCTAATAAAAGCGAACCGAACAGGGGGCCTAAAATGGACGCTTTGGCAGAATCATAATATGATTTGCGTACAATTCATATCCCGCAATTCATCTGTTTGGAATTTCGTAAAATGGTCCACAAATTATTAATTGCTATAGTGAAGTCTAATGTTAAATAGCAGCTGTCAAACTGATGAATTGCGGGATGTATGAATTGTACGCAGATCTTATTATGATCCTGCCAAAGCGTCCATTTTAGGCCCCCAGACTACGTGAGACTCCGGATACAAGGCATAAAATTGTGTTTGTATGTAATTTTATTGTATTTTTTTTTGTAATATATAACTATTTTATTGTGTTTTTATGGACCATGTTGTCTGCAATAAAGATTTTTATTATTTACTAGCTGCGCCCCGCGGTCTCGCCCGCGTAAGTCTCGACCCCGTGGGAATGCCGGGATAAAAAGAGTAGCCTATGTCTTAATCCAGGGTGTCAGCTACCTCCATACAAAGTTTTAACAAAATTGGTCCAGCCGTTTGAGCGTAAAGAAGTAACAAATATACACACACAAACTTTCGCCTTTATAATATTAGTGTGATAATCAACATCTCTCAAGGCTCTCGTTATGTGGTTGGATCAAGGGCCTGATTCAGAAGGCAGTACTCCTCGTTACGGCTTGCATCTTGAGGAGGTTCCTATCTCTGGAGCACTAACCACCGGTAGCTTGGACCCTGCTCCCGATACCGGCGAATAATTTTTATATTTTTGAATGTTTTTTTTTGTAAAAATATTTAAAAAGGTATTTAATAAGGTATGAAGATAACTAAGGTTCCGTGTGGTGCCGGACGTCCGTGGGTGTCGTAAAAGGCGACTAAGGGAATTACTAGAGAATGGGCAGCAGCGTTCTCTATTCATTGTAACTCCGATTTATGGCAAAAACTAATGGTCACCCGTTAACGGACTGATTGCGGCAGTTAAATCAAGTCAATCTATCGATCCTAACAGCTTTTTTAACCCCCTAAGCTGTACCTGATCATTATAAGATATTTTAGTAAATATAGATGGTAAATGGTTGACAAGATGACATCAGTCACAACACTTTAAAAACTAACCCATAATGTTCTCACGCAAACACGTGCAACACAACAAGCAAAAACTTAAGTTGTAACATTTTCAAAAACTACAATAAATTCCTTGGAAGATTACAAAAAAAAACTGCATTTAATTCTAAAACGGCCACACGCAAGCATACACAATAAAAAGTAAGCAAACCCCTTAAAAAAATCACCCCATTTAAAAAAGTTAAGTGTTCGCGCGAACGCACCCGAATAGAACAATGACATTTTGACATTTCGCAGCGATGGCCGACCTAATTTGACATTAAAAAAGGCGCGAATTCAATTGTCGGATAATTTATCGATGTTTTGTAGAATTTATTTGTTATTAATTAATGGTTTTTTGGGGATCGGTTAGAGTAGTTTTGGGGTCGTAAAGTTTAACCCAGAAATAAAGCAAAATGAGTACCTATGGAAAAGTATTTAATTTTTTAAAGAAAGATTTGTTCCAATTAGAGAGATGTTTAATAATTCTTATGATTATAATTCTGTAAATACATATCTGTTAAAGTCGCGAATCATATTTTGATCAAGATACAAGCTGATACTGCAAATAGCAAGAAGCGTAAGACATTTTGAATATCGTGAAAAACAATTGCAGATCCACCATAAGTAGGTAAGATTTTAATACAAAAATACTTCTAATTCAATATACGGAACTCAAAACGCCCCAAATTACTCACAGAACATATTTTTTTTACAAACACTCATTTATAATCATAATAAATTACTTACGTTCTTTCAAAAATTACATGCTACAGTAGATTTAAGTAATGTTTACAAATGACGTCTACTAAACCGGTATGAAGCCTTGATTACAAATTATTACAGTACATTTAACACTTTGAGTGCGTTTTGTGAATTTTAGAAGAAATTTATTTTTTATTTTTTGTGTTGTTATCCGCTCGAGTTGCTAATGATGAGAAGAAGTAAAGAATTTAGTTAAAATGATGCCCTCTGTTGTTCTGAGTTGAGCTATAGTGCGTTCACTAATTCACTATACCTTTTTTTTTTTTTTTTTTTGGGTGGGAAATTATCAAATAACTTCTTCCGCTCTGGGCGGAGCGGGAGGGCATGTCAGACTTTTACTGACTAAAACCCACCCGTATTCCTTCATTTGCCTGTGTGCCAGGGCCACGATATCCCTTTCGGACAAACTCGCAACCCTGGCAGGCATTGGCCCTAACGGACCCCGTCAGTTGTTGCTGACAACTCTTTGAGGCGCGCGTGGAATACAACGCGCCGTCGACCCGGGCCTGGTCCTTATCGGACGGTGAACTACCCATCGCTCACCGTCCGCAAGCCCGCGCCTACGGTGGCCGGAAATCGGCTTGCGACTCCCGACGCCCGGGGCGTCTCCTGCGGCGACTAGGGGCGCGAGGGCGCGAACCTTGCCTCTCCCTCACGCGTTCCGCCTCCTCCTTCGCAAGCATTACTGCTTCGCAGAAGGAGGTGACGGCCTCCCATGCACTCTCGCTCCGAACCATGGCCCGAACCAGGGCCGGACGCGAGAGATCGCCGCCGCCGATCGCCTCCGTGAGGACACGGCGGTGCTCCACCCAAGCCGGGCAGACCTCCACCGTATGCTCCATCGTGTCCTCCGGGCGATCCACACAGTGGTGACACCCGGGCGTTTCCTCCCGCTTTATCCTGAACAGGAACCTCCCGAAACAACCATGTCCGGTGAGGACCTGCGTCAGGCGGAAGGTGAGGACGCCGTGGCGCCTCTCTAGCCACTCCTCAAAGAGGGGACTTATCGCCACAATTGTGGCGTGCCCAGCGCTGGGTTGCGACAATCGCACTCTCCATGCCGCCATGAGATCCCGCCGGAGCTCTGTCCGCTGTGCCGTGATTTCTCGCGGCAGCGGAGTTTCACCCCGGCGTTTCGCCTCCTCGCGCCACTCCCAGATGTGCGCGAGGACTTTTGCCTCCAGATCCCATGGCGGTAGTCCGGCAAGGAGGCCCGCCGCCTCACGGGAGACCGTGCGGTAACCCCGTACCAGCCTGATGGCCATGACCCTTTGGGACGCGTTCAATTGGCGGGCTGGTCGCAGCCTTAAGGAACGCGCCCACACCGGTGCCCCGTAAAGGGCCATGGACCGCACGATCCCCGCGTAGAGCCTCCGGCAGGAGGCGTTTGGACCCCCTAGATTGGGTAGGAGCCGCTTTAAGGCAGCCCCGGCCCGTTCCAGTCTGGGAGCCAAACGTCGAAAATGCTCCACGAAGTTCCAACGGCTGTCGAGGACGAGTCCCAGGTACTTCATCGTCGACTCGACACCGATGTGAACCCCTCCTGCCGTTATCTGGGAACCCGACAGTGGCGCATTCCGAGGACCATAAAAACACATGGCCTCAGACTTGTGCAAAGCCACCGCGAGTCCCAATTGCCGGATCCTGTTGACGATTGTCGCAACCCCACGTGCCGCCAGTTCGGCTGCCGCCTGATGCGACCTCCCCTGCGCCAGGACCAGCGTGTCGTCAGCGTAGCAGACCACGCTGACGCCGTTAGGGAGGTCAGCACGCAGCACCCAGTCGTAGCCGATGTCCCACAGATGCGGCCCCAGGACCGATCCCTGTGGGACACCGCACGACATCTCTCGCCGGTTCCACTCTCCGTGGTGACCGGGGTAGATGACGGCCCTGTCCGTCAAATAGGCCTCGACCACTCGACAGAGGTAGGTCGGCATCCGGTGATACCGGAGTGCCTCCCTAATGCAACTCCAGGGCAGGGTATTGAAAGCATTGGCGATGTCAAGAGACACCGCCAAGACGACCCCACCCCGGGCAATAGCATCCCCCGTCGTGAGGGCTCGAACGCGCATGATGGCATCCACCGTAGAGCGCCCCTTGCGGAAACCAAACTGGCTGTCCGCCAAATCCGGCCCTACCCGCACCAGCCGCCCGACAAGGCGGTCTGCAATAACTCTTTCAAAGAGCTTGCCCACCTCGTCGAGCAGCACGATGGGCCGGTAAGCAGACGGAGAGTCCGCCGGGCGCCCTGGCTTCTTAATGAGGACCAGTTTCCCAGTCTTCCAACGAAGTGGGAACTGGCCCCTCTCCAAGCATGCGCTTAGGAGCCCCCTTAGTCGAGGCCCGAGAGCCTCCAAGGCCAGAACCCAGGCTTTTCCAGGTAAGCCGTCGGGTCCTGGGGCGGTATTCTTGGCATTAAGCCTACGTACCGCCACTCTCAAATCTACCTCGGTCACCTCCGGAGTATCGTCGTCGTCGTCATTGGTGTGGTCCGCATCGGGCACCGCAGGAGGCGGAGCCATGGGCGGGGGAGTCTGTTCCCCTCGCGAAGGGAACAAAGCGCTCACCACGTCCTCCACGAGCTGGGGCCGGAGACTCTGCGTCAGCGGGGGAGCCCATGGGCGGAGTTTATCTCTCACCCCTTTGTAGGGGCGTCCCCACGGGTCTCTGTTCAGAGTCTCCAGCGACTCCTCGCGGGACAGTCCTCTGGCCCGCTGGATCACTATACCTTGACGCGTCAATTGGTAGCACTTTTTTTTTTTTTTTGTTATGTCTGCATGCGGTTTGCACATTTAGCCAATGTCAAGTAAAATTAGGTAAAAAGTACAAAGTTAAAGTTGTCCGTTTGGTGCTGGACGTAAAGAATAGTTGTGTCTGATTAAACCGTTGAAGATAAACTTAGTAAACCCCTAAGATGACCAAAACATGGATTTTTAATTAATATTAGGTAAGCAATGTTTTGTATCATCTTATTTCGACTGCCTAACGCGAATGTTCATATTATTATAGGAAATATTACGTCGTACTACGTATGACGATGTCTGTAAGATCGCCGAGACGTCTCCAGCATAATTATCCATATCTTCCAAATCCATCAAGTTGATTTGTAAATAAAAAGCCACACAATAACAATAAACGCTAACCTCAAATAAATTAGTACCGAAGTTAGCCCATAGAAAAACTAGGGGTCTCGGCGGACTATCTTTAGTACCATATGTAGTTCATGAACTAGTGATAAACTTCATTTTATAATAACGTTTTATTTAGTCATGGTGGCAAACCTAGTAATTATCCTAGTACTAAATTTAGATCGTGTTTTGGAATAAGACAGTCTGGGCCCAAAACAAGGTTTATCTTCAGACCCAAGTTTTAACCATGGAGCCATTATTAAATTTCGAACTAAAGTTCGAAATTTAATAATGGCTCCGGCTGGCTTTCCGTCTAATGTGCAGTTCCTAATACAAAACTGACAACTTAGTACCGAATTAAGTTTTCAGTTTTGTATAAAGAACGGTATTTCAATCACAGTTACCTTTGTATCCTGCTTATGCGTATGAAGTTTCATTAAAATCGGTTCAGTCATTTCGAAAAACAAGGGCTTGAAAGTTTGTATGAAATGCTGTAAGGTGTGAACGCTCATAATTGAGAACAAAAAAAAAAACAAATCGTTATTTTCGAACGGAACATAGCCCGATTTTCCTAAACTCCACCGCTACGGGTTTTGTTCGCGAATTTCGCAACACAAGTCAATCATCGTTCGCTGGTTCAAACGCCTGTCATTGTCAGCCATTTTGAATTTTAGAAATGTTAGGTTAGGTTTTAACGAATTTTTCATTGAATAAAAAACAATGTGGTTTGTTATTTTGTGTTGATAGCGATGTTGTTTTGAAAATATTAGGTATAAAGGCTTTTTTTTATTTAATTATCGATGACGGCTTAAGACAATAGGCTCGCCCAATGTTTGGTGTAAGTACAGAATTAAGTCAAAGTTATAAATATGTCTTTATAGACAGTCAAATCTGTGAACACGTAGAAAAAACTTGCGTCCAACAGTTGGTCGCAAAATGCACGCACACTAAAATAACACAGTGACAGCACAATGAAATGCCGCGAGTGTAAGACGTAGCTGTCACGCACACCAGCCTGTCAAAGTTGGCATGTTTGTTTAGTTCTTTTGCAGCGCGACACTCTATCAGACATCTATACAGGGTTATTTTAAAACGTCAATAACCTCATAAGGGGTCTGAAATCGCGAAAAAAAAAATTATCTGTTCCCTACATTTTAACGAATTATTCGAACATAAATGTAGGGAACAGCTGTTTTTATCTTATCTCTTATCTTAACCGATTTCAGGTTTGGTCCCATAGTAAAAGTTGTTCATAATGATGAGTACAATGATCCCTTAAGAGGTTATTGACGTTTTAAAAATAACCCTGTTTAATCAGCCAACTACAGGTGTCTGATGTCACGGCGTGACCATCACCGCAATGTTTTCGCCCGTGTAGATGGCGCCTTAATTAGCCTTTCAGCTATTAGCCTAGCCTTTTTAACAAACGGTGCCGTTCAATGTTAGGTTGCCTTGCGGCAGGGATATGTGTGGTCCCCCCTAGACTTGAGATGGCCGGCACCAGCTGGCGTTCGCGGAAGTCGCACTAGATCCCAAGATCAGAAGCGCTACATCGCGTGCCTGAAGACCAAGATACAGAGTAAAAACCTGCTCAGGACTGATTACTCTTCAGATCAGTAAAGGCTACATTTGGAGAGATCGATCTGGGCAGACGAAACTGCGCCTGATCGATCTAACCCATAAAACATAAGTTATCTATAATCGCGGAATCTTGATTCCAAAATCCCCGGTGCAAGTGTGGGAAGGGAACACTGGGGTGGTTTTTAGTCAGTAAGAGTCTGACAGACCCCTCCGCCCACCCCAAGGCGGAGGACATCCATGAGGATTTTCCACCCCGTGAACAAAAAAAGGGATATGTGTGGTGCTAGAACTTCGCCCCAGACCAGCCCCGTCACAAAGAGAATCCTTCCTTCTCATCTTAATTTCTAATACTAACAGTCCGATGCGATGCGTCTGCGCACACACTTAATGTGCACTATAATATCTCCCGCGCCGAAGGCTATGGTCTCCGCTGTGATTGGTCGCCATTGCAGGAATTCGGTTGGAGGACTCTGTCATTACTAGTCCAAACTAATATTATAAATATGCGAAAATGAGTTTGTATGTTACCTCCCACAATGGGGGTTTGCCATAATCGCTACGCTTGGCAGGCGGGTTGGCGATCGCAGTATGGTATTAAAATGCATAGAGAACGCTGCTGCCAATTCTCTAGTAAGTCCCTTAGTCGCCTTTTACGACATCCACGGGAAGAAATAGGATGGTGCTATTCTTTACGTCCGGCACCACACGGCAAACATAGTAAAAAGTGTTATTCGTACTCTTTTCAAATCCGACATTGTTCTACGATCATAACGCTATGGTCATCTTCGGGCTCCATCATCAGACTAACACTGATATTTCTCCGTTGTCACCGAAGTTATATAGGGTCAAATTAAAAATGCTAGCGAAACTCCGCAGATGAGATAGGTTTATCGATTTAAAGACAACGACAAAAAAATAGGATTGTTTTTTTTTTGTTTTTTTGTCAGTCTGACAGTGACCGCGCTTTAGCTGTTGTCAACGTCTTAAGGTGCGGATGCTCGGTGGAAGTGCTTGAAAAATGGATGACAAACGAGTAACTGGAAACATACGAACGAAGCAAGTTAATTTATAGCTTGTTAAAAATCATTTCATTTCGATCTCAGTGACAGTAACAAGTTTTCTAAAAGGATACTTTACGATATTTTAACAATACCATTAGTGGGGTCGTAACTTAGAATACAAAATAAATAACGACAAATGATCACCAATATATTTTATTTATTTATATTGAGCGAAGTTTGCGCGCCATTAGATCATTGATTTATTTTAAAAGGGTGTGTGTAAAGATGATCGAGGGTCGGTGATCCGGCAGAGAACCAAAGTTGTCGACATAACCCACAGAATAAGCAAGCTGAAGCGGCAATGGGCCGGCCATATTAGCCGTAGAACCGATGACCGTTGGGGTAGACGTGTTCTTGAGTGGAGACCGTGAATCGGCAAACGTAAGGTAGGACGCGCTCAGGCTAGGTTGAGCGACGATCTTCGCAGGGTGGCTGGTGGCAGCTGGATGAGAGTTGCCGAGAATCGAGCTGAATGGCATACAATTGGAGAGGCCTATGTCCAGCAGTGGACTGCTATGGGCTGATGATGATAAGAAAGAAGAAAAGAAAGAAACGTAGTTTTATTCGTCACAGAAACACGTGCATACGAAAACATAAACTCGAGTAGGTGAACATTACACAAAACACACCTCTATCTGCGTCTGTGTTTCCGAACGCATACAACCCTAATCTCTTCAAAGTTAGAGTGAACAGGCATCTTCTGGGTAAGCTCACTCCATCATCGACTTTGTCTCTGTCACCTCTGCCCTAGACTAAGGTCAAGAGCACACCCATCCTAAAAAAAAAAAAATCACGAGCACAAAATAAAACAAATAGTCGGCAACTGCACGTCATGACTGTGACAAAAAGGCTTGCACTCAGCATGATGCTGTGTTATGGGGGACCCACAACACAGCGCTGATTTTCAGTGGTTACCCGAAAAATACGTACGGAACGAAGGTAACGATACACGATGATGATGTGTAAAGATTAATAATACTGTTGCGCGCACAACTAAAAAGCCTACTACTAGCGTTATCTAGTATCAGGTAGCGGAACTAGTAGAGTCAAGATTCTTCCAGAAAGTTCGATTCTAGAACTATCGACACTCGGTCAGTCGGGGCCGGTATGTACTCGAATGTTCTAGATGTTTCGGGAACTATCCGAGGCCCTATATAAGGCCGGTATGGGCCGCGACGGAGTTATCGGTTAGATATTCTCCTAGTACAGGAAACTTTCCTCAAGCCTTGTCATCGAGACCCGTCAATTGCGAACTATCGCGTAGTTCGCAATGACAGGACTCGATGCCACAGGGGCGGCACCCTGATTTACTATAGGACTCCTCTCCATTGCATCCCGCTCGATGCTCCGACAACTCTCTCGTGTCTTGAAGTGTCTGCATGCAAATTAGCAATGTCAGGTCATCAACCGATTACGATAGTTTCGGCTTACATGCCGGGCACCGCGACCACGAACCTAGACGGTCTTCAACTGCTGTCTCGCGATCTTTCGATTCTTTTCGGCCTGAGTGAATCCGTCCTGAGTGAATTATCGTAGCGGGTGATCTCAACGCCAAACATCCGTCCTGGAACTGTAATACCACCACGTTTCGAGGCCAACATCTGTTTGACCTCACCACCGTTTTAAATTTCGATATCATCGGTCCGATGAATCCTACTCATTACCCCCATATCCCCAGTCAATCCCCGGAAATATTGGACATAGCGCTCCTAAAGAATATCAACCTTCGGTTGGATTCGATAGAGGCGATGGACGAACTGACTTCTGACCAGCGGCCGGTCGTCTTAAGACTGGCCCCTCGCGACGGACTCCTTGACCCTGACCAACCCCCCCTCACGAAAGTAGTCACGGACTGGCGGAAAGTAAGCGACCGACTGAAATCCACCACATCCCCGATACTGGATTCTATCCCCGATCAGTTTGACTCAATCGCCGACACGACGGCCGCGATCGGCTCACTCACGGAACACGTACAATCAGTCCTGATCGATTGCTCGAGGCAGGTTCCGGCGATGGACCCCCATCGCCGAAAGCTGCCGGACGATGTGCGTGAACTGCTGACTGAGAAGAACGCGGCCACTCGTGCATACAGTGTCTTTCCCTGTGACGCTAACAAAGTCTTCATGCGCCAATTACAGAGATCTGTAAGGAAGCGTATGAAAGAACTGCGTGAGGCCCACTGGGACAAGATGCTGGGCGAACTAGAGCCCACTCATCTTGCCTTCTGGGAGCTTCAGAGGAAACTCAGATCCCCGCAAGTAGCTTCTATGCCCCCTCTGACACGACCCGACAGGACGATAGCATTCGACGACACCGACAAGGCTGAATGCCTGGCTGACACTCTCGAGACTCAGTGCTCGCCCAGCTCTCAACCAGTAGACCAAGCTCACCTCGCTGAGGTGGACGCTGAAGTCGAACGTAGGGCGAATCTCCCTCCGGTCGAAGACCCTGATTGTCCTCTGGCTACCGTCACCCCAGACGAAGTGCACGACATTATCAAGGGTCTGAAAACCCGTAAATCTCCCGGATCAGACGGAATCACCAACAGGGTGCTCCAGCTGTTCCCCGCTCACCTGTTCATGCTAATGACCACCATCTTCAATGGCGCTCTTAGCAACAACATTTTTCCTCAAGCTTGGAAAAGTGCCACGGTCATCGGTATCCCGAAGCCCGGCAAACCTAAGACCGAACCTTCCAGTTACCGACCCATCAGTCTGCTCAACGTCTTCGGCAAAGTCTATGAGAGGCTTATTTATAAGCGTCTCAGAGACTATGCCGAGACGAAGGGCCTCATCCCAAACGAACAGTTCGGGTTCAGATCCCAACATTCGTGCGTACAACAGGTCCACCGTATCGTCGAGCATATAAGCGCTGGCTTCCAGCGCGGGCTCATGACGGGTGCTGTGTTCTTCGACATTGCGAAAGCGTTCGACAAAGTCTGGTCAACAACTTCACGTAGACCTTAAGATGCCTACCATCAAGCAGTTTATGAAGCGCCTTGCAAAGCGCTTTTTCGAATCCGCGGAACGTCATCGCAACCCCTTGGTTGTGCAGGCCGCTAGTTACAGGCCTTCTGCCATTAGTCAGACTCGCCGACCGAGGCATACTCTCTTAGATCCGGATGACCCCGTCACTCTCCTTCAGGAAAGCAATAGGGCCACGAGTACAGTGCACAAAATACACAAACCGACCTTCCGTCCTCGCCGCCGAGGTACCACGCGAACTTCCCGAGTAAATGGTAATAAAAGTCCTCCCCCCCGTCCCTTGAATGTCGATGCGCCAGCCGCCCGGTTAGAGGCTGAGAGCGCCGTAGCAATAAATATAATATCCCCTGATAATAATCATGATCAAAATGTTGATCCAGCCCGTCCCCAAATTGTTACTAATTTTGTGATCCCCCAACGACGCCCTAAGCCGAGGTCCGTACCCCACAGGGGGTGCCCTTAGTGCGCTGTCGTTTAGTTTTAATATATATAATTTGCGCCCTGGCTTTAAGATTAAAAACCTTAGGGCAGCCACAGGAATATCCGGTTAAGTAGCAACGACCTCTCTAGGTCTGCTACGAGATGCCATTCATAAAAATAAAAAAAAATAAAAAAGCGACGGAGTTAGTTTTAGTTTACTTTTGAAAACGAGACAAGCGAAAAATACAGAACGATATTTGAGAGTGACATTAAGTGATTGTGTTTAAAGTAGTAGTATGTTTAAATTGGTGTTCTTAATTAAAGTGTCTATTTGTTTAGTTATTAAATCGGCAGTTTTTATTGTCACGAACCCCAAGCTCGTAACAATACGAAAGAATTAGGTACCATAAAGTATGTTTTGGGACCGAATTGTGTCTTTAAACTTTTGAATTAAAGTAGATCCGCAGCTGTAGCCCGTGAAGTTCGAATTTTCTTCGGTTTTTTGCTACATGCAGGTTGGTTTGGGGTTTACAGGTTTTGGTATTTGGGATTGGCGCGACTATAACAGCTATGTATTTACAGAATTATAATCATTAGAATCATTAATACATCTCTCTGAGTTAGATTTGTTCCGATGAATGACTTTTTCATGAAATCGTTGACATTGGGGAACAAATCTAACTTAGAGGGATGTATTAATGATCCTTATGATTATAAATGTGTAAATATACAATGTTAGTTTTAGTATATGTGAAACCCGAAACACGTGTCTAGTATTTTTATGTAAAGAATCTATGTACAAAATTTCAAAACTGTATCATAAAAAATCACAAAGTTATAAGGTTGTTATGTTACCGGGTTGTCCGCACAACAACATGCTAACGGCGGCGCCCCCGCGCCTCCAGGGTCGTCTTGCGCTCATTGATAATAATTTGGCAGTAGGTACCTAACCGTACGGCGATTGTATTGTAAGTAATTAAATGGCGATAACATTTTCCATCACACTTAAATATTTTTGGGCCAAAATATAACATGGTGTAAAAATTATTGATAGTCTGAACAAGGTTCAGGTTTCGCATAATTATACTAAAATTAATGTTGTATCTATAAACAAAGTCGCGAATCATATTTTGATCAAGATACAACCTGACACTGATCTAGAAAATTTGAATGAAAGTGTCGTAATGTAAAAATGTAATTTTTTTTTCGGTCTAGCTCTTTTGCCGGTATTACCCAGTAAGGGTAGTGAAGGTCAGATAGGCAGTCGCTCCATGTAAAATACTGGTATTCAGCAGCACCGGTTAGACTGGAAGCTGACCCCAACAAAGTTGGGAAAAGCCTAGGCAGATGATGATACGAGTATGAGATATTACTAGTTACCAAATAAATTTTTTTAAAAATCACTGTTAAAAGGAACACAAAACACTACACACAAACAAACACCTCATAACACACACACCCATACAACACAACTAACATAACATTACACTCACCAACACGAACACACACACCTCTTTCCCATTCACACCCCCACTCTTTCTCCATACCTGCATCACGCCCCGACGTGATGCAGGTATGGAGAAAGAGTGGGGGTTACCAGTTTGGTGGTATGAGAACAGGGTGTAAAGTTTACTCATCCACCATAGAAAAGGGAGGATTCTCCGACCAGACGGGTGTTGTGTCTGGTGGGCAACTGCCCGACGGTTGATGTCGGGATGTTGTATAAATGCTAGTTGCGCGGTAAACTCTGCTTGCGCGATGCAGGATTTTTCGTGACGTCAGTGTGACGCGTAGTCCGCATGTGGCGATGTAGATGCCACCACACATCACCATGCTCAAAAAAAGTTAAAATAAATTACTCAGCTACTAACTCACATTTTTGTTTCAAGTGTAGAATTAGCATCGACTCTCAAAACCTATTTTTTTTTTCTTTTTGAAATCATACATTCTATTACTTACCTACCTATCACAAAATTGCGTTCTGAAGGATTAAGCAGCCGACGCTCGACGCCTCGTTTATTTTCAGTTTCATGTTTTTTTTTTATACGAAATTATATTTCAGTATCAACCTGTTTTTTTTTGATATCCCATAACTCTAGGGTTATATTCTGTAGGTAAAAATAATACTAAAACTCCTAGAATAGGTGGTCCAAAAATGCATCGTTTCGGAGATATCATCAATAATTAAATTAGGTCAAAAATTGTCACCAGTATGACGAATCTTTACTTTTGCGAGGTTGCCAAACTTCGCAGTAGTGTAGTAAAATAAAATATGTTGAGTATGTTGGTATCGGGGCTTCCCGGCGGCAGCTAATGAAGGGAAAGCTACCTTGTCGACGTTGTCATATTTCACGTAAGGGTGTTTTACATTAATAATCGTGACTTTGCCGAATTATTTTGTATGAAAAATGAAAAAAAAAAAAAACGAAGGATTGGAACATAACTCATATACCAGTTGATTCTTTGATATGGCCTCAATCATACCCTAGAGTTATGGGATAACAAAAAAAACACGTTGTAGATACAATTTGTTTTATATGAAATTTAATTTCTTATGAACTAACGAATAATCTGGTATAAGTTTTACGTAATAATATTAATGTGGCCATTTAACGCAAAAATCCCGGTCGAAACGTTATAGGCCACTTGTATGTAGGTACATTCTCCGCAGAGATTTTCTCCTCCGATTCTGTGACAGACTGACAGACAAAACCATACCCCGAACCAACCCCCATTTTCACCTGTTCCCGATTATTTTAACGAGGGGAATGCCAAATGCCACGGAAGCTTGCCTCGGGCCACGTCAATCATTGTCCAGCAACAATTTAATAAATTAACTGCGTTCGGAAGTACTAGTACTTCGTACCTACTCTGGGCTTCTCGGGAGTGCTCGGGAATAACGAATTTACTTTTAATGGATGCGTGTGTATGACAGTGATTTTAAGTTAGGTTTTAACTTTATTAGTTGTTTTAATTTATAATATTGTGGTTGGGTATTTCATTGTTTTGATAGGTTGTACAGTCAGATAAATTAATCGTTAAGCAAATTGGCAGCACCATGCACGTCAAATTGCGCTGTTATTTGCCACTTCTACAACTGTAATGACAGTTGTGATTTGATTATACGGACAATTTAATAGTCACTCTGCTTATTTTATTTTAATGATAATCATACATTTTATTTGTAAAACATACGTAGATATACATCAATAGGTCATAACTACATATAAAATAGGACACTATGTTTTGTCTTAAGACATACAATTAAGCAACATGCAAACTAAATAAAAATAAGTACTCAGAAAACAAAAAAAATAAAAAAATGTCAGTATTAAAAACAAACATTCCAATAGTCATAAAAAAATTACAGATGTGAAAATTATAAACGCAGCATTAATAATTATAACTGTTTAACGTTTAAAACTCGTCTATTGGTATGAAGAAGTTTCAGCAGTACGATTAAATTTTTTTACAATGGAATTATGTTAAATTAATAAATTAAATGGATAAATGAAAAAAGGAAGCAAATGAATGAGAAATTTATTTTATTTTATTTATTTCTTTTATTTTAACAATTAATTTTCCTGACTTTATTTACGTAATACGTAAATAAAGTAATATAAAAGGTAGTATACAGTATGTAACAAAAACCCAGTTGTTCCTTTTAAGGACGTATACATTTACCTACGAGTACAAGCACAACATTGGTGGAATTATAATTTAATAAAATTAAGCATAGGCTAGTCGAGAAGTCAAAATCAAAAAATTAAAGAGGTTAGAAATCAGTTAAACATTACAAATTAATAATTAAATATTTATTTTAATTATTTTTGTTGAACAGTTTTTATAAATGACTTGCTTTATAGCGTATGACCGATTCTTAAAACGTAGGTAGAAGGAACAACAGGGTTTTTGTTACATATTGTATAAGTAGTACACCTACATAAATTACGGGGGTCTAATGTTAGAAAGAGGTAGGTACTAGCGAGTCGACCAAGGCAATACGGCTCGGCACAAACGAGCCACCGGTCTCAGCCACCGGTGGCCCAGCGGCTAGCAGTTCACGTGCTTTTTCATACTTTTTGTATGGATTCGTCGCACAAGTGATGACCACAGGCTACAGCAGTGCTCGCGACCGCAGCATGTCACAACAGCGTCCAGTGATAGTGGCCAGTGGCCCGTGTGCGCTTAGGTACCTACTCTACTACTACTCACTTGCTCAATACTCAAGCATTACTTAAAACGAGCTTCAACCAAACCAAAAAAAAAACAAAATAATCTAGTTTAAATACAATACAAAAAAAATACAAAAAGTTTTATTGGCAAAAAAAAAGGAAAAGGTGATGACATGAACTGGATGACAGACAGTGATCTTACACACAAATGAGTTTATACTTTACAGTATTTTGTTTTGATCATTAACCTCCAAACTAAGCAGGGCTTGTATCTTGAGGGTCGGTTTTAAGTAATGCTTGAGTATTGATGACGTTCTGGAGGCCTAAAATGGACGATTTGGCAGAATCATAATAAGATTTGCGTACAATTCATACATCCCGCAATTCATCTGTTTGACAGCTGCTATTTGACATTAGACTTCTATATAGCAATTCATAATTTGTGGACCATTTTACGAAACTCCCTATAAAACTGTGAAACAGATGAATTCGAGATATGAATTGTACGCAGATCATATTATGATTCTGCCAAAGCGTCCATTTTAGACCCCCTGTAATACGGGCCTAAGACAACCAGGGTTGCAAACGAAAGAACAAATTAAAGACCTGGGAGCCTAAAATGGACGCTTTGGCAGAATCATGCGTGCAATTCATACAGCCTGCAATTCATCAGTTTGACAGCTGCTATTTAACATTAGACTTCACTATATTAATTCTTAATTTGTGGACCATTGTACGAAACTCCATACACAACTGTCAAACAGATGAATTGCGGGATATGAATTGAACGCAGATCATAATATGATTCTGCGAAAGCGTCCATTTTAGGCCCCCTGAGGGCCTAAAATGGACGCTTTGGCAGAATCATACGTACAATTCATATCCCGCAATTCATCTGTTTTACAGTTTTGTATGGATTTTCGTGAAATGGTCCACAAACTATGAATTGCTATAGTGAAGTCTAGTGTCAAATTGCAGCTGTCAAACAGATGAATTGCGGGATGTATGAATTGTACGCAGATCATATTATGATTCTGCCAAAGCGTCCATTTTAGGCCTCCTGCCCACTATGCGACTGAACTGAATGGAGTAAGAAATTATTAATTATATATATATTAGACGGAGGAGAAAAATTATGCGTTTATGTCTGTGAGAGAAAGTATGCAGGGGAGTCTAATTTTAGTTTTAATAATGCAAAATTAAATTAAATTGAATCTGTTTAACATTTATACAAAATATGTTAATATTAATATTTTTTGTGCTTCTATGTTAATTAATGTAATTGGTGTTGTACCGTTTTGATTAACTATTTATAAAATAAAATAAAAAATAGACAAGAAAATACGTTTATTTGAGGTAAACATAACGCAAAGAAAGAACACAAACACGAAAGAACCAGTTGAGAGAAAAACATGCGTCACATCCACGCAAATCGACTATCGCTCAGCCTAATGCTGCGACCCTATGCGAGACAGAGCCCCAGTGCTGGTTTTCAGCGACAGCCGGCGTTGACGTCATGACGTCAACCGGTGCAGCATACGAGGTAAAAATAACAAAATAAGAATTAAAATAAATAAGTACAATACCTTACAAAATTACCGTATGGATAACAGCGTAATGTTTTTTTTGTTCGGTTATATACAAGAGTTTGCGTATTACGAGCCTTTTTATGTTCTAGATCTAGAATATAGATTATAATAAAACAAACAATCAGTGCAATTCAGTGCATAAAATGTTCATGGTCACCACGGACATTTACCATACCAGCTGCAGAGGCATCGCAAATACATTCGGGAGTTGACTAGCGCCATCTATTAACAAGTAGAATAACTACTAAGCACACTGACCGCAGTGACATCTAGCAGAAAATATGAAATTCGAAATAGTGACATCTGTTGACGAGTAGACGTAACAAAATTATTTCTACCTTTATATATTTTTTATTAAATCAAATTACAATCTTAGAAAAAATGTAGCGAACTCAACACCGCTCTCCGATATTCATGGACATTCAGGATTGGATAATTGCTGGATATGAGTCGCTAGATGATCCTTAAAGAATAATAACTTATATGCGAAATTATCAGTCCGTGCGTTACTTTTCACGCCTTCATAAATTTTGGATTAAATTTAGCTTATTTGTAGACCTGGGTTAGAACATTGTTATTGTTATCAGCCGTTTGTGTCCACTCCCTTCCCCCTTCCGCTTTCATATTTGTGGCCATCCGTAAGAAAAAAGTGGAGCTCGTCGTTAGGATACAGCATACTATTTGTCCTGCAGGCTTAGCAGAGAACCGTAGAAAAGCGTTTTGTCGACGGAAGAGTACCTAGAGACAATAAATAAACATGGTCTCCAACGTTACAACTCTCTCTAACGTTAAACGCCACGGTCAATTTTCCAACAGTAAATCTAAGTTTACAATCGCAAAAAAATAAATTATGTGATAAAACTACAAATTAACCATTTTCGGACTTCATTCTTTACTTAAGCTGTGAAACCTTGCTTTTTGCCAAATTTCATGATTAGGTCAACGGGAACCGGCGGGATAATTGCGTAACACACTATCAGTAGGAATCGGTTTCAATTTGACAATTCAACAACATTCACTGCGTTATTTACGTTGTTGTGCAGACAAATTTTTCTAACTTATGAAGCAATGGCTTAGCAATATACTTCAAAATCATTCCGATTCCGATTCAAACTGTGTTACGCAATTAGGGTGCGGGAAGTTTTGATTTATTTGCGAGTACCGAAATATGTCACATAAAAATCATCGTATTTTTTTATTGCGTTGACTTGGAAGCTTGGTTTTTTTAGAGCTCTGAGGGACCATAGACCTACGTATTTGATATTAATTTCAACTTGATACCTCCATGCGTTCTTTAGAAAACGGGGCCTTACCAGACAGACAGACAGACGGACAACGAACTGATCCTATAAAGGTTCCGTTTTTTTCCTTTTGAGGTACGGAACCGTAAAAATTACGCTTCCGTGTAGACAGTAGAACATTTTCGGTAGACAAGCGATTTCTATTCTACGGTAGAGTAGAAATATAACGCGTCATGGTAAGCCTGCTCCTGGGTAGTAACCCCGTGGGATTATAAACAAAAGAAAGAAAGAAAAATAATTTTATTTGTCACAGAAAAAACGTGCATACGAAAACAACGACATTCAAGCGAATGAAGTCGCAGCTAATAGCTTATTTCATATAAATTAAGTGACATTTTCTTTAAATTACTTATTTAATGCCTTAGGATCGCCGGCACGTAACTTGGCAAGGTTTTGGGATAGTGGGGGTATCAAACTCAAAACATTTATTTCAATTAAACCTATTACAGGCACTTTTGAATTGTCAAAGAGTCGGTCAGTTAGTCAGAAAGTTGAAGCTATTTGCCCATTCCAAAACGTAGATCTCCATGGAGAAGAATAGGCAAGAAACTCCAAGGACACTCTTTTAAAGCAAGATATTACAAAATCCTGGGAGCCTAAAATGGACGCTTTGGCAGAATCATGCGTGCAATTCATACAGCCCGCAATTCATCTGTTTGACAGCTGCTATTTAACATTAGACTTCACTATATTAATTCTTAATTTGTGGACCATTTTACGAAACTCCATACACAACTGTCAAACAGATGAATTGCGGGATATGAATTGTACGCAGATCATATGATTCTGCGAAAGCGTCCATTTTAGGCCCCCTGGGTACATTATTCTTGTTGCTTCTGTGAGAACAGTGTAAAAAAAAAAAAAATTGTTTATTTCAAAACAATTCAAAATATAAGATTAAAAGGACTTCTTGGCGGGAAAGTGAAGCGTCATGTTCAGCAGTTTGTTTAATTTTCCAAAATTAGTGTTTAGCCGAATATTAATGTGTAATAATGGTGGATTATTAACCATTAAGTGTTTGTGAACGTGCATTAGTGTAGGCAAATGAAACAAAACAGTGCAACTTCGCTTCAAGTTCTCTCAAGAAGTCCGCGTGAGGGCTCAGTAAAGTGCCACATCTTTACTGAAACTCAAGGGGAGTGGGCGGGGATATCATCATCATGCATTTATAATTCATTTCATCAATATTATACAAGAACTAAAACTTGACATTGGCTAAATGCACAAACCGTGCGAAGCCAGGAGAAAAAAAAAAAAAAAAAAAGATTAAAAGATTACAAATAAGCCCTGGCAGTTATGAGAAGACCAGTCTCAACTGACGGCGCCCGTTCACGAACATGACGCGTGGATCAGCACCATCCAACTCAACCATTTTGTAGGGAACCGAATAATCCAACACACGCGCCACCATCAGCGAGCCACTTAAGTGAGCATGACATACTCTCATGCGTATGTTCGCGCATAGTAACAAAAAATTGTCACTTTTATTGTTTGTCATTATTCTATGGTTATTGCGATCATTTATTTTAAACATGTCTGTTTAGAAGAAAGTTAAAGAAAGGAGAGGAATTCGTGAAGTTTATTAGGTGTTATAAATAAAATATATAATAACATATTTTTAGATACTGTGGCCTTTCAAAAAACAATGTTAACGAGAACTAAAGGTCAACAAGCTTCATTAGTAGCTGCCTTAATTTAATAGTACTTAACAACAATTCGTAACAAAAACTCAATAAAAACAAAGGGTATCATTTTAGTGCACGCAAGTGTAATCGGGAGCGAACGGAACGCGGGTCGAGGTGCGGGAGGAGAGTGTCGACTGACGCACCAATCGCGTGCTCGGAACGGTGCTTCCTCATTCCCCGCGTCCCGCTTGACCACCAAAGATACCTAAAAAATGACTTCTGCGCATCTAACTACTCTTGCCAACTTACGTTCCGGGGACTGTCCCACTGAAGCAGGCCTTACCCTTTTGGATACTATGGTTCCAAAAGTTAATCGTCACGTCGCATTTCAGAATTTGGGTTAAAGAAACTACAAAATCACTTTGGTAAGCGGCATTTATTAAAAAAGAACATACAAAAAATTATTAAAATAAAAAATAAGTATAGAAGCAGACTTGAAACACAAAAAAATTATAAAAATCGGGCGACAATCGCGCAGCAATTTTATTACAGACGTGCAACAAAAAGTTGCTGTCACATTGCGGTCAACGCATCTTCTACTTCTCTATTGCTTTTCATTTTCCATTTAATTATTTTCCGCGACATGTAACGCCTTTCAAGTCTGATTCTATATTTAAAAATCGTAATATTAAAAAAAATATACAAAAAAATTGTGATGTACAAAATTTAAGGTACAATCGAAAAATCATTGGTAACAATTATATTGCTCGTTGTTCAGTCGACCGCACGTGGGTGGTAAAACTGACCTTGAGCTGGCCTGGCGGAGTACGGGAATTTCAATCAAATAAGGGTCAGTTTATATTGGTTTGTGGGCAGTGGTGGCCCTGGGTGGCTGCGACTTAGAGTCTTAGACTTAGGACGAGTCGGTCGCAGGTTCGAACCCAGGCAGACGCTTTACTTTGTGTAAATTATTTCATCACCACTGCTCTCAAAACGGTGAAAGCAAACATCGCGAGGAAACCGGCATGACCTAGAACGAAAAATTCAAAGACATGTGACATCTACCAACTCACACTGCACGCGTGGTGGGTTACAGCCCACTCCCTCTCACAGAGAGGAGGTCTGTGTCCCAACAGTGAGAACATTAAAGGCTGATTATATTATTATTACCACGTGCGGCCTACCATAGACGGGCGATTTTTAATTACAAACATTATGGAAATTATGTCACAGCCTATTGGCATAAGCTATTATAATATTATTTAAAACTATTACATCTTTTGACCATAACTTGATTTATAAATTGATTCTTGGCTAAAAAAGCGTTCCCATTTGTCATTTGTCGAATAAAGTGTTTTCAATGACAGCCATAAAAAATATTAGAAACATAGAAGTCCCATGGTTTGGGTCCTGTCAAATAAACACCTCCTTTTTTTTGTAGTTATTTTACTTACTGATTTTGCATCACAGTGATCTTTATTAACGTTAAAATAAGGTTGCGATTAGGTTGCCGCCACTGGCGAGTCAGTCAAAGTCACAGTGATCTTTATTTTCTTCACAATAAAGTTGTTTATGGTGTGCTGCTATCAGAGGTAAAATAGCTCTGAAAGAACTGAAGAAACACTCTTTTTTTTTTCATTTCATAAAGTGACATGAAAATAATACTAAAAGAACAGCATAAAGTCACGATACGCACTCACAATTTGCATTATCTATAATTCTATACCATTATGACAGTAACCCTAGCAGCGTAGACAGAGCATGTGCAATAGACAAATGTAAAAGCCAATTATTTTTAAAAGAGTTACCGTGGTGTTTCTTGCCGGCTCTTCTCCATAGAAAACGACCAATTGGTTCCAATGGGTCATTTTCGGAATTTGGTAATTCCTTTTACATTATTTTTCAATTTGATTTGAATTTCATTTCATTGTTTTATTGAAAAAGCATGTAATTTGTAGAAATGACCAAATTCGTAAAGCAAAATATACATTTTTCAACAAAATATTTTATTCTGTGACCTATGGAAAAAAAAGCAAATGGTCGTATGTGAAGGCAGTAACATACTACATTGGTTTAGGTAGGTAGTTAAATAAAGGTAACAAATCGTAAAAAGGGTTTTTATAGATGACACTTGTTTAAAAACACGTTGTAACATAAAATTATAACCAAATTAAATGGATTTTTGATTTTTACGATAGTTTCCTCTTTTATTAATGTAAGTATGTTAAACTTTATCTTTTATTCTTAAACTACTCTTCGTTGATGTAACTGCTTGAGCACAATTTTTTAATTAGATTAATAATAGATTAGCGACGTTATAGTACTGTAATATTTTGTAATCTGTCTATTGTAA
Organism: Tiliacea aurago; assembly: GCA_948098905.1. Classification (NCBI taxonomy): domain Eukaryota; kingdom Metazoa; phylum Arthropoda; class Insecta; order Lepidoptera; family Noctuidae; genus Tiliacea; species Tiliacea aurago. The sequence continues at coordinate 3,229,498 of OX402605.1, forward strand.
AGAGCCCAAAAATACAGGTTCTCAAAACGTCCACGAATTACGTTGCTAAATTGAAGAGCTTAATTGTGAAGTAGCATGACAACTGAAGTGAAGGATACGTTTAGTCGGTTACTTCACAGCTGTCTCGTCACGTGGTTTTTTTGGTTTACCTTTATTAACTACCTAAACCAACGGAATATAGATGATATATTATTTTATTTTTATATTCATGCTAAGGGCACAAAATCCACAATCAATGTGCTCTTTTATAATTTCTAATGTGACGATTATCGTGGCCCACGGCTACATGATAACACAGGGAGGTAAAATGTATGACTTTAGATATGAAGACGCTTTTTTTTCGTTCACGATAACGATATAAAGTGCACGTATTTCCATACATTTTATGGATGTGGATGTCCACGATGATATTGTCACCGTTAGTAATAATAAAAAATACATTCTATTTGTTCGCCATACTCTTCTTTTTTCTTTCTTTATTCCTCACAACCGAATTACAATATGTAACTTATTTGCTCAAAAATCACAGCCACAGACAGTAACCAGTACATACAGGTAAAGATGGAGATACACGTAACGGATTTCTACCTTTTTCATTAACACCCAAATTGATTATAAATTAATCTCAAGGTTATAAGATTATTCTCAAGGTTATAAGATATACTCGTTTCGTATGGTCAGTAACGAAATTCGATTAACACTATTATTTTTAATGTATTATTAAATTAGACACAGAATAATTCCATAAGATTGCTTTTCAGCATTTCATGTAATAGCTAATAGTTAATTTTATGTTAATTTTACATCCTGATCCGATTATTTAAACATTGTGCTCACAAATGGTATCAAAATACGAAGTGTTAATCGGCTTTGTTGCTAACTACCATTTGAGTTTAGATACAATTCGAGATTAAGGCGCCGACAAGAGGAGAAAGGATATAAGAAAGCCTGTTTAAAAAAAAATCACCAAATCTATATAGTTTGTGGTAGCAGAAAAAATATATGAACATATTTCTCTCGAACATATTTCTCAGAGCTTGGTTGTTACCAAAACACGCTTTGAAAAAAAAAATACTCGATTTAAATGAACGGTAAACTAACCTTTTACCTTGAGTCTTAATCCAAAATATCTGTATCAAATATCAACATACGTTGGTATATAATTAATAACAAGAACGTGTTATTTGAATACAGAAGTTGGTTGTTTTTTATTTCCGATTACTCAACTCATTTTTGAGTAAATAGATAATTGCTTCGTATTTTGCAAGAATTACAAGCCTTGTCATCGCGCTTTTCTATGCAGTCCGAAAGTGACCGCGTTTCAGCTGTTATCAGCGTCTTAATAACATTACGAAATGTTCTCTAAATTAACTAAAATTTGGGCGCATTTTGAGGCTCTGAATGTTTGATATCATTAATCGGGCTTTTGTTTTTTTAGTATAAGACAAATCTGCCGTTTCGTATGGCCATCTTTACACCGAGTCTATTAAATTGTTACTGAGTGTCTTTTTATCATAATTAACATAAAATAGGGATTGAAGCATTCAGCGGACGAATTGACTTGATATATTTCTTGAATCTCAGAATACTATTTACTTGTGAAGAAGCACCTTTTCTCTAGGTCTCTTTGAAATGTCAGTTTCATAAATAAAAATACACTCCTGGACTACAAAATCGAGCCATCGTGCATATCCATGTAATGTTTACAAGTCTAAAACAGTAAAAAAAAAGATGAGTCAAACAGTAAAAATACTGGCCATTGAACATTTTGGTGTCAACATTGTTCCAAATTTGAATTCACAACCATTTAAAAAGACCTTAAAAAAGAAGTGTAGGGTGGCTTTGATTTAGGACTCCAGGACTAAATCTAATAAGCCAAAAAATCTCTGCTCATTGCAATTTCAAAATCTCAATACCTAACTACTGTCATTCTATAAGTACTTACAAACATTAACTTTAAAATAAAAGTCAATCATTAAAAACGGGAACGTATTTGACACACACCACATTTTATTTCATCAAGTGACCATAGAGCACCGTCGAGTGTGACAAGTATGTTCCCAGCTTATAGCCAGAACGAACATGCCAAACTTGTACAAAAGTATGCAAGTAGATTGTATGCCATTGCGACCTTCACCAATCAAAAGTTGTTATGGAGGCCTTGTACAGCTATCCAAAATATGTACTTCGGTAATCTTCGTGTTTCCGAATTAGCACGAATGTCGCCACAGAGTAACCCCTTACTTAGGCCATGCTTTTAAGTTTTGAAATATTAGTCCTTTCATTGCACGTTTGCATGAAGTTTTTGCTTGCTTTTGTAAAAGTTACTGGCATTTATGTAATTCCGGCTTATTTCATGTATTTCAGCATTGTCAGCAAAGCATTAAATCTCACATTTTATGTACAAAGGAACATTATCTACGAGAGAGCATAAGTTTTTTTTTTCAATTTCGTCATAATCATAAGCAATATCACAAAAAAATATGAGCAATGTCAAAGTTGATGAAAAGTTGCGCGATTTTTGCGCAACTGTTGCACTGTAATAGCCTGTTTCGTCTGACAAATTCCATTTAACTGGCAGATTATTATTGATTATGTGATTATTATTTATTTAAATCATTATTGATAAACAATTAAATATTATTATATAATTTTTTTTAATTATTTATGATTATTTCATACAAATTGTTCTAAAATATTAATATGTGGGCATCCAAGCCAAAAGGGTTCAGTAGTGGGATATTGAGTTAAGACTAGATTCGGTTTCCAGAATAGTCAATTGATAATAAGGATTAAAAAAATATTCAAAAACTGGCACATTTTTGTTTTATCAGACTTGAAGTTGTTACTCTAAAAAAGACTGATTTGAGAAAAACCATTTTCAAATTTGACATCTGGATCGACCACTAAACTTTTCTCTTAAACTTTCTGGTACTTAGAAACATCATATAAAGTAATTTACTATATGAACTTGTAGATAATTGAGCAATAATTAATAATCAATTAAAATCGCAAAATGCAATTTATTCACCCAACTTTACAAAATTGCGTATATCACGGAAATCTAATGCCGAGGACTGGCAATGACGTATTATAAATAGACGCGTCATACACGAACATTAGTGCACTCAAAAACAGCGTAAGCCATGAATGTAGCTGCATACTTGCGTACAATCATACAGCGCGTGAAGAAAAGGAAAGAACTATACCGATTACTGTTGTTAGAAAGAGATGAACATACATATTTAGTTACGTCACTAGCTGCTGCATGTTCATTGGCGCGTACGTAATAATAACTATTATTATTGTAAATGTCAGGCAATTGCCTGGCATTTACTTTGCCATTATTGAGCGCAGGTAACGCATCTAAAGGTATTCTAATACATCATTGAGGACTGGACCGTTTTTGCTTGGACGCCCACACAAATGATTGTTTCATTAGCAATGGTAATAATTATAATAAAAAAAATACTTGCCAACACATTAAAATTGTGGAAAATAATAAGCAAGCCTTTGATTATTTTTATGTCTAGATAGAATGTCGCGTTGCAATAGAACTACAACCAAGCCAACTTTGTTACGCTGGCGTGCGTGACAGCTACGTCTTACACTCGCGCCACGACAATGTGTTCTTGTGTGCGTGCATTTTGCGGCCAATAGTTGGACGCAATTTTTTTTGACGAGTCCGCAACTTTGACTGTCTATCTAAAAATATTTATATCTTTGAAGCAAACATATTTCATCACTTTTGACATGTCTCATTTACATTTCATTCTTAAAATTATACCTATCGACTATTGTAAATTAAATGACTTTTGGTCAGTTTAATTAGAAAATATAAGCGAGCTAGAATTTTCTTCTTTTTTATTCATATTTATAACTAAACTAAATTGTATGGTCAATTGTGGATATTGTGATGTTTGTTCTGAAATAAAATTAATTTTTTTTTGTTTTTTTTTTACAATAGAAGAAGAAGACGCGTGATTTTTTTTAACTCTACGCTGATTGATAGCATTATAAAAAAATCGTCAAAAAGTATGGAATTAGCAGATATTTTTTTGCAATTTCAGACTTTGTCCCATAGCATAAGATCATAATGACATGATGAGTACAGTCACGAGCAAAATTCAAAAACAATTTTCTCGTGAAATAACTATTGCAACTTTTGTAAGTTTCTGTTCATACTCTCTTATAATTTTCTAGTTAATAACTTGACCAGTACATGCCAGATTTCACCAATATTAACCAAAACTGGGGATAGTTTGAGATAAAAATTGTTTTATTTTGATTTCCTATCATAATATTAGAACTTTCGTGAAAACACATTCAAAACGAGTCCGAACTTCAGTTCAAGGTTAAATCTTCGAGCTAGTCATTGTATTTTGAACTTTATTCCGATTACCATAAACTTCTTAATACAAACTTGATAACTTATTTTTTTTTGTTCCGAAACAGTTTTTGTATTAAGAACTTTATGCTCTTTGGAAAAAAACCGTTTTGTAATGAGACCGTTTAGTTGTTTTTATGAAAATCGGACAAATATTGTTTATGCTTTTACTAATTCATATTTCGAGATTTTCCCTTTTAATGATCTAATCAAGTAATCACACATGGTTGTGAACTTGAGATCTTGTAACAGACATTAATATTTATGTAAAATTTCCAAAATGTCAAACATGAGGAATCCTGTCCTAGAAGCAAAAATTCGAAGACATGTGACATCCTCCAACCCGCACTGGGCCCGCGTGGTGGATTACGGCCCATTCCCTCTCATAGAGAGGAGGCCTGTGTCCCAGCAGTGGGAACATAGACTGATTATGCTTAATATAATATTGATGAAATCCGAGCGGAATAATCTCAAAAAACGAGTTATTTAATTCATAATTATTTACAAAATTATTTAATTATAACAAACATAGTACCTATTATATTTAAGAAAGTGAAATTCGGGAGCTTTTGCGAAAATTGTAGTAAGTATTCAGTTTATTGCATTTATAGTTTAATTTTTTTCTTGCATGGATTGCCTATGAATGAATGAAATGCACCGAACCCCAGCGTGGTTAGACCAGATTCGATTAATCGAATGAATCCAAAGATTTGCACTAGCCCCTGGAGCCTCGTGTTTCATGCGAGCTACAGAGACCATTGCATATCAAAGAGTAGACCGGGGGGCGCGGTAATGTTAGGGAAGACGTACCCTTGGGATATGGAAGGATTATTAGAGCCATACCGGATATATGCATAATTTTTTTTGCATGGATTACCAAAGAGTAAAAAATCTTAAGTAATTTAAGACAATTATACACATATACCAAAGACATTAAATTATTTACTTAACAATAGATGGGACATAGCGAACAAAATCGTAATCCGATACATTTGTCCTAGTGGGCAAAAGACACTTAGTCTAGTGTGGTACGCCTGCACGTCAAGTCGCATTCGTGTCCACCAAAAGAAAATTATTTTCATACCATACTAACTTTTTATACCTTTGTATCCTGCTTATGCGTATGAAGTTTCATTAAAATCTGTTCAGTCATTTCGAAAAACAAGGGCTTGAAAGTTTGTATGAAATGCCATAAGTCGTAAACGCTCATGTAAATAATTTAATGACTTTGTACAAAACGCAACCAAGTACCTAAAAATGCAATAAGACTGCAATATTCATCACCTTTTCATGGAATTAAAGCTCCTTACCCTTAACAACTATGACTCTTCACTCACAGTATCCTTATCCTGGCACTCAAAATCTTTTTTCACACTCAAATTTATACTCTCAACATCCTCTGAACTCTTCATAAGATTCAAACCCTGTTCAAATTCGCCGTTCTCTTGCGTCCCATGCTTAAATTGTAGATGTTTTTCCATACTAGATTTCTGTACACATCTGTACGCACAATGGGGACATTTCACAGACTTCTGCCGAGGCCTATACGGTTTAGTTTGGTTTTTAACGTCAACTTTTTCCCCCTCTTTTTCATTTAAGTGCCTTTGCTTGTGTTTTGTTAGGTTAGTTTTTTGCACGCATCTGTACGAACACATATCGCAACTAAATGGTTTCTGGTCTGTGTGTAAGTACATGTGTTTGACTAAATTAGGTTTTTGCACTGTTCTGTAATCGCAAAAAGGACACGCAAAAGGTTTGTAGCCAGTATGCGTTCTTTCATGAACTACCAGGTTATTTTTTTGGGCACATCTGTAGTCACAGTATTGACATCTAAATGGTTTTTCTTTCATGTGAACTAAGATGTGTTTGGCAACGTTATTTTTCTGACCCGACTTATAATCGCAGAAGGTACAAGAGAAAGGTTTTTCGCCGGAATGGGTGCGCTCGTGAATCTTCAAAATGGCGGGTGATTGACATCTGTAAGCGCATTGGCTACAACTGAACTTCCCAATTTTTTCAACCAACTGGTCATTGTCTGTGCAAGATTTCGAATGATGCTTCAGACCTCGTTTTGAAGGGAAGACATCATTACATTTGTAACAGACATATTGACCTTTGATATTCATAGAAATATCTTCCGTAATTTTGTTATGTACACTGGAATCGTTCTCACTTTTGGCTTCAGCGAAATTCTGGTTATTATACTCCGAATAATATATTTTATTCTGATCCGTTGGTTTCAAATTCTCTTTCGGCTCCTCACATTTTTCTTTCGTGCCATTGGGACAGCTTTCTTGTCTTATCTTCTTATAATCGTCGAGGTAAGGGCTAGTGTTTTCAAAGTGCCTATTAATGACTAAATTTTGTGGGTTTTCGCGAATGTTCGTGTAATTTTGAACGTAATTTTGTGGTCTTGAGAAGAGGTCTATGGAATTCAGTGCTGGGACGTTCACATGAGTGTTGAATACGTACATTTGATTGTCTGAGTGAACGTTTGGCTGTGGTTGTGTGTGGTCGGCGGGAAGACCTGAAATGGTAGATAAAAAAGTATGTTAATTTCGTTGCAAAAATACAGGATGTTAAGTTAAACGAGGGACTTAAATTTCGTTGCAAAAATACAGGATGTTAAGTTAAACGAGGGACTTAAAAGGGCTATCAGAATTTTTCCTGAATTTGAGCGTTTTACGCAAGTTTTGCTGTCTGATTATGGCTCAGATATAGCAATAAAATTAAAAAAAAAAGTATGCCCGAGCAAGTTTGATTATTTATCTTGGGAGCGCTTTAAATAAATATTTCAATTTGTGTACATAAATCAGTAAAAACATTGTCTCTGCAAAGGATGTTTCATAAAATTTTACTTTTGGGTATCTTTTGATGCTTTGTAACACCGAAGAAAACATATATCCAGTAATACACCAAAAATAATTCTGTAAAACAGAGTGCTACTGATAATTTTTCGTCCGAAATTTTATTTTTTATCTACGAATATATAATCCAAATTCAAACAAAAATGATTTGATAACTAGGGTGATTATGTTACCTTGCTTGAAAAAAAAAATGAGTCTATTTATAAGTAAAATAATATTTTTAATCAATTGTTGTATACTCGTAGCATGGTAATTTATTTGTAATATTTAAATTACGTTTTCACATGTAAATAAATTAAATTAAATTAAAATGATCTATGAGCTACCGCATAATTAATGTACTTATTTATTTCTTACAGGATAATGAAAACATGTTTAATTTAACAACAGATTATCAGACTCGATCTGATACAAGTTCAAATATCATGGTAAGTTTTTTTTTTATCAGTTAATGTACCTATTGGTATTATATTTCACACCTATTTTAAACTATCTACATTCCTGGTTTTCAATATTTCAGGAAAGTCAAGTTATAGATGGAAGACGAATTATAGATTTTAATTTTTTTATGAATCAATTAATATTAATTGATAAACATGGCGAAAAATTTGGTTGCCGACTGAATGGTTTGAAAATTGTTAAGGAAACACAAAACGGACTCATTTCCAAATTTGATTTAAAATGTTGTATGTGTGGGTCGCTTTTTAATTAAAAAACATGCAACGACGATAATATAAATTTAAATGTAAATACAGGCGTAGTGTCAGGAGCATTAATGATTGGAATTGGTCTTTCCAACCTAAATGAGCTCACTGCATCTATGGAATTGCCAACTATGCCAATCCGCTTGTATAGCTCAATCCATGCAGATGTGGCTGAAATGTGGCGTATCACTGCAGACTAGACTATGCAAGAAGCCGCCACAAAAGAAAGCGAAGCTGCAATATCACGGGGTGACGTCAACGATGCGGGTATTGCAATGATACCAGTAGAGGCAGATGCATGCTGGAGTAAACGGTCATACAGAACTAATTATTCGGCTTTATCAGGTGTGGCTGCAATAATTGGGGAGCATACTGGAAAAGTACTTTATATCGGGGTAAGAAATAAATATTGTGTCACATGTGCTCGCGCAAATAAAAACGGATTAGCACCACGAGTTCACGACTGCCACAAAAATCACTCAGGATCATCAACTAGCATGGAGCAATCTATATTAGTTGAAGGATTCAAGGTATCGATACCAGAATTTTTTTTAATATAAAGCACACTGATTGCTGATGGTGACTCCAGCACTTACAAAAATATTATAGAAAGTAGACCTTATCCAGACGTTCCGATACAAAAAATTGAATGTACGAACCATTTGTTACGCAATTACAATGGTAAAAATTTGGCATTGCAAAAGGATACAGCGGTTCCCCTTAGTGAGCGTAAATTTTTGACAGGGTATCGCCTAACAAGATCACGCACGGCTATTCGTTCAGCAATTAAATTTAGGAAAGCACAGAGTAATTCAATATCAACTCAAATACTGAATTTTCAAAAAGATATTTTAAATAGTCCCCGGCATATTTTTGGAGATCACACCTCGTGTGATAGTTACTATTGCACGGATGAAAGAAAGAAAGAAAAGCAAAATTGTTCCGTTAATTGCAACCCTGATGCTCAAATTACAAAAAAATGCTTCGCAATTAGCATTTCACTCGAAAAGTCTCATGTTCTGCTACACCAACAACAGAGCTGAGCAGTTTAACAGCGTTGTGGCGAAAGTAGTAGGAGGAAAACGAATATTTTTTTCTTTAAAAGGGATCCTATACGGCACGCTGTTACGCAGCTGTTGTCATTTTTAATACTGGCCTCCCTCAATATAATCTTTATAAATCCATTCTACATAAGTCTCCCGGGAAATCTTTAAAAACGTTGGAACTCAAACGACATTTGACCAACAGCAAAAGAACTGAGTCAGGCTCTAAGCGTTCTCGCAGGCAGCTGCAATTTGGCAGCGCAGATGGCCAATATGGCAGTCAATGCCAACGTCCCGACATGCCCTGCGATGATTACAACAACGCTAAGACACTGTTTTTATCAAATTTGCAACAGCAAACATTGAATCGCCAATAAATTGAGCGCAATACTGTTCTGCAAGCAGCAAGCGCTTTATGGCTGGAACTGCGCAGATGCATACTCACTGCATCAATGTTCAGCAAAATATGCAAGAGACGACGCTAATACGGATTCTGCGCCTTTGGTCAACACTTTACTGTACTCTTACAATTTAGATCTTGTGCCTTCCATCAAACATGGAAAAGAGAACGAATCAAAAGCTTTAGCTCAACTTTGCTGCCAAATGGCAATATATAGACAAATATAGATAATATATAGACAAGTGTGGCCTATTTATAAGTACAGAGCATATCTTTTTAGGAGCAACACCTGATGGAGTGTTTGAAGACGGTGTTGTTGAAGTTAAGTGCCCCATATCTGCTTTTGAGATGGATCCTGATACGGCTATTCTAGAAAAGAAACTAAATGCTTCAAAATCAATCATAATGGTGAAATAATTTTAAATAAAAATCACGATTGGTATTATCAAATACAAGGTCAACTTCACGTTGCAAATAAAAATTTTTGTTTATTTGCAGTGTGGACTGGTACTGAATACCCACTAAAAATTGTAAGAGTTTACAAAGATAATGATTTTTGGAACGTGAAAATGTTGCCAAAATTAATAAAGTTTTATGACGAGTGCGTTCTTCCCGAAATCATAGATTCATGGAAAGCACGGTCTATGCCACTTCGGAAAATATTATTTTAATTTATTTTTACAATTATATACTTTTGTATATTTAGTCGTAGTTTTTATTTATTAAGTAATTGTACCCATCCATAAAATAATAAGTTAAGTATCTCGGACGATACGCATTTAAGGATTGCATCACTATAAATAGTGATTTAGTATTTAAATGTGCATATTTGATATAATTACCTACAAACGTACTTTTTTTAACACATCGTATGCATTATAAACTACTATCCAAACTATATTACAACAATGCAAACTGTAGACATATCATGACTTTGCATTAATTTCTACAAATAAGTAGAATACTAAAATGTGTACCTACCTGCTGGATAAATTACATTTACAATAGAGCCGTTCTAGTTGATAACATCACCGGTACAAATAATATTTCACAAACTATAAACTACTAGACTAACGTACTAGAGAAGCTACGTCAAATAACTGAATTGTCCTATTCTTCGTAAGAATAATAACAACTAATTCAGCGCTAAAATAATAACAATTCGTCTAAACCGTAACTAATTTACCACAGCGCTAGATTTGCTGCGGAAGTGTATTTATTGTATATAATTTATTATTGTCGGAAGTACTAGGCGCGAAAGAGCTAGAGAGCGACTGAGTGAGGTGCGGCGCGATCGCCGCAGTTGAACGAGACAAAGTAGGAATTTACGGTGTCTTCTCTAGTACGTTAGTACTTATATCTCGATGGTAATTTTACTTATTTCGAAAGCAAAGTGGCAAAGGATCATGTTGGTTTGTTCCTGGCGTTCGGCGCATAGCGGTTTGCAAGTGTGTGTAGCATACTTCACTAGACGCACACGTACGCAGCCGCTGCCGAACGCCGTCAAATATACCTAAAACTGAGCACTTCGATTTTGTACTAGCCCTCTTAAGCGGACTTTACATCACGAAACTATTTACGCAAACTTAGTTATTCATTCATAGTTTCACATATTAAAAAAAAACGGCCAAGTGCGAGTTGGACTCGCGCACGAAGGGTTCCGTACCAATATCTATAAAAACGGCAAAAAAAAAATCACGTTTGTTGTATGGGAGCCCCCTTAGATATTTATTTTGTGTTTTAGTATTTTTTGTTATAGCGGCAACAGAAATACATCATCTGTGAAAATTTCAACTGTCCCACTATCACGGTTCATGAGATAGACAGACAGACGTACATGGCGAAACTATAAGGGTTCCTTGTAGACTACGGAACCCTAAAAAGCTGTTATTTTGACATTACAGACACTTCTATTTTATTTATTTGTAATAGACTAGTTTAGACGACTGATAAGAACACTATCTTATTAATTTAAAAAAAATGTTAGTAAATAGAACAGTTGAGTTAGCGACGGCCTAATAACCCAAAATGTTACATTTTATCTATTTAAATAGAAACGACATTGAAATAAGAGATTTCAGCCTTATCTCTGAGATGGCAACACTTCAGCGTTGACGTTCGATGGTTTATGGTTAAAGAAATTTATTTCTCAATAAGAAATTACAAGGTTCTAACTTTTATTATTTTAATCATATTTTATATTGTTTTTTTTTTGTCAATGTGAGGACGTTGTAGGCTTAATAGTCTGTAGATCTGTGTAGACTGTTTTCTATTTTGTTAAGTACCTGGTACTTTTGACGGGCCTACGCTGTCCTCTCATACCTATTAACACTGTAATTTGAAAACAATGTAAAAGCCATTTTTTTTTTTAAAGAGTGACCGTGGAGTTTCTTGCCGGCTCTTCTCCATAGGAAACGACCGATTGGAACCGTGCACCTAGCTTCTGACGTTTCATAAGTGCCCATGTAGGCTTATGTGAAATAAAAATATTTTTGTTTTTGATTTTGAAGGATTTCACTTACTTGAGAACTTATATGTAACTTAAAAATATAGTATTCTATGAACTTTGACATACAAACTAACTTAAATAGGTTTTTTGTTTTCTTTATAGCAAATCACTAATTAACTAAATCTTTTATTTTTTTGGTTTAGATATCGTTACCCATCAAGTCTGCGGAGTTTTTCTAGCTAATTTGACTCTGCATTTGTTGCTTCCATAATGTCTTGTCCAGTGCTGGGTTTTACAAAGGTATGATCATTGTTGACCCTGTCGGGCACAGCAAAAGTAGGGGAGGACGAGAATAGAAAGATTTATAATAATTAATTTAACTTGTAAAGTATTATATTATATTCATTATTGTGGATGTGAAGACTATGTGGGTTATTTTTTTCCCCCTTTTCTTTTATTCTCAGATAGTGTTGATCATGGTCTGGCAGTTTGAGTCTTACAAGCGGCCTACCCTAATGTCCTTTCTTTTGTATTGATCGTCGCATCGTTGAGCTCCTTAAGTTCTGAGATGAGCTGCATGATTACTGACAAATGCGTGCACTGACTGGTCAGGTCCACTCAATCTGTGTGGTTCTTTCCTCAAAAGACCATTTCAGACACCAATCTACATGGCCTTCACATGATCTGACCAAGATTATGTCTGGACTTTAAAAGAGCCTGTGACCTCTGAGTTTGTTTCGGCCTTTCTTCTCAGAGTAGTCGGATAGGAAACGCCGACCTCATCTAGTTTTTAAAATATGACTGACGTGTAAAAGTGTTTGTACAAACCTACTTACAGAAATAAAAATCATTTTTCATTTAAAAGGAATAGGAAGAGGGCTTTTATTTGGATATTTAGGTGTCATACTATACAGGGTGTTTGGTGCATCGTGTGCCAAATTGAAATGGTCGAATGAAGTCATCTGCTATCCTTTCAGACGCCTTAACATCTCTCATGCCATGTGGATGTTTTTTTATCAACTTTTTATTGTTCTATTAAAAAAAGACCCAAATTAAACATTCAATTATAAATTAAACATTCAATTATAAATTAAACATTCAATTATAAATTAAACATTCAATTATAAATTAAAAAAAAAGTATATGGCGCAGACTCTGAATTTAGATGTGTATTGTATTAGAGTACTTTTAAATACAAAATTAGTGACATTAGTCATCTAGTTTTTAGGGTTCCGTAGCCAAAAGGCAAAAAACGGAACCCTTATGGATTCGTCATGTCTGTCTGTCTGTCCGTCCGTATGTCACAGCCACTTTTTTCCGAAACTATAAGAACTATACTGTTGAAACTTGGTAAGTAGATGTATTCTGTGAACCGCATTAAGATTTTCACACAAAAATAGAAAAAAAAAACAATAAATTTTGGGGGTTCCCCATACTTAGAACTGAAATTATTTACTCGCAAAGTTTCGAAATATGTAATACTTAAATTAAAGCAGTACATGTTACAGCTGTTTACATGGCTACAAAAAAAAACAAAAGCGACCGGGATCTTCCAACTCTCTCAAAAATTCTGTAGTCTATCCTCTTGCTAATGATATGCCTTGTTTGTAATGGATAAACTCAAACACTACTGAACTGATTAAAAAGAAAATTCACGTATAGAAAGGTACATTATCAGCCAGTAACATAGGCTGTAATTATTTTGTTTTTTAATTGAGATCCGCAAGAAAATTACAATAATGGCAAAATTTTTGATACCTTGGATACCTTACTTATAAGGTATCCAAGGTATCAAAAATTTTGCCTATAAAAGTCATTATTTGCCGTGCGAAAACTATTGATGATACATAAAATAATTTACTACACGTTTATAGTACTCATCATTACCCACAAAAAAGTCCGCGAGACTATGTGTCTAACTATTATAATAAATACACAATAACCGTTTTTTTGTTCAAATTAGTCAATCAAAACACGGGTAGAATTGAAAAATGATGACATTCGTATCGTGATATTAATATTTATCCAACTAAATACTATCATAATCAAGGATGATTATTTACATGTAAATTTATCTTTAAATTATTAAAATGGACCTTTTGTTTAGAAGTTACGAAGTTAGAAGTTAAGAAAAATGCCGCGGTGTGTGCGAACAGCCCTACGCTTAGTCTATTCATTGCCTACACATTTTATTTTTGTAAAAGCAGAAACAATTGAATAGTAGTTTGTAATAAATCATAAAGTTTATCATAATATAATAAATAAAAAGATAGCAACCATTAGTTTCCGCAAACTATCTTTGAAACGGGACGGAAAGAGTGTCAAACTTTGTAGGCAAAGACTTCGATTGATCGAAGGGCGAAGATATGAAATCCACGCGGACGAAGTCACGGGCGAAGTGCTAGTTATTTTATAAAGCATTTAATTTAAAATTTGCCATTTAAATATTCATTAATGTTATAATATAGCATTTAGATACTTAATAGAAATTGTTTTAATTTATTTATGAATGTCTAATATTACATTTTTGTTCGTTTTTAATTATTTCTGGTAATTTATTATATATTTTTAGCATGGGCATTGTACATTTTTAGCTTAGAGCTTGGTAAGTTTAATATATTTTTATGACGTAATGTATATTTTGTAAAAATGTTGGTAATTTCGAACGAATTTGCATATTTCTATAATGTGTATGTAGATTTTTATGACGTAATGTATATTTTGTAAAAATGTTGGTAACTTCGAACGAATTTGCATATTTCTAGAATGTGTATGTAGGCAGGGGAGGCATCAGGCAATGACGGATTTAAGAACATTTATTTCATGATAGTAATAATTATTTACATGCATTCTTTGAAAGCTGAGATGAGAATGCTAAGAGGAATGTGTGGTGTGACACAAATGGATAGAATAATAAAAAAAAAATACAAGAAATAAACAACCAAACCAAAAAAAAAAACACTACGAAGTGAAAAATATCTTTAGTTTCGGAAGTGGTCGGTGTCTTTGGATCTGTATTTTATTTATTGCCACCAACTCGGAAATGAGCCACTGTTCCATCTCAGAGAGACAATCTGCAGGCATAGAGAAGCGTTTTGTCGACGGAAGAGTAGACAAAAATGACGTTTCCGTGTAGAAAGTTGACAGATTCTACCGAGAAATGTAGACAAACGATTTCTATTCCACGATTGTTATACAGTTGAAACTTTCACAGATGATGTATTTCTGTGGCCGCTTTAACAAAAAAGTGCAAAAAAATCACGTTTGTTGTATGGGAGCCTTCCCATACAACAAACGTGATTTTTTGTTTTTGCTCGATATTGATAACGGCAACAGGTAGACGCTTGAAATATTCACAGAATATTTAGTTATATATTCACTTTTAAAATAAATAAATTAATTAAAATAAAACAAATATTTAAGGGGGGCTCCCATACAACAAACGTGATTTTTTTGCCGTTTTTATAGATATTGGTACGGAAACCTTCGTGCGCGAGTCCGACTCGCACTTGGCCGGTTTTTTTTATAATATGGTGGCACAACTACAATATCCTTCTGGGTCATTCGTGTACTAAAAAGAATTGGCGAAAGGAATTTTCACGGGTAATATTTTTGTATTTATTTTTTGTGGTGCCGGACGTAAAGAATAGCACCGCCCTATTTCTTTCCGTGGGTGTCGTAAAAGGCGACTAAGGGACTTACTAGGGAATGGGCAGCAGCGTTCTCAATGCATTTTAACACCATACTGCGATCGCCAACCCGCCTGCCAAGCGTGGCGATTATAGCAAACCCCCCCCCCCCTCTTTGGGGGAGGCCAAAGTCCAGCAGTGGACGTCTTTCGGTTGAAATGATGATGATGCTGATGATATTTTTGTTACGTAAAGTCCAAAATAACCCGACCAAACATCTAGTAAATTAACCGTGAAAGCAACACATACAAATGTTATTCAAACCAGACGAACTGACCTTTTTATAACAACATTATATTTAATATATTCAACAAAGGTTGAAGAGTCAACTTTTATCGAATTGATTGGTTGACATGGCAGTCTGTTTGTTACTAGGTGATTGATTATAATGTTTCGCGGTTTTTATTCTGTCAAAACGTTTCCAAATACATACATCGGGAGGCCCTGAAGTATTAGGTCTAGCTTCTATACACCAGCCGTTTAGAAAATTGACAAAAGCATCATTGTTGCAGTGCGGAATGAGATAGATCAATACCGGACGTATAGCGATATCCTTATCGCACTAGAAGCATTATGTCTTTGACATTTCCCTGGGCCCCAGATTGCGAATTCAAATCCTGTTCTCCAAGGTCTGTCTTTCTAAGTTTAAGGTGTATTCCACTTACGTTAAAAACCGGCCAAGTGCGAGGCGGAGTCGCGCACGATGGGACGCACGAGGGGATAAAAACGGCAAAAAAAAACATGTCTGTTGTATGGGAGCCCCCTTAAATATTTATTTTATTGTTTTTTTTTGTATTTGTTGTTATAACGGCAACAGAAATACATCATCTGTGAAAATGTCAACTGTCTAACTATCACGGTTCATGAGATACAGCCTGGTGACAGACGGACGGACAGACAGACAGACAGACGGCGGAGCCTTAGTAATAGGGTTCCCGTGTTACCCTTTGGGTACGGAACCTTAAAAAGCTGTAGATAGTTTCAAAGCGCGAAATACACTGGTGTATATTTCCCGTCTCCACTACACCACCGACACGGAAGATATCGTGAAGTACGTGCGCCAAAGTCTGAAGTACGCGCCGAGAGTGTAGCTGCAGGAGTCGCATCGCAACGTCAACTTTAAGGCGTTTGTGGATACCAACGTGCTACCTGCATCAGGTGATGGAAGAAATCTTTTGGCTTCAGGATGTGGTATTCCGCCACTTGCGCGGTCTAGCCAGAACGCACGAAGACTTAGTGGTTAGTGCAGTTAAGTGATACTAACATAGCTTTAAGTTTTATTTACTAACGCAATTGTTAATATATGTATAGGTACTTAGGTTAAGGCGACGATAATCGACTTTTAATGATTTTATACTGAAGATCACGTCTAAACGAGTAGTGTTAATGATTTAAAAAAAATATATGTTAAATTTAGAGCATTTTTGCAATAACTTAATATGTGAATATTTTAGATTATGTTTATAATACATGGTGAAATTAATTTGTAAAGTTATGTCTAACGTGGAAAACAGAGAATGGCGCAAATCTACCAAGCGTATTTTTCTGAAACCTTCACCAATTTAAAGATAATGTAATTATTGATCTTTTAGTATACGCGTTTTATTAAAACACCTTTTGATTTGTGTATAATAAATTAATAATGCGTCAAATTGGGGACAGCGCTCCTTGATGGGCGAGTCCTATTACTGGCTGAACGTACGACGCGTTGCGTGAGCTCATTACAGAACCACCTACCACCACCAACCACTCAAGGTCACTGGCATATATCTCCGTCTTAAGGTATTCATCTATGGGTCTTTGTAACCTGATAATAAATGGTTTATTATTATGATTTACCCCAAGTGTCCTTTCTTACCCAAATATCCTTTCTTTGGTATTGATCGTCGCATCGTTGAGCTCCTTAAGTTCAGAGTAGAGCTGCAGGATTACTGACAAATGCGTGCACTAACTGGTCCGTTCCACTCAATCTGTGTTCTTTCCTCAAAAGACCATTTCAGACACCAATCTACATGGCCTTCACATGATCTGACCAAGATTATGTCTGGACTTTAAAAGAGACTGTGACCTCTGAGTTTGTTTCGGCCTTTTTTCTCAGAGTAGTCAAATAGGAAACGCCGACCTCATCTAGTTTTTTTTAAATATGATTGACGTGTAAAAGTGTTTGTACAAACCTACTTACAGAAATAAAAATCATTTATCATCATTTAACATTAGGCTCATTTTACCGGTGGGCCAAATGAGTAACCATGGCGAAATCTATTTAGAGAAATGGGTCTTTTATTTTAGTTGTAAGTATTTAAAGTTTATCGTGCGATATGTTTAACTAACAAAAAAAGGTTATCATGGATCAAACCTTCGTGTTATTTTGTTGTTCATGGAAATTCATATGTGTCACACACGCCTATGACGATAATGGTTAAAACAGTGGAGCCTGTAAACTTTGTCGTGAAATTTCCTAAACAAGCACTTGTAACTGGGGAGTTGTTGTGTTTTTCATCTTCGTGTAAGCATTACGTGGCCTTCAGAGGTACGGAGGGTCCTGCACTTGATCTCTATCCGGCCGTGTCGGATTGCCGTCCCATCGAACTATGGGAGTGACGGAAGAAGGGGTGCACCTGTGTCTGTGCACACGCCTGCACTTAAATATCTGCCGCGCCTAAGGCTGGTCTCCGCTGAGACAGGTCGCCATGGCCGAAATTCGGAGGAGGACTATTATTATGAGTATTTTGGCGGCATCAACACCGCCACGCATCACACTGACGTCACGCAAAATCCTGCATCGCGCAAGCAGAGTTTACCGCGCGACGAGCATAAAACGTCCCGACATCAATCCTCGGGCAGTTGCCCACCAGACACAACACCCGTCTGGTCGGAGGATCCTCCCTTTTCTATGGAGGATGAGTGAACTTTACACCCTGTTCCTCATACCTCTATAGTATCAAAAGTTAGCCACGCTAAAACACGACTGATTTCAATAAGAGGGAGCAAACGTCGAAAAAATCAGAAATCACGCGGTTAGCAAGCATGGTGATCCATGCTCGTTCGTTGAATGAGGAGAGAGCTTTGCCCTGATCCTCTCAAAACGGTGAAAGAAATCATCGTGGGGAACACGGCATGTCCACCAACCCGCACTGGGCTCGCGTGGTGGATTGCAGCTCACTCCCTCTCACAACACTATATCAACAGACGATGTTGACGGAAGATACATAACTGTGTACAGCTATTACTAGTTACTACACACATCGGTACATTTGTTTATCGACATAAAACATAACTAGCGAAATTTAATGTGTGTGTACTATAGGTAGGTTCATCACCTCTGACTATCCCTTCGGGGAATATAATCGTGATGCTATATTATTTTTATAAAACATACACACATATCACCCACTCCCTCTCACAGAGGTCTGTGTCCCAGCAGTTGAGAACTTTATATACTGATTATTCTGTTATGTTTTACCCTCGACGAACTCGCCAGAAGGGGTCTAGCATGGCACCTGTGGGATCTGAACCCATCGCGCCACTCCCCTTCGGTTATCTACGCACTCTGGTAAGGAAACGAACCAGGTACCAACATCTCAAACTATGGTTGGACCAAAGTGAGTGCAGGCAGGCGAAGGAAGCACTCCCTACTATCGCCGGCCGCCTCACGAAACGGGTCCTACAACTAACTAAACAACAGCTGCGTACAGTCACAGCGGCTATAACTGGCCATGGGTCATTTAATAAACACCTCTTTGTCATAGGTGTCACAGACAGTCCGCTGTGCAGGGCCTGCATGGAGGACGACGAGACAGAAGCTCATGTGCTGTTAAACTGCCCGGTGGTCGCCACATACAGGGCAAAGTACTTCGGTAACCCAGGTATCCTACGTGAGATTGTCATTAACACCAAGGCGTTGCTGGCCTTCCTTGAGGAGGTGGGGTGGATCGAATAACCGATTATCCCACCCGTACGCAAAATACGCGCATTGACGTAGAGTTGCGGACACCAGCCCGTATTACCTATATTATGTTTTAACCTGCATCTGCAGTGGAGGGTTTTCAATTTTCCCGTTTGAATAACTATTGGATTGAATAAGTGAAAGATGAATTGGCTAGAAAGGGTCTAGTGACTGCTGAGATGCCTGGCTGTTTTTTACACGCTGCGCCAACCCCAAGTAAATTAGGAAAAGAGCAGGGTGATGCTTGTATAACTATTCAAAAAGTGGAAGGAATCTTGGTGACATTTCAGAAGCGAGATTAACTTGTTTTTAACAATTTAATGCTTGCAGTTTTTTATTTAAGAAAATCAACGTATTTAATCGAAAAAACATGGAAATATTTCAGGTTTAATACGAAGATGAATTCACTAGATGATAAACTAATTTTAGACCTAGCCCCGATCGAGTGGCGCCAAATAAAAAAACTAGTATTTTACATGCACTTCTTTATAAATTACGTCGGCGTGTGCGTCAACGAAGCTGAATGAATTATTTATGATCTGAATGTTTTATAATAGAGGATCCTTGTTTTGACTAGATTTGACCTTGAAGATTTTAGTTAGAAAAGAGAAAATAGTTTTTTTTTTTAAGGGGGATGCGCTAGACCGCGAAATTCAAATTTTCATACGTTTTTTTGCAATTTGCAGGTCAGTAACAAGTTGTGTGTTGATCTAAACATGATTCGCGGCGTAACCAATATGGATTTACAGAATTATAATCATTAGAAGCATTACAACTCTCTTAAGTTAAAAAAATCCTACTGAATGTTTTTTTCTGAAATAATAATTCGGATTTAAACTAAATCCATACGGCGTAAAATAAAACCATGAAAACCCTTGCACGTAAAATGGGGAAGTTATTTTTTTTTCTCGTCTATTCCATAGTGTGGGGTATTGTTGGATAGGCCGTTTAAAAATATTGTGGGTTTGTGAAAATCATTTTTCAATTAAGGGATCCGTTTGCGTAATATTAACCTTTAAAATGCAATTTTTTTGTAAGAGTCAGGTGTCCCATGGTTGGTTTTGGATATGTGAAAAAATTCATGGCAATAGTCTATATAACGAAATTAAAAGGAAAACTATCACAGCTAAGTAGGCTTCACAAGTTAACCAGTAATAGTCGACCAACTTAAATTAGCAGTTGGAGAAACTCCCACCTTAAATATTTGTTTTATTATAATTTAATTATTTATTTTTAATAAAACTATATATTCCGTGAATATTTCAAGCGTCTACCTGTTGCCGTAATCAATATAGAGCCACCTTAAATATTTATTTTATTCTGTTTTTTAGTATTTTTTGTTATAGCGGCAACAGAAATACATCATCTGTGAAAATTTCAACTGTCTAACTATCACGGTTCATGAGATACAGTCTGGTGACAGACGGACGGACGGACGGACGGACAGACAGACAGACAGACAGACAGACAGACGGCGGAGCCTTAGTAATAGGGTTCCCGTTTTACCCTTTGGGTACGGAACCCTAAAAATAAAGAACAGCATCATTTAACTATGATCATAGAATTTGGCTGATATCAAATCATATTTGTACGATAAATTTATGATAGTGTAATTGGGGCCTTAAACAACCTCGTGCGTCTAGTTGCAGCAAGCGCTACTGCTGGGCATGGGTTCTGGGTTCGATTCACAGGTTTGGCAGTGTTATTAGGTTTTTCAATCATAAGTAGCAGCCCGGAGTATGAATTTGTGCCCGGTTATTTATTTATTTATTTTACTTTAACATAAAACGGCCAAAGGCCAATTAATACATTAGTTAAAGACACAACACATTATATTAGTACAAAAACAAAGGAATACAGCTACTCGACAGTCATACGCTCATCTCACAATACTCCAGACATGTTGACAAGATCTTCTTCCATTCATTCGTGAACACATCACAGTGAGGCTTAGCGTCCAAGAGAGCGTTGAGCGCAGAGAGCGTGCGAGGGACAGGAGACTGAGCTCGAGCGACGCACGGTTCGACTCCAAGGCACGGCGAACAATCTGTGCCTCCTGTTACGGTTTTAGTTCACCGGAGCAAAAATTTGGGACAGTTCGTCATGCAATTCAGGAGCATCTGTTTTCCCGGTTGGTGGCAATAGGATCGCCCCCTATGACATGGGATTTAAACATAACTAGCGAAATGTGTGGTGTACTATAGGGCACACCTCTGCGTAACCCTACGAGGATTACAAGCGTGAGGTTGTTATGTTATGTAATTTATTTAAATTGTGTATTTTATTCATAATTATGTCTGTACCGAAGTGCGCATGTTGCATAATATTATTAAAAACGAAAATGTAATTTAACAGTTGAAGTTTAAAAATCGACAAATTATTTAAATAATTTCTAAGAAGCTTCATTTAAATATCAGAGTATCGGTGTATTCGATGAAATTGAAAATGTTCATATTTTTCAAATCAAAAATAATATTTTTCTACATGCGGCCCTGGTATGACGCCTAGATTCCGATCTCTGAAAATAATTACCTAAGTATGTAACAACTTAAAATATCCCTTGAATGTAAAACTCACAAGCTTACAGTATAAATTGTTACGTTGTAGTACCTATATTATATAAATATAACTTCCGAACTCACTAGCCATGTATAAGTCACCAAAGGCTTCTGTGGATTTTAGCATAAAATTATTAACTCTGCGATATACTTTTTTTGAACATTAATTAAAAAAAATACGAAACTGAATAGTTTCTTCAAGTTAAGGGTCAGATAATCGCTGTTGACCTTGGCCATACAAACGTGCGTCGCGCTCACGCCGCGGTTTCATTAAGTTTCATAGGAAATATTTATTTTTTGTAACGAAAATATGAATATATTTGATAAAAAAAAACACAGATAGAATTATAGATAATAAAACAGTCTATTCATAAAAAAAGCATGGAAATATCTTACGTAGTTTGAAAGTAATATCGTTTTTATGCTTTGGGTAGACATTACTTCCTGAATTTATTTCATAAAGTATTTTACTACAATAGTTAAATATGCACATATGGAATTGATGTGTATGCGGTCTAGTTTAACATATATTTTTTGCATAATTTAATTGAAATATATGAAGGCGTAATAACAGATTTAAAGGTCACTAAAATCATATATCTGCGCCTTGATCCTCATTTATACTGCACTAATCGATGCCGCGACTTCCGGTGTCATTATCTCGTGTGTATTTTGTATTTAATATTTTTACGGTCCCGTACTTATATATTAAGACTGTACCTATGAATATATTTTTAAAAAAAAACTACCGTACGAATAAAAAAACGGAACCCTTAAAGGATCAGTCGTTTGTCTGTCTGTCCGTATGTCAAAGCCAATTTGCTCCGAATCTAATGAACCGAGTAAGTTAAAATTTGGTATTCATAATGAATTTTTACGACCCTAACACGGCCGTGTAACGTAAATAAATGAAATTGAATATAGGGGTCACTTTTGAAAGGCAAAAAGAAAATTAGAAAAAAAAAAATTTGGAAACTGTACCGTGTGACAAATCAAATGAAAGGACTTACTGTGAGGGTCTCAAACATTTTTTTTTTTATAAAATTTTAATCTACAGAGTCAAATTAAAATAGCTAGCGAAACTACGCAGACGTGATGGCTATCGATACCTAAATATGATCAAACAAAAGAGAAATTAATTTGATAAGTTTTTTTATAGGGTCGTCAACCGCAGTTAGTTTTGTTTTTTGTGTAAACTTCACAGACGTGATGGGTTTCGAAAACAAGATTTTCTCAACTCATACTTCAAGTAACAAAATCGAAATAAAATCATCAAATCTTTTTATTTCTTCGTGTTTAGACATCGATACCCATAACGTCTGCGGAGTTTCGCTAACTAATTTTATTTGACCCTGTATAGAAAATATGTAGTTGAAAATTTACCATTCCCCTTACACTCAGTTGCAGAAAGCTCACCATTAACACTTCATTACATAAAGCAACATTATCGCTAATGAATTCATTACTTTAATGAAGTTGCACAAACAAATTTTAGATAGCATTAGACATTTTTAATGCCACTTTAGCTAAAGAAGACTTTAAACAATATTGCCAGGAACAAATTACCATATTGAACGAAAAGAGTGAACATTTGCGTTCTGTTATTATCCGTACGTACAAGTACACCACAATTTTAGCATAAAATAAAGTAAATGTAGTTGATTTATGTGTATTCAGTGTACTCTGTGGTTTAATGTAGTTTAAATAATCTGGTTTAAGGGGGATGCGCTAAGGTAGCCCGCGAAATTCAAATTTACCAACGTTTTTTGCAATTTTTATACTTCTGATTCATATTCTAATGATTATAATTCTGTAAAGCCATATTGGTTATGGCCGCGAATCATAGTTAGATCGTGATACTTGACCTGCAAATTGCAAAAACCGTAATAAAATTTGAATTTTGCGGGCTACCTTAGCGCATCCCCCTTAATCTAATAATTTTAACATGTGTGCAGTCTAGAGCTCCTGCCACACGTGGAAATCCATCAATTTCATAAAAACCTTCTGCAACTCTACGTAGTTCCGTCCGGTCTGGCATTTTAATATAGAGGTGGCTTAATTTTGCTAGCTCACGGGATACTTTTTGTATAAACAAACTGACAAACAACCCGACCCAACCTGTTTCCGACAAACTTTTGATTTATTTATGTTTATTAAATCACCCAATACCTACTTGCTGGAAAGATCCAGTGGCGAAAAATCTCAAACATATTATAAGCTGTGTCAGGCCATTAATGGATTTATTTCTTTGCGTCACTGGTTCTAAATCTTAATCAAATACGTTACAAATTTGAAGAACTGCCTCCTTGGAAATTCTATACCTTACACGAAACTCTTTTCCATCATGTTTTAAAAATGAATTCACTCGGTCTGGGATTCGACGGCGAGGTAAATCTACTAAATAAGAATCAGATAATGATGAAAGACTGGTTAAACACATCTTTCAATTACAGAAATGCATTCAAGTACCGTAGAAAACACTAATGTTGCTCTTAATGGATGCTTTTCGGCCCATTAAAATTAAAAAATCTGAAATGTCAAACTTAAAGTTCACCACTTGCTAATGGGCGCTAATGAAGTTACGTGCAACGTAAAAGTGTTTAAAATGGCCGGTTTCATTAGGTTTGACATTTCATTAGTTAAATTTAATGGAGCATTAAAATAAAATAAAAAATGGTTTTGTGCAATGATTTAATGCTACATTAGTGTTTAATGTAGTCTTTAAAATTTAAAGATCGTTTCTGCAACTGAGTGTTAGTCTCCGAAACTACTGACCTTAAAATTTAAAAAATACATTTGGTCGATACGAGTTCGTGGACCTGTGTTGAGGCATTTCGTAAGTTCGTGGCCTGACGGGGCGAGATGTCTCAGCACAGGGGCATTTGTGTATAGAATTAAATGTTTATGTACCTATATAACATTATTTTCCGTCCGTTTGGTGCCGGACGTAATGATAAATGATAAATGATTTTATTTCTGTAAGTAGGTTTGTACAAACACTTTTACACGTCAATCATATTTTAAAAACTAGATGAGGTCGGCGTTTCCTATCTGACTACTCTGAGAAGAAAGGCCGAAACAAACTCAGAGGTCATAGTCTCTTTTAAAGTCCAGACATAATCTTGGTCAGATCATGTGAAGACCATGTAGATTGGTGTCTGAAATGGTCTTTTGAGGAAAGAACCACACAGGTTGAGTGGACCTGACCAGTCAGTGCACGCATTTGTCAGTAATCGTGCAGCTCTACTCAGAATTTAAGGAGCTCAACGATGCGACGATCAATACCAAAGAAAGGACATTTGGGTAGGCCACTTATATGACTCAAACTGCCAGACCATGATTAACACTAACTGAGAATAAAAGAAAGGGAAAAAAAAATATTATGCAATAACCCACATAGTCTTCACATTCACAATAATTAAAATAATATAATACTTTACAAGTAAAGAATAGCACCATCCCATTTCTTCCCGTGGGTGTCGTAAAAGGCGACTAAGAGACTTACTAGATAATGGGCAGCAGCGTTCTCTATGCACTTTAACATCTTATTGCGATCGCCAACCCGCCTGCCAAGCATGGCGTTATGGCAAACCCCCCCTTTAGAGGAGGCCTATGTCCAGCAGTGGACGCCTTTCGGCTTAAATGATGATGTACCTATATGATGAGTGTTGTCCTTTATAATTGAAAGTGATAAAGTGAAATACACAAAGCGAAATATTTTTTAGAATAAGTTAGATTATAAGATAAACTGTGAGCCCTCGTCTCCACATTCTATCTTTATTTTGCTGTGCCCGACAGGGTCCACGTTTGTCCTCTAACCTAATGTTTACCACCTAAGCATATACATTGTGGGATGCAATAAAGATTTGAATATTGAGTATTTTATTTAAGTACTAACAATAGTTTCTAAGTTTTTGTATACCTACTAACTAACCTTTGGATCTAGTTGTCCCAAAATGATACATCGGAATAGACCCCCAGCCACGGTGGTATAGCTTAGAACAAAAGGAAGGGAATTATAACCAGCCAGTATATGTAGGCTTCTGCTTTTGGAGATACACTACTTAATTCAACAGATTTTTAGTTTAGTCGTATAGTAATATCAAAAGTTAAAATGAGTTATTGATAGATGGCGCTGTTCTCAAAATGATAATGGTTTACTCTAAACGTATGTTCCATTTTGCTCAGATTTTCTTAAAATAATAAAAAAAAAATCATACAAATAAAAATATTTAAAGAGTTGAAATACCTTTTAAATTAATTGTGTTAATACACAACGTTTGTTTAAATGGATAAAATCATCCAATAACGTAACACAATTTTTTAGACTGTTAAAGTAGACAAAAAAGGAACGCAACCCGCGTTAATGCTCCTAGCCTATACACAAATGTACTCTGTGGCTCCTAGAGTATATATGTTCTGTGCGTTAAATGTCATATTAGTTCAAAAAATTATTCCGGTGTCCGTTTTTCTCATTCAGAGTGAATAGATGCGCTTCGATTAATTTGTGGCTTGTATGAACATTCATGATTCTGCTTCTAAACATTGACCTGGAAAAGTATTGGATACCAACGACATCGCTCTATCTGATTGATTCTTGCACGAATATCTGGGAGCCTAAAATGGACGCTTTGGTAGAATCATGCGTGCAATTCATACAGTCCGCAATTCATCTGTTTGACCGCTGTTATTTGACATTAGACTTCACTATATTAATTCTTAATTTGTGGACCATTTTACGAAACTCCTTACACAACTGTCAAACAGATGAATTGCGGGATATGAATTGTACGCAGATCATATTATGATTCTGCGAAACCGTCCATTTTAGGCCCCCTGGACTGTTTACTTGTTTGTGAATCGGTTGTGTGAACATGAACGCGAGCAAGTGTTGTGTGCTGAACTGCAAAAGCACTCGTAAGTGCACATAATTATACTGTTACTATTGTGTGTTTGTAAAAGTAATAATGGTTCTTTGTAGGTACGACATATTGTAAAAAAACCGGCCAAGTGCATGTCGTACCACGCACAATTAAGGGTTCCGTAGTTGGGATGAATTTATCCCAAAAACAAACTTAACATTGTAGTTGAAAAACATGCTCTCCCATACATCGATATACGTTACGGTCAATTCTCCAACTGCAAATTTAAGTTGGTCGACTATTACTCGTTAACTTGTGAAGCCTACTTAGCTGTGATAGTTTTCCTTTTAATTTCGTTATATATACTATTGCCATGATTTTTTTCACATATCCAAAACCAACCATTTAGCTGGCAGGGGGGGGGGACACTTGACTCTAACAAAAAATAGCACTTTAAAGCTTAATATTACGCAAACGGATCCCTTAATTGAAAAATGGTTTTGACAAACCCCAATATTTTTGAACGGCCTATCCAACGATACCCCACACTATGGAATAGACGAGAAAAAAAAATATCATCCCCATTTCACGTGTAAGGGAGGTACCCTAAAAAAAAATGTTTTTCATAATTTTATTTTGCCATTTTTTCGGCATGATTAATATGTATACCCATGCCAAATTACAGCTTTCTAGGACTAAGCGTCTCTGAGCTAAGCTGGGGACAGACGGACGGACGGACAGACAGACGGACATGGCGAAACTATAAGGGTTCCTTGTTTACTACGGAACCCTAAAAAAGGTTGAATTAAAGTGACATTGTATTTAATGTAATAATAATAATTTTATTTTTAGTCACTACCACTTAAGTAAAAGGAAAGAAAATAGACCAGGGTCTGCAGCAGATTTGAAGCTGGCTATACAAGGGCTATACGGATAACCTTTATGCATCATTGATTGTTGTTTTTACTTGTTCGTAGGGGGCGCCATGAAATGTTCGAGTGACGTCTCTATCCTCCTATATACAATGTACTCTGTGCCCCCAGCTAACAAAACACCAAATTATGCAGTTTCACTACTCTACCAGTAATTCACGACCAGTTAACCTTTATCCAACAGTCTAACCTTTCCTAAAATATTATAATTGAACGCTTATTTTCGTTCTGATACCAGTTTCAATTTTTATAAATAAATTCCGATGGAATATGCCCATTTATTTAAGATGGATCCGCAGGGTGGACCGCGGGTTCCGTACCCAAAGGCTCCGCCGTCTGTCGGTCTGTCTGTCCGTCTGTCACCAGGCTGCTGTATCTCATGAACCGTGATAGTTAGACAGTTGAAATTTTCACAGATGATGTATTTCTGTTGCCGCTAAAACAACAAATACTAAAAAACAGAATAAATTAAATATTTAAGGGGGCTCCCATACGATAAACGTAACTTTTTTGCTCGTTTTTACTTTGTATTGATAACGGCAACAGCACCCTAATTGCGTAACACAGTTTGGATCGCAATCAGAATCATTTTGAAGTATATTGCTAATCCATTGCGTCATATGTTAGAAAAAATTGTCTGCTCAACTACGTAAATAACGCAATGAATGTTGTTGAACTGTCAAATTGAAACCGATTCCTACTGGTAGTGTGTTAGACAATTAGCCCGTACGTAGACGCTTGAAATATTCACAGAATATTAAGTTATATATTCACATTAAAAATAAACAATTAGATTAAAAATTTAAAATCAAACAAATATTTAAGGGGGGCTCCCATACAACAAACGCGACTTTTTTGCCATTTTTATAGATAATGGTACGGAACCCTTCGTGCGCGAGTCCGACTCGTACTTGGCCGGTTTTTTGTAATTTGAAGGTCAGTGTCAAAACCCACTCCGTCACACAGAGAGGAGTCCTGAGTCCCAGCAGTGGGAACATGCTTTGCGTTATGTTTACCGCAAATAATCATATTTTCTTTCTAACATTATACGCTGATTTTGCTAAACCCTGAACTTAGGTCAACTTTAGTGCATAAGCACTGAAAACTTTGTTTTTGGGTTCAAACATCAACACAAAGGCTGCCAACGGAACCCTATTACTACGGCTCCGCTGTCCGTCCGTCTGTCACAGTGTAGCGGCATCAACATCGCCACATGCGAACTACGCGTCACACTGACGTCACGCAAAATCCTGCATCGCACAAGCAGAGTTTACCGCGCGTCTAGCATATATACAACATCCCAACATCAACCGTCGGGCAGTTGCCCACCAGACACGACACCCGTCTGGTCGGAGGATCCTCCCTTTTCTATAGAGGATGAGTGACTTTACACCCTGTTCCTCATGCCTCTAAAACAGGACTGTATATTTTGAACCGTATTAGGAAGACACTTTAATTTTTTTAAAGTGTATAAGGCCGCAATAAAAACAAATATTAAAAAAAACCCCGATACAACTAAAAACCTCTAAAAAGTAAAAAAAATTATATGTATGGCCCGTTTAATATAAGTTGTGGCTAATATTTTGAAACAAGCGTCGTCGCGGCGGGGGACGGCTAATGAAAACGCCAAACAGACGAGCCAGCTAAGAACACTCTCGATTAAGACACCTTTCAAACAAAACAATAATAATCAAAATCGGTTTATCCGTTCAGGAGCTGATGCCACAGACAGACACACAGATACACACTATAAACTTATAACACCCTTCTTTTTCGTCGGGGGTTAATAAAGTTAAACATTAAAGAGTGTTAATAAAGTTAAACATTAATGAGTGTTAATAAAGTTAACATTAAAGAGTGTTAATAAAGTTAAACATTAAAGAGTGTTAATAAAGTTAAACATTAAAGGGCGTTTTCCATACAAGAAACGTGTTTTTTTTTCGGCATTTTTTTGTTTTTACTGTGGCACGTATTTCTCTACAGACAAAGGCGCGCGAATACGCGTGGTTTCTACAGAATACGGCGTCTGCGAGCGACCAGCGCTGATTGGTGCGCGCGCCTCGAGCTATGGGTGAATTAGCTATTTTATCTTTTTTCAATTTTATTTATTAATTTTTATTTATCTTTTTTTTTCTCGAGACATCGCCAAGCGGTTGGCTGACTCCTCACAGTCCTCACGTGACCAGAGGGCTGGCCTATATTTTGGCCAAAGAATCAGCATTGCCATGCAACGTGGCAATGCTGCCAGCCTTTTGGGCTCTTTTCCTGTTGACAGCGATGCCGACGTATTTTTTGATACCGTATGATTATTTCCGCTCCTTTTTTATTTACTTGTACATATTATTATTATTATTTTGTCTGTTAATTTTTAGATGATGTAAATATTTTAGAAATATATGTAATTTTTTTTCTTAGATTGACGCTGCACTTTGACTCTGCGCTAGTATGAATCGACCCTAAGAGCGAGGCCACATGGACGTTGCCGGTGCACGGTTGCACTGCTATGATTTCAACGCATCCATTGCTACACGGGCAATGCGGTGCCCCAACGAAATGACGCCGCCGCCTCGAAGTGTGTCGTAGCGTGACCCGTTAGCGCGATACCCTAATTTAAGACGGAGATATATGCCAGTGACCTTGAGTAGTTAGCTTGCGTGTTCTGTACCGAGCTCACACAACGCGTCGTACGTTCAGCCAGCAATAGGACTCGCCCATCAAGGAGCGCTCTCCCCAATTTGACGCATTATTAATTTATTATACAGAAAACAAAAGGTATTTTAATAAAACGCGTATACTAAAAGATTAATAATTAAATTATCTTTAAATTGGTAAAGGTTTCAGAAAAATGCGCTTGGTAGATTTTGCGCCATTCTCAGTTTTTTATCCGCGTTAGACATAACTTTACAAATTAATTTAACTATGTAATTTAAACATAATCTAAAATATTCACATATTAAATTATTGAGAAAATGTCTCTCTCTAATTTAACATATTTTTTTTTTTAATTCATTAACACTACTCGTTTAATGATAAATGATGATAAATTATTTTTATTTCTGTAAGTAGGTTTGTACAAACACTTTTACACGTCAATCATATTTTTAAAACTAGATGAGGTCGGCGTTTCCACTACTCTGAGAAGAAAGGTCGAAACAAACTCAGAGGTCACAGTCTCTTTTAAAGTCCAGACATAATCTTGGTCAGATCATGTGAAGGCCATGCAGATTGGTGTCTGAAATGGTCTTTTGAGGAAAGAACCACACAGATTGAGTGGACCTGACCAGTCAGTGCACGCATTTGTCAGTAATCGTGCAGCTCTACTCGGAACTTAAGGAGCTCAACGATGCGACGAACAATACCAAAGAAAGGACATTTGGGTAGGCCGCTTATAAGACTCAAACTGCCAGACCATGATTAACACTAACTGATAATAAAATAAAAGGAAAAAAAAAAAAAATAACCCACATAGTCTTCACATTCACAATAATTAAAATAATATAATAATTTACAAGTAAATATTCATGTCATTGTGTATAAAATAATAATTAAATGTCACTGTATAGAAAATAATAAAATTTAGCAAAAAAACATCAAACAATAAAAATACCTGAACATGTAAAAAAAAAAATTGGAGCAGCTCAATCCCAAGCCTTTTTGTCCTCAATATAATCTTTAACGGTATAAAAGGCTTTCTGGCACAACTTACCGTTAACTTACGTTTTAGACGTGATCTTCAGTATAAAATCATTAAAAGTCTGTTATCGTCGCCGTAACCCTGTATAATTTAACCCTGTTAAAGATAAAAATAAAGGAAGTACTCACCATTTAAACTGCCAACATTACTAATAGCAGGATTAATATTATCATAGAAATAGCCATCATCCTCCTGCTCCGACTTTATATGAAATGGCATTGGCAACATATGTTCATTTTGTTGGTCCAATCTCTCATGCACATTCATATTATTAGTCCCCACCAACCTTTGGCCCAAATTTTGATCCAACATATGACTGTCCTGCACACATTGGACCACCATAGGCGTTCTTCTAGCTTCATCTTGACTCAGAATCTCCTGCTCAATATTTGTCCTGTTTAAGTGATGTGACAAATCAATTTCATGGCTCAAATCGTGAGGAATATCAGCTCTTAAATCGTTAATTCTACTCAAGTCCGCATTCAAATTCTCGTTTAAATTCTGCGCTAGTTGGCTCAAATTGTGTAATTCCAAATCGCTGCCTAGCGACCGAGCTAAGGATATATCCAAGTTCCTGCTTAGGTTTTGACCGAGTAAGTCATCATGCCTGTTCAAATTCTGAGGTAGTTCACTCGTTAGGTTGTGTACTAGGTCCAATTCTGAAGTTAAGTTCCGTTGTAAGTGTGCGGGAATATCATTGAAGTTCAAGTTTCTCTGTAGGTGGTTGGTTTTTAGCATCAATGAGGACATTTGGCGTGGGGAAAGTGGTAGTTGGAAGTTGTGGACAATGGAGCTTGCGACGGAGGATTGCATCGCTTGGTGGAGCTGTTCCATTGATAGAGTTGAGTGCTGGTAGTCCGTTGGTTCCAGCTGGTGTGATTTTTGTAGCTGAGGATGTAAGGAAATATTTGTTATTTGATGGTTTATGGGATTATGCAAGTTTTTTTAACAATATACACAGAATCAAAGCTCGCACGCTATGCCTATTACATGCAGGGACCATTTTGGTTACCCATTGAAAGGGTTGTCTATAGAGTTTTTCTAAACGGTTAAACAAAAACCCATATGAGAAGGGTAACCCTTATGAACGGCTTAAATTAAATTTTGGTAACCCATTGAAAGGGTTTTCGATAAACACCTATACGGTGTGGGTAACCCTTTTGAACGGCTTAATTTAAGCCATCCAAAATTACCCACACCATATGGGTTTTTGATTAACTGCTTATTAGAAAAACCCTATTGAAACCCCTTTCAATGGAAAGGGTTTTCGATAGGGTTTTTCTAAAATGGTAACCAAAATGGTCCCTGGGTAGAATAGAGATAGAATTGGTCATGCTACGCGTGCTGGGCGGATATCGAAATAACATAATATTATGATTTTTTCATGTTACTGGGTTTCAAGTAGGTATAGAACCCATTGTGTTATCATGTAGCCCTTTTACTGGGTTTCAAGTATAAAACCCATTCAATGGGTTATCATGTAACCCTTTCAATGTGTTTCTAGTATAAAACCCTTTCAATGGGTTACATCATGATAAAGGTAACCCATTGAATGGGTTACCCCTTGGTAAGGCTTAACTCTTAACTGGGGTTGTACGGTCCCTGATTACATGAGACTTCTAACTGGCGTAATATGGTTGTATTATAGGTACATCTCTGGCTAACGTTTCGGAGATTACAGATGTGATGTTATGTTTGCCTATTATGTCCAACTCCTAGGTGAAGGTCACTTAGCCCCGTATTTATAGAGCGTTACTCAGTACTCAAGCATTACTTAAGACTAGTTTTCACAAATCCAATGGCTTGAATCTAGTCTTAAGTAATGCTTGAGTACTGAGTAACGCTCTATAAATACGGGCCTTAGAATGTGGGAGATTACTTCAAAGATAGATGCTGCTTTTAAAATCGACACGACACGACAAGACGACACAGTTGGCGCAGTGGTTAAGCGATTGACTGCTGCGCTGCGTGTCGCGGGTTCGATTCCCGCACGGAACAAATATTTGTATTCAAATTCATTTATTTATTGTAAAACATAGGTACATTATAAGTTGTTATTTGGTAATACGTATGACCTACAAGTAGTCGTTCCGGGTCTGACTGTTTGTGTATGTGAGTTTAATGTTTGTAAACAAACTCACAATACAGAGTAGATTCCTTGGGGCAAAGTTTTAAAAAAAAGAACAGATACTGCTTTTATAGGATCTCTCCACTATTCCAATGCTTATCCGGTAAGGCTCTAATAATCCTTCCTTATCCCAGGGGCACGTCTACCCTACCATTATCGCACCTCCCCATCTTTGATAAGTGTAATGGTCTCTCTCTCTGTAGTCCCGTAGATAAACCATAAGGCTCCAGGGGCTATTGGGTTTATTCAAGTAATTGAGTCTGATCAATCACACTGGAGTTGGTGCATTTCAGTATTCTGTATATTTCAGTATATTTCTACAATAGATTAAAATATCTCCAAATTCAAATTTTAAATTCTTTTGTGAATAAATTTGGGGAGCAAATTAGAATATCTAAAATGCAGATTGTTGAAAGAACCTAGGCAGAAGATTTATGAGTATAAATGAATAATTATAGTCCGTTTAATTATGTTCCGATTGGTGCCGGACGGAAAGAATAGCACCATCCCATTTCTTCCCCTGTGGGTCGTAAAAGGCGACTAAGGGATTTACTAGAGAATGGGCAGCAGCGTTCTCTATGCATTTTTAAAACCATACTGCGATTGCCAACCCGCTTGCCAAGCATAGCGATTATGGCAAATCCCCCCCCCCTTTTTGGGGAGGCCATGTCCAGCAGTGGACGTCTTTCGGATGAAATGATGATGATGAATTATAGTCCCCAACTATTTGTTTTTGTTGTGAGGAAACCAACATGTCAGAATGAAAAATTCGAATACATGTGCCATGCCCCAACAGGGGTGGGTTACAGCCCGCTCCCTCTCACAGCGAGGAGGCCTATATCTCAGCAGTGGAAACATCATAGGCTGATTAAGTTTATAACTATGCTCCAACTTCTTTTGATACCACTTTGTTGCATTTCCAAGGTTTGTACCAACATAGGTTTTTTGATATTTTGTATTGCTTTTAAATAATTTATATTTTTACATTGTTCTCAAAGTGACAAGAATAATGTACCCAGGATTTTGTAATATCTTGATTTAAAAGAGTGTCCTTTGAGTTTCTTGCCTATTCTTCTCCATAGAGATCTACGTTTTGGAATGGGGAAATAGCTTCAACTTTCTGACTAACTGACAGACTCTTTGACAATTCAAAAGTGCCTGTAATAGGTTTAATTGAAATAAATGCTTTGAGTTTGAGTTTCCTACCCTTGAACTTGTTTATTTAAAAAGTATAGTTCAAGTATTTTAAAAGTTATAGTTCAAGGTCATCATCTGTCATGGGTCAACAGTTTTTTTAAGAGTAACTACTATACTGACAAACGCATGTCACTGACTGGACAGGCCCACTCAATCTGTGTGGTTCTTTCAACAAAAGACCATTTTAGACTCCAATCTACATGGCGTTTGCATGATCTGACCAAGATTATGTCTGGACTTTAAAAGAGACTGTAATCTCTGAGTTAGTTTTGGCGATTCTTCTCAGAGTAGTCAGATAGGAAACGGTGATTATTGATGTGTTAAAGTGTTTGTTTAAACCCATTTACTGCTATAAAATCATTGAGCTGCTGATTTGTTTCAATTATTATGATATTGTGTGAAAGTGAATTCAAATGATTTAAAGAAGTATAAAGTAAATAATATACGTCTTAATAAATAACAAAGAAAAAAAGAGACAATCTTTTGCCACATTTATATTTAATTGAATATTTAAAAAATCTAAATTTCATTTTTGTTTACTTTTAGAACAAGCCTTGTTGTAAGGTAATGTATGAAAACTATCTAAATTCTACCTAAAACAATGACCGACAAAAAAAAAATTGGCGGTAAAAATTAGAATACATCAGCCGGGAACCAAACCCGGAACTCCAGTCACGTTATCAACACTTTTTATGTAAAAAACGATCGAATTTTGAATTATAACAAACAAACATAAATTAACTCACACTTTCAATGTAAAACTTGTAGTTATCATCGTCGATGACATTCTGATCTTCTCTCTTCACAAAATCCATGATTTAACACGATTTTTAAAGTACAAAATGTTTAAACAATTAATTTTTGTTCGAATCCATAGTATGTTTATAACCTATCAAAAACACTGACTTAAAATATACACTTATAATACGTTTAAATGCGTAAATTACACTATAAATTGCTAATCACATGACTTCAAAGTTAATTTTTAAAAGGAATTGTTGAGTTAAATGTATAAAAAAAGAATTATTATTCGTTTCCTTTCAGATTGTCTGATGAACGAAAGAATGAAAGGAAGCTGAGTATAGAGAAGTAGAGTTGCCGTCAACGAACATCTGTCGGGGATACACTTGGCAAATTCAAATTACCCAGGTTTCTAAGATTTATTTAATACATAAGCAAATAACTTGTGATGTTTGTAAGTTTGTATGTAGGTGGTAATATCTGGAACTACCAGTCGGATTTAAAAAAATATTTTTGTATTTAGGTTATGGGCTATTTAATATCACGCTACGAAGTTTAGGAGCCGAGCAAAAAGAAAAAAAACAGAAAGAACGCTAAGCGAAAAAGAAGTAATAGTGGGGCGGTGATGCAACGCGATGCAGTGGGTCGGGAAAACATGAAATCTCACGTTGGACGAAATCACAGACAGTAGCTAGTTTATAAACCAATACACTTGTACTGTGAAGATATGCTTTTTTCTCTTTAGCATCAAACAAGAATACAACCTGTAGTAAAAATAAAATTGGCAGCCATGGGAACTGCCGACAGAAGTGAAAACTTAAAAACTATGAAAGTTGGAAAGTAGATTCAGTGGTGGTCAAGCGCAACAAGTCATACTCATAGCTACAGATAATATACTAAACATTAGATTGTCATTTACACGAACCCATAAGATTTTCCCCTACCAAAAATCGCTCAACATGTCACTTACTGAAAAACAACCATTTAGCTGTTAGAGGACTCGCACTTGACGCTAACAAATATTTTGCAACAGGGTTCCCTTAATCGAAAAATCGTTTCCATACACTCTTAAATATTTTTGAACGACTTTTCAAAGGACACTCCACATAGTGAGATAGACGAGAAAAATCTTAAACATCCCAACTTTACATGTAGGAGCGGTACCCTACAAAATAAAATATTTTAAGATTTTTTTTTACTACTTTGTCGGCGTGATTAATACGTTATATATTATTTTACATTATTATAATTATATTACCCATGCTAAATTACAGTTTTCCACAACTAAGAATCTCTGAGCTAAGCGGTGGACAAACATACATACAGATGGACATGGCGAAACTATAAGGGTTTCTTGTTGACTACGAAACTTTAAAAAACTCTTTCGACACTCACCACAAGGCTGGTGCGACTAAAATACGATAAGAAAATCTTATTGCAACAATTTCTTTGTGTTTGCATTTAACTATTTTTCTACTTTCATCATCATCAGCCCAGTTTTTTCCCAACTATGTTGGGGTCGGCTTCCAGTCTAACCAAATGCAGCAGAATACTAGTATTATACATGGAGCGACTGCCTATCTGACCTCCACAACCCAGTAACTGGGTAATACAATACCCCTTGGTAAGACTGGTTGTCAGACTTTCCGGCTTCTGACGACCCGTAACAACTGTCAAATATCTACAAATAACAGCCGGCAACAACGGCTTAACGTGCTTTCCGAAGCACGGAGGGGCCTTGATATGTAAACATGGTCACCCATCCACGGCCCGACCGCGGCACGCGTAGCTTCCACCACCACCAACCACCAACCAACCACTACCATTAACCACTTTACTACTTTATTTAGTGAAAAGCAACTCACAGCGTTAGCAATCTGACAGCTCAAGTACCACGAAAGTGACAGATGTAAAAGTATACCCTAAACAAAACTTTTTGGGGTTGTCCATTTATTCCAATGCAGAGTTAACGTAGTATTCCAATGCAGGCAGGGCTGGATTTAGAGGTGTGGAGGCCCTGGGGCAACTAAGGAGTGGAGGCCCTGGGACAACCAAGAAGTGTAGGCCCCAAAAAAAATTTGAGAACAGACAAAAAAAAAAACAGTTTAAGCAGGTACCTTGTGAATATTTTTGTATTTGGTACACAATAAATCTGCCTGCCTTATCCCAACTATGTTGGGGTCGGCTTCCAGACTAACCGGATGCAGCTGAATACCAGCATTTTATATGGAGCGGCTCCCTATCTGACCTCCACAACCCCTTGGTAAGACTAGTTGTCAGACTTTTGAGATTTTTTTCTTTGATACACAAAGGATGTATTTTCTTTCTTATCTAAAAAAATCAAATTGTGGAGGCCCCTTCTTTGTGGAGGCCCAGGGCTAGAGTCCCTGTTGCCCTGCCCTAAATCCGGCCCTGAATGCAGGGCTAAAAACTGAAAGCTCGTAATAGGTAGCAGCACAGTTGTGCGTCTACAAACCACCATTGTTTTGTTTATGTTTACTTTTGTATCAATCATTAAACGAAAACTAGATAAATATGTATGCGACTTGGAGTATAGCACTATTAAAATACGAGTTAAAGACAGGGACAGGGAGGGGGGTCAGGGGTCTAACTCTGTTAAAAAAGCAGCTTTAGTGGAAAAGTCAATGAATTGAACGAGGATGATCTTCCTTACTGAAACCCCCCCACCCCGTTCTCGTATTTTTGCAGTAAACAGCTGCGCAACGGTGCATATGAATAAATTATGCGTAAAAGAAGTCGCTAATTGTTTACAAATAAAATGTATGAATAGCTAGATGTCAAATTCTTAGACGCTGGATAGTAGTGACATCTGAAGTGACCAGGTTGTAGTTTTTATCCATATTGCACCTTTTCACCTACATTGTGGTAAGGGGTAACATTTGGAATATGTATTGGAGTTCTGAATCTTTTTCTTTGTTTTTCCCTTGATAAAGGATTTTTTATTGTATGGTAGCACTTTAGCTTTCCATAGACTAAAAAAAAAGGTTTTTAAATTTACGTTCAGAAATGATCAAATATTTCGCTGAACGAATAGAAAATGGAAAAAGAAAATTAAATTATCACAGGCCTCATTGGACATAAAAAAATAAATATCTCCTTATTTTGAAATAAACATACTCCGGACCTTTTGATATAAAGGCCAAATTAATCTGTAGAAAAATAATTTTCATGACGTTTATCCCGGCCGGCGACCGGTGATTGACGAACTTTTAGTTTGTTATTTTACTTTGACCTTTAAAAAAAACTGTCAACTTTTCTTGATGGTTTTCTCAAGAATATTCTTGAAGTCCCATTTACTACACTCGATAAACAATCAAACATTGGTACTAAACTTCAAAGGTGTACAACGAACGTAAGCTTTTCTATTACTTATTTATTAAAATATTTGCAACAAGATAAATACTTATTCGAAAACTTCGACTAACCTGAATTGCGTGGATACTACTTGAAATACCACTGAAAATGATTATAAATCCTTTTTTTGTGATAACGTTATGGTATATTTAGCAGGAAATTCAGTTGTTTTGTTGTAATCTTATCAGGTAGGTACCTTTCTACCCGAATGCGACGCAGCTAAAATACGGTTTAGTGTTTTTAATAAAGTTTTCCTGTATCGTCGTGGCTGTTGTATTTTTCCGGTACCGAGTTGTTTACGTATTTGTATTGCGTTCAATTACCTACCTAAGTAATGCACTTATTTACAACGTGTTAGTAGGTCTATGCATCAATATAAAATGTTTATGCTTTTAGTATCCAAAGCGTAATTAGATTGGTTAGGTTCTTACTTCCATTTACTCAGTAATTTATTGTTATTGAATATCCCTTTCGCTTTTTTTATGCTCTGTGGGTTTTGGCCCTTATGATGACCTTCTGATCTTTCTCTAGTACAGCAGCTTAACACTGCGCTCATAGGCATAATAACAATAAAACTTTTACTGCCTTATTACAAAACAAGATTTATATTTTGACATGGCTTAAACCATGCGGCCAGTTTGTGTAATAAGAACAGTGGTTGAAATACCGTTCTTTATACAAAACTGAAAACTTAGTTCGGTACGAAGTTGTCAGTTTTGTGTTTAGGAACTTTACCGTAGTCGGAATAAAGTTCGAAATTCAATAATGGCTCCATGTTTTAAACCTGGGTCTGAAAATAAACATTGTTTTGTAATAAGGGGGTGTGTGTCCGTCAACTGATTAATATATTTATTATTTATTTATTTATTTAAATGCCTTAAAACAATCATTTCAGGTCTTAACCTAATGTGACAGCCAAGTCGGGTCCCACACAAAATTTAAATGAAAGACAAAAAAAAACATCTCACGATCATAAATATCATTGTTTGTAACAAAGTATATACAATAGTACCTTTGCGAATTCACTCCAGTGACATGTAAATATCCATTTCGACCTGTATACAAGGTGTTACAGGATGATTGACATTCCTATAAACCACGTAAAGAGTATCTTGTTTTGTACCCGTATACAAAAAATAAATCAAATCCAGTGAATACTTTAGCCACAGGAAATTATTTTCCATTTTGTTATTTTTCAGCATGATGTAGATCTGAGTCCGTAATGATAGGTAAACATTGTAAGGCGCGCCTAACGCGCCGCGCAAGGTCAGTAACTTTTCGTAGATATAGTGTGTTTACTTTTTATGCAGTTGATTCTGCTATTTATTTTGTTTGAAAATTGCAATTTTTAAATTTTCGTTTAACTACTAATCTTCGTGTTTTAAAATGTTTCGATGAACTAGTACTGTGCTAGTTTTAATTTAATGTCGTACATCCAGAGCCAGATTGTATAATTGATGGTGCGAATTGCTCGAGTCAGAGGGGGTATATACTTTTTTGTGACATCTTAGTTTTCACAACTAGTTTCTGGCCTGCAGCTTCGCCCTCATGGGAATCTTATGGATAATAAATATCAGTATGTCCCAAGTCATGGGCTACCTGTGAGTAATTTTTTCAGCGTTAAAGGTGTGAAAACAGACAGAGCTACTTTTGCATTTATAATATTAGTTTCAGCATGTATAGGATAAATCTTAGCTTAATATTAGAGCAAGTTAATTTGCATGACAATATCCTAAAATATACTTTGCATCCAATTTTCATTTCAAACTACTAGTTACCGTAACATAGGCCTCTTCAAAGTTATGATGCAGTTTTGAAGTCTGACTGACTGGCCATCATTTTGGTGTTAAGATGATTTAAATTTTGAATTCATGATCAATTAAAAAAGATTATACTCCTGTATAAAAAAAACCGGTCAAGAACGAGTCGGACTCGCGCACCGAGGGTTTCGTACGTATATAATATATGATGTTGATGATTTCTGAAAAATTTTGAGACATCGTTTTATTTTTCCTGTAATATTTACATACACTTCTATCATATAAAATAATTTCAGATTTTTATCTATGCAAACTTCGGAGATAAGGGGGGGGAAATGGTATTTTTTTTACCTTTTTCGTCAAAAGTCGGAAACTATGCTGCATAAAAAAAAAAAATGTTTGAGAATGTGCAAACAGCGTTCTTTCATATGATACCCCACATGCCCTAGTAGCCCCACTTCAAATTTTTAAGACCCCCTTTCAGTCCCTTTTGCATAAAAGATATATTTTTAAAATTTCTTTCTTGTTTGCAAAGTAGTTGGGCTAACGTCATCTATAACTATTCTAAATTTCAAGTTGATAGCATTAGTAGTTCTCGAGATATTCAGGTGTGACAGACAGACAGACAGACTTAGTCTCACCATAAGGGTTCCTTTTTACCATTTTGGTACGGAACCCTAAAAACCGGCCAACGAAGGGTTCCTAATCTATAAAAAGCGGTCAAGAGCGAGTCGGACTCGCACACCGAGGGTTCTGTACGTATATATGATGTTGATGATTTCCGAAAAACTGTGCTATTTAGAGACATCGTTTTATTTTTCCTGTAATATTTACATACACTTCTATCACATAAAATAATTTCAGATTTTTATCTATGCAAACTTCGGAGATAAGGGGGGGGGAACGGTATTTTTTTTACATTTTTCATCAAAAGTCGGATACTATGCTGCCTAAAATAAAAATAGAAAATGTTTGGGAATGTGCAAACAGCGGTTTTTCATATGATACCCCACATGCCCTAGTAGCCCCACTTAAAATTTTTAAGACCCCCTTTCAGTCCCTTTTGCAAAAAAGATATATTTTTTCAATTTCTTTCTTGTTTGCAAAATCAAACACCTAAAACTATTTTAAATTTCAAGTTGATAGCATTAGTAGTTCTTGAGATATCGAGGTGTGACAGACAGACAGACAGACTTAGTCTTACCATAAGGGTTCCTTTTTACCATTTTGGTACGGAACCCTAAAAATGGCAAAAAAATCACGTTAATTGTATGGGAGCCCCGCAGATCCCCCCTTAATTATTTGTTTTATTTAATTTAATTATTTATTTTTAAAGTCAATATACAGGGTGTTTGGCAGAACGTTGAACATACGAAAATGGTGGGTAGGTGGGGTCATCTGCTACTTACTCAGCCCTAATTTATTTGGCCCTGGCCGACTGGGTATTTAAAAAAAAAAAAAAAAAGTTTTTTTCTTGTTTCACCACTTTCCTAACTTTAAAGTGTATTTTTTTTATTAAAAATGGGCAATAAAACAGGCAATTTTTTTTTTTTTAATCTTTGGTGTTGGCAGATTCTTATAAAATTATTGCTTTGTTCAGATGTTAGCTAGAAAAAAAGTTATGAGTCCTCAAACTTACAGAAAGATGTAAAAAATACTTGAATGTTAATTTCAACTTGCATTTAAAAAAAAACAAAAAATGATTGAGGAGTTCCAATTCTAGCAAAACATCCCTAGTGTGTGAGCTTTCTAATGGTATGTAATTTGCTTTTATAAAAAAAAAACTTTAAGAGTTATTTCATAATTTTATCAAGTAGGAAATTTTTGACTAAACTCTACCTTTACGGAAAGTTAAATGTTTTGCGAAATTTAATACTGCAAAGTTGGTAAAAATTATGGATCGACGGCTTGCCAGTAGCAGTGGTGCAAATTGACATTCACTATTCCCTTGAGATGGTTACACAAAGCAGGTAGAAATTTTGTTTCACTCTTGCGCAGTCATAGCGTATTTTTGCTCTCTTTCGCTCTCGTGGCACCGTGACGCGTCAGAATGAATTCTTGACGAAACTCTACCTTTACGGAAAGTTAAATGTTTTGCGAAATTTAATACTGCAAAGTTGGTAAAAATTAAATGATCGATTGAAATTATGCTGTACCAGTTAGGTGCGTTAATGAAACAATTAAATAATTTTAAATAATTTATTTAAATAATAAATCATATTAGATGTTCAAATTGACGCCCTTCATTCGCAATACAGGTGCGGCATCTACGTCTGATTTCTACAGTTGTTGTGCGCAGCAGCATCTCCTGTCGCATAACTTCGAAAGCAGCATTAATTCGATTTATCAAATCTTCCCGACTTTCTACTTCTGTAGTGTAAACTAGTTCCTTTGCCCTTCCCCACACGTGAAAATCGAGCGGAGTGAGGTCGGGCGATCGCGGAGGCCAGGGAATTGGTCCTCCCCTGCCAATCCACGAATTTGGGAAACAATTATCCAAATGCTCACGTACAACTAGACTAAAGTGAGCTGGGCAACCATCGTGTTGAAAGACAATAGGCCTGTTTATGTCTACTTGGAACACTTCTTCCACTAATGGTGGTAAATCATTTATCAAAAAATCCAAGTAGTTGTTCGCGTTGATGTTGTCGGGCAAATAATGAGGCCCTATTAGCTTATCGCCAATCACTCCTGCCCAGACATTCACACTGAATCTCCTCTGGAAGCCTCTTTGTCTCTTCACGTGTGGGTTTTGATTTTTAAGTGCCCAATGGTGAAGATTGTGATAATTGACAATCCCTTCTTTGTCAAATTTGGACTCGTCTGTCCACAAAATACTTTTTAAAAAGTTAACGTCGTCCACATCGGTATGCAGCAAATGGCGACAAAATTGCACACGTCTCCCAAAATCACTGTCATCGAGACCTAGAACAAACAAAACATGTCTAAGAATTGATTTCAATACTGAATCTTTTCTTCCTCCGAGTTCAAACTCTACAATTATCCAAATTTTTCATCTTCAATTTTTAAGTACACTAATTGGCTTTATGGCTTAGCCATAAAGACGTAAGACCAAATTCACAAAAGGGCGTGCGACTTTCCAATTTTGTTCTAAAAAGGACCCATAAGTGCTGGCAAGTTTACCT
This sequence comes from Tiliacea aurago, assembly GCA_948098905.1. Taxonomy (NCBI): domain Eukaryota; kingdom Metazoa; phylum Arthropoda; class Insecta; order Lepidoptera; family Noctuidae; genus Tiliacea; species Tiliacea aurago. The sequence goes on from OX402605.1 coordinate 3,273,376, forward strand.
ACGCTGACCACCTGCGCAAACCGAATCCGAAATCCGAATCCTGTAAGCGCTGGCCGCCTGATTGTTACGTGAATGCGGCCGAATAAGAATAGTTTATTGAATTTAATTTGAAATTAGAATTGAATGCGCTAAAAACAACATGAGGCAAAACAACTAATAAAGAAAGTGACGAAATCAAGGTTAAATGGAACGATCAATTGAACTGTCTCATAATTTACTACATTCCACAAAATCGTATCAGATGCAGTGCATAAACGGCTTAATCTTACCTTGCACTGGAGTGTAGTGAAAAGCATGTCTACCATCTTGCCGGAGAACAGACCACACTTTCCATATGCTTAAGCCAAGTATTGAAGCTATCTGTCTAATGCTTTTGGTAGGATCCGCGTCAAACTCGGCAAGAACTTGTTCGTCAATGGTAGCATCGGGTCGTGCTGCGTTCACTCGTGGTTCTTGTAAGTTCAGGTTACCGGTTTGTCGTAAACGTCGGTAAGTACTCGCAAACGTCTGATGACTGGGTACTCGGCGGTTGGGATAACGCTCTTGATAAATTCTTCGCGCTTCACGCGAATTTGTATTAGCGCTTCCATACGCTAACAACATGTCCGCGTATTCCTCACTGGTAAAAGCAGCCATTTCTTTACCAATAACAACAGGTAACAGTAATAACAAAAAACTTAACAAACTTAAACTTAACTAGTGATAACAATAAAAGAAAACGAAGTGAACAAAAACAAACGTAAGCGTAACGGGCACGTGAGATCGCAGAGGCAGTTAAGTCTCGACTGAATAAAAGAAAAGAATTCATTCTGAGGCGTCACGGTGCCACGAGAGCGAAAGAGAGCAAAAATACGCTATGACTGCGCAAGAGTGAAACAAAATTTCTACCTGCTTTGTGTAACCATCTCAAGGGAATAGTGAATGTCAATTTGCACCACTGCTACTGGCAAGCCGTCGATCCATAATTTTTACCAACTTTGCAGTATTAAATTTCGCAAAACATTTAACTTTCCGTAAAGGTAGAGTTTCGTCAAAAATTTCCTGCTTGATAAAATTATGAAATAACTCTTAAAGTTTTTTTTTTATAAAAGCAAATTACATACCATTAGAAAGCTCACACACTAGGGATGTTTTGCTAGAATTGGAACTCCTCAATCATTTTTTGTTTTTTTTTAAATGCAAGTTGAAATTAACATTCAAGTATTTTTTACATCTTTCTGTAAGTTTGAGGACTCATAACTTTTTTTCTAGCTAACATCTGAACAAAGCAATAATTTTGTAAGAATCTGCCAACATCAAAGATTAAAAAAAAAAAATTGCCTGTTTTATTGCCCATTTTTAATAAAAAAAATACACTTTAAAGTTAGGAAAGTGGTGAAACAAGAAAAAAACTTTTTTTTTTTTTTTTTTAAATACCCCGTCGGCCAGGGCCAAATAAATTAGGGCTGAGTAAGTAGCAGATGACCCCACCTACCCACCATTTTCGTATGTTCAACGTTCTGCCAAACACCCTGCATATCTACATATTCTGTAAATATTTCAATCGTCTACCTGTTGCCGTTATCAATATAGAGCAAAAACGAGAAAACAAATCACGTTTGTTGTATGGGAGCCCCCTTAAATATTTATTTTATTCTCTTTTTTATTTTGTTGTTTTAGCGGCAACAGAAATACATCATCTGTGAAAATTTCAACTGTCTAACTATCACGGTTCATGAGATACAGCCTGGTGACAGACGGACAGACAGACAGACGGCGGAGCCGTGCTTTAGACCACACGACTGAAGTAAAACTAACAAACAGTAATACTCTGTGTCTTAGATACTTATACGAAACGCAACTTGCTATGAGAGGAAGAGAGAAAGAAAATGTGTGTTCGCACCTCTCTCTTGCCCCTACAGTAATATACGGAGCATTACGAAACGTAACTCTCTCTTTCTATCTTCACTAACTTATATCTCCTTTTCAACTTCCGCTGGCTCACTTCCGTAACGCTCTCGTCATGCATTCACCAGCTAACTCCCCAAGTCACGTGTGCCAAAAGAAATTTTACTTAAAAAAAAACCGGTCAAGAGCGAGTCGCACTCGCGCACCGAGGGTTCCGTACGAATATATATATATGTTTAAAAAAAAAAATAAGAATAAGAATATGATGTTGATGATTTCTGAAAAACTGTGCTATTTAGAGACATCGTTTTATTTTTCCTGTAATCTTTACATAAGTTTCTATCATATAGAATAATTTCAGATTTTTATCTCTGCAAACTTCGGAGATAAGGGGGGGGGGGAACGGTATTTTTTTCCACATTTTTCATCGTAATCTTTCGCCGTAGTCAGCCATAGTGTAGAAACGTCCGAACATTTGGTTCCTCCGCTACTTCGGAGTAGACCCCAGAAGCGTACTTATATCTTTTTCAAACTACATTCTACTATGTTCTCTACAATCTATTTCAGGTACTACAATAAACGAGTAATGTCTAAGACGGCATTAGTAATCCTGGCCCAGGGAGCCGAGGAGATGGAGACAGTCATCACTGTGGATATGCTTAGAAGAGCAGGTGTAAGGATCTTTTACTTCTTTTGTATAGAATAGAATACTCTTTATTATGCACACCATTTTTTTTATGGTGGAAATTTATCAATCTTCTCCCGCTCTGGGCGGAGCGCGAGGGCGTGTCAGGTTTTTATTTACTAAAAAAACCCACCCGTGATCCTTCCGTTGCCTGTGTGCCAGGGCTATGATATCCCTTTGGGACAAACTCGCAACCCTGGCAGGCATTGGTCCTAACGGTCCCCGTCAGTTGGTGCTGACATCTCTGAGGCGCGCGTGAAACACAACGCGCCGTCGACCCGGGCCTGGTCCCCTATGACAGCCAATTTTTTTTTTTCAATGTTTTCTTTTATATTTCAGGTGACAGTTATAATGGCTGGATTAGACGGTAACAAACCTGTGTTGTGCTCAAGGCAAATAACTCTTGTACCTGACAAGTCTTTAGAAGAAGCTCGTTCTGAAAAACTAATATACGATGCTGTAAGTATAACATCACAGGCTGCCTCGTTGGTTTAATCGTTTAATCGGAAGCGGCGGAAGCGGAAGCTTTTCTTCCCAGCTAAACCACTAGGAAGTTGTGAAGAGCGGGCGTTTTTGGGGGACTGTCTCATGTAATTTGACGTTCGAAAAGTGCTGATTCTCAGCGCAGTTTGAATAAATTACGTTTGATTTTGCTAGAGCCACTGCTGGGCAGTCAGTGTCATTGGGGTTTTCCATCAGAAATTTCTTAGTAGCACCACAGAGTAAACGGACAGAGGGTAAGCTTCATACAACCGCGGTATGATAGGTACACTACTTCAAGCACGAGGCGCGTGTGTGCGGGCAACTGGCGGCTTCGTCGCGTACGAAGAGAAACCGGTTCATACCGGCTCAGCCAGTTGCCTCGCTCAGGGGAAGCCAGAGTTGCCTCGCTCAGGGGAAGCCAGAGTTGCCTCGCTCAGGCGAAGCCAGAGTTGCCCGCACACACGCTCCTTGCCTGTAGTAGTTTACCTATCATAGCGCGGTTGTATGAATCTTCCCCTCTGTCCGTTTACTCTGTGGTAGCACCCCGAAGTCTAGATTTGTGCCCGGTTGATGGTCAAAATCAAAATATTTCACATAAACCTACATGGGCACTTATGAAACGTTAGAAGCTAGGTGCACGGTTCGAATTGGTCGTTTCCTATGGAGAAGAGCCGGCAAGAAACTCCACGGTTACTCTTTTAAAAATAATTCGCTTTTACAATGTTTTCAAGTTATAGTGTTAATAGTTATGGGAGGACAGCGTAGGCCCGTCAACAAGTACCAAGTACTTAACAAAATAGAAAATGGTTTACAAAGCTACAGTCCATTAAGCCTGCAACGTTCTCACATTAACAAAAATACCATTTTTGTTATTTCCTACCTTGAGGTGAATAAAATAACCTGTAGTCCGTAAAATTCATATTTTCTTACGTTTTTTTGCAATTTGCAGTCAGTGTCAGGTTGTATCTTGATCAAAATATGATTCGCGACCACACCTGCCAAATATGTATTTACTTACAGGAAAAGAAATTAACCAATGCGCAATATTTTTTTGGTGGCATTTCCATTATTTGTTTGTGTGTTCCGTGCCAAAATGGTAAAAAGGAACCATTATGGTGAGACTAAGTCTGTCTACCTATCTGTCACACCTGGATATCTCAAGCACTACTAATGCCATCAACTTGAAATTTAGAATAGTTTTAGATGACGTTTGCCCAACTATTTTGCAAACAAGGAAAAAAAAATATCTTTTTTGCAAAAGGAACTGAAAGGGGGTCTTAAAAATTTGAAGTGGGCTACTAGGGCATGTGTATCATATGAAAGAGCGCTGTTTGCACATTCTCAAACATTTTTTTTTTAGGCAGCATGGTTTCCGACTTCTGATGAAAAATGTAAAAAAAATACCGTTCGCCCCCCTAATCTCCGAAGTTTGCATAATTAAACATTTGAAATTATTCTATGTGATAGAAGTTTACGTAAGGATTAGAGGAAAAATAAAACGATGTCTCTAAATAGCACAGTTTTTCAGAAATCATCAACATCATATATACGTACCGGTTTTTTTTTTTCGATTCTCTTTTTTACTCGAAATGCTAATAAAATACCTAAAGGCATACAAATTGCCAATCGAGATATTCTAACAATTTCCACAGGTAATCCTGCCCGGAGGTCTGGAGGGAGCTGACCGGCTGGCCAAGTCAGCGCTCGTCGGTGACATACTGAAGGAACACGAAAAAAACAACAAGATCCTCGCTGCTATTTGTGCTGGTAATTTTCATCAATATTCCATTCATTTTCCGTATCGTGGAATGTGGAAGCTTTAGGAGATAGGGGAAGACCAAAAATTAAAAACCGGCCAAGTGCGAGTCGGACTCGCGCACGAAGGGTTCCGTACCATAATCTATATAAAAATTAAAATAAAATAAATATTTAATAAAAATGGCAAAAAGTGATTTTTTGCCATTTTTATTAAATATTTATTTTATTTTAATTTAGTCATTGGTTTTTAAAGTGAATATTTCAAGCGTCTACCTGTTGCCGTTATCAATATCGAGCCTAAACGAGCAAAAAAATCACGTTTGTTGTATGGGAGCCCCCTTAAATATTTATTTTATTGCTTTTTTAGTAATTTTTGTCATAGCGGCAACAAAAATACATCATCTGTGAAAATTTCAACTGTCTAATTATCACGGTTCATGAGATACAGCCTGGTGACAGACGGACAGACAGACAGACAGATTGACAGACGGCGGAGCCTTAGAAATAGGGTTCCCGTTTTACCCTTTGGGTACGGAACCCTAAAAAGAGTATGCTTAGATGGTTTGGTCATGTTGAGAGGATGAGTGACTGGAGACTAACAAAAGGTATTTATAAAGCAGAGGTGAGTGGAAACGCCGAAGCACGTCCTAGGAGGACATAATTATAGTGTCCTAATTGGTGATGTTCTTCAGAAAGGTCAGGTGCGTAGTACTCGCAACCGGCGTGCGTGTATGAAATGTATGAACGTAGGCGAAGCAAAAGGGGTATGTAAGGAGCGTAGCAGGTGGCGTTTTATAGTTTCTGCCTGCCCCCGTGGGAAGAAGGCGTGAGTTTATATATGTATGAAGACCAAAGAAACGATGGATTTGAATGAGTGAACTTTAAAAAAGATGGAAACTAGATTTTACTATAAATAATCTCATGCAGGCATCTTGACCTATTGCCTCCAACTGCATGAGATTATTTATAGTAAAATCTAGTTTCAATCTTTTTTTATAAGTGAATATTTTAGATTATGTTTATATTACATAGCGAAATTAATTTTTAAAATTATGTCTAACGCGGATAAAAAACTGAGAATGGCGCAAAATCTACCAAGCGTATTTTTCTGTAACCTTCACCAATTTAAAGATAATTTAATTATTTTTATTAAGCGTTTTAGTAAAATACCTTTTGTTTTGTGTATAATAAATTAATAATGCGTCAAAATGGGGACAGCGTTCCTTGATGGGCGAGTCCTATTACTGGCTGAACGTACGACGCGTTGCGTGAGCTCAGTACAGAACACGCAAGCTAACCACTCAAGGTTACTGGCATATATCTAAGTCTTAATTACAGCTCCAACGGTCTTCGTAGCTCATGGCGTAGCTCACAACAAGAAGATAACGTCGTACCCCACAACCAAGGACAAGATACCTGCAACACAGTATACCTATGTGGAGGGAAATAGAGTGGTTGTCGATGGACAGGTGGTCACTAGCAGGGTGTGTACTTGAACATTTAATCTGCTAATGATTTTCAAATTTAAATCAAATAATTATTTTTTCTTCCAACTACCTAGTAATATCATCAGTTATGTTTGTAAAAAAAAAATAGGCCTGTTTTGACATTTAACTTGAATCGATTTATCGTGAGTATCGAGTACCGAGTCGTATAATTACTCGATACTCACGATAAATCGATTCAAGTTAAATGTCAAAACGGGCCTATTATTTTTTGACAACTTTAGTAGTGATTACGAATGAAAATTTCTCAATTTTGTTAATTTAGCATTTTTTTGCCGATTCATTCCAAGTGATCAGGTTAAGCAGAATACCCACTTGACAGAAATACGTACAAGATTTTTTGATAAAATTTTTGTCTTTCCAGGGCCCCGGAACAGCCTACTGGTTTGGCTTGAAGTTGATTGAGATGCTTCACGGGAAAGAGGAAGCTGATAAAGTGGAAAAGGGGATGATTATCTCCAGTTATTAATTAAGATCTGAACTGACTTAGGTACCTTGCACACTACACGGTCACGACCACTACATTCTACTCTACTGTAGAATGAAAACGCTTGTCTACCGAAAATGTTCTATTGTCTACACGTAAACGTCATTTTTGTCTACTCTTCCGTCGACAAGACGCTTCGTAGTCACGGTCGTGCAAATACATTGCTACAATGATCATGCCCCTCTTAAAAATATTTGGCCACGCGCCAAAAGATCCACAACTTTATCTCAAATGTCTTTGAGTCCAAAATACCTACACAGAGTTCGGACGAACGCCGGTTGTGCAACCAGTCGGTCGTTGCGGCCACTAGTTGTGGTCGCGTAGTGTGCAAGGTCCTTTATTGAAGTCCAAATGTATCCTTGGTGAAAATTACTTTATTACCCTGGTTTTTCTTCCATAATAAATAGATTATTGCCTATGTATGAATATATTGTGACTGAAGCTGATTAGTGGCTTACAAATAATAATTTAAATTTAAAAGTTTGTCGACAAAATTGATATTATTTTTCGTTTTTGTATGGAAATGTTTTATTTGAATAAAGAGCTTATCAGAACCTTCTATTAATGTTTTTTTTTTCTATAAGACGGCTGCGCAGACGAAGGACAATGTATCCGCGAGACGATAGAACATATGGAATTATTGGTCATTTAGGAACTATTTATTCACTTTTTTTATATCTCTCGTAGTTAACCTTGAGGTCGTCATTACTTAACCAGATAATCCTGTGGCTGCCTTAAGCTAGCTCAAAGCCTGCAGCCAGGGGCTGCAGTCTCGACGTAGATAGCATCATAATTTTGCCAAGCAATTTTGACCCCATTAGAACTTTGCGACCGAATTCGGTCGTAAAGCGATCGTAATCTAAGTCGGAGACTGCAGGCCCAGGGGCGAATTTCTTACGTTATTAAGCGACTGCACGCTAAGGGGACTCCCCTGTGGGGTACGAACCTTGGCTTAGGGCGTCGCCGGGAGAGGACAACACGATGGGACAGACTGGGTCAAAGAGTAGAGTAACTATATACGGAAAGAGTAACAACTCTGTGGTAAAATTTGCATGTACGGAAAGTGGTGCCACCTTGAGTTTGGTGGGTGAACTAAGGCTCTAATATACATATAGGTATGTATACTAATAAGTATGTATACCTATAGGTAGGTGTATACAAATGAGGATTTATTATTCTTATTCAATTTACAGACATCTTACTCAACTTGTTGTCCTAGTATTTTTCTCTTATTTACAAATTACTTTTGTCTTCAATAGTGAACGAAGTCAAAAGTACCAGAAACTGAGAAATTAGGACAATCTGTAGAGCGAGTCTGTTTAGGGTCAGCTGGGGGTGGGTTCACCTAATTAAAAAAAACACATAAGATGTTCAGATTAGTGTCATTTTATTAACATCAAACGACTTAATATTTTTTCGTTTTGTATTTGTTGTAATACAGCTGAGCTGCGTTTTTTGTCACATCTCCACCTTCGTAGGTGATTTTTCCTTCTAATATTCTATTTATATACCTGCACCAACTATAAATAACTATATGTATGGAAGTGTCAACAAAACATTGTTTTACTTTTTCATGATGTATTTCAGTCTATAAAACTAAAATCGGTGAATAATTCAATGAAACTTTTTATTCTTTCTTTGATGTTCTTTTCGTGGCAATCGTTATTCAAAAATGCAACAGTTGTTTCTTGTATTTCTTGAAAACAAGCTACTAGGCAGTCGGAGGGATAGCAAAGCCATTTCTTATTTTGGCAATATTCTTTGGCACGTATATATTTCATTGTTCGAATTGCCCAGTAGTTTGCTTTTACAATCTTTACAACCTTTGACGACTTTTTGTAGACACTTCGTCAAGGCCCACCCACAGACATAAGTTCATTGATCAGCCCCTGAATCAGAAATATTTCTTGTATTTTGCATAACATTTAGGGGCTGATCAATTACAATACTTTGGGATTGCAAGGGAGCATTACCTTTTTCCTTATTTTTAAGGAAAAAGGAGAGAGATTGTAGACAGTCATTAGAATCCTCTTCGCAATTGGAGCCTACTGAATGATTCGTGCTGAAATTATTTAATAATAATGTTTTAAATGCTCCCTCAAATCCCACACAGTTGGGTGTAACATTTCGCGCACCCAAACTTCGAACACATCCAAAGAAATTTTCGAGTGGGTCTTGGTTAAAATTGCGTGTCAGCATCGCGTCAAAGGAATATTTTTTTGATAATAATTGCCAAATCGATTTAAAACCTTCTATTGTTCTAATAAAATTATTTAAAGTTGGGACAGACTTTTCAATTTTCTCATCACCTTTTTTCACCATAAATTTGGCAGTTTTTAACATTATCAACGCATCTTGCCATAACATATGATGAAGAGAATCTCGCTTTACAGCAGCTCTGTATATTTTTCCATTTGGCGGCGTAAAAGATGACGCGTTAAATGTGTCAAACAATTTGTCTATTAGCAGTATAAACGGTATTAGATCCCGACATTCTGAGGGACAATCTCCTCTTGCAATTACATTATCAGTAGCAACTGCCATACTATAACTTAATACTTGAGCCGCATTTTTCACCCTCATTTTTTTTATTTTGCCAGGATCTATGTGTTCATTGGTCAAATTGGGTAGCATACGCAACTCTCCATGCGACCTGTCGGCTTCAAAAACCCGCTGAAAGTATTCCCACTTTACTATTTTTAATACATTTTCGTGCATATAATGCATTTCTTTATTTAATAAATTATTTCTAATTCCTTTTAATAAGTGGGGAACATCAAACAGCGGGATTATATCATATTTGTTAACACGTATTACGTCCTTTCGCCATTCTTTTCCTGCTTGGAAATATGCAGTTTTGGCTTCGGAGATTAAGCTATTTATAGTGCTTACATTTGCCGAGCTTTGGTCGCATACAGTTGCGATTATCTTTAGACCAGTAGCTTGTACGTTGGCTATAACGTCTACTAACATTTCTTTAAGTTTTGATGTCTTTAATGTTTGGGTAAAGTAGTAAGCTACTGGTTGTTTGTAATTTTTCCTCACCCCTTTGACCATGAACACCAAAACATGATTGGCAAAATTTGGCATCTTACATTTCCCATCGTTCTCAAAACCAACAAGATCGTCTGTGTATACATTGTAATGGATATGGGGAGATATGGACATTTCATCAAATACTAACGTACACAGACGATCTTGTTGCAACATTTTCGACACTGTGGACTTTAACTCTTTAAAAACGATTTAATTTATGCCTGGAGTCAATTTTACTTGAGCAAGCAATGACTTCAGGACTTTCTTAGATGGTAATGTAAAATGTTTACACATTAACTTGTAGGCTTTAGGACTTTTCTTAAAAATTGAAAGCGATAAAATCTTTTCTTCCTGGGTAAATCTATGCCCCTTCTTTTTCTTCCGTCCTTCTATGCATTGCATTCGAGTAAACAATTTAGCCGACTCGGACATGTTACGAGTTAATTTCTCAAAATCTCTGTTCGCACTATTCTTTTGGATTTGTTTAATGCGCAACTTGAAAGTTTTAAGTTTTTGGCGCAATCTCCTGACTTCATTTTGCGTTTTTCTTGCTTTTCTAGCACACTGCGTTTCAGCCTTTTTCTGCAGAAACTCGACAGTTTTACCTGAAATATTAAATTTAAAATTTTAAAACATACATATTTAGGATGTTCAGGTATATTAGATAAAATTGTTTACGTAAGAGACGAAAGATTTGCTAAATTCTATGAATTATGTATAATGGATGGAAATAAAAAGTTGTTCGTTTTTTGTAGCCTATGGTATGTCCCAGTGCTGAGCAAAGGCCTCCCTTTTTGCCTTTCAAACTTCACTATCTTGTGCAGTTTCCCACTGCTGCTCTTGCCTGCCCACCACCATATTTATTATTATACATATTTAAAATGTGAGACTTATAATAAACCTCAAGGTCAGTGTTGCACTATCCTTATCTACCAAAAGTTTAGATAAACTCGAGCTCGAGGGACTCGTGGTTAGGAAACAGCCGCACAGGTCAATCAATCAAAGGTTAAGCTACGCTTGCCGTGGTCGGTCCGTAGATGGGTGACCATCCATTTCATACCGAGACCCCTATGTGCCTCGGAAAGCACGTTAAGCCTTCTGTCTCGGCTATCATTTGTAGATTTTTGACATCTATTATGGATAATCAGAAGCCCAAAAGTCTGACAACCACTCTTACCCAAGGGGTATAGTGTTGAGCCAGTAACATTGCAGAGGTCAGATAGGCAGTTGTTCTATGTAATATATGCATATGGTTAGACTGGTAGTCAACCCTAACATAATTCGGAAAAGGCTGGGCAGATTAATTGAGTTTGGATAAACTTAACAATACACACATCATGTTAAATGGATAAACAGCCTAAAACATCCCACCATTTGGAAAAGAAATTATGTATGCAAATGATAAATTAAACCAGTTAGGTAGTGCTATGTGAATATATAACAAACAAGCAGACAGACCAGTTCACATTAATTATAATAATAATTATAAAAAAAACAAAGTACCTGCATCAAATTTTGTCAATGGTATGGGAGCATGGCACTTTTCACTTGACATTAAACAGGTAGATCCAGATGGCCCTGAGAATTCTGTAGAACCAACAGCGGATGAAGGTCCAGATCTGGATGGACCAGGTAGGTGTTTAGTTTGAACCGATGACCCAGCCACGTTGGTGATATCAATCATAGGTCCGCCATGACCAGATTGTCTTCTAGGTTGACAGTAGCTATGGTCTGTCTCCACAAAAGTACTGATTGTTTGCTGAACACCTGTAACATAACATTGCAATATTATAATCAGTTGAATTACTTTTTTTCTGATATTTCTGTGTTTTGATGCAACTTCAGTCTGTGTGAAGTAACTAAGATGTTCCATTTTTACTACGTAAAATAGTTGTTTATAATTCAGTAACATAAATATTAAAACTATATCTATGTTGCCTTTTTGTACCTTTGATACTTTGAGAAATAAGTCTTTTAATTCTTTTTTATTAGAGAATTTAAGTAAAGGAACAAAAAGTGCCTTTATTTTGATCCCAATGAAAACCCACCATTGAGTAAATAAAATAATAATTTAATTGGTTTCTGTATTAATAGAGCAAAACAGGGATCCCTTACATTCATTATAATAACCTTCAGATTAACTTTTTTATTATTAAACAAAAAAAACGCAATCAAAGTTTTGCCATGACACCTGACAGGTTAAGTTGACAAATCTCTTGTACAGCAGCAGCTCACTAGTCTTACAGGGATTTGGTTCAAATGCAAAAATAATAGATCCCAAATCCCTGTTTATTCCACAATTTTATTTTCAGAGTACTTTTATGTTACTCTGACGAGTACAACAAATCAATAAAATTGATAATCTGAATCAATTTGGTATTGTTATAAATGTTATTTTCTCACAAATATTGAGCTAATTTAATTCTACTTACGATTCAAATTAACTGATGGTATGGCTGAACAAATAAGATGACCTCCAGTTGTCTTGAATGTAGGATCAAAATGGTGATCACATATTCTTTTGTTCTTGTATATATATCTTCGTACGGTCCCTTTCTGTAACCTTGCTGCCAACAGCCGCTATCCAAGCAGCGAACAAATCAGGTCGGTTTTCAGGGTTTGGAAACCGGTGAAGGGGTACACCGTATGCAACTGAAAATGGAACGAAATTTATGAATATCAGAGTATGACTAAATAAAATGAAATTATGGAATAACATAAAACTGTTTTCTTGCTTCTAGTAAATACGGTACGGTATGGTAATAAACACTCACCTAAAGCATCACAGCCAAAAATACAATATCTTCTTCGGAGTTCACTCATATTAACAAAACAAAGTGATAACAATAATATGAAATAAAAACAAAACAAATAACAGTAACAAGACTAACAAGTAACAATTATTAGAAATAGCTGAGTTAGTGAGTTTAACTCGGGAAGCGCATCAACGCCGGTAAAACCTTGGTAAAACCGGAGCTGACCATGGCCGAATGGCGACAATGACATTTGTCTGACAATTTGACAAACAAGATAAGATGGCTGCCAAGTTTTGTTAACCCACCAAACTCCAGATGTCGCTGTCGCCCATGGAAATTGATGACAGTGCTAAGTGTGCCCCCCCTGGACTGGGTCATAAGTGGATCATTTGTTATTAACGGGGGAAAAGCTACAGGTTCCGCTGCGGCGCGGGCTGGCACTTTGTCGTGCAAGAAATTTGGTTGGCGATCGCAGTATGGTGCTGAAATGCATAGAGAACGCTGCTGCCCATTCTCTAGTAAGTCCCTTCTTCGCCTTTTACGACACTCACGGGAAGAAATAGGATGGTGCTATTCTTTACGTCCGGCACCACACACGGTACACGGACTGCAATTGGCTTTGGCAATAAAACAAGAATGTTATATTAATACTTATATTTGGGTACATAGATTATACATTAATATTATTTTTAACACTAAATAAATTATATAAAACAATAAATGCAGGACAAGCCTGAGAGAACATAGTCTAAATGCCGACGCATATTTGACCACCTTAGCAGCGTGGTTATCCCTGCCAAACAAATATCAATATTGCGTCTATTAAAATACGATCTACCCTACGTACCTCTGTCCGTATGTTCTTTATGAGAAATGGTATTTTATTTTCAACCTTATTTTCAACTAGCGCAAGATTGATATTTGTTTATCAGTGAACGAGCCGAGCTTCGCCAGGTCTGCGTCGACCCTTATCCCCGTTTACTGAAAGTCTTATTCGATTTTAATCTGTTTTCTAAACTTAGAGCAAGATACACAGATTGGACTTGACTTTGCTTTGGAAGTAAGCGTCGCATACGAATGTGAACATTATTAGTGTAGCATTTTGGTCACTTTCTCTGTTGCATTAGATCTGTTATCTCTCCTTACTTTAACAAGGTCTCCTAATTGAAACGTTACTAACATTATGACATCTATTATACTGTTCGCTCCTTGCACTGGCTGCCCTTTTCAGGTTCTCTCTGACCTTAATGTTCATATGCAAATAAAACGTTTGCTTACATTCTCTTACTTGTATGAATATCAACATTTTCAGAACGAAAAAGCGTTACGCCCGAAAAATTCAGTCGTGTTAGTGTTTTTGAATACAGAGCCACCTAGTATGAGTTTTTAGCGCGAACATCTTACACTAGATGGCTCTGTATTCAATCTGCCTAGCCTTTTAAATTCGCAACTACGCTGGGGTCGGCTTCCAGCCTAACCGGGTGCAACTGAATACCAGCATTTTACATGGAGCGACTGCGTATCTCACCTCCACGACCCAGTAACTGGGTAATACGAAACCCCTTGGTAAGACTGTCAGACTTTTGGGATTCTAACGACCCCTAACGACTATCAAAGATCCACGAATGACAGCTGGGATTAACGGCTTAGGCCCGTATTAATAGAGCGTTACTCAGTACTCAAGCACTACTTTGGACTAGTTTCAACCAATCAAATGGCTTGAATTTAGTCTTAAGTAATGCTTGAGTACTGAGTAACGCTCTATTAATACGGGACTTAAAGTGCTTTCCGAGGCACGGACTAGTCTTGGTATGTAAAGATGGTCACCCATTCGCGGACCAACCCCAGTAAGCGTAGCTTAATCTGATGGATCGACGTGAGAGAGCCTCTTTACTACTATACTTACTACATTTGAAATAAGATTAGACATTTAAATAAACCTTTTTTACAGTCCATTCAACAGATTTCGACTTCTATTGCGTTGGTGGCATGACAAATGGCAGCTGTAACAAACCGTTGGTATTGTAACCACGTTTTTTGCTTTCAATGCCATCCTTATGCCTACAGAATAGAAGTCAAAATCGGTTGAACGGACTGTAAACAAGTATATTTAAATTTCTAATCTCATTTCAAATGGAGTATAGATGGTTCTGTATCTATATCTATAAAAATCAATGCCACTTTTCGTTGTTATTTTATAACTCAAAAACGGGCTCACCTATAAAAAAAAAAAAGGTTTAGGCTTTGTTCGGACTATTTAATAGATGGTTTTGGTGAAGTTTAGGTAGGTAGTGTAGGTAGGTAGGTTAGGTATTCTTTTACCCATAGAAAGCCACGTTATTTGTGAGTGTCATAGAGTAAAAATGTTTACCGCCCAACGGAGTGGGCACGGGTCAGCTAGTTAATACATAATATACATACAGTGAATGGAACTTCGTTCCAATTAATGTTCCACGACTTTTTTTGATAAGAATAAGATTATAATAATATTCTGAGGCGCTTGTGGCTAAGTACGGGTCGATTTGATCAAGTTAAGCTACGCTTGCCGCGGTTGGTCCGTGGATGGGTGACCTTTACATATCAAGACCTCTCCGTGCCTCGGAAAGCACGTTAAGCCTTTGGTCCCGGCTGTTATTCCTGGATCTTTGACAGTTGTTACGGGTCGTCAGAAACCCGAAAGTCTGACAACCAGTCTTACCAAAGGGTATCGTGTTACCCAGTAAATGGGTTGTGGAGGTCAGATAGGCAGTCGCTCCATTTAAAATTCTGGTATTCAGATGCACCCGGTTACGCTGGAAGCCATCCCCTCCCAGCTAGGCAGATGATGAATAAGATTAATATTCGTATGGAACGTTTACTTAGCAAATAAAAGTCAAAGCACTATCTGTGTTTTTTGCCCTTGGTAAGGCTTTCAAAAAGCGAGGGTTTTTAGCACACAATGCAATAATAATTTCGATTTAAAAACTCCTAAACACATACTTCTAATCGCTAAACAGTTTTGCGAAGTGACATCTTCAGATACCAATAAAAATTAATTCAGACTTTTTTTTTATAATTTTAAAACGAATTATTACAAATTCACATCACACAATGCTATAATTTTAAATTCGGACTATCGTAAATTGAGAGAAAATTGAACAAAAGATTGGAGCTACTACTGTGAAAACTTTAATTTGCTAGACCAAAATAAGAGATGCGTCCCATTAAAAAAAAAAAAAAACAGAGACAACACGGTGAAGGTCCTCCTGCAGAGAATGGTTCAGTGATCCTTGGTGATAGTCACTCGGTAACTATACTCCATTTGGAATAAGATTAGACATTGAAATAAACCTTTTTCACAGTCCGTCCAACCGATTTTGACTTCTATTGCTAATAATAATAATCTTTATTTTTCCACAATAATCAAAACACAGTAAAGACATTTAAATAATTGGGGTGGACTGGAGCCTAAACTAGGGCAACCCTGTATTTCAGGACTCCAGGTCTTTGTCCCATGGCGAGTAAGTTGGTACAATTTATAACTGAATGACAACTAGAGGTGTAATTATTTATTAATTAATATGTATACATAGATATTCCGTGCGCTGTGTGAGTGCGTGTGTGTGGTGTGTGTTCGTGTGTGTGTTGTGATGAGTGTGAGTACAGTTGCACGCATCTGTGTTTGTGGGAGTATGTATATAGGTATGTATGCGTGTATATATTGTGTTGGTGGCATGACAAATGACAGCTGTAAGAAACAGTTGGTATTGTAACCACATTCTTGCTTTTAATGCCATCCTTATGTCTACGGAATAGAAGTCAAAATCGGTTGAACAGACTGCAAAAAAGTTTATTTAAATTTCTAATCTTATTTCAAATGGAATATAGGTTATTATGGGTTATTTGATGTCCACACCAACTGTCATTTTAGTATAGCAAATAAAAAATAAGAGTATACAGACAGACATACTATATATCACGCCTACAATCCCCGAAGGGTCAGAGGTGTACCTATAGTACACCCACATTTCACCAGTCATGTTTAAGTCCCATGTAATAGGGGGCGAGCCTATTGCCATCAACAACACACATACTAAAATTAGACATAATAATATGAGTATTCCAATCAATAATAAAATAACCTAAAACAGTCTATTACAATGAGATTCCTACAAAAATAAGGAACATAACTATTTGGCAAGTTATAATACTAACATGATAAAGTGAAAATCACAAAGAGAATGACACAGGCCCTAAAACTATCCTATCTCTTTCTCGATAATGAACCTAGAAAGAGAAGGAAGTAGGTATAGTCGACTTTGTAATCGTTTTAGCACTTTTGACAATACTTCCCAGCAAAGAGATTTAAGATAGAGACTATAGAGAGGCCATCAGAAGTAATGTCATAAAAAAAATGTGATCCCATGTCTCAACGTCGCCATCTAGCGTATTATAGCAAAGTTACATAATAGCTAAGTTTGACACGTTACTACGAACTGTCAAATGGTTTGAAACATCTGAGAAAATTATTTATTTTATCTAAATTCTGGGTAAATTACAAAATATTAAAGAAAATAAACCGTGGATAAGTCTAGTCGTTTTATCACTACGAGATTTTCAATACCATATTGCATTAGGCATACAAATAATTTTCTTTTGGTGGACACGAATTGAACTAGACATGCAGGCGTACCACACTAGACTGAGCGACTTTTGCCCACTAGGACAAATGTATCGGATTACGATTTTGTTTTTTATAAGGCATCGCCTCGTGTTTGGAAACGGGCAATAATTTATTTTCCTATGTCCGTTTTTAGACAGCGCCCGTATCAAACTATTTTGATTTTCAATATAATTTTAAAAAGTTTTACAAATCTTGCCTATTTTTTTTACAAAATAGGTAATAATTAAGTTTATTAATAATATTGAGATACAAAGTCTTGGCTTAAACTAAACAATTTCAAGTACATACATTTTCAAGCAAAAAGGGTCCAGTTCTTAGTTTCCGAGATATCCGCAGCTGTGTAAATTTGGGTGAATAAATTGCATTTCGCGATTTTAATCGATGCTCAATTACCTACAAGTTAATATAGTAAATGACTTTAAATTATGTTTCTAAGTACCAGAAATTTTAAGAAAAATGTTTAATAAAAAGTTACCCGTGGCATGTCAAATTTAGAAAATGCTTTTTCTCAAATCAAGCTTTTCCTGAGTTTCAACTTCAAACGTCTGATAAAAAAAAAATGTGCCAGTTTTTGAATATTGTTTTTAATCCTTATTATCAATTGACTATTCTAGATACCGAATCTACGCTACTACTGAACATGTTCTTAACTAACTTTTTAGACCTTTGCATCCTGCTAATGCGTATGAAGTTTCATTAAAATCGGTTTAGTCATTTCGAAAAACAAAGGCTTGAAAGTTTGTATGAAACGCCGTATGTCGTAAACGCTCATAAGGGATCAGCTCTTGCTCGTTCGTTCTCATACAATGAAGAACTGAGCATACACCACGCATGCTCAATGCGCGCTGCGTGTTGACATTTCAGAAATCCGTGAAATTATTCTGTAGTTATCTCTTATTGGTGGCAAGACACTTGGTATATTTGTGCAACATTCATGATAGTAAAATTCAAATTTAATTTCAGATACCAATCTACATGGTGCTCAAATGATCAGGGGTCCTAAAATGGACGCTTTGGCAGAATCATAATATGATCTTCGTACAATTCATACATCCCGCAATTCATCTGTTTGACAGCTGCTATTTGACATTAGACTTCAATATAGCAATTCATAATTTGTGGACCATTTTACGAAACTCCATACAAAACTGTCAAACAGATGAATTGCCGGATATGAATTGTACGCAAGCGTCCATTTTAGGCCCCCTGACCAATATTATGTCTGGACATTAAAAGAGACTGTGACCTCTGAGTTTGTTTCGGCCTTTCTTCTCAGAGCAGTCAGATAGGAAACACTAACTTCATCTAATGTTTAAAATATAATTGACGTGTAAAAGTGTTTCTGCAAGGAAACCTACACACATAAATAAAATCATCTATGTCGAAAGCGTCAGGGTAGCCCGCGAAATTCTAATTTTCTCACGTTTTTTTGCAATTTACAGGTCAGTAACTGAGGGCCTAAAATGGACGCTTTGGCAGAATCATGCGTGCAATTCATAAACCCCGCAATTCATCTGTTTGACAGCTGCTATTTGACATTAGACTTCAATAAAGCAATTCTTAATTTGTGGACCATTTTACGAAACTCCATACACTACTGTCAAACAGATGAATTGCGGGATACGAATTGTACGCAGATCATATTATGATTCTGCCAAAGCGTCCATTTTAGGCCCCCAGGTTGTATGTTGATCTAAATATGATTCGCGGCCGAACAAATATGGCTTTACAGAATTATAATCATTAAAATCAGCAATACAACTAACTCTCTTCTTCGTAGAATCCTATTGAATGATTATTTCATAAGTAGTCCTTCAATAGGATTCTATGAACTTAGACCGCCTTATTACGAACAGGGACCATTTTGGTTACCATTGAAAGGGTTTTCGATAGGGTTTTTCTAAGCGGTTAAACACCCATACGATAAGGGTAACCCTTATGAACGGCTTAAATTAAATTTTGCTAACCCATTGAAAGGGTTTTCCGATAAAAACCCATACGGTGTGGGTAACCCTTTTGAACGGCTTAATTGAAGCCATTCAAAATTACCCACACCGTATGGGTTTTTCTAAAATGGTCCCTGGGTAGAATAGAGATAGACTTGGTCCTGCTACGCGTGCTGGGCGGATATCGAAATAACATAACGAGGGGTGAAAGGCTATTTGGTTTAAGCGACATTTTTGCAACTTTACAGGAGAGCCATTTAAAGTTTAAAATTTCCGAAATCATAACAAAAAACTTCTTCAGCTATTGGAATGGATAACCTTAATTTAAATTAATTTGAAAACGTCAAGGTGTTGATGCTTATACCATATAAAACGGACCTTTAATTAAGAAGATAAATGTCGCTTAATACGAATTGCCTTAAGCCAGTATTTTTCAGGGAACGGAAAAAAGATTTAAGTGACTTCATAACTACAATTGGCTACAGGAAAAAAATATTAAGCAACTCTGCAGTATATTTTCAAAATAAGCCAAACAGCATGAAGTGACGCAGCCCAAAATTAACTGTAGCAAGCTATTTATCTCACCTGCCAATTGAGATTAAATTGACTGACTGGCTAATTCACATAAGTAAAATGATTTAAGCGACATCGCGACATGTAAATCGTGGATATCAAAATGATTTAAGTCACATGTTAATAAAAAATAGAAACAAGAAAAACGCTTTAACCGATATTGAATCTTTTTTCTGAGAAAGGCCTACTGATTTATGTCTCGGTTCTTTAAATCATTGTATAGTTCAAGTACACTAGTAATAAATTAATGCAAAAACGACGTCAGATAATACACTGCCACTTTGGAAACAACCCAAAAATAGAGTTGTTTGAAGCGCCAAAAAAGTGCTCAGATTTAAATGAATCCGGCATCATCCGACGGAGAAAAAAATTGCTGATTCCGAATATGTATATAACTCAATATCGCCCAAGATGTCGCTTAAACCAAATAGCCTTTCACCCCTCGATAATATTATGATTTTTTCATGTTACTGGGCTTCAAGTAGATATACAACCCATTGAAATGGGTTATCAGGTAACCCTTTCACTGGGTTTCAAGTATAAAACCCATTCAATGGGTTATCAATGTTATCATGTAAACCTTTCAATGGGTTTCTAGTATAAAACCCTTTCAATGGGTTACACCATGATAAAGGTAACCCATTGAATGAGTTACCCCTTCGAAAGGCTTAACCCTTAACCGGGGTTGTGCGGTCCCTGATTACGAAACAAGATTTATATTTTGACATGGCGTAAACCATGGAGCCAGTGTTTGTAATAAGAACGTAACAGTGATTGAAATACCGTTCTTTATACAAAACTGAAAACTTAGTTTGGTAATAAGTTGTCAGAATTGTGTTTAGGAACTTTACCATAGTCGGAATAAAGTTCGAAATTCAATAATGGCTCCATGTTTTAAACTTGGGTCTGAAGATAATCGTTGTTTTGTAATAAAGGGGAGAGAGTTGTATTGCTGATTCTAAAGCCATATTTGTTACGGCCGCGAATCATATTTAGATCAACACATAGACCTGCAAAATGCAAATAACCTTAAGAAAATTTGAATGTCGCGGGCTACCTTAGAGCATACTTTATTTGTCTAGCGTATATTAATTAGTATTAGACCAAAATGTCGTCGAGAGGACCGCAGCCTGGCGAACCTGGCGGCAACGCTATCAAAAGATGCCCCTCCCATAGGTAAATATCACCCGTCTCTCCACTATTCCAAGGCTTGCTCAAGGATGCACATCCGGCAGGCTCCAATAATCCTTCCATATCCCAAGGGCACGTATTCCCTACTATTATCGCACCCCTCGGTCTACTCTCTGATATACAATGGTTTCTGTAATCCCATGAAACATGAGGCTTCAGGGGCTAGGGTGAATCTTTGGGTTCATGCGAGCAATCGAGTCTGGTCAAACCACTCTGGGGTCGGTGCATTTCATTCATTCATAGACCAAAATGTTGCAGGTCATCTGCTTGCCTTATCCCAACTATGTCGGGGTCGGCTTACAGCCTAACCGACTGCCTATCTGACCTCCACCAGTTACTGGGTAACACGATACCCCCTTGTAAGACTGAAGTGTAATGTCGCAAATATTTTCATGAACAAATATGCTAAGTGGAATGCCAGCATTTTCTTTATCAAGGATAAAACCAAATCTTTTATAGACATTTTGACTCATACAGACACACATTAGTTTCTACTATGTAGACGAAATTCTTAGAAAACTGACGTACAAACATGTTATAACATAATGAGTAGGTATGACTAATGTTAAGTATACTTCAACGTATCTTTAATATGCGTAGTACATCTACTAGTTTGGGTTTGTCTGAGCAAATTATGGAATCAGTAGCCGCAGTGAGTGTGCTGAATGATACTCACACTCTTTTTATAGTGAATCAGAGGCAAAATTATATTATCATTGCTTTTAACTTAAAATCTTTACGGGTTACCCGTCTCCCATCTCATCAGGGATGTAGAAGTGCTATCCTGCCAT
Organism: Tiliacea aurago; assembly: GCA_948098905.1. NCBI lineage: Eukaryota > Metazoa > Arthropoda > Insecta > Lepidoptera > Noctuidae > Tiliacea > Tiliacea aurago. The sequence continues at coordinate 3,295,137 of OX402605.1, forward strand.
CTCTCTAGGTTACCTACCCCGAATTTGTAATTATTTAGGGGCATCCAAAGAGTACAGAAGGTATTCTTTCATGGAGATTTCAAATTAATACTCAAACACGTTCTCCTAGGAGCAGTTAAATCCGAAATAATGGTAGCACTAGACAAACAGCTTACCCAATTCAGACAACACCTACTTTGGTCCAGTCTACCAAGTGTGGTGACTATTTAATATCTCATTTTAAAATAGGTCTGTCCACTGTCCATTCAGAGCACCAAGAGCAGTGGTATCGGCCGCGACTTACGAGACAATTCGGACCCAAGGTAGGGACTACTTTGTGTATTTCATTTCAACACCACTGCTCTTCAAACGATGAAGGAAAACATTGTAAGGAGGACTTGAAGTGTCATGTTCAGCAATTTTGTTAAATTTTTAAAAATTTGTGTTTAGCCGAATTTTAATTTGTAATAATGGTGGATTATTAACCATTCTGTTATGCATAATATCATCACACTATAGGTATTTAATACACCGTAAAATTAAAATATTACAAAACGAATACATTACATTTTTTGTCTTTATATCCCAACAACAAAACATTTTGCTCTAAAATAACTCGTATGCGTGTCCGTCCCGGCTTGCCGTGAGTTCAATTTATTTGACGAGTTTATTTTGTATAGACAGGATTTTTTTTGCTCCAGTATACCGTTCTCATAAAATCACCCTTCGCCACTGTAACCCCTACTACTATATTAAAATCCGACTGTTGAAATATACCAAACATAAATCACTCCATAATTCCTTACACTAATAAAAATTACCAGTTGTCAAGAAAGTCATATCCAGTCTTAGGTACAGAGTCAGTCAAAGTCTCCGTTGACTGGAAGTCGGTGCCCGAAGACGCTTGACTGGATGACAAGAGCCCGCGGTTCTCCTCGGAGATATCTGGAAGTTTACAAAGGAGAATTATAGTCAAAGGAACTGCGGAAATCCCTGCCAGCGTCTGTGTTTCCAATACAGGGTAATTTTTAAAACGTCAATAACCTCTTAAGGGGTCATTGTACTCATCATTATGAACAACTTTTACTATGGGACCAAACCTGAAATCGCGAAAAAAAAATAAGTTGTTCCCTACATTTTAACGAATTATTCGAACATAAATGTAGGGAACAGCTGGGTTTTTTTTGGTCCCATAGTAAAAGTTGTTCATAATGATGAGTACAATGACCCCTTAAGAGGTTATTGACGTTTTAAAAATAACTCTGTATAGGTACCACATATAACCCGTCTGCTTTCAAAGCAATATTAAACAGACATTTTCTGGGCACGCTCGTTCCATCATAGACCTCGTCCATCGCTTTCCATCAGGCGAGGTCAAAAGCAGGGTTAGTTGGTATAGTGGCGTATGCTAGCTAAATGACAAATAATTTAATTTAAAGTTTTGAATTACGTGTTGTCTGCGTGGTGCCGGACGTAAAGAATAGCACCGCCCCATTTCTTCCCGTGGGTGTCGTAAAAGGCGACTAAGGGACTTACTAGAGAATGGGCAGCAGCGTTCTCTATGCATTTTAACACCATACTGCGATCGCCAACCCGCCTGCCAAGCGTGGCGATTATGGCAAACCCTCCCTTTGGGGGAGGCGTATGTCTAGTAGTGGACGTCTGTCGGTTGTAATGATGATGATGATGAGTTAATGTAAATAATTTTACATACTATTGTATAGAATTAAGTTTTTCTAACTGAACAGACAACTGTGCTGCTGGGGAGTTTGTTGCGCCACTTCTTCTTCCCAGCTAAAGCACTAGGAAGTGGTGAAGGGCGGGCGTTTTTGGGGGACAGTCTTATGTGATTTTGACGTTCGAAAAGTGCTGAGTTTCAGCCCAGTTTGAATAAAAACCCGGCCAAGTGCGAGTCGGACTCGTGCATGAAGGGTTCCGTACCGTTATCTATAAAAATGGCAAAAAATCACGTTTGTTGTATGGGAGCCCCCCTTAAATATTTGTTTCATATTAATTTAATTACTTATTTATTTTTAAAGTGAATATATAACTTAATATTCTGTGAATATTTCAAGCGTTTACCTGTTGCCGTTATCAATATGCAAAAACGAGCAAAAAACTGGCCAAGTGCGAGTCGGACTCGCGCACGAAGGGTTCCGTACCATTATCTATAAAAATGGCAAAAAAATCACGTTTGTTGTATGGGAGGCCCCGTAAATATTTAATTTATTCTGTTTTTTAGTATTTGTTGTTATAGCGGCAACAAAAATACATCATCTGTGAAAATGTCAACTGTCTAACTATCACGGTTCATGAGATACAGCCTGGTGACAGACGGACGGCGGAGCCTTAGTAATAGGGTTCCCGTTTTACCCTTTGGGTACGGAACCCTAAAAAGAACAGACGTTAATTCCTATACAAGGATTCCGTACCTCAAAAGGAAAAAAACGGAACCCTTATAGGATCACTTCGTTGTACGTCTGTGAAGACCCTTTTTCTCAGGAACGCATGGAGGTATCAAGTTAAAAAAATACGGCCATTTATGCGACATATTTTGATACTCGCAAATAAATCGAAACCTATAGAGTAGGTAATTCCCGTTGACCTAAAATCATGAAATTTGGCAGGAAGCAGTCTCTCAGCACAAGTAAAGGAAAATGTCCGAAAATCGTTAAGAGGCGTCGCGATGGATGCGTAGTTCATACAAACGTAATACCAAAATAATTGTCTTTATTCCGATTGGAATACAGAATATTTAGGTTTCCAACTACATATTTGAATGAGCAAAAAAAAACAAGCTTTGTTGTATGGGAGCCCATACAACAAACGTGATTTTTTTTTTGCTCGTTTTTGCTCTATATTGATAACGGTAACAGGTAGACGCTTGAAATATTCACAGAATATTTAGTTATACGAGTATATTCACTTTAAAATAAAATAATTCAATTAAAATAAAACAAATATTTAAGGGGGGCTCCCATACTACAAATGTGATTTTTTTGGCATTTTTATAGATAATGGTACGGAACCCTTCGTGCGCGAGTCCGACTCGTACTTGGCCGGTTTTTTTTTCATATCATATTCGTTTTTCGATTACCTATTCGGTAGGAGAGTGGAAGATGCCGAGTGCCGAAATCCAACTTCATTGGATCGGTTCACTAATGAATTCATTTTTCACTTTTGATTCATTTTGTGTTGAGATGTTTCACTTTTTAACACTGTTAAAATAGCTATTATTGTGAGCAAATAACAAGGAAAGGTATTCATTCATAGAGTTTAGGTATTTGTATGAATGAATGAAATGCACCGACCCCAGCGTGGTTAAACCAGGGGCCGCACAACCCCGGTTAAGCGTTAAGCCCACGAATTCAATGGGTTACCTTTATCATGATGTAACCCTTTGAACGGGTTTTGTACTAGAAACCCATTGAAAGGGTTACATGATAACCCATTGAATTCGTTTTATACTTGAAACCCAGTAACATGAAAAAATCATAATATTATGTTATTTCGATACCCACCCACCACGCGTAGCATGACCAATTATACTCGTATCTCTATTCTACCCAGGGACCATTTTGGTTACCATTTTAGAAAAACCCTATCGAAAACCCTTTCAATGGAAAGGGTTTTCGATAGGGTTTTTCTAAGCAGTTAATCAAAAACCCATACGGTCTGGGTAATTTTGAATGGCTTAAATTAAGCCGTTCAAAAGGGTTACCCACACCGTATGGGCTTTTATCGAAAACCCTTTCAACGCCTCAACGGGTTACCAAAATGTAATTTAAGCCGTTCATAAGGGTTACCCATATCGTATGGGTTTTTGTTTAACCGCTTAGAAAAGCCATATCGAAACCCCTTCCAATGGGCCAAAATGGTCCCTGGGTTAAACCAGACTCGATCACTAGGATGAACCCTAAGATTCACACTGGTCCCTGGAGCCTCGTGTTTCATGGGACTACAGAGACCATTGCATATCAAAGAGTAGACCGGGGGGCGCGGTAATGGTCCGGAAGACGTACCTTTGGGATATGGACGGATTATTAGAGCTTACCGGATATGCATCCTTGAGCAAGCATTGGAATTAGGGCATGAATCTCGGAATCTCGGAATATAGCAATATCGGAATCTCGGAACGCAAGTTCCGATATTACAATTCCGATACTGAGTGATCCAATATCGAAATCGGACAATTTTTTCTATAAGTATTTTGAGTTTTAAACTAAACCTATATTTTAGATCCTTGTGTAGCGCCGAGCGCGACAGCGCGCTACCGTATTCCTATTGCCAGCTCGCTAAGTATGCGATACAATAACAGTGTTATCTGTCTCGCTCACTCTTTACCTGCGTGGTACAGTAACCGGCACGAGTCGTGAGCACAAACTGACACCTGCATAGGCTGCATAGTAGTTAAATTTTCGGTCTTTTAGGCGGAATGAAGAAGCCAGGGGGGCGCCGAGCTGCACGTGATTGGTTCATCAGTCGATGCTCGTCGTCTATTAGACTCTCACGTCTCATTCGGCTACTGTACACTTTCGTGCAATTTTATTGACTTACGTTTTAGATTTAAAAATGTTTATTTTTGTTAATTCGTATTTGTTTTAATATAGTTTATTTACATTATCTCGTTTCAGACAATTGTAGTGTTTTTGAAGTAAAACTTATTTACGCACGCTTGACTTTGGGAGTAAGCTGGTGAATGCATGACGAGAGCGTTACGGAAGCGAGCAAACGAAAGTTGAGAGGGAGATATAAGTTAGTTAGTGAAGATAGAAAGAGAGAGAGTTGCGTTTCGTATATTACTGTAGGGGCAAGAGAGAGGTGCGAGCACACATTTTCTTTCTCCCTTTCTCCCATAGCCAGTTGCGTTTCGTATATCTAAGACACAGTGCAGGCCAATTGTTATAAGTAAGTAAGTATAATTAGTATTACTATTTGTAAGTTTTACTTCAGTCGTGTGGTCTAAAGCACTCTCGTTTTTTTTTTTTAATTTTTGGTTTTGTATTCGTAAGTCACGAACTCTTCAACATGACGAGGAGAAAAATACAGTTTTAAATAGACAGGCAAGGCAAATGGTGTATTCAGTGTACTGTTTCAGAAAGAACAACCTGATTTTAATTTGAGTACCTATCAATAATTTTAGTAAAAAACGGTACTGAATAAATTTGGCCGAAAGTGTACATGCGCGTGCTTGCCCCCACTACTGTCAATCTGTGCTCACGACTCGTGCCGGGCATTATACGTCTTACTTATTCGCACAAACGAACACAATACCCTGTCAATCAGTTGCACTGACTTGCGCTCATGAACTGTGTAAGTTAAAAATGTTTTTTATTGCACTCAATCCAACCTCATACCGAATTTGTGCAATTTATAAATAAAATGTGCAATATCTAAAGAAATAACGAAATTCCGATATTAATATCGGAATTCCGATATTGAGATCTAATATCGGAAATCAGTGTCGGAATTGAAAACCTTCCGATATTGCATGCCCTAATTGGAATAGTACATTCTACACGTGCAGCCTGTGGGCCGACTATACTCAAAAATCTTACAGTGCCCTCCGAGTCCAATTTAATAATGCGCTCAGGGTGCTGATGGGGCTGCGCCGATTCTGTAGTGCATCAAGGATGTTTGCTGAACGTTGCGTAGACTGCTTTTACGCTACGATGCGTAAAAGGTGCGCATCCCTGGTGCGTAGAGTACGTGGCAGCGCCAACAGCATCCTTAGCATGATCGCTAGTCGGCTGGACTGTAGGTACATCAGTCATTGCTGCGCTATTTGTCATGGAGTGGCGTAGAAGTGATTGTTGTTTACTTTCTTTTATATGTTTTGTTGTGAGTAGTTTTAAGTATTACTAACACTAGTTAATAAGAACACTGTTACTAACAAAATGGACACCATGGTCTGAAATAAATAAAGTATATAATAGTGGAGAGACGGGTTATGTTTATCTATGGGTGGGCATTAAGTTTTTATTAATAGCAAAACGGAAATGAAACACGGAAATAGCGAACCTCTGTTTAACATATTTTTAAATGACGCATCATCCGATGTACAATTATTATTAGTCATCTTTTTACAACACCTTTGCCTTTGCGGTGAGTTTGTTGCGAGACAGTATACAAGTAGCAGATATCAACTTCTTTCAAACTCAGAGCATTTATTTCAAATAAACCAATTACAGGCACTTTTGAATTGTCAAGGGGTCGGTCAGTCAGAGATATGAAGCTAGTTGCCCATACCAAAGCGTAGTAGGTTCCTATGGAGAAGAACGGGCAAGAAACTCCAATGACATTCAATTAAAATATTGTTACAAAGTATTCATAATTCATGTTGAAATTATACATGTGAGAACAATGTAGAAAGACGTGCAAGTTAAAAGGGTCCATAGTAAAAAGATAAAAACAATTAAAATAAGTTAAAATAAGCCGTGGCAGGTAAGAAATGACTAGCCCCTACTGCCGGCGCCAGTTGTCGAACATGGCGCCTGGATCCAAGCAATAAATTATTTCTGTGACCCAAACACGGACATGTGTAACATAAGTTACACGTCCGTGTTTGGATCACAGTAATTAATATGTGTACCAAGTTTCAACTTAATCGGTCCAGTAGATTCGGAGCAAATCGGCTGTGACAGACGGACAGACACGAGTAAACCAATAAGGCTCAGCGCATACAGAGAGGAAAAATCCCCGTGCAGTCTCGTGCATTTTCTTGTCGGATCGCGTATGCTCCCGCGTATTTTCGAGGACGCGCGAGCATTTTTTGTCAGGTTCAAACATTTATGCACTTTATTGTAATAATTTTAAAGTTTATTTTCAAGTGCGTTAATAAAATCCTCTCCGCTGCGCTCCGTTCTGTCTGCGCTGTGCCTAAGAGTTCCGTTTTTACCTTTAAAGGTACGGTGTCTTAAAAATTAAGAAAAATACGTTCACTTTGGTAAGTATCAGTATTTGGAGCTATTTTTGATAGCACAAGAATAGCTCATAACGTGGTACCTAAACATGTTGGTCAAATAGTTAGAATCTAGAAAGAAGCAGAAACGAATGTTCAGAGTACAATTAAGTTTCGTGAAAGCCATTTTAATGCACCCAATGGGGAATGCAACTGTCAAAATGGCGCTGTCATAGCTAGTTCCCAAAACAAGCTATTATTACAAGATGAGAGGTGGTCTTATTTTATTTTTGCGAAAAAAGATTCATTGTTGAGTTCCTAAATGCTCCTAAATTGGAGTCCACCATTTTCCGAAAGACTTTAAAATTAGAGGATTGTGGCTGTAGCGATTTCGTAGAGAAAAATATAAATAAACAGAGTTTGAGGTTATACTCGTATCGACGTTGACGAGGAAATAAACAATAATTGGGGTTTTAAATTCTGACACATTCCATGTCGATTATATAGAAAGAAAGAAAATACATTTATATGCGGTAAACATGGCGCAAAAAAAAACATAAACACAAAAATAAGAAAAAGTTGGGTAAACATGCGTCACATCCACGCAAAACGGCTTAAATTATTAAAATCACTGAAAATAACGAAATACTGAAGTAAAACCAAACTCATGAATGAACCACTGAATGAACACGAAATGGAATGAAATGTATTGAATGGACGAAATGTCAAATTTAAGACCGGTGGGACCAACTATGGTCTATAATTAGCTTTGATCGGCCTTCTCCATTTTTAACAGACTTCCAAAAAGGAGGAGGTTATTATGTTCGGCTGTTTTTTTTTGTTTTATTTTTGTTCAGCGATATCTCCGTCAATTATGGCCCAATTTAAAAAAAATTTTTTTTTTTTAAAGGGTATACTTTACAGTTGGTCCCATTGCCACCAAATCAGAATCTGATGAAATCGGATCTGATGATCTCATGGAAATCTGGGGAAACCCTCGAATTTTATAGGCAAACCTATAGCGATTTGGGTGTCTTTGTATCTGTATTTTAGTTTTTTTGCCACCGACTTCCGAAATTAAAGTTATTTTTCACTTTGAAGTGATTTTTTGGAAGTCGGTTTTTTTTTTCTTTTTTGCCGAACCGAATTGTGCATTCTAAAGGTTGACTCATAATATTATTTGTTTGAGATAGGCCACGAATTTGTGATACTAACTAAATGTTTATGTTTTGATTAATTGTGCTTCAGTGTATTGTAATAGAATAGGTATGTGGTGGGAGGTATTGAAACGTGAGGGGCTGTTTTGTTTTCTTTAAAAATTTCCATTCAATTTAATTCTTTATTGCATATCACATGTGTTTTACAAGATCTTAATAATAATTACAAGTTTACAACTATTTAATACAATGTTAATAGTAGCATGTTTTAAAATCGAATTTATTGTAGGTAGGTGCGTCCTCATTATTCTTTGGTTGACTAATGGGGATCTAGACAAAATCAAACTGAGGGGCAATTCTACTAATTTTAAGAACGTTCACAGTCTGATCAGTCTCAATCTGTCAAAAATACCTCTTATTTCCCTACATTTTGTAAATTTTTTGACGTTTGTTTGTCGACAAGATGAGATTGCGACTAGATTTTGAACGTTTTAAATTACGAGAATTGGCCTTCTGGTTGCTATTTTAATTGTATAATTTATTATTTTTATATTTATATTTTTATGACATTTATTTTAAATTCTGTGATTACCTTAACTCACACTGATATTGTTATTTTTTAGGAAAACGTTTTTTTTTTTACAATGTTTGTAAATATGTGAGCACCATGTATCTATCACATAATTAATGTATCTGTCATTGCTTCATCCTTAACTCTTTTTATTACCTATTGTGGCATAGTAATTTTATTCTAGGTGCATCGTCTTCAGATATAATTATATAATTAACTAGCTTTCGCCCGCGGCTTCGCCCGCGTGGATGTCGAAAAAAAAAACAGCTTCTCTATCAGCAGCATTCCCGCAAAACATTATACCATATCTTAGTTGGAACCAACTGCAACGTAAGCGTGGTAAGCAGCTAGGAGTGCAGTTTGATTTACAATTTTACGGAGGATATAGATAGCGTATAAATACCAACTTCGTTTTGTACATACTTGTTCAATAAACGTGTCCTCCATTTCATGTCTAAGTCTATTTGGAAGAAATTTTGTATTGTTTATTTTTTCTGCGTTTTTGTTCTTAAATAATAATTGATGTATGAACCTATAAAATTCTCCCGAAAACTTAATTACTCCTTTTTCCGATTCTCGAAAACTACATTTATTTTCTTTTTTTTTCTGCCAAAAGTATGAGCACTGAGGTTCGAGTTAATCGAACCGCGCGTTAAGATTCTTAAATACAAACTGAAATCCCCAAAAACCCATTAAAACCCTGACTCCCTAAAATCCTTTTGAGGGGTAGTTTTGAAAAACGCAAAAATTATGACAAACTTTGTTATTTAAGTAATGACTGCATCGTTAGTCTAGTGGTCACAAGTGCGACTGCTGAGCATGAGGGGTGGGTTTGATTCCCAGGTCGGGAAAAGTGTTATTGGATTTTCCATTAGGAATTTCTCAGTAGCAGCCCGAAATCTGGATTTATACCCGGGTGATGGCAATAAATTCGCCCCTATTACATGGGACTTAAATAAAACTGGCGAAATGTGCGTGTACTAAAGGTATACCTCAACCTATCCCTTTAGGGATTGCAGGCGTGATGTTATGTAAATAAGAACACGGGCCAAATTTCAAGTTTATATATCAAAAGTAATAAGATTCTGTTCATACAAACTATATCGCCCCTTTTTACGTAGGTACTCAAAAGGGTAAATTGTTCAAACATCTTTTTGACGTTTCTATTATTGGATTTATAGGTTATTTATACCAATTTTCAAGTTAATCAAGCCAAGCAGTAAATAAAAACTTTGATATTCCCCAATCCCCCTTTAGAGGGTAGTTTGAAAATACAAAAAATTACAAACTTTATAATATATTTTACTTAGGTTAAGTATTCGTGCCAAGTTTCAGGTTTGTTAACACAAGGAATAAGATTTTTCATTCAAACAAAATCGCCCTTTTCACCCCCTTAAAGGTCAAATTCCCAAAAACCCCTTCTTAGCTGATGCGCACGTCATAATTTGGAGTTAAAAGGGTAATGGCCATCAGGCTGGTACGGGGCTATCGCACGGTCTCCTGTGAGGCGGCGAGCCTCCTTGCCGGACTGCCGCCGTGGGATCTGGAGGCAAAAGTCCTCGCGCACATCTGGGAGTGGCGCGAGGTGGCGAAACGCTGGGGTTAAACTCTACTGCCGCGAGAAATCGCGGCACAGCGGACGGAGCTCCGGCGGGATCTCATGGCGGCATGGAGAGTGCGATTGTCGCAACCCAGCGCTGGGCACGCCACAATTGTGGCAATAAGTCCCCTCTTTGAGGAGTGACAAAAGAGGCGCCATGGCGTCCTCACCTTCCGCCTGACGCAGGTCCTCACCGGACACGGTTGTTTCGGGAGGTTCCTGTTCAGGATAAAGCGGGAGGAAACGCCCGGGTGTCACCACTGTGTGGATCGCCTGGATGACACGGTGGAGGTCTGCCCGGCTTGGGCGGAGCACCGCCGTGTCCACACGGAGGCAATCGGTGGCGGCGATATCTCGCGTCCAGCCCTGGTTCAGGCCATGGTTCGGAGCGAGAGTGCATGGGAGGCCGTCACCTCCTTCTCCGAAGCAGTCATGCTCATTAGCCACCGCAGGAGACGCCCCGGGCGTCGGGAGTCGCAAGCTGATTTCCGGCCACCGTAGGCGTGGGCCTGCGAACGGTGAGCGATGGGTAGCTCGCCATCCGATAAGGACCAGGCCTGGGTCGACGGCGCGTTGTGTTTCACGCGCGCCTCAATGAGATCTCAGCACCAACTGACGGGGTCCGTTAGGGCCAATGCCTTCAAGGTTGCGAGTTTGTCCGAAAGGGATATCGTGGCCCCGGCACAGGCAACGGAAGGAACACGGGTGGGTTTTAGTCAGTAAAAGTCTGACACGCTCTCCCGCTCTGGGCTGAGCGGGAGACATTATTTGATAATTTCCCACCCAAAAAAAAAAAGGATAAATTTTCGAAAACTCTGATAAATTTTATTGTTTATTTTTGGTTGACAGTATAAATACTGAGTTTCGAGTTAATTGGACCGCGCGTTAAAACTCTTCCATACAAACTTTGACATCCGCAAATCCCCCTTTAAGTACTTAGTAGTTTAAAAAAAACAAAATATGACACACTATATAATTTACTTAGGTTTTGTATTCGTGCCAAGTTTCAGGTTTATTTACTCAAGGAATAAGATTTATCCCACTTTTTCACCCCTTAAAGGTCGAATTTCGAAAAATGCCTTCTTAGCATAGTTTCCAACTATAAGCCGAAATATTTGTAAAATAAAATTAAATTTATTCAAGTATAAAGTAAAGTAAAATTATGATATATCAGTCAGTCAGTCAGTCAGGACTTTGAATTTTATATATATAGATGTACCTATAAAAAATATTGTACAAGATTATAAAAGAGTAACGGTGGAGTTTCTTGCACATTCTTCTCCATACGAAACTACCTTATGGAAGCGGCGACTAGAATCAATTATATTTTTTTTGTAAATATGACGTTCAAAAGTGCCTTATATGTGCCTATTTGAAGTAAACAATTTGACTTTGATCAAAGAATGCTGTTAAGCAGTATAATTAGGGTTCCATAGTCGACAAGGAATCTTTATAGTTTCGCCATGTCCGTCCGTCGGTCTGCCTGTCTGTCCGCAGCTTAGCTCTGAGACTTAGACTAGAAAGCTGCAGTTTGGTATGGTTATACACTATACATATTAATCACGCCGACAAAGAGATAAAATAAATTCTTGAAACTATTGGGGACTGCCGATAGAATTGAAAACAGTATACATATAGCTCATGGAAAGCGTTCGGTGACGATGATGCGAGTTCCATGATTTTTGTTCACACAAAAAGTGCTCAAAGCGGCTAAAGAAGTTTTCACTTCAAAATATTCTTGAAGGGTGTCTTGCACGTGAAGTGCGGATGATATTATTTTTTCTCGTCTATCTCATGGTGTGGGATATCATTGGATAGGCCGTTCAAAAATATTGCAGTTCTGTGACGAGACGGAGTGATACATGAGGCAGCCTTAAGACTAAGATATTATGCAAGTGACCTTGAGTGGTTAGCTTGCGTGTTCTGAACTGAGCTCACGCAACGCGTCGTACGTTCAGCCAGTAATAGGACTCGCTCATCAAGGAGCGCTGTCCCCAATTTGACGCATTATTAATTTATTATACACAACACAAAAGGTATTTTAATAAAACACGTATACTAAAAGATGTAGATTTTGCGCCATTCCCAGTTTGTTATCCGCGTTAGACAACTTCACAAATTAATGTCACTATGTAATATAAACATAATCTAAAATATTCACATATTAAATTATTGAGAAAATACTCTAATTTAACATATTTTTTTTCAAATCATTAACACTACTCGTTTAGACGTGATCTTCAGTATAAAATCAAGAAAAGTCGGCTATCGTCGCCTTAATTTAAACAACAGTTATTTTTGCATTCAGCAAGCAATACATAGGTCCGTGAAAATGCTCTAATATATCATTCATTTTTTTCAAATCATGAACACGCTTAGACGTGATCTTCAGTATAAAATCATTAAAAGTCGGTTATCGTTCCCTTAACCCGGCCTTGTCCACCAGCATGTAGGCAAGCTACATGGTCGCGGTAGCTGGGTGGGTGGGCACCTAGGCTGGGGCCTTGTATCCCTAGACGGAATCCGGGGCTGGTTATGTGACTGGAGGAGACATATTGCGCCGAGCACAAATAAATTGGGAGAGGGGCAGGAGAATGATGACGTTTTGTTTTTTAAGTATCCTCAGATAGGTACATGTCCAGGTAGCGTTGCCAGGCGTCCGGATAAACTGCCAAGGCTGCGAGTTTGTCCCAAAGGGATATCGTGGCGGTGTGCGGACAAATTAGACGGTATCCGGCCTGCCCGGCTTTTGTTAAGCTTTTTAAATTTGACAATTTTTTTTTTAATTTGTCATGTGTTTGTTTCCGCTTTAATAATAAAGAAGACTGATTCATTAAATTGTATTGTTGTTTCATTGGAGTTTAAGAAGATTTTAGGCTGAAGGTTCCGTTTTATTGAAGGTTCCGTTTGGCGCCGGACGTAAAGAATAGCACCATCCCATTTCTTCCCGTGGGTGTCGTAAAAGGCGACTAGAGGTACTTACAATAGATTGGGCAGCAGCGTTCTCTATGCATTTTTAACACCATACTGCGATCGCCAACCCGCCTGCCAAGCTTGGCGATTATGGCAAATCCCCCGCCCCCCTTTTTGGGGGAGGCCTATGTCCAGCAGTGGACGTCTTTCGGCTGAATGATGATGAAGATTTTATGGTAAAAATACTCAATACTCAATATATTTATTGCTTCCACATGTGAACTTAGGTGGTAGGTTTTACAAAATATGATCATTTTGGACCCTGTCGGGCACAGCAAAAGTAGGAGAGCGGAAGAGGGCTTTTATTTGACTACTTAGTTGTTGTAATAAATAAAGAAAAATAATGAAAAATTATTTATTCTGCACAAACAAAACGCACATTACAATGAATTATGTAACATTAATTGCACACAAACATAGTAGCCAAAGGCCTCATATTCAACAATAAAAAGTTTGACAATCTCACTATTGTAAATATTTTATAAGAATTTATGTAATTTAATTAAAATGTGTCATTTAAATATTCATTTATATTATAATAGCATTAATATTTATTAGAAATTGTTTTAATTTATTTGTGAATATATTCTTTTTTGTTCTTTTTTAATTATTTCTGGTAATTTATTATTATATTTTAATTGACATGACTAGTGTACTTGTTGAGTGCATTTTTAACCTAGAGCTTGGTAAGTTTAACCTATTTTTTATTTTATTATATTTTTTGACTGTATATTTTCGGTGTCCGGCTTTTTTACCTAAATGTCTAGCTAAACTGGCTGGTCTTTATTTTATTTTATTTTATTTGGGAAAATAAACGGTTACACATTACAATGTTATGGTATAGAACTTAAAACTAAGTTATGAGTATAAATGTATAACCAACAACATTTTCCACATAATATAAAAAAAAAAGTTAAACAAACACGAACGGCGTGCGATATAAATTACCCACAATGATTAAAATTAAATATAAAAAGTAAAACTAAATTGAAACATATACAGGAATAAATAATAATAATAGAAAAAAAGATATAATATAGTATTTAAAATAGAAATTATGATTTTAGAATTGTTGTGTACTCAATTCTGCTATGATTTTAAGCGCAATACTTCTAAATTTTCCAGTGGAAACAGCAAAGAACTCAATATCCTGGAAAATCCTATTGAACTGAGTAGTAATACGCCGTAGGGGTGCTCGCGATCCTGCGTTTGATCGACAAGATGTTACAGCAAACAGCGGCCGCGCGCGCACACCTCGACACATAGTAGTTCTGGGTACTAAATAACTTATTCTATTGCATAAGTCTATACAATCATATGAATTGTTACATAAATCAAACAGAAACGTCGATTCTAGCATTATACGTCTAGATTTAAGGTTTTGAAGCTTATATCTATTAAGTAAGTCGCTGTAAGATGCATACGTACGAAAACAACGGAAATGCTTTTAAAAATTTGCGTTGTACTCTTTCTATCATGTTAGAATATTTTTCATAGAAGGGATTCCACACCGGGACCGCATATTAAATGATAAATGATAAATGATTTTATTTCTGTAAGTAGGTTTGTACAAACACTTTTACACGTCAATCATATTTTAAAAACTAGATGAGGTCGGCGTTTCCTATCTGACTACTCTGAGAAGAAAGGCCGAAACAAACTCAGAGGTCATAGTCTCTTTTAAAGTCCAGACATAATCTTGCTCAGATCATGTGAAGACCATGTAGATTGGTGTCTGAAATGGTCTTTTGAGGAAAGAACCACACAGGTTGAGTGGACCTGACCAGTCAGTGCACGCATTTGTCAGTAATCGTGCAGCTCTACTCAGAATATAAGGAGCTCAACGATGCGACTATCAATACCAAAGAAAGGCCATTTGGGTAGGCCACTTATATGACTCAAACTGCCAGACCATGATTAACACTAACTGAGAATAAAAGAAAGGGAAAAAAAAATATTATGCAATAACGCACATAGTCTTCACATTCACAATAATTAAAATAATATAATACTTTACAAGTAAATATTCCTGTCATTGTGTATAAAATAATAATTAAATGTCACTGTTTATAAAATAATAAAGTTAGCAAAAACAAAAAAAAAAAAAAAACAATAAAAATAAACTACCTCAATATGTACAAAAATTGGAGCAGCTCAATCCCAAGCCTTTTTGTCCTCAATATAATCTTTAACAGTATAAAAGGCTTTCTGGCACAACTTACGTTTAATGAATGATTTGAATTTATTAAGGCTTAGATCTTGAACGTGGCTTGGAAGTTTATTATAAAAGCGTATACATTGACATCCAACTGAGACCCACCAAACTGATATTCCAACTGAGACCTGACCAAAGTTTTATAAAGGTATAAATAAGTACCAGGGCGTTTAAATTCCCGAGCCGATCTCATCACAAAACCGTACATACGAAAAGCAGTGTTCACAATTTTAGCAACATGAGCATCAAGATGGAGTTTATCATCCAACAAAACACCAAGATCACGGACCACTGTTTCTCTTGTCAGATCTATGTTGTTCAACGAATAAGCATATTTAAATACGTTTTTATTTTTAGTAAAACTAATGCAATGGCATTTGGATATGCTCAATTTAAGCTTATTCTTTACACAATATGCAGAGAATCTATTTAAATCTTCCTGCAAAAGTAAACAGTCACGCAAATTATTAATCGGCTTAAAAACTTTTAGACCATCTGCATAAAGTAATACTTTTGAATTTTTAAAACACGTAACTATATCATTAATAAACAAAAGAGGACCCAGTATAGAGCCCTGAGGAACACCGGAAGTAACATTCAGGGTCGCAGAATTAAAACCGTTTATCACAACTTTCTGAGATCTGTTAAGAACGTAAGAAGAAAACCATCTCAATAGGTCGCCACGTATGCTATTAAAGGCAATTTTACTCAACAGCAATTGATGGTCCACTTTGTCAAATGCTTTTTGAAAGTCCGTGTATATAGTATCAACTTGAATACGAGAGTCCATACTGTTAAATAAATAGTCAACAAAAGTTATAAGGTTAGTAGCAGTTGACCTTTTCTTGACGAATCCATGTTGTGGAATTATGTTATTATGTAGTAGAGGGTAAACTTTATCATGAACAAGTCTCTCAAAAAGCTTCGACAAAACCGATAATATCGATATGGGACGATAATTCTTGATATCATGTTTAGGTCCCGACTTGTGAACAGGAGTTATGTTTGCAAGTTTCCATGCTTGGGGAAAGGCTCCTTGTGCAATAGATAAATTAAAAATGGTCTGTCCGGATTTGTAGATTTAAGACCTGGCAACCCTATGTCCAGGGATACACTAAAGCAGCCATATTCAAAGTATTCTCCGCGGAGCCCTACGGCTCCCCAAAGCCTCTGTAGAGGCTCCGCCAAAATACAGGTCAAAATGAAAAAAAAAAGAAGATTACTAAAGCTATTTATTTTAATCTGCAACCTGGGTAAAACTAAATCTAACTAAATATTCCAACATAAAGCAAAAACGTATGCAAATTTTAATGTCAAGTACTTAATTATGATTAAGTACACATACAAGCATTTTTGATTATTGTATGGCTCCGTCAAATATTTCGTTTTCCAAAAGGGTTCCGTCGCCAAAAAAGTTTGAGAACTACAGCCCTAAAGTGTCACGCTGTCGAGATAATTGGAGATAAAGTTCTCAATCTCCGATCTTTGCCTTCAAATATCTCGGAACCTGACACTTTAGGGCACCACATCCCTGGACACCCGTATCCTAACATCAGTATCCTCTGGTGCTAAGACCTTGCGTTCTGTAGATTATCATAAGATGTGGGCGTCCAAGCAAAAATAATAAGGATTACAAAAATATTCAAAGACTGGCACATTTTTAGGATTCCGTACCAAAATGGTAAAAAGGAACCCTTATGGTGAGACTAGCGGCCGAACCGAAATAATGATCATAGACGTTTTTTTTAATTTAAAGTAATAAAAAAAATTGAAATTCAAATATCTCGAAAACGGTGCGCCCTAGGCAAAAAATAACAGAAATTTAACCCCCCCACCCTGACTGGTACCCCCCCATGCAAGCACCATGCCAACATGCATAAGCATAAGCATAATCAGCCTATAATGTTCCCACTGCTGGGAAACAGGCCTTCTCTCTTCGAGAGGGACTGGGCTGTAATCTACCACACGGGCCCAGTGCGGGTTGGTAGATGTCACATGTCTTTGAATTGTTGGTTCTAGGACATGCCGGTTTCCTCACGATGTTTTCCTTCACCGTTTTGAGAGCAGTGGTGATGAAATTATTTACACAAAGTAAAGCGCCTGCCTGGGTTCGAACCCACGACCTATGACTCGTAAGTCGGGGCCGTTACCACTGGGCCACCACTGCTCTCCAACATGAATTTAAGTTAAAAAAAACAACATTAATGCGCTAAGGTTGCCCGGGAAATTCAAATTTGATTACGTTTTTTGCAATTTCCAGGTCAGTAACAGGTTGTATTTTGATTCGCGGCCATAACAAATATGACTCTACAGAATTATATCTTAATCCAGTAACTTATTTAGAAGTAAGAAACAAAGAAGTTTTAATATAACCCTAATTACACATGTTGTTTTTTAAAGTGATGTTGGTTGTAATGGAACGCACGGGAGGGCGAAGTAGAAAAACCTACTTATTGTTTTCGTTACATAGATAGCCTTTATCAATGATTGTGAGACGCCATCCGAGGATAGATATAATTATACTGTCTATCATCAATAGCGATCTGTCTTTCACTGAAAATAAGTTATTGGGTTCGGCCGTAAGACGGTCTGTCTGTCTGTCTGTCACACCTGGATATCTCAAGAACTACTAATGCTATCAACTTGAAATTTAGAACAGTATTAGATGACGTTTGCCCAACCATTTTGCAAACTGAGACCTTTTGAGAACTGGACCCTTTTTGCTTGGACGCCAACAAATAAGCTGACAAGATAAATTAATAAAAAGTCCACGTAAGTACAGTCCCCGGCACGTAAGTTGGCAAGAGTAGTTAGATGCGCAGAAGTAATTTTTTTGGACTCTTTGGTGGTCAAGCGGGACGCGGGGAATGAGGGAGCACCGTTCCGAGCACGCGATTGGTGCGTCAGTCGATACTCGCCTCCCGCACCTCGACCCGCGTTCCGTTCGCTCCCGATTACACTTTCGTGCACTAAAATGATACCCTTTGTTTTTGTTGAGTTATTGTTAAGTTTTTGATACGAATTGTTGTTAATATTTTAAATTAAGTTTATTTTACGAGTGTATTTTTGCGGCAGCTACTAATGAAGCTTGTTGACCTTTAGTTCTCGTTAACATTGTTTTTTGAAATAACTAAAAATATGTTATTATACAGCGTGTTACGGAAAGGGTATATCCATACAAACAGGATGAAGAGTGCATCTGGTTCAGAATCTCTGTACAAAAAATCAGCTCAAAAAGAATAACTTTGAAAATGTTTGTTTTTTTTTTTATTTCTATAGTTAATTAAATTTACATTATAACAAACGTCTCACCCCACTACGAGGACCATTATCCATTATCCGTGTCTGTGCAACTAGTACACACGCACACCTGTCACAGGCCTGCGACACGGCGCCGCACCGAAACGAGGCGGCGCGGGCGGTCCGATTGGCGGCGGGATCATACAAATGGATTAAAACATGTACCGATCAGCTGACTTGGTCTAGTGATGTGTAGAATTCAATTGGCAACATTTGCTTTTTATTAGTTAAATGTTTCATATTTTTATTTTTATTTTTTTTAAATTTATTATTAGTATTATTTTATTATTAGTAGGTATTATTAAAAAAAATGTTGCCATGAAGTTTGTTATCACCAAAAGAGTCCGTGTCTTTGATATGTATATACCCTTTCCGTAACACGCTGTATATTATTTTATTTATATCACCTAATAAACTTCACGAATTCCTCTAATTTCTTTAACTTTCTTCTAAACAGACATGTTTAAAATAAATGATGGCAATAACCATAGAATAATGACAACAAAAAAAAAAGTGACAATTTTTTTTGTTGTAAAGGTGTACTATGCGCGAACTTACCCCCACTACCCCAATACCTTGCCAAGTTACGTGCCGGCGATTGTATGAAGCGTTTCCTTTATCAATACCAACCAATAACACTATGTGTGTGCAAGGAATTAATTATATTATAATGCAGCTCCTGCAAGAGTTAACTACACAATAAATCAATATCCTTAGTAGGTAGTTAAGATTATAGACGCGCGTTCTCGTGTATAAATTGTGCACATAGTCCGTTTAAAAATACATTTACACGGACCTATGTATTGCTTGCTGAATGCAAAAATAACTGTTGTTTAAATTAAGGCGACGATAGCCGACTTTTATTGATTTTATACTGAAGATCACGTCTAAACGAGTAGTGTTAATGATTTGAAAAAAAATATGTTAAATTAGAGTATTTTCTCAATTATTTAATATGTGAATATTTTAGATTATGTTCATATTACATAGTGAAATTAATTTGTAAAGTTATGTCTAACGCGGACAAAAAACTGAGAATGGCGCAAAATCTACCAAGCGTATTTTTCTGAAACCTTCACCAATTTAAAGATAATTTAATTATTGATCTTTTAGTATACGCGTTTTATTAAAATACCTTTTGTTTTGTGTATAATAAATGAATAATGCGTCAAATTGGGGACAGCGCTCCTTGACGGGCGAGTCCTATTACTGCCTGAACGTTCGACGCGTTGCGTAAGCTCAGTACAGAACACGCAAGCTAACCACTCAAGGTCACTGGCATATATCTGCGTCTTAAGTGGGCAAATGGCGTTTATGACCTGGGTCATAAACCATAAACTTTACCTCCCTTATTACAAAACAAGGTTTATCTTTAGACCCAGGTTCAAAACATGGAGCTGGTCCAGCTCCTCAACCACAACTAATTTATTAACATTTGAAAATACTGTTGGAGCTGATGAAGATTGGAAGACTATCTTTTCATTGTATAAACTCGAATATCCTTTGTATTATATAATTGCATATCACAGGTGTGAGTACTATGTGCAATAGAGCTACCATTTACCGGGTAATTATGTCTTTCATTGACTTAAATGTACCCTGGCGGCTGAGAGTATGTCATGCTCACTCAGATGTCTCGCTGATGGTGGCGTGTGTGTTGGATCATTTAGCTCCCTTCAAAATGGTTGAGCTGAATGGTGCTGATCCATGCGTCATGTTCGTGAACGGGCGCTGTCAGTTGGGACTGGTCATCTCTTAGCTGCCACGGCTTATTTTTAATTATTTTAGTTTTGAATTGTTATCTTTTTATCACGGACGCTTTTGACGTATTGCATCGTTCTCACATCTTTAACTTCAATATGAATGATGTAACCAATATTTTGTACCAATATTTTAATTTAAAAGAGTGTCCGTGGAGTTTCTTGCCCGTTCTTCTCCATAGGAACCTACTATTTGGAATGGGCAACTAGCTTCATATTTGTAACTGACCGACTTCTTGACAATTCAAAAGTGCCTGTCAATGGTTTAATTGAAATAAATGCTTTGAGTTTGAGTTTGGAGCCATTATTGAATTTAGAACTTTATTCCGATTATGGTAAAGTTCCTAAACACAAAACTGACAACTTAGTACCGAACTAAGTTTTCAGTTTTGTAAAAAGAACGGTATTTCAATCACTGTTACGTTCTTATTACAAAAACTGGCTCCATGGTTAAACCCATGTCAAATATAAATCTTGTTTTGTAATAAGGCGGTACAAGTCTACAACTCTACCACGTCTATTTGCAAATCAAAAACCTAACATGAAATGAAATTATGTACAGCATTGTTATGTGCTGTGGTAGCCCGCGAAATTCAAATTTTATCACGTTTTTCTTTTGTGCAATTCGCAGGTTGTATATTGAACAAAATACGATTCGCGACCGTAAAAATGTGTATTTTATAGAATTAAAATCAATAAACTCATTGAATACAACTCTCTAATAAGAAATGATTTAAAATGTCACGATTCCGTGAAATTAAATAAATAGTCATTCAATAGAGAAATCAGAACTTAAAGTTGTACCTATACATGATTTTACTGATTTTAACTTTGTAAATACATAATTATTTTTGTTACGGTCACAAATCAACCTGATATTGACCTGCAAATTGCAAAAAACTTAAGAACATTTAAATTTCGCGGGCTACCCTGCAGCTTTCACCTAAGGTAGCCCACGAAATTCAAATCTTACGTTTTTTTTTTAAATTAATTAAATGCCTGATAGTAACAAAAAAAAAAAAAAAACAAACTTACCACTACTAGATTTGACAACACTGCTCCTATAATCCTTTTCATATTTATTCTCCGCCTGCGGACTCTTGAAATTAGTTCTAAAGAAGTTCTCTGAAGAAGCCACAATCTGCGTTTGAGGACCGAGTGATACCAAACATTCACGTTCCTCATCTTTGCTTTTAAAATTGCCTATAAACTTGCTGATGAATCCTGGAGAGGTAACCTCTCTATCCGGACCCTCTTTGTAAGTACTACGAAGGACATCATGAGATTTTAAAGCATTTTTCAGTTCAGACACCACTTTTGAGTGGGATAAAGCTAGCTCAGACATGACTGGTGGTGGGGATGTAGGTTTTACTTCTTTAGAAGCTCTGCAGTCACTTAAAATGCATAGATTCAACTGGCTTTTCGTTTGGTAAAGAAAGGGACTGCTGTGTTCGTCTCTGTATGACGTGCTCTCATCTTGGATTACTTTCTGTCCGTGTTCTCGTCCAAAGAATGACATTAAGTCATCTTTGCGGACCGGTGGGTCGTTTATGTCGAAGTCTAGTGTATCTAATAACGCATATTTCAGTGAAATATCTGGTTTTATTAGAGATTCGTTTATGATTTCAGTCTGAAAAAAAAAATGAATTGATTGAGAGTGTTAATATAATAATATGCTTTGTATGTGATAAGCATGTGAATTAGTTTGTGAATTTCTTGTTTTATTGTTTGTATTGAATTATTCATACAATAGTAGGATAATTTACTGTAAAACAAAAAATGCCACAGTTCTGTAATAATTACAAAAGAACAAAGTTTTGATACAATATTGCAAAAGCATAGCTTAGTAAGTAACTGAAAAAAAATACCATAATAATAATTAGGTGTCCCACAACATGAATAGGAAAATTGGATAAGATTTGTAAGTAAATAAAACTATCCATTTTTGCACATAATAACTGGGTAGTAGAAACGGAATATCAGTACATAATCTAAGACATTTATTACTGTCTTTTAAATAAAATGTTGTAATAATAGAAACTTCACACTTTGATTAAGCCACACAGAGAGTCAACTCTCTGTGTGGCTTAATCAAAGTGTGAAGTTTCTATTATTACAACATTTTAATTATATTCTGGCACATAAACTGTGGCTTAAATACAAACATAACCGCTTATCCATAATATTTATTTTAGTTTGTGTTAATCAAACATGTTGACAACAATATTTTATCAAAATAAAGGTTTCGTCACTACTCTACTAACACTCTAAGTAATGAATCAATTAATTTAATGACCGCAGGATAAGATAATTGGACATAAGAGCTTAATTACTGTTGGCTGTCGCATATACAAGCTATGAATCACACTTGAAAACTGTTAACCAAACTATTTAACATGCAAGTATTGAAGACTGCATTTGTGGATTTTCCTCACATATTACTTAACAAAAATGGTTATAAAGTAGGTAATTATGTGTCAAGGAAGTGTTTTTTCTACCTTTTCTTTTTCCGTTAGCGTTTCCCATATATTTTCGTAAGAAGTTCTTGCATCAACAATATCCTCGTGGATTTTCGCAGATAAGGGGTTCATAGAGCGAAAATATTCTTCGGCGAAGGCTCCCAGCGCCATATTCACAGATTTTAATTTAAAAGTTACACTCAATCAGATCGAATTCTGCTATTTTTAATTTAAATCAAGATTCGATAAACACGCAACAGAACTATCACCATCAGAAAATAAATAATGAATGAAACTGAAAGAGCGAATTGGAGCGAATGAGATGAAAGAGGAATGAGAACGAGACATAATGTTACGTCCGAAAACAAAAAGCTAGTACCGTAACTCCTACAGTAAAGTCTGAAATCATGTGTGTAAACATGTTTCACATTGCTCAAATAATAAAGTTCTTAAAAAACTCACTATTGGATCAGAAAGCGATCTGGCGGTCCTATGGGTAGGCTTTTCAGAAGATTCCTTGCAGAAACTTTTTATTAAAAATGTAATCAATCTGAATCGCAAGTTTAATTTCATAATTATACAGTTTTAAGCGGAAAATTGTAGGCACGCACACGCTACAAAATAATGAACTGAAGTTTAATTAATAATTATTTATACTGACAACAAAAACCGTAACTATACTTGTAATTACGGTTTTTTACAGGGTTATTATATCTTATCTGTGCTAATTTGTCGATTTATCGGTTTTTGGGTGGACATTGAAATGTCAAATAGACAAAATGGCTTACATTAGCTTTATTTGTTTAGTGTTTTCGACATAATATAACGGCAAAATGTGAAAAGTGAACAAAGTTTGATACTACGGCAACTATGTTACACAACACAGGGCATTATGGTCCAAACGAGGCGCCAATTATTAACATGGGAACGCCCGTTAATATGACACCAATGAGTGGTCATATGAATATCGCTCATAACATTAATAATTTGAGCAAAATAGCCCACCATGGCGTCCCATCGCCTAGCGGGCACTACAACCTACCGGACTATGCACATTACAACCACTCTCCAATAGGTATGCCGTCACAAATGGGTCAGTTTCCTAACTATCAACAACTAGGTTTCCAACAATCTTATATGAATCAAAATGCGAATAATATGAACGATTTACCATTCCCAAACGGAATGTTTCCTATGAATTTAAATATACAGAACGAGCATAACGCTAATATGATGAATTATGCTTATGATAAGAGAGTAATTGAGTCAGCAATGCAAGAAAACTTTAAAGAGCAGAATATGCGAAAAATGCCATTAAATATACCTCAAATACCAAATAAATTGTACAGCAAACAAATTGGCGGGAACAACGACTATGTACACAACAGTATGAATCAAGAAACTCATCATAATCTAGATTTAAGCATGAAAACTCAAGAAAAATTACAAATCAATAGCACAAGACGGAAAAACATTGAAAACACCGTTAAGTTAATTGAAGATATTCTAATTCACTCATCAAATAAACCTAAAGATGTACCAGAAATGATTCCCATAGTACCAGACACTACAAAGACAAATATACCATCAGCTATGACAGTTGAAAATGTAACAAACACATCAACAAATATCTCAAATAAAGACCCATTAGCGCAATCTCCACCAGACTTAACAATTGACAACTCAAATAAAGACAATGTTAAGCGAAATCCAAAAGAAAATGACAGTAGAGATAAACGAAAAGTAGAAAATGAATTGTCATCAGACGATGAAGAATTAAAACCTATAGGAATAACGCAACACTTCATAAGAGAAGACGCAGAAGTAACAACCGATAATAGTATTGTTATAAAGGTTGAGAAAGCAAGTTGGGCAGACTCCGAATGCTACACACCATTCTTGAAAGACTGTCATGGGTTTGAGAGGGACGAACACATGAATTATAGGATTATTGAAGGTGACTGTAGTATTGCCGAAGCTGTTACTTCATATAAAAATGGTAATGATGATTTTTATTTCTTGCTTGATGAGTATCCGGCCGGATACTCAGCGGGATATCTAATATCCGGCCATCTAATTCAAAACCCATTCTACCTATAGAATAATTATTGGGTATTATTATTTTTCTATTCTAGTTACAGGTTTATTATGTATGCCTTATTATTGGTATAGCTGTAGCATGCGGCTTCTGTAATCGCGTGAAATGGATACACTTTTAATGTCTCCCAGTTCTCCCACCATATTTTGTATGTTCATTATTTATTTAACCAATTAATCATAATTACAGACATAAAACCAGAAGGAGTATTTGAATGTCCACACTGTGCCCTCCTCTTTAAAAATCCAAAAAGATTTATAATACACAATAAATGGCATACATTCGGCCTAACGAACATTAAAAGAATGGAGATCGCAAAAGTAAGAGAACAAAAGAGGTTTGAACGAAAAGAGGCGAAGATTATAGAGCGAATGAACTCTAAAGATGTTACGGATATAAAGGTGGACGGAAAGGTGTTTCCGTGTAAGGATTGTGATAAGGTGTTCAGTGCTAAAGGGAGTTTGAAGAATCATAGGCAAAGGTAACTTCTTTTAGATGTTTTACAACAAATAAGCAAACAGTCTGCCTTGTTGGTCTAGTGGTCGCAAGCGCTACTGATGAGCATGAGGTCTTTCGTTCGATTCCCAGGTCTGGCAAAGTGGTATTAGGTTTTTCCATACGGAAATTTCTCAGTAGCAGCCGGAGTCTGGATTTATTCCCAATTAATGGTAATGGGCTTGCTCCCTATTAAATGGGACTTAAACTTAACTGGTCAAATGTGGGTGTAAAAAAATTGGTTTTTTCAACATTATTGTCTGAGACTATTTGTAACATTTTGATAGTTCTTTTTGCTACCTTTTTGAGTTGAACATGTCTCCTTACATAAAATATTTAAAAAAAAAATGTTATTATATTGAAGAAAAATGTTCCTAAATTCAACACGGATATTGTCAATTTTGTGTGAAGAGGCAACGGAAATTATTTTTTACAATATTATCAACCAACAACTTCGAATAAAAAATTGCTACTATTTGGAGATGAAGGAGTAATCTATCTGTGGCAATTATTAGTTACATTTGGTTTAGTTTCATTTTGTAGCAAATTTTTGGCGAATTTGCGAATGCGTCCTTAGGGATTTTCTTCTGAATCGCGGTTACGTTTGGGACAACTGTCTGTTGGTTACACAAATATTAATACCGAGCTGGAATCAAATGTGCAACACAGCACAGGAGCCAATCGCTCAATAACTGCGACAACCATGGTTTATATAAAATTGCCCTAACACATTCATGATGCGGAATAATTAAAATGTGTATACATACACACATACATAAGCTCATAAACGGACGTTTTGCTTGGGAGATTCATAAACTAATCTAAATAAATGGTCCTGAATCATTTACTCATTAATGTACTCAACTGTCTAAGTTAAGTTTTGTACACTCTTTTACACATTGTGTCTATGTCTCTCGTCCAATTCTCCTGTCGCAGATCTGCTGGAAGAAATTTATATTCTTCCAGCGACCAGCGACAGGAAAGCAACATGAAATAAGCAGTACCATTGTGCTCTTCTATCTTTATGTATTTTTCTCTTAAATGTTTTGTGTGTACATAAATAAATAAAATCTTTCCAGAACACACCCAACTCGCATAAGAGAATGCAAAATCTGTCACAAAGTAATATCAAGCTGGACAGCTCTCCGAGCGCACTTAGCGACTCACTCAGCGGACTCTGGGTTTGGCTATCAGTGTAGCGAATGTCCTAAGAGGTTCAAGTACTCACACTCGCTGGCTAAGCACTCTGATACTCACTTGGTAAGAACTACAGCTCAAATGTACTTTTTTTTATTAAACATTAGCTACCTGCTTTGCATGGGTTTTACGATTTGACAAAACATGAAGATTTCTTCATTATTGTAATAGCAGTCACAATTTAGTACTTAGTCTATGCTTTAAGAAATAATGTGAGTTGAACTGAAGAAATGTCGTAGCTTGGATAATTAAAATAGAAGTGATTAACATAATAAAGGAGTCCTTTTATTAACACATATTTACATGGCGCTAAGTTCAATATTAATGTATTATACACAAAAATCTTCCGGAATAAATTCTGTAAGTGATGTTGTAAACCGAATCAAAATCCCTTGCGGAGTTTAGAAGAACAACGTGGTCACACAGGCAGACACGAAAATCGAATTCAATTTATATTATGTATAGAAGCAGGCGGTCCACCTGGTCGTAATTGCAATTAAATGGTCGCCATTACCAAACAAATAGTATTTGTTTATTCATCAGAATCTGATTTGTTACTTAGATTAAATTTAAAGTATTGCAAATTAAAACTTATTTGATTGTGAAAATCAATCAGTTTCAATAGATTTTTGTGTTGTGTAAAGTCACGTGAACACTAAAAATAAATCCCCTTGTTCTTAAACTACTAAGTATCCGGTTAGATTTCGCTAAAATTGCCGAGTATCCAACGGCCGGATATTTAACAATCCTTACTAAATCTTTGCTGACTATACGGATTCCGACTAAATCTCCAACAGTTTCATGTCTAATTTAAGGTATACTAAATATCCTTTACATAAGTATTGCTATTAATTTTAACAGGAAAAAGTCCATGCCTGCATGGAATGCCCCAAGAAGTTCGGTTCGCAAGCTCTCCTGAAGATGCATATGAAGACTCACGAGCGAATGTTGCGCGGCGCCACCTATAGGTGTACTTACTGCGGAAAAGGATTCTTTGAGTCGTATAGTTTACAGGTGAGAAACTCAAACCCAAAGCATTTATTTCAAATAAACCTATTACAGGCACTTTTGAATTGTCAAGGGGTCGGTCAGTCAGAGAGATGAAGCTAGTTGCCCATTCCTAGAGATATATACTCTGTTTATTTGCCAAACATACAAGCGGCCATTATGGGGTCTATTTAATAAGTCCAACCGGCGACCATCCGACAATGTTGTAATTTTTTTTTTCATTAATTTCTTTATTAAGTAGCACTGGTCGTGAAAATGTAACAATTTTTGACAAAGAAGATGGTGTCACAGTTCACCCATAAATCGAAGTGCAATCGATACGGTCAAACTATGTGCACGAGAATTCCCTAGAACTATCTAGATAAACATACCCAAGTTGCAACATCCTAATCCGTGGGTTGGAGGTAGGGGCTGTCAAAGTATGCAAAGAATTCATTTTTTAAATTGGTATTTTCACAGCTGTGGTGCCAAAATAGTCATGCTGTCGATTGTATTATGTACCAACGACGCCATAGATGCTATTAACCTTATTACCACTATGAATAATATCGATATACAGTTATGTGCTGGGTTTGGCGCCTATGTTTTGTTCCTACTGAATTTCCTCCCTTTTACCTTTGATATTTTATTTAGTAGGTATGTATGAGAGTAGATAAAGTAGTGTATGAAACTGCACATAACTGACGATGCTAAAACCAGAGTGATCTAGGGCACAAAAATATGTTTCTGAGAAAATTGAGGAAATGCGTTAAGCGTTATTGTTGGAAACGTATGAGCTGTATATTCAATTTTTTCAATTTAATATACTTCTAATGAGTTTTAAATAAAAAACGAATAGGTTTTATCAATATGTTTTATTTAATAAAGCGGATATTCAAAGACTTATGAAAAATAACACACTTAGATCACTAAACTGAACAAATTCTATAGTGAGATAATGTGATCCCTCAAGTAATAAAGTACTGGGAGGCACTTAGATCGGTGTGGTCTGAAAGAATTATGTTTTTTCTACCTCCTTGGGTAACAAACTCATTTTTGGTAAAAATGTCACTTAGATCACTCTGGTTTTAGCGTCGTCAACTATACTCCATCGGTTTAGGTAATTAAATAAAGGTAAATAAAAAATACACGTGACGTGGTTAACCGAGGAGTATAGGTATTAAAACACTCGTGTGAACACAACACAACACAGCTGTGAAAATCCCATGTCAAAAAATGAATTCTTTGCATACTTTGACAGCCCATAGCTCCGATATCCCACGGATTAGGATGTAGCAACTTAGGTACGTTTATTTAGATAATTCTAGGGAATTCTTGTGCACACAGTTTGACTGTATCGATTACGTTTCGATTTTGGGTTTTTGGTCCATACATTTTGGACCATGTCCTTCGAATTTTCAGTTATATTAAATAGGACCCTAATGTTAATTGGTCTCTGTCGCTTATAGACATCTGCAATACCAGAGGGGCAATTCTACTAATTTTAAGAACGTTCACAGTCTGATCTCAGTCTCAATCTGTCAAAAATACCTCTTATTTCCCTACATTTTGACAATTTTTTGACGTTTGTTTGTCGCCAAGATGAGATTGCGACTAGATTTTGAACGTTTTAAATTACGAGAATTGGCCTTCTGATGTGTTACCCGCTCAGAGACAAAGCTTAAATATCTCATGAGCCTGTAATTACATTTGATAGTTTTCGACGATAGATTTTATAGGTATAATGGCGTGTGCTAGCTAACCTATGGCAAATAATTTAATGTTTTGATGTCCCGTGCGGTGCCGGATGTAAAGAATAGCACCATCCCATTTCTTCCCGTGGGTGTCGTAAAAGGCGACTAAGGGACTTACTAGAGAATGGGCAGCAGCGTTCTCTATGCATTTAAACACCATACTGCGATTGCCAACCCGCCTGCCAAGCGTGGCGATTATCGCAAACCCCCCCTTTGGGGGCAGCCTATGTCCAGCAGTGGACGTCTTTCTGCTGAAATGATGATGATGAATGTTTAGTGTTGCTTAATGCCAATTATTTTACATTTTCTTGTATAGATTCAGGTTTTCTAACTGAACAGACAGCTGTGCTGCTGGGAGTTTGTTGCGCCTCTTCTTCCCAGCTAAAGCACTAGGACGTGGTGAAGGGTGGGCGTTTTTGGTAGACTGTCTCATGTATTTTTGACGTTCGAAAAGTGCTGATTCTCAGCCTAGTTTGAATAAATGACTTTTGATTTTGATAGAAAAAATAAGAATGTGGGTAAGAAAAGATGGATGGATTGCGTGAAAGATGGGTTGGCTAGGAAGGAACTTGAACAGAGATGACGGCTGATAGAGTAGGATGGAAGATAAAGACGTTCTGCGCCGACCACAAATAAATTAGGATACGGACAAGAGATGATAAATTAGAAATTCAAATATCAGTTCCCAGTCATGGTACGTGTCCCGAGTATTTTTTTAATTTTTTCTTTTCCTTTTTCTCCACTGTGTCGTGACGATCTGCCCCTTTTCCAAATAAATCATCTTCAAAACTACTACAAAATGAGTTATATCATTCCAGGTACACGAAAGAACACATCGTAATGAGAGACCTTACACGTGTGACATCTGTAACACCAGCTTCGGAACTAACTCTAGTCTCAAGAGACATTTGAAAGTGGTGAGTTTTAGTTATAATGTATTTGTAGCGGCATCAACATCGCCACATGCGAACTACGCGTCACACTGACGTCACGCAAATCCTGCATCGCGCAAGCAGAGTTTACCACGCAACTAGCATATACACAACGTCCCGACATCAACCGTCGGGCAGTTGCCAGACACGACACCCGTCTGGTCGGAGGATCCTCCCTTTTCTATGGTGGATGATTGAACTTTACACCCTGTTCCTCATACCACCAAACTCGTCTACTGGCACTGGCAAGCATCGCAAGATACACGACTCAGCCCACTATCGACATCCGGTCTCCGGAGGGGAGTGATGTTAACTGAACTTAATATGTGAATATTTTAGATTATGTTTATATTACATAGTGAAATAAATTTGTAAAGTTACGTCTAACGCGGATAAAAAACTGAGAATGGAGCAAAATCTACCAAGCGTATTTTTCTGAAACCTTCACCAATTTAGAGAAAATTTAATGATTGATCTTTTAGTATACGCGTTTTATTCAAATACCTTTTGGTTTGTGTACTTATAATAAATTAATAATGCGTCAAATTGGGGACGGCGCTCCTTGATTGGCGAGTGCTACTCGTATTACTGGCTGAACGTACGACGCGTTGTGTGTGCTCAGTACAGAACATGCAAGCTAACCAATCAAGGTCAACTGGCATATATCTCCGTCTTAAGTGTGTCCTGTGTTACACACTTAAACCAATCTCTCAAAAGGATCCAGTAGTGGAGTGTTGAGTTAAGATTAGATTCGGTTTTTAGAATAGTCTCAATTGATAAATATAATAATATTAATAATAATCCTTCGTATCTCGGAAAGCCGTTGGTCCGGGCTAGGGCATGCTATCTGGATATCCGTCGAATATCCAACATTAATTTTTGTTTATACTAAACCCGAAAAGGGGTCATTGTACTCATCAGTTTCAGTTTGATCTTTTTTAAATTTTTTTTTGGGAAAAGGCTGGGCAGATTGATTGAGTTATCAAATAATATCAGTTTCGTTGTTCTATTGTTGTTTCGGTGTTCTTGGATGACCCCTGTAACACAGGTTTTTCCTAGCCTGGGGGTCATTGATCATTTATTTTGTACCAGGCTATTTCCATGCTTAAATTAAGTGTCACACTGTATAAATGTACTTTTATGTCAAATAAATTTATTATTATTTTTGTAGAGTATTTTTTCTTCTCAGCACTTTGGCTGGTTTTTGCAACATTTACGGACCGAAGCCAAGTAAATGCAGCGTGTGGTGTGTAGGGTGTTATGTTAAAGATGTGTTGTGTGAGGACCTATTTCGTTTTCATCTATTTGCATGAACTTTCTGACGATTCGACATGTATTTAAAATTGCAGGGTTTTGTTGGGTGATATAGAGGGTTTCTTATTATTATTATTGTCGCCAGTCCCACAACACAGCGAAGCCCCATCAGTGTAATATATGCCGGCGCAACTTCTCAACGGAATCCATCAGGGACAGGCACGAGCTAAGACTCCACGGGAACCCTGAGGACTTCAAGTTTCCATGCAAACAGTGTTCTTGCAAGTAAGTTAAAGTTTCACTTGTTGAAAGGTTGCCAAAATTATAGCATACTAGCTGACCCGTGCCCACTCCGTTGGGCGGTAAACATTTTTACTCTATGACACTCACAAATAATGTGGCTTTCTATGGGTAAAAGAATACCTACCCTACCTACCCTACCTACCTACCCTACATACCTAAAAAAAATAAAAATAAACACATAAACCATCTACTAAATAGTCCGAACAAAGCCTAAACTTTTTTTTTTATAGGTGAGCCCGTTCTTGAGTTATAAAATTACAACGGAAAGTGGCATTGATTTTTATAGATATGGTGGTAACAATTATTTAATGTTATTGCGAGACTTCTTGGCGGGAAAGTGAAGCGTCATGTTCAGCAGATTTGTTTTATTTTCCAAAATTTGTGTTTAGCCGAATTTTAATGTGTAATAATGGTGGGTTATTAACCATTAAGTGTTTGTGAACGTGCATTAGTGTAGGCAAATGTAACAAAACAGTGCAACATCGTTTTCAGTTCTCTGAAGAAGTCCGCGTGAGGTCTCAGTAAAGTGCCACATCTTTACTGAAACTCATGGGGAGCGGGCGGGGATATCATCATCATGCATTGAATATAATTAATTTCATCAATATTTAAACAAGTTTTGTAACTAAATAAAGACTTGGCTAAAAGGTCCCAGCAACCAGGCCATTAAAATATAATTTAATTAAAAAAAATTATTGCCAAAATACATATATTTTTTTTTTCATTCATAAAGTCTTTTCTGAAACTTTAGTTATGTCAACCTCCTTTAGTGACTGATTGTACAGATGTAACTTTTTCACGTTAGGTACTGTATAAGATGATATAAGACTAGACTAACGGTGAAGACAAAGACAAAGACAGTTATTCGTCGGATATGGTAGGTACAGAGTTGGATAATTTGGGTTATGTTCAGGACACATCCACCGCTACAAGCGGCATACGAATATTAAATATTGCGCATAGGCATAAAACCTAACTTATACACTACTTTTACTCTATTTTACAATAAAAACACTTAAGACTATAGACCTAAAGATACTTAAAAACTCTATTAAACAATATAAAAACACAACGACAACATTTGTATAACAAAAACGAAATAAATCTAATTTTTATTACTCTTATAATCTAGGAATTCTTTTATTGTGTAAAAATTATTTTGAAGAAGCCATGTTTTTAGACTATTTTTGTAGAAATTAAATGGTAGTTCTCTTATTTGTTTTGGAATATGGTCGTAGATTTTTATGGACATAAGGTAGCTGTTTCTGTAGTGGAGAGTGCTGTTACAAAATTAGTTTTTTAATTTGGTGGGGTCCTTTTTTGTAAATCTATTGTTCTCAGCTACTGTGGAGAAGAAGCGTGAATGTTTCCTAAAAAATATGCCTATGTCTAAGATATAAATAGAAGCTAGGGTTAAAACCTTTAGCTTTTTAAAAATTGGTCTACAGCTCTCATAAGGAGGCGCCCCAGTTATTGCTCTCAAACATTTTTTTTGCGCTATGAAAGCTCTTTAGATATGTGACGAGTTACCCCATAAGAGTAATCCGTACCTCAATACAGACGCTACGTAGCCGTGATAGGCGCTGAGTGCAGCTTCTTCATTTGCTGTTTTGCGTAGTTCTTTCAGAAGGTTCTTTTTGAAGGAAAACATCGTGAAGAAGTCAAGCTTTATAACGGTCGAAAACACGCAGTGAGCAAGCTTGTTAATCAATTCTCGTCCCTTCTCAGTATACAGGGTCAAATTGAATCAGCTAGCAAAACCCCGCAGACGTGACGAGTATCGATCTAAATTCGAAAAAAGGAAAAGTTTCGTTTTTTTTTTTTTGGGTCGACGGCAGCTGGTATTGTTGTTACTGGAAGTATGAGTTGAAAATATCCGTTTATTTTTATTTTATCAAAGTCAAAGTCAAATGTATTTATTTCAAATAGGCACATAAGCGGCACTTTTGAACGTCAAAAATTACAAAAAAAATTAATTGATTCTAGTTGCCCCTTCCAAATGGTAGTTTCGTATGGAGAAGAATAGGCAAGAAACTCCACCATTATTCTTTTAAAAATGTTTCACAATATTTTGTTTAAGTACCTTAATTATATGATTATATGTGAAGACGATGCACCTAGAATAAAATTACTATGCCACAATAGATAAAAAGAATTAAAAATGAAGCAATGAAAAATAACTTGATCGATTGTAATGTATCTCGTTGGTAATCCTTAAAGAAATAAATCAATTTAATTATGATATAGATGCATGGTGCTTACATATTAACAAACATCGTAAAAGTATGTTTACTTAAAAAATCCTGTTTAGTTATCGATACCCATTACGTCTGTGAAGTTTTGCTAGCTAATTTAATTTGATCCTACGTAAGCTGGCCTAACGCGCCATTTATAGGGTGATATTGTAATACTTATTATCTTGTTCACAGATATTTAAAACTAAAAGATCTTCAAAAACACGTCTACAAAATGCATCCTAAAGGCAAGAGGAAGAAAAAGGTGCAAGAAAGCGATTCGGAATAGACCTTATTGTGAAAGAAATAAGGTACAAAGTTGAATGCAAACAGACTTGTGTTTTATCTACCATATCAGAGGAAAGGAGATTTTGGCAAAGATGTCAGTCATTGTTTAGATGCTTTGATTCGAAGAACATTTTTTTTTATATACTTATAAATAATTTTAAAGTTTGGCCAGTGAGTCGAGGCACAAGGAAATTACGGCAAATTTATAAAACCTTGAGCTGGCAACATTAAAGTATAGTCTGGCCAAGTACAGCTTTGTGAAAGAGCCGCATAGTTATTGACAACCAATCGACAGGCTATCGTGCCGAAAATGACTCATTGCGATTACCTGATTTGCCTTGTACATACGGCTACACATCAAGCTATTCAGTTCCAGTATAAGCTGATCTCGCATTGTATAGGATTTCCGTACAATGAGAGGTCAGCGTATACTGGAAATGTATAGTTTGATGTGTAGCCGTGTGTACCTGACAGCAAACAGCTGTCGGAAGGATAGCGGTCGACTATTTGGTTTAAACTGACAAAGTTTTCGGGTTTTCGATTAGTTAACAGTGTAAAGAAGACTCCCTTCGATACCATTTATTGACGTTCGATTCGGCACGGAAGCGTATCGAATGGTTGTGAATAGCTATGCTGGTCCGGGGAAGCACTACCTAGCAGTGGCGAAAGCACCATATAACACGATTCCTGCCGGCTTCCCTTCGGAGGTTCGCATCAGCAACTCTACCGCGATTGAAAAATGGCACAGTCAATAGTGTCAGCGTCAGAAAAAATGCGTCAGCGATAGTGAGATGGAGGATATTGCACATTTTATTTAGTTTTCACCAGTTCAAGTGTATTGTATTCGATTCTTTACATTCCTATAATAATTTTAGTATGATAGTAGATACCTAATAATAGTTTATTTCTGTAAAACATTGACCGCCTTATACAAAACAAGTTTTATATTTTGACATGGCTTAAACCATGGAGCTAGTTTTTGTAATAAGAACGTAACTGTAATTGAAATACCGTTCTTAATACAAAACTGAAAACTTATTCGGTACTAAGTTGTCAGTTTTGTGTTTAGGAACTTTACCATAGTCGGAATAAAGTTCGAAATTCAATAATGGCTGCATGTTTTAAACCTGGGTCTGAAGATAAACCTTGTTTTGTAATAAGGGGGTGAAAGTTTTGTTTGTGTAGTGATAGCGCCTTTTTGGTTCTGCTACTTGACGATAGATGGTGTTAATTCAGTAAATGTTTACTTTATTGTTGAGTCAAGTCAATTAAAGCCGGTTTCACTTCGGCTTATTTCTTACACAAATTGACACCTCGCCGCTGCTACCTAGTAAGTAAGTCGTTTATTCTGCAAATATGGGTACAGTACATGGTGATAAATTGATTGATAAATAGGTTCAGCCATATTTTACCAATAGGCATGCAAAAGTTAAGTTTGACGCTAAAACAATAAAGGCAATTATACAATACATTGAACAAAATTCTTAACAAAAATACTACACAATACCTATACAAATTTTTTTCTCAGTAAGAAATGCCTACCATAATCTATTTCTGCCGCCAAGCAGAGTTGTTGTGTTACAGTTAAGGGTATGGGGTCGTAAATGACACATTTTAGCGTTGTCTGAAATGCTAACGCAGCTGTGATGCCTTTGGGGGTCTACAAGATAAATACGAAGAATCGGCCGAACCGTTTCCTGACTACGCCTAACTATGACTCAAAAACGAAAGCAAAAAAAACGACGGTCAAAGCGATAACTCACAAGTCAAAAATGTGACTTAAAGTCGGGTAAGGATTCAAAGTCAAATACGGATACTTTGGAAGTCAAAAAACGGCCGAACATTCCGATTATCGCTTCGGAGTAGGCTCCCAGGTATTGCCACAGACCTTGGAATCGCTACGCCTCCGCGCCGGCAGCGAGACTGTAGTTAGTACCTACTATTACAATTCATGGCGCATTTACATATGCACGTACAAAACTAGGGCTTGAGTAGTTAAAAGCACAACTTCTGTTACAATTTTGTAATGCAACTAAATTATTATTATTTATTTATTCACTCAAGTTACATAACGCAAATATTGATAACATTAAACACAAATCAAATGTCATTTATTCAAACTAGGCTGAGAATCAGCACTTTTCAAACGTCAACAATTACATAAGACAGTCCCCCAAAAACGCCCACCCTTCACCATTTCCTAGTGCTTTAGCTGGGGAGAAGAAGTGCAACAAACTCCCCAGCAGCACAGCTGTCTGTTCATATCTAAAACTTGAATATACAACATTAGTTTTTTTTTATACTATGTAGAGAACAGCTGATTTTTTTTCGCGATTTCAAGGTTGGTTCCATAGTAAAAGTTGTTCATAATGATAAGTACAATGACCCCTTAAGAGGTTTAGTATAAACAAAAACTAGTTTTGTATACAGTAAAATGTAAAATGCAACACAAAACATTAAATTAAATTATTTGCCTTATGTTAGCTAGCACACACCACTATACAAAAAATATATATATATAATAATCGTCGAAAACTATACTCAAGCAGAAATAACGTAAACAAAACGTATCTAAATAAAAGCCTCCAGGCATAATGGGCGTGCCCGCTTAAATAAAGCTTTATCTATATCAATATTTAAAACATTATACACAAATCAAATGTCATTTTTTCAAACTAGGCTGAGAATCAACACTTTTCGAACGTCAAAAATTACATAAGACAGTTCCCCAAAAACGCCCACCCTTCACCACTTCCTAGTGCTTTAGCTCGGAAGAAGAAGTGGCGCAACAAACTCCCCAGCAGCACAGCTGTCTGTTCAGTTAGATAACTTGATTCTATAGTATGTAAAATAATTTTCATTACGCAACACAAAACATTAAATTTAATTATTTGCTATTAACTCAAACTCAAAGCATTTATTTCAAATAAACCTATTACAGGCACTTTTGAATTGTCAAGGGGTCGGTCAGTCAGAGATGAAGCTAATTTCCCATTCCAAAGCGTAGTAGGTTCCTATGGAGAAGAACGGGCAAGAAACTCCACGGACACTCTTTTAAATCAAAATATTGTTACATAGTATTGGTTACATCATTTATGTTGAAATTATACATGTGAGAACAATGTAGAAAGACGTGCACGTTAAAAGCGTCCGTAATAAAAAAATAAAAAACAATTAAAATACCTTAGTTAAAATAAGCCGTGGCAGCCAAGAAATGACCAGTCCCTACTGACCGCTCCCGTTCACGAACATGACGCATGGATCAGCACCATTTAGCTCAACCATTTTGAAGGGAACTTAATGATCCAACACACACGCCACCATCAGCTAGACATTTGAGTGAGCATGACACAACACCATGACATAACAACAGACAATACATTAACATTACAATACAAAAACCATCGCACTATCAACACTTAAATTAGTGACCGACGACTGTAGGTGACGTGCAAGTCACTGCAGCGTCTAATGTAAGGACAATCGAGCCTCTCCGCTATCATCATCAGTTCGCTGTTGGGGCTGCCGCGCACCCTGCGCACCAGAGACGTGCTCCGTTTACGCATCGTTGCATAAAAGCAGTCGATTTATTGGAGATTTGACGTTGATTAGTAAGCTTGGTTTTTATGGAAAGGACAATACCGCCTTTAGCAGCGGCTGCCGAGGCATCTCCATGCTCTGTAGATATTGGAGATGGAAAGTGCCACCTGTACAATTTTTTGCCGGCTTCCAAAAAGGAGGAGGTTATATGCTGTATGTATGTTATTTTGTAATATAAGGAAATACTTAGTTTTTCGAAACAAAGCGTCTAAACATTCGACTCCTTGGTTTTGGCCTATTTTATAGATTAAAGAGTTTTATAACACATCAGAAAATAAATTCTGCAGTATCAGAATCGAGTATGGTCTCGATGATTTTTAAACCGAATCAAATTAACCAATTTCTAGTAAAAAAGACAAATATTATGTAAGTAAAGAATTAATTATAAAAAGATATCTCTTAGTATTAATTTGGAATGTTTAATAGTTGTTATTACTATAGTCTGTTCATTTTGTAATGGTCTGTGTGACACTAGTATTGGATTAATTAGCATTCACATTCATTGCTAGCATGCGAATGCTCATTTAGCATTTAGCAAATGAAATGTAGTTGCGAAATTCTGTGATGTGTGTCGTTGGTCCTTGCTTTATACGTTAGTGTACAAATCCAACGTTATACGTCGGCGAGTAAACGCACGCTGGGATACTTCGTAAGGTCAACGCGATATTAAACCAGGGACCATTTTGGTTATCCATTGAAAGTGTTTTAGATAGGATTTTTCTAAGCGGTTAAACAAAAACCCATACGATATGGGTAACCCTTTTGAACGGCTTAATTTAAGCCATTCAAAATTACCCACACCGTATGGGTTTTTGATTAACTGCTTAGAAAAACCTATCGAAACCCCTTTCAATGGGTAATTCCATTGAAAGGGTTTTTGATAGGGTTTTTCTAAAATGATAACCAAAATGGGCCCTGGTTAGAATAGAGATAGAATTGGTCATGCTACGCGTGCTGGGCGGATATCGAAATATACTCGTCTTACTTCTCAATTATTAAAACAATCGACGCCCGCATGCGCGTCGTGTGGAAAGAGATATAGAACAAAAAAATCAAAGACATTTGTGAGATCCAACAACCCGCACTGTGTCCGCTTAGTGTCTCAGCAGTGGGAACATTATAGGCTGATTATCCTTAATAATTTGGCATGTGTCGTTCAATCCATCTCTTTCTGAGCAGACTATAGTGAATAAAAAAGTTGTTATAACATGTAAATAAACGTTTTTATTATCTGTTTATCTACTAAGGTATAAGGTTAATGTAAAGACATATAAATAGAAATATTTGTTAGAAGTCAAAACTGATTTTCTTTATTTTATTTCTACATATTAGTGGCCTTTAATCAATATGACACAAACACTTTCGGATACACCTTCGGATATAATTTTTTTTGTAAAGCTCTGTACATTTTCGAAGTTCGTGAATTCAAATTTGGAACAATA
The DNA here is from genome assembly GCA_948098905.1 of Tiliacea aurago. Taxonomy (NCBI): domain Eukaryota; kingdom Metazoa; phylum Arthropoda; class Insecta; order Lepidoptera; family Noctuidae; genus Tiliacea; species Tiliacea aurago. The sequence goes on from OX402605.1 coordinate 3,334,636, forward strand.
ATAACACCAATATGTTGGCTTCAAAACTGTCTATAAACTGTGTATTGACTCGAGAAGCGTTTTGATGTTATAGACCTACCTACATGTAAATATGCACGGTTTATCGATTTAGGAGTCCAGGAGTGTAGTTTAAGTTGGCCTCATTTAAATCGTAATTTATGGGGCATTGCTGACTGCAGTATTTTGTTGAAACGAGTATCCGCCTGCGAGAAGTAACTTTAATAACGCCGTGTGTTTATTAAATTATATAAAAAAAGTGTGTTGCAAATAGTCTGGCAACTGCGCCTTTAGACAAATTGTGTACCTAATTAAAAGTAGTATAGTCAAATGTATAATATTTTCAAAGGTTCGATAGAGATGAGCCGAATGTGAATATTCGGTATTCGGCTCTGCATGATTGAATACTTTTGGTCGGATATTCGGTATAATTGGCCAAAGAAGAATATTTTATTCATCACCAGTTCAACTACCTGTGGTGAAAATGTCCTTTAAATGTTTAAACAAATGCTGATTCAACGGAGTATCCGGCTAGGTTTAAAGCCGAATATTCGACGTTGCCCGCCTCTATTATCAAAATGTTAGAAAATAATTATACAATTTATCACTAAATAAACAGTAGTAAGAAATTAAAATAAATGTAATAGAAACAGGCGAACTACTGAAAGTTTTAGGTAATTCCAACTGATTTTTAACCAAATTATTTCATTTATAGGTAAATTGTTACCGAAAGTTTTAGAAATTTTACATTTTGGATAAGGCAGTAAATCAGAGAAGTCAAATATTTTTGTTTTTATTTTGATAGTATTTTTACATGAAACATTTCTTGAACATTTTCTCACTGTATTCGGGTCGGCTTTCATTGTGCGTTTTATAAGTTCTGACGTGACTATATTATCGTGGACGTCCACGTCCGTAAACTGTATGGAAATACATTCACGTTATAACGTTATCGTGGACGGAAATTTAAAATCGTCTTCATATATTTCCATACATTTTACTTCCCTGTGTTATCGTAATGCTGTCGACGTCCACGATAATATCGTCACGTTAGAAATTATAAAAACGCCCATTGTAACCAGATGCGCATGAATATAAGATTTTAACCCGAAATGCATATTTTCTACGAAAACCCCGTCTCAACGGCGCGGTCGCTAAAATGTAAAATGACGCGGGACGCGACATGTCCGGTTAATTATGAAATGTTTCACTTGTAAAAGAGTAAAAGATCTAGTTTTTTTTAGAGATTTGTACTATTTGTAGATTATATATAAAATATTATTTGGAGAAGTAATCGTAAGCATTATACTGAAAAAGCATGTTGTTTTTACAAGAGCCTGTGTCAGCTGCAAAATTTTATGGAAACTACTAACTCCATGTTTGGATGAGAACCCAGCACGCCAATTGCGTAACAAACGAATCATTCCACTTTGCCCCACCGAGCCGCCCCACTGGTGGGGCAAACTGGAATGCCTAAAATTTTGCAGTGGAATCTGTCCCACTACTTCGATTTAGTGGGGCAGATTCCACTACTCTAAAATCATGTTGATTCTGCCTACTAGGGTTGGCAACTTAGAATAAAATTACATTTTTTTTAAAGATTTGAAATTATTTAAAGACTGATTAATTTATTACATGGTCGTACTGTAAAGGGAATATTTGATTTCATTTTCTTCACACCTGTGCGAAGCCGGGGAGGGCAGCTAGTAGGAAATAAAAATGTACAAATAATGATTTATTCTAAGGTGCCAACCCTACTGGGGCAGAACCAACAAGATTTTAGAGTAGTGGAATCTGCCCCACTAAATCGAAGTAGTAGAGCACATTCCACTGCAAAATTTTAGGCATTCCACTTTGCCCCACCAATGGGGCGGCTCGGTGGGGCAAAGTGGAATAATTCTAACAAACTTACAATCATAATCAGTGGGATTTTGAAAGAAATTCCTAATCCATTGCTTCATAGGTTTGAAAAAATCGTCTGCTCAACAACATGTTGTTGTACTGTCAAAATGAAAGGCATTGTAAGTGTGTCACGCACTTACCCCGCCGGAAAAGGAATTAAGCTATAATATAACCCTTTTCTCTACCTGTGTGTTATTACCAGAGATCGAAATAGGTAGACCTTATTTACCTAAACTTCGAGGAAGGAAGTAACATAGAATGGATAATACCTCCTCTTACATCCCGGAATAATTATAATGACGTTTAAATCCCGGGATTTAATTATTGGACTTTATTTATAGTTACAAATTATTGATTTGAAAAATCATATCACATTTAGTTGTGGACAAAAGATATTTTGAAACAATAGAAACCGCCACCGCTACCTGTTACAATTTTAGTACGTAACCCTAAATTTTTTTATATGCATGTATATATATCTATTCTTCAAATCAATAACGTGTGGTTTTATATCCCGGGATTTTAACGTCATTATAATTATTCCGGGATTTTAGAGGAGGAATATCCACTCTGTTACTTCCTTCCTCGAAGTTTAGGTAAATAAGCTCTACCTATTCTGATCTCTGGTTATTACTTATCTATCCTGAACTGGCTGAAAAGGCAAAGTAAATAATGAAGAAGGAAGGAGCTTCTTTTTTCCAGTATAATGTTTAATTATAATTGTTTTTTTTTGTTATTAGCTTTTAATATTCATCTGGTTTACTGTAAATAATAATAAATATGTAAATAGGTTTATTAAATAAATAACTATGTCGATTCAAGCGAGTTCTTTTTATTATTATTGATACCGGCTTTTTACCGGATATTCGGAAAACGGACGGATATTGAAGAGTAGTAACTGGATTTTTGTTGCATCTCTAGTTTCGATGATTTATCTTTTGCATTTTAACGTCATGTAAAATGAAACAGTTCCAATGTAATACGTCAACAGGGAAATTATACAATTCTTGCAAGATTCTAAACATACTGACGAGTGAAGCAGTGGCGTCTAACCTATGAAGGTTTTACTAGCGCCCGTAGGCCTTTTTTTTTTTGTTCCCTTGTAAAATGCTCATGGTTGTCCTTCGCTCTGGGGCGGACTGTCTTAAGGGTGTCTAAAAACCACCCCGGTGTTCCCTTCCTACACGCACCGGGGATAATGGGATCAAGTGCGACTTCCGCGGGCACCTCAATTCTGGAAGGGGGGGGGGGGCACACATCCGAATTCCGCCGTCCCTGGACCCATTTAGGAGGGCGGAAGAGGGCATTGTCTGGCCCATATGCACCTGTCCCAACCACCGACGAGGAAGCGACTAGCACTAGCTATCAACGGTTTTCTCGCTCAAGAAACGTACAAAAGATTGTAAGTATAAGTGATACATTTATTATACAAATACATAAACGCACGCCTTTTTCCCATGGCGGTAGGCAGAAACTATAGAACGCCACTTGCTACGTTCCTTACATACTCCTTTTGCTTCGCCTACGTTCATACATCTAGTCATACACGCACGCCGGTTGCGAGTACTACGCACCTGACATTTCTGAAGAACATCATCAATTTGCCCACTATATGTCCTTCTAGGGCGTCCCCTCCCGGCGTTTCCACTCACCTCTGCTTTATAAATACCTTTTGTTAGTCGCCTTTCACTCATCCTCTCCACATGACCTAACCATCTAAGCATACTCTTTTCAATCTTTGTCACACGTCTTTGTTTACATTTGTTATATTAAGTAATTAATAGTTGATCGTAGACTGTTCACACCTCCGACGAGTACACGTTTGTCGCAGTGACAAAAGTTATCAAAGAGAACTCGCTCATGGACACTCACATGGCGGGCAGAAAATCGACTACTCAACTCGTTTTTAGTAGCTAGTTCTACTCTATTCTCGTTGATTGCAAGCGTTGAACTTGCAATCAACGAGAATAGTGTTGCCTTTGAAAGGGTGAAGCAGGTGCGATACGTTGTCCGTTGCGCGAAACAATGACGAGAAATAGGTATCCCTTCCAAAAACTTCCTAAGCGTGTATCTGTATTTTTAACAGACTTAAAAAAAAGAAGGAGGTTCTCAATTTGGAAGTTTGTATTTTTTTTTATGTTTGTTCGCGCATAACTCGAAGACGGCGGGTCCGATTTGGAAAATTCTTTTTTTTGTTTGAAAGGGTATACTTTACAGTTGGTCCCATTGTCATCACGTCAGGATCTGATGATGGGATCCTGGAGAAATCGAGGGAACTCTTTAAATATTATAGGCACACTTATAGCGATTTGGGTATTTTTTTATAGTTAGCATTTGCTCTCAAAAAGCACAATTTGGTGAAGTGGAACTGATGATGAAGACCACAGATGGCCACCGGAACTACTCAATAATAGTATTAGACGGGTCGCGATTCGATTAATATAGTTGCTTAGCAGTTTATGCTCGTCATAATGCATGCGTATGGTGAAGTGGAGCTGATGGTGAAGTACCAGGAGAAGTCCTCAACAATTAACGTCCCTGCATCGGGAAAAGCAATATCTTGTAAAAGGTGATGAGCAGTTGACATTAGGCTATTGTTAGTAAGTAACTTAGATAAATTAAAACCTGACCCACTAAAAAGTGGAAAATAAAAAACTTTTTATAAAAAAAAATAACAAACTTCCAAAAAAAACACTACAAAGTGAAAAATAACTAATTTCGGAAGTCGGTGCCAAAAAACAGGTATAAAGACACCGACTTCCGAAATTAAAGTTATTTTTCACTTTGTAGTATTTTTTTTGGAAGTCGGTTATTTTATATTTATAAAAAGTTTTTTAATGTCACGAAGTGACGCGCGCTTTACTTGTAACCTAGTGTACGAACATGCAGCTGTGAATGTGCGTGTAAGTGCAGGAGCTCTCAGTATCGTACGTTTGTGTGTTGTGTGTTATGTGGCTGGTAATCTCCGGAACCACAGCTCCTACACAATATAACTTTTAGTATATGCGAAACCCGAAACACGTGTCTAGTATTTTTATGTAAAGAATCCATGTACAAAATTTCAAAACTGTATCATGAAAAATCACAAAGTTATAAAGTTGTTATGTTACCGGGTTGTCCGTACAAAAACATGCTAACGGCACCCCCGCGCCTCCAGGGTCGTCTTGTGCTCATTGATAATAATTTGGCAGTAGGTACCTAACCGTACGGCGATTGTATTGTAAGTAATTAAATGGTGATAACATTTTCCATCACACTTAAATATTTTTGGGTCAAAATATAACATGGTGCAAAAATTATTGAAATAGATTCAGTTCCTTATTCTGAATTATATTCAGGTTTCGCATATACTAAAAATAATGTATAAATAAAACAATTAAAAATGTTATTGCCAAGTTGGTTTTTTATTCTTATAAGGTACTTATTTAGTATCTTAAACAATCTAGAGCAACAAAATGAGGAAGTAAAAAATGACTCACACACATTCTACACTTACAATTTAACAAAAAAGTAATCACGCACTGATATAAACTTTTTAATTCGTCTAAAACAAAAACTTCTGAAAACTTGACAATTTACTGATCACTTGTAGTATTCTGATCAGTTTAGGGTTAAGACACACATATTAGAAATGGCGAACTGAGAAAACAAATAGTTAAATATTACTAGTTTAACAGTGAACAACGAATTATGCTAAATATGCTCTAGGTAGAAGTAGGTTCTCGTCAACACTGCCACAGGTAAGTGATCTCATGACGTTTTGCTCGCTAGTCCGGCCATTATTGATGGATTATTTAATTTGTCCATACATTCAAACGATTTATAACTGATTCCTTTTGGATTATAGCCGACTTAGCGAGCAACGATTGATATACGCAATATAGCTTTTCATCACCAAAATTACAGACCGCTGTTCAGTTTGTCGCAGCCCTTATATATCAGATTTATCTATTTCTTAATGATAGCTTTGAACATTTTATTAGACCTTAACATAAATATATTGTTAAGTAAATGCACAATTTTACAAACAAAAAATAATATTATTTTACAATTGACCAATACTTTAATGAAGGTGAGAATGGACGAGTTTAATTCTTACATTTATTATTTGCACACAAACAAACTGATCAGAAAGTTTCTTATCATCTGTCAAATTTCTGATCATGTGTAGCAAACGAAAAACTGATCAGTTAAAAACAACATTTTCTGACCACGTGTCGTATTAGATTTATTCAATATTTGACAAATAAATATTGAGATAGATAGTCTTGTTAAATTCCAGCGAAAAATTAAATGAAAACATAGTTCGAGATAATTATATTTTACAAAGGTGATAGATACTTGAAGACAATTTGTTATTCAGACAAATTTTTATACAATATTGCAGAAATGTACGACATTCCTTATTTGCCCTACTGGAAAGTAATTATACCTACTATAATATTATAAAGATGAAACATTCGCGAGTTTGTACGTAGGGGTAATCTTCGGAATTGCTAGTAATGGCAATTAATGCGATTTCGAATTAATTTCATTAGCGTGTGAACTCTTGAGTCTTAGCGTGTTAATGGCTATTGCTATGCTATTTGCTAATGACGATTATTGATAATAATGAAGTATGTCAATTTTGTTATTAAACGAATTAAAAATCGAGTTCGCGTTTAGTTTACTCGCCGACTCGCCGATAATTATAGCACACCACGCTACCGCGCTGCACGCGCATGCGCGATTGCGCGACGCTCTGACTATTTAGAAAAGTACATCGCTTCGCATTTCACAGAATTTCGCGACTACATTTAATTTGCTAAATGCTAAATGATCATTCACACGCTAACAATGAATGCAAATGCTAATTAATCCATCACTAGGAACTGCTGATCCGATTCCAAAAATTCTTTCACTAATGTGAAGCTACAGTATTGCCAAGTGCCGTAGGATTTATTTTATGTTAAAACAAAAAAAACACGCGAACGAAGTCGAGGGTGGAAGCTAATAATTAATACAACAGTTAAGATGCATCCACACCGGAATTACTTTTTGTGGAGCAACATTTGCAAGTGTTAGTAGGTAACAAAAAGTTATAGCAAAAAAAAAACGCAAAATATACAGGGTCAAATTAAATTAGCTAGCGAAACTCCACAGACGTGATGGGTATCGATATCTAAACATGATAAAATTAAAATAAAAATTTTTTTGGGGCCAAGTCACTTGAAATATCAGTTTTAAATAAACATTTTTTTTTGTGTAAACTTCACATAGGTAATGGGTATCGAGCTAAACACGACACTAAAAAATAAACAAATTGCCTCAACTCATATTTCCACCTACCAGAGGTCGATGACCCGAAAAAAAAACATCGAATCTTATTAAATTTATTTTTTCGTGTTTAGATATACCAATCACGTCTGCGGAGTTTCGCTATCTAATTTAATTTGACCCTGTATAGAAAGTTAATGTTGCAAAATGTTGCTCTACAAAAATAACTTCGTCGGGATGCACCATCAGTTCAATTTGATGAAATAATTACATGTACTGTAACCCAGGGCGTAAAGTGAAGCATTGTGCTTCAGAAAAAGCTGACAGAGATGGCGCTCTACAATCCCGAAATTTTTCTAATACTTGATGCGCCATACGTCAGTCTGGTTATGCTAGCGTTTTTGACTTGGAACTAGCTACTCTAAAAGCTAACATCACGACTACATTCCCCAAAAGGGCAGACAGAGGTGTACAGTATACTAACATTTGACCACTCCCATTGCCACTAACTGGGCACACATTCAGATTTCCGGTTTATTAATCTGGAGACTAAATTTGTGCCCAATTATTATGAAATTTTACCAGTAATTATAAAATTTTGTAATGGACAAACTGCCGATTGAACTATGATCAGCGGGCGCGCGCTTGCGACTAATAGACCAACGAGGCAGTCAGTTGCGCAGGATTAGACTTCAATTCAAATATGGTCTACTGTTATAGCTGCATCAATGACTTCAATGATTATGCCAATGTCAGGTTATGAGAAAACACTGGTCACTTTTAAATAAAGAACACTTATCATGAAACCGTTGATCAGTGTTTTTAGAAGGTGAAATTAAATTAACGAGCAAAACTTCACTTGTTCATGAATTGTAAGAAAATCATTAGGTACTATTATCGATGTTAAGGGTCTATACCTCAGCGCCACCTCACTCTTTATCTTGCTCGCACAAGCTGGCGGTTACGCGAGCAAGCGAGACAGGATGGTAGGAAGAAGACTTCAATGCACCGATATTTTAGTTTATTTCTTTTTACGGTGAAAATAATGGTAATTAAGTAAATAAAAATAAATAACATAAGACCTGCTTTATAGTTAGTTCAGTTATTATGCAAAGTTTCATTATCTAATTTGAAGTATTTTTTTTGAATACCAGCAGTTTATTGTTTGGTGTGGAGGTAACTTTGGATTTTTTTTCTATGAAGACAATTTTATGGAATCGTGTTTTCATTAATCCTAAACTTTACGATATATTTATTTCAAAATTAATGCTACAGTATTTTCGACATAACGGAGGATCCTGCTAAGCCATTTGAGTTAGGAAAGGCTCTTAAAGATAAAACAAACAAAAAAAATGAGTCTTGTTGCACTTCTTTACAATACCCACAGATCAGAGAAAATTCGCTAGTTATATTTTTTTTACTTTGTAGTTGTATGACATTCACGGATCATCATACTAAAGACAGAACATTACTAACTTAATCTAATTGCCTTCAAGTATCACCATCCTACTTAATTTTGGAGTGGAAAGCGAATGGAGTTATACACATTTTTACCAAATATACCTAACGGTAAGAGGGTTGAAATGTCATTGAATGAACACTGACTTAAGCCTTGGATAGATTAAAGAGAAACGCAGAGCAGGGGAATTTGCTGATGATGTTGAATAATACACTTCATTTTGAGATGAAAATGTCTTTTTGTTCTGTGTGGTTAGTTCAATATTTCTTGCTGAGAAAATCATGTAAGATTTCATTTGTTAATAACTACGAGAGTTCAGGCGAATTTCTCGAACAAAAGTAATTGCAAAATTAATGTAAAAATTTTTGTTCGTGAATCTGGCCAATAAATGTCAAGAGTAATGATTGAGCATGCAAAAGATAGGTCATGTCTGTACCAATTTCTAATGCCATAAAGAGCAAACTTGTATGAACATCAACGGTTCCTTGCACTAAAGTCTCATAAGACAAGGTTTAATATGCAACATCAATCAGTTTTTTAAACATTGACTGTTTGAATCAACTTCAACTCTTCATTAGTGGTTTTTGTAAAACCACAATTTTGCCATTATTTGCACGTTAAAATACTGATGATAAGTTTTATTTTGTAACGCCGTCAGCAGGGGACGCCCTAGTACATAGTGACCTTACAGGTGAGGTGCATAGTGCTCGCAACCGGCGTGCGTGTGAGACCAGATGTATGTACGTAAACGAAGGATTGTAGCAGGTACACCGGTATCTGGAGTTTCTGCCCCATGGGAAGAAAACGTGGGTTTAAGAAGTATGGATGTCACATAAAATCCTCTGCTTTGTGTTCCTTTTTAATCCAAGCAATGGCTTATACATATTGTTCAACTAAATTACCTATACGTAACAACTCCATGCGTCCACCACTCTGCATAATTATTGCTTAACTCAATCGCCCTGACCTGCCGCTTGACGTAGTAGTACGTATATCTTTTCTTTAATCCAATCTTTGTTGTATGGTGCATATGTGTTTGTTGATTTCTGGTAGACTAGGCAACTTAGGTCTGCCAGCTGGAAGAAAACGAGAATATTTAGGATATTATCCAGAGAATGGGACAATGGCTCATCTAGAATTCAATTCAAGGGTGGTAGGTTCTTGGCTGTTCATCAGTTACCAGCATAGTGATTCAAAAACATTTCATATGCTTCCGAGCCAAATCAAACAACAATCAATGATATCAAAGCAGTCCTTTAAAGGCTGTTTACAAATCCTAAACCCTAAAATAATGACAGTTTTAAATTAAACAGACAACCGATTCCGATACATATCTGCTCCACAAGGCAAATCGGTAATAAAAATAAAAAATAACTTTAAAAAAATTAATAATAAAATTATAAAAAAAAAATTGAGACCCTCACAACACGCCCTTTTGTTTGATATGTCACACGGTACAATTTGCAAAACTTTATTTTCTAATATGCCTCCCAAAAGAGACTCATATTCAAAAGATATTTATTTACGTTACATGCATGTTTGGGTCACAGAAATTCATGTGTACCAAATTTCAACTTAATTGGTCCAGCAGATTCAGAGCAAATCGGCTGTGACAGATGGAGAACAGACGGACAAGTGATCCGTTTTTGCCTTTTGAGGAACGGAACCCTAAAAATGAGTCATCTTTGACACAGCAGCCTGTCAAACAATTGTGAATAGCTATGCAGAGCAAAATTAAGGCCCGTGACATGATAGTGGGCACCAGTTAACCCAAAGTCGTCTCCTCAGCTTTTAAACAATTCAATTTGTTGTTGTTTTGAGTGCATATTTCTTTTGGATAATTGATTGTGCATTGATAAGTCATTTTATGTCAAGTTTTTCACATTTTATTTTGTATGAGCTTTATTAAGTAAAAACGGACACACACTTCCCTATGTGTTTATTATTCTAGCGTGTGGCACTTATGGGTTGCAGCTGAAAATCAGCATCAGGTGTGCAGCACCTTGTGTTGTCATCTGAAATTATGCTGAGCTGTGGCCGTTTTGGCATTATAATCATTGTTTCTGTTTTCTATAGTTTTAAGGTGTATTTTTTTCTGTAATATATACCAATAAATGCATTGTACTTTCTTTCAATTATCCGGTTAGAAGAAGCTTGTGTTTAATTTCTGTAATCTGCCTTATATCTGTTATAGCTGGCTATGTTTTGTGGGCAACAAATTAAGAGAATGTTTGAATGAATTTTGAGTTCAAAATCAGCTTCGGATAAATTCTCTTCCCATTTCTCGCTATGGCAGAGTATATCAGTCTTTAATTTAAAATAAAGTTTTAAAGACATCACAGCCTGGCCTAAAACAAAGACGGACTTGGACCAATGCCCCCTTATTACAAAACAAGATTTATAGTTTGACATGGCTTAAACAATGCAGCCAGTTTTTGTAATAAGAACGTAACAGTGATTGAAATACCGTTCTTTATACAAAACTGAAAACTTAGTTTGGTACTAAGTTGACAGTTTTGTGTTTAGAAACTTTACCATAGTCGGAATAAAGTTCGAAATTCAATAATGGCTCCATGTTTTAAACTTGGGTCTGAAGATAAATCTTGTTTTGTAATAAGGGGGATAGGGTCCAACTGCGTTTTTGTTTCAGGCCAGACAGTTGGCCAAAATAACAATGGAAGAAAAGAAATAGTTCTATTTGCCTAGCTTTTTCCCAGATATGTTGGGGTCGGCTTCTTAGTCTAACCAGATGCAGCTTATCATCATCATTCTCCTGCCCTTATCCCAATTTATTTTCTTCCATACTAGTATTTTACATGGAGTGACTGTCATCTCACCTCTACAACCCAGTGTATGGGTAACAGAATACCGTAATTATAAATCAGTATTAAAGGCAAAACAATGTCTATACTGTTTTTTTGATGACCTGAACGTGTTTCTATGCTATAAAAACACAATTGATATTTTAAAGTCTAAAAGCCTATAGCTTAGGAGTGCTTCTGGCCCTTGGAATACCAAGAAAACAGGACAAGACTCTAATAATAGCTCTTGTAATATTATACCACGTTTAGTAACAATATTTAACTGTAAACTGACCCACACAGAGAATGCTATGCTAAGCATTTTAGTTTACTGCCCACAAATGGTAAGAATATCGACATATCGGCCATCGGTAAGGATTGTAATTATAGATATGACATGCTTACAGTATATTTAGGTAAATACATTAAGTAAATTGCTTACCTGATCGATAAAATCGAATAATTGGGATATATCGTAAGTTATAGTTGGTGTGTTTGGATTCCGTCTCTTTAGATGTTCTTCGTATATTTTACAGACTCCCTCCATGCAGTCATTGACGCTCTCGTAGTCGGAATACGTCCTCGTCTCAGGCCTGGGGCCTGGTTGCACCAGCAAAATCGTGTGGGACTGCAAAAAGTAACCTATATTTACCCGCCATTTTCACTAACAAAATACAGCAGAAATATAACTTTACTTACCATTTTTGGTGGAGAGAATGCAAACGCTGGAATTTTGTATGTTTATACACAGTATTTGTCGTTAAATACTTTTTAACGCTATAATTTCAGAAAATTACAAACGCCGTAGCGGAGCTTGACGTACGTTCTGAAACTGCGATTGCATTGCATACAGATTATAAATAACAAAAATAAGGCTGGAAAAGGTATAACTTTTTATTTTACTTTGAAATAAAGCCCTATCAAGGTTACAAAAAAAAACATAAAACATGGATTAAACTAATATTATGATGTTTTTTATTCGTTATATTAGTTTTTCTTCATTTTGTATTCGTACTGTTGGCTTTGGAGAACGAAAATAGTCGTTTCAGATATCAGAAAAATATATATATTGAGATTCATTATACGCATCTTTTATTGCTTGGAACCTGTGTTGGAACCACTAGGTAAAGCGGGCAAACCTACATGTGAGTGGTTGACCAAAAAGGGACCTCAAGGGAAAATAATTGATTCAAAATTAAAAATTATTAATTATTATTAATTATTAATTAAAAATTCAAAAAAAAAATTAACGGTTTCCAATCCCTCCAGGTCCCTTTTTGGTCAACCACTCACACATTGAGAAAAAAAACGTGACGTTCTTATAATGCCATAACATCCACATATTTTAATTCTTTTACATATTTTTTCAAATCAATTCAGTTACGAACATTTACTTAGAATGGAACGTAATATGAGGTAAGTGTCTGTCTGTCAGATCTTAGATTCGTTTTGGACGTAAATAGAAATGTTTTTATCTAATTTCGCGCTAAAACAATTTTTAAAACCCTGTGTAATTAATAATTCTTGTTAAAACGTATACCAAAACTCTTCCACGATATTAAATATTACCAACTTGAATAGAAATTCAATAATAACATCGGTTTTGTACACAAAGGACAATGAGTGACCCTTTCCAAAACTTTGAGTTTATTTTGAAGAAAAACAATACAAAACGTCCTCGAGGCCTTTACAGTGACAGTAAACAACAGAAAAAACACACTTTGAAGCCACAAGATGTGATATTAAGCGTGTCTATGCAGCTAAAAGCAATTCAAGTTGCAGATTCATTGAAAAGCGATAAGACTGCAGCTAAAGACTTGCAAAAGTATAAGAAATCAAATTTTTTAAGTGTAAATTTCTTGCCGGTGTATGATGAGGTAAGTTTTTAACTCCGCCCATAAAACGACCCATTGACCAAGTTTTTTTTTATGTTATCCGTATGACAAAGTTGTTTCTAATCATGCTTTTCATTTAATTACATTGCATGCCTCTCTACCAGCGTTTGCAGCCATCAAAAACATATGGCAAGTTACATATGCAAATATGTCAAATTTCAATAGACCTGCTATCTACATCTTTACCTGTATATTTTCTTTATTAAATGTGTAAACATGTTACATCTCACTGCTTGGCACATACAGCTCCCTTTGATTTCCAAAGTCCAGTCTTCATTATAAAATATTTCTCACTCAAAAATCCCACTCTGAGATCTGACAATTTTAATGATTTAATTTCAATACTCTTTTCAAGGTACCCAAAACAACAACAAAATTCGACACACAATGTGTGTCTGACACACAGCTCATAAACATAATAGAAGATGCAGAAATTATTGACATTCACAGAGGAATGACGCAAGAGTTTGAAACTACTTTTATTCATCATACAGAAAAATATAGCTTAGAAGATGATAAGAAAATTCATAAAAATGTGTGTAAAGAAGTTAATGAGAAAGTAACTGAGAATATAAAAACTGTAAATAGTAACAAAGTTGCAAATACTGTAGAAGCTATAAGTGATAAAGCAAGTATGAATAAAATTCATCAAAATATAACAAAAGCAGTAAGTGTAAATACGATAGAAAATAATATAGATGCAGATAATTCCATAAGTCTAATTTCACCTATAATGTGCAGTAATGATGTTATGGACAGACACAAACTGTCTGTCTGCAGCAATAGTCAAGGCAGTAAAAACTATGAAAATACAGAAATGGACGAGTACAGTCAAATATTTCATGATTGCATAGAAATTGAAGATGAAATAGACATAGATAAGTCAATAGAAAGACCACTAAGTCCTATATTTATGCATAAAAACGTGAAAGTAAAATCAAAATCGCCATCCCCTTTAATTTTCAACCTAGAAAAGTTTGAGCAGTTTGAAAAGATTGCAATATCAATCTTCGAAGGTAATGATTTGAAAACTGTAAAGCGAGTTATTAATTCTCAGATTTTGAATAAGGAATTATGTTTTAAAACGGATGAAGACATACTGCTAAATGATAGAGATATACTGCCAAGTTCTGTACTACAAAATAAAGATGTAAAAGAAGAACATAGAGAATTTAAAACTCATTCAGTCAAAGATCCAATTCTAGATACAGACCTAGAATTTATTGAACTAGATAAAGCAACATCAGAAGACTTAATAAACAAAATAATGAAAGAAGATCCAAAAAGATCAAAAGTTATAGCAGAAAGTGAAATTTTGAAAGACGAAATATTATTTAGTAGCGATGAAGAAGATAATTACATAGCACATAAAAGCTACCAAGATCTACCATTCACATGTGCATTAGAAACCTCTTTTTACAACCAATCTGATGTTCTAGATAAAACTATGTATGTAGGTTTTCAAACTGCTAGTAATAAATCTATTCAGATTTTCACCGATTCTTTCGCTCAAGCTAAGACTATATTAAGTGGGGAAATGACGGTGACTGATTTGGTTAATAATTGTGATAGTAGTGTGAAGAATAAAACGGAAAATGACGAGACTCAAGCTAAAATAGACCGTCATGGTGTAGAAACAGAGTTCAGTTTAGCTCAGAAAGATAAAGAAGAAACTGCAGTACAACTTGAGCCTGACGCAGATGAGAAACCTGATAGTATACAAGCTAGGACAAGTAATCTTGAAGGTTTCATGACTGCTAGCAAAAAAGTAATAAGACTATCTCAGAAAGCATTGGCTCGATGCAAAAAAGTATTTCAAGATGTTGATTTAAATGACAATTTTGATACACAAATTGAAGAAGAGAATGTAGGAGAACAAATAGAACTAGACAGAGACAAAATATCAGTTGTCTCTTTCAATCCAAACAGAGAAGTAAATAAAAGTCTTCTTGATGAAGATATCCAAAACATAGATGAAGAAATAATACAAGAATTTGAAAATATAGAAATGTCTCTTATAGAAGACAAAGAACCAGACAAAAATATGCTTAATATTGGATTTAAAACTACTAGTAATAATGATATACAAATATCTGAAACTGCAAAAGTTAAGGAAGTTTTTAAAGATATTGATTTTGATGAAGATCTTATTGAACTTAATGTTGGAGAGAGTCATATAAAAGAAAACAGTCTGCCAGAAATTATAGATCTCAAGCCTAGTGATATAAACTTAGGAGGGTTCAAGACAGCCAGTAATAAGAATATAAATATTTCCAAAGAAGCACTAGCTAAAACTAGAAATATATTCCAAGATTTAGGTTCAACAGAATTACCGAATAAATCTAACAAAAGCATTGATAAAGAATATCCAAATTTAATAGATTTTGAACAGCCTTCCACAAGTAAGGCAGGTTTTGTTGGCTTTAAAACTGCAAATAATAAAAATATCAAGATTTCAGAGAAGGCTTTAACTAAAGTTTACAATATTTTCAAAGATATTGATAAAACTGAATTTCCAAATAATAATGATATAGATGTACAAGAAAATATTATTGAAGAAAATGTTTATGAGCAATCGTCAACCAGTAACATGGGTTTTGCGGGTTTTAAAAAGGCAAATAATAGAGACATAAACATTTCTAAAGAAGCCTTAGTTAAAAGTAAGATTTTCGAAGATATTGATTCTGCAGACTTCAAGCTAACGCGGAAAAAGAGTACAGATATCATAACTGAAAAAAACCTTGAAGAAACTAAAAGTGCCAATGATTTTAATCAGCCTTCTACAAGTAATTGTAGTTTTGGAGGTTTTAAAACTGCTAGTAATAAACATGTTAAAATATCCGATGTTGCTTTGTCTAAAACTAAAAACATTTTCAAAGATATTGACTCTGCTGATTTTAAATTCCCTGATAAAGGCAAGAAAATAGATGATGAAAAGATTATTGAAGCTGGAACAAAGGCCCCAGAGACTACATTTACTAAAACTATTTTTAAAGGCTTTAATAATAAAGAAATCAACATATCCGACAATGCTTTAGCTAAAACTAAGGATATTTTTAATAAAGATTTAGATTCAGATAGTTTTAAATATCCTTCAAAACATAAGAAACACATTGAAGAAGATGATGATAAGGGAAATCATAAATTTGAAATAACAGATTTGAATATGCCTGCGACAGCATCTTTTGATAGTTTTATGACAGCAAGCGTTTTAGCCTTGACTAAAACGAAGAATATCTTTAATGATATTGATGCAACTGACTTCAAGTTTTCAGACAAAGGCGATAAAAGCGTGAAAGCAGTTGAATCAGTAGAAAATACAATGAAAATAGGTGTTAAGAAGATTCTACAAGAAGCAGAAGATATTAATCAACCCTCTACAAGTAAAACAAGTTGTATAGGCTTTAAAACAGCAAACAACAGAAATATTACAATTTCAAAAGAATCTCTAGCTTTGACTAAGAATATTTTCAAAGACA
Source organism: Tiliacea aurago (assembly GCA_948098905.1). Lineage (NCBI taxonomy): Eukaryota > Metazoa > Arthropoda > Insecta > Lepidoptera > Noctuidae > Tiliacea > Tiliacea aurago. The sequence continues at coordinate 3,351,425 of OX402605.1, forward strand.
TTGACGCGATAGATTTTAAGTTTCAAGAAGAAGTAAAAAAAAACTTAGAGGGAGCAGATTTTTTAGAAAACAAGAACAAAGGATCTGAAATAATGGATATCAATCGGCCTTCGACCAGTAAGGCGAGTTTTGCTGGTTTTAAAACAGCTAATAACAAGAAGATAAACATTTCCGAAGAATCTTTAGTTAAGACTAAATATATTTTCAAAGATATGGATTCCAATGATTTTGGAAAAACCAAAAACCCCGACAAAGAATTAAAAGATACAGTTAAAGAAGAAAAGAGTCCATATCCTGATCTAAAAGAGTATGTCCAACCTGCAGTAAGTAAAAACAGTTTCATAGGTTTTAATACTGCAAATAATAAAGTTATAAAGGTATCAGAATCAGCTTTATCTAAGTCAAAACATCTATTCAAAGATATAGACTCAACAGAATTTCAATTACCCGAAAAAGTTAAAGACGATTATCCAGACATTAAAATTGATGACATGGAACCTAACATAAGCAAAGATGCTGGTCTTATAACAACTAGAAGAAATGATTTTAAAATGCCTGATAATGCAGTGCCTAAGTTTCAAGGTTTTCAAACAGCAAGTAATAAAGAAGTTAAAGTATCGGCTGAGGCTTTAATTAAAACCAGAAAATTATTTCAAGATATTGAAATTATTCAAAATTTGAATATTGAAAATGAAGGCAAAGATTTTTTAGATGCAGTTAAAGATCCTTTACATATTCAGGAAGGAATTCATAATAATGCTGAAGATTATTATACAGTTGATTTATCTAAAAATGGTCAACCAAGTCCAATATTCAAAGGATTTCAAACAGCGAATAAAAAACCTGTAAAGATATCTGAAGAAGCGCTAGTCAAAAGTAGAAAACTATTTCAAGATATAGAAACAATTCAAGACGACCCTGAACCTGAATTCCATGGATTTATAACAGGAAATAATGAAGAGATCGAAATTTCTCAAAAGGCCTTGATTGAAACTAAGAAGTTATTTGAAGATGTTATCAAAAGAAGTGGTTTTCAAGGTTTTCAAACAGCTAGTGATAAAAAAATTAAAATATTGGAAGATGCTTTAGCCAAATCTAGAAAAATGTTTCAAGATATTGACACAAATGGAATTGAATTACAAAATGATGAGAAAAAAGCTACAAATATAACATTTGGATTAAAAACTGGTTCCAATCGTGATGTTCTTGTTTCTGAAGAAGCTGTAGCAAGATCTAAAAGACGGTTTTCTGAAATTGATGACTCTAAAATAAATATAACAACTAATAAGAAAGATAAAGTGACCAACGAAGATAATATAGCCAATATTATTGATACACAAGTACTGAATAATTTCGATGAGAGTTTACATATAGAAGATTTTCACGATTCACCTATAAAATCCAAAAGATCTGGAAGTCCTATATTATCATGTCCTAGAGCAAAGAAGAGGAAGAAATTCGAAACTCCATATTCACAAAAACTACCTATAACAGTAAAAAAAAAAGTAATAATGAAAACTACAAAAGATACAAATAAAATGACATTCACAGATAATTACAAGAAAAATAAAAAATATACGCTAAAAGATTTAGCTGGATTGACAAAAAATAACACCAAACAAATCGATCCATATTTTTTTAAATTCAAATTCGACAATTTATTACAATTTGAGTTTTTTGAAAACAGAAATGAAATAACAAATGCAAATATAACATTTCAATCACTAAAAGAACTATTTCTAAATTCCGTTAACAGTAAGTTAATACCAACTGGCTGGGTAGAAAACCATTTAAAACTAATATTATGGAAACTAATATCTTACGAGATAAAATTTAAGTTTCCGGTAGTAAGTGTACAAAATGTCATAGAGCAACTAAAATATAGATATGATAAGGAGTTATATGATGCCCAAAGACCAGCATTGAGGAAGATTCTGGAGAAAGATGATGTCGCTTCTAAAACTTTAGTTCTGTGTGTTGCTGGGATTTATGTGGACGGCGTTGGTGTTGCCAGGTATGTAATTATTATATTTATGTTATTTTTGTTGTTCTCTTTGTGAAGTGGGTCGTTCAGTGATTGAAGATGTGACAACCATACATATTTCTGCTGCCAAACAGCGTTGCTATGTTCCGGTAGAAGGGTTATATGTTACCGGTAGAATTACAGACATATAAAATCCGGCCAAGTGCGTGTCAGACCAGGCAAAATGAAGGGTCCCGTAGTTCGGATGAATTTATCCTAAAAATAAACTTAAAATTGTACTGGAAAAACATGTTCCCAATTCCGATACATCGATATACGCCACGGTTAATTTTCAAATTGCAAATGTAGATTTTGTAATAGCAAAAAAATATTTATTTCGATTTTCGGAATTTTTCCGTTACTTGTGCTATAAGACCTTGCTTCTTGCCAAATTTCATGGTTCTAGGTCAACGGGAAGTACCCTAAGTACCCTATAAGTTTTGATTTATTTGAGTATCAACATTTATTTATTTTACCATTTTTGTACACACATATAGATAAACATACAAGAAGAAAGGAACAGAAAAATCCGTACAAAGGTGAAGCGCAAGGAAAATCCGTTTTTTCATATTGAGGTACGGAACCCTAAAAAGAAAGAAAATACATTTATTTGCGGTAACGCAACATGACGCAAAGACAAACAAAAAATAACAAGTTGGGATTTGGGGGGCTTCTGCGATTGTTTCGGCTCCTCGTACGCCTTCCAAAGGTCCGGGACCGCAGGGTCCCGAGAATCAAAGACGAAAAAAAAAAAAAAAAATGTATACAACATGTTCCAGAATTAACGCACAACCTCTTAAGGGGTCATTTTACTCATCATTATGAACAACTTTTACTATGGGACCAAACCCGAAATCGCGAAAAATAAATCAGCTGTTCCCTACATTTTGACGAGTTATTCGACCATAAATGTGACAATGACATGTTGTCGTACATAATGAAATAAAGGAAATATAATAATAATTTATTCAATAAAAACGTTTACAGAAAAAGTGTACATTGAGCCAACTGTAGTAAATATCCTATACGATTATAGTACCTAGTTAAATAAACTAAGGCTAAAATATTTTTAATTACTGGTGCACGTAATGATGGTTCAGATTTAGAATGTTAGGTAGCGACCCGCCCGATCTAGGTTTATTTAAACCTATATTTCAGGCCATCACTTTACATTTCAATTACATTGGGGACACATTTTTTTAAGTAAAACTGATATAAAAATAATCTATTAACAACTATGAGAAAAAGCATATTGATACATTAATACCCAATGATATTATAATAAACAGATATGTTATACACTCACAAAACAACCGAAAAAAGTGTTCCGCGCAGCAGCGGCAGCACACATATCCACTTTTAATTTATTTTTCATTTCACTACAAGTAAAAATGGTGGCTTATAAAAACAACAAGAAAAAAAGAGACAGCTAGTGTTGTCAATTGCTCGTGAATGTAAACAAACATTATTCTGGCCACCCATCACCGAATGTTGGCATCACAGACTAAAAAAATACGTCCTAATTAGGACGTTTTCGATTCTTCACGATTGCGCGCTCACAACCTATCTGTTTAATACAATATCATTGTTAATACCTAAATCTAGCCTTTGTTAAAGATACAAAAGTACTACTAGTAGATACTTACGAGGAAATAAATTATCATGACAAAATTTCTTGAAGTTTTTCTGTGTCTGTGTAATTGAGTATCGCTTAATATTCTGATAACATTGTACTAAATTTTTTATAGCTTACACTATATATATTTTTTATAGCTTTAGAAATAAGCATCACCTTTGTACGTATTTTTCTGTACCTTTTATTTTCTTGTCTGTATATATGTGTGTATATAAGCTGTTAAATAAATAAATAAATATATAGGCTTAGTACCTTGTTGAGCCTATTATACAAAAAAGGTCCCACTATCATTGAAGTAAAATTGTTAAATTTCTCTATATTTTATTTCAGTGCAACCACCACAAACAATCTGGAACTACTCCTAACAGACGGCTGGTACTGCATAAAAGCGATCATAGACGAAATGTTGGCCCAACTAGTGTGCCAAGGTAAAATAGTTGTTGGCTCCAAGATTGTGACCAATGGTGCTGAACTGATGAATTGTGAGCAAGGAATCTCGCCTTGGGAGGTCAGTATGATATATTTTAAAAATATCAGCTGTTCCGTACATTTTGCCAAGTTATTCGAACATAAATGTAGGGATGGGATTTTTTTTGCGATTTCAGGTTTGGTCCCGTAGTAAAAGTTGTTCATAATGATGAGTTTAATGACCCCAGAGATTGTGCGTTAATTCCGGGACATGTAGATAATAAATAAATAAATTCATTTTATATCGAATAACTAAAAGATCCATAAAATGTTAGTAACAGGTTTGCCTTTGCACTTAAAATACTATTGTAAGCGCCAGTTCCACGTAATCGTCCATTAAATTTAATTCCCCATTAAAAGTAAAGAGAGAGAGTAAAGAGAGAGACAGAGAGAAAGAGAGAGAGAGCAAATCCATCAAACAAAAAAAAGTAATCCCAACCAAGTAACCCACAACGACTCGCCTCATGTTCCGAGTCGCCATAAAGTTTGCATCGGGCTATAATAGGTAACTCCTTGTGAGATTTTATTAGTCTTGGGGGTCTACTCTGAAGATAAATCCGAAGTATCGGCCGAATGTTCTGACTACGGCTAACTATAGCTTTTTTTTTTGGTGGGAAAGTATCAAATAACTTCTCCCGCTCTGGGCGGAGCGGGAGGGCGTGTCAGACTTTTACTGACTAAAACCCACCCGTATTCCTTCATTTGCCTGTGTGCCAGGGCCACGATATCCCTTTCGGACAAACTCGCAACCCTGGCAGGCATTGGCCCTAACGGACCCCGTCAGTTGCTGCTGACAACTCTTTGAGGCGCGCGTGGAATACAACGCGCCGTCGACCCGGGCCTGGTCCTTATCGGACGGTGAGCTACCCATCGCTCACCGTCTGCAAGCCCGCGCCTACGGTGGCCGGAAATCGGCTTGCGACTCCCGACGCCCGGGGCGTCTCCTGCGGCGACTAGGGGCGCGAGGGCGCGAACCTTGCCTTCCCTCACGCGTTCCGCCTCTTCCTTCGCAAGCATTACTGCTTCGCAGAAGGAAGTGACGCTCCGAACCATGGCCCGAACCAGGGCCGGACGCGAGAGATCGCCGCCGCCGATCGCCTCCGTGAGGACGCGGCGGTGCTCCACCCAAGCCGGGCAGACCTCCACCGTATGCTCCACCGTGTCCTCCGGGCGATCCACGGCTAACTATAGCTGTGTTAGCCGAAAAAAAAAAAAACGGCAATCAAAGCGATAAGTCAAAGACAAAATTGTGCGAATGGGGAAGGACTCAAAGTCAAATAAGGAAACGGCCGAACATTCGGCCGATACTCCGTATTATCGCTTCGGAGTAGAGCCTCTGGTCTTTAACAATTCTTTTCTTGGAGATGAGACCTAAAAGCGCATTCAATTTAATATTATATCATGATATCAAGTTCAACGTAAAAGGCGACTAAGGGACTTACCATTCTGCGATCGCCAACCCGCCTGCCAAGCGTGGCAACAGGCCTTTGTTATTTCGGTCAGCCTAGCTTGAACAGCAGCTTACATAATTTATGTCGTGGCCATCGAGGTCGAGGTCATCTTAGAATTGATATGAAGTGTTCGACCATTTCATAAAATGATTCATCATCAGCATCATTTAAGCCGAAAGACGTCCACTGCTGGACATAGGCCTCCCCAAAAAGAGGGGGGATTTGCCATAATCGCCACGCTTGAAAGGCGGGTTGGCGATCGCAGTATGGTTTTAAAAACGCATAGAGAACGCTGCTGCCCATTGTGTCGCCTTTTACGACCGCCCATTGTGTCACCCTATGTAAAATTTAAACATTTATATCTGTAACTTTTATGGTGTACTTAATAAAGAGTATTCTATTCTATTCTACGAAACCCACGGAAAGAAATGGGATGGTGCTATTGTTTACGTCCGACACCAAACGGAATGATTGTATTTCATGAAATAGCACATCGACCGCTGGTCACATCATGACATGATGTGGTCTGGCCAGGTCATTTAGTACTCAACGTTTGACGATATGAACAGTTAAACGCACGACTACTTTATGATGTGGCCAAACATTAGTGATCATATCGTAAAATAGTTCGATTATCCACCGGTAGAGGCGTTGATGTCGCTTTGTTTTTGTTGTGCATCATGGCGGCGGCATACAAAAATTCGTGACATGCAACAACACACTAAAAAAAAACCGCTAGTGGCACCCCAACCAAATCTTCAGAGAACTTGGCAATTTTTACTACACCTTAAACCATGCCCCTGCATGCAACCCTACATTAATGATATGGCCAAACGTAAACTGACATATCTTTAAACGTTGACGTTTATACGATATGGTCAATTGCTCAGAAACTTGATCAGCTTTTGAGAAATCAGAAGTCTATCTAATAGATTTTTAACTATACCTACGGCTAGCAAACACTTTATTTTAAATCTATCTATTGAATACTACTTATCTATAGGTTTTAACATTACAGGATACATCAGCAGTACGCATCAAACTCTTCGGTAACTCCACCCGCCGCGCTCGCTGGGACGCGCGTCTCGGTTACCATGGCAACGCCGCCATCTTGTCGCAGCTGTCAACTGTCAAGCTAGATGGCGGGAAAGTGTCTAAACTGCGAGTTTTTGTGACTAGAGTGTATCCTGCGTTGTATGTTGAGAAGTTTGAAGATGGGAGTACTGGTAAGTCTCTTGACATAGATTATAGAAAAAATATTGTCTCTTTCCGTTTCGTAAAAGCTGACCAAGGGGCAAGAAACTAGACACAGATAGGAGCTGTATCCTAATAAGACACCAAACATCAATCTGTCCAGCCTTTAAGACTGGTTGGACTGGCTGGTTGCTTGGTAGTTAGGATTGCACCCCGCGGTTTCATCCGCATAAGTCTAGATCCCGTGAGAATATCGGGATAAAAAGTACCCTATATGTTAATCCAGGGTGTCAGCTAACTCCATACAAAATTTTATCAAAATTGGTTTAGCCGTTTGACCGTGAAGAAGTAACAAACATACACACACACTCACAAACTTTCGCCTTTATAATATTAGTGTGTGTGGCTCTAATGGCAGCAGTAGTAGGGAGATTTATTTTGCCTACCTACTTAATGTTATGGGAACAAAACCAGTTCTTAATAAAAAAATATGTCCGTGACTACCGCCGCCCCACCAACGCCAATCGCTTCCATATTTGGCAAATAATTAGTTCTCAATTGGTGCTAATTAGTGCTCGAACAACAGAATTGGTGCCTTAGTAGTTTTCGAGATAATCGACTTTGAATGTGGTCCTGCGGTAGTCACGCTCCGTTCAGCAGGACCACCATGAGCGCCGAAAAAGGGGGCATGCTACAGCTATTCTAAGTATACAAATAATTAGTGCTCTTAAATGTGATTCATTTCGTAACAAAAAAAGAACTGAAACATTTGTATTTACCGAGAAATCAACGATGATAACTTTCGCGCGCTCGTTCAGCAGGACCACGACTTTGAGTGTTGATTCCAAGTTTAAGGAGCTAGTCGCTTTCCTCAAACCTACATAGAAAATTAGTGCTCTGCGAGATAAAAATGATACCCAAAATTCAAAATTACTACTCCAGTAGTTTACGAGATATACCATACCATTGGTGGGGTGGCGGTAGTCACGGTGTTAAATTTTCATTTGAAGATTTCCCTATTAAAAACTCTGTGATTTCTTCCCAAATTTATACAAAAAATAGTGCTCCTAAAGAAGTTATAGTGACCAAAAATTCAGATTCCCAAGTGTTGTATTTTAAGAGAAATTAGCTTTCATTACTTTTCCATACTAAATGTCCGCATATAACCCGACCAAATTAAGTTGTCAATGGTATTGAGCTGTCTATGAGATATACACTCGTGCACATAAATTGATGGATGTCGGAATAGTAATAACAACAGTTGAATATCTATAATTTTTATACAAACTGTGTACCTGGGTACATATTTATAAAAAAAATAACCTATCGTTACCCATGGCCTGTGATACCTTTGTTAATGACATGGGTAGGTAGGTACTCGAATAATTATTTTTCTGTATTGTAAGTACCTACCTTTTGTGTTGTTATATGAATATAACTAAGTAATGTAAGTAAAGTACTGATGCAGCAACGTTAAATTAGTAGGAAAGAAATAAATAAGAAATAACTATCGCTCTTATATTCATATAACAATACAACAGATAGGTACTTACAATACAGAAAAATAATTATTCGAGGTTTGAGGAAAGCGACTAGCTCCTGAAACTTGGAATCAACACTCAAAGTCGTGGTCCTGCTGAACGAGCGCGCGAAAGTTATCATCGTTGATTTCTCGGTAAATACAAATGTTTCAGTTCTTTTTTTGTTACGAAATGAATCACATTTAAGAGCACTAATTATTTGTATACTTAGAATAGCTGTAGCATGCCCCCTTTTTCGGCGCTCATGGTGGTCCTGCTGAAGGGAGCGTGACTACCGCAGGACCACATTCAAAGTCGATTATCTCGAAAACTACTAAGGCACCAATTCTGTTGTTCGAGCACTAATTAGCACCAATTGAGCACTAATTATTTGCCAAATATGGAAGCGATTGGCGTTGGTGGGGCGGCTTTAGTCACGGACATTAAAAAAATACATTTGCCAGATTTGCAGTTGAATCCGAGATATTTGGATTGGTTTTGTTCATCTCAATAGGGGAGATTTACCTTTTGGTAAATGTGACTTTCTGGTACATTTTTAGGGCTAATAAATCAAGCCCATTTCTATAAGATTTTTAATTTTTTTTTCATTTCTATTGTTCTTGAAGAATAAAAAACAAATACTTAAAGAACTTAAACAAAAAAAAAACCGGCTAAGTGCGTGTCGGAACACGCACAATGAAGGGTTTTGTAGTTGGGATGAATTTATCCCAAGAACAACATTCCAACTGCAAATGTAAGTTTGTACGCACAAGATTTAGAGATGTTAGATGTTATTTTAAGACAATAGACTTCATATAAGTTTAACTGTAATCTATGACTCTTATTAACAAACGTCTATCAAACCTATTTTAGTTAAAATGCTGCTAAAGTTGGTCTGTCCTTATTTGTTTGTTAGAAAGTGACAAAACCTATTTTAACTAAAATAGGTTTTAGATGTTCGATAACTTTTTATGAATAAGATCGTATAAGTATAGTAGTATTTCGGTATTTTTTTCAAAAATGTAGGCTCAGCAGTTTCGGAGATAAGGTGGGAATGGTAAATTTTCATCTATTTTCTTAAATAACTGTAAAACTATTTATTTGAAAACTATAATAAATATACATTGGAGACCCTCACTGTAAGCACTTTCATTTAATGTGTCACACGGTACAGATTGTTAAGGTTGGTCCCCCGAAAGTGACTCCCATATCCAAAATTCATTTATTTACGTTACACGTCGAAATGAAACAGAAATTCATATGTCAACCAAATTTCAACTTAATCGGTCCAGTAGATTCGGAGCAAATCGGCTGTGACAGACGGCCAGACAGACCGACAGACACACAAGTGATACGGAACCCTAAAAAACACTTGGCATTAATGCTGAACTGAACTGAACTTTTTTTTTTTTTTTTTCATTGCAGCTAATTGAATCCTTTGGTTACAGTGACACGATCAGAGCGCTTAGAACACCTACATCAAATGAAGAGTGAGGCTGAAAGACAGGCTATCATGGAGAAGATCTACGAGGAGGTGGAGAAGGAGTTCTCTGATGAAGTTAGTAACAGTTTCTTCTCTTAATTAATTTTCATTTAGGATATTCCCGATAAAGGGATTGGGTTAGTGTCTTGTCAGTGTAATAAAAAAACCGGCCAAGTGCGTGTCGGACCACGCCCAATGAAGGGTTGCGTAGTTGTGATGAATTTATTCCAAAAACAAACTTAACATTGTAGTTGACAAACATGTTCTCCCATACATCGATATACGCCACGCTCAATTTATTAATTTCAAATGTAAGTTTGTAATCGCATTTTTTTTATGTGATAAAATTACTAATTAACGATTTTCGTACTTTTTCTTTTATTTGTGCTTTGAGAAATTTCTTCTTGCCAAATTTCATGATTCTAGGTCAACGGTAAGTACCCTATTGGTTTTGATTGGCAAATCATTTTCCAGGCGACTAATAACTTAAAGGGCGACTAACTATTTGCTACTAAAATAATAACTTGGCAGCGATTCAATATTATTTTTAGGCTAATTGTTTTTTAGGCGACTAACAGCTTAAAGGGCGACTAACTATTTGCTACTAAAAAATAACTTTATAAAACAAATTGTTTGTGGAAGGTATATGATACTGTTATTGAATCATTTGGGTTAGGTTAGGTTAGAACAGTGACCATTCGCCTCTATTGTTGGTAAATTCAGTTACCAAAACAAAAAATCGATGCCAGTTTAAATTAAAACAAAGCTATCAACTGATTATTAAGCTGCTACTTTCCACTTAAAATTATACTTCGCTGTAGCTGCCAACCTATTATTTTTTACCGGCTTTAATTATTTTTTAATCCCATATTCAGATTAATTTGTCGCCGCGTTAAATACATGCCGTTTTGATTTATTTGCGAGTATCAAAAAATGTCGCAAAAATCGCCGTATTTTTTAATTGCGTTGACTTAGAAGCTTGATTTTTTTAGAGCTGTAAGGGACTATGGACTTACGTATTTAATATTAATTTCAACTTGATACCTATACGCGTTCCTGAGAAAAAGGGTCTTGACAGACTGACAGACAGACAGACGGACAACGAAGTGATCCTATAAGGGTTTCGTTTTTCCTCTTGAGGTACGGAACCCTAAAAATGTAAATAATTAATTAAAGAAATGTTTTTTGTTTGTGTGGCAAGCGTAACTTAACCGGATCGACCGACCCGTGCGGCGATTAATTAGTTACAAAGTATCTCTCTCTCTGTCTTACATATAATAATTTTAACAAGTATTTTTTTTTTTCATTTTATAGTTTCCACAATATTAGTGAAATGAAATGAAATGAAATGAAATCGTTTATTCTGTAAATAGGATATTAAAATCACTTTTACACGTCATATAAAAAATAAAAAAAAAAATCTAGATGTAGCCGACATTTCCTATCTGACTACCCCTGAGAAGAAATGGCGAAACAAACTCAGGGGTCAAAGTCTCTTTTAAAGTCCAGACATAATCTTGGTCAGATCATGTGAGGACCATGTAGATCCGTGTCTGAAATGGTCTTTTGAGGAAAGAACCACGCAAATTTGAGCGGACCTGACCAATCAGTGTAAGCATTTGTCAGTAATCGTGCAGCTCAACTCAAAACTTAAGGAGCTCAACGACTCGACGAACAGTACCAAAAAAAGGACATTTGGGTAGGCCGCATAAAGCGCTCAAAATGTCAGACCATCATTAAAACTTAACTGAGAAAAGAAAGGAAAACATTTAAAGAGAAAAAAAAAAAATGACCCACATGTAGTTGTAGTATATGAAAACTAGTAGTAGTATATGCGAAAAATTACTAGTAGTATTTGCGAAACTAGTAGTAGTATATGCGAAAAATTACTAGTAGTATATGCGAAACCCGAAACACGTGTCTAGTATTTTTATATAAAGAAACTATGGACAAAATTTCAAAACTGTATCATGAAAAATTTCAAAGTTATAAGGTTGTTATGTTACCGGGTTGTCCGTACAAAAACATGCTAACGGCGCCCCCGCGCCTCCAGGGTCGTCTTGCGCTCATTGATAATAATTTGGCAGTAGGTATTAGGTAGGTACCTACTGCCAAATTATTATCAATAACCGTACGGCGATTGTATTGTAAGTAATTAAATGGTGAAAACATTTTCCATCACACTTAAATATTTTTGGGACAAAATATAACATGGTGTAAAAATTATTGAAATCGATACTTTTTTTTTAGTTTTTTTTTAAAAAACGTTGCCCCACACTAGGAATTTCTCCTGTATTGTGGGTGCGTTTACAGACATATAAATTCACATACACAAACAGCCAGACCCGAAACAACTACTTGTAGGTCATACAAATATTTGTTCCGTGCGGGAACCGAACCCGCGACACGCAGCGCAGCAGTCAATCGCTTAACTAACTGCGCCAACCGTGCCGTCCGATATTCTGAACGAACTATATTCAGGTTTCGCATATGCTAAAAATAATGTTGTATACTTAAAGAGGATCAAAATTAAAGCTATCTCTTTGCGTTACGAGTTTTCTAATGAAAAAATAAAATAAACCTTTTTAAATTTTTTCAGGACTCCCAAGATTCTGAAGGTCCCACAGATTTTACAAACAAGAGAGCGTGTCTTGATAGCGGTTCTCAGATTGCTCAAGTTATGAAAAGAAGCAAAGACCCTGCTGAATTTAGAGTGAGTTCTATCTGCACACATACTTTATTTATGTAAATACATAAGTTGTGTCGGAGCCTGAAGGCTTCTACATAATGCTACATACTACATACTTCTACATCCGCGCGATCTATGGAATGGGTCCTCGTGAGTCCCTTAGAAACAAATTCAAAGAAATTGATGTACTAACTCTCTTTATATCTTAAGTATTTTATATGTTCGCAAAAATTAGGATTTTCAAAATAAGAAGCGATTTCCATAATATAAATACACGTAGTAAACATGAAATTGTGATACCCAAGTTTAGATTAACTAAAACAAGCTAGTCATTTATTGTAAACAGTATCCGCTTTTATAACAAGTTGCCAAAATCGGTTACAGAACTTAGTGATGGAAAATTCAAAACGCACATTAAACGTGCCCTTATCAAAAAAGCATATTATAAGATTAAGGACTACGTTGAAGACAAGGAAGTTTGGCATTAATTCCTTCTGTACATGTGGCTTCCCTGGTACCTCATTAACGGCAAAACTATATAAATGTCTATTAACTGCTCCCAAATTACGATGTTTTTTTTTTTAATTTAATTTTATCTTTTTTTTCAAACTTCACTGACAACTTTTTTTTTCTATTTGACATTATTATACCTACAATTTTAATTTCAACAAGGTTCTAACTTTTATTATTTGAATAATATTTTGTATTGTTTTTTTTAGTGTCAATGTGAGGACGTTGTAAGCTTAATAGACTAGATCTGTAGACCATTTTCTATTTCGTTAAGTACCTGGTACTTTTGACGGGCCTACGCTGTCTTCTCATACCTATTAACACTGTAATTTGAAAACATTGTAAAAGCCATTTTTTTTTTAAAGAGTAACCATGGAGTTTCTTGCCGGCTCTTCTCCATAGGAAGCGACCAATTGGAACCGTGCACCTAGCTTCTGACGTTTCATAAGTGCCCATGTAGGCTTATGTGAAATAAAAATATTTTTGATTTTGATTTATATAATATGATGTTGATGATTTCTGAAAAACTGTGCTATTTAGAGACATCGTTTTATTTTTCCTGTAATCTTTACATACACTTCTATCACATAGAATAATTTGAGATTTTTATCTATGCAAACTTCGGAGATAAGGGGTGGAACGGTATTTTTTTACATTTTTCATCAGTAGTCGGAAACTATGCTGCCAAAAAAAACAAAAATGTTTGAGAATGTGCATACAGCGTTTTTTCATAATAATATGGTACCCCACATGACCTAGTAGCCCCACTTCACATTTTTCAGTCCCTTTTGCAATTTTTTTTTTTTTTTAATTTCTTTCTTGTTTGCAAAACAGTTGGGCAAACGTCATCTAAAACTATTCTAAATTTCAAGTTGAGCATTAGTAGTTCTTGAGATATCCAGGTGTGACAGACAGACAGACTTAGTCTCACCATAAGGGTTCCTTTTTACCATTTTGGTACGGAACCCTAAAAAGAGTCCACTGAAGCGTTGTGAGGCGTGCAAAAAGGGAGCTTAAAGAGTTAAAATACCTATTATTTTTTCAATAGGCCGGCCTAACCTCTTCTCAAACACGACTCCTCGAGTCCCACACCACCAAACATCGTGAACATCTTCTGCAGAACATACAGCAGAAGATAAGGCAGAAGATAGAGAAGGCAGGAGTTTGTGTTAATAGGAGTGTTGTGACTCTTCTGAAAATTAGAGTCGCCGGCGTTAACGGAAGCGGGGGGGTTACTAAAGGTAAGAGACAGAAGGACATACAGTAAACTTATGCCCCCTTATTACAAAACAAGGTATATCTTCAGACCCAGGTTTAAAACATGGACCCATTATTAAATTTCGAACTTTATTCCGACTATGGTAAAGTTCCTAAACACAAAACTGACTACTTAGTACCGAACTAAGTTTTCAGTTTTGTGTAAAGAACGGTATTTCAATCACTGTTACGTTCTTATTACAAAAACTGGCTCCATGGTTTAAGCCATGTCAAAATATAAATCTTGTTTTGTAATAAGTTGGATGTGGTTTTGTAATCTGCGTGTTTCCGAAGATAGACGATGTTTGCCGAATCGCATACTTTTTTTGTAAGATCTGTAGGTAGAAGAACAAATAATATACAGGGTTATTTTTAAAACGTCAATAACCTCTTAAGGGGTCATTGTACTCATCATTATGAACAACTTTTACTATGGGACCAAACCTTAAATCGAGAAAAAAAAATCAGCTGTTACCTACATTTTAACGAATTATTCGAACATAAATGTAGGGAACAGCTAGTTTTTTTTTCGCGATATTGGTTTTGGTCCCATAGTAAAAGTTGTTCATAATGATGAGTACAATGACCCCTTAAGAGGTTATTGACATTTTAAAAATAACCTGTATGTATAGTATAGTATACAATGTGGAGGCAAAATTACGACAATAAATGAAAACACGGGCAATACTAATGCATAAGAGTATTTTGGAACGATGAAATAAATTCTAGAATCGAAATTAAAAAAGTGATTTTTTCAAACAAACTAAATATCAGTGGTGTGCCGACTATGGGTTTTGCAATCTTTGAATAGCTATAGCGACTAAACTATTGGATATATTTGATTGAATTTGCGTGTGCAGACTGCGAACGTCATCATTAGATACGAGTATACGCAGTTGAATATACAACATTAGTTTTTGTTTATACTAAACCTCTTAAGGGGTCATTGTATTCATCATTATGAACAACTTTTACTATGGGACCAAAGTTGAAATCGCGAAAAAAATATCAGCTGTTCCCTACATTTGGACGAGTTCAGTGAACTTAAATGTAGGAAACAGCTGATTTTTTTCGCGATTTCAAGGTTGGTCCCATAGTAAAAGTTGTTCATAATGACCCCTTAAGAGGTTTAGTATAAACAAAAACTAATGTTGTATTGTCATATCGTTGTTTCCATGTTGTATACAATAGCCGTTGAGTAAGTGTTACCAGAGTTAAAGGAAATGTGGAGGAGGTCACTAAAAGTAAGTGGCAGAAAAGGTATGCTCTTCGGTAATCTTCGTGTTTCCGAAGATAGACGATGTTTGCCGAAGCGCTTACTTTTCGGGAGATCTGTAGATAGAAGAACATACAGTTTAAAGAATAGTGGATACAACAGAAGATAAAACAGAAGGTAAGAAGGCAGGGGTTTGTGTCAATAGAAGTATGCTGACGTCATTGAAGATTAGAGTCGCTGCAGGCAGGGCACAATGTTTGTAGAACAGATGGCCGATGGGGCCGAAAGGTTCTGGAGTGGCGACCCCGTATCGGAAGACGTAGCGTTGGAAGGGCTCCCACAAGGTGAACCGATGACCTAGTGAAGGCCGCAGGAATCCGCTGGATGCGGGAAGCACTACATAGCTGGACATAGGCCTTCCCCAAAGGAGGGGGGGTTTGCCATAATCGCCACGCTTGGTAGGCGGGTTGGCGATCTCAGTATGGTGTTAAAATGCATAAAGAACGCTGCTGCCCATTCTCTAGTAAGTCTCTTAGTCGCCTTTTACGACACCCTCGGGAAGAAATAGGGTGGTGCTATTCTTTACGTCCGGCACCACACGGCCCCAGATTGCTAATAAGAAAGTCTTTACGTAAAAAACCAAAGATCAAGACTCTGGGATCAAATCCAATATCCTACAATGTGCAGTCACGCTTGTGACCAATGGACCATACGAACTAATCTTAATATGAATATTGAAATAATTTATTTATTTTCTTTTTTAGGTATGATGTCAATATGGAAGCCGCCGGAAGCAGTTCTTGAAATAATTAAAGAGGGCGCTTGGATCGATGTTATGAATGTTGTTCCTACGGCTCTCAGGTAAACATTACAATTATAACTGCAATTTGGGTTAGTCCACATATTTGTAAAACTTTTTGGATGCTTTTACAAACGCAGTCATCGGTAACATTTAATTTTATTTATTTATTCATTAACAATTAACATTGTGTTAAACATTACATAATAAATAAAATTACCACATGCAGAAACAATATGTACATTTATAAGCCTCATTCAAATTAATGTGAAATATTTAGTTCCAGTTCCAGATTCAATTAATTTAAAATATTTCAACAAATAAATATAATGTCAAATTAATAGCAGGTATAATGTCAAATTCAATGTCAAAATATTCAAAGTACATTTTCTTCAAGGCCCTAGTGATGAGCATAGTGTTTAAGTCAAAAGATAATTTAATTTAAAGCTTGTTCACTGCTATTAATATATGTGACTATTTTTATTATTTGATATAAATTCTGATACCGAGTATAAACATTTTTCCAACAATAAAGCTTTTAATTTAGTTTTAAAAGAGTGAGAGCTATAAATTAATAATTTTAAATCAGTCAGTAACCTATTAAATAACTCCATTAGGACCTTGATGAAGTTGTACTTTAGTATTATGACATTGAATTTGACATTATACCTGCTATTAATTTGACATTATATTTATTTGTTGACATATTTTAAATGGCACCAAATGTGTTTTGTTTATCTTTTATGTGGAGACCTGGAATTGGCTTTCAGACTAATGTACTGACCTTTATCTGTTTGTTTTAGCTGTAAGTCCCCAATGTTATTTAAATAAATAAATCTCACGTAAGCAGAAACCCAGACCACAATGGTTATTCCTAAACGGCCGAAATGGCTATTTGCCAATTAATATAGCGAGTAACTATAACATGGAATACGGTAACTTAGCCTGAGGAACGGCTTTTTGTAGATCCACGAGAATCAATGTCAATGACGATTTTCTGGCAACACTGAGACGTCAGATCAGGATCTGTCAAAAGTATCAAAACGTCTATTTATTTTCTTTAGTCGTGACTGAATGATGAAAACAACTACAACAATCAAACCACAGGTTGCTGTGCCTCCATGTCGCACCGTTTCGTGTGCTAAGTACCTCGCACTCTGGTCGCACTTAATGATCTCTTGGATTCTAATCCAACAAACGATCTGTTTGCGGATGAATGGACGAAGATTTTACTGGCATGCCTGAAATACTGTGAGAGGGATTCATGAAAGTATTGTAATTTTTTTTATTTTCTTTTTTTATTGTTTTTACCAGAATTTTTAAATTTAATATTTTCTTTTCTATGTGTATGTGTCTCTGCCTTTAATTAATGTAATTGGTTTAACCGTGTTAATTAAAGTAAAAATAAATAAATGAACGAATGAATGGAACGAATAATGAACGTCATCATATATTTTAAATTCATTGTCGAAATGGAAGACCTCTCGACAAAGCAGCGCCAACTTGTGGCTTGAATTTTCATGAAAATCCTCATTGAATTAGCGACCATGCAGAAGCCAGTATAGCAGTGATGGCCCAGTGGCAACTACCGCGACCTACAGGTTGTAGGTCGTAAGTTCGAATTCTGACAGGCGCTTGACTTTGTGTATATTATTTCATCACCACTGCTCTCAAAACGGTGAAGGGAAACATCGTGAGGAAACCGGCATGTCCTAGAACCAAATACTCGAAGACATGTGACATCTACCAACTAGCACTGGGCCGCGTCGTGGATTACAGACCACTCCCTCTCGAAGAGAGGAGCCCTGTGTCCCAGCAGTAGGAACATTATTGGCTGATTATGCAGAAGCTGGTGCACCAACCGTGCCGACCCTTTTATATACTAACATTTCCGTAACGTCATCTTTAACTGTTTTTTCAGGTACTCCGAAATCCAGATATCAGCAGGAAGGCAGTCAGTATTCAACACCTCAAAGTACAAAGAACCAGAAAAATGCAAACCTTACACAAAACTTTTAAAACGCATCTGTTACACCATAAAAGATCTTTCTCATAACCCATCAATGGCAACCGATTATAACGAAATCGATACTGTAGGCTACATATTCCTAATCGATCCGTCGATTCGAGAATTCGATTCAAATAAACAACCGTTTCAAAATGTATTTCTAGCCGATGCTGATAAAAATATGATTTGTGTCAATTTCTGGGGAGGTCTAAAAAAGTTTGGTTATCAAAATGTTTTAGATACTGGCCAGATAGTTTGTTGTGCAAATTTGCAAAAACGTGCTGGCAACACTAGGAAAAGTATACCGCAGTATAGAGTGACTGAGTTCTCCTATTTTACAAAATCACCTAAAAATGAAAATGCTAGAATTTTACTTGATGATTTGAGTAAAAAGTTTCTTAGTTTGGATAGGAGAAAATTCTGTGAAGATTGCGCCGTATTGAAAAATAATTATGCAGTTATTAAACTTAATAATGAAAATATATCTCCATATAGATTTAATAATAGTGACTTTAACATGTCCAAAAACAAAATGTTTATAGATCCGCCTCTAGCGAGACCGAAAAAGATAGATGACAATTTCAACCTTACTGGCCTAGATTTTCAGTCAACTTTTAAACAAACAGACACGCAGAACTTATCCGAAGAAGTATTACAAAGGAAGAAGAAAGTCAACGAAAAAATTGCTATATTAAAAATGTATGGAGAACCTCCCCCTTTATCAACTATACATATTATAAATAAGTCTAAAAACGCTTCCAATTCATATAAAAGTCCTCTAAATTCAAATAACAATAACTCTAAAATTATACCCGAACAATCGAAAAGCGAAAGTGCAATGCCAAAATCTGACAGTTCTGTTAATGTTGCCAGCGTAAGAGAAACTCCCGAAAAGTGTGGAAATTCAAATGATTCTGATGTGGCATGTAGTCCGGTACTTTTGAATAGGACTTTTGTGAAAAATGTTAATCCTGTAAAAATTAACTTTGATGTGGTAGACAATAATGATAGTAATGTTGATCATTTTGCAGACGAATTTGATGGTAGTCCGCCTTTGAGTTTAGATTAGAAATCGTTACTCGTTGTATTAAATTCTTCCAAGCTATAGCGTTTTAAGTTATTGCTGTGTTTTACTGGTAGATTATAAGTGCCTTAAAATGTTGTCAAAAATATTTAAAAATAAATTGTACATAGGTAAAATGTAGAATATAACACATCGACCGATTTTTGAAAGCCTAATCAAGACTCCGTTTAATAAAACTACCAAATCATCAAAAATATCTTAAGGCACATTTCCCACCGCTGGAGATTAGCGAGAAGCGAGTAGAGCTAGCAGCTAAAAACGAGTTGGCGAGCAGCGAGTGCGCGACGGCTTCGAGCGATAATGGTATGCGTATGTACCAAGCCTGAGTCTCTTAGCGAGTGTTCTGCTCGCCAAGCGAGCGTCGCTGAGCGAGTTCTCTCTGATAGCTCTTGTTGCTGCGACAAACGAGTATTCGCCGGGGGTGTGAACAGTCAGTGATCAACTATTAATATATTATGTGTCTTTTTAATTTACACGGGACCTACAATCTTTTGTATGTTTCTTGAGCGAGAAAATCCGCTATAGCTAGTCGCTTTCTCGTCGGCGCCGGCGGTAGGACAAGTGCCGTGCTTTAAACCTCTAAATATGGTGTGTAGTCTTAAAATACTTGTACACGTAGGATAAATGATTAAATAGTTTTAAGAAAAATCACTACAGTTTTCATTAAACTATTTTGTAAGCTATAAAAACATGTTGCTATTTTTTTTTACGTATTATTGTTAAACAATAACTCCTTAAAATTGTGAAAGGGTGCCATTATTGTTAAATACATGTATAACATTGTAAATATGTAAATTGTTGATTAAAAACATTTTTTATTATAATATAAAATTGTGTTTGTTTTGTACTTTGTTTTATCCATCGTTGTGTAGCAATTGTTATAACATTATCGAAATATATTTATCTTGATTTATTGTTCATGAATTTAAGTAATAATGAACGAATATTGAGGAAATAAAAATTAGAAACAGAATAAAAAAATTGACATCCTAATTTATAAATCGCCATAAGTATATTAAGATATTTTATAAATATTTTTTCTGCTCCTTAAACAAAATGAAAAGATCGTTCATTTATAAGATTAGAAACTCGCTTAAGGAGCTGGCAAAATGAGGTAATACTTATAAAATAATAAAAAAGGCATTCATGTTTCATAAACAACAAAGCCCACTGTTGCACTTCAAACGCCTTGCAGCTTAATCCAAAACAATGCGAAATATGTACTCTCCTTTTCTTATGCGATGCAGTCGGGTAAAATAAACTGGCAACTCAATCGACTTGTTCCCAGTCAGTACCAATGTCTCATTTATAAGCTGACTACCCCAGCTGTCACTTCAAGGTGACCTTCAAAGCGAGCAAGTTTGACGTTTTGTAACCTACAAAATTATTTTCATTTGAATTCCCTACCCGCGTAGACATGCACTATGCGGTAATATCGTCGTAAATAACTTCGTCAATCAAGGAATTGTGAAAAAGTATTATAAAAACAACTTTTTAGTGTGATTTTAAGTGATAAAAGTGCTCGCACCAGTTTCCGGCGTATAGCACCAACTTTTTTTTGAATCCGTAAGTATTTATTACTTTTTTATTTTCTTACACACGTCGTTTCATACAGCCGATTGGCGTGGTTAAAAATAGTTTCTTTTTAACTAACGCCTTACGCCTTTGTCGTAAACACGCAGTTAAGAATTAATTAAACTTTTAATTTTGGCGTCAATTATTTATTCATACGGCAAATACGTCGCCTATCTACTTGAATTTGAAATTGGAATTCGATACGAAAGAGTCGAAAGATCATTTAGGCCGTAGTTATGGCTCCACAGATTAGCAACAATATTACACACGTAAATTCAAGAATTAAAAATAATAATTCTCTAGGTTTTGTTTACTTTAATCAAAATAATTGAATCAAACTTTAGTTTAATTATAAAATAACATTTGATAACAAATATCTTAAATTGAACATTATGAAATATTAGATCTAAGAGGTAGAGGAAGAGCAAATAAACAATGGTTGAGTTGTGTTAAACATGTCATGGGTAGAAAGGATGTGAATGAAGAGGATTTGATGATGATAATGTGTCCCCACCATTGAATACTTAGGCCCATAGAGCAGAACCTCACTCAAGACTCAAATAATAGTTTAAAATTTGTTGTATTCAACATTTGATTTGTTGAAACTAATTTTAAAGTAATACTTGAGTCTTGAGTAAAATAGTAATGTGTGAACAAGATTCCACCACTGGACTGGACTGGGTTCATTCACTGGTTCCAATTATCAATTTATTAGAATTGGATAATCTTGTTTACACATTTCTATTTTATTAGGTACCTGGTACTTGTTGACAGGCCTTCATTGTCCTCCTAACACCTGAGTTTGAAAACAAATTTAAAAGCCAATTATTTATAAAAGAGTAACCATGAAGTTTTTAGCCGGCTCTTCTCCATAGGATACAATCAATTGGACCTGTGCACCTAGCTTCTGACGATTCATAAGTGCCTATGTAGGTTTATGTGAAATAAATTACTTATTTTGATTTTGAATTCTTTAATTACCTATTTATAAACAGTAATAACTACACAGCTGAAAAATTTGTTGTTCTACCCAAGGAGGAAAAAAAACAATAGATTTTTTTTGTCAGATATTCATAATGTATTTCCCTACACAAACACTGAATCATCATTATCATTCATCATTACAGCCGAAAGAAGTCCACTGCTGGACATAGGCCTCCTCCGAAGGGAGGCTTTGCCATAATCGCCACGGTTGGCAGGCGGGTTGGAGATTGCAGTATGGTGTTAAAAGATATTAAACACTGAATAATCCAGATATTTTCCTTCTATAAAAATACTAAATGGAATTTTCAATGGGTTTTCTAAGAGGTAAGAGCTAACTAATAACAATATAAATTAAACATAATCTATGGAATGAAACATTATAAAGTGTATTTGCCTGTGGGTATTTATTTCATCATCATCATTCCAATCGAAAGACGTCCACTGCTAGACATAGACCTCCCCCAATTGGGAAGGGGGGGTTGCCATCATTCAATGCTTGGCAGGCGGGTTGGCGATCGCAGAAGTATGGTGTTAAAATGCATAGAGAATACTGATACCCATTCTCTAGTAAGTCTCTTAGTCGCCTTTTAAAACACCCACGGGAAGAAATAGGGAGGTGCTATTCTTTACGTCCGACACCACACGGAATATTCATAATCGCAATGCTTGGTAGGCGGGTTGGCGAACGCAGCAGTATGGTGTTAAAATGCATAGAGAATGCTGCAACCCATTCTCTAGTATGACCCTTAGTCGCATTTTAAAACACCCACGGGAAGAAATAGGGAGGTGCTATTCTTTACGTCCGGCACCACACGGAATATTAGGTATATTACGGGTATTTATTTAATGTAAATATATTTATCTATGTGCGTTATTGTAGTAAATAACGACTTAGGTAAGTACAGAAATTATTTCTGTTATGAGTAACAATTCAACAGAAAAAGTAAAGCTGATATTATTTCTGACTATTATAGTTTGCGAAATATTATTTGCACTGATAAAATGTATTCACTAGAATGAAGTATCTAATGTATACCTACATTACACAAGGTAGGTAAGGAAAGTCTGGTCGCGAAGCAAAAATAATTTCGTACATTTTCGCGTATTTCCTTAGGTCGCGTAGGTCCTTTTAATGTGCGAGCGCGACGGCAATACAATTGTGCGCGAGCGATAGAGATAAGTAATGAGGGATCATTGTACAAAATTATTTCTGCTTCGCGACCGGACTTTAATAAAAACAAAAATATCAGTTCTTACCGTAAGAAATCTAACCGTAGGGAAAAGTTGTTTTCAATATACATCCTCGAAAACTGGTTCATATCGCACTACGATTAGGTTCACAATGCAATGTATTTCACACGCGTGCGATTTTTTATTTTCCAACACGTTTGCGGGAATAAAAATTGTCACAGATAAGCTACTGTTATACCTATACTTAGTCCAAATTGTCTCGCGCCAGAGACGGTCCTCTCTATTCAAAGGTGGTTTTTTTTAAATCTCGGCAAAGATGCGTCTTTACGCGCGGCGTTAATATTTTTGGAATATTTAAATAATGTTATAAATCCACGAGAATACCATGATTCAATAACAAAAAAACGTTTATGAACAAATTAACATTTATTTGTGTTCTAAACTCAACAATATTTTAGTTATAAAGGTTGTTTAACGGCTTATACCTTTGCTTCTCCTTCAATCTGGCGAAAGCAAAGCAAAAAAAAAAGAAAATTAAATCATAGTTTCCTAATAATTCATGACAAAAATATTTTTCGTTATTTTATTTTATTTCTTCAAAAGTGTATTGAAAAACGTCGTTTGATACACGTGGATATTTGTTATTGCAGTTCTCGGCTCAAAAACAACCTCGCCTACGGCTCGGGTGTTAATTCCGCCTCGAATGCAATAACAAACATTCTCCACTTGTATCAAAATGTACTAGGCACTCTCATGAGGACAGTGGATTTGCAAACTATTTGAAATATTTGCAAACTATTTGAAATATTTTTTGGAACAAAGTTCCTTATTATCGCACGTTAAACTCTGGTCCGATAAGGGCGTTTACACCTTACGGCATTTCATAAAAACTTTCAAGCCCTTGTTTTTCTAAATGACTGAACCGATTTGAATGAAACTTCATACTCATAAGCAGGATACAAAGGTCTAAAAAGTTAGTAGAGAACATTTTCGAAATGTCTTATTTAAAAACAGATAACTGGAAATCTCTGTTTGTATGGAAAATTTAAAATCGGTCTAATTTGGATGTAAGTAACACTATTTTTCGAAAATGTTCTCTACTAACTTTTAAGACCAATAGCACATAAATAACGAAGTTAAAAGGAAAACTATCACAGCTAAGTAGGCTTTACAAGTTAACGAGTAATAGTCGATCAACTTACATTTCCTTACGGAATGTATGTATGGGAGAACATGTTTTTTAACTACAATGTAATGTGTCTGTCTGTCTATCCGTCTATCCGTCTGTCACAGCCAATTTGCTCCGAATCTACTGGACCGATTAAGTTTAAACTTGGTGCCCAATAAATTTCTGTGACCCAAACACGGACGTGTAGCGTAAATAAATGAATTTTGAACATGGGGGTCAGTTTTGGGGAACAAATCAGAAAATAAATAAAAACTTTTGCAAACGGTACCGTGTGACATATCAAATGAAAGGGCTTGTTGTAAGAATTTCAGATAGTATATGTTTTTAATCATTTTAAAATAAAATCTTTTAAAGTTATTTAAGAAAATAGATGAAAATTGACCATTCCCCCCCTTATCTCAGAAACTACTGAACCTAAAATTTTGAAAAAAAAAATAAAGAATATTGTTTTTTACTTACAGATTAGAGGAAAACCTAAAAGAAGTCTATGGTCTTAAAACAACATGATACATTTCTCATTATTGTGGGTACAAATTTACATTTGCACTCGGAATGTATGGGAGAACATGTTTATCAACTGCAATGTTAAGTTAGTTCTTGGCATAAATACATTGATCCTAACTACGGCACCCCTTCATTGTGCGTGGTCCGAGTTCCGACACGCACTTGGCCGGCTTTTTAAGTACCTACATACAATGATGTATATTATTTTAATAATATTGTGAGGACGTTGTAGGCTTAATAGACTGTAGATTTGTAGATGCGTTACCTGCGCTCAATAATGGCAAAGTAAATGCCAGGCAATTGCCTGACATTTACAATAATAATAATTGTTATTACGTACGCGCCAATGAACATGCAGCAGCTAGTGACGTAACTAAATATGTATGTTCATCTATTTCTAACAACAGATATCGGTATACGTCTTTCCTTTTCTTCACGCGCTGTATGATTGTATGCTGTATGTAGTTACAATCATGGCTTACGCTGTTTTTGAGTGCACTAATGTTCGTGTATGACGCGTCTATTTATAATACGTCATTGCCTACATACAGATTAAATATGATTTTGGCATCGATTTATATAAATAATGTATACCTAAAAATACCATATTGTGATCACAGATTTCATTGAACTCAACATTCAAGTATAACACGATAACTGTTGCATAATGAGTTTTTATCAGTCCCATAATGGATGGACACTGACGTATTGTTGAGGTAATTCATTATTAATAGGTACTCTTATTAGACTACTAGCTTAAGCGCGCGGCTCCGCCTGCGTGGTGGTCGGAATTTATCCCACGGAAAGTACTACCGGGATTAAAGTACTTATCCTATTTGTTAATCCAGGTTATTAACTACCTGAGTGCCAAATTTCATCCAAATCCATTCTGTCGTTTTGTCTGTAGTAGTACTAGCCGAGGAAAAGGTCATTAACTCCTGTTCTAGCACCGAGCCGCCGCGCGCCATCAACCATAATTATTTTGTTACGCCTAATTTTGAGTCTGTGATATCTTTTAAAATTTGGAGGTATGAGGAACAGGGTGTAAAGTTCACTCATCCTCTATAGAAAAGGGAGGATCGTCCAACCAGACGGGTGTTGTGTCTGGTGGGCAACTGCCCGACGGTTGATGTCGGGATGTTGTATATATGCTAGTCGCGCGGTAAACTCTGCTTGCGCGATGCAGGATTTTACGTGACGTCAGTGTGACGCGTGGTTCGCATGTGGCTATGTTGATGCCGCTACAAAAGTATTAATTTAAAAGATATTGTGTCTACGCATGTTTTAATCTAAATTAAATTCCCAATTTAAATAACATATTTTATTGGATTAATAATATACCGGTGAAAATAGCTTCGGAAATAACAATAGTGTGAATGTTTTATCAAATTCTCAAAGATACAAATGGTTACTGTGGTTCCTTTTTAGAATATAGACATAATAATTATGCTATCGCACTTTTATGTTGAACTTTTCAAGATGTACTAATCATTGAGTCAGACTGATCAGTTAGAACAGGACCAGGGGGCCTAAACTGGACGCTTTGGCAGAATCATGCGTGCAATTCATCTGTTTGACAGCTGCTATTTGACATTAGACTTCAATAAAGCAATTCTTAATTTGTGGACCATTTTACGAAACTCCATACACAACTGTCAAAAACAGATGAATTGCGGGGTACGCAGATCGTATTAAAGTTAATTATTAATGACTCAATCAAAGTTTTTAAATAAGACATTTCGAAAATGTTCTTATGGCGACGATAACCGACTTTTAATGATTTATACTGAAGATAACGTCTAAACGAGTAGTGTTAATGATTTGAAAAAAATATATGATAAATTAGAGCATTTTCTCAATAATTTAATATGTGAATATTTTAGTTTTCTGAAACCTTCACCAATTTAAAGATTATTTAATTATTGATCTTTTAGTGTAAGCGTTTTATTAAAATACCTTTTGTTTTGTTTGTAATAAATTAGTAATGCGTCAAATTGGGGACAGCGCTCCTTGATGGGCGAGTCCTATTACTGGCTGAACGTACGACGCGTTGCGCGAGCTCAGTACAGCACGCAAGCTAACCACTCAAGGTCACTGGCATATATCTCCGTCTTAATATCCTGTCCACAAAAGCCACAAATAAATATTTTAAATTAAAATTGTAGGTATTTAGTGTCAAATGTAGGTGTTAGGCTGCGTTTCCACCAGAGATGTGCGAGGATGCGTAGCGAGGGATGTGTTTGTAAAGAACCAATAGAATCGCTTCATTTACCTCGCCTCAGTCAGCACAGCTCTGGTGGAAACGGCTCAGCGGAGCTATATTTTTGCGCATACAAAACAAGCGAGGGATGTGTGCGAGGGATGTATATATATATTTTCACAGCTCCGCTACACATCCTCGTAGGCACATTTTCATCGCTCAGCTTTGGTTGAAACCCCCACATATTTTCACAGCACAGCTAGACATCCTCGCACGACACATTTCCATCGCACATCTCTGGTGGAAACGCAGCCGTCGTAATACACGTCTTAAGCCTACCCCTTCGGCGAGAACAGAGGGCCTAAAATGGACGCTTTGGCAGAATCATACGTACAATTACGCATTACGCAGAGTTTCGTAAAATGGTCCACAAACTATGAATAAATTGCTTTAGTGAAGTCTAATGTCAAATTGCAGCTGTCAAACAGATGAATTGCGGGTTGTATGAATTGTACGCAGATCATAATATGATCCTGCCAATGCGTCCATTTTAGGCCTCCTGTACAGGCGTAATGCATGCATCAAATCAGAAATAATCAGCATATCAATCAATCTGCGTAGCCTTTTCCCAAAAATCTTGGGATCCGCTTCCAGTCTAACGGCTGAATACCAGAATTTTACATTTAGCGACTGCTTATCTGAACTCCACAACCCAGTAACTGGGTAATACGATAACCCTTGTTGTCAGGGGAATGTTCGGTCGTTTTATAACTTACATACTTACTTAGTTTCCTTTTTTGACTTTGAATCCTTACCCGACTTAAAGTCACATTTTTGACTTTGGCTTATCTCTTTGAGTATCGTTTTTTAGGGTTCCGTACCCAAAGGGTAAAACGGGAACCCTATTACTAAGGCTCCGCTGTCTGTCTGTCTGTCTGTCTGTCTGTCTGTCTGTCTGTCTGTCTGTCCGTCCGTCTGTCTGTCCGTCTGTCCGCCTATTACCAGGTTGTATCTCATGAACCGAGATAGCTAGATAGTTGAAATTTTCACAGGTGATGTATTTATGTTGCCGCTATAACAGCAAATACAAAAAAATAGAATAAAATAAATATTTAAGGGGGCTCCTATACAACAAACGTGATTTTTTTGCTCCATATTGATAACGGCAACAGGTAGACGCTTGAAATATTCACAGAATATGTAGATATTATATTGAATTTAAAAATAAGTAATTAAATTAAAATAAAACAAATATTTAAGGGGGGCTCCCATACAACAAACGTGTTTTTTTGCCATTGTTATAGATAATGGTACGGAACCCTTCGTGCGCGAGTCCGACTCGCACTTGGCCGGTTTTTTTTTTCTTTCACCGTAGTCAGCCATAGTTAGGCGTAGTCAAGCAACGGCCGAACATTCGGCCGATACTTCTGATTTATGTTCGGAATAGACCCGTAACGATCCACGAATGACAGTCGGGACCAACAGCTAACGTGCTTTCCGAGGCACGGATGAGTCTCGGTATGTAAAGATGGTCACCCATCCACGGACTAACCCCGGCAGCCGTAGCTTAACCCAATGGATCGACCCACGCGTCTGTTATTATTACCTACTTAGCCCCAAGCTCCTCAGAAATAATCAGCATATAAATGAACAAAAAACGTAATTTTCTCAACTCAAAATAATTCAAACTATTAAATTGACCTACTGTTGCCATCTGTCCTCTAATCTGTCATATCTCTAACTGTGCTAACCCCGTGAAGGAAAGACCTTGAAGATAGGTCCGCTAACAATAACAAACTCGTGTCAACACGAATAAATGATGTGTTTGACGTTTGTAAAGTATGCTTGTGTGCGTTTAGCAGTGCTGACGAACATTTTGACGTGAGCGTAGCTACTTTAATTAGAAAAATATTGAACGTAGTTGAGCTTACGTGCTTACGTAAATCTTGGAGAGAATATATGTTAAATTAGAGCATTTTCTCTTAATATGTGAATATTTTAGATTATGTTTATATTACATAGTGTAATTAATTTGTAAAGTTTTGTCTAACGCGGATAAAAATCTGAGAATGGCGCAAAATCTACCAAGCGTATTTTTCTGAAACCTTCACTAATTTGAAGATAATTTAATTATTGATCTTTTAGTATACGCGTTTTATTAAAATACCTTTTGTTTTGTGTATAATAAATTAATAATGCGTCTAATTGGGGACAGCGCACCTTGATGGACGAGTCCTATTACTGGCTGAACGTACGACGCGTAGCGTGAGCTCAGTACAGAACACGCAAGCTAACCATTCAAGGTCACTGGCATATATCTGCGTCTTAAGCATCATTTATAAATCCCACGTGCCATCTCTTAGCGTACAAGTTTATAACCCCTGACAAACACACATTAAAGATGTCATGAACGTGTGAGTGTTATACACAATTAATAAACATTCGATTAAGCGTGTCACGTGTGTGTCAAACAAATACCACGATAATATACCTAAACAACATGTCCCGGAATTTACGCACAACCTCTTAAGGGGTCATTGTACTCATCATTATGAGCAACTTTTACTATTATGGGACCAAACCTGAAATCGCGAAAAAAAAATCAGCTGTTCCCTACATTTACATATTTTCGAATAACTCGTCGAAATGTAGGAACAGCTCCTTTTTTTTTGCGATTTTGGTTTTGATCCCATAGTAAAAGTTGTTCAGAATGATGAGTACAGTGACCCCTTAAGAGGTTGTGCGTTAATTCCGGGACATGTTGTATATTAAGGCGACGATAACCGACTTTTAATGATTTTATAATGAAGATCACGTCTAAACGAGTAGTGTTAATGATTTGAAAAAAATATATGTTAAATTAGAGCATTTTCATTTTCAATAATTTAATATGTGAATATTTTATATTATGTTTATATTATATAGTGAAATTAACTTGTAAAGTTAAGTCTAACGAGGATAAGAAACTGAGAATGGCGCAAAAACTACCAAGCGTATTTTTCTGAAACCTTCACCAATTTAAAGATAATTTAATTATTGATCTTTCAGTATACGTGTTTTATTAAAATACCTTTTTTTTGGTATATAATAAATTAATAATGCGTCAAATTGGGGACAGCGCTCCTTGATGGGCGAGTCCTATTTCTGGCTGAACGTACGACGCGTTGCGTGAGCTCAGTACAGAACACGCAAGCTAACCATTCAAAGTCACTACATTTAGTTATTGAGAAACTGCTCTAATTTAACATATGTTTTTTTTTAATCATTAACACTAGTCGTTTAGACGTGATCTTGAGTATAAAATCATTAAAAGTCGGTTATCGGTTGGTTTGATTTGAATGACATTTGATTAGGTAAATTAAATTATTTTTGTAATAAACTTGATATTGAGAGATGAGTAGCTTGTGACAATGTAATGATAGCTGCACCGGTTGATTGATCAGGTTAAACTACGCTTGCCGTGGTTGGTCCGTGGATGGGTGACCATCTTTACATGGTGACCCCTCCGTGCCTCGGAAACAAACTCAGGGGTCAAAGTCTCAGTCCAGACATAACCTTGGTCAGATCATGTGAGGAGCATGTAGATCCGTTTCTGAAATGGTCTTTTGAGGAAAGAACCACACAAATTTGAGTGAACCTGTCCAATCAGTGCAAGCATTTGTCAGTAATCGTGCAGCTCAACAGTCTAATCGGGTGCAGGTGAATAGTATTTATTTTACATGGAGTGTGTGATTTGACCTCTACAACCCAGTTACTGGCTAGGATCTCTGTCAGACTTTCGAGCTTCTGACTCCTTGTAGCGACTGCCAAAGATCTTCAGATGTCAGCCAGGACCAACGACTTAACATGTTTTCCGAGGCTTGGTCTGGTCTTGGTATGTAGTACCAAATTGCTGGACACCCATCCACGGACCGACCTCTGTGATGACTACAGAAAAAATGGCAGTGGCGCATTTAGCAATGTTTTGACCGGCAGATCACCGCAAAATAGTTTATCTAATACATTGCCCGCGTTATCTTGAACTTGGTGTAGTTGTGTTAATACGGTGATAAGATTACTTGAAGGCTTCCGTAGTTGTGATTAACGCAAAACTGGATCTATACTTATTTACCTTATTGGCATCGGTAGCCATTGTAGCCAAAGGCTGAAACTCCATCCTCGCTAGCATAATCTAAGGTTAATTTCGAAGCCCTTTTGGTTCCTTAAGTCTTATAAGTTTCGTCATACCGAATCACAGAAGATTTATCCAAACACTCTAGTCTTTAAACTCTTCCGGCCTTATCATTACCAGAATAAAGCAGGTTTTCGGAAAGTCCTCCGTCCCTACTGAGGCATTTGGTTAGGGGGTCTCAAGAATGTACCTGATTTATCTCTGTCCCCCATCAAGTTGCAAAGATATTGTTTATGATTATATTCGTATACTGGATAAGATCTATACCTATCCTTATCATTACGATGTTATCATACGTTTTACGACTAGAATATCATTGAAATTGTACCGATAGAATCAAATGCAGTATTCATAAAATAAAAATATGAGTGGAGCCGAACTTTATGAGACCACATTGGATCACCCTGGACAGCCAGTACTCGGTAACGCTGAGTCTACCTGACCAATCCGTTGACCACGATCGTACACTCAATCGAGTGATTGTATGAAGTCATGTCTTACGAATGAGTGCTTGATCTTTTACCATCAAGGCCTGGACTCGCTATGAGCCGAGACAGCATTGATCTCCATTCGAATCGGCAAGATTCAGCAAGCACACTTGCTGAATCTTGCCGATTTCATACGATTATTAACTCCCAAGTTTTCTCACGAAAGCCAATGATGCGCAGGTAGAAGAACCCGCTTCTAAACCACCAGGTTACGGGTTCACAACTTGGCAATTATCAATGTGACTTTTGTAAGCACTGACTGGGATGCTTGGTCCTTCTCTTTATGAGAACTTCAACTTCTCACATATCAGACAGCTGTGTTGCTGGGGAGTTTGTTGGGCGGGTTCTTTTTCCCAGCTAAAGCACTAGGAAATGTTGAAAGGCGGGCGTTTTGGGGAACTGTCTTATACATATAATGTTGACGCTCAAAGAAGACGTTTTGAGAAGAAGAGGTCTTCGTGTTACCTGCAGTAGGAATTCTTCTTCTTTTGGAGTCGATGGGAAAAGTATTTTTTTTTAAATTTATGTTTATAGGTCAAATGAGTTGGGCCCAGTAGCTAGCCAGGCCAATCGCGGCATCAGTGGCGTTTTTTAAATCCTCAGATATGCAGGAGTATGGATTCTGTGGGACCAACACGGTTATGTCAAAAATTAAGCCTTGTAATTAATAGTTTCGCGAATCATTTCCATATTTTATCAAGACCTATATAGTATGCGTGTCTTATCAGTACTGACTTACTCATTGAGTCTCATTTTACTACAGCTTATGTCACATATATGTTATCTTTGTATTTTATCTTGTTACTACTATCAACTTGTGAATAACTGGCATATTTTTAAAATTATTTTGCGGCTATTTAAAACGGGGAAGAAACCGGATGTCCTAGATTTTAGAAGTAAAAGTTGACATTGTACGCTGGGGCTTACAGCTTAGTATGGCCGCTATCCCAACCGCCTACAGTGTGGCTATGTCTGAGACAATTGAGCCTAGTACCTATCAGTAACCTAAGACCCTACTGGCCATTGGACCTAGCCCTACAGTAATTACTTAGCACCCTAGTTACCCTAACGCCCTAACCTACCATACAAACGTAAGTTACGTTGGTTTTACGTGCGGGAATTCTGTTACAAGGAGACCTACGGTAACAGACGGAATTTGGGTAGGAAAAGGGTTTTGTGTAGTCGAGCAATGTACACAGGAAATGGTTTTCTCACTGCCGATCCCACAGACTCATAGGATCGATGACGGCCAAAGGTATCTTGGCCACAGCGAGAGGAGTTACAGGAGATGAATCAAACTTGATTCCAGCTTGATGACTAATTTATTACAATAATTAACTTAATTATATACAAATTTGGTGGTCAATACACATTGATAGGTGTGTGTTGAGTATGTAACGAGCTGATGAAGCGAAGATCTCAGTAGGCCACTTCTAGCGCTGACGGTGCGCCGGGTGCTATTGCTGGCGCGTGTAACTGCTGCCTGTTCATGGTTGAACAGACATTTACCAATCCGCACTGCGCCCTTGTAACCGCGTGGTGCATTACGTTTCGACCCACTACTTCTCGGAGTGTTCCGTGTGGTGCCGGACGTAAAGTATACCACCATCCCATTTCTTCCCGTGGATGTCGGAAAAGGCGACTAAGGGAATGGGCAGCAGCGTTTCCTATGCATTTTAACACCATACTGCGATCGCCAACCCGCCTGCTAAGCATGGCGAATATGGCAAACCCTCCCCAAATGTTGGGAGAGGTCCAGTAGTGGACGTCTTTCGGCTGAGATGATGATGCCTCAGAGAGGAAGCTTGTGGTTAACATAACAGCCGCACAGGTCGATCCATCAGGATAAGCAACGCTTACCGCGGTTGTTCTGTGGATGGGTGACCTATCTTTACGTACCATGACCCCTCCGTGCCTCGGAAAGCACGTTAAGCGTTGGTCCTGGCTGTCATTCGTGAATGTTTGACAGTCGTTACGAGTCGTCAGAAGCCCGAAAGTCTGACAACCAGTCTTACCAAGAGGTATCGTGTTACCCAGGAACTGGGTTGTGGAGGTCAGATTTGCAGTCGCTCCATGTAAAATACTGGTATTCTGCAGCAATCCGTTAGACTGGAAGCCGACCCCAAAACAGTTGGCAAAAGGCTCGGCAGGCAGATTGATTGTCGCACGAATGGTTCCTGCATGTATTATTCATCACAAAATATTACATGATACTCATGCACGTGCACGATAACACGAGTCTGGAGAAAAGCCAAAGACAGCTTTGAACGGACTTCATTGTGACCGTCGCAGATCTACGTAGGTTTGTTCAAATGTAGATTAGTTAGAAGGCCCAGAGGGCCTAAAATGGACGCTTTAGCAGAATCATAATATGATCTGCGTGCAATTCATACATCCCGCAATTCATCTGTTTGACACAGCTGTCAACTGTCACCCTGGACCCTGTCAAATAGCAGCCTATTTGACAGGGTCCAGGGTGACTTCACTATAGCAATTCATAATTTGTGGACCATTTTACGAAGCGCCATACAAAACTGTCAAACAGATGAATTGCGGGATATGAATTGTACGCAGATCATATTATGATTCTGCCAAAGCGTCCGTTTTAGGCCCCCAGTTGGTTTCGCCATTTAGGTTTAGAGTTTAATGCTTTTTAGGGTTCCGTACCTCAAAAGGAAAAACGGAACTCTTATAGGATCTCTCGTGTGTCTGTCTGTATGTCCGTCTCTCACAGCCAATTTGCTCCGAATATACTGGACCGATTAAGTTGAAATTTGGTACTCATATGAATTTCTGTGTCCCAAATACGGACGTGTTACGTATATAAATGAATTTTGAATATGGGGGTCACTTTTGAGGGGAAAATTAAACAAAGAAGCAAGCTGTACCGTGTGACATATCAAATGAAAAGTCTTGTTGTAAGGATTTGAGATACTTCTTTTTTATAGTTTTAAATAAATATTTTCAATGTTATTTAACAAAATAGATGAAAGTTGACCCCCTTATTTCCAAAAATACTTAGCCTAACATTTTGAAAAAAATACAGAAAATAGTTCTTTACTTATAGATTACAGGAAAACTTATAAGAAGTCTATGGTGTTAAAATAACATGGTAAATCTCTCAATATTATGCGTACAACTTACATTTGCAGTTGGAATGTATGGGTGAACTTGACGTTTTTCAACTACAGTGTTAAATTTGTTCTTGGAGTAAATTCATTCCAACTACGGAACCCTTCATTGTGCGTGGTCCGTCACGCATTGGCCGGTTTTGTACCTTTGCCACCGACTGGAATAGAAGTTGGGTTATTGCTTATTGTATGAACCACTAACCACTGCTGCATTCCTAATAAATTACTCATTTAAGACGGAGATATATGCCAGTGACCTTGAGTGGTTAGCTTGCGTGTTCTGTACTGAGCTCACGCAACGCGTCGTACGTTCAGCCAGTAATGGGACTCGCCCATCAAAGAGCGCTGTCCCCAATTTGACGCATTATTAATTTATTATACACAAAACAAAACGAATTTTAATAAAACGTGTATACTAAAAGATCGATGATTAAATTATCTTTAAATTGGTGAAGGTTTCAGAAAAATAGGCTTGGTAGATTTTGCGCCATTCTCAGTTTTTTATCCGCGTTAGACATAACTTTACAAATTAATTTCTCTATGTAATATAAACATAATCTAAAATATTCACATATTAAGTTATTGACAAAATGCTTTAATTTAACATATATTTTTTTCAAATCATTAACACTACTCGTTTAGACGTGATCTTCGTATAAAATCATTAAAATTCGATTATCTTCGCCTTACGAGCGTTTACGACGTATGGCATTTCATACAAACTTTCAAGCCCTTGTTTTTCGAAATTACTGAACCGGTTTTAATGAAACTTCATACGCACAAGCAGGATACAAAGGTCTAAAAAGTTTTTTAAGAACATTTTAGAAATGTCTTAATAACAGATAACTGGAAATCTCTGTTTGTATGAAAAATTTAAAATCGGTCTAATTTGGCTGTAACACTATTTTTAGAAAATGTTCATAACTAACTTTTTAGACCTTTGTATTCTGCTTATGCGTATGAAGTTGCATTAAAATCGGTTGTAATTTCGAAAAACAAGGGCTTCAATGTTTGTATGAAACGCCGTAAGTCGTAAACGCTCTTAATTGTACTTTTGTACATACATAAGCTTGTTATATGGTATCGGGGGCACGTCTGTCTACGTCACAAATTCAGTTCTGTGCCAAAACCAATGTTTGTGTAGAATGATGTCTTCCGGACACAAATAAACAGATTTTTCGTCGAGGACTGCGCTAATATTGACTGGGTTCTAGTTTTTAACCGACTTCCAAAAAGGAGGAGGTTCTCAATTCAGCGGTGTTTTTTTTTTTGTATGTTTGTTACGCGATTACTCCGTCAATTATGGAGCGATTTTGAAAATTATTTTTTCGTTTGAAAGGGTATACTCCCGAGGTGGTCCCATTGCCACCAAATCAGAATCTGATGAGGGGGTCCAATGGAAATCGAGGGAAACCCTCAAATTTTATAGGCAAACCTATAACGATTTGGGTATTTTTTATAGTAACTCGTGCATTTGCTCTCGGAAAGCACCATTTGGTGAAGTGAAACTGATGATGAAGACCACAGATGGCCACCGGAACAATATAATAATGAGTACCTATTTAACGGATTGCGATTACGCAATTTATGCTCGTCACATGCACTCGGCAGTTCTCCTGGTTCTTACCAGGAGAACTCCTCAACAATCAACGTCCCAGCATCGGGAAAAGCAATATTTTGTAAAAGGTGAAGAGCAGTTAACATTAGGCTATTGTAACTTAGATAAATTGAAAACTAACCCACAAAAAAGTGAAAAATAAAAAACTTTTTACAAAAAAATAATAACCGATTACCTTCACTTCCGAAATTAAAGTTATTTTTCACTTTGTAGTGTTATTTTTGGTAATCGGTTATTATTTTTTTGTAAAAAGTTTTTTTTGAGGTTGCTTTCCAGCCTAACCAGATGCGACTTGACCTTTCCAGCCTAACCAGATGCGACTTGACCTTTCCAGCCTAACCAGATGCGACTTGACCTATCAGGCCTCGATAAATGAGACACATCACACAATTCATTATGTAATGTCCGTGGCTCTTTAGAGTCAGCAGGTTTCGAAAAGTTAAGGCCGAAACGTGGACACTGACAGTCGGGCTGGTCCACAAATTCAAGGTCGCCCAGCGCGCTATGGAGCGGGCTATGCTCGTAATATCAGAAACGAAGTTATCTGGAAAAGAACCAGATTTACCGACAAAGCCTGCAGAGTAAGCAAGCTGAAGTGGCAGGGGGCAGGCCTATGTTTGTCGAAGGAACGATGGCCGGTGGAGCAGATGAGTCCTGGAGTGGAGACGCCCCGCAGCTAGATGGACCGACGACCTTAAAAGGTGGCTGGGACAGACTGGGTTCGGAAGGCGGAGGACAGGGTGTTGTGGCGCAGCCTGGGAGAGGCCTATTTCCAGCGGTGGTCTGCGATAGGCTCAATTTAAGGACTGAGCCAGATCTATCCGCCCGGATCCACATTAAAAATGATACATCAGAAACTGGATACACGGTTCTAATTGTTGTTTCCTATAAAGATGAGCCGGCAAGAACCACGCTTACTCTTTTAGAAATAATTGGCTTCTAGAATGTTTTCAAATTATGATTTTAAACTGAAGATCACGTCTAAACGAGTAGTAAAATATATGTTAAATTAGAGCATTTTCCCAATAACTTAATATGTTTATATTTTAGATTATGTTTATATTACATAGTGAAATTAATTTGTAAAGTTAAAAAATAAAAAATTGAGAATGGCGCAAAATCTAAAAAGCGTATTTTTCTGAAACCTTCACCCATTTAAAGATAATTTAATTATTGATCTTTTAGTATACCTACACGTTTTATTAAAATACATTTTGTTTTGTGTATAATAAATTAATAATGTGTCAAGTTGGGGACAGCGCTCCTTGATGGGCGAGTCCTATTACTGGCTGAACGTACGACGCGTTGCGTGAGCTCAGTACAGAACACGCAAGTAACCACTCAAGGTCACTGGCATATATCTGCGTCTTAATGGGGAGGTACTTAACAAAACGGAAAACGGCAAACAAATCGAAAAATCTATTAGTAATTTTTCCGTAAAACTACCTCTTTATGTAGAAAAATATTGGCATCTGCTGCCGGGTACGAGCAGACCCCGTGGCCGCTTCTATCTCGTTCTAATGAAGGATGTTTTGGTCACAGAAAAGGATAGTCACTGGAAATGCGAATCTGGCTGATTTAGTTCTAAGAAGTCATTCGGTTTAAACCAAATATTATATCATCAAAATTGTCGCCAGAATATGTTCAATCCCCACTTATTATTCAAAAAAATGCCGTTTCGTTATGTCAACTCGTGAGTCTTTTGCGCATACATTTGCAGTTTATGTAATATGAGGAGAGCATACGTCACTACAAGTAGGTAACTAGGTAGGTATATTAGAATTTTAATGACCAGAACGTGGTCTGCCTGTACATTGTTGTTTAATTGAGTTTTGTGACGGATAGAGGATTTTTAGTGTTCCGTATCAAAATGGTAAAAAGGAACCCTTATGGTGAGACTAAGTCTGTCTGTCTGTCTGTCACACTTGGATATTTCAAGTACTAATGCTATCAACTTGAAATTTAGAAAAGTTTTAGATGACGTTTGCCCAACTATTTTGCAAACAAGAAATAAATTTAAAAAAATATATCTTTTTTGCAAAAGAGACTGAAAGGGGGTCTTAAAAAGTTTGAAGTTGGGCTACTAGGGCATGTGGGGTATCATATGAAAGAACGCTGTTTGCACATTCTCAAACATTTTTTAGGCAGCATAGTTTCCGACTTTTGATGAAAAATTAAAAAAAAAATACCGTTCACCCCCCCCCCCCCTTTATCTCCGAAGTTTGCATAGATAAAAATCTCAAAATTATTCTATATGATAGAAGTGTATGTCAGGAAAAATAAAACGATGTCTCTAAATAGCACAGTTTTTCGGAAATCATCAACATGATATATACGTACGGAACCCTCGGTGTGCGAGTTCGACGCGCTCTTGACCGGTTTTTTCTTAGTAAGTACACTGTTATCGGAGATATACTGACGCATGCAAAAATATATCGTTTTTCTCGTGGAATGAGAGCGTATGCGCGGTATGCGCAGACGTATTGTACGCTGGAGTATTTTTTATTGTTAATTTGATAATGGATTAAATCACAACTAAGACAAAGTTCAAATTAGCGTGCAAAATATGATTCCCTGTGGCGTGAAATCGCGCATATTTTCTGTCAAAAGTTGATGCTCGAGCAGTTTGATGCTCTGTCTTCGTTGACCCCACGCCATTACATTATGCGCATAAAAACAACACGACCCAGTTACTGGGTAACACTATAAGTATTCAGTATGGTGGATCTGATTGCCGAATGGCATAGAAGAAATAAAAAAATGCATAGAGAATGCTGCTGCCCATTCTCTAGTAAGTCCCTTAGTCGCCTTTTACGACACCCACAGGAAGAAATAGGGTAGTGCTATTCTTTAGGTCCGGCACCACACAGACATACTGCGATCGCCAACCCGCCTGCCAAGCGTGGCGATTATGGCAACTCCCCCCCTTTGGGGGAGGCCTATGTCCAGCAGTGGACGTCTTTCGGCTGAAATGATCTGATGTCTTTCCGATGATAATGATAGAAGAAATAGAATAGCGTCCATGATTAAGGAGGCTATTCTATTCCTCATTAAACAATGTCAAAAAGAGTCAAAATTTAAATTATTTATTTCAAATAAGTAGGCAATAAGAGGAATAGAATAGAATACTCTTTATTATGTACACCATAAAAGTTACAGATATAAATGTTTAAATTTATATGACACAATGGGCGGTCTTATCGCTAAAAGCGATCTTTTACAGACAACCTTTGGCAATAAGAGGCACCTTTGAACGTCAAAATTTACCAAAAAAAATAATTGATTCTAGTTGATGTTATTGCCAAGCCAAACTAAACCCTATTCTGTTCCCCACAGGTCACAACGTCAGCATTGTGACCATTACAATGCTGGTCACAATGCCATTGCACCACTCACTT
The DNA here is from genome assembly GCA_948098905.1 of Tiliacea aurago. Taxonomy (NCBI): domain Eukaryota; kingdom Metazoa; phylum Arthropoda; class Insecta; order Lepidoptera; family Noctuidae; genus Tiliacea; species Tiliacea aurago. Next base: position 3,391,212 of record OX402605.1, read on the forward strand.
GTCAAGCCAAACTAAACCATATTCTTTACATCACAGGACACAATGTCAATGCACTCCATTACACCAAGCTCATGCCAAACCAAACTTAACCCTATTCTCTTGCTCACAGGCCACAATGTCACGCGACAGATCATCGAAGCGGTTCTACAGGGCTGAGTCTACACATGACCTGCTCTCTTATATGGATAAGGGGCAGGCGGCCAGCGATGAGAACCGATGGACCTTTGAAACTGCTTGGGAGGTCGCTAATAAAGGTAAGAGTACATTGTTCACCGAGGGGAGAAAGTGACCGATTACTAACGAGGGTGTAGTTTGAGGCCCGAGGCTCAGACGAGGGCCTTAATACACGAGTTGGGATTCGCATTTTCTTCCAAGTGATACATATAGTGTTTTATACTATTCCTACGAGGAAACTACAATATGTACATTTTTTTAAACTGGCTGTTATCAAAACTGCACTATCACTAGTATACGGCATTTCGAGTAGATCGTAAACACAAGTTGAAGATTCGGATAAATAAAGCAAAAGAAAGCTCTCCGTGCGCGCGCGATGTTCACTTGTTCATAATTTTTTTTTATTTTTTATAATCAATGTTCTGCAAATGAATGTGGCCAGTAGGTATTATTTTGCGCTTGGTGATTGTCTTTTGGCATTATACTATTAATCTAATTAGGAATTTTCCTAAATTAAAAAAAAAACCGCACCAATCTATGGATTTTCATTTACTTTATATGCCCAGCTGTAGCCCGCGAAATACAAATTCAGAAATTCTTAGGTGTACTTACCAAGTTTCAACTTAATCGGTCCACTAGATTCGGAGCAAATCGGCTGTGACAGACGGACGGACAGAATACAGACACAAGAGGTTCCGTTTTTTTCCTTTTGAGGTACGGAGTCCTAAAAAGCAGGTCGTAAAATATCTTTTTATAACGAGTGCTACGCAGAAATGCCAAATCAAATTCCTCCATTTTTAGTGATTGCTACTTTCATTCAAATTCAAAGTCAAATTATTTATTTCAAATAGGCACATAAGAGGCACTTTTGAACGTCAAAAATCCTAATCCCATAGTGCTCTAGTTTCAGCAGAAGTGTCTCATGGTTTTCGCAAATTCGAAATCGAACGCCTTAGAGATGTCACAAAAGATTCCAATGGCATCTTGTGCTTTCTCCCAGACACAAAAAATGTTCTTTATTAGGGTAACACCGGCGTCAGTGGTACAACGGCCTTTAGTGAAACCGTATTGTTGTTCATGAAAGATGGAATTTTTATTAAAGTGACGTAACATCCAAACACCTTACTGAGAACTGGCAGAATTGACACAGGCCTATAATTGTTGGGTTCTTTACTATCACCGGATTTGAACAATGGAACTACTTTACTGTGTTTCATGAGATCCGGAAAGACTCCTTGGTCCACACTGGTGTTAAATGTGAATAGGACGCAATGGTTTCTATGGGAGATCTATATCTAAATACTTTTACAGACACATCCCCCAGATATCTCCATTTACTAACTTAATTAAGTTCACTGTTTTCTTCTTTAAAATGATCTCGTTCATAATCCTACATTTTGTACAACGGCGCCTGTACCTGTAACCCAATCTTATATTGTTCGTGTCCAGCCAGTGTTAAGTCCTTAGTCCTTGCAAATACTCGTATTACACGTTGTCTTAGAAATACTAAGATGGGCACGAGTGGAAATGGGGCATGGTTAGCGAGTGAGCAGTGCTTGGTGGCCTAGCGGTAACGGCCTCGACTTACGAGCTGTAGGTTCGAACCCAGATAACTGTAAATTATTTCAACACCACTGCTCTCAAAACGGTGAAGAAAAACATCGTGAGGAAACCGGCATGTCCTAAACCAAAAATTCGAAGACATGTGACATCTACCAACCCGCACTGGGCCCGCGTGCTGGATTACGGTCCACTCCCTCTCACGGAGAGGAGGCCTGTGTCCCAGCAGTGGGAACAGCATAGGCTGAATATGCCATGCATGATCATGCTAATCACTATTCATGTCTTCCTGTTACATCCATTCGTAGTTGATTTAATCGATTTCTGTTACTACACGCATATTTGATTTTGGAACGAAGTTCTTTATTAACGCGGCTTGCGGTAGGAGTTGATTAGTAGATATCGTCAAAAATAAAATACTTTTTCGTACCACTTGCTCAAAAAAGTGACATTCTATGCCACAAAAAGCGAACATAACAATAGTCATTTTTATTCTGTTAAAAACAGGGAAAGGAAATTGTACTGAATTTCATTCATCCTCTAGTCCTCATTTTAAATCACATTCTCCCGAATGTGATTTAAATTTTGAATACCGAAATTTATATTGAACTACATCTGTGTTTACACCATTGAGTTTGTATTTAAAGCATTATACATCTTTTTGAAAAAGGAATACGCATTTATTATGCAGTTATGATTATTAAATAAAATTACGAAAACCGACGAGGCCGTATGAGCTTAATATGCCTTTGCTTTTCCGACAAAAAAATATTAGTCTAGGAATTTGCCGCGTTTTTGTTTTCTTCAAATACATAAACGTTAAGTTTATTTTAATTTATTTTTATAAATAAGTTAATGTTCTAAAATGCTTATCTCATATTATTATTGTTAATTTTTTCGCAAATGGTACGAAAAGTAGAGTATTTTCCTCGGTGATAAAGCTGTCTTAGTCTTGGGTGAACTTAAATCCCTCGCAACACTCAGGACTCGTCTTAAATCCCTCGCTTCGCTCGTGATTTAAGTTTAAAACACCCTCGCTACGCTCGGGAGTAGACCTCGAGTCCTTCGTTACGCTCGCGATTTAAATCGTCATCCGCGACAGAAGACACTGCTTTATCCCCTTGGTTAATAATCTACTATTATTTCAGACTTAAGTAGTCCATAATGTTGTTAGTGATTATGCCCTCCATGCGACTTTCTCTCTGTCTTTGTCTTTGATAAAGAGAGAGAGAGTGAGAGGGAGAGAAAGGGAGAGTGAGAGAGAAAGAAAAAGATTGATTTATAGAGAGAGATAGAGATAAAGAGAGTGTGAGTTAGTGAGCGAGAGAGTGGGGCGATAAGTTCAAAAAGTAAAATTTAATTGTATTTCATTTAGTATCTCATTGTAAGTGAACCTATATATTGTTCTTATGAGAATAAATTCTATACACCTATAAATTGTGAGAAAGACAGAGTGAGGTGAGAGTGAGTGAGTGAAAGAGAGAGAGAGTGAGAGAGAATTTAAAACGTGTTTTTAATACAGAGCCACACCAGTGTGTGGTAACTGTATTCGCTACAGCTGCAGAGCTTCCAAAAACATATACTAGATGGCACGGTATTAAAAACGCGTCTGTGGGTGGATAAAACAGTGTTATGTGCGCTAAAAGAAACTTGTAAAAAAAATTTTGTTAGTATTAAGGTCTCAAGTTTAAATGTCGAACTTTTTTGTTTTTGTTTTAAATCATACGTGAGAAGAAATTTCGTTCCTGACGGGGATTCCCCGACAACATACGATTTTTTAAAATTTTATAATTCTTTTTTTTCAGTCGGTGGTATCTACACTGTCATCAGATCGAAGGCATATGTCTCCACTGAGGAAATGGGAGATAACTACTGCTTGTTAGGTAAGATTTAGGTAACAAGAAACTAGTGACGAAACCCAACTTCCGCTCGCGTATTATGTCAGTTTTATTGATTAATGAAATTACATTGAATGAAGAAGTAAAGATCAAGGTCAAGTGAAGTTTCAAGGTCGCTCAGCGAGCTATGGAACGGGCTATGCTTGGTGTCTCTTTGAGGGATCGAATCCGGACCGAGGTTGTCGTTGTCGTGAAGTTGTCGACATAGCCCACAGATTAAGCAAGCTGAAGTGGCAATGGACCGGCCATATTAGCCGTAGAACCGCAGCAAAGCGTTACTATAGCGGCCGAGAGCTGCAATCAGAAATAGTCCTTACGATGGTTTGATTTACGCACCCGTGATAGTAGGTGTGGGGGTGTAAGGGGGAGCACACACTAATCAGGCTCCCCAAATGTCAACCTCACCTGCGCGCGGTACACCCTGCCACTGACGGACGAGCCGCTGGCGACCGACCCATGGCGGTAATAACCATCTAACCAGCCAACCTAAATTCACCAAAGTAATGACGGGCAGCAGCGTCATCGTTGCGAAAGGATTGGCACTGCGGTCACCAACCCGCTTGGCCAGCGTGGTGACTACGGACATTAAACGGGAGTTACCGACATAGCCTGCAGAGTAAGCAAGCTGAAGTGGCAGTGTGCTGGCCATCTTTGTCGAAGGACCGATGACCGGTGGAGCAGACGAGTCCTGGAGTGGAGACCGCGTATCGGCAAGCGTAGTGTGGGACGCCCCCCAGCTAGATGGACCGACGACCTTAAAAAGGTGGCTGGGACAGACTGGATGCGGAAGGCGGAGGACAGGGTGTGTGTTGTGGGAGAGGCCTATGTCCAGCAGTGGACTGCTATAGGCTGAGTTGATTGATAGTAGGTACACCTCCGGTGCGTAATCTGGATTAGTCAACTGAAATCCGGATTGGGTAATCTGGATTAATCAACTGAAATCCGGATCTACCACTTTAACCCAAAATGTGGGTATCTCAGTCGGTACTCACGGCTCATGAGTGCGGTAAGGATTCAGACAGGGATACATTCATGTCTTATTAATATGCCTTTCTCCTACACAGGCCCCTACAAAGAACAATGCGCCCGTACTGAGGTTGAGGAGGCTGACTTTCCTCCGAACTCACCGCTCACTTCCGCTGTTAATGCTATGAGAAGCCAGGGTTATAAGGTACGTCACACTTTAAGGGGACGATAACCGACTTTTAATGATTTTATTCTGAAGATCACGTCTAAACGAGTAGTGTTAATGATTTGAAAAAAAAATATAATAAATTAGAGCATTTTCTCAATACCTTAATATGTGAATATTTTAGATTATGTTTATATTACATAGTGAAATTAATTTGTAAAGTTATGTCTAACGCGGATAAAAACCTGAGAATGGCGCAAAATCTACAAAGCGTATTTTTCTGAAACCTTCACCAATTTAAAGATAATATAGTTATTGATCTTTTAGTATACGCGTTTTATTAAAATACCTTTTGTTTTGTTTGTAATAAATTAATAATGCGTCAAATTGGGGACAGCGCTCCTTGATGAGCGAGTTCTATTGCTGACTGAACGTACGATGCTTTGCGTGAGCTCAGTACAGAACACGCAAGCTAACTACTCAAGGTCACTGGCATATATCTGCGTCAAAAGTGAGTTCTAAGCTAGGTATGCCAGGAGCGTGCCCTCAGCCTTTTCGGACATATTATGCGTTCCCCTAAGCATGGTCTGGTAAGGCTTATGAATTTATGATACTGGGCCGGGTGGTAGAAAACGCGCTCAAGGCAGAGCACCGGCGAAATGGTCCGACGCGATCAAGAAGGCTGGTTGGAGGTAGCATTTACCGGGCAGTCCACACTGCTGAAGACCGCATAGCTTGGAGACGCTTCGTATGTGGTCGCGATCCTCAGCATTGAGGGAACGACGAAGAAGAGAGGAAGCTAGGTATTAGGGCTTTCGCAATATAATTTTTTTGGAGATGGTACTGTGTATTATAAAGTTAATAATAAAATGTTTAACATACACATATCCTAATATATAAAACAATAGGGTTCGGGGCGAAAATAAAGTTTCGTAAGTCGTGTCAAAGATTCCCTATTTGGTGCGCCGCCGAGTTGACGGATTTCAGATAACTAATTTAAAAAAATCGGCCACGTGCGTGTCGGACTTTGCACATTTAGGATTCCGTTCGAAATTTAGAATATAAGCCGTCCGATTGGCAGTTTTATTCGTAAGCAGTTGTGCGCATTTGACCGCAAAATAAAGCAATCATTGGTTGTAATAGGAAAAATTTGGTAATTTCAAAGATAAAATGATTGAATGATGAAATGATGATTTATCAATATATTAGTATTTGTTAGTAAAATACACGTAATAATAAACATTTAGGGAAAGTTGAAAAATTCTTCGGAACAAAATTTTTCAAAAAGAAACTGACTTTAGTGGCTTCTCATTCCTTTGTTTTCCAATATTTTTTAATACAACAAATACAGTATTTATCTACTCAACGAGCTCTCCCCCCTTTATCGAATGGGAACTTGAATGAAACTTAAAACATATAAAAATATTTTTTGACATTTGTATGCTCCGTTAGGAGTATATGTGTTCTGTGTTTGTATGCCTTTGCGTCAACAAGATGCATATACTGTGAAAATTTTATTACTTACTGTAAAAAAACTCATTTTAGAGAATTGATTTCGGAAGGTATATATGTGTATAATTCAAATCCAAAATCATTTATTTCAATCCATTTAGGATCATAAAAATTACATTGTACAAAACTCATATTTAATCACGTAGAATTAATAAAACAATATTAATAAAATCAAAATTAGAATTATAAAATTATATTTAAAACATAAAATAAAAAAAATAAAACGATTAATAATAACTACGCCTGCCTCTGAGTCATTTGTTTGTTTGTCATTACATTAATCATATAGCAATGGTTAATGTACTGACAAAAAACAACCTGTTCGCAAATACGCTCAGGATGGTGTTGGTTGTGGTCCGTAACCTGCGCCCCAGAGATGTGCACCACTTCCGCATCGTCGTGTAGAAACAGTCGACACGGGCGTCGCCGAATAAAATTACAAATAATGAATAAATCTCGCTGCTTTGTCAATTCGTATAATAAACGGTAGAACTCTTAAAGTAATAAACTTTCCATTTCCAGGTCCACACCGGAACCTGGCTAGTAGACGGCAACCCTCAGATCATTCTGTTCGACATCGGCTCTGGCGCGTGGCAGCTGGACGCGTACAAACAGGAGCTGTGGAGCACGTGCGGCATCGGCATACCTCATCTAGACGTGGAGGCCAACGATGCTGTGATCCTAGGGTTTATGGTGGCGCAGTTTGTTGGCGAGGTCAGTATAAACATTGTGCAGAATTTTCGCCATCCAGAATTTTCACTATCCATAACTTTCCCCAGCCAGAGTTTTTGCCATCCAGAATTTACCAGATGCAGATTTTCCCCCATTCAGAATTTTCGCAATCCAGATTTTTTGTCACCTATTATACTGTTTTTCATCCAGATATGTCGCCTTCCAGAATTTTGGGCATCCCGATTTTAGCCACCCAGAACCTTCTGTCCAGTTCTAAAACTACAATATCAAGGTAACTAGACACTTGCCAGCTGGCTAGTAGACGGTAACCTTCAGATCGTTCTGTTCGACATCGGCTCCGGCGCGTGATAGCTGGACGCGTCCAAACAGGAGCTGTGGAGCACGTGCGGCATACCGCATCTAGACGTGGAGGCCAATGATGCTGTGATTCTAGGTTTTATGGTGGCGCAGTTTGTTGGCGAGGTCAGTATAAACATTATGCAGAATTTTCGCCATCCAGAATTTCCACTATCCATAACTTTCCCCAGCCAGATTTTTTGCCATCTAGAATTTACCTGATACAGATTTCCCCCATCCAGAATTTTCCCAATCCAGATTTTTTGTCACCATTAATGGTCGTCATCCAGATTATGTCGCCTTCTAGAATTTTGGTTATCCCGATTTTAGCCACCCAGAACCTTCTATCCATTTCTATAACTACAATATCAAGGTAACTATACTCCGTTTGAAATAAGATTAGACATTTAAATAAACCTTTTTTACAGTCCGTTCAATCGGTTTTGACTTCTATTGCGTTGATGGCATGACCAATGACAGCTGTAATAAACAGTTGGTATTGTAACCACGTTTTTGCTTGTAATGCCATCCTTATGCCTACAGAATAGAAGTCAAAATCGATTGAAAGGACTGTAAACAAGTTTAATATGGAGTATAGACACTTGCCAGCTGGCTAGTAGACGGCAACGCGTGGCAACTGGAGGCCAATGATGCTGTGATTCTAGGTTTTATGGTGGCGCAGTTTGTTGGGGAGTTATGTATTTTTTCACAATTTACATTTTTTTAATTCATAATTTTTCGTGGTGCGCACGTGTCGCCGTGTGCCCTGCGTCTGATCTCTCTGGTCGTGTCGGATTGCCGAGAGAGTGCAGCTGTCTACGCACATACTTGTGCACTATAATATCTCCAACGGCGAAAGCTGGTCTCCGCTGAGATTGGTCGCCATGGCCGAAATTCGGTCTGGAGGGGAGGGAAGGACTATTTATTAATCTGGCGTATGGCACTAGTGGGTTGCAACTGAAAATCAGCGTCAGGTGGTACAATCGCCGGGCACGTAACTTGGCAAGGTTTTGGGGTAGTGGGAGAAAGCTCGCGCATCGTACACTTATGCAACAAAAAAATTGACACTTTTATTGTTTGTCATTATTCTATGCTTATTGCCATCATTTATTTTAAACATGTCTGTTTAGAAGTAAGTTAAAGAAAGGAGAGGAATTCGTGAAGTTTATTAGGTGTTATAAATAAAATATATAATAACATATTTTTAGTTATTGTGGCCTGTCAAAAAACAATGTTAACGAGAACTAAAGTTCAACAAGCTTCATTAGTAGCTGCCGCAAAAATACACTCATAAATGAAACTTAAGTTAAAATAGTAACAACAATTCGTAACAAAAACTCAACAAAAACAAAGGGTATAATTTTAGTGCACGCAAGTGTAATCGGGAGCAAACGGAACGCGGGTCCCGCCTTACCACCAAAAGGACCTAAAAAAAGACTTCTGCGCATCTAACTAGTTTTGCCAACTTACGTGCCCGGAACTGTACACCTTGTGTTGTTTTGCCGTTATAATGATTGTTTTCTATTTTTTATAGTTTTTTGGTGTATATTTTTTTGTTGTAACGCCAATAAACGCATTTTTCTTTCCTTCTTCTCATAGCATAACAATATTTCTGAAGTGTTTTGGAAAACAGGTAAACAGAAAGAAACGCAAGCTTCGTCCAATGATTCTTGTATTCGGAATGACGTTTACATTGTGGGGTTGTCATGAGCCCGGAGGAAGTTCCGGTGAATGCTCCAGTGTTACTGAACTTAATAATACAAATGGTGAAAACACACTACATACATTACAATTTCCACCCAACTTCTCTGCAACACCGTTTCATATCCGCATTTAACACATTGTTTATTGTTTCAGTTCCGCAAAGCAGCTGAGGGGTACAGCGACACTCCGCCGCGCGTGGTTGCTCACTTCCACGAATGGCAGGCTGGCATCGGTCTCATTATGCTCAGGTAAATAATTATCTATACAACATTAGTTTTGTTTATAGTAAACCCGAAAAAGAGTCATTGTACTCATCATTTTGAACAATTTTTTCTATGGGACAAACCTAGAAATCGCAAAAAAAAAATCAGCTGTTCCCTACATTTGTGTTCACTTAAATCGACAAAATGTATGGAACAGCTGATTATTAAAAAAAAAATACATTTATTTCAGACCTAATTTTGGTCCATATTTTGTTAGTATTACAATAATATCTTAAAACTATGTTAGTCATGACACGTTAAATAATCAAACACAAATTAAAATGAAAATACAATTGAAATAAATAATTGCAATTCAATTAAAGTCGATTATTATTTCGCTATTTCAAGGTTGGTCCCATAGATTTTTTTTTTCAAAATGATGATTACAATGACCCCTTTTCGGGTTTAATATAAACAAAAACTAATGTTGTATACTCATTTTTATATTTTTTTTTAAATACTTCTCTTTACTGTAGGACGTGGGTGAGCTTTCTTACAGCTTTCTAGTACTTAGATTCTCGGAGCTAAGCCGCGGACAGACATACAGACCGACATGGCAAAACTACAACCCCCTTATTACAAAACAAGGTTTATCTTCAGACCCAGGTTTAAAACATGGAGCCATTATTGAATTTTGAACTTTATTCCAACTAAGGTAAAGTTCCTAAACTCAAAACTGACAACTTAGTACCGAACTAAGTTTTCAATTTTGTAAAAAGAACGGTATTTCAATCACTGTTACGTTCTTATTACAAAAACTGGCTCCATGGTTTAAGCCATGTCAAATATAAATCTTGTTTTGTAATAAGGCGGCAAGGGTTCCTGGTTGACTAAATCAAAAAATCAACTCAGCCTATCACAGTCCACTGCTGGACATAGGCCTCTCCCAGGCTGCGCCACAACACCCTGTCCTCCGCCTTCCGCATCCAGTCTGACCCAGCCATCTTCTTAAGGTCGTCGGTCCATCTAGCTGGGGGGCGTCCCACACTACGCTTGCCTCCACTCCAGGACTCGTCTGCTCCATCGGCCATCGGTCCTTCGATAAACATGGCCAGCCCACTGCCACTTCAGTTTGCTTACTCTGCAAGCTATGTCGGTAACTCCGGTTCTTACCCGGTTAATTTTCCTGGTTGACTAAGGAACCCTAATAACGATCAAGCAATCTGCGCAACCTTTTCCCAATTATTCTGGGGTCAGCTTCCAGTCTAACCGGATGGAGCTGAATACCATTACTTTACATGGAGCGTCTGCCTATCTGCCCTCCACAACACAGTTACTGGGTAACACGATACCCCTTGGGAGATGTACACTACACCACTAACGCGGAGGATATCGTGGAGTACGTGCGCCAAAAGACGAGGTACACGCCGAGGGTGCAGTTACTGGAGTCGCACCGCAACGTCAACTTCAAGGCGTTCGTGGTGCGAGTACCGAATTGTTATCTGTCCGTCGTCATGGAGGAAGACTTTTGGCCGCAGGACGTGATGTTTCGTCGCTTCCGCGGACAAGTGCCACAGGACAGCACAAGGACAAGCTAGTGAAGTGAAGTGCCACTAACATAGTTTTAAGCAATGATGTATAAAACTATAGATACGTTGTCCGCACTCTAAAATGGCAACATGAAATGAAGCCAATTGGCCACATTACGCTCAGTCACGCACTAACCTGTCGCGCGACGCTATGTTTGTTTTTAATTTATATCGTCGCCGTTTTTAAGCGCCGAGATGTTGGTTGATAACGTGTCTATATATAGTACGTCATTGGTTTAGCTATAATTATAACACGAGTTTTTGTTTTAAACTTTATATATGTATGTTACTTTGTAAGGTATACGTGTATGGGCCATTGTAGTCTGCAATAAATGTTTTTTATTTTATTAATACTAGTTGACGGACTTTTGGGCTTCTGACTACTCGTAACGACTGTCAAAGGTCTACGAATGACAGCCGAGATTAACGGTTTAGCGTGTTTTCCGAAGCACGGAGGTGTCACGCACGATATGTAATGGATGGTCACCCATCCACGAACCGATTGCAGCAAGCGTAGCTTACCTTCGATCAACCCGTGCTGGTTGTCATTATTTTGCCACGAGCCCATTATTTACCCACCCACAGATGCATTTTTAATACAGAGCCATCTAGTATAAGTTTTTAGAAGCTCTCATAAAGTTTCTAAAAAAATCAAAATCAAAAGTCATTTATTCAAAATAGGTTGAGAATCAGCACTTTTCGAACGTCAAAAATTACATAAGACAGTCCCCCAAAAACGCCCGCCCTTCACCACTTCCTAGTGCTTTAGCTGGGGAGAAGAAGTGGCGCAGCAAACTCCCCAGCAGCACAGCTGTCTGTTCGCATCTAAAACTTGAATCCATACAATAAAATGTAAAATAATTTGCATTACGCAACACAAAACATTAAATTAAATTATTTGCCATGTACTAGATGACTCTGTATTAAAAACTTATACTAGATGGCTTTGTATTAAAAACGCGTATTCAATTCACACTTTAATAATAATAAGAGAACGAGCCCTAACCACCGGCAGCGTGGACCTTGTTCCTGATGCCGATGGACTACTGTTTTTTGTATTTTTAAATCTTTTTCAAGTTTTGTTATAAAAATATTTAAAAATATAATCAATATGTATGTATAAGTAATAAAAGAAAATAATTATTATTATAATAGAAAGAGACAGTGAGATAGAGAGAAAGTCGCATGGAGGGGGCGTAACGCTTTTTTCTTACGTGACGATTTCTAGCAGTCCTCACCAGGGGCGCCGCCGCCTTACAACCCGATTCCTATCGGCTTCCCTTCGGAACAGCTAGTCTTCTTAGACTTGTGTCACATTACAAATATTTAATACTAGTTTAAAACATTACAACAATGCCTATGACTAAACAAAGAATTCCGACCATAGCTGGCGTTAAATTTAAAAAAAGTAAAGGAATGAATAAAATGTTTGAGTAAATTAATTTTGATGTTATCTAGAGTTTATGAGAACTGGAAAACTTTTTGTTCGGCTTACCTCTAATAAAAATTATAGCCTCGCTACCAGTCCTCACAGTACATGTAATTGACAGCAGTGAATTAAACAGCAGTGAATTAATATGGACAGTCCACTCTGTCAGTTATTATTTTACCTAAATGTAAGTGAACATCGAGATTTCAGAATTAGTAGGCGCATTTTCGATGGCAAAAAAGTGCTTTCCGTGCCTCGGAAAGCACGGAAAGCCAGCTGATGTAAAATTTCAAAATTAATAGACATCTGTAATTTTTATGGTGTACATAATAACGTGTACGTAACGTATTCTATTCTATCGTATTACCCAGTAACTGTGTTGTGGAGGTCAGGTCAACCTTATAATTCAGATTTGTTCTTAATATTTAATTTAAACTACTACACGGAACAGTACTCGGTTTATCACCAACCCCCCACGACCCTAGTTCTTCGCACCTGGAATCTAAGCTGGCTGGCCATACCCTAGGTTACCGTTATTGTCACCTACCTAATTTAAGTTAGGCTATATTTTTATAATAAATATATTTATTGTTTGAAGCAGTTGGTAGTTTCATTGTGTTCTGATACCAACCCACCTTACATCAGAGCTTTTGTTCCTTTACCAGTAGAGGGACAAAATCTTAATTGTAGCAGTCGCTCCATGTAAAATACTGGTATTCAACTTCACCTGGTTAGATTAGAAGCCGATTTTAACATAGGTTAGGCTGATGATGATTTCCGACAACAAAATTAAATATATTATTGTGTATTCAATCTATTGTGTGTACTAGGTGCGCTATAACAAGAGATCATAGGAGTAACATAGAGTGGATAATACCTCCTCTAACATCCCGGAATAATTATAATGACGTTTAAATCCCGGGATTTAATTATTGGACTTTATTTATAGTTACAAATTATTGATTTGAAAAATCATATCACATCTAGTTGTGTGCAAAAAGATATTTTGAAACAAATGAAACTGCCACCGCTACCTGTTCCTGGACACGAATAACCAAATATCTGTACAACAAAATGTATGTCGATATGTATTCGAATCACAAGTTTTAATAAACCAGCCAACTTAATTTTATTTTACCTAAATCTAACAAAACACTTGAAATTGACACAATTTTAGTATGTAACCCTAAAAAATGTTATACATCTATAGATTCTTTAAATCAATACGTAAATTGTAACTACAAATAAAGTCCAATAAATAATCGTAGTTTTTGAATCCCGAGATTTTAACGTTATTATATATTCCGGGATTTTATAGGAGGTATTATCCACTATGTTACTTCCTTCCTCGAAGTTTAGGTAAATAAGCTCTACCTCTGGTTATAACTATTAGAAGCAAAATACCCAATGGGGTTATTAATCGTGGTTTTCAAGCCATTATAATGTGTATTTGATAACGTTCAAACTAAAACTCAAAACATTCATTAAAAATAAATATTATGTATTGTATTTTTTCTTTGTATTCCCAGGACCCGCCACGTAGACGTCGCAACAGTCTTCACGACGCACGCTACCCTTCTTGGAAGATACCTGTGTGCCGGCAACACCGATTTCTATAACAATTTGGATAAGGTAACACCATTGCAACTGCATCATACGACCCATTTTTTTTTGCTGGAAAGCTTATGAGAATTTTTTATTCGGGATCCCTTCTTTTCGCATAATGTTCTTTGTCCTAATATACTTCGGTATAACGATTTTGGCACAATTTGTTTTGGCATAATAATACTTCGGCATAATTTTTTAGACATACATTTTATGTTGGCATAATCATCTAAAAGACTAATTTGTTTTGGCATAAATTTGATTCGCATAACGTTAGTAGGCCTAATGACTATTAGCATAATAATATTTAGGCATACAATTAATATAAATAACAAAAACAATTTTCATGCAAATGATTTATTATACATAACATTATGTAACTTAAACGAATTTTCAATCGCGAGATAACTTTTACCTGAAGAATATATTAGATGATATGACAGTTTTTGTATAAAAAAATATGTCAATCAGTTAACTTCTATTATGAGAAATAAATATGGCGGTTATTCCTCAGATAGAAGTTAACTGATTGAAACAGTGGTCCTTAATTATGTGTAAATATTTATTTTAGGTGTATATTTTTAGCAATTGCTTGTAAATATGCTTGTTTAGAAGTATACTCATCTTTTTTACTTATAATTTTTTCAATTCTTTTGGTTTTGTCCGTGTATTTTTTCTTTTTTTTTGGTATACGCGATGTTCCGACATCCAGTTTATCTAATTAAATTTGGTTTGATGTTTTATTTCTTGAACGATCTTTTTTGCCAAAAAATAAAATCCAGGATGGTGTTTTCCCACAAAATGTGCAAATCTATTGTGCCATGCCTCTGCATGATTTTGTGTCCTAGGTATATTTTCCTTTTCTAGTAGATACGTACTCCAGACTTTGGGTGGAAATAGTGGTGGCGAACTTGTAGTACCCCATACATAATTCTGATCAAACCAATTTGCTATAGTTTCTGTAACAATTAAATAATATTGTTGGTTAAAAATTTAATATGCTGTGCAACAAAAGTTAGTGACAGAACAGAATTGCTGCAAAACTGACTCCACGTAGTCTTGTTTGTCCTACCCTAGAGTGTAATTTAAAATCGCGTAGGCGCATGGGGCCGCCGGAGGCCCGCAGCGCCGGAGCCGTGACAGAAACCCTGCCTGCTGCATGCTGCATGATTGCTTGCATGCTTGCTTGCATGCTGTATGCTTGCTTGCATGCTGTATGCTTGCTTGCATGCTGTATGCTTGCTTGTATTATTATATTGTTTATATTGTATAAACGTGTATAGTGTCTAATATTCTAGGTGTTAATAATTATTTCATTGTTATACCTATAAAAATATGTTTTAATATCATTATGCGTAAATAAATTTATGCTTTAGGATATTATGCTTAAAAAAGTTATGCTTTAGAACTTTATGCTTAATAAATTTATGCTTTAGAATATTATGCTTAATCATTATTATGGTTAGAGAAATTATGCTTAAAAAATTATGCGTAAGCTGTTATGCGTATTTATATTATGCGAAAATATAATTATGCCAAACAAAATTATGCTAAGTTATATTAGGTCTTAAAATTTTATGCAAATGGATAGGGAACCTTTTTATTCGTGAATTTACTCGTCACCATTTCAAAGCCATATAACTTGAAACCCTTCTTGGAAGATACCCGTGTGCTGGCAACACTGATTTCTGTATCAATTTGGTTATGGTAAACATTGCAACTGCTTTATTCGTCCCACTTTTTTTTTGTTGGAAAGCTTATGAGAATTTTTTTATTCGTGAATTTACTCGTCACCATTCAAAAACGAAACTTGAATCATCCTCATAATGGGGAAGGTCGGTCAAAGCTAATTGTAGATGGCGTGACAATAGCTAGGTCCCTCGGGTCTATACTAAATTTGACATTTCGTCTATTCAATGCCTTTCATTCCATTTTGTGTTCATTCAATGGTTCATTCATGAGTTTGGTTTTACTTCACTATTTCGTTATTTTTAATAATTACTTTCAATCAATTTATTTTCGACATGCAAAGAGTCAGAATTTAAAACCTTTATTATTTATTATTTCCTCGTAATCACTTTCTTTAAAATGTTTACGACATAACCTTTCCATCACAGTTTTGAGAGCAGTGGTGATTTAATAAATAACACAAAGTACAGTGCCTGTGTGAAGTTATTAATTTTCGACTTTTTTTCAACATAGTCAAGTTGATATTACTTTGTCTTCACGACAAATAATAATGTGTTTTGTTATAGTTCTCTGTTGATGAAGAAGCAGGCAAGAGGCAAATCTACCACCGCTATTGTATGGAGCGGGCGGCCGCGCATATGACTCACATTTTCACAACCGTTTCGGATATTACTGGTAAGTAATAATATTATAACTGTATTCAAATCAAATCATAATCAAAAATATTTTTATTTCATATAAGCCTACATGGGCACTTATGAAACGTCAGAAGCTAGGTGCACGGTTCCAATTGGTCGCTTCCTATGGAGAAGTGCCGGCAAAAACTCCACGGTTACTCTTTAAAAAAAAAAATGGATTTTACAATGTTTTCAAATTACAGTGTTACTAGGTATGAGAGGACAGCGTAGGCCCGTCAAAACTACCAGGTACTTAACAAAATAGAAAATGGTCTACAGATCTACAGTCTATTAAGCCTCCAACGTCCTCACGTTGACAAAAAAACCATATAAGATATGATTAAAATAATTAAAGTTAGAACCTTGTTGAAATTATAATTATAGGTATAATATTGCCCTAAGATGTAGGCAGAAGTGTAGCGTCTCAAGTATTTTAATAAAAAAAATACCCCACCAGTTGGCGCCACTTTGATAGGAGGTCTTCCATTTCGACAATGTCAACAAAATTTAATTCATTCGTTCATCATTCAGTTCGCTTTGACACTTTTAGCAGGTCCAAACAAGGAACTTATATCCAACCTAGAATGTGCTTTTTTATTTATTTTTTATTATTATTTTTTTTTTTTAAATGTTGCCCCACACTAGGAATTTCTCCTGTATTGTGGGTGCGTTTACAAACATTTAAATTCACATACACAAACAGCCAGACCCGGAATAATTACTTGTAGGTCATACAAATATTTGTTCCGTGCGGGAATAGAACCCGCAACACGCAGCGCAGCAGTCAATCGCTTAACTAACTGCGCCAACCGTGCCGTCAATTGCAGTCAATTCGTCAGCATTGTCAATTTGACACCAATATAAAAATAAACCTTATGTATATGAAGCTAAGTTCTATTACAGACAATCACTTGGTCAAAGAGAAATCCGGTCCGAGAGAAAAAGCGCTTCGAGAGCCCTGTGTCCCTTTCTAAAGTGTTGCCAGGAGGATTATTCCCGGATTTAGTATGACCGGTAAAAAAAAAATACAACAGCTTAACGTGCTTTCTGAGGCACGGAGGAGTCTCGGTATGTAAAGATGGTCACCCATCCACGGACCAACCCCGGCAAGCGTAGCTTAACCTGATGGATCGACCCGTGCCGTGTTATTAATAAGTCATGAGCGCATAAGCTAGTGTGTGATGAAGTGAATTCTATCTATCTTAAAATGGCTGTTTCTCCCCCAGGATACGAAGCCGAACACCTCCTCAAACGCAAGGCAGACATCATAACTCCTAACGGACTGAATGTAAAGAAGTTCTCAGCGCTGCACGAGTTTCAGAACCTCCACGCGCTCGCCAAGGACAAGATCAATGAGTTCTCTCGAGGACACTTTTATGGGTGATAATAAAATCTTTAAAAACTTTTTAAAACAAGGTTTCAATCAAACTCAAACTCAAAACATTTATTTAAATGAAACCTATTACAGGCACCTTTGAATTGTCAAAGAGTCGGTCAGTTAGTCAGAAAGTTGAAGCTATTTGCCCATTCCAAAACGTAGATCTCTATGGAGAAGAACAGGCAAGAAACTCCAAGGACACTCTTTTAAATGAAGATATTACAAAATCCTGGGTACATTATTCTTGTTCTTCTACATATAGAAGCAACAAGAATAATGTACCCAGGATTTTAACAATTTAAAACAATAATAATAATGTAACAATGTAAAAAATTAAATTACTTATTTAAAAAACAATACAAAATATAAGATTAAAAGATTACAAATAAGCCCTGGCAGTTAAGAGAAAACCAGTCTCAACTGACGGCGCCCGTTCCCGAACATGATGCGTGGATCAGCACCGTATAGCTGAACCATTTTGTAATGAACTAAATAGTACTAAATTAAACTTACAACCATAGAACTTTAACATAAGTTGATGAAATAAACATTGTTTAGTTATTTTATGTTCGACTACGGACCTAACATTCATTCATTCATTCGATTACGGACCTAATTTCATTGTTTTTTTTTTTGTTCACAGTCATTTCAACTTCGACCTCGACAAGACGCTGTACTTCTTCATCGCCGGTCGTTACGAGTTCGGTAACAAGGGAGCTGACATATTCATTGAAGCGCTAGCGAGATTAAACCATTATTTGAAGGTAATTTTATTTTGATTTTTTTTTTATTTGAAGGTAAATATTTTTTTTTATTTGAAGGAAAATATTTATTTTGTTTTTTTTTTAATTGAAGGTAAATAATTATATAATTTTGTTTTATTTGAATGTAAATATTTATTTTATTTTTTTGATGTGTCACATATTTCCTCGCGCTTTCTCTGGGAGTGATCACTCGGTTTCCATTTACTCCCTCGCTAAAGGTCGGGAATAAAAAGTACAATGACCCCTTCTCGGGTTTAGGGTAAACAAAAAACTAATGTTGTATATGGGTAATTTTAGCCCCTTGTCAGGCCTGGTTCACTCCGCAGTTTAGGTATAAAACTACAAGTACGTGCGACGGCCGGTCCGGACCGGTCAATCAGTGGGTTGTCGCGCGCCGCGCTGCTTAGTACGCGTTAATACGAGTAGGTACTTTATTCTCGCGCTTCCGAGTTCTCGCGTTACAAAAATAAAACCAAAAAAAATATTCTTTATCGTTTGGTTGTTTAAAATAATGACAGTGTTCGAAGCCTGACGTTTCACATACTACCGAAGGATATTAAAAGGTGAGATTTTTTATACACAATAGGTAGGTAATAAGCTTATTGCAGTTATATCTAGGTACTTTTGGGCCTTTATGCGACTGAGATCATTACACTAAAAGTGTATCCTGTTTATTTGATTAGAAGTTCGTTTTATTTTGTCATAATTATCGTAAGTATTTGCGTCCGCCGCCGCCGCTGCCCCGCTTATTTAGGCAGGTATGAAATTATATTTATCAACTTCAACTTGTGATCTTGTCGTAGGTACGAGTATGGTGGTGGCGCAGCACGACGAACGTCTGTAGGTAGTCAGGCGTCAGTCATACGATATGACGAAATGATAAAGATTCCTAGTCGATTACCCAATAATAACATTTCTATTTCTATATCGTAATTTGAGTTCTTTTTAGGAATAACTAAATTTTATTTCCTTTAATTGCGAAAATAATAATCAATATTTGTAATGTTTGTAAGAATAGTTTATTAAATATAATACAAAGTCTCTATTCATTTATATAAATTCAAGTAAAGAATTCAATAAAAGTTCTTATTTCATTCAACACGCGTATTATTCATTTACATATCTCAATAATACTTATCGTCTTTCACTCGCTCTATACCACTAGAGCGGCTGTTTTGTGGTCGGCTTGTCATTGATTCGCTTCACTTCGTTCGTTGTAGCCGCTACAGTACAAAAAATATAATTCGTAAGTCGCAACCCTAATAAGTACGCGGTTACGTCGAGAACGGCCATGATTTGAAACGGTTAAACTAAAATAAGCGCTCTCGCGTATTTACACGGTTTATTTTTGCATGTATGATTTGGGGCTGTAGGCTATTATCGCTGTAGGTAAATATAACAGGAGCGACCTAGACTGTGCTTTATGTGTACGCGGCTAGAGTTTGTATCTATTTAATCGACTCCAGAGAGTGACCTTTCTGTACGTAGTACTATTACTTATTCTGTGCCCTTGTATAAAAATCTACTATTATTAAGTACACCATTAAAAATACAGATATAAATGTTGAAATTTACCCCTACTTTATTAATAGCTAGAGAGCTATAAGCATTAATAATAACTAACTTTCTCTTTTCTTTCCTTCAAGGCTTCAGGCTCCGACACAACAGTTGTCGCCTTCATGATATTTCCCGCCAAGACGAACAACTTCAACGTGGAGAGTCTCCGCGGCCATGCTGTGACCAAAGCGTTAAGAGACACCATCAATGATATTCAGCAGAAAATAGGCAAGAGGATGTACGACATCTGTCTGAGGTGAGTGTGCTGGGTATAGGTCCTTCTAAAATTCAACAATAGTACATTTTGATACAAGTGGAGAATGTTTGTTATTGCTTTCGAGGCGGAATTAACACCCGAGCCGTAGGCGAGGTTGTTTTTGAGCAGAGAATTGCAATAACAAATGTCCACGTGTATCTAACGATGTTTTTCAATACACTTTTGAAGAACTAAAATAAAATAACGAAAAATATTTTTGTCATGAATTATTAGGAAACTATGATTTAATTTTCTTTTTTTTCCGCGCTTTGCTTCCGCCAGGTTGAAGGAGAAGCAAAGGTATAAACCCGATAAACAGACGAATATGAAAAATAAAAAATAAAACAAATATTTATGAGTTTAGAACACAAATAAATATTAATTTGTTCTTAATCGTTTTTTTTTATTGTAATAATCATGGTATTCTATTTATAAACAATATTTTAAATATTCCAAAAATATTAACACCGTAAAGACACACCATTGCCGAGTTTAAAAAAAATAACCTCCGGTTATAGAGTGGCGCGAGACGGTGGGAATAGTGGCATTGAACCCATTTTGGACTAAGTAAAGGTATAAGTTATCTGTGGCAATTTTTATTCCCGCACACGTGTTGGTAAATAAAAAGTCGCACGTACCTACATACATTGCATTGTGAACCTAATCGTAGTGCGATATGAACCAGTTTTCGAGGAAGTGTTTTGAAAAAATATGTTTCTATTGCAGTGGTCATCTCCCCGACTCATCCGACCTCATGCTGAAAGAAGACACAGTGCGTCTAAAGAGATGTATTTACAGTCTGCAGAGAGACGGATTACCGCCCATCACTACGCATAATGTTGTAAGTATAACCTCTGTTCACTGTATGTGCCTGTAGTTGGCCCATTTCCAATGGTAGGAAACACAGATTTAGAATAAGCTAGATACCACAAGCCGTCCGACCAAGCGTGCCCCGAAGGTTGTGCTGTGCAGGGCTCGGAAACCGGTTAATTTTCTATGTAACCTTAGCCGTTATTATAAAGGTTTTCGAACATATTAAGTTCATTATTTAATATTTTCAAAATCAAAAAAATTAAATCAAAATCAAAAATATGTTTATTTCACATAAGCCTACATGGGCACTTATGAAACGTCAGAAGCTAGGTGCACGGTTCCAATTGGTCGTTTCCTATGGAGAAGAGCCGGCAAGAAACTCCACGGTCAATTTAAAAAAAAAAAAAAATGACTTTTACAATGTTTTCAAATTCCAGTGTTATTAGGTATGAGAGGACAGCGTAGGCCCGTCAAAAGTACCAGGTACTTAACAAAATAGAAAATGGTCTACAGATCTACAGTGTATTAAGCCTACAACGTCGTCACATTAACAAAAAAAACAATATGAAATATGATTAAAATAATAAAAGTTAGAACCTTGTTGAAATTTAAATTGTAGGTATAATAATGTCAAATAAGAAAACATGCTGAACTTCATATGATGAAGCAATCTTTGAAGCTAATTTGCCGATAAGTGTTTAACCGTGTGTGATGATCACGTCGGGAAATTTGCCTATAAGGGTATTGTTGGTGTGATTAAATCAGGTTTGGCAAATGAAATGAAATAGCGTGTTACTAGTTGAAAGTTTACTGAACGACTGATCGTATATACAATGGTTGTGAGAACTTAGACTAAATCTTACAAACTACGTCATACAATGACAAAGAGTAAAGATTTAATATTATGCCTATGCGCTACACTAATATCAGTTGTATCAAAAATAATTTGTATCTTCGGAAATAAAAATTAACCGGTTTCAAGCCCTGCTTCAAATAACAACACTGAAAGGGGTCGTTGACCCTAAACAAAAATCATCAAATCTTTTTGATTTTTGTCTTATCGTGTTTAGACATCGATACCCATTAGATCTACGGAGTTTTGCTAGCTAATTTAAATTAGACCTGCATATAGGTTCACCTCTGTCTAGCCCTTCGGGGATTACAGGCGTAATGATATACAGGGTTACTGGTAATTCGACATATTCCTTGCAGGACGTCATTGTAGGGTTAAAATACAACAAATTAAGTCAGCAAATGTTCTACCGAAATTCAGTAGTTTCTGAGTTAATTAGGTCTTTAGTTGTTTTATGAAAAATCCAAATTAAAAATGATTTACGGTGCGACTGTACTGGAATTTAAGTTATTATAATAGCTGATGCCGTAGCAGAACTTTTTTAATAATTAAGTAAGTTCCAAAATGCCAAAACTTTGGTAGGGATCACTAATTAAACATTTTATTTTTCGTAATTTTAGTGATAATTTTATTTAAAAAAAACTTAACTCGAAGTCACAAATGATAAACTAGGACCATCGAAGTCAAATAAAACACAAAACCATGGTCAGCAAGACGCCAGTTACCACAAGCAGCACCTGTTCACGAGCATACCGGAAAGATCAACCATTACCCCCCGCGCCATATTTGAGGGAAAGAGGCAACCCGACTCTCGACGCTAGCGCAAGCAGTGACATCTAGCATGTCAAACTTGCTGCCAACAAAAGCTCAAAAAGTTTCGTTATTTGGAAACCAGTAAGAGATAGTAATCTCGATTAGATGTCTTTATTTAAATACTGTTTTTTTTGCATAGCAAAATATCAAATAACTTCTCCCGCTCTCGTGTCAGACTTTTACTGACTAAAACCCACCCGTGTTCCTTCCGTTGCCTGTGTGCCAGGGCCACGATATCCCTTTCGGACAAACTCGCAACCCTGGCAGGTTATTTAACAGCCTGGAGTTGTGTTCATGACCAATAATTAATTCTAAGCTGAATGAATGAGTTGTCCATGAGCAATTCAAGATTGAAGAAAGAAAACATAACATTTATTTGACTTGTATTTGTAACCCTAGCGATTATTTTGAGTGTATTGTATCCTATAATTAATCGGTAAACAGCGTTGTGGGCTGAAAATTATTGTGTATTTCTTGTTTATACGTTTTATATCGTAGGTGTTTGCTGCCTTTTGAATAAAATTAAACCAAAAGGAGAGAGGTCAAAAGTGGTATAATATTCCGAAGATTTTTAAACGCTAATATGCTGTTCCTTATTAGAAAGTTTTTTTATTATGCTACTCGATTATAGAATCAATTAAATCAGATTTTTTCAGGCGCCCGTTTTTGTAAAAAAGTGATAAATGTTTCAGTACAAAAAAAACGCACATTGTCTTTATTTAAGTATTAATTTCTACGCAATATAAGTATTTTAAACGTGGCTAAAGTTTCCGTTTCTATTAAATACTTTTAGATTTATTATAATTTTAGCTGCAGCTCCATGACAGGAAAAGACAAAAAACATTGATTGTCATGACTATGCAATAACAAAACGTACCGGGAAAAGGTCAAATATGACTCAAGTCCTGCTGACTGACATTGTCACTATCATTGTCACGTCATTTGCCACCGGGCTGTCATACGTAAAATATAAATAATGTTTGTAGTTAGTGATGCCAGCATTTTATTTTTCAACCCTTGTTTAAAAAAAAACGAGCTGCTGTAAAAAAATCAAATGCCGAAAGACATCAAAATAATTACCCTGTTTCAACCTATAAAGCTCAGAAGGCTGTTAAAATTTTCAATTATTTTAGTACCTGCGCACTAAATGTATGGGGTTCGCCCGTACATTTAGTGAACGTCTCCTTTGCATCAGCTCATGAACCAAAAAAAAAAGAAGGTTTTACTACACCAGTGTGTTTTTTTTTAAATATTTATGTTTATTTTATTATAACATATTTATTTTTCTTCTGTTCAGGTGGATGACTGGAGCGATCCCGTTCTGAATTCCATCAGAAGGTGTGAACTTTTTAACACAGTCAATGATAAAGTCAAGGTGAGTCCTCAGTTTTTTAATTAATTTAATTGTTATGCTCTATTTCTTTTAACAATAGTTGTCTAATTGATTTAACACAGTATTTTACTTTTGGATAAAAATGGTTTCAGTGGGTCATCCTTTAAAGATAGACATATGCTATCGCGGACTTTTAAAGATAGACATATGCTATCGCGGACTTTTAAAGATAGACATATGCTTTTAAAGATAGACATATGCTATCGCGGACTTTTAAAGATAGACATATGCTATCGCGGACTTTTAAAGATAGACATATGCTTTTAAAGATAGACATATGCTATCGCGGACTTTTAAAGATAGACATATGCTTTTAAAGATAGACATATGCTATCGCGGACTTTTAAAGATAGACATATGCTATCGCGGACTTTTAAAGATCGACATATGCTTTTAAAGATAGACATATGCTATCGCGGACTTTTAAAGATAGACATATGCTTTTAAAGATAGACATATGCTTTTAAAGATAGACATATGCTATCGCGGACTTTTAAAGATAGACATATGCTTTTAAAGATAGACATATGCTATAGCGGACTTTTTTGTTGAACTTTTTATGACGTAAAATCCAGTAGAACATAATTATTATGTATCTTTTACGGTTTACGCGGCCCATGCCAGTAAAGCTCCCAGTCGGCATGATTTTTTCCGACTTCTTCAACAATAATCGTCATATTTCAGCCAATTTACACAAAACTAGATTAGAAAATGGGCAACAGCGTTCTCTATGCATTTTAACACCATACTGCGATCGCCAACCCGCCTGCCAAGCGTGGCGATTATGGCAACCTCCTCCCTTTTGGGGGAGGCCTATGTCCAGCAGTGGACTTCATTCGGCTGGAATGATGATAATGAGGACGACACAAAACTTTAATGAATTAAACACATAAAACTTCCTCATGAATCACTCCGTCCGTTGGCAAAAATTCTTCGAAAATCCGTTCAGTAGTTTTTGAGATTATCGTGGTCAGACGGACAGACAGACGCGGCGGGGGACTTTGTTTTATAATATGTAAGGATTGTTAACTAATATGGTTCAGATATTTAAAAAAAAATGTCATCCTTGATTATCTATTTGTCTCAAACGCGATTACTAAGCCGAGTTTTCTGTGGGCAGGCGTTATTGGGTTTGCGATGCAAAATTTTCAGAAACAGCAATATTGAACTATGTTCGGTCCCTATTAAATGAGGGTTGAACATAGCTAGCGCATGTGGTACCCGCGTACCAAAGTATTATATTTATTTCTTTAATTTATTGTGAATGTGACCATTGTGTGGATCATTTTTTTTTCTTTAAATAATTTAGGATTCCGTACCAAAATGGTAAAAAGGAACCATTATGGTGAGACTAAGTCTTTCTGTCTGTCTGTCGCACCTGGATATCTCAGCTAGAACTACTAATGCTATCAACTTGAAATTTAGAATAGTTTTAGATGACAATTGCCCAACTATTTTGCAAACAAGAAAGAAATTAAAAAAAAAGAACTTTTTTGCAAAAGGGACTGAAAGGGGTCTTATAAATGTGAAGTGAGGCTACTAAGGCATGGGGTATTATATGAAAGAGCGCTGTTTGCACATTCTCAAATATTTTTTTTTAGGCAGCGTAGTTTCCGAATTTTGATGAAAAATGTAAACAAAAATACCGTTGTTCCCCCTTATCTCCGAAGTTTGCATAGATAAAAATCTGAAATTATTCTATGTGATAGAAGTTTATGCAAAGATTACAAGAAAAATAAAACGATGTCTTTAAATAGCACAGTTTTTCAGAAATCATCAACATCATATATACGTATGGAACCCTCGGAGCGCGAGTCCGACTCGCTCTTGACCGGTTTTTTTTTTCTTTTTCTCAGTTTTTTTTAATAATGGTTATTTGAAACATGTGGGTAGGCCGCATAAAGTGATAAAAATGCCATTTTGATCACTTTATGCGGCCTACACAAATGTCCTTTCTTTGATATTGTTCGTCGAGTCGTTGAGCTCCTTAAGTCTTGAGTAGAGCTGCACGATTACTGACAAATGGTTGCACTGATTGGACAGGTCCAATCAAATTTATGTGGTTCTTTCCTCAAAGGACCATTTCAGACACAGATCTACATGGTCCTCACATGATCTGACCAAGATTATTTCTGGACTGAGACTGAACCCTGAGTTTATTTCGCCATTTCTTCTCAGGGTTAATCAGATAGAAAATATCCGACTACATTTAGCTAATTTTTTATTTTTTAGTATGACGTGTAAGTGATTCCGATATCCTATTTACAGACTATACGATTTAATTTCATTTTAAAATAAAATAAATAATAATAAAACTTTATTGCTAAAAATATTACAAAGGTGTTAAACATTGGCCCCAAACTAGGCAAGCCTGTATCTTGGAAACCAATAGGAGGGGAGGGTTTACCATTTAAACATTTATTTTAAAAACATGCTCAATATACTCGTAGGTAACAATTTAAATACTAAGTTTAACAAATAGTAAGGTTAGTTTCAAATTACAAAAAATGTGATGATCAAAATTAAAGAAAACAACAAATTAATCACCAAACCATGTTTTGGAGTGTAAAGGCGAGCTATTTATTATCATATTATTTCCAGGTAATATTCCACCCAGAGTTCCTTACCTCAACCAATCCCTTATTCGGGCTGGACTACGAGGAGTTCGTGCGAGGTTGCCATCTCGGCGTGTTCCCGTCGTACTACGAGCCGTGGGGCTACACGCCGGCCGAGTGCACCGTCATGGGCATCCCTAGCGTCACCACCAACCTGTCAGGTGAATGGAGGGCCGGTTGTGTCCTATTAATTAAATAAAATTTATAACGTTATACTTAGGGGTTATAACGGGCGCCGTCAGTTGAGACTGGTCTTCTCTTAACTGCCAGGGCTTATTTGTAATCTTTTAATCTTATATTTTGAATTGTTTTTAAATAAACATTTTTTTTTTGTGAATTTATTTTAGAGGATGTCGTAGTCGGGTTTTGAGGGGAAGAATTACTAGATTTTAAAGATTTTTCAGCCAAGTTTTTACCAACGTTAGCAAAAAAGTTGTTTACTTTATTAATTGCTTCGGTTGAGTTTATCTCTGTTGATAGTAAATCTAGCGGAGGTTCGGGATTATTCGATCTAAATGTATTAGTTTTTATAAATTTCCAGACAAGTTTACTATTTTTCCCGCCTTCTGTAATTTATGTTTATCATACTGATTTTTAAGTTTTTTCAAGAGATTATTACAGAAGTTTCGATACCTTTTATATGAAATAGAAAGTATTTCGTTATCAGGTGCAAGTTTCAATTACAATACAACGAACGAGCCCGGGTGTGATCCAGGGTTTAATACAACTATACTTTCTAGGCGTTGTCCTAGTGAATGAGTTTTTCCTTATTGCATATTGTAACGAATTTATGAAATACTGTAATGAAATATTTGTATCGTTTGAATTATAAACAGGGTCAAAATTAATACCGCTTTGTCATTTTCAAGATTTGTCATATTGACTTTAGTGTAGCTACGCATGCATTTTTTTCTAGGTGAACTTATTTGTAATGTTAGTAAAACAGCTTGATGATCAGTAAGCGAAGAATTAGTAACCAATGTTTTGGATGGATTTTTTTATTTTAGAATGATATGGTCTAAGCATGAGCCGCTCTGATGCGTGGGGTGATAGTGAGCTGATAAAAGTCCATGAAATGAGCAAATATTCAGATAATTATGTACATGGGTATCCGCGGTTTTTCCGGAAGCAATGTTAATGTTAATATCGCCCAAAAGTACTACGTTTTTAAAAGATGTTATGTTTTTTAAGTTAGTGTCAAGCGAGTCTAAAAATTTGTCCATATTTTGCGAAGGAGGCCTATAAATAGCCATGACTACTGTATCGGGAATAATTTTAATTATCAAGCAATTACTATCTAGGGATACCGGTTCTTCTTTGATTGTTCGTAAATTATTTTTGATATAAACTACTAATCCATCGTTTTGGTTTATGTTTCTATCTGTTTTGTATGAGTAATAACCGTCAAGAGATGGTAAGTTTACTGTCAGTTTTGACAGCCAACATTCAGTTAGGACGATAATATCACAGCTTATGTCAAGATTCTGTAATAACACTTCAAAACCGTTCATGTTTTGATTTATGCTGCGAATATTCTGTGTGAGTAAGGTTAACGTTTTCTCACCAGAAGGAAGAAGGTGTTTACAGTCCTCAACATTACAGATTTTAGATTCAGACACAGAAAAACTATCTAGATCACAATTTAGTTGATTTGCCATTATTTTTACAAACTAAGTGGATATATAAATAGAGGATAAGCTACCTGCTTATGCGCTTATTAATAAAAATATTCTGTGGCGCTCTTAGGCGCCTTCATAATCTATTGAGTTAATGTAGTTGATCTCTGCGTATTTGCGGGCCGGGCAACTTACATCGCCAGTTGGATGGTCACATTTCCTCTTAAAGCGTTTGCACGTCGCACATTGAGCGGGAGAAGATTTGCTGCCGCATTCCTTGAAGGAGTAAATATTTCTTCATCATAGTTGTACAATATAATAAATACTATACAACTTCGTCAACTATGAGGAAGTGGAAAGATAGTGTCAATTGTTTTTGTACAGTATGTTCAAAAACAAGTTGCGTTCCGATAACGCTCAATAACAAGCGACAAGTGCACGTGTACAGAGTGTTTATTTTACGTTTCAATTTCATATTTTTTGTTAATATTTTTTAAAAGATTATTTAAAAAAATAAATGTAAATATTTTTTTTTGCATGTATGGACGCTATACTATTGCGGGTTAACGGGAACGCCTTTCATTAACCCTTTTGATGCCAAGAACCCAACATATATTTAACATACTTTATTTTCTAATTATAATATAATTGTTCCAGGTTTCGGCTGCTTCATGCAGGAACACATAGCTGACCCTATGTCATATGGTATATACGTGGTGGATCGTCGGTACATATCGTTGGAAGGATCCGTTCAGCAACTAGCGCAGTATATGTACGATTTTACCAAGTAAGTACTTATAAAAAAAAAAATAGTGTGCTTTAGACCACACCACTGAAGTAAAACTTACAAATAGTAATACTAATTATACTTAATTACACCAATAGGCCTGCACTGTGTCTTAGATATACGAAACGCAACTGGCTATGAGAGAAAGGGAGAAAGAAAATGTGTGCTCGCACCTCTCTCTCTTGCCCCTACAGTAATATACGAAACGTAACTCTCGCTCTTTCTATCTTCACTAACTTATATCTCCTCTCAAATTCCGTTCGCTGGCTTCCGTAACGCTCTCGTCACGCATTCACCAGCTTTCTCCCCAAGTCGCGCGTGCGTAAAGAAGTTTTAGCTGTTCCCTACATTTTGACGAGTTATTCGAACATAAATGTAGGGAACAGCTGATTTTTTTGAAGTAAAAGTTGTTCATAATGATGAGTACAATGACCCCTTAAGAGGTTGTGTGTTAATTCTGGGACATGTTGTATATATGCTAGTCGCGCGGTAAACTCTGCTTGCGCGATGCAGGATTTTGCGCGGAGACGCATGTGGCGATGTAGATGCCGCCACACACTAATTCCATGCCATTAAAAAGTACTTACTTATTCCATGCTCAAATCAAAGTAAAATTATTTATTTCAAATAGGCACTTTGGACTTCTTGGCGGGAAAGTGAAGCGTCATGTTCAGCAGTTTGTTTAATTTTCCAAAATTTGTGTTTACCCGAATATTAATGTGTATTATTGGTGGATTATTAACCATAAAGTGTTTGTGAACGTGCATTAGTGTAGGCAAATGAAACAAAACAGTGCAACTTCACTTCAAGTTCTCTCAAGAAGTCCGCGTGAGGTCTCAGTAAAGTGCCACATCTTTACTGAAACTCAAGGGGAGTGGGCGGGGATATCATCATCATGCATTTATAATTCATTTCATCAATACTATACAAGAACTAAAACGTGACATTGGCTAAATGCACAAACCGTGCGAAGCCAGAAGGAAACAAAAAAAAATGGGCACTTATAAGGCACTTTTGAACGTCAAAATTTACAAACAAATTTAATTGATTCTAGTCGCCCCTTCCAAGAGGTATTTTTCATAGTCATTTCAAGCTGTCACTTCTTGTTACACACTTCCGTCCCTTTTCACAAAATCACTCCCTCAGAAAGTGAGATGAAATATGTTACACATCAAATCAAATCAATTTATTTGCCATAAATGTTGGTACAATTTCGGTCTTAATATAAATTTATACAGATCCATAACTCTTAGTCATAACAATGTGACATGCAAACATTTGGGTTTATAATCATATATAATATGAGCAGTGGTAGAGACCGCGACTTACTAGTTGTTGGTCGTGAGTCCGAACAGGAGCTTGACTTTGTGTAAATGATTTCATCACCACTAATCTCACAACGGTGAAGGAAAACATCGTGAGGAAACCGGCATGTCCTAGAACCAAAAATTGGAAGACATGTGACATCTACCAACCCGCACTGGGCCCGCGTGGTGGATTACGGGCCACTCCCTCTCAATGAGAGGAGGCCTGTGTCCCAGCAGTGGGAATATTATAGGCTGATTATCAGAGATCGGAATAGGTAGAGCTTATTTACCTAAACGTCGAGGAAGGAAGTAACATGGAGTGGATAATAGCTTTTCTTTTTTTGTTTTATTTAGGATGGGTTTGCTCTTGACCTTAATCTAGGGCAGAGGTGACAGAGACAAAGTCGACGATGGAGTGAGCTTACCCAGAAGAAGCCTGTTCACTCTAACTTTGAAGAGATTAGGGATTAGGAGATTTCCTCTAAAATTCCGGAATAATTATAATGACATTAAAATCCCGGATTTATCTATTGAGGGATGACTTTTGATTTTGTACTTTGTTTTTTTTCGTCCTCGTTGGTCTAGTGATCGTAAGCGCTACTACTGAGCAAGAGGTCCTTGGTTCGATTCCTAGGTCGGAAAAAGTGGTATTGGATTTTTCCATCTGGAATTTTTCAGTAGCAGCCCTGAGTCAGGATTTGTGTCCGGCTGATGGCAATAGGCTCGCCCCCTATTACATGGGCCTTAAACGTAACTGGCGACATGTGGGTGTACTATAGGTGCACCTCTGCCTAACCCTTCGGGAATTACAAGCGTGGTGTTATGTGTCAATGACGTATTATAAATAGACGCGTCATACACGAACATTAGTGCACTCAAAAACAGCGTAAGCCATGATTGTAGCTACATACTTGCATACAATCATACAGCGCGTGAAGAAAAGGAAAGACCTTACCGATATCTGTTGTTATAAAGAGATGAGCATACATATTTAGTTACGTTGCTAGCTGCTGCATGTTCATTGGCGTGTACGTAATAATAATTATTATTATTGTTGTAAATATCAGGCAATTGCCTGGCATTTACTTTGCCATTATTGAGCGCAGGTAACGCATCTAAAGGTAATATCATCATATATGTATATCATCATTGGTTTTTTTCTTAATTTCCAGACTCACACGGCGGCAGCGTATCATTCAGAGGAACAGAACTGAACGATTGTCAGATCTTCTAGACTGGAGAAATTTGGGCATTGTGAGTATTATATTTAACACCATTATTGCATGATTAACGTGACGCAAACCAATAGAATTGAACTACTGCGGTTTCGCTGCTATGGTTTCGTGGCGGAGGGGTGCTATCGGCGTTAGTATTTTTGTCGCTATCATTTAATCACTACAATTTTATTTACGGCACGGTTGGCGCAGTGGTTAAGCGATTGACAGCTGCGCTGTGTGTCGCGGGTTCGATTCCCGCACGGAACAAATATTTGTATGATCTACAAGTAGTTGTTCCGGGACTGGCTGTTTGTGTATGTGAGTTTAAATGTTTGTAAACGCACCCACGATACAGGAGAAATTCCTAGTGTGGGGCAACGTTTAAAAAAAATAATGATAAGATAAGATAATGTATTTGCTTAAAACATGGTATACATAGTTGTTATTATAGAAAATGAGATCATACATGTTTTGATTAAAATTAAAGCATGCAAATTTAAACGATTATACAAATTTGAATTTAAACACATTATAATTGATGTTTAATGTATAGATAAACAAAAATCTAGGCTCATATTGGTGCTTATTAATTAACGTAACCATCAACCTCTCCCCCACAGTACTATCGCCAAGCGCGCGCCGAAGCTCTGAAGATCGTGTACCCGGATTATGTGGACCATATGGACCAGGAGTTGGGCAAGAGGTTCAACTACCCACGACCGATCTCTGAACCGCCCAGTCCTACGCATTCTAGTAAGTATATTTACTTTATTTTTATAAGTTTTTAGGGTTCCGTACCTCAAAACGGAACCCTTATTGGATCACTTCGTTGTCAGTCTGCCTGTCAATACCCTTTTTCTCAAGAACGCGTGAAGGGATCAAGTTGAAATTAATACGGTCCCTTGGTGCTCTAAAAAAATCAAGCTTCTAATTCAACGCAAAATTGGTGATATATGCGACATATTTTGATACTACCAAATAAATCAAAACCTATACCGCCTTATTACAAAACAAGATTTATATTTGACATGGCTTAAACCATGGAGCCAGTTTTTGTAATAAGAACGTAACAGTGATTGAAATACGGTTCTTTTTACAAAACTGAAAACTTAGTTTGGTACTAAGTTGTCAGTTTTGTGTTTAGGAACTTTACCAAAGTCGTAATAAAGTTCGAAATTCAATAATGGCTCCATGTTTTAAACCTGGGTCTGAAGATAAACCTTGTTTTGGAATAAGGGGGATAGGGTACTTCCTGTTGCCCTAGAATCATGAAATTTGGCAAGAAGCAAGGTCTCACAGCACAAGTTAGGAAAAAGTCCGAAATTCGTTAGTTTGTAGTTTTATCACATAAAAAATTGCGATTTAAAAACTTGACCGTGGCGTATATCGATGTATGGTAGAACATATTTTTCAATTACAATGTTAGGTTTGTTCTTGGGATAAATTCATCCCGGTTTTTTTTTTCAATAATTATTGACGAGCTGCATCCGGTTATGGACGGACGATGCAGTTTAATTTAGAGCCAAGGGAATACTATTATAGACGCCAACGTTCGTAGCAGATGTGGATACAGCATGGGAGCGACACGATACGAGATTAGTGTATAACCGTTCTACTCGTACATTTTATAACCGCGAGTATCGTACTTTTTGGAAACAATCATGGCTTTAAAATTTCAAAATACAGCATATTAGGTGGGATCAACACGTGGAATTGCATCGTCAGTAGGCCAGTTTTAGAAGAAATAATAGTTTTCGTATTAGAGCGAAAATAGGCATATCATACGAACCGAATTTTTTACATCAGCTCAATTTTAAACGCTAAAGAGATGAGGAACAGGGTGTAAATTCACACATCCTCCATAGAAAAGGGAGGA
Source organism: Tiliacea aurago (assembly GCA_948098905.1). Lineage (NCBI taxonomy): Eukaryota > Metazoa > Arthropoda > Insecta > Lepidoptera > Noctuidae > Tiliacea > Tiliacea aurago. Next base: position 3,424,658 of record OX402605.1, read on the forward strand.
TCCTCCTACCAGACGGGTGTTGTGTCTGGTGGGCAACTGCCCGACGGTTGATGTCGGGACGTTGTATATATGCCATTCGCGTGGTTAACTCTGCTTGCGCGATGCAGGATTTTTGATGCGTAGTTCACATGTGGTGATGTAGATGCCGCCACAACGCGTTCGATGAAAGAGTCTTGCAGAACGAAAGAAAGAATAACGTTTATTTGGACACAGTTCGGGAAACACAAAATACAGATAACAAAACAAAAAAAATAAAAATAATGTTTTTAACAACAAGGCTGCGCCAAAAAGGTTTATTGTAATTTCAGCATTAATGCCAGACAGATGCTGTATGAGGCTGGTTTTCTGATGAATCTTTAGGGACAAGTGACGGGGAGTGCAAACAGTTTCAACTTAGCCAATACATAATTTTTATACCTACAAGCGAAGTCTACGCAATTTTTCGTCTTACTAAGGATTGCAACTTGGCGATGTTCGGGTTATCGTAGATTCCACGGAAGTATGAACACGCTTTTTGTTACGTCTAAACAACATTATTTTTAGTATAAGCTAAACCTGAATATAGTTTGTTCAGAATTGAACCGATTTCAATAATTTTTACACCATGTTATATTTTGTCCCAAAAATATTTAAGTGTGATGGAAAATCTTATCACCATTTAATTACTTACAATAATATTTCCGTACGGTTAGGTACCTACTGCCAAATCATTATCAATGAGCACAAGATGACCGTGGAGCCGCGGGGGCGCCATTAGCATGTTTTTGTACGGACAACCCGGTAACATAACAACCTTATAACTTTGTGATTTTTCATGATACAGTTTAGAAATTTTTAATATAGATTCTTTACATAAAAATACTAGACACTAGTTTCGGGTTTCGCATATACTAAAAATAATGTTGTATACCAGTCAACTCTTACCGCAAGCCGTGTTAAAGAACTTCGTTCCAAAAAACCTAAAACCGGATAGTTACGAGACCTCAGACGAAGACATTGGAAACAGCAACGTGTAACAAAGCATAGCTGCAGCAGTGACATAGAATATCGTCGAAAAGCAGTTTAACCCCGCTAAAAGATTCACCATTCATGATTCGGCGAAGCGGGACCTTTTTTTTTTGTTCACGGGGTGGAAAAGCCTCATGGATGACCTCCGCCCAGGGGCGGGCGGAGGGGTCTGTCAGAATTCCGCCGTCCCTGGACCCATTTCGGGGGGCTGGAAGAGGGCATTGTCTGCCCTCCGCCGACGCCCAGTGCGACTGCTGCGGGCCGGGTCAGCGTTTAACCCCCGCTAAAAGATTCACCATTCATGATTCGGTGAAGTGGGACCTGAATCAACCAGGCCGCGACGTCATTAAAAGATGTCCACCCATAAATTAATATCACCCGTCGCTCCACTATTCCATTGCCTACTCAAGGATGCATATCCGGTACTTATCGCTCCTCGCGGTCTACTCTTTGATTTATGCAATGGTCTCTGTAGTCCCATGAAAGATGAGGCTCCAGGGGCTAGTGTGAATCTTTGGGTTCGTTCGAGTAATCGAGTGCATTTCATTCATTCATTCAATCATTCTTTCAATCATTCATTCAATCATACATTCATTGTCTATAAATAAATAAACTAGTTTTCAAACATAATAACAAAAAACAAAACTAACTATCTTAAACACCACCAGTACGCCGCGAACGCCAAACCTCAACTGATAAAGCCACAAAGGACGAACAAAGTCAAACCTCCGACGAAAAAATAGACGTGCAGAAGAAAAACCTAATCAACTTACAAAAATCTTTGGAAATTCTCGATATTACTGATGACGGCGACGACCCGAGCCTTGAGATCAGCTTCGAAAAGCCGAACTTTACCGAATCGGAGCACGAACATTACCGAACGCCGAATGAGAACTTTTTGGAGCCTTTGAACGAAGCCGTGGCGGAGCAGATTGATCAGTTGATTGCTAAGTTGCAGGATTGTGCTGATGGAGTTGAGAACTAGGTCAGGTTTTATTCAGGGCTGGCTTTAGAAGTTTTGGGATTTACTGTGAGCACTTAGCATTGAGCAGAGAGTGCCGTGGTGGCCCAGTGGTAATGGCTCCGAATTACGAGTTGTTAGGTCTTGGTCGAACCCAGGCAAGCGTTTGACTTTCTGTAAATAATTTCATCACCAAACACTGCTCTAAAAACGGTGAAGGAAAACATCGTGCAGAAACCGGCGTGTCCTAGAACAAAAAATTCGAAGACATGTGACATCTACCAACCCGCACTGGGCCCGTGTAGTGGATCCATTCGATCACGCTCACAGATGTCTATTTCGTTAATCGCATCACGGGTTTTGAGTTTTAAGGCTGCAATCGATTCAAGTGGCTCCGTATAGACTTTGTCTTTAACATAGCCCCACGTAAAATAATCCAGTGGAGTTATATCACACGATCGGATGAAATTATGCGATCGGGAAATTTGGGTTGCAATAAATTCATGATGAAAGAGTTGACATCTGTAAGCGTGGTCGTGGTGGACATGTCCGATATTATTTTTCATTCATAATTGCCAAACCTTACTCTTTCTATTACAATAAAAATTTTAATCATTTTCATCTAAATTGTTTGTTTTATTTTGTGTTAAAAACAAAGTTTTTGTTGAAAAACCCGTTACATATAAGCATAATCAGCCTATGTTGCTGCTGGGACACAGTCCTCCTCTCTTTGATAGGCAGTGGGCTGTAATCCCCCACGCGGGCCCAGTGCGGGTTGGTAGATGTCACATGTCTTCGAATTTTTGATTCTATGACATACCGGTTTCCTCACGATGTTTTCTTTCAACATTTTGAGAGCAGTGGTGATGAAATTATTTACACAAAGTATAGCGACTGCCTGGGTTCGAATCCAAGTCCTACAACTCTTTAAGCCGGTGCCGTTACCACTGGGTCACCATTGCTTTGCTGATATAATGTAGAAATAATATATGATGGGCTGGCAAACTCATGGCGAAGTGCGGTTTAAATTGGCAAGAAAATTTCAACCTTGTGGACGTTAAAATAAAGCCTAAAATATTTAAACTTAACCCAGTGCCTGTGTAGATGTTTGAGATTCATTAATTACTTTTATTTTCGACTTTATTTCAACTTGTGCAAGGTTAATGTTTAATTGGATGTGAAAACCGTTGTGTGCTGCATATTTCGCACATTATCATTCATTATCAGCATTATCAATCATACCAAATATCTTTTACGTTTTAAAAAATGCCGGATTTTAGGAGAACAGCATTTCTTAGTAAGGAAAATGACAATTAATTTTCCTGAACTGATTACGTGTAAATAAAATGGCCATAAAATTATAGATATTATAATTGCACCCAAACGTCATCTGTCAATAACTATTGCGCGCTGTCCCTTCGAAATAAAGACACCCTAACACCGTCCTTATTTCAAAGCCATAGCGCCTAAAATAGTATAAACGATGTTGACAGATGGCGTGGTGGCGTTTGCCAGCCTAAAAATAACAACAATGAATCCGGGGAGAATGGAAACTATGGCAGCCCTGAATCTTGGTTTATCACGATCCGATTTTTGGTCACAATTCGGAGGGACTTTAGAAAGGTTTTTCACAAAAATAGTTTTTGTGGTAGTTTTTTTTTGTACTGGTAATACTAATGAATTCGGCACGTTTTTTTTGTTCTGGCAATACTAGAGAATTCGGCACGTGTTTTTTTACACTACGATTTTTGTAATTATATGCACGAGTTAAGCACTTGTCGTGTTTTCTATGGTGCTGGAAACCTTTGCTACTCATGTCTCTGTTGGTATCATAAAACAAGAGGGTAGAAGCAAACAAAATGCAAGCCTTACAGTAGTCGCTTAAGACGCAGATATATGCCAGTGACCTTGAGTGGTTAGCTTGCGTGTTCTGTACTGAGCTCACGCAACGCGTCGTACGTTCAGCCAGTAATAGGACTCGCCCATCAAGGAGCGCTGTCCCTAATTTGACGCATTATTAATTTATTCGACGGCACGGTTGGCGCAGTTAGTTAAGCGATTGGCTGCTGCGCTGCGTGTCGCCTGTTCGATTCCCGCACGGAACAAATATTTGTATGACCTACAAGTAGTTGTTCCGGGTCTGGCTGTTTGTGTATGTGAATTTAAATATTTGTAAACGCACCCACAATACAGGAGAAATTCCTAGTGTGGGGCAACGTTTTAAAAAAAAAATAAACAATAAATTTATTATACACAAAACAAAAGATATTTTAATAAATCGTGTATACTAAAAGATTAATAATTAAATTATCTTTCAATTGGTGAAGGTTTCAGAAAAATACGCTTGGTGGATTTTGCGCCATCTTCAGTTTTGTATCCGCGTTAGACATAACTTTACAAATTAATTTCACTATGTAATATAAACATAATCTAAAATATTCACATTTTAAATTATTGAGAAAATGCTCTTTTTTAACATATATTTTTTTCAAATCATTAACACCACTTGTTTAGACGTGATCTTCAGTATGAAATCATTAAAAGTCAGTTATCGTCGCCTTAACCAGTGATTCCATTTTCGATTATGTTCGTTTGCCTACTTAGGGCCTGCGCCCACGCGCCGGCATAGCACGGCAAGGGATTTTTATGCGACGAATAGTAATATACCTTAACTATATGGGAATAAAGCTGAAATTTCAATGACACGGCATGCCTAAGCATACTGCAGCGATGATCATTATCATTTGAATTTCAATTTTATTGTCATATTATTCTTAATCGTCGCATAAAAATCCCTTGAAGTGCCGAGCCGCCAGCCAGTACGCGCAGCCCTAAATCGAACTCCATTTTTGAAAGTCTACATCTAAAAACTAACACAACTGAACTGCCTTTCCAGGAGCTACAACCCCGGCCGCATCAGTCCACGGTTCTGATGATGAAGACGAAGTGGATGAGGAGCAGGAACTGGCCGAACTTAGGATCAGCGATAAATAAGTATATTGTACTTTTTAGGGTAGTTTTGGTGAGGCTAGAATTTGAAGAGGCATTTTTGAGCTAGCTGCAGATTGTGATTTTTTTTGATGACATGCAGTTCTGTGTCCTCGTAAAATAAAATGGTTGCTGGACGCGTGTTTTAAATTCATACGCTGTTAGTCAATGATGTATTACCTGCGTTCAATAATGGCAAAGTAAATGCCAGTAATAGTTATTATTACGTACGCGCCAATGAACATGCAGCAGCTAGTGACGTAACTAAATATGTATGTTCATCTCTTTCTAACAACAAATATCGGTATACGTCTTTCCTTTTCTTCACGCGCTGTATGATTGTATGCAAGTATGTAGCTACATTCATGGCTTACGCTGTTTTAGAGTGCACTAATGTTCGTGTATGACGCGTCTATTTTTAATACGTCATTGCTGTTAGTAATATAGTTTTATCCTGTACGATGATTAATTCCAATTAAAATCTTCTATAACGTTTTTGCTTATTTTTTAACGTGACAGCCTCGTTCGTCCTAGTGGTCGCAAGCAGTACTGCTGAGGATGAGATCCTGGGTTCGATTCCCAGGTCGGGCAAAGTGTTATTGGGTTTTTCCATTAGGAATTTCTCAATAACAGCCCGGAGTCTGGATTTGTGCCCGGTTGATGGCAATAGGCTTGCCCCTATTACATGGGACTTAAACTTAACCGGCGAAATTTGGGCGTACCCTAATATAGGTTCACCTCTGTCTAACCTTTCGGGCATTATAGGCGTCATGTTATGTTATAACGTTTTTGGCAGGGATTAATGACAAATCAAAAGAAAATAAATAAATAAACTTTGAATACACCTCATTGCCAATAGGTTTGCTATTGTTCATAACAAAAGCAAACACAATACTGCTTATCCTTCTATAAGGCAAAGGGAATATTCTTACAACCAGATTTTGCAGCTCAAAAATCAAAAAGTTGCGTTCCATTTACGTGTATTGTTTTACAAAGGTTATTTGAAGCAATCACTGATTAAATATTCAAAAAAGAATTACAAAAAAAATAAAACTTTTCTACCATTAATTTTTATATTATAAACTAAAAAAAAGGTTTTCTAACAATAATACTACCGATTTCAAATCGTTGTGACTGTTTAACCTTTTCACTGCGCACGGACACAGAACGCGATGCCTCGCCAGGCGCCAAGCTATAAATGTATAACGAAATATATAGTAAACAGTGATGAGGGTATCGTCATATCGATGAATGAGATTTATACGCGTTAAAGGGTTAAAAGCTGATTACTAACACGGCGTTAATGTGCGAAAAGAAAAGGAATAAAGTTGTAAGGTCTAATAGATTGGAGAAAAAGCAATGATGCTGACCAATAATGGCAAGGAATTAGCGCGCCATCCAGTGACGCGGCTACACGTCACAATCACTCGCAATTCTCAGCAATTATTTGTGACGAAAATGCCTTCCCGTGTCTATACACGATGTACATATTACACTACTACTGTAGGAGTACAGAAACACGTCTCATTACATGCATAAGTGCTTATTGTATTTTTTTATTATAAGAAAACGTTGTTTTGTTTTGTACTTGTACAGCCAGTCAGCCATTTTTCCTGACTGCTGCGACCGACGCGTACGCGCCAATGAACATGCAGCAGCTAGTGACGTAACTAAATATGTATGTTCATCTCTTTCTAACAACAGTTATCGGTATAGGTCTTTCCTTTTCTTCGCGCACTGTATGATTGTACGCAAGTATGTAGCTACAATCATGGCTTACGCTGTTTTTGAGTGCACTAATGGTCGTGTATGACGCGACTATTTATAATATGTCATTGGGAAAAAGTGATTACACGCCGCAAGCTGCTTGAACATTATAAAATATTGCTATGAATGCCCATCTTCTAGTTTCGCCAACACTTTATATTTAAGCCAATAAAACTACATTATATTTTACATGATCAGTTTCTACGGGTCATAAAATGACATTATACATAAGAATGGAATTTATATTTACTATAATATTTCTACAATTTTAAAATGTTTTGAATTCAAATTCTATATTGTTTTATTTATTGGGATCGGGTAAATTGGTCAATTGTATGAAATATATTTTTTAATTGTTAAAAAAATTACATGGTGTTACAAAACCCTTCACGAAGCCGTCATTAACGCATTCATTCCATTCTTTATACATACATTTTCTTCTTTTTTTTCTAAGTTACTTTGTGCAAAAATTATTGCTGGGAAAAGACTTTAATTTCTGGCGTGATAATTCTGTTCTCCGTAGTGCGCAATGTGACGCACACAAAACGTACGGTACAGGGATCGTGGAAGTATTAAAAGTTAAGTTATAACATTTTAGACGTTCGGAAAAAAACATAACCTAAAAGTTGGAACCTTCAATATCTTCGTAACCAGACGGTTCTCAGGTCCAGTACAAAAAAAAGTATCATAATAACGGGAAAAACAAGTGGCTCTCGGCTTTGTTAAGGGTATTTTTACATCTGTTATTTGGTGGTTGAAAAATATGACTGCAAGCGTCATAAATTATTATTAATTGGATTAAAATTTTAAATATGAAGTTTTTCTATAACAAAAAAAAACTATAATATCAGTTCTTCCATTTCATAAGTTCCTGTTACATTTATAAGATAGTATATTTTACCCTTAGTGCCACAAAATATAATAATGTATGTATAAAATATAATTATTATTTATTTATTAGATGATATTATTATTTTAAATAAAATTTTATTTACCAAAATCGAATAACATTTTTGGCTAGCAAAAATTCATTTATATAAGCTATTTTCTTGCCCTTTTTAATTTATTTTTATGAATGTTTTTTATACTTTTCTAAAATTTCAAAAATATTTATAAAATGTTGTTTTTTTTTATTCAAAACTATTATAGTCTTGAAAAGAGTTTTGTCACTCAATTGTATTTATAAATATTTATAGTTATAGAAGTATTTAAATATAAATCTTTTAAGTATATGGATTTATATTCTATAGCAAAGTTAATCGGTTAACGGACACTGAACGAGACCATGGAAGTTTTATTGTTATTACGCATACGGGGGTTTAGTGTCCCTAAAAATAAATAAACAATAAAATGGATTTTAATTTAGTTATTATTATTTTGCTAGAATAAGTATGTATTTTGCATAACAACGTATGTAATCAAGTTATTATACTCATGTCAAAACTGTGCAAAAAAGCAAGGGTTTATAACGAATGGTATTTTATAAGCCCTTGAAAATGATTTTAACAGCAAAAATATTGAAAAAACATATTTTTTTAAAGTTTAAATTCTTTTTTTCCCCTTTTGCATGTGAGGGTGATGTCTCGAAATTTTTTTTTGTTAAATAATTTTATTCTCACTCTATTTACGTTGAATAACATTTGTGAAAAGCGGCTGAGTACGCTAAATAAAACTACAAAGGTCATATTATACAATTTTACCATACAAAATCAAGAATGTTTGTCTCGACTTTTTTGCCTTATAATTGGCATTATATTTCAATCAAATAAACATGTTTTTAAAATTATTATATTTTTATATTAAACTTGTAAAAGCGTGGTGACTTAGAAGAGTTATAATTATAAGCAATAAAATAAAGAATCACCCAGTTTTCTGGAAGCCTAATCAAGTTTCTGATCAGAAAATCTATTGTGAAATCTAATGTTAGCCTTTGACTGAAAAACAAGAAAGCTTTGGCCAAGCTGTAACGAACCACTCGCGGGATGCGGGACGAAATTCGTTTTTGCCGATTGTATCAACTAACTTTTATGAAGGTGTTTCCAAAAAAATCCATTACATTAAATTGAATTAAATCACAAAATTTCTATAAAAATCACATTATTCGCGCCAGTGTATTGGAGCGAATGGTCGCATGACTCTATAATGTGAGTATAATATTATTGTGTATGTGTGATTTTTATATAAATTTTGTGTTTTTTTTAATGTAATGTTTTTTTTTTTTTAAATAAATACATTATTATTATTATATCCATTATAACAATCGACTCGCGCAGTCGCGTCCCGCATTCCGCGCGTGATTCGGCTCAGTATGGCCAGAGCGTAAACATTTATAAAATCAAAAGTCATTTATTCATGCAGTCTTGAGTATCGTGCCAATTGTTGAAAAACAAAAAAAAATTGAATATCCATTGATGTATTAAATAGGAAGATAGGCCACTCTCTAACATCATACGTAAATATTAAATGGACTAGAAACACTTGCATGTAAACACACCCACACAACTACATTTCCTGATGTCGTGCGTCATGTGCTCGACAACCGAAATAGAGAGACATATTACGCGGGCTATAGCGGGAACGAGATAGCAATAATTGTCACTTATGCGTGCTTATTACGTGCTACACAAACGCCAGTTCGGTTGTGACTAAGGTCGATTGTGTCCTTTTCCCCTAATTTATGCGGTCCACGTCGAGGAGCGCGTACCATATCTTCCTATTTTAATACATCAATGTCAATATCCCAAAAAATGCCGAAGTTGTTTTCTGTTTTAAAGTCTATTGTAGACAGAGACAGCACTGCTGCGGTCTGACGTCACAACACGAACGCCATAGTAAGTTCACGCCATTCAGTACAATGATCGTTTTGAGTGACAAGGATAGTAGAAAAATTTCAAAAGCGTGTAACTTCTCCATTTTTCCACAGATTTTAATTTTTTTATATCACAAATCTTTTTTAGTTACACCTTTAAAAATAATTATTAATTCATGTATATTTTTGATAGCAATCAAATACCCTATTGAATAGGCTTGCAGAAACAAGTGGTGTTAAAATCTCGCCTTGTAGAATAAAACGAAATAGTTTTTTTCTAATATAGAAAGCTTACTTTATGTATTTTTTATCGATAAGTATGGATGTCATAATATTTACTTGTAATATGATTTCTTGCTAACCATATTTTTAAACGTGAAAATAAGTATATTGAGCTGTGTTAAACTGAAAGATGGTGTTATTACGAGCTGGGAGAAAATATTTCGTTAAGGTGGGAAATCCAAAGATAGCCCGAGAATAATTTTTCTTACGTTTTTTGCAATTTGCAAGGCGGTGCCAGGTTATATCTTGATCAAAATATGATTCGCGACTATACAGGGTGTTAAAGTAACTGCATGCCATAGCTTAGGGGTAGGTTCAGTATCGATAAAGAAACCCAGACATAAACAAAAAAATTAATTAAAGATAAAAAATAAATAAAAATAAGTCTCTTCGTACTTTAACGGGCTTAGGACCGTCTAAGCCCGTTAAAGTACGAAGTTACCCGTTACAGTATCGGAGAAATAATTTTAATTCTAAACGATTGCTATTTTAAGTTGGTAGGTACTAAATTAGGTTGATCTTACTCTATGGCACGTAGTTACTTTAACACCCTGTATAACAGATATGTATTTACATAAATATAATCATTAATACGTCTCTCAAGTTAGAATCAGTCTCAAACATCATGATTTCATAAAAAAAGTAATTCAATTGACCAATTCTAATTTCCAGGGTGCGCCCCACGTACATCTAAGTATTAGTACTCATGGAGGCATTTTTAATACACTACATGAAAACAGAATAAAATAAAAATATGGTGTGCAAGAACCTTTCAAGTCAGTTTGTCGAAATTTTGTCAAGCGCGCGTTGAATGATTTATCAACAGCCAATCACAGCAGTTTACGCGTGCTTGACTATTTGTGACATTCATTTTGCGATAATTGTCGTTTGTGAAACTAGCCCATAGTAGCATAGATTATTATTTTTTATAACGATTATTTAAGTTAAGATTTAATATTTCCCTTACTGCCATCTATCGATTTAAATATAAACGCTGTGTCAGTCATATTAATAAATATTGAATAATACTTGGTTTTAAAATACAGTCAATTATAATAAAATTAATTAAGATTAAATTCTTCTGTCAGACATCATAAAATACAATGCTACATTAAGTTAGCTAGCGCAACTTCACAAGCATAATACGTATCGAAAAACAAGATAATACACATTTTTTTTACTATTTTTCAGCTTTTTGATCAGCTGTAACTTGAAATTATGAGCTCATATTTTTTTTGTATTTTAAGATGACCCAAAATGTTTGTGAAGTTTCTCCAAATAATTAAAATTATCGTTGTATAAAATGACTGACGTGGCGTTTAAGCGATTTTAGTCTTAATAAGTCTGAAGCGATATATTTCCATCTCTTTTGTGCCATAAGATCAAAACTTTGTTATTTAGTAATAATAAAAAAAAGTTTTAAAATATTATTTTTATTTTTATCACCTGTATGTAGCACCCAATTTATTTTTAAATTATTAAATTATAGTTTCTAAGATAATATTTACATAATTTAAAAGCTAACAGTCTTAAAATAATATTTACAGTCCCCAGCACGTAAGTTGGCAAGAGTAGTTATATGCGCAGAAGTCATTTTTTAGGACTCTTTGGTGGTCAAGCGGGACGCGGGGAATGAGGGAGCACCGTTCCGAGCACGCGATTGGTGCGTCAGTCGACACTCGCCTCCCGCACCTCGACCCGCGTTCCGTTCGCTCCCGATTACACTTGCGTGCACTAAAATTATACCCTTTATTTTTGTTGAGTTTTTGTTAAGTTTTTGATACGAATTGTTGTTACTATTTTAAATTAAGTTTATTTTACCGGCAGCTACTAATGAAGCTTGTTGACCTTTAGTTCTCGTTAACATTGTTTTTAGGGTTCCGTACCAAAATGGTAAAAAGGAACCCTTATGGTGAGACTAAGTCGGTCTGTCTGTCACACCTGGATATCTCAAGAACTACTAATGCTATCAACTTGAAATTACCAGATTGTAGGGGAGGTAGGTAATGAAGAAACCGAGAGTAAAGAAAGGTTTTGAAAAGGTCGCGGACGAGGAGGGTGTACGTGCGGTTTGCTTTGATAACATCGACGACTACTCGTGGTCTCGGCTCGCGTCGTGCGCCCGCGCTCCCCTGCCCCGTGCCCACCTTCTTCAGCCCCGCGCATCCTAAAAAACTCCTCGAACGTACATAGCTTATTATTTAACAAAAAAAGGTACAAATAATCATTATATATAAACAGGTGAACATATATAGGTTCCCACGGCTAACCTCCCCACCCCAGTGCGTCAGCACTCATCTTCCGTCGGGGTTCGAGCGATGCGTGCAGCTGACCGACGCAGCACACCAGTCTTGGTTCTTATATCAAGGACTCTTATGCGTCCATCTCTGCCTGCCACTACTGCCTGCACGCGACCGCGTGATCAGACATTCCGTGGAGAATCAGGATCGACGAATAACACAAGGTCACCCACTTTCAAGGGTGTTTGTTCCTGATGCCATTTGGTTCTAGGTCGCATGTCTGGTAGTACCTCCCTCACCCAGCGCTTCCAAAACAAATGTACGAGTCTTTGGGAGATGCGCCATTGTTTTCGTAGATATGAATCTGACTCATCAATCAACTCAGCCTATCGCAGTCCACTGCTGGACATAGGCCTCTCCCAGGCTGCGCCACAACACCCTGTCCTCCGCCTTCCGCATCCAGTCTGACCCAGCCATCTTCTTAAGGTCGTCGGTCCATCTAGCTGGGGGGCGTCCCACACTACGCTTGCCGATACGCGGTCTCCACTCCAGGACTCGTCTGCTCCATCGGCCATCGGTCCTTCGACAAACATAGCCAGCCCACTGCCACTTCAGTTTGCTTACTCTGCAAGCTACTCGTATGTCGGTAACTCGGTCGGTTCTTTTCCGGATAATTTCATTCCTGATTTTATCCTATCCAAGAGACTCCAAGCATAGCCCGCTCCATAGCGCGCTGGGCGACCTTGAATTTGTGGACCAGCCCGACTGTCAGTGTCCACTTTTCGGCACCGTATGTCATGACGGGCAGGACGCACTGGTTAAAGACCTTAGTCTTCAAACATTGCGGGATAGGCGACGAGAAGTTTTGACGCAGTTTTCCAAATGCCGCCCAACCCAACTGGATCCTTCTGTCGGCTTCTTTCTCAAAGTTGTGTCTACCGAGCTGGATGACTTGTCCTAGGTAGACATACTCCTTCACAACTTCGAGAAGCGCCCCTTCGATGTGGATTGGACTCGGCAAGACGTGCGTATTGTACATGACTTTTGTCTTGTCCAAATTCATGCCGAGGCCAACACGCCGAAAGGCTCCATTTAGGCTGTGCAGCATCCGGTCTAACTGTTCCAGCGTCTCTGCGATTATGACGATGTCATCAGCAAAGCGAAGGTGTGAGATGTACTCGCCGTTAACGTTGATACCCTGTCCAGTCCATTCCAGCGTCTTGAAGACGTCCTCCAACGCATCTGACTCATAGTATGTACCAATCGTAGGTAGGTTAGATGAAGATCTAAGAAGAAAATGATTAGGCGTCAGTGACTCATCGGTATGCTGTTCGACGCTCACGTGGGTCAGCGGACGGCTGTTCACCATGTGTTCTACCTCTGCCAGCAGGGTATTAAGAACCTCATCGCGGGATGCTCGTTCCTTCAGAACGACCTTCAGTGAATTTTTTACTAGGCGTTCCGACGCCCCACCCCAATGTGGGCTCGCAGGCGGAGAGAAAGTCCATGTAGTGCCATAGTTAGCAGCTTCTCCTTTTAGCGTATCTTCACCAAGTTCACTAATCGACTTTCTTATTTCATTTAGACCCCCTCCCAGGTTGGTCCCGTTATCCGATTACATATGTTGCGGCCACCCTCTCCTCGCGGCCTTGCGACGTAAAGCCATAATAAATGCGTCAGAGGTAAGTTTCGATACCACTTCAATATGTATGGCTCTAACAGTCGGGTAAGTGAATAGAACGCCTTATCTTTTCTGTCGTCGCCTTGTACTGCACTGTCACCTCCATGGGCCCAAAAAGATCCACTCCACAGAACGTGAACGGGTGTTGATTATAAGCCATCCTGGCTTCAGGTAAGTTCCCCATTCTAGGTGGTTGCGGCTCCGCCGTGTCCTCACGGAGGCGATCGGCGGCGGCGATCTCTCGCGTCCGGCCCTGGTTGAGGCCATGGTTCGGAGCGAGAGTGCATGGGAGGCCGTCACCTCCTTCTGTGAAGCAGTAATGCTCGCGAAGGAAGAGGCGGAACGCGTGAGGGAGAGGCAAGGTTCGCGCCCTCGCGCCCCTAGTCGACGCAGGAGACGCCGCGGGCGTCTGGAGTCGCAAGCCGATTTCCGGCCACCGTAGGCGCGGGCTTGCGGACGGTGAGCGATGGGTAGCTCGCCGTCCGATAAGGACCAGGCCCGGGTCGACGGCGCGTTGTGTTCAACGCGCGCCTCAAAGAGATGTCAGCACCAACTGACGGGGTCCGTTAGGACCAATGCCTGCCAGGGTTGCGAGTTTGTCCGAAAGGGATATCGTGGCCCTGGCACACAGGCAACGAAAGGAACATGGGTGGGTTTTAGTCAGTAAAAGTCTGACACGCCCTCCCGCTCCGCCCAGAGCGAGAGAAGTTATTTGATAATTACCCGAACAAAAAAAAAAAAAGCTGGTTGCGGCTGTGCTTTTCTTATTCTACAAGACATGCATTTTGAGGTCACAATTGTTTAATTGTAGTTCTCAAATGTTTACCGTAAAACGGGGTGAATAAAAATGCAGGGGTGAATCGAGACACAACTTTAACGATATTATATCAACGTTAAAATCCATTTTAAAGTTGCGTCTCGGTTCACCCCTGCATTTTTATTCACCCCGTTTTACGGTAAACATTTGAGAACTACAAAATGTGATGGGACGCTATCACATTTTGAACTCGCTCGAGTTTAGGTATCTGAATCGCAACACAACAACATTACGCGCACGCACACATTGAAACCGCTGACCGCTCGATTTTATACGTAACTTAACTAATCTTGGTACTTGAAGCTATATATTTTTTAATTTTACTGGTATGGTTGACTAAAGCTAGTTGTAAGTTTGCAATCGAATTTTAGTAAATACCAATTTCCGCGCGTGTGTCATCCAACGTTTTTCAACACATTTGCGAGAAAACAATACAATAGGTAATAAAATAAGCCATCAAAACATATGTTATAAAATTATTGTAAATCATTAAATAGCACTCACGATTTTGGCGGCTCATTCAAGATATCTGGTGCAGTAGATTCCATATTAATATCGGATCGACCATATACAATCTTTGCCATTTCCAAAAACAAAATGGCGCGAATTTGAAAAATTAGTACTACATCTTTCGTCTCATTTTCTCTTTAATAATAAAGTGAGATAAACGTATTGAGCAAAAGCGCTTCCAAGGAGGTTCGATCATTCAGCTTATTTATTCTCGTAATTTGAAACTCCTTGGTGAAATTCCTATATAATTTTTATTTTAATTAAAAAAAAACCGTAAAGGATACGCACGGCGCTATACAACGAAGAGGGCGGTAAAATATGTACTTAGGTTAGAGTACCTATTTTACCGCCCGTTCCGTTGTATGGTGCGTAATTTTTAACTTTAGAACAATGTATACAGGCTTCGAAAATGCATTTTTTGAGCAAATGTGTTGAAAAGTATATTTTCATTTCAGGTTTCAAAGAAGTTCAAATTTAGAATGAAGCCCAGCTCTTTCTAGGGTTCCGTACCCGAAGGGTCCAAACGGAGCACTATTGCTGTCACTCACGTATCCGTCTATCACACAGATTTTACAGCCAAACGGTTGAACCTACAGTCTTTCAATTTTCACTGTACAAGCATCTTGTTTTTTCTTTATTCATGATGAGATACTTCACGCCGCAATCAAAAAGAGAAGTGTGGCTACCTACAAGGATTAGCTGCTCAAAAAGGAAATCAATCTCGATTATTTTTGTGCCTTTTGGCTTATATTCTCTTATTGCGCATTCTTGCTCCTAAGAATAAAAAACCGGTCAAGAGCGAGTTGGACTCGCGCACCGAGGGTTTCGTACGTATATATGATGTTGATAATTTCTGAAAAACTGCTATTTAGAGACATCGTTGCATTTTTCCCGTAATCTTTACATAAACTTCTATCACATAGAATATTTCAGATTTTCATCTATGCAAATTTCGGAGATAAGGGGGGGGGGGTATTTTTTTTACATTTTGCATCGAAAGTCGGAAACTATGCTGCAGAAAAAAAAATGAAAAGGTGAAAACAGCGCTCTTTCATATGATACCCCACATGCCCTAGTAGCCCCATTTAAAATTTTTAAGAACCCCTTTCAGACCCTTTTGCAAAAAAGGTACTTATATTTTTTTTTATTTCTTTCTTGTTTGCAAAATAGTTGGGCAAACGTCATCTAAAACTACTCTAAATTTCAAGTTGATAGCATTAGTAGTTCTTGAGATAACCAGGTGAGACAGACAGACAGCCAGATTTATGAATTGACAACTAAGTCGATTTATCACCAAAATTTACATCCGCCATCATGAATCAAAAATTGGATGGTATATTCGTAAACACCACCTTCAACACCTCCACAATTGATAACAAAGTCGAATTTTTATTTTAAAAAATGCACCCGCCATCTTGGATTAAATAAATTATGATCTATACGTAATCACCACCCCCAAAAACCCCAAAATTTACTATGTATCGAATATCTCAAAAAAAAAAAAAATATGTTTCTCCATCTCAATTTGATTAAAGATAATAATTATAATTATTTACACAATGTTTATCCGTAATCTACAACCATTATATACAAAAAATGACAACTATGTATTTATATTTAAAACAAAATCCAATAATCATACTTTTATTTCGGTCCGAAAAAGTATCAACTTCGTCCACCCACAGTATACAATACAGCACACACTTCTGTACGTAAATATTTTTTGCGAATAATCGATACACCGGTGCTTCCACGAGCGCGTCTGAGCGCGGAATGACGAACCGCGAGTAGAAAATGTATGGAGAAATTTGAGAGCCCTACTTATTTTAATCATAAATAAAAAAGTTATTTATTTACTTACAAATTATTTAATAGGGCGTATAGAGGACTATATAAGCAACAATTTGTTATTATTTGTATGTTTAACTATGCAGTGGATTTAGCTATATTGGTTCCTTTTCAGACCCCATTTTTTTTCATTTGTTGGTTTTATTGTGATTGTTAAAACGTATTTGTGTGAAAATTTTGTATGGGGCTATACAATTTTTATGGGACAATTTTGGAGATGAATATATTATCTTTAATTTGAGACAATGACATCCTTGCAGTTGTGACTCCTAATTCATTAAAATGGTACCTGAAAAGCACTGATATTTGAGGAAAAATGTGATAGCGTCCTTAAGTACCAATATTTTAAGAGGTGTTACATTACCTACATCAAAACAATTAACTTTAAATAGAAATTAAGAAAACTTTTTATTATGATATTTTTGTTTTAATTTACGGAACAAAATAAATAAATTAAAATTTCGCCCAAACATAATCTGTGCTTTTAACTGACAAGACACACTTTCTGTCAATGTTCATTTATTTTTATGTTTATTTAAGTGAAGTGGCCATTGACTCATGACAGTCAAGAGGTTTCATAAGATAATCAAACAGGACTTAGTCACGGATTGTTATCTGATTGATGTTTTTACGCAGTATCGTTGTTTCCCTAATTATCTCCAAAAAGTAACATAAACTTTTCAATGTTTCATACTTAAGTCTACTCCTAGAGACTAGTACTATTTTGGTGGTATGAGGAACAGGGTGTAAAGTTCACTCATACTCTATAGTAAAGGGAGGATCCTCCGATCAGACGGGTGTCGTGTCTGGTGGGCAACTGCCCGACGGTTGATGTCGGGACGTTGTATATATGCTAGTTGCCAGGATTTGCGTAACGTCAGTGTGACGCGTAGTTCGCATGTGGCGATGTTGATGCCGCTACATCACTCCCCTCCGGAGACCGGAGGTCGATAGTGGGCTGAGTCGTGTATCTTGCGATGCTTGCCAGTGCCAGTAGACGGTTCCATTGAATCGGAACCGGGTGCCGCATAGTTCTCGGTGAGTCGGAACTGTCTGCGGTGATTCCCCAGTGAGTCGGGGTGGCGCTGCGTTATGCTCCAGTGCGTCGGATGTAGTACAGCGCCGGGTTGTAGCTGACTGCTGGCGTCGACCAGGAGAGGCATGTTCTCTGCTTGTGGACCGGCCGAAAGTGCAGTGTGCTGTGCCAAGGTTGCTGATGAGGCTGTGGGTGATGACCAGGAATGCGCGTCCGCTGCATGCTGGTGGTCAGGATACCCGTTGAAGCCGTGGTTGCTGGCTGGCTGTGTGACTCGCCGCTCGAAAGCTTGAGGAAGTGATGATGATGATGACGTCACGCTGAAGTAGTTGCACGAAGGCTGCGCTGACGTTCATCACGTCGGGGTCACCAGTTTGGTGGTATGAGGAACAGGGTGTACAGTTCACTCATACTCTATAGTAAAGGGAGGATCCTCCGATCAGACGGGTGTCGTGTCTGGTGGGCAACTGCCCGACGGTTGGATGTCGGGACGTTGTATATATGCTAGTTGCGTGGTAAACTCTAGTTGCGCGATGCAGGATTTGCGTAACGTCAGTGTGACGCGTAGTTCGCATGTGGCGATGTTGATGCCGCTACACTATCAGCTCTAAAAGTATTGGTAGATACCTAATTTGTTAGCACCTTATATAAAATATGAGCAGAATCCAGCAAGATTTTATTTAGACTACTGGAATCTCCCCACCAAATCAAACCAGTGGGGCAGATTATAAATTTTAGGCATTCCACTTTGACCCCACCAGTGGCGCGGCTTGGTGGAGCAAAGTGGAATAATACGATTCTTTGTCTGGTTCAATTTGTAAAAAAAAATGTTTTTTTTTTTATTGAAACAAAATGCTTCTTAAACAATGATTTGTCTTTGGAGCCTCCTTTTAGGCAAACAATGCCTGTGTTAGGAGACTCCGCTCCTCCATATCTTAGTTATAAAAATGTTACATATTTATATTACATTACGGCAATTTGTTATTTCTTATTCTAACATCTTGAGAATGTATCACGTGAATCGTGGTGTGCTTTAGTTAGGCGTGGCGTGTGTGTTCGATGTAGTGCGGTTAGATGTGATGTGTGGTGTGGTGTGTAGTGCGGTGTGGTGTGGTGTAGTATGGTGTGGTGTGGTGTAGTGTGATGTGATGTAGTGTGATGTGGTGTGGTGTAGTATGGTGTGGTGTGGTGTAGTATGATGTAGTGTAGTGTAGTGTAAATATTTTTTTATAATTTGTGCCTTCTTGGAGTTCTAGGCTTCATCATCCATATCTGATAGACATAAACCGTCTTATTACAAAAAAAGATTTATATTTTGACATGGCTTAAACCATGGAGCCAGTTTTTGTAATAAGAACGTAACTGTGATTGAAATACCGTTCTTTATACAAAACTGAAAGCTTAGTTCGGTATTAAGTTGTCCGTTTTGTATTAGGAACTTTACCATAGACGGAATAAAGTACGAAATTCAAAAATGGCTTCATGGTTTAAACCTGGGTCTGAAGATAAACCTTGTTTTGTAATAATACGGAAAAAGTCATAACTTTAAATTTTACTCGTTGTTATTAATTAATAGTACCTACATCTCTTAACCTGTTTATATTTTATATAAAAGCTATTAATTAGCAAAACACCTAAATCATTATTTTATTAATGTTTGCATAATAACAAATGCTTCCTCTCTCCTAACTCACTTATTTTGCTGTGCCCGACTGGGTCCATATTTTAATCTAACATAAAAAAAAAAAAAAAAATGTAGAGTTTACCACATAAGAATATCTACGGACTTCTTGGCGGGAAAGTGAAGCGTTATGTTCAGCAGTTTGTTTAATTTTCCAAAATTTGTGTTTAGCCGAATATTAATGTGTAATAATGGTGGATTATTAACCATTAAGTGTTTGTGAACGTGCATTAGTGTTGGCAAATAAAACAAAACAGTGCAACTTCGCTTCAAGTTCTCTCAAGAAGTCCGCGTGAGGTCTCAGTAAAGTGCCACATCTTTACTGAAACTCAAGGGGAGTGGGCGGGGATATCATCATCATGCATTTATAATTAATTTCATCAATACTATACAAGAACTAAAACGTGACATTGGCTAAATGCAATAACCGTGCGAAGCCAGAAGGAAAAAAAAAAAAAAAAAAGAATATCTACATGTGGAATGCAATAAAAGTATCGAATATCCTCAGATTATAGAAAAGAAGCAGATAGACCGCGCGGAACAATAAAGTGAGGCCCGTTTGTAGACGTGTGTGCGTTACAGCCACGTGACAGCACTATAAGAACAGGTGCCTCTATGTTTGTGTACGGTTGCCAGAAGAATGAAAAAATTAGCCATAATATTTCATTACATGAAAAAAAAAAGTTTTTTTTTTCTTAAATCAGTTGTTTTTATTAACAGTATACGTCAAATTAACAATACCCATATAAACGATACATTTACGATATATTTTTATTTTGAGACACCAATATTTTATTGTTTTTGGTAGCTATATTAACTTTATGGTGACGTCATATAACCCATGATATAGCAAATCGACTGATGTAATAAGTATTATAAAATCCATTAACTAGTTACACTTACGAAGACACATACATACTTATTTATTTATAAACATACTAACCAGAAAAGGCGATAAATAAAACACTATTAACGACATAAATATTTTTGTAAATCGATACTCCTGTATCCCCTATACTTATTTCCTAACTTAGGGGTAAATGTTTCAATATAAACTAGCTACACCGAATGATTTTTGTTAAGGTTTTGTGTTTCAAGATGTCACTAACATTATTGTTAGTGACATCTTGAAACACAAAACCGTAAAATAAATCCAAATAGACAAATAATCAATATTTTACTTATGAAAGATACTCCATCTTATTTCTTTTGTTTTTGGGAACAGTTTTTACAATGTTTAAAAATACAAGACGGCATCATTCTGAAATTATCTGTTAGAGCCCGTGACGTACTAACGATGCGACGCTTCGTGCTGTACTGAATCGAGAGTGTATTCGCTTTTGAATTTGTATTTGCTTTGTTGGCCGCACTCTCGGTGTTCCGCGCGGTCTATCTGCTTCTTTTCTATAATCTGAGCGAATATCTAAGATAAACTAACAGTGAGCAGCGGCCATTTTCATAGTTGACTGTAGGCTGGGGCATTGAAATAATATAAAAAAAAGAAGATTTTGGCTATAATAACATTTTATTTCACTTTTTCTTAATTTAAACTTAAAGGTACCTATTTACAAAATTATTTATCCTTATTATTAATGACTTGGGGAATCATATAATTCGACTGTTTGAGAAGTAGTTGCTGTTGTGTGAGTTACCGACGTACCTTGCAGAGTAAGCAAGCTGAAGTGGCAGTGGGCTGGCCATGTTAGCCGATGGATCAGACGAAACCTGGAGTGGAGACCGCGTATCGGCAAGCGTAGTGTGGGACGCCCCCCAGCTAGATGGACCGACAATCTTAAAAAAGTGGCTGGGATAGATTGGATGCGGAACGCGGAGGACAAGGTGTTGTGGAGCAGCCTGGGAGAGACCTGTGTCCAACAGTGGATGGCGATAGGCTGAGTTGTTTGGTTGATTGACGGTTATCTTAGCGTACGGAAATATTTTGAAGCACTGAATTTGATTTATTATCCTTACTATTATATTATAAATGCGAAAATGAGAACGCTAAATCGGCAGAACGGATTTGCATGAAATTTGGCACATGTAGGCCATGACGTGGATACATTTTATCCCGATATTCCTACGGGATCGTGACTTAAGGGTGTGACGCCGTGGGGCGCAGCTAGTAGTCAATAAACCTTATGCAAGTAATGTCTAAAAGTATAAAATTCACACACACACCTATATCACTCTCTTTATTACTTCTATTTCAGTTCAGGATTATTTTATTTACTTTACGATATCATCTAATACTGCATTAAATACATATTAGTCAATTAATTTTCAGTGCTTTCAGATTTTTCTCCCGAGGCGTCTTTCGTCTCAGCAGATTTTTCTCCAGAGGAAATATCTTTATCGCTAGAGGCATTTTCCTCGTTAGAACCGTCTTTCTTTAGAGCTGAGGCGTCATTCTTTCCACCAGAGCCGTCTTTCTCGCCAGCGGCGTCTTTCTCACTAGAGGCGTCTTTTTTACCAGAGGCGTCCTTCTTACCGGAAGCGTCTTTCTCGTCAGAGGCTTTGTTTTCACTAGAGGCGTATTTTTCAGCAATGGCGTCCTTTTTACCAGAGTCGTCTTTCTTTTCATCAGAGTTGTCTTTCTCTCCAGAGGTGTTTATCTCCCCAGAGGCGACCTTATCACCAGAGCCGTCTTTCTTTTCCCCAGAGTTGTCTTTCTCTCCAGAGGTGTTTATCTCCCCAGAGGCGACCTTATCACCAGAGCCGTCTTTCTTTTCCCCAGAGTTGTCTTTCTCTCCAGAGGTGTTTATCTCCCCAGCGGTTTTTATCTCCCCAGAGGCGTCTTTCTTACCAGAGTTGTCTTTGGGCACACCAAAGTTGTTCTTTGAGTCACCAGAGGCGAGTTTCTCACCAGAATGGTCCTTGGGATCACTTGAGTCGTCCTTGGGCTCACCAGATTTGTCCTTGGGCTCACCAGATTTGTCCTTGGGCTCACCAGAGGCGTTATTTTCCCCAGAGGCGACTTTCTTACCTAAGGTATTGGGCCCACCAGAGTTGTCTTTGGGCTCACCAGATTTGTCCTTGAGCTCATCAGAGGCGTTATTTTCTCCAGAGGCGACTTTCTCAATAGAGTTGTCTTTGGGTTCTCCTGAGTTATCTTTGGGCTCACTGGAGGTGTTGGGTTCACCAGAATTGTCTATATGCTCTCCAGAATTATCGTTCTCGCCATCTTTTTCAGCAGATAATTTTACTGAAGAACCTTTTTTCTCGCGTGAGGCCTCCTTCGTCTTGCCAGAGGCACCCTTGTTTTCACCAGAGGCACTCTTGTTCTCGCCCGAGGCACTAGTGTCTTCGCCAGAGGCAGCCTTGTTTTCGCCAGAGGCCCCTGTGTTTTCGTCAGAGGCGCCTGTGTTCTCGCCAGAGGCACCTTTATTTTCAACAGAGGCACCCTTGTTTTCATCAGAGATGCCTATGTTTTCGCCAGAGGCAGCCTTGTTTTCATCAGAGGCACCCTCGTTTTCATCAGAAGTGGCTATGATTTGGCCAGAGGCACTTTTATTCTCGCCAGAAGCATCTTTGTTCTCGCCAGAGTCACTTTTGTTCTCACCAGAGGCACCTTTGTTTTCATCAGAGGTGCCTATGTTTTCGCCAGAGGCACCCTTGTTTTCTTCAGACGTGCCTAGGTTTTCGCCAGACGCACCCTTGTTTTCATCAGAGGCACCCTCGTTTTCATCAGAAGTGGCTATGATTTCGCCAGAGGCACTTTTATTCTCGCCAGAAGCACCTTTGTTGTCGCCAGGGCCGCTTTTGTTTTCAACAGAGGCACCCTTGCTCTCGCCAGAAGCACCTGGGTTATCGCCAGAGGCACCTTTGTTTTCATCAGAGGCAGCCTTGCTTTCGCCAGAAGCACCTTTATTCTCGCCAAAGTCACTTTTGATCTCGCCAGAAGCCTCTTTGTTTTCAACAGAGGCACCCTTGTTTTCATCAGAGGTGCCTATGTTTTCTCCCGAGGCACCTTTGTTTTCATCAGAGGTGCCCATGTTTTCGCCAGAGCCACCCTTGTTTTCATCAGAGGCACCCTTGTTTTCATCAGAAGTGGCTATGATTTGCCCAGAGGCACTTTTATTCTCGCCAGAAGCATCTTTGTTCTCGCCAGAGTCACTTTTGTTCTCACCAGAGGCACCTTTGATTTCATTAGAGGTGCCTATGTTTTCGCCCGAGGCACCTTTGTTTTCATCAGAGGTGCCTATGTTTTCACCAGAGGCACCCTTGTTTTCATCAGTGCCACCCTTGTTTTCATCAGAGGCACCCTTGTTTTCATCAGAAGTGGCTATGATTTGCCCAGAGGCACTTTTATTCTCGCCAGAAGCATCTTTGTTCTCGCCAGAGTCACTTTTGTTCTCACCAGAGGCACCTTTGATTTCATTAGAGGTGCCTATGTTTTCGCCCGAGGCACCTTTGTTTTCATCAGAGGTGCCTATGTTTTCGCCAGAGGCACCCTTGTTTTCATCAGTGCCACCCTTGTTTTCATCAGAGGCACCCTTGTTTTCATCAGAAGTGGCTATGATTTGCCCAGAGGCACTTTTATTCTCGCCAGAAGCATCTTTGTTCTCGCCAGAGTCACTTTTGTTCTCACCAGAGGCACCTTTGATTTCATTAGAGGTGCCTATGTTTTCGTCCGAGGCACCTTTGTTTTCATCAGAGGTGCCTATGTTTTCACCAGAGGCACCCTTGTTTTCATCAGAGGTGGCTATGGTTTCGCCCGAGGCACCTTTGTTTTCATCAAAGGTGCCTATGTTTTCACCAGAGGTGCCTATCTTTTCATCAGATGTACCTATGTTTTCGCCAGAGGCACCCTTGTTTTCATCAGTGGCACCCTTTTTTTTGCATCAGTGGCACCCTTGTTTTCATCAGAGGTGCCTGTGTTTTCATCAGAGGCACCCTTGTTTTCATCAGAGGTGCCTATGTTTTCACCAGAGGTGCCTATCTTTTCATCAGATGTACCTATGTTTTCGCCAGAGGCACCCTTGTTTTCATCAGAAGTGGCTATGATTTGGCCAGAGGCACTTTTATTATCGCCAGATGCATCTTTGTTCTCGCCAGAGTCACTTTTGTTCTCACCAGAGGCACCTTTGATTTCATTAGAGGTGCCTAGGTTTTCGCCCGAGGCACCTTTGTTTTCATCAGAGGTGCCCATGTTTTCGCCAGAGGCACCCTTGTTTTCATCAGAGGCACCCTTGTTTTCATCAGAAGTGGCTATGATTTGCCCAGAGGCACTTTTATTCTCGCCAGAAGCATCTTTGTTCTCGCCAGAGTCACTTTTGTTCTCACCAGAGGCACCTTTGATTTCATTAGAGGTGCCTATGTTTTCGCCCGAGGCACCTTTGTTTTCATCAGAGGTGCCTATGTTTTCGCCAGAGGCACCCTTGTTTTCATCAGTGCCACCCTTGTTTTCATCAGAGGCACCCTTGTTTTCATCAGAAGTGGCTATGATTTGCCCAGAGGCACTTTTATTCTCGCCAGAAGCATCTTTGTTCTCGCCAGAGTCACTTTTGTTCTCACCAGAGGCACCTTTGATTTCATTAGAGGTGCCTATGTTTTCGTCCGAGGCACCTTTGTTTTCATCAGAGGTGCCTATGTTTTCACCAGAGGCACCCTTGTTTTCATCAGAGGTGGCTATGGTTTCGCCCGAGGCACCTTTGTTTTCATCAAAGGTGCCTATGTTTTCACCAGAGGTGCCTATCTTTTCATCAGATGTACCTATGTTTTCGCCAGAGGCACCCTTGTTTTCATCAGTGGCACCCTTGTTTTCATCAGTGGCACCCTTGTTTTCATCAGAGGTGCCTGTGTTTTCATCAGAGGCACCCTTGTTTTCATCAGAGGTGCCTATGTTTTCACCAGAGGTGCCTATCTTTTCATCAGATGTACCTATGTTTTCGCCAGAGGCACCCTTGTTTTCATCAGAAGTGGCTATGATTTGGCCAGAGGCACTTTTATTATCGCCAGATGCATCTTTGTTCTCGCCAGAGTCACTTTTGTTCTCACCAGAGGCACCTTTGATTTCATTAGAGGTGCCTAGGTTTTCGCCCGAGGCACCTTTGTTTTCATCAGAGGTGCCCATGTTTTCGCCAGAGGCACCCTTGTTTTCATCAGAGGCACCCTTGTTTTCATCAGAAGTGGCTATGATTTGCCCAGAGGCACTTTTATTCTCGCCAGAAGCATCTTTGTTCTCGCCAGAGTCACTTTTGTTCTCACCAGAGGCACCTTTGATTTCATTAGAGGTGCCTATGTTTTCTCCCGAGGCACCTTTGTTTTCATCAGAGGTGCCCATGTTTTCGCCAGAGGCACCCTTGTTTTCATCAGAGGCACCCTTGTTTTCATCAGAAGTGGCTATGATTTGCCCAGAGGCACTTTTATTCTCGCCAGAAGCATCTTTGTTCTCGCCAGAGTCACTTTTGTTCTCACCAGAGGCACCTTTGATTTCATTAGAGGTGCCTATGTTTTCGCCCGAGGCACCTTTGTTTTCATCAGAGGTGTCTATGTTTTCGCCAGAGGCACCCTTGTTTTCATCAGAGGTGCCTATGTTTTCGCCCGAGGCACCTTTGTTTTCATCAGAGGTGCCTATGTTTTCACCAAAGGTGCCTATCTTTTCATCAGATGTACCTATGTTTTCGCCAGAGGCACCCTTGTTTTCATCAGTGGCACCCTTGTTTTCATCAGAGGTGCCTATGTTTTCATCAGAGGCCCCCTTGTTTTCATCAGAGGTGCCTATGTTTTCGCCAGAGGCACCCTTGTTTTCATCAGAGGCACCCTTGTTTTCATCAGAGGCACCCTTGTTTTCATCAGAGACACCCTTGTTTTCGTCTGAGGTCTCGCCAGAGGCATTTTTCTCAGGTTCTGTGACCCCATTTCCCGCATTGTCAGTGACCGTGTCTGGATTTTCATTGTTAGTTTTGTCTTTTTCAGCTGCTATATCTTCGTCATCAGTACCTACTTCACTAGGTTCAGTTTGATTTTCGTTAGAAGGTGTTGGATCAGTATTATCATTAGGTTCTTCAGAATTATTTTCTGTGTTAGTTTCCGTACTATATCCTTCACCAGAATTATCTCCGTTGTTAATTGTATCAGGCTCTTCAACCGTAGGACTTGTTACGTCATTTCCATGCACATTTGATTCAGTAATACTTTCAGTACCTGGATCCCCAGATTCATTCTTCGTTTCTTCTGAGACATTGCCACTGATACTTGGTGCAGTTACTCCTTCAGTCACTTTAGGTATTTCTGTGGGTTTACCTTTATCTTCTTTATTTTTATGGAAACCTACATGACCAGGTTTAGGCCTGTAAGGTCCGAATGTAAAGATGTTGGTACCGTTATTTTCATTGACAAGGTTTTTCATATTTTTCATTATGTCATCCAAGCTATTGATGGCATATAAAATGTAGATGTTTATTACGTTGTCGTTGCCTGTAACAGTGTTGCCGTAGACTATGTTTGATTCTGGTGGTGTGTCTTTTTTCGGCAGTTGGGTGGTAATAATTTCATCGTGTTTTGTATCAGTGGTGTAGTCAGTAGTAGGTTTGTTTTCATTATTTGTAGGTTTATTAACTCCCTTTTCATGACTACTAGGTTCTTTTTCTCCCGCTTCATAACTACTAGGTTCATTTTCACCCTCTTCGTAACTACTAGGCTCATCGACGCTGTTTTCACCACTACTAGGTTTATTTCCACCCTTTTCGCTACTAATAGGTTCATTTACATTATTTTCAACCTCACTAGGTTCATTTGCACCCTTTTTGCTACTGTTACATTCGTTTATCATAGTTGGTTCTTTATTGATTATCGGATGTTCTTCTAGATATTTGCTGACTTGTGCTGCAACTTCGTCTTTGATAAATTTTGTTGTGCGCTGTAATAAATGAATTACAAAATTATAAAAATATTTGTTTAAATAGCAATGACTATAAAAAAAATATTCATACCTCCGACAAAGATTCTAGATATTTTGCACCTAGGTTTCCCATGAAGGCCCAGAATTTCTCCTGCAAAATAAAACATGTTTGTTAGACTTGTATTTGAACAAGGCTTTCTGTTGTAATTTGGGCGCAGAGGCTACTTGCTCGCAGTCACTGCGCTAACTTCAGTCAAAATCCTCAATCCTCATGCCGAGATAAATTAAAATTACTTAGCATGTCTTTGTCATATTATGTTCCCGTTTGTCTTTTTTGTAATTTTAAATTTATGACAGGGTTGCTGCTTAAAAATATTATACAGGGTGGAAGAGACATTGACGCGAATCCGTTTACCATGGATTCAGTACATCATTCTTGACCCCCCTGCGTTAAATTTTCTCGTCGGTAATTTAAAAAAAAAACAGCTGTTTCATACAGAAGTGCAATACCTACTCGGTCAAAATGTATGGACCAGCGAATTTTTTTTATAATAACCGACGAAAATTTTTGTCGCAGGGGGGTCAAGAATGATGTACTGAATCCATGGTAAACGGTTTCGCGTCGATGTCCCTTCCACCCTGTATACTAAATAACGTCTTTTTATTTAATTGGGATTACCAACAAAGGATACACAGATACATTATAAATCACAACAATACGACAGGTTCTTTTACGTGTGCTCCTTCAATGACAGGAGACCACAACATATAACTATACTCCAATTGAAATAAGATTTTTACCTAACATTTAAATAAACCTTTTTTTACAGTCCGTTCAACCGATTTTGACTTCTATTGCGTTGGTGGCATGAAAAATGGCAGCTGTAATAAACAGTTGGTACTGTAACCACGTTTTTGCTTTTAATGCCATCCTTATGCATACGGAATTGAAGTCAAAATCGGTTGAACGGACTGTAAACAAGTTTATTTAAATGTCTAGTCTTATTTCAAATGGAAGGTGTAAACAAGATAAAATTAATAAACTATGTAACAAAAAAAAAAAGAGAAAATAATAGTTGAAATTAGAAGAAAAAAAAACCTAGCTTCAGAGTTTTTTTTAGCTACCAATATTGATGAAGGAAACATAAATTGTTGTTGCAACATATAAAAAAATAATACTTACGTTATTCATTAAGTTCAGCATGTAATCCATCTTGAAATTATTTTCGGCTACAGTGTCGTCCTAAACAAAAATATACATGTTAAAAATAATGTAAGAAATTAAATATGAATTGATACGATCTATCAGCACAGGATAGGACAGGGCTATTGTTGCTAAAGTAGTATTTTAGGCAGGCGTAATATGTCGATTGGAATCCCGTACTTTGAAAAAAACCTGTTTGCATCATGATAGTCTCTTAGAAGCCTTCAGAGATAAAGAACTGCTCTGATTTTTAAGTATTATAAAACACTAGCTTTCGCCCGCGGCTTCGCCCGCGTGGATGTCGAAAAAAAAGCAGCTTCTCTATCAGCAGCATTCCCCCAAAACATTATATCATATCTTAGTTGGAACCAACGTAAGCGTGGTAAGCAGATAGGAGGGCAGTTTGATTTACAACTTTACGAAGGATATATATAGCATATAAATACAAACTTCGTTTTGTACATACTTGTTCAATATACCTAAGTGTCCTCCTCCATTTCATGTCTAAGTCTATTTGTAAGAAATTTTGTATTGTTTATTTTGTCTACGTTTTTGTTCTTAAATAATAATTGATGTACCAACTTTTGAGTTATTCAAGGTACGCAGTAAAATTCTCCCGAAAACTATGTACCCCTTTTTCCGATTCTCGAAAACTCAATATGAGGTTTGAGTTTCGAGTTATCGGACCGCGCGTTAAGATTCTTGAAATACAAACCATAACACTCCCTAAAATCCTTTTGAGGGGTAGTTTTGAAAAACGCAAAAGTTATGACAAACTTTGTTACTTAAGTAACGACTGCCTCGTTAGTCTAGTGGTCACAGGTGCGACTGCTGAGCATGAGGGGTGGGTTTGATCCCAGGTCGGGCAAAGTGTTATTGGATTTTCCATTAGGAATTTCTTAGTAGCAGCCCGAAGTCTGGATCTCCCTATTACATGGGACTTAAACAAAACTGTCGAAATGTGGGTGTACTAAAGATACACCTCTACCTATCCCTTTGGGGATTGCAGGCGTGATGTTATGTAAATAAGTACTCGGGCCAAATTTCAAGTTTATATATCAGAAGAAATAAGATTCTGTTCGTACAAACTATATCGCCCCATTTTACGCACTCAAAGGGGTAAATTGTTGAAACATCGTTTTTGACATTTCTATTATTGGATTTATAGGTTATTTATACCAATTTTCAAGTTAATCAAGCCACACAGTAGAATCCTTCCTTGTAAATTGACTATCCCTTTTCACCCCATTATTAGGGGCAGATTTAATAAAAACCGGATAAAAGTTATTCTTTATTTTTTGTTTTCAGTATAAATCCTGAGTTTCAAGTTAATCGGACCGCGCGTTAAAATTATTCCATAAAAAATTGATATCCCCCAATCCCCCTTTAGGTGGTAGTTTAAAAAAACAAAAAATTACAAACTTTATATTTTACTTAGGTTAGTATTCGTGCCAAGTTTCAGGTTTCTTAACTCAAGGAATAAGATTTTTCATTCAAACAAAATCCCCCTTTTCACCCCCTTAAAGGTTGAATTTCCAAAAACCCCTGATGCCCAAGTCATAATTTGGGGTTAATCAAGCCACACAGTAGAATCTTCTCTTGTAAAATTGACTACCCCTTTTCACCCTGTTAAGGGTCATTACCGCACGGTCTCCCGTGAGGCAGCGAGCCTCCTTGCCGGACTGCCGCCGTGGGATCTGGAGGCAAAAGTCCTCGCGCACATCTGGGAGTGGCGCGAGGAGGCCAAACGCAGGGTCGAAACTCCGCTGCCGCGAGAAATCACGGCACAGCGGACGGAGCTCCGGCGGGATCTCATGGTGGCATGGAGAGTGCGATTGTCGCAATCCAGCGCTGGGCACGCCACAATTGTGGCGATAAGTCCCCTATTTGAGGAGTGGCTAGAGAGGCGCCACAGCGTCCTCACCGGACACGGTTGTTTCGGGAGGTTCCTGTTCAGGATAAAGCGGGAGGAAACGCCCGGGTGTCACCACTGTATGGATCGCCCGGAGGACACGGTGGAGCATACGGTGGAGGTCTGCCCGGATTGGGCGGAACACCACTGTGTCCTCACGGAGGCGATCGGCGGCGGCGATCTCTCGCGTCCAGCCCTGGTTCACGCTATGGTTCGGAGCGAGAGTGCATGGGAGGCCGTCACCTCCTTCTGTGAAACAGTAATGCTCGCGAAGGAGGAGGCAGAACACGTGAGGGAGAGGCAAGGTTCGCGCCCTCGCGCGCCTAGTCGCCGCAGGAGACGCTCCGGGCGTCGGGAGTAGCAAGACGGCTTCCGGCCACCGTAGGCGCGGGCTTGCGGACGGTGAGCGATGGGTAGCTCGCCATCCGATAAGGACCAGACCCGGTTCGACTGCTTGTTGTGTTCCACGCGCGCCTCAAAGGGATGTCAGAACCAACTGACGGGGTCCGTTAGGGCCTGCCATGTTTGTCCGAAAGGGATATCATGGCCCTGGCACACAGGCAACGGAAGGAACACGGGTGAATTTAGTCAGTAAAAGTCTGACACGCCCTTCCGCTCCGCCCAGAGTGGGAGAAGTTATTTGATAATTTCCCACGCAAAAAAAAACGGGGTCAATTTTCGAAAAACTGATAAATTCTTTTATTTATTTTGGGTTAATCGGACCGCGCGTTAAAATACTTCCATAAAAACTTTGGCATCCGCAAATCCCCCAATATGAAGTAGTTTAATAAAAAACAAAAATGTCACACTTTATAATTTACTTAGGTTAGTATTCGTACCAAGTTTCAGGTTTATTAACTCAAGGAATAAGATTTATCCCCCTTGTTCAGCCCTTAAAGGTTGAATTTCGAAAAATTCCTTCTTAGCGAATGCCTATAGTTTCCAACAATAAGCCGAAATATTAGTGATTTTAACTTAAAAAGAAATTTCATTAAAATTTTATCCCGTTTTTTCCCCTTAAGGGTTGAAATCCTATCAACACCGTTGCATTAGCTTCCAACCATAAGCCTATATAATAAATTTAGTGATTTTTACTGTGAAAATGAAGGACTTTGATGCTTCATCCCCCTTTTTAACCCTTCGGGGGTAGAACTATCAAAAACGCTGACACACGTATAAATTAATTTTTAATGGTCAGCCTATACACCAAATTTGAAGATCCTTACTTCAAAACTGACGGACTTTCATATAAACTTCCATCCCCTATTTTACCCTCTTAGGGGTAGAATTTCGAAAAACCCTTTCTTAGTGGATACCTACTCTTTACAAAGAACACACCCTACAAATTTCATGTCTCTAGGACCAGCGGTTTAGGCTGTGCGTTGATATATCAGTCAGTCAGTCAGTCAGTCAGTCAGGACTTTGAATTTTATATATATAGATAGATTGTGATATTTACCTTAGGACATTTCTGCTCTTTGGACTCTTCAATTGGTGCCTCTGTATGATCTTCCATTGGTATGTGACTCACTTCTTCTCCACTGCCAGGTTTTTCATCAGGCTTCTCTATTTTGTGGTCACCACTTCCCTTACCTAAGCTTTCATGAGCATTGATGTCAGTCCCTAAACCATCATTGTTAGATTCATCTGGTGACGATGTTGAATTTTCATTTGGATTATCTGTATTGACATTAGTGGTTTCGATTTCACCAAGAGAATTTTTATCTTCTTTTGGGCTTTCTGTAGCTTGAGTTTCATCATCTATGCTCGGATTTCCTATATCTTCATTATTGACTTGGCCCGGATTTGTCACAGAAGGTATGTTTTCATCGATATTAAATTTTTCAGTAGTTGCCTTTTCATCATTTTCCAAAGTTATAGTTTTATCTTTTTCTGTTTTGTCTTTTTCGGCATTTATTCCGCCGGTTTGGTTGGAAATAGTTGGCACACTGTTGTTGATAATGATTTTGTTTTTAATTATATATGTATATAAACCTTCGAAAACTTTCACCATATTCGGATTGTTTGGATCTCCATTCTTAATTTCAACACCAGGCCGAAGAATTTCAGAATCATTCGTGACCTCACTTAATATGTGGTTTAACATACCAGCTACATCGACATTATTAGGTGTATCTTTCTCTGGTTTTGGTAAAACGATAGTAGCGTTACCTTTCACAAATATGTCATGTAGATCAGTTAAGATTAGATTTAAATTTTTAATTATATCACCAGCTGCAACGTTATTTCCGTGTTTTTTGTCTTCATTACTATTGTTACCATCATTCTCTTGAGAGTCGCTTTCGCCTGAACCACTGTTACTCTCTCCAGATCCACTGTTAATTTGGTCAGACCCACTTCCACTTTCTTCCGAGCCTTGGTGGTTATCCCCTGATTCACCCCTATTTTCTCCAGAAACACTATCACCTTCTCCAGACCAGCTATTACTCTCTCCCGACTTACTCTTACTTTCTCCAGACCCAATATTACTTTCCGCAGATCCACTGTTTACATCGTCTGCAGAACCACTGACATCTCTGCTGTCATCCGAATTAGAAGTACTACCATTTTCTTCAAAGCCACTGTTTACATCGGAACCACTGGCTACATTTCCTTCTCCAGATTCGCTCTGACTTCCTTCACCACTAGCTGATGTTTCAGGGGATTCTTCACTAGTAGAACCAGAAACTGAATCGTTTGTGCCAGAGTTTGATTCGCTGGAGCCAGAATCTGATTGATTGGAGTCGGACATTGATTCATCACTGTTATCGTCACTGTTAGACTGAAAAAGGTATTTTCGTATAATTATAAATCTTAAGATGGATGCGTAGTCCATAAAAACGTAATACCAAAATAATTTGTAAATCAAACATATTCATAAGGTAATGTGTCTTTATTTAGATTGGAATACAAGACTATTTAGGTTCCCAAATATATATTTTGAATGGACACTGATTTAAACAAGAGTTATGAGAAAAATAAGTTTTCTATAGAAATTTTAAATGCCTCATATCTCGTCTTTAGTCATTGTCTTTCCAAAATATATATTTGGGAACATAGATATTCTGTAATCCAATCGAAATTAATACACACTACCTTAAGAATATGTTTGATTTACAAATTATTTTGGTACCTATTACATTTGTATGAACTACGCATGCTACGCCAACAATAATGCTGCTACTGAGAAATTCCTAATAGGAAAACCCAATAACACTTCGCCCCACCTAGGGATCGATCTCAGGACCTCATGGCTGGGAATTGCGCTTGTGACCTTTAAACCAACGAGGCAGTCAGTTGGACTATGGATTTGTGCCCGGTTTATGATGGCTGATGATGATGAGGCTCGCCCCCGATTACATGGGACTTAAACATAATTGTCGAAATGATTTTGTACTATATACGCCTCTGTTCGAACGTCTGTATTCCCAAAGGGCCTTTGGGCAATACAGGCGTTATGTTATGTATTATATAAACAATGCCTGTTAGATCAAGCTAAGACATATTACAAAACAAGGTTTATCTTTAGACCCAGGTTTAAAACATGGACCCATTATTGAATTGCGACCTTTATTCCGACTATGGTAAAGTTCGTAACACAAAACTGACAACTTAGTACCGAACTATGTTTTCAGTTTTGTATAAACAACGGTAATTTCAATGACAGTTACGATCCTATTACAAAAACTGGCCCCATGGTCTAAGCCATGACAAAATAAAAATCTTATTTTGTAATAAGACGGTAAGCGTTTACAGTAAGTTGATTTTGAATCAGAATTAAGTAGTCGTCAAAAGTTATTTAAATAAAATTATAAATCAATATTTACCTCATTACTATATTCATTGCTGTCACCATAACCAACATGGTAAGAAACGTGGGGAATATAAAGGTTCTGAAAACAAAACAAGAAGGTTAATTCTCTATTATACAACGTGGAGACGACATTAAGACAATAAATTCAACTGCGTATATCTTATTACGTTCGTAGTCTGCACACGAATATTCAATAAAATATATCCAATAGTTTAGTCGCTATAGCTATTCAAAGATTGATAAAACCCATAGTCGGCACACCGCTGCTATTTAGTTTGTTTAAAAAAATACTTTTTTATTTCGACGCTAGAATTTATTTGACCGTTCCAAAATACTCTTATGCATAATGTATTGCCAGTGTTTTCATTTATTGTCGTATTGTTGTCCCCACATTGTGTATACAGTGTGTCTGTCTGTATACAATAAGGCGAATATTATGGGTGTGGTTCAGACCATTAACTGAACAACTTTCTCCCGGAGACCAACATCGTAATCGTGGAAAAAAAATCTGTCGTTCCCAATGATGATTTTCCAATACCTTTAGATGCGTTACCTGAGCTCAATAATGGCAAATTAAATGCTAGGCAATTGCCTGACATTTACAATGATAATAATTATTATTACGTACGCGCCAACGAACATGCAGCAGCTAGTGACGTTACTAAATATGTATGTACATCTCTTTCTAACAACAGATATCGATATTCCTTTTCTTCACGCGCTGTATGGTTGTATGCAAGTATGTAGCTACAATCATGGCTTACGCTGTTTTTGAGTGCACTAATGTTCGTGTAGGACGCGTCTATTTATAATACGTCATTGGTTGTTCCATACAAAACTTCAATACCTCCTCGACCAAATGTATGGGACGACTGGTATTTTTTTCATGATTACGATAATGGTCTCCGGGAGAAAGTTGTTCAGTTTAATTATCTGTACCACACCCATAATTTTCGCCACAACGTATACAGACACGTTGTATACAGGGTCAAATTAAATTAGCTAGCGAAACTCCGCAGACGTGACGGATATCGATATCTAAACATGATAAAACAAAAAAGAAATTAATTAGTAGAGGTTTTTTTGGTTCAACAACCGGTCATCAACATGATCAGTTTTTTTTTTGGGTAAACTTCACGGACGCGATGGGCATCAATAACTGCTGCAGCTGATTTAATTTGACCCTGTATATACAATATTAGTTTTAGTGAAAGAAACTATGTAAAAAAATTCAAAACTGTATCATGAAAAATCACAAAGTTATGTTACCGGGTAGTCCATACAAAACCATGCTAACGGCGCCCCCGCGCCTCCAGGGTCGTCTTGCGCTCATTGTTAATAATTTGGCAGTAGGTACCTAACTGTACGGCTATTGAATTGTAAGTAATTAAATGGTGATCACTCCATCACACTTAAATATTTTTGGTACAAAGTATAACATGGTGTAAACATTATTGAAATCGATCCAGTTCCTTATTTTGAACAAACTATATTCAGGTTTCGCCTACACTAAAAATAATGTTGTATAATCAATTTTTGAGTTGAGCGATTTTTCACTGACATGCCCGCGCCGACGTTGTAGTCGCAGTAAGTGACCACGTGAAAAGTTTGGTTTGTGTATACTGTGCTTTGTTTAAATTGTGTTTTAGATAATCATTATTTTATTGAAGTAAAAACTTCTTTAGGTGCAATACATTTTCACGCCTGCCGCTATGTTTTTTTCAATTTATGTTGAAAAAAACATAGCGTTTAGCGGTAGCGTTTTGTTGTTTATTTGTGTTTTTATATTTATTTTTTAAATATCGCGGCATTATGCTGAGATAGGGACCTTTTTGGCATCGCACAAGTTTTGGTTGTTTTTATTGTAAGTTAGTTTTAAGTGCTATATTTGTATTTCTTGTGCGTGTCCCGAATAAAATATTTTTCTTTCTTTCTTTATCTTCTTAGTTATTTTTGGAATTAAGTCTTTACTTAATTGGTTGGTGGTGTGTTAAAATGACTGTATATTGACAAACCGTGAAATTTCTAACCTCTCGTCGTCTCTAACGTTTGTCGACAAGTGCCAGCAACCAACATCCCTCTCTCACACTATCACCCTCACAGACATTCACACAAACACACATACAAAATAATACACGCTTTACTCAACTAGCCTCGTAATCTGATCAATTTCTTCCAGCTCAATCGCACTTCGACCCCCAAGATACAAGCCCTGCTTACGTTGGGGGTCAATGATCAAAACAAAATACTGTGATGTATGAACTCATTTGTGTCTATGTAGGATCACTGTCCGTCATCACCTTTTCCTTTTTTTTTTTGCCAATAAAACTTTTAAAGTAAAGTCCATATGTAAACATTTTTTGTAAACGTTTTTAATAAATAAATAAATAATAATAATAAGCGATAGTAAACTTGATTTTTAATTGCAGAGACTGCTGACCCATTTCTAGAGCACTCGAGATATCGGTTGGGCGACCCCAACAAAATCGAAGTGCGGCCAGTCTAAGTCTTCAACCTGGGATCAAACTTACATTCCATACAGTGCCACCTTTCCCGCTTAATTCCATGCCATAAGCTTTTAGTCCACTGCCTGCTGTTAATTCATTGTCTGGTACTTTGTCCTTGAAAGAATTTATTTTAATATTGCCTGGAGCCTGAAAGAAGAAACTTCAATTAACATAAACCACGGTGGAGACCAGCCTGTATACCAAAAGTAGTAGAAATTTTTGTGAAGGTGCTCATCCGGGGAGGTATAGTCGATGTCGTAATTGTCTTTTCAATACACTTCCTCGAAAACTGGTTCTTATCGCACTACGATTATGTTCACAATGCAATGTATTTCACACGCGTGCGATTTTTTAATTTCCAACACGTGTGCGGGAACAAAAATTTGCACAGATAACTTATATCTTAGTCCAAATTGGTTCAATGCCGCTATTCGCACCGTGTCGCGCCAGAGACGGTCCTCTCTAATTAGATATGTAAAGTATTTTTTAGGTATGTTTTTTATATTTTTATTTTTATGATAACAGTATTTGAAACACATAATTTCATCTTTTTGTTTTTACAAGCTGTAGTTTTTTTTTTTTTTTAAAGTATTGTTCGTACTGACGTCACTAGTAGAACTGAATAGCTTAGGATCTTTGCCACGTTTAACACTTATTTAAAACCAAAATTCAGTAAAGTCAAACTGTCAAATTTGACAATTAATTTGTTTACATTTCATACTTTAGCGATTTCCGTACTTTAGTTTAATGATATGGCTTAATAAAATGAATGGATTCAAAGACTACTTCTGCTAAGTGCTTCATACCGTCAAGTATAAGAAACACCACAACAAATAGCCGACACAAATTGATTGTTAGTAAAAGAAACCTTAAAAAGGAAATGGTGCGAAGAACTAAATGTTGAGTACAAGTCTGGGCGGCGTCTGTTTTATTGTGAAGATCATTTGAACGTAAGTTAAGTTTGCCTGAGGTCACATCGATGTGATTCGACTTGTACTGTCCGCCGCTGGTGAAAAACTACACTATTTACGTATATGTATAACTGAATAGAATAGTATTAAGTGCTTCATGTAAATTTGACGTTGACATGACACTTGGCACATAAAGAACAACTTAATTACAAGAGGCACTGAAAGTTTCCAATTCAGGCTGCTTTGTGACGGCATTTAGAGGTCAAATAAAAGTCAAGTGATTTTAAGTATTTTTGTGAAAATAAATACGATCTTATAATTTTATGACCTATTAATAGAAAAATAAAGAAAAATAAAAGCTTAAAATCTCGAAATGGTTTTGGAATAGGTTAATTTTTACTTTACATACCCAATTGGAGGTGATTTTTTTGTTTTATCTCGGCAAAGATGCGTCTTTACGGCGTTAATATTTTTGGAATATTTAAATAATGTTTTAAATAAATAGAATACCATGATTATTACAATAAAAAAAAAAACGTTTATGTGCAAATTAACATTTAGTTGTGTTCTAAACTCAAAAATATTTGAATTTTCTATTTTTCATATTAGCCTGTTTATCGGCTTTATATCTTTGCTTCTCCTCCAACCTGGCGAAAGGAAAGCGCGGAAAAAAAAAGAAAATTTAATCATAGTTTTCTAATAGGTTCATGATCATGACTAAAATATTTTTCGTTATTTAATTTTTTTCTTCAAAAGTGTATTGAAAAACGTTGTTTGAGAAACGTGGACATTTGTTATTGCAGTTCTCGGCTCAAAAACAACCTCGCCTATGGCTCGGGTGTTAATTCCGCCTCGAATGCAATAACAAACATTCTCCACTTGTATCAAAATGTACTATTGTCACCCCTAAGGTCAAATGTCACTTGCACGTCATAAAAAATGGACTTGCCTCAAACATTACGTGCATACCTACAAAAATCGGGTACGTAAAATGACCGCCTTTAGTAGGGTTGTAAGCTGCGAGTGCAAGAGAGAAAGCAAGCAATCGTTTGACAGCACATTGCTGAGTTTTCTACAACAAAACTTGGCACTAAACATGGCGACCGGTCACACATAGACATGATTTTAACGTCACACGAAAGTGTTGCCAAATTTAGTCCTTGAAAAATATTTTAGATGCCTCTCTTTTCGAAAGCAGCTCTTGATTAGTTAAAAAGAAACAAAATGCTTTATGAAATGTCTGTGTCGGTATGATAAATATTTGAACAATTATTCAGGACTTATTGGCGGGAAAGTGAAGCGTCATGTTCAGCAGTTTTGTTTTATTATACAAAATTTGTGTTTAGCCGAATATTAATGTGTAACAATGGTAGATTATCTCAATAGAGGTCTCAATAAAGTGCCACATCTTTACTGAAACTTATGGGGAGCGGGTGGGGATACCATCATCATGCATTGAATACGAGTATAACTCATAATATTTAAACAAGTTTTGTAACTAAATAAAGACTTGGCTAAAAGGTCCCAGCAACCAGGCCATTAAAACATTATAAAAAATAAAATATTCATCCTACCTATGTCATAAAACAAAAGGGAGAGCCAGTCTGAAAGTGTTCCCGGTGACTGAAAAGTAATGTGGAAATCGGTTGTCATGGTATGGGCATGTGATAAGGGGGAATATCGGAAAATTTCGTGAAGAAAGTCTTGAGTATGAATGTGTAGGACTATAAGAGTAGGAGGAGATCAAAAAAACGATAGATCATCATCTGCTGGCTGTTGCCATAATCGCCACGCTTGGCAGGCGGGTTGGCGATCGCAGTATGGTGTTAAAATGCATAGAGAACGCTGCTGCCCATTCTCTAGTAAGTCTCTTAAGTCGCCTTTTACAACACCCACGGGAAGAAATAGATGGTGCTATTCTTTACGTCTGGCACCACACGGAACCGATGGATGGACTGTGTAAAAGATGATAATGGCGAAATAGGGAGTGACTACTGAGACGACCACTAATAGGAAACTGTGGAAGAAAAATACATGTTGTGTTGTCCACAAATAAATCCCGGGCAAGATAATGATTATGATGATGATGTATGTATAGAGAAATGAGGAACAGGGTGTAAAGTTCACTCATCCTCTATAGAAAAGGGAGGACCCTCCGACCAGACGGGTGTTGTGTCTGGTGGGCAACTGCCCGACGGTTGATGTCGGGATGTTGTATACAATATTAGTTTTAGTATACGCGAAACCCGAAACACGTATCTAGTATATGTATATACAGAATCTATGTACAAAATTTCAAAAATGCATCACGAAAAATTACAAAGTTATAAGGTTGTTATGTTACCGGGTTGTCCCTACAAAAACATGCTAACGGCGCCCCCGCGCCTCCAGGGTCGTCTTGCGCTCATTGATAATAATTTGGCAGTAGGTACCGAACCGTACGGCGATTGTATTGTAAGTAATTAAATGGTGATAACGTTTTCCATCACACTTAAATATTTTTGGGACAAAATAAAAAATGGTGTAAAAATTATTGAAATCGATTCAGTTCCTTATTCTGAACAAAATTAGATTCTGGTTTCGCGTATTATACTAAAAATAATGTTGTATATACTAGTCGCGCGGTAAACTCTGCTTGCGCGATGCAAGATTTTGCGTGACGTCAGTGTGATGCGTGGTGCGCATGTGGCGATGTTGATGCCGCCACTTAAGGGGACGATAACCGACTTTTAATGATTTTATACTGAAGATCACGTCTAAACGGGTAGTGTTAACGATTTGAAAAAAAAAATATGTTAAATTAGAGCATTTTATCAATAACTAAATATGTGAATATTTTAGATTATGTTTATATTACATAGTGAAATTAATTTGTAAAGTTATGTCTAACGCGGATAAAAAACTGAGAATGGCGCAAAATGTACCAAGCGTATTTTTCTGAAACCTTCACCAATTTAAAGATAGTTTAATTATTGATCTTTTAGTATACGCGTTTTATTAAAATACCTTTTGTTTTGTGTATAATAAATTAATAATGCGTCAAATTGGGAACAGCGCTCCCTGATGGGCGAGTCCTATTACTGGCTGAACGTACGATGCGTTGCGTGAGCTCAGTACAGAACACGCAAGCTAACCACTCAAGGTCACTGGCATATATCTGCGTACTTACACTAACGGTTGTTTCACTATCAGGCTTCGATGTTGTAGATGATAGCAGTTTCTTTATGTAATTCGGTAGTCTATGTTTCCGACGCGATAGTCTAGGCGGGCGAGGAATGTGTCTCTGTAAATAAAATACATGATGAAAAATTATTGACGACCAGCCATATTATGTCTGATGAGCTTTCCTTTCTGCAAAAAATACTCAATATATTTATTGCTTCCTACATGTGAACTTATGTGGTAGGTTTTACAAAATATGATAATTCGCAGCCCACTTCATGTATCCAATAACTACTAATCATTCATAAAAGTATTTTTTTTTATTAACATTTAACTAAATACAAAAAAAAAAAAAAGTTCAATATGACGCCTCCTCCACCTGAATCCTCAACTTTACCATAAATTTTTATTTCAAAATTAATGCTGCAGTATTTTCGACATAACGGAGGATCATGCTAAGCCATTTGAGGTAGTATACTCGTAGGCTTAAGAGCCTACGAGTATATACTACTACTACTACTAGAGTGCGATAGCCGTATCATCGTATATAAATCGACATCTTGTTACTGCGATAATTCGTTACATCGAAAAACTGTACCGCCAACGATTTTACTGCATAAATATCATACTGCGAAGCCTTGTTTAATCGACGTATTACTGCGATGTTATGTTACTTAGGAAAACATACTTCGGATGATCTTACGGCGATAACCAATGTTCTTTTTCAAAACAATACCTAAATTTTCTTTAACATTTCTTTAAAAGCAGAGAGGCTGTGCAAAGTCTATTCAACTATAGTTGGACATGATGATAAAACCAAAAAGATTTGTTAGACAATGTTTTGGGCTGCAAGCATAGATGTATTAAATAGGAAGATATGGTACGCGCTCCTCGATGTGGACTGCATAAATTAGGGGAAAGACCACAATCGAACTACATTACTCTCGGTTTGCGGGGAATACCCGAATCGTAGTTTGTTTCCGAGTTGTTATGGGTACGTAACAGTGACAATTATTGCTATCTCGGTCCCGCTATAGGCCGCGTAATATGTCTCTCTATTTCGGTTGTCGAGCACATGACATCGGGTCCATTTAATATTTACGTGATCTTAGAGAGTGCTATCTTCCTATTTAATACATCAATGGCAAATGGCAAAGCATAGCAAATATGAAACATCTTTTCTATATTTTCCTGTACAGTGAACACACAAAATAACTTGATGTCTATGTAACTAAAGAACTACCTAAACTAAATGAAAGTAAAAATCTAAAAATAATTACCCCACGACGTGACCGCTTTTTAACCCGTTTTAATTTTTCTGGAGGTTTCTGTGGACAATAATAGAACGGATTTTATACATATAAATACCAACTTTTTTATAAATATTTAATTAGTTTGTAGGTTCAAATCCAGGCACGCAATTTGTGTAAATTTTTGAGTACTTCATCACCACTGCTCTCAAAACGGTGATGGAAAACATCGAGAGGAAACCGGCAAGTTCTAGAATTAAAAATTCGAAGACATGTGACATCTACCAACCCGCACTGGACCCGCGTGGTGGATTACGGCCCACTCCCTCTCACATAGAGGAGGCCTGTGTCCCAGCAGTGGGAAAATTGTTGGCTGATTTTGCTTGCGTCAAATAAAAAGTATTCCTCACCAGATCTTTATCCGATATTTCCCGTTTGCTTCTCTTTTCAGGGTCACTTTTTGAATGATCCTGAAATAATAAAACAATTTCTATTGAGTAAATATGCAAACTCAATGCAACAACATGCTGGCCCGCAGGTTCGCACGGTGTACGCCAGAGGTTAAAATAACACCGTTTAGGGCCTATTGCCAGTCGCTGTACACTTGCGCCTTGTGGGTCAGTTATACGCAGGGCTCGTACAATGCTCTACGAGTCCAGTTCAATAACGCGTTCCGGATAATGATAGGGCTGCCGCGCTTCTGTAGCGCATCGGGGATGTTCGCGGACGCACGCGTTCCGGATTTCGGCTCGCTGCTACGTCTGCGAATCGTATCA
This sequence comes from Tiliacea aurago, assembly GCA_948098905.1. Classification (NCBI taxonomy): domain Eukaryota; kingdom Metazoa; phylum Arthropoda; class Insecta; order Lepidoptera; family Noctuidae; genus Tiliacea; species Tiliacea aurago. Next base: position 3,467,665 of record OX402605.1, read on the forward strand.
CTGGTGCGTCGGGTAGCCGTTACGCGAAGTTACGCGCGTTAGAACGCGGCAGCCCGAATAGCCTCGTGGCTACTGTAGCACGCAGGGTGGATGGGCTAATGCTATCTCACTGGATGGCGGCTCACAGACCGATGGTCAGATATGTGAGATAGATTGGTTTTTGTTTTAGTCATTATATTATGGTAGTTAAAAATAAAGAATAAAGAAAGAATTAAAGAAAGAATAATAAAGAACAATTAAAATGGGGGGTAATAAAGAATTATATTATATTAATGCATTTATTTCAATTAAACCATTTACAGGCACTTTTGAATTGTCAAGGAGTCGGGCTCGGAAATATGAGCCCATTCCAAAGCGTAGTAGTCAAACCTACATAATCATGAAGAACGGGAAAGAATCGACACTCTTTTAAATTTTATGTTTCAAAAATATTGTTAGATCTTTAGTGTTGCATTTATAAATTAGGTATTAAAATTTTGGCATTATAAAACCAGCCAGTATTGTGAGACAAGCAATTTACCATTTAAAAATGCAACAGCATACCTACCCGGCAAAAAAAAACTGGTGAAGTGCGAGTCGGGCTCGCGCACGAAGGTTTCCGTACCATTATCTATAAAAATGGAAAAAATGATGTTTGTTGTATGGGAGCCCCCCTTAAATATTTGTTTTTTTAATTTAATTATTTATTGTTAAAGTGAATATAATTATAATTAAATATTCTGTAAATATTTCAAGCGTCTACCTGTTGCCGTTATCAATATCGAGCAAAAAAAAATCACGTTTGTTGTATGGGAGCCCCCCTTAAATATTTATTTTATTCTGTTTTTTTGTATTTATTGTTATAGCGGCAACAGAAATACATCATCTGTCAAAATTTCAACTGTCTAACTATCACGGTTCATGACATACAGCCTGGTGACAGACGGACGAAGTGAAGGGTGGGCGTTTTTGCGGGACTATCTCATTTAATTTTTGACTTTCGAAAAGTGCTGATTCTCAGCCTAGTTTGAATAAATCACTTTTGATTTGATTTTGGACAGATGTACAGGCTGACGGCGCGGGCGGAGCCTTAGTAATAGGATTCCCGTTTTACCAAAGGGGTACGGAACCCTAAAAAGGGGTAAAAAGGGATAAATGTCTTGAATTAGGGATCGTCGGTCGATCGGAATCGTTACCTTTTCTGCTGAATCTTCTGGCACATCAGTGGTGATTTCTGTTGGATCCTGTAATAGAGGATAATTTGTTGATAGGTATTTCATATGTATAACTCATGGCTATTTTAAGCCAATTATCGTTGATTTTAGGACATCTTCATTAGAGCAGCCTGTGGGCTAATCATACCCAAAAAACTGACAACACCCTGCGCATCCAATACAACAATGCCTTCAGGATGCTGTTGAGGCTTCCTCCTTACTGTAGTGCATCACAGATGTTCGCTGATGCGCACACGGATGATTATTTCGCGATCATGCGCAAGAAAGTGGCGTCAATAATGCGCAGAGTGAGATGGAGCAGCAATAGCATTCTGAAGGTTTTTTCTGATAGGTTAGAAGGGCCTACAATGGATAGGTTTATCAAGCTACATGTCAGACATGGGGCTTGATTAACCTTCCTGGATGTCCTTTGTTTTGTTTTTGTGACGTTTTAAATGGGATAATGTTTTAATATTGTATTGTGTGCGTAATTTGTAACATAGTTTTTTAAGTTACTTGTAAATTAACACGCTATGGGCCTACGATGCCTGCTAATAAAAGATTTTAATTTTTAATTTTTTTTATTAGTCAATTTATACATTGCATAGGAATGCACTGATGTGTGCCATAGGAGATCCAAAATTCTGGCGTGGTGAGGTTGGCTGTAGTATTTCGCTAAAATAAAAGGTAATTCTGGATGAGCACAGGGGGCCTAAAATGGACGCTTTGGCAGAATCATAATATAATCTGCGTACAATTCATACATCCAACAATTCATCTGTTTGACAGCTGCTATTTGACATTAGACTTCACTATAGCAATTCATAATTAGTGGACCAGTTTACGAAACTCCATACAAAACTGTCAAACAGATGAATTGCGGGTTAGGAATTGTACGCAGATCTTATTATGATTCTGCCAAAGCGTCCATTTTAGGCCCCTAGAGCGTTGTACTAAACGACTAGAAAGATTTTACCAGAAAACCTTCCTCCTGTGCAATGTTTGAATCTAAGAAAGAATAACGTTTACTTACAGTTCGTGAAACACAAAATAAAAAGTTAAAATAATGTTAAAACAACAATAGTGTGCCTCACGACTCACGGCTGCGCTAAAAAGGTTAATTTCAGCATTAATGTCAGACAGATACTGTCTGGCAGGCGGGTTGGCGATCGCAGTATGGTGTTAAAATGCGTAGAAAACGCTGCTGACCATTCTCTAGTCCCTTAGTCACCTTTTACGACACCCACGGAAAGAAATAGGATGGTGCTATTCTTTATGTCCGGCACCACACGTTTAATATAATACGCTAAACATAATAAATCAAATCAAAATCAAAAGTCATTTAGTGAAACTAGCCTGAGAATCAGCACTTTTTGAACGACAAAAATTACATGAGACAGTCCCCCAAAAACGCCCACCCTTCACCACTTCCTAGTGCTTTAGCTGGGAAGAAGAAGTGGCGCAACAAACTCCCAAGCAGCACAGCTGTCACTTCACATACACAACAAAACACATATAAAACTTGAATCTATACAATAAAATATCGGTGCTCAGTTTCAATTTGTATAATTATGTTGACTTACCTCATCAGAGACGCTATTTCCACTATCCTCGGTATTCCGGACATCATGTTTTAGGTAATCGTCTACCGCCTCGTCAGGCTGTAAAATTTAATTCACACAATATAGAAGCAATATAGACCTAAAGAATTTAATAATGATTCCTTGTCTTGGGAAGACTGTGTTGGTTATTGCTTCTATTTTTTCCTTTTCTTTTATTCTCAGTTAGTGTTAATCAAGGTCCAGCCGGCTGTTTGAGTCTTAGAAGCAGCCTACCCAAATGTCCTTTCTTTGGTATTGATCGTCGCATCGTTGAGCTCCTTAAGTTCTGAGTAGAGCTGCACGATTACTGACAAATGCGTGCACTGACTGGTCAGGTCCACTCAATCTGTGTGGTTCTTTCCTCAAAAGACCATTTCAGACACCAATCTACATAGCCTTCACATGATCTGACCAAGATTATGTCTGGACTTTAAAAGAGACTGTGACCTCTGAGTTTGTTTCGGCCTTTCTTCTCAGAGTAGTCAGATAGGAAACGCCGACCTCAACTAGTTTTTAAAACATGATTGACGTGTAAAAGTGTTTGTACAAACCTACTTACAGAAATAAAAATCATTTATCATCATTTGTCATCACTATAGTAGTACTCCCTCTCGAAGAGAGGAGGCCTGTGTCCCAGCAGTGGGAACATTATAGGCTGATTATGATATTCCTTGTTTTCTTCTAACATTTCATTTTTTATATATGCGGTAATCGTGCACGGACGGTCTATCTAACATAAAGTGGTTATTCATGCTTATGGAACCCAGTAATACTGAGGGGTTTGTGATGTGTTAAGTGTTAACAGTGTAGTCATTTAAATGTCTGTTTGCAAATGATCAATTAATATGTCGTGAACAATATTGAGTCCCATAATTTTAAGCTTATTTTAATATTTTAGCCACAAATAATTCCCAAAGGGTTATCAGGCTGTTCTGAGGATACCGCACGGTCTCCAGTGAGGCGGCGAGCCTCCTTGCTGGATTGCCGCCATGAGATTTGGAGGCAAAAGTCTTTGCGCACATTTGGGAGTGGCGCGAGGACGTGAGACGCTGGGGCGAGAAATCACAGCATAGCGGCCAAAGTTCTGGTGGGATCCCATGGCGATATGGGGAGTGCGATTGTTGCAACCCAGTGCTGGGCATGCCACAATTGTGGCGATAAGTTCCCTCTTTGAGGAGACTCTTTGGTAGCTAGATAGGTGCCAGGGCGTCCTCACCTTCCGCCTGACGCAGGTTCTCACCGGACATACGGTTGTTTCGGCAGGTTCCTGTTCACGATAAGGCGGAAGGAACCGCCCGGTGACACCCGGGCTCCACAGTGTCCTCCCGGCGATACTGTGTGAATCGAAAGACCACGGTGGAGCATATGGTGGAGGTCTGCCCGGCTTGGGCCCCCTAACCACCGTTTCCTCGCGGAGGCGATCGGTCGCGTCCGGCCCTGGTTCAGGTCATGGTTTGGAGCGAGAGTGCATGGGAGGCCGTCACCTCTTTCTGCGAAGCATTAATGCTCGCAAAGGAGGAGGCGGAACGCGTGAGGGAAAGGCAAAATTCACGGTCTCATGCTAGTCGCCGCAGGAGACGCCTTGGGCGTCGGGAGTCGCTAGCCGATTCCCGGCCACCGTAGGTGCGGGCTTGCGGATGGTGAGCAATGAGTAGCTCGCCGTTCGATAAGGACCAGGCCCGGGTTGACGGCGCAATGTGTTCCACGCGCGCCTCAAAGAGATGTCAGCACAACCTGACAGGGTCCGATATGCCTGCCAGGGTTGCGGGTGTGTCTAAAAGGGATACCGTGGCCCTGGCACACAGGCAAATGAAGGAAGAGGAACACGGGTGGTTTTTAATCAGTAAAAATCCGTTCCGCCCAGTTCGGGAGAGAGAAATTATTTGAAAATTTCCTACCCAAAAAAAAAGTCTGCGTCTTATCTCTCTCCGATCGGAGTATGAGAGTTAGGGAAGAGAGAGTGCCCCTGTGTCTGCGCAGACATTTGTGCACTCCAATATCGGCCGTGCCGAAGTCTGATCTCCGTCGGGATTGGTGGCCATGGCCGAAATTCGGTCTGGTAGCCTATTATTACCTACTCTAAAGAAGAGGATGAATGAAAATGATGACGAAGATGAAGAATGATGTAAATTCTTACATTTTCATCGCCTGCAGGTAGAAATTGGAAGCCCTGCCCATTGGTGAAGCTACGGTGAGAATCATCGGAATTTGCTGGAGCCTCATCAGCTGGAGGTTCCTTCAAATTTTGTGGATTTTTGATAGTTTTAATACCGATTTTAATAACACTGTATGAATTTTAAACTTCGTTGTTTTACTGAGCTGGGATAGTCTATTTTGATAATAGTTAACGAGTAATAGTCGACCAACTTACATTTGCAGTTGGAATGTATGGGAGAACATGTTTTTCAACTACAATGTTAAGTTTGGGATATATTCCTCCCAACCACGGAACCCTTCATTGTGCGTGGTTAGATACGCACTTGGCTGGTTTTAGGGTTCCGTATCAATATGGTAAAAAGGAATCCTTATGGTGAGACTAACGGCCGAACCCAATAACCTATATATCACCAGTTTCGGCCTACTGGAGATATAAAAATATATCTATCGATGGTTTTAACGTCCTAATAATCTAGGAATCATACCGGCCCACGCTATCTACTGATGGGAGGGTGTATCGCCTACAACATATATCTCTTTGTATGAAAATGCCAAAGTATGCGTCCCAATATATGATTTGTTTGACAGGACAGTACTACAGATGACAGATTTGGCTATTCCCCGAATCGCAGGGATAAACGTAAAGTAGCCAAGCTAAAATGAACTCTTTAATACTTGCAATAATGATCATAGATGTTTTTTTATTTAAAGTAATAAAAAAAAAAATATATTCAAATATCTCGAAAACGGTGCGCCCTAGGCAAAAAATTACAGAAATTTAATCCCCCCCTTACAGACCCCCCCGTGCAAGCACCATTCCAACATGAATTTAAGTTGAAAAAAAAATAACATTAATGCGCTAAGGTAGCCCGCGAAATTCAAATTTTATTACGTTTTTTGCAATTTGCAGGTCAGTAACAGGTTGTATTTTGATTCGCGGCCATAACAAATATGGCTCTACAGAATTATATCTTAATCCAGTAACTTATTTAGAAGTAAGAAACAAAGAAGTTTTAATATAACCCTAATTACACATGTTGTTTTTTAAAGTGATGTTGGTTGTAATGGAACGCACGGGAGGGCGAAGTAGAGAAACCTACTTATTGTTTTCGTTAGATAGATAGCCTTTATCAATGATATAATTATACTGTCTGTCATCAATAGCGATCTCTCTTTAACTGAAAATAAGTTATTGGGTTCGGCCGTAAGTCTGTCCGTCACACCTGGATATCTCAAGAATAATGCTATCAACTTGAAATTTAGAATAGTTTTAGATGACGTTTGCCCAACTATTTTGCAAGAAACAAAGAAATTAAAAAAATATATCTTTTTTGCAAAAGGAACTGGGGGCCTAAAATGGACGCTTTGGCAGCATCATGCGTGCAATTCATACAGCCCGCAATTCATCTGTTTGACAGCTGCTATTTGACATTAGACTTCACTATAATAATTCTTAATTTGTGGACTATTTTACGAAACTCCTTACACAACTGTCAAACAGATGAATTGCGGGATATGAATTGTACGCAGATCATATTATGATTCTGCAAAAGCTTCCATTTTCGGCCCCCTGAAAGGGGGTCTTAAAAATTTGAAGTGGGGCTACTAGGGCATGTGGGGTATCATATGAAAGAACGTTGTTTGCATATCCTCAAACATATTTTTTTTTTAGGCAGCGTTGTCTCCGACTTGTGGGTTAAAAAAAAAAAAAGTTTCCCCCCCTTATCTCCGAAGTTTGCAGAGATAAAAATCTGAAATTATTCTATATGATAGAAGCCTAAGTAAAGATTACAGAAAAAATAAAAGAATGTCTCTAAATAGCACAGTATTTCAGAAATCATCAACATCATATATTCGTACGGAACCCTCGTTGCGCGAGTCCGACTCGCTCTTGACCGGTTTTTTTATTCTTGGGTGACACAATTATGCGTACCGAATGTCACCCATGCTAGCTACGCCACTGATCAGAGGTGCTTATAGACATGTGGTAGATATCCCTCTTAACTTTAATTAGCAATGGAGGAATTAAACAACTTTACCTCATCGTTCAAATCCTCAGTCTTCTCGAAAGGTCTTTCAATTATATGATAGTAGACGATCTCTCTTAAAGACGGTTTCTTCAAATTTGGGCTCGAAATCGTCAAAGCTTTTCCATCTTTATCCTCTTGAACTTTGTAGACCAGTTCTGTTGGGGATTTTAGCTGAAAACAGAAGAATATGATTTTGTAGTTAATATATTTTAATGTAATTATAGGATTGTTGGCACCACTAAGAATTTACTCAGTCGTTTATCTTTTTTCCCTCTTGCTCGTGATTAAAACAACCAAAATGGAAAATAAGAAGAATTACTTTTAGGCATTTTTTATTTTAGTATACTTATATAGTTTTTTTTTTTATCTTAGTTATATGAAGGGCTACCTCACTAATAGAAGCATGGATTTTAATATACAATATTAGTTTTAGTATATGCGAAACCCGAAACACGTGTCTAATATTTTTGTGTAAAGAATCTATGTACAAAATTTCCAAACTGTATCATGAAAAATCACAAAGTTATAAGATTGTTATGTTACCGGGTTGTCCGTACAAAAACATGCTAACGGTGCCCCCGCGCCTCCAGGGTCGTCTTGCGCTCATTGATAATAATTTGGCAGTAGGTACCTAACCGTACGTCGATTGTATTGTAAGCAATTAAATGGTGATAATATTTTCCATCACACTTAAAATATTTTTGGGACAAAATATAACATGGTGTAAAAATTATTGAAATCGATTCAGTTCCTTATTCTGAACAAACTATATTTAGGTTTCGCATATACGAAAAATAATGTTGTATATGGCGGGCTCTAACAATGACGTAGGTATTATAAATAGACGCGTCATACACGAACATTAGTGCACTCAAAAACAGCGTAAGCGGCGACTATACATAAAACATTAAACATTACATTAAACCTTACATCGTATAGGTATGGTAAATGATAGTAGATGGAATGAAATGAAATGAAATCGTTTATTCTGTAAATAGAATATTAAAATCACTTTTACACGTCATATAAAAAAAAAAAAATCTAGATGTAGCCGACATTTCCTATCTGACTACCCCTGAGAAGAAATGGCGAAACAAACTCAGGGGTCAAAATGGTGAATTGGTAATAGTAGATAGTGATAGAAGATGGTGATAATGAAGATAGAGTAGTATTTAGATGGAATGATGAAGTAATGAAATGAAATGAAGTTTTTACACGTACATTTTCTGTAAATATTTTGAAAATAGATAGCTCCGGCCAATGACGTATTATAAATAGACGCGTCATACATGAACATTAGTGCACTCAAAAACAGCGTAAGTCAGGATTGTAGCTACATACTTGCGTATAATCATACAGCGCGTGAAGAAAAGGAAAGAGCTATACCGATATCTGTTGTTAGAAAGAGATGAACATACATATTTAGTTACGTCACTAGCTGCTGCATATTCATTGGCGCGTAAGTAATAATAATTATTGTTAATGTAAATGTCAGGCAATTGCCTGGCATCATTGGGCTCTAAGCGATCAATTATATTGCACAATATCACGAATTGCGCAAACATATTTTAGGTGCAGGGGCTGCCTTACTTACGAAGGAGTTTTTACTTACTTCTACTTTTGATAGAGAATGTCCAGAACACCAGTTTACCCCCAGCCAAAGTACAGATATGCTTAACTGGAAAATAAAAATTGTGGGGAAAAAACACAGAAAAGGAAATAAAAGTGCAGAGTAAATAGTTTGAAGATGGTGCGTAGTACTCGCAACCGGCGTGCGTGTACGAGTATAATCAGCACACTACAACATGTCCCAGAATTAACGCACAACCTCTTAAGGGGTCATTGTACTCATCATTGTACTTTTACTATGGGACCAAACCTGAAATAGCGAAAAAAAATAAGCTGTTCCCTACATTTATGTTCGAATAACTCGTCAAAATGTAGGGAACAGCTGTTTTTTTTTTCGCGATTTCAGGTTTGATACCATAGTAAAAGTTGTTCATAATGATGAGTACAATGATCCCTTAACAGGTTCTGCGTTAATTCTGGGACATATTGTATATGCGTAACATAAGTATCAATCACAATTTGAAAGCTTATGAAGTAAATTGCTAATCCATTGCTTGCGAGCGATTTTCTCGGCGATTTTTTCGGCGATTTTTGTCAGAATGATCTGACAAAAATCGCCGAGAAAATCACTCATGGGCGAGCACTCTGAGTTAGAAAAAATTGTCTGCTCAAAAACGTTAATAACGCTATGAATGTTGTTAAACTGTCAAAATTATACCCAATGCTACTGATAGTGTGTTAGGTAATTACCTCACTGATTTATGAACGTTATTTAATTTAATTTGTTTATTTGGTACACCAACATAAAATAAATTATTAGAAAACAACGCACATCAAACGTCGAACATGTCGAACTATCAAAAAAGCATATTCTATGATTAAAGACTACGTTGAAGACAAGGAAGTTTGGCATTAATTCCTTCTGCATATGTAGCTTCCCTGGTACCACAATAACGGCAAAACTATGTAAGTGAAAAAAATTAAGTCAGTGTAGATTGTAAAGAAAAAAAACGTAATTTGGGAGCAGTTCTCAAAATACGTTTTCTTTCTTTACAATCTACACTGACTTAATTTTTTTTTTAAACGTTTCCCTACACTAGGAATTTCTCCTGAATTGTGGGTGCGTTTACAAACATTTAAAGTCACATACACAACCAGCCAGACCCGGAACAACTACTTGTAGGTCATACAAATATTTGCAGGAAAATTTTGCATGCAGAAAAAAATCAGCTGTTCCTTAAACGTTATTCGAACATATATGTAGGGAACAGCTGATTTTTTTTTGCGATTTCAGGTTTGGTCCCATACTAAAAGTTGTTCATAATGATGAGTACAATGACCCCTTAAGAGGTTGTGCGTTAATTCTGGGACATGTTGTTGTTGTTCATGTTGTGTTGTTGTATGGTCGTGGGTTCGCACCCAAGCAGGCGCATATTTTGTGTAATTTATCAAAGGGGTGAAGGAAAACATTGTGAGGAATTTTTTTAATTTTAAAACCGATAAGTTCGAAGACATGTGACATCTACCAACTAGTGATGGATTAATTAGCATTAACATTCATTATTAGCGTGTGAATGATCATTTAGCATTTAGCAAATTAAATGTAGTCGCGAAATTCTGTGAAATGCGAAGCGATGTACTTTTCTAAATAGTCAGAGCGTCGCGCAATAGGGCGCGTGCAGCGCGGTAGCGTGGTGTGCTGCTATAAATATATTTAATTATCGGCGAGTAAACTAAACGCGAACGCGATTTTTAATTCGTTTAATAACAAGATTGACATACTTCATTATTATCAATTATCGTCATTAGCAAATAGCATAGCAATAGCAATTAACACGCTAAGACTCGAGAGTTCACACGTTAATGAAATTAATTCGAAATCGCATTAATTGCCATTACTACTACCAACCCGCACTGGGCCCGCGTGGTGGATTACGGACCACTCACTCTCACAGAGAGGAGGCCTGTGTCCCAGCAGTGGGAAGTATATAGGCTGATTATTTATAAGAAAATATATAGGTATAAACAGGTACGTTCCATATTACTAATTACTTTGCTCGTTACTGTCACCTCGCAATCTAAGTTCTAATCACCTATTATCTAAACCGGTACTGCCCAACACCATCAACAACTATGCACATCGCATCTGCTAATTCTGTCATTTTCTCAAAAACATTAAAAAAAAACATGCGGGCAGTCTTTGGAGACTGCCGATAGAAGTGAAAACTATACATATAGCTCATGGAAAGCGTTCGGTGACGATGACGCGAGTTCCATGATTTTTGTTCACCCAAAAAGTGTTCTACGCGCCTAAAGAAGAACAAAAAAAAAACAATCAAAGTCACAGTCAAATGATTTATTTCAAATAGGCACATAAATGGCACTTTTGAACGTCAAAATTTACATCTGTAAATTTTGACGTTCAAACGTGCCATTTATACTAGAACCAATTCTATTTTATCTAAAATAGAATTGATTCTAGTCGCCCCTTCCAAAAGGTAGCTTCGTATGGAGAAGAATGGGCAAGAAACTCCACCGTTACTCTTTTAAAATGATACTATATTAAATAGATATGTTATACACTCACAAAACAACCGGAAAAGTGTGCCGCGCAGCAGCGGCAGCACGCCCCCATTTTTCATACATTTTACATTTCACTACAAGTAAAATACGTCCCAATTAGGACGTTTTCGAGTCTTCACGATTGCGCGCTCTCAACATATCTGTTAAATATAATATCATTGTCAAAAATAGATAAGGTTGGTTAAGGTATTGGCGTGTGCTAGCTGACAAAGACAAATTCAAACTGGTTGCTAATTGAATTATAATTATATTTAATGTATCTACACAAGATATTGTAAAACATTCTAAAAGAGTAACGGTGGAGTTTATTTCCCATTCTTTTCCATACGAAACTACCTTTTGGAAGGGGCGACTAGAATCAATTCTATTTAACCGACTTCAAAAAAAGGAGGAGGTTCTCAATTGGTCGAAACCTTTTTTTATGTTTGTTCCCCGATGACTCAAAGACGGCTGGCCCGGTTTGGAAAATTCTTTTTTCGTTTGAAAGGGTATACTTTACAGTTGGTCCCATTGTCACCACGTCAGGATCTGATGATGGAATCCTGGAGAAATCGAGGAAAATCCTCAAATTTTATAGGCACACCTTTAGCGATTTGGGTATTTTTTATAGTAACTCGTGCATTTGCTCTCGGAAAGTACCATTTGGTGAAGGGAACTGATGATGAAGACGAGAGATGGATACCGAAACTACTTAATAATAATTAAGCATTTAACGGGTTGCGAGTCGAATAAATGTACTTTAATAGTGTTGCTAAGCAATTTATTTATTTATTTATTAGGGACAAAAAAGAGTTACATGTTAAAAAATACAGAAAATTACTTAAGCTAGGAATTGACAAACATGCAACCCACACCATTGTCCACGAATTAACTAAAAATTAAAAGAAGTGATAATATAAAGCGATAAACAAAACAAAACAAAAGAATCATTGTCATATTTATGCTCGTCATAATGCATATGATGAGTAGCAGTTCTCCTGGTTCTTACCAGGAGAACTGTTGCGGGAACTTGCCAGCAGTTGAAATTAGGCTATTGTAATTTAGACTAATTACAAATTGACCCACAAAAAGTGAAAAATAATAAACTTTTTACAAAAAAAAATAACCGACTTCCAAAAAAACACTACAAAGTGAAAAAAAAAAATAATTTCGGAAGTCGGTGGCAAAAAACTAAAATACAGGTCCAAAGTTTTTTTGGAAGTCGGTTTTTTTTTTAAGTTTTTGTTCTGTGAATGTTTGACGTTCAAAAGTGGCTTTAAGTGCCGATTTGAAATGACTTTGACATAATATTTGAAATAATGTAATTTAATTTAGCATCGCCAGCCAACGTGGCAATGCTGCCAGCCTTTTGGGCACTTTTCCCATTGACAGCGATGCGGACGAATTTTTTTATGCCCAATGAGATCTTCCCTTTTTTAATATTTTTTTATTATAATCTTGTACACACTATACAATATTAGTTTTAGTATGTGCGGAACCCGAACCACGTGTCTAGTATTTTTATGTAAGTAATCTAATATGTACAAAATTTCAAAACTGCATCATGAAAAATCACAAAGTTATAAGACTATGTTACCGGGTTGTCCGTACAAAAACATGCTAACGGCGCCCCCGCGCCTCCAGGGTCGTCTTGCGCTCATTGATATTTGCTCATTTGGCAGCAGGTACCTAACCGTATGGCGATTGTATTACAATTAATTAAATGGTGATAACATTTTCCATCACATTTCAATATTTTTGGGACAAAATATAACAATGGTGTAAAAATTTTTGAAATCGATTCAGTTCCTTATTCTGAACAAACTATATTCAGGTTTCACATATAATAAAACTAATGTTGTATATATTTTAGTGTTACCTTGTATATTTTAATTAAGGTTTATAACTGAATAAACCTTGAAAGAAAATACACTGCCCATAAACAAACAAATGAACAAATGATTGGTTAATAATTAATTTAATGTTTTGATTTTCGTAATGTTAATTACTTTGCATTCTATACGACAGAACAAGTTCTATTAACTTAACAGACTGCTGGGCTGCTGGGGAGTTTGTTGCGCCACTTCTTCTTGGGTCATTTTGAGGGACTGGTAACTTTGACGTCCAAAAAGTGTTGAATCTTATACTCAGCCTAATTTAAGACGCAGATATATGCCAGTGACCTTGAGTGGTTAGCTTGCGTGTTCTGTACTGAGCTCACGCAACGCGTCGTACGTTCAGCCAGTAATAGGACTCGCCCATCAAGGAGCGCTGTCCCCAATTTGACGCACTACGCTTACGCTTTTTACGCTTATTTTTGTGTTTATGTTCTTTGTTGCGTCATGTTTACCGCAAATAAACCTATTGTCTTTCTTTCTTTTTCTTTTCTTTCATTATTAATTTATTATACACAAACCAAAAAGTATTTTAATAAAACGCGTATACTAAAAGTTAAATAATTAAATTCTCTTTAAATTGGTGAAGGTTTCAGAAAAATACTCTTGGTAGATTTTGCGCCATTCTCAGTTTTTTATCCGCGACTTTACAAATTAATTTCACTATGTAATATAAACATAATCTAAAATATTCACATATAAAGTTATTGAAAAAATGCTCTAATTTAACATTTATTATTTTCAAATCATCAAAACTACTCGTTTAGACGTGATCTTCAGTATAAAATCATTAAAAGTCGGTTATCGTCGCATTCAAGAAATTACTTTAGATTTTTTTGATTTTGTATTCTCCAGGCAGTTTCTTAACTCTGCCGAGTTTTCTCAACCCAAGAAGGTTACAGTTGTTTCCAAAAAAGGGTTGACTATTCTTACCCAGTGGGCTACTGATAAACCAAGAGGTATCGCATTACCCAGTAACTAAGATAATATAGAGGTCAATTAGGCAGTAGCTCTAGACTGGAATGGTCGGCAGCGAGGAGTCCTGGGATGCGGTGGTATCCTTCTACAAAACAGTCGTGTCACAGAAGGAGGCTGAGAAAAGGGAGCGGGAGATTCCTTTCGTTCACCCGGCCCGCAGCAGGCACACCGGGCGTCGGCAGAGGGCAGATAATGCCCTCTTCCGGCCCCCCTAAATGGCTCCAGGGACGGCGGACTTGGGGACGTCCGCCACCCCCTATAATACTGGACCCGAGGTGGCGACCCGTAGCGTTCTACGAGTACGCGCGCCCCTTTCAGACGTCGCGGGAGGTCAAATACTTCACCCCCTCCAGACTTGAGGTGGCCCGCAGAGGTGGGCTGGCACTAGCCGGGGTTCGCGGAAGTAGCACTAGATCCCAAGATGCTAATGTGGTGCAAATGTGAGAAGGGAACACTGGGGTGGTGTTTAGTCAGTAAGAGTCTGACAGACCCGTCCGCCCACTCAGTCTGACAGACCCTTCCACCCACCCCAGGGCGGGGGACATCCATGAGGATTTTCCATCCCGGAAAACAGTTGGGAAAAGGATGTTGAGGGGCGAACTTAACTTATCCAGAACCCCATAAATATGTATAATGAATAAAAAATTATAAATAATTAATAATAAAAATAGTCTTACCAACAAATACTTCATGTTTACACTTCACAGAACTTAATGACATGATTTCTTCAACATCAATCTTTTATATAGTTGTTAATTAATTGTTATTTTATCTTATCAATTAGTGTTATTACTTTCCCATATTTGAGGTTTAGGCTACAGTTATATAATAACTGTCTGAGTTAAGACGCCGACAACAGGTAAACCGCTGTCACTGTCAGACTGCATACAAAAGAAAGAGAAGCGCGATGACACAACGCTTGTAATTTATTGCAAAATATGAAGCAATTATTTATTTACTCAAATATGAGTTGAGTAATCGAAAATAAAAACAACCAAGTTCTGCATACAAATAAGACGTTCTTGTTATTAATTAAATATCAACCGTACGTTGATATTTATTACAGATATTTTGGATTGAAACTCAAAGTAAAGGGTTAGTTTACCGTTCATTTGTATCGAGATTTACAAAATAAACGTGTTTTGGTAACAACCAAGTTCTGAGAAATATGTTCAAGAATAACATATATTTTTTCCGCTACCACAAACTATTTAGACTGGCCCATTTTTTTTGGGCAACGTTTACCAATTGAAATCGAACTCTATGAACAAAGAGAACAATAATTATGTTACGAGAATTAAATTAAAATAAAACAAATATTTAACGGGGGATTAATACAATTACAATTTATTACGAACACGTGAATTAAGTGTCTTCCCCTTAACATAAAGTGAATAAAAAAGACGTTATTGGACAATTTCTTAATTTTATATTTACTTAGCAGTTTAGGTTATATTTAAATTACTTATTAGCGAATAGGCTAGATTGTAATGTGAATAAGGTATCACCAGCTGTGATACTTTATATATAAAAAAAAAAAAAATTAGACGAAACGGTTGGCGCAGTGGTTAAGCGATTGATTGCTGCGCTGCGTGTCGCGAGTTCGATTCCCGCACGGAACAAATATTTGTATGACTTACAAGTAGTTGTTCTGGGTCTGGCTGTTTGTGTATGTGAGTTTTTTAAATTTAAAAATTTTAAATTTAAAAAAGTTAAATGTTTGTAAACGCACCCACAATACAGGAGAAATTTCTAGTGTGGGGCAACGTTTAAAAAAAAAAAATAATTATATAAATCTTGTTTCTTGTAATAAGTTTAGACCAAAACGATCAGAATTATAGCATGGATTCAACGTTATAACGGAAACGCACGTAATAAATAACACGA
Organism: Tiliacea aurago; assembly: GCA_948098905.1. Lineage (NCBI taxonomy): Eukaryota > Metazoa > Arthropoda > Insecta > Lepidoptera > Noctuidae > Tiliacea > Tiliacea aurago. Next base: position 3,483,537 of record OX402605.1, read on the forward strand.
AACGTGACACCGGATATCTCAGTTTATGCGAGTTAAACAAATCAAATAAACAAATTGACGGCACGGTTGGCGCAGTGGTTAAGCAATTGACTGCTGCGCTGCGTGTCGCGGGTTCGATTCCCGCACGGAACAATTATTTATATGACCTACAAGTAGTTTTTCCGGGTCTGGCTGTTTGTTTACGTGAGTTTAAATGTTTGTAAACGCACCCACGATACAGGAGAAATTCCTAGTGTAGGGCAAGGTTTTTTAAAAAAAAAGGGAAAAAAAAAAAAAATAATAACATATGTGCAACTAACGGAAATTACGCAAGAATATAAACGACTTATGAAGAAGGAAACTATTTCTACGAAAAGTAATATTTTCAAACTCAAACCATACTTGGACAACAACAGCTTAATCCGAGTCAGGGGCCGACTGAACCATTCCAGTTTACCTTTTGAGATGAAGAACCCAATCATTCTACCTGGGGATGGACGACTTACGAGTTGGTGATCCATCGATCTCACCTAACGACGTGACACGGAGGAGCCAGACTAATTTTAGCGTAAATCAGGCAATCGTACTGGATCGTTGGCGGTAACAGAGCGGTGAAAGTTGAACTACGGCGCTCTTTTATTGATTTTTTTTTAATTTATTTATTCGAGACTTAAATGTGTTGGTAACAATATTTCCTATTATATATGTTAGTAAACTAAACCTACACACTTAACCAAACACTGCCCCGTAAGTATGTGAAGCCCTGCTACAAGCTCAACACCGATGTGGAAAGCTTGCAGCAGCGATTCACACACAAGCAGTCCAGTCTGCTCGCGACACACTGCAGTATAATGTTGGGGCTGGCTCGCACCCTGCGCACCAAGGAATCGTATCTTTTTCTCATCGTAGCGTAGAAGCAATCGACACCAGCTTCAGCAAACATCCCCGATGCGCTGCTGAAGCGGAACAGCTCCATCAATACCCGGAACGCATTATTATATTGAATTCGAAGGGCGCTGTACGACTTGGCTGTGCCGTCGCTACAACCCGTTGCAATTAAACCAACTCATAGGAGAACTGCCTTCACGTCGAGTAAAACCTTTTCACCCGTTTACTCACACGGGAGTTGAATTCACCGGAAACGTCGAAATCAGACTCCACAAAGGAAGACGGGTTTGTACTTCAAAGGGTTATATATGCTGTATGCATGGTGACAAAGGCTGTGCACATCGGACTTAAGTATTGAATCTATCCTAGCAGCCTTCCAGAGAATGTGCTCCAGGCGCGGTACACCAGATCACGTCTACTCGGAATGTGGTACGAATTTCATAGGCGCAACAAGATTGCTTCAGAAAGAATTTGAAGAATTCAAGTTGCCGCCAAACTTCTTCAATAACATCGCAGACATGGAAGTACAATCAAAATCAAACATATTTTTATTGCACATAAGCCTACATGGGCACTTAAAAAACGTCAGAAGCTAGGTGCACGGTTCCAATTGGTCGTTTCCTATGGAAAAGAGCCGGCAAGAAACTAAAGGATAACACTTAAAAAAAAAAAATTTGGATTTTACAATGTTTTCAAATTACAGTGTTAATAGGTATGAGAGGACAGCGTAGGCCCGTCAAAAGTACCAGGTACTTAACAAAATAGAAAATGGTCTACAGATCTACAGTCTATTAAGCCTACAACGTCCTCACATTGACAAAAACGACGATATAAAATGATTAAAATAATAAAAGTTAGAACCTTGTTGAAATTTAAATTGTAGGTATAATAATGTCAAATAAGAAAAACATTATGTCAGTGAAGTTAAAATTAAATTAAAAAATAACTTCGCAATAATAAATAACTTTACAATGGCATTTTAATGTGCCATCGAATCATATTTTGATCAAGATACCTACAACCTGACACTGGCCTGCCTGCCTGCAAAATTCAATTTCGCGGGCTAGCACTACGGATCCACTTTATTCGGAAGGGAAGCATTTGAACCACATTTGAAAACAACGCCTGTTGTACTATTCCCTAAAATATTCTCTTCGAAATTCCAGCGGTGTCTCATTGCGAATCCGCGATAATTTACTTTGGTCACTCGACTGAGGTTCCAAGTGATCTTTACAGAAATTATCGTTACGATAATGATCTACCTAGGTACCTCACGAAGTGAAAAATCAGTATTTATGACCTTGTTGTCAAATTGGCCAGCTGTAAATTAACTTGTTTTATATGTTATTCTACATCTGCATGCTTCGTCATTAGACGACGATTATTTATGTTAAGACGCAGATATATGCCAGTGACCTTCAGTGGTTAGCTTGCGTGTTCTGTACTGAGCTCTCGCAACGCGTCGTACGTACAGCCAGTAATAGGACTCGCCCATCAAGGAGCGCTGTCCTCAATTTGACGCATTATTAATTTATTATACACAAAAAAAAGGTATTTTAATAAAACGCGTATACTAAAAGATCAATAATTAAATTATCTTTAAATTGGTGAAGGTTTCATAAAAAATCGCTCGGTAGATTTTGCGCCATTCTCAGTTTTTTATCCGCATTAGACATAACTTTACAAATTAATTTCACTATGTAATATAAACATAATCTCAAATATTCACATATTAAGTTATTTAGAAATGCTCTCTAATTTAACATATATTTTTTTCAAATTATTAACATTATTCGTTTAGACGTGATCTTCAGTATAAAATCATTAAAAGTCGGTCGCCTTAAACATTAAATCTCATTTAAGTGAACTGTATCATGTTCTTATGAGAAATAAAGATTCTTTAAACCTATCTATCTTGCATGGTGCATTCTCGCAAATCTTCGAAATGACACTTAAATGTTTACCTACATTAGAGTTTTCTTAGATGTCTATCATTCGTGGATCAATGACAATCGTTACGGGTCGTCAGAAGCCCGAAAGTCTGACAACCAGTCTTACCAAGGGGTATCGTGTTACCCAGTAACTGGGTTGTGGAGGTCAGTTAGGCAGTCGCTCAATTTAAAATACTGGTGGAGCTGCATCCGGTTAGACTAGAAGCCGAACCTAACATATCTGAAAAAGGCAGATGATTAGAATATTTTTAGATTTTTAGCTTCATATTGTACCTACTATTTATATTACTCACTTTTACTTAATGAACAAAGTAATTAATAAAATAATTGCCTAGAAACTTAGGAATGTTAACTTGTTTTATTAAACTCGTTTACTATGACATCTTTAATTGTTTAATGGCTCTTGTTGCGAATAATTTATTTTTATTTTTATTTTGGACGGGTTTGCTCTTTACCTTAGTCTAGGGCAGAGGTAACAGAGACAAAATCTTCTTCCAGCCGACTTCTCCCAGCTTGAGGGACGGATGACTTTAAAAAGGCGGCTGGGACAGACTGGATACAGAAGGCGGAGGACAGGGAGTTGTGGCACAGCCTGGGACAGGCTTATGTCCAGCAGTGGACTACGATGGGCTGAGTTGATTGATGGAAAGAGCATTACAATGTGATAAGACAAGTGTTAAATTAATGTGGATGGCTATAAGAAAGAGATTATATGTATAGAGAGAGATACGAAAATTGTATGTATACAGTATATCATACTATCTTTATATTGTATAAATTCAATCTCTTAGTATTGTATAATTGCATAGCACATGTGTGAGCACTATGTACCTACCATTTACTGAGTACGTCTTTCATTGACTTGAATGTGCCCTGGCGGCTGAGTGTGTCTTTGTCACTCAAATGTTTCGCTGATGGTGGCGTGTGTGTTGGATCATTGAGTTCCCTTCAAAATTGTGCTGATCAATGCGTCATGTTCGTGAACGGGCGCCGCCAGTAGAGACTGGTCATTTCTTAGCTGCCACAGTTTATTTTAACGTATTTTAATTGTTTTTTTTTTTATTTATTACCTTTTTATTACGGACGCTTTTAACGTTCACGTCTTTCTAGATTGTTCTCACATGTATAATTTCAAAATGAATGATGTAATCAATATTTTGATTTAAAAGAGTGTCCGTGGAGTTTCTTGCCCGTTCTTCTCCATAGGAACCTACAACGCTTTGGAATGGGCAACTAGCTTCATCTCTCTGACTGACTGACCCCTTGACAATTCAAAAGTGCCTGTAATTGGTTTATTTGAAATAAATGGTTTGAGTTTTGTAGACAGAAGAAAAGATGCATGGTTTGTGTGAGATATTATTATTATTCTTTATTTATTAAAAACAACGTTTACAAAAAATCTAAATCTTGAGAAGGAATGGCTATGGTACTCTTTTATCAAGGGTTCGGTCGCCAAAATAATTCCTTATTCTTTAGGATAATGGCTGCTACCAAACGTGGTGATTTATCATTCTCCGACCTTTATCCAAATTTATTTTGGGTCCGCGTAAAATTTTTTTTCCTACATACTTTTCAATTAATCGTCTTGTCTGTAGTAACCCCTTTCTAGCCATCAAATCGCAATGACGCTATGACGCCATTTGCAAAAATTATGGCGCATTCACATTATGACTTTACTTTTGCCCTTTCGTGTATGTTACGTTTAAAATTATGCGGTCGCTTGTACAGAATTTATCAGCGCCTTTGTCTTTTTGTTCTGTTTGCCCACCGAAGCCAACTAAAAGGTTTTTAAAATAGCAAATAAAAAAGCAAATCCTAAAAAATTAAAAATCCTTTATTTAATGAAAAACATACAAATACATAGATAAATAACATTAAAAAACTACTATAAAGTATCATTCCTGTTTACACCTTATTGTGGTCATGATTTTTTTTTAATCCACCCATTTGAATTAGCTTATACTCGTTCTCAAGATCATCTATAAAAAACCTGGACTGGTTGTTAGCTTCAGCGATTTTTTGAACTTGGTTCTCCCCAGCATGTGGGATATCTCGATGACGTACTGCATTTCTTATATGCCCTTGGTAAATTACGCTTGCAACCTGAGTTTTGCTTTTAAGTGAAGGAGAAGTTGGCGGCTGATATGCATAGGTAAACGGTATGGAGATATGTGAATCATTCTTTCTTATCACCATATTTTGGGTAAAAGGTATCTCTTGATTCCTCGAAACCGATGGAGAGGTGTTATCTTCTTTTGTTACTCTCTCTGGTTTCATGCTAGCAGTAGGAACTACTTCTATCCTCTCTGACAATTTCTTTAAAAACATTTGCAGTATCTCAGTGTTTCTATCAATCTTTTGTAGAATCTGATCCGTTAAATTCCCGTTTTTTTCTATGGTGCTTATGATGTTGTGGTTTTTTACTTTTTCTGAGAAGCCTAGTAGTTGTGTAGGTTGCGTTGGCGGTGTGGTAATTTGAGGTAACTCTTCAAGTGGTTTAATATTTACTGTTGTTGTGTGTACTACTATTGGAGCTGCTCCTGCTGTTGTGCCGACTATCTCTTTACCATCCAATTTCAAACGTCTAATGGATACACTTAATGCATTTTTATCTAAATCAGCAACATGATCAGTATTATTACCGTTTAAAATAGATTCTATATTCATCTTCTCTTCATTCAAACGGTTTAGCTGTTCGTTAATATGCTGCGCGTGTTGTTTTAGTAAAAATTGCATTTTCTCTTGTTGATCCTGGATCTTCCTTGTCAGGGATGTTTCTTCTTTCTTTGTGTATACTTTATCATCCTTTACTCCTTCAAATATGGACCTGTTCAGTTTAATAACTTTTGATATTTCTGAAACATTTACTAACGATGAATATAAAAGTCCGTTCTTATTAAAGCTTTTGTTAATGCTAGTGTGAATTTCTTTGAATCCCGAATTTAGACCTGTTTGGTTTTTTGGCATAATTTTCACAACCACTTTGTAATTAGCATTGTTAGTAGGAGATCCTGTTAAAGCGTTAACGATTTCCTGATCTTTTAATTGTTTCTGTGATTCGGTGTCATTGGATGGTGCCAAAAACTGTTCTATATTAATATTGTCGTCGGTATTGTCTGTGTCAGTGTTCGTTTTACGAAGTCCAGGTAATTTATCAAAAAGTACAGCGTTATTCGGTATATACTCTTCACGTGATCTTGATACTTCTTCCATAAATATATGTGGGTACTTGGACATCAAAGGGTTATGTCGGGATATCCCGTCAAATATCTTAGTAATATAATTGCCAGGTTCATTGTTCTGATAAGGATATTCTTCTTGCTTCTCATGATCATCTGATGTTTCTACTTCTTTAACTAATGCTCTATCAGCAAATAAATTTTCATCGGAAACAACGAACACGTTTTCATCAGACTGTTTTGACATATGCGGTAGATCTGTTGCTATGATTCTTATTTTATTAACCTGTCTCTTATTCCTTTTTGTATTTAAAAATATTGTCTTTGACATTGCATTTGTGTTCAGAAATCTATTAAATTTGAGTCTGGTACGTAAATCGTTTATCTTTTTAACGTTTATCGCCCTTTTATCGCGTTGAAAAAGGTTCGCTAAGCTAAATATTTCTGAAGGATTCAAGTTTTTCTCAAATATATTCTCATCCACAATTAAAGGCAACTTTCTGATAACTTTTGACTTCTCTTTTTTTGTTTTATAAATGTCGCGATAATTTTTATAATTTAGGAAGTCGTCATTGAATATAAGTTTGTATTCATTTGAGTGGTAATCATCTTTTTTGTTTATAGAACGGCGTTCTATTGCATGTTCATTGTTAGAATATTCCATTTCTTCCTCTGAATCTAAATTAGCTTCTGTAGTGGATATGTGCTCAGGAGCTGGATCATAGGTCTCATGGTAAGATTTAATAACATTTTCTAGACCTGAGAATAATCGCATAGACTCCTTATCTGGGGGTTCATCAACATATTGGTTGAAGCCAACTGAGAACCCAGACCCATCAATGTTCTTAATAACAAACTTCCTTTTTCCCATATCGTAATACGAATTTGTTTTAATGGTTTCTTCACTCAATTCAGTATTTAAAGGCTGTTGGAGTCTTTGAGGTATTCCGTTTACTTCTAATATTTTGCTGTAGTCCACATTTAGTTCACTCATTTCAGCTGAGTTTATCGCTTTGGTGTCTGTTAAGAATCCCGGGCCAAGGTTTTCTTTTTTCCAATTTTCTCCTGATTTAGTACCAATGTAAGGTGAGATTGGTTCTTGCAGAGGAACTGTCTTACTGATTGGATGTAGCTGTCTGTGAACGAAATTAGTAATAGGAAGACTGTATTTATTGAGCAAAATATGATTGATGCTATGTTCCAATGGATTTTGTATACGTTTCCTAAAATGAATACTTTTACGTTGGTTTGTATTGTTTTTGCTTGTCGTTTCTTGTTTGCTTGCCATATCGGAGTGTATTGCTTTCTGTATTTTGTCAATCAAGTTCTTAATGAGTTTCTTTTTCTTATCTCCTTTCATGCCTTTACTGTCAAAATGTGTTTCGATTTCGACATAAAGTTCATCTTCCTCAGTGTTTTTCTTTATGGATTTCTTTGCTTGTCCAAGATCATCGTTTTCATACTTGATTCTCACATGACGTTTTAAGCGTTTAGTTTGAAAGTGTCGGTTTATTTCCTTATTTGCATCTTTCGTGTCATGTGGAAACTGCTTGAAATATTCTTCGACGAATTTGTTCATGTACGATTTCGGTATCGAGTTGTAGTCATTTGTCTCTTTTGCGGTCGTTTCACTGGGTCCTTTTGGTTTAAAAGCGACGGGTAGTTGTTTCTGTGGTTTCGGTTGTGCCATTTTAGCATCTGAATGAGTGAATTTTATTACTTTACCATTGTACACCAGTTCTATGTCGCCTTGGATGTTTTCGTTTGATGTTCTGGAATAAATAAAACAATGGCAATGAATTAATGAATGCAAGTTTCTTTGTTTGGGACCAAAGTCAAGTGTAAACTGACCCCTAAAAGAGCTCTCTCTCTCAAATTAAAATGATTTACTCGCAAAATATGGGTAGACTTGGCGATTTTATCACATATTTATTTGCCTTGGTTTTCGTTTTATAACATCACACCTGTATTCTCTGAAGGTATAGGCAGAGGTGTACCTATATTACACCCACATTTCGACAGTTATGTCTAAGTCCCATGTAATAGGGGGCGAGTCTATTGTCATCAACCAGGCACAAATACAGACTCCGGGCTGCTACTGAGAAATTCAAAATCTAATACCATTTTGCCTGACCTGGGAATCGAACCCAGGACCAGTAGCGCTTGCGACCACTAGATCAACGCGGCAGTCACGCATTTCTTTTCCTAATTTTAATGTGGTTTTCGTCCATTTCTAAATAGCGTTTTTGGTTAATCAATAGAAAAATATTTTTGATAGGAAATGTTAACATTAGAGATAATAGTTTCTGCTTATACTTCATTGCAATTTTAGACTTTTATTATTCCTATAGTATCTTGACATGATCTTGACTATAACTGTTTTTGTAAACTAACATGTCCTATCTATGAGAGCCGGGTGGTCTGTAACTCAGGACCCTCCTACCTCAGACACCTTTCTCTATTTAAGATTGTACATCTTATCAACCAGTGCCTGTAATATGATTTTGAGATAAATAAAGATTTATGATTATGATTATTAGAGATGATCCCCCTTATTACAAAACAAGGTTTATCTTCAGACCCGGGTTTAAAACATGGAGCTATTATTGAATTTCGTACTTTATTCCGACTATGGTAAAGTTCATATACACAAAACTGACAACTTAGTACCGAACTAAGTTTTCAGTTTTGTAAAAAGAACGGTATATCAATCACTGTTACGTTCTTATTACAAAAACTGGCTGCATGGTTTAAGCCATGTCAAATATAAATCTTGTTTGTAATAAGGCGGAATATGTCTATTCTATATATATATGTTCCACATCTCATCCAGGTCTTCATTTGTCTATTGATGTTTCGCAAGCGTATTCGCAAGTGATGTTTCGAGCGTCGGGCGTGAGCACAGACCACAGCCTATTTGGCAAAGACTGTTGGGTTGGGCGTGAGTCAAACGTAACATTTATTGTGCAAAGTTACGTTTTATATTTAATTTTGATTTCTTTTTATTTATTGTAAGTGTTGTTTTATTTATTTTTATTACACTAGTGGCATTTATGCGTATCCGTAGGTGAGTCCGTGGCATGACAGCGGGCCCTATCGGAATACCAGCGCTGCGGTAAGTATTTATTTTTTAAATATCGTGGCATTAAGCTGAGATAGGGACCTTTTTGGCATCGCCCAAGTTTTGGTTGTTTTTGTTGTTTAAGTTAGTTTTAAATGCTATATTTGTATTTCTATTATTTATTTATTTATTTAACAGTTTATGTACACACATAAATACAGACAAGAAAAAAAAGGAACAGAAAAATACGTACAAAGGTGATGCTTATTTCTAAAGAAATCTCTTCCAGCATACCTGCGACAAGGAAAGTAGACGAAGAGATGTAGACAACGTGTGTAAGATTAAAAGAGAAAACAAAATACATAAAATCAAAATAAAAAACTTACTAATATTATTACTATACTAATCACACCGCATCTAGTGCGTGTCCCGAATAAAATATTTTTCTTTCTTTCTATAGAAGGGTATTGTTTACTTACTTGGTATAATTTTCTTTAAGTTTATCATTGTCCATAGATGTGATATCTATTACAGTTTTGATCACAACGTTCGGTGGAGCTGAAATAAGCAGTTTCATCAGTTACAGTTATAGATTGATTATTTTTAAATGACAACTCAGAATATTGCTGAGGGGCTCGTGGCCAAATATTAACAGCCGCCGACGAGACCTCTCCGTGCCCCAGAAAGCACGTTAAGCCGTTGGTCCCGGTTGTCATTCGTAGATATTTCATAATCATAATCATTTATTTGTCAGAACATGGTACATTTTATGGTCTTAAGATTAGTCAATGGTATCAGCACATTCTGCCAAGTGTGGCGTGCAAATATTAGGCACATACAATTATTAAGCTAGTATTAAAATTACAATTTGATGCATGTCAGTTAAAAATAATATCTTATAAATACACAATTTATTTAGAATCTTTTATTGTCAGATTATCAAAGAGTTAGATGTCAAAGTTTAAAAGATTACAATTAAATTAGGATGTCAAAGTATCATTCAAATTGTCGTTTAAATTATAATAACATAAAATTTATTACATAACAAGTCTTTAAGTTTATTTTTAAATCCATTTACGTTTAACTCTTTGATTGATTTAGGAATTTTGTTATATACTTGCGGGGGCTATGCAGAAAATTTGACAGTCGTTTGGGGTAGTCAGAAGCCCAAAAGTTTGACAACCAGTCTTACCAAGGTGTATAGTTTTACCTAGTAAATGGGTTGTGGTGGTCAGACTGCAGTCGCTCCATGTAAAATACTGGTATTTAGCTGCATCCGGTAAGCTAGCCGGGAAGTCGACCCCAACATGTCTTGGAAAAGGCAGGCAGATTTTTAGTAGTACATACACTCACGCCTTCTTCCCATGGGGGTAGGCAGAATCAATAGAACGCCACTTGCTACGCTCCTTACATACTCCTTTTGCTTCGCCTACGTTCATACATCTAGTCATACACGCACGCCGGTTGCGAGTACTACGCACCTGACCTTTCTGAAGAACATCACCAATTTGGTCACTATCCGCCTTATTACGAAACAAGGTTTATCTTCAGACCCAGGTTGAAACCATGGAGCCATTATTGAATTTCGAACTTTATTCCGACTATGGTAAAGTTCCTAAACACAAAACTGACAACTTAGTACCGAACTAAGTTTTCAGTTTTGTATAAAGAACGGTATTTCAATCGCTGTTACGTTCTTATTACAAAAACTAGCTCCATGGTTTAAGTCATGTCAAAATATAAATCTTGTTTTGTAATAAGGCGGTATATGTCCTTCTAGGGCGTCCCCTCCCGGCGTTTCCACTCACCTCTGCTTTATAAATACCTTTTGTTAGTCGCCTTTCACTCATCCTCTCCACATGACCAAACCATCTAAGCATACTCTTTTCAATCTTTGTCACTACATCTTCTTTTAAACTGCACCGTTGCATTTTTCGCAGTGAGTCTATTAAAACCTTTTTATTAGATACTTGGTCTTAATAATAAGGTTGTAAATAGTTGCAATGGAATTTGAAAGTTCTCGCGTCCAACATTGAGTTTTTTGGTTCCAAAACTGGATAATTATAGGCAACTGTCATACCGCCACGCCGACGATTAGCGAGAAGGGAGTGTAGCTAGCAACAAAAAAACCGGTCAAGAGCGAGTCGGACTCGCGCACCAAGGGTTCCGTACGTATATAAGATGTTGATGACTTCTGAAAAACTGTGCTATATAGACATCGCTTTATTTTTCCTGTAATCTTTACATTACTTTACAATATTGACCCATAAGTTTTATGTGTGGTGCAAACTGTTAATATAAGTTGGTTATTAATAAAAAAAGAAAATAAAAATAATAAATAAACATACACTTCTATCACATAGAATATTTTCAGATTTTTATCTATGCAAACTTCGGAGATAAGAGGGGGAACGGTATTTTTCATCAATAGTCGGAAATTATGCTGCCTAAAAAAAAAAAATAATGAGAATTTGCAAACAGCGTTCTTTCATAATATGATACCCCACATGGCCAAGTAGGCCCACTTCAAATGTTTAATACCCCTTTCAATCCCTTTTGCAAAGAAGATATATTTTTTTTTATTTCTTTCTTGTCGCCGCCCCCGGAGAATAAAATGATAACTGCCATTACCATAGTTTTATTGTTATGCCATATTTAAAACCTAATACATCTAATAAATTTTTTTCTTGGGATTTTTCTCCTCTAGTCCACAAAGTTATAAGATAATACAATAATATTCACTACTTTTTCCCAGAACAGATGCGTACTAGAAAAAAAAGATAGTAAATGATAGTGAAACAGTTTCTTTACAAATATGTGACAATAAGTTTTGCAATAATATTCTCGGAAAAACTTAACGGCGAAATAATGATGAACGCCATTATCATTTTGTTCTCTTCATGGTTCTATTACCGAATAATGCATGTCATGTCCACTATTAACGAGAATAAAATTGTAATGGATTATATTTTCCGTATATTTGGCCTACATTATTCGTTGAATATTATTGTAATGCAGTATAACAATATTTACAGTCTTTTAAAAGTAACGAGAATAAAATGATACGTATATATTAGTCAATTAAGACAGCAGTCAAATGCTACTAACTTTTTAAATTTTAAATATCTTCAGTTTGGATAGCCTAATTAAAACTATTTTGAAACATTGGTTAAAAAAATTGCTACCGCTGAGCCTTTTTTTGATCTCTCTACGTCTATTGCTTGGCAAGTTATAGTCAAAAATCGGTATTTTATTTTTCCTGAAAAGTTGTGTTTTTGCAGTTATAATTTTATTCTCCGGGGACCGCGCATCTAAAACTATTCTAAATTTCAAGTTGATAGCATTAGTAGTTCTTGAGATATCAAGGTGTGACAGACAGACAGACAGACTTAGTCTCACCATAAGGGTTCCTTTTTATCATTTTGGTGCGGAACCCTAAAAATGAGTAGGCTAGCAACAAGCAGCTAGTGCGTGTCAGTGACGAGCCATTATTCCCTGATATGCGTATGTACCAAACGTGGGTCATTCAGCAATATTGTTTTACCCGCCGAGATAGCGTCGCTGACCGAGTAAAGTAACCGTCATGAGAAGCTATAAATACATAAAATTGCAAATTATACAACTATCAACTTTAAACTCAAGATATTTAAGTTGATTTATGAATGAAGAAATTATCGCTAAACGTCATAAAATAGTTTTAGTTGCAATGGAAACTGAACCATACGCAATTTCAGTTAAAGTTTTAAATCCCAAAGTATGAAATTTATCTCGTCTCATGGCGTTGACTTTAGTCTTTCAGCTCTTAGCGCTGCAACAAACGGTACTCGGTGTCGGTGTGAAAAGTCAGCGACCAACTATTAACATTATAAGTATCTCTTTTACTTAAACGGGATCTACAACCTTTTGCACTTTTGTTGAGCGAGGAAATTGTTGACTGTTAGTCACTTCCTCGTCGTCGGTGGGCAAGGTGCCTTATAAGATTCTGAATTCAAGTGAATTTAAAGTTAAAAATCATTTGACAAAATACCTTTGACAGGTTTAACAGTAGTACTTTGCACAATCTGATCCTGCAGCTCATTGCAGTTAAGCATTTCATCAAAAAACTTGTCTTCTATTGGTTTCTGCAACTTCGGATCATCTCCTTCCTTCCCAATATTATTTGGTTTATGATTTAGCCCTTCTGTAATCGTAATATTGATTTAATTAAATTCATTCATTATGATAATAATTATCATGCTTGTAGGTATGTCCTCAACCTGCTAGGGTTGTGAGTTGGTCTGAAAGGGATACCGTGGCCCTGGCACACAGGCAACTGAAAGAACACGGGTGGGTTTTAGTCAGTAAAAGTCTGACCCCCTCCCGCTCCGCCTAGAGCGGGAGAAGTTATTTATGGTGTTATGTGGTATTTGATAATTTCCCACCCAAAAAAATAAAAAATTATGTCCTCAAAGGGTAGGCAGAGGTTTTTCACTACACCCCGAGATTTTGACAGTTATTTTTAAGTAATTATGTCTTGTGGTCATGCACGACATTGTGGGTTCAAATAAGGGCAAGTACGAATATGACATTATCAATTCATGTGCACTTTCTGAGTAGCTTTGAATTATGTTTCCATCTATAAATCCATCTTTATGTAACATGTGACACATGTTTGAACAACCAGTGAAGGTAAAAAAAGACGTGAGGAATTCTGGAGTTGTAGTTAATATACACTCTGAATTCGTCAACCTGTCTTGAGCAAGCGTGGTGATTAATGCTCTCGTGTTTAAGAAGATGCCTTTGCCCTGAAGGGGAGAAAATTTGTTCCAAAAACAAAACAAAAAAGGGAGGGGGCAGTCTTCTTTCTAAGAAGAAGAACGGGGACAGTAATAGGCTGGCAGTATTTATTTGATTTTGTTAAATTCATCATCATCATCATACCAGCCGAAAGACGTCCACTGCTGGACTTAGGCCTCCCCCAAAAGGAGGGGGGGGGGGCAATATCGCCACGCTTGGCAGGCGGGTTGGCGATCGCAGTATGATGTTAAAATGCATAGAGAACGCTGCTGCCCATTTTCTAGTAAGTCCCTTAGTCGCCTTTTACGACACCCGCGGGAAGAAATGGGATGATGCCATTCTTTACGTCCAGCACCACACGGAGCATGAGCAGTGCCCTCTATGTCATAATAAGTGTTCACATCAAATAGTTTCTTCTTTTAAATTGAAAATCATTGGTGAACTAGAGTGAAAGTCTTGGGTCTTACTGCGATGTGATAACTGCATGCTGATATAAATTATAGATTATACAACATTAGTTTTTGTTTATACTAAACCTCTTAAGGGGTCATTGTACTCACCATTATGAACAACTTTTACTATGGGACCAACCTTGAAACCACGAAAAAAAAATCAGCTGTTCCCTACATTTAAGTTCGCTGAACTCGTCAAAATGCAGGGAACAGCTGATATTTTTTTCGCGATTTCAACTTTGGTCCCATAGTAAAAGTTGTTCATAATGATGTATACAATGACCCCTTAAGAGGTTTAGTATAAACAAAAACTAATGTTGTATATTTATTTCTGGAAATTGGTTTGAAAAACACTTTTGAGAGAGAGATTCAGTGTTTCCTAACTGACTACTCTGAGAAGAAAGACCGAAACCAACTCAGGTCACAGTCTCTTTTAAAGTCTAGAAAAAATCTTGGTCAGTCTGACCAAGATTTTTTCTATATGAGAATTATGCCGATTAATGTCTGAGATGGTCTTTTAAGGGAATAACCATACAGATCTGAGTGGACCTAGTGCATGCATTTTTCAGAAATCGTGTTGCTCAACTCAGAACTTAAGGAGCTCAATAACTCATCGAACAATACCAAAGAAAGGACATTTGGGTACGCCGCGTAAAATACTCAAACTGCTAGATTATAATATCAAAACTAACTGTTTTGAATAGTCTTTAGAGGCATGAGGAACAGGGTGTAAAGTTCACTCATCCTCTATAGAAAAGGGACGATCTTCCGACCAGACGGGTGTTGTGTCTGATGGGCAACTGCCCAACGGTTGATGTCGGGATGTTGTATATAATATGCTAGTCGCGCGGTAAACTCTGCTTGCGCGATACAGGATTTTGCGTGACGTCATTGTGAAGCGTAGTTCGCATGTGGCGATGTTGATGCCGCTACAAGTCCTCACATTCATAGTAATTAAAATAATAATATCATTTTTACAATAAAAAATACCTTTTCTATCATGAAATTCGTTGAAATTAGACATCAAAGAATACATCCTCTTGTAGACATCGTTCAGATCCATGTGTCTCTCAATTCCTTGCAACAGTATATTATGCATACTTAAATGAAGCTTATTATCTTTCTTCTCATCTTCTTCTAATTTAAGTTTTTCAACTACCTTAGGAATATCTTCAACAATGTTCTTTTTTGTCGGTTTCATGTCTGCAGTCTCTTCGGCTTCTAATTCTTCTAGCAATGTTGATAGACGATTGGCTAATATGTTTTTGATTTTCGGATTTTTTATGTGGAATAAGAAACTTTGGGTTTCTGAAAATAAGATTCAAAATTAAGATGCTGTTGTATGTGGCATATTGAGGAACTTGAGTGCTTGAGAGCTTTAGCTAATAAAGTCAAAGTCAAAGTCAAATTGTTTATTTCAAATGGGCACATAAAAGGCACTTTTGAACGTCAATATTTACAAAAAAATAGAATTGATTCTAGTCGCCCCTTCCAAAAGGTAGTTTCGTATGGAGAAGAATGGGCAAGAAACTCCACCGGTACTCTTTTAAAATCTAGTACAATATTTTTATAGGTACATTAATTATATAAATTATATGTGAGTAATATGAAGAGATTTAGCTATTTTTCACACACTTTTAAAAGTTTTAGAATGCAAATATACTGGTGAAAGCTTGTAACATTCATATGTTGCTTTAGACCATAAAGTTCAAAAAGTTTTTCCATACAAAACTGTCAAACAGATGAATTGCGGGATGTATGAATTGTACGCAGATCATAATATGATTCTGCAAAAGCGTCCATTTTAGGCCTCCTGGAGTCGCCCAATCACTAAATAAGAACTTTGTGTAATTACTTTTAGTCTTTAGTGGAAAAGTGTAATTGAAGGTCCCTTAAGAGTATAATAATCTTACCTATGGATCGCTTCGTTCTGTAAGAATCATCACCTTCACCGTAGTTAATTTCATCTATTTCTGAAGCTTCGGTTTTGATTTCATCACGAATTATATTATTATCATTGAGTTTTCCTGAAAAATAATTGTTAACACTACTTATTAATAGAGAATGGGCAGCAGCGTTCTCTATGCATTAAAACACCATACTGCGATTGCCAACCCGCCTGCCAAGCGTGGCGATTACAGCAACCTCCCCCCTTTGGGGGAGGCTATGTCTAGCAGTGTACGTCTTTCGGCTGAAATTATGATTACGATTATAGTAATTATTATGTACGAGACAAGTAATTCAACTGAGCTAAATATTTAACCCTGCATCCCAAAATTAATGTCAATGATCCATCCCAGTTTTAGCCATTTAGCCGCCAACTCTAAAATGATTACCTACCTTTCTTACTAGCGAGCAATCCGTCGATGTCTACGAAGACATTGGTCAGTATAACAGTAAACGTGAAGGCTATAGCCAGAAGTGTGACGCAGAACACCCTGTAGAACACCGCGTCGTAGTCGCATCGTGGCATATGGGGTGTTGTTTTTTGACTTACTGGAAAATAAAGTAGGAATTTAAAATTATTTGATCATTTGTTTCAGAAACAGGCACATCTTCTTAAAAATGGCTGCGTCCCTACACCAGGACCGTAACTCGGACGACGTCCATTAAAAACTGTGGCAGGATACTCTCCTTCCAATACCGCTCAATACCTACCACGAAGTGAGCATACACTGGGCGATGTGGTCGCTATTAATTCATAATTAATTTATTACAGATAACAAAGATTCATTGGGTTAGTAACAATAGTCTTAACCTATGTTAGTACTTAACTAATAACACAGACAGTGTACAGGTGACAAGCGACCTCACCAACGGGCTGTCATGTCTCCCGGCTATAGCGCGTAGAATGCTGATGGGGCTGCCACGGAGTCTGTTTAGCAACGAGGCCGCTCTCTTGCGCTGTACAGCATTGAAGCAGTCGGTACGTGCCTCAGCGAACATCGATGATGCGCTACAGAACCGAGGCAAACGCAACAGCACCCTAAATGCATCCGCAGAGCATTGTAGGCCTTTTGGATGTAGCTGAACCACAGGCTCCCCGAATACAGTGACATGCAATATGCTTTCGGAAGAACCGGTGGGCCAGCATATTAGCCCGACCGACAATGCTCTGCGCTCCCTCTCCATATCTGCGTCGTCTTTCAAATCGTCCGTCACCAAGTGACCCAGGTATTTAAAAGAGTACACCCTATGCAACCCCACACCGTTCAGTAACACAGGAGGGACGGTAGAGGGACACTAAGCGACAACGCCCTTTAAATAAAAATAAAATAAAAAACGAAGCGAGCATCTTCCCGTTGGGTCTTAAGACGCAACTAGTCGATACTTTTTCCATACAAATTTCGGGGGGGTTTTACTCCACTGTTACACATTGTACATCTAAAGTAAAACATGGTATCGTTTTGTCTTATTATTAATTTTGTCTGTACAGAAGCAGAATAGTAAAAAACAAAGACATTAAAAAGTTATGAGCCAACAGAGATTCGTTTTTCCTGCTAATTTTAACGCAACTTTGGGCGTAAATAAGTAATAAAAGAAGTATAAAATCTCGAAAACAAAGCTCGTTCCGACAAAGCTCAATTGTCGAAGATTATAATAAACTTTATTCGTAATTGATTTATGCAGTAGTTTTTTCATAAAACCCCACCTTCCAAAGGAGTTTTCGTATACTTTTACGCGCGCGGTTTAGTATGAATCGTAGTGCACTGTGTTTGTGTGCCTGCGACTAGACGTTATGCGTGTAAGAATAAGAATAAGAATAAGAATAATTTATTTGTTAAACATAGGTAATTACAGACAAAGATCTTAAAAATTAGGAAGTGCGCTATGTTTTGCCAAAATTGACATACAAATATTTGATGAGTAAAAACAATCAAAGTGAGTATTATTCAATTACAATGATAAATGTATTACAATACAGTATTTCATTACCTAATTTTATTAACATATTCATGCAAATTAAATTTTATTACAATTTATTCTGAGTCAATTTCATTTCATGTCAAACATTTCAGTCAATTAAATTCAAAAGATTAGTATTAATGTACATTATCAAAATTTATGTCAGCATTATAATTATATAGATTCGTCATTAAGAAACTCATCTAGAGTATAATAGCATCTTTCAAGTAGTAACCCGTTAAGTGTTTTTTTAAACTTTTGCAGTGGCATACATTTTATTTCATCGGGTATTTTATTATATAATTGTGGAGCAACACCAAATAAACTTTTCTTCATTAGAGAAGTTTTACATTTCACAAGACATAATTCGTTAATATATTGAGCACGTATCGGCGTTTTCTTTACTGCACATAGTTTTTTAAATAAATGTGGATTTGCTTTCACAAATAATGCAGTTTCCAGAATGTATAGAGCTGGTAGGGGTAATATTTTTAACTTTTTAAAATACGGAATGCAACTATCTGTTGTTTTTAAACCACACATAGAACGTAAACATCAACATTTGTTGACTGTCCCCAAAAAATAACACCATACCGCAGAACTGAGGCGACTAGTCCATGATAGGCTGTTAACAGTGTATCAGTATTTACTTTTTTCGAAAGTTGATGTAACAAATATGCTG
Organism: Tiliacea aurago; assembly: GCA_948098905.1. Taxonomy (NCBI): domain Eukaryota; kingdom Metazoa; phylum Arthropoda; class Insecta; order Lepidoptera; family Noctuidae; genus Tiliacea; species Tiliacea aurago. The sequence goes on from OX402605.1 coordinate 3,502,412, forward strand.
ATTTGCTTAATCGCTTACAGATTTCCTCTAAATGAGGTTTCCAAGTCAGTTTATCATCTATAGTTATACCTAAGAACTTTACAGTACTTGCTTCTTCTATTTCAGTATAATTATACGCAACATTAACTAGTGGTTTCTCAAGCCGTTGGTGAAAGTGCATAACTTTAGTTTTATTTAAATTAATTACAAGATTATTATCATTAAGCCAATTTATTATTTTCTATAGAGAATTATTAATGTCATTTTGATAATTGTTTGGATTATTACATTCAATAATAGCTGTGCTATCGTCTGCAAAGAGTACCATTTTTTGTTCAGTGAAATTTGGGAGGTCATTTATATAAATTAAGAAAAGCGGCGGTCCTAGAACGCCACCCTGAGGCAGTAGACTAGCTTCTAACTGCTCATCACTGGTGCTATCTCTGTCGGACACGATGCTAGGTGAGACAGCGTGCTTTTTGGCCGCGCCCGCCAGTGAGTTCGAGCCCGCGACTAGTTGGCCCTTAAGTCAAATTATTTATATCAAATAGCCACGTAAAAGGGACTTTTGAACGTCATTTACAAAAAAATAGAATTGATTCCAGTTGCCCCTTCAAAAAAGTAGTTTCGTATGGAGAACGCTTGGAAACATGCTGGTTCAGCTCCGTAGGACAATCTAGAGTCTAGACAAAATCTAACTGATTGCCATTTTAACTGTATAATTTATTATTTTTGTGACATTTATTTTACATTCTGTGATTACCTTAACTCAGACACTGATATAATACGTTTATAAAAATTTTTTTTTTTTTTTTAGTATTATGTTTATTTTTATTTTACAATGTTTGTAAATATGTGAGCACCATGTATCTATCACATAATTAATTAATCTGTCATTGCTTCATTATTAATTATTTTTACCTATTGTGGTATAGTAATTTTATTCTAGGTGCATCGTCTTCACATATAATTATATCGACGCTTGAAAGGCAATAATTACCAAGCGACATATTGGCAACTTTACACTAGAGCACTTTAAAGTTTTTTTTTATTAAAAAAAAATCAAATTAAAAACAAAACTAGTAATTTCAAAATCAGCACAGGTTGGTGAATCTTAATTTCAACTACCTATAATCACTTCGCACATATCCAGCAATTATTTTTTTGTGACCGTTCCTTTCTCAAGTTTATTCTTTTGTTTCTCAAGCCTTAGCTTTTTCTGTGTTAATGTCATCTAAACTTGTATTTTGCTTTTTAGATTTTGTCTTTAACGATTTTTTTATTTTTACCGTTTTGAAACTACTTCATCGTCATTAGGAGAAAAAGTAGATCCTACTAAAGCATGAAAAAAAAATGGGTTCACACACACTCTTACTATGCATAACAAGTCAATTTATTAAAAGTAAATTATAAACATACCGGTTCAACAAACGCAAGTTTTTTGCAAACTTGTTCCAATCGTTGCAGATTTTTGTCTTTGTAAGTATGAGTATATTCTCGATATCTTGGCCCTTTGAAATTAAATTTAATATTAATTGCTTCTAATAGTTATAATTCAAGGAATAATTATTTAGGATTTAACTAAACAGGTACCCAACCTACCTTAATTACCTACTCGTACATGAAAACCATTAATGCTTTTATAATATTTTTTAAAGTCTTTACTTTAAGCCGATAAGGTCGAACGCAATAAAACCAAGCCATTACTTTTTTATTGCGTTCGACCTTATCGGCTTTTTACCTTTGCCTTGCCTTTGCCTTCGACTTGCCTTGCCCTTGCCTTGCCTTTGCCTTGCCTTGCCTTGCCTTTGTTTTGCCTTTGCCTTGCCTTTGCCTTGCCTTTGCCTAGCCTTTGCCTTGCCTTTGCCTTGCCTTTGCCTTGCCTTTGCCTTGCCTTTGCCTTGCCTTTGCCTTGCCTTTGCCTTCGACTTGCCTTGCCTTTGCCTTCGACTTGCCTTGCCTTGCCTTTGCCTTGCCCCTTGCCTTGCCTTTGTTTTGCCTTTGCCTTGCCTTTGCCTTGCCATTGCCTTGCCTTAGCCTTGCCTTTGCCTTGCCTTTGCCTTGCCTTTGCCTTGCCTTTGCCTTGCCTTTGCCTTGCCTTTGCCTTGCCTTTGCCTTGCCTTTGCCTTGCCTTTGCCTTGCCTTTGCCTTGCCTTTGCCTTGCCTTTGCCTTGCCTTTGCCTTGCCTTTGCCTTTGCCTTGCCTTTGCCTTGCCTTTGCCTTCGACTTGCCTTGCCTTTGCCTTAAGGTTAAAAGTTTAGTCGCTTGGTCGCCGAAAACCGATATGTGTTATTTTTTAAGTTACCAAGCGACAACAAAACCCGTACTAGCGGTACGAGAGACTGACCAATTGAAGATCAACTGAAGGATTTTAAACATATTTTTTTAATAATTTTAAAATACATACTTTTGAAATTATTTAAGAAAATAGACGAAAAATGACCATTCCCCCCCCTTATCTCCGAAACTACTGAGCCTAAAATATTGATAAAATTACAGAAAATAGTTCTTTACTCGTTGATTACAGGAAAACTTATAAGAAGTCTGTGGTCTTAAAATAACATGGTAAATCTATATTTATATAAAATTCAAAGTCCTGACTGACTTACTGACTGACTAAACCGCTGGCTCGCCAACGCACAGCCTAAACCGCTAGTCCTACTGACTAAACCGCTGGCTCGCCAACGCACAGCGTATTTATCCTCCGTAAAGTTGTAAATCAAACTGCACTCCTATCTGCTTACCACGCTTACGTTGCAGTTGGTTCCAACTAAGATATGGTATAATGTTTTGGGGGAATGCTGCTGATAGAGAAGCTGTTTTTTTTCGACATACACGCGGGCGAAGCCGCGTGCGAAAGCTAGTCACTCAATATTGTGCGTACAAACTAACATTTGCTGTTGTAATGTATGGGGATCATGTTTTTCAACTACAATGTTAAGTTTGTTCTTAGGATAAATTCATCCCATATACGGAACCCTTCATTGTGCGTGGTCTGACACGCACTTGGCCGGTTTTTTAAGGAGGATATCAGTGAACTTTACACCCTGTTCCTCACATACCTCTGTAATTTATCTAGGTTGAAATAATAAACTTGAAGTAAAGAAAACCATAAACAAAATGTCATTGTTTGCTTAATTGAAATCGGAAATAAAAAGAATTTGCTATTTGCATCTAAAACGATTGAAAAAGTAGCCTCTTTGTATAGTTAAGTCGATTTTTGAAAACAAACCTTCACTTTCCTTCCTTTTTAGGGTTCCGTAGCCAAACGGCAAAAAACGGAACCCTTATGGATACGTCATGTCTGTCTGTCCATCCGTATGTCACAGCCACTTTTTTCCGAAACTATAAGAACTATACTGTTGAAACTTAGTAAGTAGATGTATTCTGTGAACCGCATTAAGATTTTTACACAAAAATATAAAAAAACAAAAAATTGGGGGTTCCCCATGCTTAGAACTGAAACTCAAAAAAAAAATCATCTAAGTATTCCATACGTGTACGTCACGTGGCGAGATACCCCATCTATGGATAGGTCTTCAAAAATGATATTGAGGTTTCTAATATCTAGTTTGCGCGAGAGACACTTCCAAAGTGGTAAAATGTGTCGTCGTCCCCGGAACTTCTAAAATAAGAGAATGATAAAACTAAAAAAAATATATGATGTATGTAAACTTCCAACGATATTTGGTTTGACAAGAACGAGATCTAGTAAGTCGTTTTGTGTAACTTAAGAAAACTGCTGTCATGATGATCAAAGTTACAACGAACTACAAGAACTTTTATATTATGTTACTTGCTGCTACGGAACCCTTCATGGGCGAGTCCGACTCGCACTTGGCCGCTATTTTGAAGTCAGTTTTTGAAGTAAAACTTCTTTACGCACGCTTGACTTGGGGACTAAGCTGGTGAATGCGTTACGGAAGTGACGAAAGCGTTGCGGAAGTATAATTAGTATTACTATTTGTAAGTTTTACTTCAGTCGTGTGGTCTAAAGACTTTGCATGTCATCAGTGTGATGCTTAGGTCACATGTGATGATGTAAATGCCGTCACTGCCAGCTAAATGTTTTTATATATTTAAAAAATTCACGGCAGTAGTGTATAATTATATACTTAACGAAGTTAAAAGGAAAACTAGAAAAATAGGCTTTACAAGTTAACGAGTAGGTAATAGTCGACCAACGTACATTTGCAGTTGATATGTATGGAGGAACATGTTTTTCAAATACAATTTCAAGTTTGTTCTTGGGATAAATTCATCCCAGCTACGGAACCCTTCATTGTGCGTGGTCCGACACGCTCTTGGCCAGTTTTTTTGCAGGAAATCGTACATCCCCATTGTTAATTTTTCTCTGTAACGTGCGTTGTTCGTTGAAATCGGGGACAATGCTCCGACTAACAATATTTTAGGTTGTGAAACCCAGCCTGAGCTGTGTCTCACGCTTTGGCGGGGTCCCGTCGACCGCTCTTTATTATTTCCCTTCGTGGTTATTTTTTTAAACCATTGAGCCTGATTACGCCTATTAAGCAACTTTAAAGTGTTTTGAGGTTAGGTTACAATAATTTGTTTTTCTCAAGAACGGTGCGTTACCTTTTCATGGGAGTAGTGCCAGGGGAAAAGGGGAACACCCCCTTCCCTCTCCCTCCACTCCCACCCCCCTCCTCCTGCCTAACGATACAAAAAATTTACCCATCCCCCATAAAGATTAATAATTATTTTGCAAACGGTTCCGGTTCGGTTCGGTTCGGAATTTGTAAGGTAGGCAAAGGTACTATAAAAAAAAAAACTTTCGTCAAGATTATTATTTGATTTTGTTTGCGTGATTATTATGTACTTAAAACCCTTTCATTATTTATATGTCTAGTATCGCGCTGCAAAAGAACTAAATTAAAAAGCCAACTTTGATAGGCTGTGCGTGACAGCTATCATGTTTTAAAATCATGTCACATCAGTGTGCTGTCATTATGTTATTCTAGTGTGCGTGCATTTTGCGGCCAACAGTTGGACGCAATTTTTTCGACGAGTTCACAGCTTTGACTTTCTATCTAGACATATTTATATCTTTGGTATAACCATACCAAATTATAGATTTTAAGTACACACGGCTACACATCAAGCTATACATATCCAGTTTAGGCTGATCTAGCATTGTATAGGATTTTCGTACAATGAGAAGCCAGCTTATACTGGATATGTATAGCTTGATGTGTAGCCGTGTGTACCAAGGGTCTCTGAGTTAAATTAATTAGTCTTAGATAAATTTTATTTTATTCTAGGTGCATCGTCTTCACATATAATTAATGTACCTATACAAAATATTGTAAAACATTTTAAAAGAGTAACGGTGGAGTTTCTTGTCCATTCTTCTCCATACGAAACTACCTTTTGAAAGAGGCGACTATAATCAATTCTATTTTTTTATTTTGTAAATTAAAGGCCCGCCGACGCACCAGTGCGTCAGTTGTCCCCAACCGTCAAGTCCCACCTAGACGGCCCAAACAGCTTAAACAAAGGATGTTTATGCTCTTAGAAATCACTTGAGACTTTCTTTGTTTACATTGGCAGCAGGGGCAATAAATCTGGCGGCCATTAAGATAAGGATAGGTACTTGACTTATGTCACAGGGCTCAGTCACAGGGCTCAATCGGTTAACTTTCAAACGTGCCTTTTATGAGACTACTTGAAATAAATAATTTGACTTTGACTTTGACTTGAGGCGCGGAAGAACGGACAGACAGACGAACTTAGCAAAACTATATCGGCCTTATTACAAAACAAGGATAATCTTTAGACCCAAGTTTAAACCATCGTGTCATTTTTTAATTTCGAACCTTATTTCGTCTGAGATAAAAGTTCTTTTATTACTAATTTGACAACGGGTTACGTACGCGGGTTCAAAATAATCAAAATCAAAAATCAGTTTCTATAATAAGAAAGACGGAATCAGATTCGAAATTCATAAATGACACGTTGATTTAAACCGGGGTCTAAAGTTAAACCTTGTTTTGTAATAAGGCCGCTTGGGTTCCTTGTTTCACTAGGGAATCCTATAAAATAAAAATTAATGTATAAAAAAAGCGTTTACTTACATTAGCGAGCGTGCACGACAGCCGGCGGTTTGGTCAGCAGTGGAAAATATTTGGTAAACAATCGTCTTATCGTTCATTATTTTTTTCATCTTTTTATTATGGCGGGAAAAAGGATGAATTTTCCGAGCGATAACATTATTGCCTTGATTTTGATGCAGTCATTAATGTACAGACGGCAGCACATCAACGTAAACCCTATACATATCTATAACTGCGACGCGCCATCGAGTGTTAGAAAGAAAGTATCTTTGGCATGATTGGTGGAGTTTTCTAAGTTTCTAAAATTGCCCAATGGTTGCACATACTAATAATTGGGAGCCAATTATCATGTCTCACTAGGAATAAGCCACACCCACGAGCCCCGGCGCGTCCGCCGCCGCACCCGAGTTTTCCCGAACCTTCACGAAATTCAACGAAATTCACTCATCAGCCATCACATCGTTCGTTTGACATTTATCCAGTATCCATTTAATTTTTACGTCAGTCGGTCAGTCAGTTGACAGTTGTACTTTGGAGTCGTAGTAGTCGTACCATGGTGTGGATGTGGATGCCGAGAAATCTCATAGAGATCGGTAACAATAGAAAAAGTAATTGTGTCTCATTATTAGTGATAGTTGACTTGTAATAAAATAAATAAGTGCGGTTAAATATTAAGGCGCCTCAATTGACGCAAATTGAAAGGGAGCTCATCATAGCGCTTCGATGGAGTGGATGTAATAGATATTTTTTAGGCTTAATGGCTTAACGGTGAGTAATATTTTTTTGTAATGATAATTCTTAAATTAAAATTATCAAAGAGTAATATTGAAAAAATGTTTTAATTGTGTTTATCTATAGAAATATCGAATTAAGTTAACAGAAGGGATAGTTACGTAGGTATCTTCTTTGTGTTCTTTCTTGGTGAGTTCCCGATATTGTTAGTTTTTTAAGGCTTCTACAGACCGGCGCGTCTCGCGACGCGACACAAAAGCACCGCTCGTCGCGCGACACGCGGGGCCTTTGTGTCGCGCCGGTCTGTAGAAGCCTTTCAATGTAGAGTAACCGTGCAAGCTTAAATTCAGAGTCAAGGCTTCTACATACCGGCGCGACTTGTCGCGCGACGTGACACAGCACAAAGGCCCCGTGTGTCGTGAGACGAGCGGTGCCTTTGTGTCGCGTCGCGTCGCGCGACAAGTCGCCCCGGTATGTAGAAGTCTTTATACATATTATTATACTCCATTTGAAATACGATAAGACGTTTAAATAAACCTTTTTTACAGTTCGGTCAACCGATTTTGATTTCTATTGCGTTGGTGGTATGACAAATGGCACCTGTAATAAACAGTTGGTATTGTAACCACGTTTATGCTTCTAATGCAAACCTTATACGTACGGCATAGAAGTCAGAATCGGTTGAACGGACTGTAAAAAAATTTATTTGTCTGTAAATTAAAGTAATTGAGTAATAATGGGCAAATAAACTATAGTTATTTGTTTCGTTCCAGAAAAAATCAATTTGCTTCTGGCTTCGACGGTGACAAGAAAGCAGAACTTTAGAAGCTCACCACCGCCAACTCTACGCGAGAGCCACTATGGCGGCAGGCGATGCCGTTATGGTCGCTGCAAACTCTGCCGATCCCTCAACTTCGTACACCGTGAGTCCAGTGTAGCTTGTAATCACACTTAAGGCTCGTACAGACTCACGCGATATCGCGGGCGCGACAGGCACCGACAAAGAAATTGTCTTTGTCGGTGCCTGTCGCGTCCGCGATATCGCGTGAGTCTGTAAGAGGACGAGCCTTTATCACCTTAACTTATTGATCACTTACATAAAACATGGTTTTCTTAAAAAGTGAATAACAAAATTGATTAAAAAATACCTACTACACAAAACAAACTACTACCTACTAGACAAATGTAGTTGGAAGTTGGAAGGGCGCTCGCCGCCCGGCACTCACTCAAACCGGTTTTACGCGCGCCGCGTGGCCAGACTCAGTGAATGTTTATGACTATTAGTATTAAGATTTTGACGACACGGTTGGCGCAGTGGTTAAGCGATTGACTGCTGCGCTGCGTGTCGCGGGTTTGATTTCCGCACGGAACAAATATTTGTATGACCTACAAGTAGTTGTTCCGGGTCTGGCTGTTTGTGTATGTGAGTTTAAATGTTTGTAAACGCACCCACAATACAGGAGAAATTCTTAGTGTGGGGCAACGTTTTTAAAAAACAAGAGAAAAACAAAAAACTATTTGATAAATCTTCAGTTCTTTACAAACCACCTCAACAAAGGTTCTCAATTCGACAGTTTGTTTATTTGTATAAGTTTCTATTTTGAAGAATAATTTTTAACTATCCCATATCTATAAGTTGGCCCGTACAATTTGTTGTAATAAAGAATCAGTAAGTATTGAAATTGACCAAATTTCTTTTTGTTTTAGATTTCAATGGACACAGTCAGGCGGCGGCGGCGCCTGAAGGACGCCGGAGAGATATTTCACAGCCCTGCCAAGAAACCTTCCTCCATCTCCTTCCCCAGGCTTCAAACTATCTCCATATTTTTTATCACAATTGCCCAGCGGTTAGGCCGCAAAGGCGTAAGGGACAGTCAAAGTTACTTTCGCATTTATAATATTAATATGGATAATTCTTCTAATAACGTGCCAAAGATAATTTAATAATTAATACCGTAAATTGAAATTTTAAACTTCTTTTCGCACCATTGTTATATTCTTGAGAAAGTTAGGAAACGACCAATTGGAACCGTGCACCTAGCTTCTGACCCTTTATAAGTGCCCATGTAGGCATAAGTGAAATAAAATATTTTGATCGTTGATTATGTTTTTTATATTTTGTTGTAATTATATTTTAAAATTGAGAATAGGTAGGTTTTTAATTATAATACTTAATGTTTAAAAATAAAAAGATTGTTATTCCGCATTTTATTTTGATATGTTTCCCGCGGTTTCACACGCGTTCCCGTAGGAACCTATCCTGTGTCCATTCAAAATATATATTTAGGAACCTAGATATTCTGTATTCCAATCGGAATAAAGACACACTACCTTAAGAATATGTTTGATTTACAAATTATTTTGGTATTACGTTTGTATGAACTACGCATCCATCGCCGTTAAAAGGAATAGTTTTTTTTCCGATTTAGCAACATTTTTCATTGATGCTCCGCTCCTATTGGTTGTAGCGTGATGTTATATAGCCTTCCTAAATAAATCACTATCCAACACAAAAAGATTTTTTCAATTCGAACCAGTACTTCCTGAGATTACCGCGTTTACCAAACAAACAAACTCTTCAGATTTATAATATTAGTATAAGTAACATATTTAGGAAGTAACGATAATAATAGATTAGAATTTTATTTGAAAATTCATAACCTTTGAAATCGTACCTTATTACTAGCGCAATAAGGTTGAACTCGCATGTATAAGCAAACTAGGTAAGATGGTAGGTATAGGTAATTGTGTCACTAAGTTCAACCTTATTATTTTAGACAGTGTCGCGGAACGGCGGACTTACAAGAGGCTTTTTGTAGGCATAATTAATTAACTTAACTTCACACACGTTTGTCATGTGGTAGGTATCCATATTTTTTCAAAATTTCAAACACTTTGTGGGTTTTCGGCATAAAATTTCGTAAAAATACTTAGAATAGAAAAGCAAGGAACGCATGAAAACACTAGGTGACCGCCAACCCGCCAGTAAGTAGGTAACAAAACTCGGAAAAGGTAAAAAAACCTGTTTGAAATAAATAAAATAGAAAATGTATTTCTCACATCAGAATAAACCTACCTGTCTACTTAAGAATATTCATCGAGATCTGTTTAAATGTAATAAGATTAGATGATACCAACTTAACGGCATTGCGCGGGCCGCCTGTTTTTATTACCATGCCATTATTTCTATTCGATTCAAGTATTCAGTATTCAACCAGCCTATTTCTTATCGCACAGTATCTTATTCTACACCACGACGCGCGTACGCACACACCCTCACGTACGCACTGCAGCACGAAACATTACAAGTAAGAACAGACAAAAAGCTATGTATCTCTTTCGTACGATTCTCGCTGTTGTTGCTCATAACGCGTTGAAGGTCAAAGTGGGGTAACTTGATGTGCTGGCGACTGTACAATGTTGCTCCGTGTGGTGCCAGACGTAAAGAATAGCACCATCCTATTTCTCCCCGTGGGTGTAGTAAAAGGCGACTAAGGGACTTACTAGAGAACGGGCAGCAACGTACTCTATGCATTCCCCCCCCTCCCTCCTTTTGGGGGAGGCCTATGTCCAGCAGTGGACGTCTTTCAGCTGGAATGAAGATGATGATGATGGATGGTCGGAGGATCCTCCCTTTTCTGTAGAGGGGGGGGGGGGGTGTGTTCCTCATACCTCTCTACAATAAAATGGTTTTCCAGAGAATGAAAATATTGTTAAGACTATACGTTCTGACGCGGACTAAATGATCCGACATTATAAACATCATCATCATTTCAGCCGAAAAACGTTCACTACTGGACATAGTCCTCCCCCAAGCACCGCCACTTCAACCGGTTCTGTGCTTCCCGCATCCAGCGGATACCTGCAGCCTTCACAATGTCATCGTTCCACCTTGTAGGAGGCTAATTAAACGTTACTACTACTAGATTGAATGAACGAAGCCCTTTTCCTCGCAAACTGCCAAGAATAGGCTGATTAACTACTAAAGTATTGTTTCGACAGGGCTCCAAGAGCCCGGCGGCGCCTTTTGGATATTTTGGGCGTTATTATTGGATGTCAGGACGTTTAATTCGTAACCATCCACATGCATACTTCCCTGGCGACATTTTCCTCATTCCTCTGCATCACATGCCCATACCATGACAACCTATTTCCACACAACTTTTCAGTCACCGGTGTCACTTTTCCTCTTTTATACCCTTTTTTTTTTTTAGGCTTTATTATCAGATAACTTCTCCCGCTCTGGGCGGAGCGGGTGTCAGACTTTTACTGACTACAACCCACCCGTGTTCCTTCCGTTGCCTGTGTGCCAGAGCCACGATATCCCTTTCGGACAAACTCGCAACCCTGGCAGGCATTGCCAGACCCCGTCAGTTGGTGCTGGTATCTCTTTGAGGCGCGCGTGGAACACAACGCGCCGTCGTCCCGGGCCAGCCGGTCTATTCTGTAAAAATCTCACCGTGAAAACTCAGGTGATGTGAGCTGTCATTCCATTGATGCTAGGGATTGACACTATGTATTGATGCTCACTTCAAGCTCACTTCACCTAAGTTTTCACGGTGAGATATTTACAGAATAGCACTACTGGTCCTTATCGGACGGTGAGCTATCAATCGCTCACCGTCCGCAAGCCCGCGCCTACGGTGGCCGGAAATCTGACTCGGACTAGGGGCCTCTTTTATACCCTGGTGATATGTTATTTATTTTCTTTGGAAGACTTACAGCTAAATACAATGGTAAATTATGTGAGTGAGGTGAGTTATACAAGTGGAAGTTTCTAATGCAGACACCATGCAGTCTCTGACAAACCAGTGTCACGTATTTTTTAAGATAGTTATAAATGATAATGATGTCATTGTTTGAAGAGAAAACAAATTATCTGGATTTGTGAATAAGTTGTTCTGTTAGAGGGTATGGTTTCTGCACTTAGTCCTTCATGTGAACCATTGTGCATGGGCCATGGCGGCCGTCAGTTGGTTATTCTAACCAGCTAGACAAAATCAAACGGGTTGCTATTTTAATTGTTTAATTTATTATTTTTATGACATTTATTTTATATTCTGTGATTACCTTAATTAACTCACACACTGATATTTTTTTTTTTAGGAAAACGTTTTATATTTTTTATTTTACAATGTTTGTGTTTGTGCAATCTTTGGATGTTTTATGTGAGCACCATGTATCTATGACATAATTAATTTATCTGTCATTGCTTCATTATTAATTCTTTTTACCTATTATATAATTGTGGTATAGTAATTTTATTCTAAGTGCATCGTCATCACATATAATTATATATTGATGTACCTATACAAAATATTGTAAAACATTTTAAAAGAGTAACGATGGAGTTTCTTGGCCATTCTTCTCCATAAGAAGCTACCTTTTGGAAGGGGCGACTAGAATCAATTATACGAGTATGTATTTTCTTTGTAAATTTTGACGTTCAAAAGTGTAATTTATGTGCCTATTTGAAATAAATAATTTCATTTTGAATTTGACTTTGGCAGCCCCCTTACTTCCAGAAGCTGACTAGGTCTCCTGGTCTGCTTAGGATATCTGTAAAGGAACTGGGTGACTCGAAGGTTTCTGTTCTGATCTGGTTGACGCCTGTACATTCAAAGAGCACATGCGTAATGGTTTCTTCAGCCTCCATGCAAGCCCTGCACAGAGGGCTGTCCGTTATGCCTATTGTGTGGAAGTGTTTGTTTAGTGAGCAGTGTCCCGTGATTGTCCCCGTCACCAGGCGCAGGCCGTTCCTGTCTAGGCGTAGCAAACGCCTGGTTAGCCTGCCCTCTAAGGATGGCATAGCTTCCCTGGATTGCCTGCACCCCGTGTCGAGGTCCACCAGTTCTCTGCTTGTGTGTGGCTGAACTCCTGTAGCCACCGTAGTGCGGCTGAAGAGGATGGGTACGATAGGTTCGGGCGAGCTAGTTCGTCAGCTGCGTCGTTACCTAGTGATCCACTGTGTCCTTTTATCCATTGCAGTGTCACTATGTTACGGTTGCACACTGTCACCCGTTCCAGTGCATTGTGACATTCTAGTGTTAGTCTGGAGGTAATATATTTTTCAACACATTTGCTCAAAAAATGCATTTACGAAGACATGCTTCGTAAATACATTGTTCGAAAGTTAAAAATTACGCACCATACAACGGAACGGGCGGTAAAATAGGTACTCTCACCTAAGTACATATTTTACCTCCCTCTTCGTTGTATAGCGCCGTGCGTATACTTTACGGTTTTTTTTTTAATTACCATAAAAATTATATGTATAAGAACTCCACCAAGGAGTTTCAAATTACGAGAATAAATAAGCTGAATGATCGAACCTCCTTGGAAGCGCTTTTGCTCAATACGTTTATCTCACAAAGAGAAAATGAGACGAAAGATGTAGTACTAATTTTCATCATGTGCACGTGGCGCCATTTGCAAATTCGCGCCATTTTCTTTTTGGAAATGTCGTAGATTGTTGCGACTTTCCGACTGTTATTTACAAAATAATAATATTTGTTCAAGCGAGGAATCCGATATTAATAAGGAATCTACTGCACCTGATATCTTGAATGAGCCGCCAAAATCGTGAGTGCTATTTTAATGATTTACAATAATTTTATATCATGGAAGACTCGAAGAAATACTCAATCACTCTCTTAAAATGTTTTGATGGCTTATTTTATTACCTATTGTATTGTTTTCTCGCAAATGTGTTGAAAAACGTTGTAGGTATGACACACGCGCGGAAATTGGTATTTACAAACTCGTGACTATGGTAAGCCCTCGACTTCATCTCGGGCTTACATTCGTCTACTCGTTTGAAAAGACCAACTTACCGCCCTAATATCATAAATCACTATTTCCCTAAGCATTTCAGAACTGAGGCACAATTGATTGATTGATTTGATTTTTAAAGGTCTTTATTAACAGAAAGGTTGATAAGTTAACAAAAAGATCTTATTCTAAATGTAAACTAACATAATCCGAGCAATGTTAAATAGGCTAAATCACCTCTTTTAACATACAACATGTTTTTTTATCAGTGTGGCTATTAATAGATACATAATATATACGACTAATGTTATGTAGGGTTTGCAGACCCACATTTTTAAATTTAAGTTACCCAAGCCCCCCATTTTTATTTATTTTGTAATTATCAAATTAACAAAGTGTTGTAGAATAATTGTTAAAACAAAGGAAAAACATAATTGTTAAGGAATGCATACATAATTGTAATGTACAAATTAGAAAGTTAGGTGATAGCAATCACGCTGGACAGGTGGTAAGTGAGCTAACGTTAATCCACCAGGAAATGGTGATGGGGTAGTTTGTACTTGTTATAAGTCCTGGCATAAGGTAACCGGGATAATCTACTCTTACCAATGTGTGAGACCAGAGAATTACGATGACGTGGATTATCGAAGAGGTTAAATTTCCGAGATACTTTCAGAATGAAATCCTTTACAGGTGGAAACTTGATGTCATTATGTAGTTGTGTAAGGTTTGTGTAGAGAGGTGTGTTGAATGCTAGTTTAAGTGCTTTGTGCTGAACGACCTGTATTTTTTTGTAGTTAGTGTCACTAATACTACTCCAGACAGGGGATGCTTATGTCATACAAGGACGAACCAGTGTGGAATAAATGCGTGATTTGGTTTGAGGCCTCAAATTAGATTTACGATTAAGGATTGGTTTTAAGCTGTTAAGAGACTTGACTCCTTTTAAACGAAGTTCTTCCATATTTTTTAACCAGCTAACTTTATCGTCCAAAATTGTTCCCAAGTACTTAATATACTTTAATATATTTTTCCCTAAGCATTTCAGAACTGAGGCACTATCGGAGAGTATTCGTGTACGGGTGTCCGTAACTTTCCTGGCTTCTATGGCGTAAATTACCCCTTAGAGCAGACTGCAGTTTAGTTGTGTCGTAAAAGATGTCAAGAGACAATAGTTTCGCACCAAGAGCCGACGTGCTATATCAACTCAACAAACTCAACTAATGATTTTGTGAATGAAAAACTGACTTAAATTCAATTAAAAGGTATTCATTATATTCTCTTCTTATTATCTCTTTAACTTAATTAACTGACTTGACATTTCCATATCTAATATTTGACTAATTTGCAATTTGAATGTTATAAATTTATTTAATTCATTGTTATGTCTAACAAACAAACTAAAATCCTAAAAATGTATTTGTACACCGGAAACGGCAGAATATTATGAACTTTTCTAAAACTCTGTCAATCAATCAAATCATTTATTCAAACTAGGCTGAGAATCAGCACTTTTCGAACGTCAAAAATTACATGAGACAGTCCCCCAAAAACGCCCACCCTTCACCACTTTCTAGTGCTTTAGCTGGGAAGAAGTGGTGTAACAACCTTGTAACAATATTCTGACAAATAAATGGACTATTACTATTACGAGATCAAACTAAGATCACAGATTCGTTCGGCTAACGTTGTGTTCATTTTTATTTCCAAGAACTTTCATTCTTTTCTTTCCTGCTGAGTGTGAGGTCCTGGGTTCGATTCCCAGGTCGGGCACAGTGTTATTGGGTATTTCTATCTGGATTTTCTCAGTAGCAGCTCGGAGTCTGAGTCGGATTTGTGTCCAGTTGGTGGCAATTACTCGCCCCCTATTACATGGGCAAAATGTGGGTGGATTAGAGGTACACCTCTCTGCCTATCCCTACGTGAAATAATTGAACATTTAACATAAACGTTGTGATGATGTTATGATATATTAACTATGTGTCTTCCAAAAATCGACGACACGGTTGGCGCAGTGGTTAAGCGATTGACTGCTGCGCTGCGTGTGGCGGGTTTGACTCCCGCACAGAACAAATATTTGTATGACCTACAAGTAGTTGTTCCGGGTCTGGCTGTTTGTGTATGTGAGTTTAAATCTTTGTAAACGCACCCACAATACAGGAGAAATTCCTAGTGTGGGGCAACGTTTTAAAAACAACAAAAGTGTCTGTTAAAAATAAACCTGTGTTCTTCGTAGATAAGGAAAAACAATTAAAAAACAACAAATATTATGCACGACATTTATTAACCGATAATAATTTTTGATGTTAATTGTTCACTAGATACTATTTATAAAAAGTACATTTAATTTTTTTTTTTTTTTTTACTGCAGAATTATTTCAAGCTTTTTTACGAATCTTTGACCAAAGAATCGTAAAAAGGGCCAACTGTTTTCTCAAGAAATGTTGCATGAAGTAAATGTACTACTGTTCACACATTTATTGAACAGTAATACATTTACAATTGTTTTCTCAAGAAATGTTGAATGAACGCTTTGGCAGAATCATAATTTATGATCTGTGTACAATTCATACATCCCGCAATTCATCTGTTTTTCAGCTGCTATTTGACATTAGACTTCATTACAGCAATTCATAATTTGTGGACCATTTTACGGAACTCCAGACAAAACTGTCGAACAGATGAATTGCGAGATATGAATTGTGCGCAGATCATATTATGATTCTGCAAAAGCGTCCATTTTAGGCCCCCAGTAATATATTTACAACTGTTTTCTCAGGAAATGTTGCATGACGTAATGTATTACTTTTTACAGATAATATCTATCTTATTCTGTCCCTTAGGGAATACCGCCCTGTAAAGTCAACCGTAGTTACGGTTATTTAAGTATTTAATTTTGCATTATCTTACATAATTAGTATTGCATTTTCCTTCCGTATATAAAAAACCTTTAAATAGTTATTACTTTTTCTATTACATATTTTTATCCTGTATCTTTGTCAGCTGATAGATTCATTTATAATCAAATATAATAGATAATAATATATTAGAATAGAATAGGCATCTCATATTTATTAATATTTTAAACAATTTCTTAATGTTTTATGCTTCATGTGTTGATTGAAATACCTATTTATTGTATGATTTTGATTGTTATGTTTATTTTAATTTAGTAATAAATAAAGGCTATAATATTATACAAGGCGTTACAGGACGATTGACATTCCAATAAACCACGTAAAGAGTATCATGTTCTTTACCCGTAGGTATACAAAAAATAAATCAAATCCAATGAATACTTTAGCCACAGGAAATTATTTTCCATTTTGTTATTTTTCAACATGATGTAGATCTGAGTCCGTTATAATAGGTTAGTTCATTGGATTGTATTTATTTTTTGTATACGGGTGGAGAACATGATACTCTTTACGTGGTCTATAGGATGTCGGTCGTCCTGTAACACCTTGTACTCGTATTATAAAAAAAACTTTTAATAGATAATACTTTTTTCTATTAAGTACACATTTTTATCCTGCATTTTCGTCAGCTGATAGATTTTTGTCTTTTCTATTCTCTTATAAATAAATTAAAACGTCAAACAGTTATTTACATTGTAATTAATCACACTAGCTGTACAAGAATCTTTTGAACTAACGCCGCCATCTTAATTTCAATCCACAAATGTTTACCAGCAGCGTGTCAGCGTGTCCTGACAATGTCATTCGCGCGCCAAAAGATCTGTGTAGCAATTAATTAGAATGCCCAACCCTGGATGTCATGTCCCGAGCTGAAGAGTCCAGCTCGGGACATAAGACCATCTTAATTTTGCACACGTATTTGTTAAAACTCGAATATCATAAAATATTCTCTCTGTTTGATGCTTATTTTCTAAATCCAAGTATTTCTTTTTAATACTTCATGTTGAATCCTGTTGATTCTGTATTATTTTAAGTTGATTATATAACTACACCGGCTCACTACCAAACCTCTCGTGCAGGCACGGTTCACTTTCAACTTTTTCCCGCCTTTTGGTGACTGACAGATGACATTAGTGACAGAAGCTACCTCCTTACTTGTGCGAATGAGACAGTGTGGCAGATTCAGAATCATTATAAAGTTGAAATCGCGAAAAAAATATCAGCTGTTCCCTACATTTTGACGAGTTCAGCGAACTTAAATGTAGGGAACAGCTGATTTTTAGATTGGTGAGATTTCGCGATATCAAGGTTGGTCCCATAGTAAAAGTTGTTCATAATGATGAGTACCCCTTAAGAGGTTTAGTATAAACAAAAACTAATGTTGTATAATTCGACTTAATTTTCAATGTCATGGTCACTCAGTACGCGGGCGAAGTCGCGGGCAGAAGCTAGTCACTGTATAAAAAGACAATCTTAGCCTTCTTTCCATAATTCTTCTTGTTAGATATTTTTTTCTTCATAATTTTTTAATGATGTCACTTCGAATTTTTTCAAAGGACGTTATGATTTTAGCAGTTGCTTCAGTTGATATATGTTTATTTAAGTTTCGTTCCACGTTCACACCGACAAAATTACATAAGAATGAACCATTTATTTATTCATTTCACTCCTTTCATTCCATTTTCATTCGGTGGGCGAGTGAAAGATGTTGTGTGTCGAAATCCGACGTAGTTGGATCGTTCCACTAAAGCATTAATTTTTCACTATTGATTAATTTTGTGTTCAGAGTTTAACTTCCAGTGAAAAATTAACAAAAAGTGAAGCGTCTGATATAAGGCCTACTCCGAAGCGATAAGCCGAATTATCAGTCGAATATTCGGCCGTTTCTTGACTTCCAAAGTTTTCTTATTGGACTTTGAATTCGTACCCGACTTCAAGTCCCGTTTTTGGCTTTGACTTATCTCTTTGACCGTCGTTTTTAGGGTTCCGTACCAAAATGGTAAAAAGGAACCCTTATGGTGAGACTAAGTCTGTCTGTCTGTCTGTCTGTCTGTTACACCTGGATATCTCGAGAACTACTAATGCTATCAACTTGAAATTTAGAATAGTTTTAGATGACGTTTGCCCAACTATTTTGCAAGCAAGAAAGAAATAAAAAAAAAATATATACCTTTTTTGCAAAAGGGACTGAAAGGGAGTCTTAAAAAATTTAAGGGGGGCAACTAGGACATGTGGGGTATCATATGAAAGAACGCTGTTTGCAGTCTCAAAAAAAAAATTTTTTTTTAGACAGCGTAGATTCCGAATTTTGATAAAAATTAAAAAAAAAAACCGTTATCTCCGAAGTTTGCTAAGATAAAAATCTGAAATTATTCTATGTGATAGAAGTTTATGTAAAGCTTACAGGAAAAATAAAACGATGTCTCTAAATAGCACAGTTTTTCAGAAATCATCAACGTCATATATACGTACGGAACCCTCGGTGTGCGAGTCCGACTCGCTCTTGACCGGTTTTTTTTCTTTCGGCGTAGTCAGCCATAGTCAGCTGTAGTCAGGAAACGGCCGAACATTCGGCCGATACATCGGATTTATCTTCTGAGTAGACCCTCAGTTTTTATATATCCAATCTATAATATTTCTCCATTAGATACTTCTTTTAGTTACGGTCAATAGTTTCCTTTCAATCACACAGGCCCGCTCAAATCTGTGTGGTTCTTTCCTCAAAATACCATTTCAGACACCAATCTACATGGTCCTCAAATGATCTGACCAAGATTATATCCGTATTTTATATACACATTGACATTGATGAATTTTATGTATTTATACAATGACATGAATATTCACTTTGTTAAGTATTATATTGTTTTAATTAAGTATTGTAAATGTGAAGACTATGTGGGTTATTGTTTATTTTTGTTTTTACTCAATTAGTTGTCATCATTGTCTGGCAGTTTGAGTAATTTATGCGGCCTACCCAAATGTCCTTTCTTTGGTATTGTTCGTTGAATCGTTGAGCTCCTCAAGTTCCGAGTTGAGCTGCACGACTACTGACAAATGCGTGCACTGACTGGACAGGTCCACTCAATCTGTGTGATTCTTTCATCAAACGATCATTTCAGGCACCAATCTACATGGTCTTCACATGATCTGACCAAGATTATGTCTGGACTTTAAGAGACTGTGACCTCTGAGTTTGTTTCGGCCTTTCTTCTCAGAGTAGTCAGTTACGAAACGCCGACCTCATCTAGTTTTTTATTTATTTTTATTTGATTGACGTGTAAAACTGTTTGTACAAACCTACTTACAGAAAATAAATCATTTATCATTTAATCCCTCCGTGCCTCGAAAAGAGAATTAATTTTACCGTTGGTCCCGGCTGTCATTTATTTATCTTTGACATTTGACAGTCGTTACGGGTACTCAGAAGCCCGAAAGTCTGACAACCAGTCTTACTAAGGAGTAACGTGTTACCCAGTTACTGGGTTGTGGAGCTCAGATAGGCAGTCGCTCCATGTAAAATACTGGTATTGAACTGCATCCGGTTAGACAAAGGCTAGGCAGATGATGAGTTCCGTTTAATCATATTATTATCTTCTTTCAAGCGTTAACTGCGTTCTTTCAAGAGTTAACTGAGTTCTTTCAAGAGTTAACTGAGTTCTTTCAAGAGTTAACTGAGTTCTTTCAAGAGTTAACTGAGTTCTTTCAAGAGTTAACTGAGTTCTTTCAAGAGTTAACGGAATTCTTTCTTAACTGAGTTCTTTCAAGAGTTAACTGAGTTCTTTCAACAGTTAACTGAGTTTTATCAATTATTTCTACCTTACATATTAGGTACAAAACTTATAATTAATTTTAGACTTCATTATTTTAAGTTAAAATATGCTTAGTTTAGTATTAGCATTTTCAGTTTTTCTTTTTAATTTTTTACGGCTTGTTATTTTAACCCAGTGACATTTTTATTTTCTCGTTCAATCTGTAAAAAAACAAAAGTAGACATTAATTTAACGACAACCACCACAACTAACAATTTATGGACTACTTAAGTCTGAAATAAAAGTATTTTTTTTTTAAATTATTTATTAATTTCGAGACGCAAATAAGACTCCTATAGGCAGTGTGCACACGTTTAGAAAACACAATAAAGGGTTCCGTAGTGGGGATGAATTTATCTCAAGAAAAAACTTAATGGCCACCACAAACAAAACAAACCATCCAGACCACCAATCGTAACAGATGGAGAAAGACTGTTGACAATTTGAAACGGAATCACGATTCTCAGCAGTGAGAGAGCGATTCAGAAGAGAGACTTCTAGCCCACCCTGTTTTTCAAACGAGCGTAAAAGCATACTTACTTCCTTACAATAGCACTTCTTTGGACCTGCAGGTCAAACGTAAGAGGCTCCAATTCAACGCGGGATTTACTTTTAAAACTAGCCCATCTTATTTTTCAAACGAGCGTAAAAGCATACTTACTTCCTCACAATAGCCCTTCTTTGGTCTGAAGGTCAAACGCATCTTATTTTTCAAACGAGCTTATAAGCATACTTACTTCCTCACAATAGCCCTTCTTTGGGCCTGCAGGTCAAACGTAAGGGGATCCGTTCCAACGCGAAAGTTACTTTTAAATCTAGCCCGTCTTATTTTTCAAACGAGCGTAACAGCATACTTACTTCCTCACAACAGCCCTTCTTTGGGCCTGATGGTCAAACACAAGAGGATCTACTTCAACGCGGGAGTTACGTTTAAATCTAGCCTATCTTATTTTTCATACGAGCGTAAAAGCATACTTACTTCCTCACAATAGCCCTTCTTTGGGCCTGCAGGTCAAACGCATGGGGATCAATTTCAATGCGGGAGCTACTTTTAAATCTAGACCATCTTATTTTTCAAACGAGCGTAAAAGCATACTTACTTCCTCACAATAGCCCTTCTTTGGGCCTGCGGGTCAAACGCATGGGGATCCATTTCAATGCGCGAGCTACTTTTAAGTCTAGACCATCTTATTTTACAAGCGAGCGTAAAAGCATACTTACTTCCTCACAGTAGCCCTTCTTTGGGCTGATGGTCAACCGCAAGGGGATCCATTTCAACGCGGGAGTTACTTTTAAATCTAGCCTATTTTACTTTTCAAACGAGCGTAAAAGCATACTTACTTCCTCACAATAGCCCTTCTTTGGGCCTGCAGGTCAAACGCAAGGGGATCCATGTCAACGCGAGAGTTACTTTCAAGCCCTGGCATTATATCATCCATGCCTTGGCTATTGATATCGCTGTCAACTGTGAAAAACAATTAATCTCTTTTTTAACATGGTCGACATTTTACCTGGTACGTAAATCAATTACCGCTTGAAACACAGGATAACCTAGTTCAGGCACATAACATAATAGAATTTTACGTAGATTTAAGCAACTTTGTATTTAGTATTTTACCTTTTTACCTGAATAAACTTTTTATTATTGTTAATTACGATTCGTTGTTCATGACCTTTTTTAACAGTGTGAGCCTGTACCCGGTTCCTATATTATATAGATTACGAATCGTTATAGTTTACCGGTTCCTATACATAACGACGAATAGATATCTTTCCGGTTACTATGTTTAATGAATCGTTCTAGCTTTGGTTCGGACGAATTATTTATTTATTTATTTATTATTCCTTTTATTGGCTCCTATATCTGACGAATTGTTCCTTCTAGTGGTTTCAATAACGAAGAAATCGTTAAGTCATTTTTAGGGTTCCGATGTCAACAAAGAACCCATACGGCCTTATTACAAAACAAAGTTTATCGTTAGACCCAGGTTTAAACCATGGAGCCATTATTGAATTTTGAACTTTATTCCGTCTACGGTAAAGTTCCTAATTCAAAACGGACAACTTAGTACCGAACTTAGTTTTCAGTTTTGTATTATGAACTGTATTTCAATTACAGTGACGTTCCTATTACAAAAACTGGTGCCATGGTTTAAGCCATGTCAAAATATAAATCTTGTTTTGTAACAAGGCGGTTATAGTTTCGCCAAGTCCGTCTGTCTTGTTTTTACTGCAATTTGGCATAGTGTAAAAATAAAATCTTGAAAATAACATTTTATTTTTTTGTAATTTTCTCATTATAATGAAAACTATCACAGCTAAGTAGAAAAAAAATCAGCTGTTCCCTACATTTTAACGAATTATTCGAACATAAATGTAGGGAACAGCTGGCTTTTTTTTCGCGATTTCAGTTTTGGTCTCATAGTAAAAGTTGTTCATAATGATGAGTAGAATGACCCCTTAAGAGGTTATTGACGATTTTAAAAATAACGCTGTATACATTGTAAGTAGAGGGGGTGGAATTTCGACCAGTGTGGCGACCACTAGTAATTAATAATTATTCGAATAAACATTTCAGTATTTAGCTTTTTTAAATTTGAGGTTAATTTCGGTCGCTGCTCAGTTGCATATTACCAAGATGAGATGGCTGATGTTACACATCATATGGAGCTACTGTAAGGCTCGCTTGTTTTTAGGGTTCCATACCCAAAGGGTAAAACGGGAACCCTATTACTAAGGCTCCACCGTCTGTCTGTCTGTCCGTCTGTCACCAGGCTGTATCTCAGGAACCGTGATAGTTAGACAGTTGAAATTTTCACAGATGATGTATTTCTGTTGCCGCTATAACAACAAATACTAAAAAACAATAACATAAATATTTAAGGGGGCTCCCATACAACAAATGTGATATTTTTGCCCATTTTTGCTCTATATTGATAATGGCAACAGGTAGACGCTTGAAATATTCACAGAATATTTAGTAGTATTTTTACTTTAAAAATAAATAATTTAATTAAAATAAAACAAATATTTAAGGGGGCTCCCATACAAAAAACGTGACGTTTTTTGCCATTTTTATAGATAATGGTACGGAACCCTTCGTGCGCGAGTCCGGCTCGCACTTGGCCGGTTTTTTTTAATATAATTTATTACCTACCAACGAACTGAAAAGGATTGGTTTATTTTACTAATGAATCGTACATCTATTAGGTTCATTATACCAACGATTCGTTTTATTGTTAGGCGGTTATCACATTGCACCGCGTTCCTTAGCGTAGCGCGGGACGGTTGATTTAACATTGTATCAGTTTGAATAGAAAACACAATCTGCGCGCGGGACGTGCTCGAGCGCGCAGACTGTTTGCAATGGCCGCCCCGCGCTGCGCGATGGAGCGCGGGAAACGAATTGTTAGTAACAACGGTCCGTAAGATATAGGAATCAGGCAGTAACGGGTGGTTAGACCACTAACAAATATTAATGACAGTTCAACAAACACTTAGGTAATTAAAATCTATCTTAAAAATATTAAAATCTTACGTATATCGCTGGCATGAACACTCCCTTCGAAGTACACGTTTCCTTCAATATCGGGCTTCATATCTGAAAAAGAATAGGTAATACTTACATTTTGATACAAGTGGAGAATGTTTGTTAATGCATTCGAGGCGGAATTAACACCCGAGCCGTAGGCGAGGTTGTTTTTGAGCCGAGAACTGCAATAATAAGTGTCCTCGTGTATCAAACGATGTTTTTCAATACACATATGAAATAAAATAAAATAACGAATAATATTTTTGTCATGAAATAACAGGAAACTATGATTTAATTTTCTTTTTATTTCGCGCTTTGCTTTCGCCAGGTTGAAGGAGAAGCAAAGGTAAAAAGCCGATAAACAGCCTAATAAGAAAAATAGAAAATTCAAATATTTTTGAGTTTAGAACACAAATAAATGTTAATTTGTTCATAAAGTTTTTTTTATTGTAATAATCATGGTATTCTATTTATAAACATAATTTAAATATTCCAAAAATATTAACGCCGTAAAGACGCATCTTTGCCGAGATTAAAAAAAAATCACCTCCGAATAGAGAGGACCGTCTCTGGCGCGAGACGGTGTGACTATTCACACCGTTTCCCGCCAGAACCGGTCTCTATTCGGAGGTGAATTACAATTACATACCTACGTGTTATGGTACAACCTGATATTGATCTGCAAATTGCAAAAAACGTAAGAAATCTTGAATTTCGCGGGCAACGTTAATGCCAGTGCACACCTTCGCCGCGAAACCATCACAGCGAATCCGCAGTAGTTCAATTCTACTGGCTCGCGTCATGTTCCGCTACTCGAATCGGATGCGAGTAGCGGAACATGCATGACGCGAGCCAGTTGAATTGTTTTTTATGTAATGCTAAAGTAGATTTTGACAATTTCTCAACTTCAAATTTAATTCTTAAGACGGAGATATATGCCAGTGACCTTGAGTAGTTAGCTTGCGTGGTCTGTACTGAGCTCACGCAACGCGACGTACGTTCAGCCAGTAATAGGACTCGCCCATCATGGAGCGCTATCCCCAATTTGACGCATTATTAATTTATTATACACAAAACAAAAGGTATTTTAATAAAACGCGTATATTAAAAGATCAATAATTAAATTATGCTTAAATTGGTGAAGGTTTCAGAAAAATACGCTTGGTAGATTTTGAACCATTCTCAGTTTTTTATCCGCGTTAGACATAACTTTACAAATTTCACTATGTAATAACATAATCTAAAATATTCACAAATTAAATTATTGAGAAAATGCTTTATTGTAACATATATTTTTTTCAAATCATTAACATTACTCGTTTAGACGTGAACTTCAGTATACAATCATTAAAAGTCGGTCGTGTAATCGTGAAGAAACTTAAATTAAAAACAAAAATACACTTACCATATTGTTTTAAATTTGATTCGAGCTCTTCATTATCTGAAAAAGGAAATGATAATTAGACAAACAAAATCCTTGACTCAATTGACTGGTGATGAAAGACCTTACGTTACCTAGACTTTTAATAAGTAGTCTGAAAAATCCTACTCACAGACAACTATCCAAGCTTGGGGCTATACTCCGAAGCGATACTCCGAATTATAGGCCAAACGTTCGGCCGTTTCTTGACACCGTATCGCACTTTGGGATTAAACTACAGGGTCAATTTAAATTGATAGGCAAAACTTCATAAATTTGATAAGTGATAAATAGAGATCGGATATTCGGATGCATATTCATCTAAAGTTTGAGAGTTGACTAGTATGGAGTGCGCTTCGGTACGGGAAAGTGTCGGTTTCCAGGACTGAAAAGTTTTTAAGAACTACTCTTTTGTACTGTGTATCCCCGAATAAATATATTTCGTTTTAGAATAAAAGGTTTTGAAGAAATATTAATAGTGTTTTTTAAACGTGATATAATTTTCCACAAAATTCTTGCCTAGTTCTAAATAGATAAGAAATATTTGTTAGAGTTAGGAATACAAAATTGTTTACCTACACACTGTTATTATACCCCTCGATCCCGCAAAAAAAATATATTTTAAGAAGCCGTTTCCATACTTAGTATCCTTTGCCGGGAAAAAAACGTACTTTAGGTAAATATGCATCCGAATATCCGATCTCTAGTGATAAAAGTATCAATCAATATATAGAAACGATAAAACAAAAAAAAAACTATCAAGTCCGTGGAGTTTTGCCAGCTAATTAAAGTTGACCCTGTACAAGCGAGACATTCAATTTTGAACTTTATACCTTTGACAATAAGGCAGCCTTTGTGTAACCTACCTGGAAAAAACACATTGGCATCCAATATGGTCGTCGCAATTACAGTTTGTGTCACTGGGGCCATCTTCATGGATGCTGGAGTTGATGAAGATGGCGCTTTGGTACTTGGAGAAGCTAAAAACAATAAAAATAAAAATATTTTATTTCACATAAGCCTACATGGGCACTTATGAAACGTCAGAAGCTAGGTGCACGGTTCCAATTGGTCGTATCCTATGGAGAAGAGCCGGCAAGAAACTCTACGGTTACTCTTTTAAAAATAATTGGCTTTTACAATGTTTTCAAATTACAGTGTTAATAGGTATGGGAGGACGGTGCAGGCCCGTCAAAAGTACCAGGTACTTAACAAAATAGGAAATGGTCTACAAATCGAGTCTATTATGCCTACAATGTTCTCACAATCACTAAACATAAAAAAACGATATTATACTATTATTAAAATAATAAATAATGATTTTATTTTACGTACACAATATTAGTACATAAAATAACATAACATTAGCCTTGTCTCAAAACAAATTAACATATTGGCGCGTGAAAAATGATCGTTGTTCGTCATTGAATCTGGAATTTATAAATAACTAGCGGCTGCCCGCGGCTTCACCCGCGTGGCTTTTTCTAAACATATAAGCCTTTCTCTTGAATCACTATCTATTAAAAAAAAACGCATCAAAATCCGTTGCGTAGTTTTACGACAACAAATCAAATTCAGAATAAAAAATTATAACAAAAAACACTGGGGCTGGTTAGGAGAAGCTTAGGATCTGTCATCGTCTGCCTAGCCTGTTCCCAACTATGAATGGGTTCGCTTTCAGTCTTGCCAAAATCAGCTAAATACCAGTATTTTACATTGAGTGAGAGCAGTGGCCCACTTGTAACGGCCGCGACTTACGAGGGTTCAAACCCAAGCAGGCAATTTCATCACCAAAATAATTTCAGACGAAAGACGTCGACTACTGGACATAGGCCTCCCCCAAAAAGGAGGGGAGGGTTGCCATAATCGCACGCCTGGCAGGCGAGTTGGCGATCGCAGTATGGTGTTAAAATGAATAGAGAACGCTGCTGCCCATTCTGTAGTAAGTCCCTTAGTCGCCTCACGGGAAGAAATAGGGTGGTGCTACGTATTCTTTACGTCCGGCACCATTTAAACATCATTTAATTTGTGTAACTTATTTCATCACGACTGCTCTCAAAATGGTGAAGGAAAACATTGTGAATAAACCGGGATCCAAGAACTAAAAATTTGAAGAAATATGATATCTGCCAATCCGCACTGGGCCCGCGTGGTGGATTATAGCCCAATCCATCTCATAGAGAGAAGACCTGTGTCCTAGCAGTGAACAAATTACTCAATATATTTATTGCTTCCACACTTTCCACATGTGAACTTAGCAGTGTTGCCAGTGCCCTGTCGTGAAAAGTTACCCAAGACTAATCAAAAAGTAACGTATTCACGAAAAAAGTAACGCTTTTTAAATTTTCTGTATTTTGATACTATTTAAACAATTTAAATTGTATTTAGAACTCTTGTTGTAAATGTTTTACACACACAACTATAGCCTACACACACCACAACATTATGGCAGGAATGCACACAAAATTGCATTCCATACAACTCGCTCTTTCTGTTTGCTCATTCTAGCAGTGCGCCAGAGAGAGAGAGACATTACTTAACTTTCATTTTAGTTTTGGTTTAGTTGCAATGCCGAATTGCAAACATTACGCACGTACGACACAGCACGACACTTAGTTGCGTTCCGTTTCACGAAGTTCTTGATTCAAATCTAAGCAATTATATTTACTCCGAAAAGTAACGTGAAAGTAACGTTTTCGGCCATGTAACGTAAGGGGTCCAAAAAGCGTTACAAAAGTTACGTTCTGGCAACGCTGGAACTTAGGTAGTAGGTCTTACAAAATATGATCATTGTGAACCCTGTCGGGCACAGCAAAAACTAGGAGAAGAAGAGGGCTTTTATTTGATTACTTAGTTGTTGTAATAAATATTGTAATTATTTATTTTAATTTATTAGTGAATATATTAAATTTTTGTTCTTCTTTAATTATCAAAAAATAGCCTGACTATCTGCACCCTGCGGTTTCACCCGCGTAAGTCTCGATCCCGTGGGAATATCGGGATAGAAAGTAGCCTATGTCTTAATCCAGGGTGTCAGCTACCTCCGTACAACATTTTATCAAAATTGGTCGTTTGAGCGTGAAGAAGTAACAAACATACACACACACTCACAAACTTTATAATATTAGTGTGATAGTGTGATGTGATTATACTTGGAGCAACTGCCTATCTGATCTCCACAACCCACTTATTGGGTATCGTAAAATCTTCTTACCTAGTTTTTTTTTTTTTTTTTTTTGCAGCAACAAAAGATTTCTCACCAGAGAACGTACTTTCAGTGACCGGAACAGTCGTAGTGCTAGCAGTAGATGGTTCCGTTTCAACAGTGTTCAGTTCAATATGCGCTTTGTTATTTAATTTGGTAGATACCGGTTCATACTTTGTATTTAGCTTTGGTTTGAATTTAGTGTGTTCTTTATGTTTATGTGCTTTTCTTGGTTTTGATGGAAGTATGGTCGCTGGAACGGTGGTCGTGGGAACATCTAGATCAAGCGTTGGTGTATTGGTCACATCTGAAATATTAGATGAGGTTTAAAGGCCATAACACACTGGCGATTTGAGTGCTTGATTCCAGCGAGCAGCAAACACGGCAAATCATCAGTGTGATGACGCTTTTAGTAATGTTGTAAGAATACAAGAGAGTTGGTTCAAAGAATCGAAGGGAAATTCATCATCATCAAAATGATATTAGCTACAACTTTCTTTAATCGCACGTCAGCTTTTGCCATCAAGAGTAAAGTAGTAGTAGAGTAGTACTGAGTTCCATGAAAATAACTCGTTTTGTATTGTTTTCACAAAAACAAAAGACAAGTGATGATTATAAAAAGATTCGGATAAATATCCAAACAAGTGAAATATATGGTACAAAATGAAATAAAAAATATACTTAATCCAACTTTGAGATTGAATACACATCATTAAGAAGAGAGAGATCATTAAGAGGCCCTTTCACATAACAAGATAGATAGGATAACTGTAGGATATGCAAATAATACAATAGGTATATGGCGTTAAGTCCACCTCTGTGTGTTTGTGTGCTAAAGCATTAAATAAATATAAAAAATAACTCACCAAGAAACTGTAGCCTTCTCAAAGCCTTTTCAACACACCATCTTAACATTTGCGAGTTAACATTTTGACGAATTTCATTGCAAAAATTCGTCGCCATACTTAAAAAAGGATCGTTCTGGATTTTTATATCTCCTTCATCCTTTACTTTAGGAGTTTCTTCAACTACTGGAATATTATTAACTGCTTTATTTCCAGTAACTTTAGCATCTGTTGTATTGATTATATTTGCTACTCCTCCTTTTCCACGTTCTCGTCTCTTGCTCCGGTGTCTTGAATGATGGTTTATCCATCTTCTCTCTCTATTCTTACTCTCAATCGCGTCTGACCCATTGTTCTCATAAACCGGTAGTAATATAGTAGTTTCTAACTCATTTCTTTTGCTTTTCACATTTCGAGGCAAGCTAGGACTATTGGAGATACCCATCAGACTTGTCAAAATGTTGTTCTTCATTATATTATCAATGAAAGTGTTATTGAAGTAGTATTTGTAAACTAAATCGTCTATAGTTTGATCGTCTTTTTCTTTTATTATCAAATCATCTTGGTTTTCAATTTTGTTGGATGTTGGAATTGAAAAAAGGTTTATTTTGACAGATTCGGTACTTGGAGTCGTGGTACTCTTGTCTTTTGGCTCCACTGGTTTGGGATTGTGAAATGGTTTTATTAGATTCGAACTCAGTTTGGTTGTCGGGTTTTTGCTTTCTAAGTAAAATTGCTTAGCCTTCTTCAGTATTCTAGCGAAATTGTTCTGTCTGTGAGATATTTGGCTCTGCGTTTTCGCTATCACGTTTTGCTTGGCGTTAATCTTCTCATTCTGTGCAAGCATTAACTTCTGTATATTATAAAACTGTCGCTGCTGTTGCAAGAATTTCTTCTGTTGAGTTTCGAATTCCTTAAAATTATTTGCCATTTCCCTTTCTTTGTTTTTAAAATATTCCTGTTTGGTGGCAAGTTTTGCGTCAAATATTTTCAGTTTCTCATAGAATTTCAATAGATATAAATATTTTACATCGAAATCTTGAAATTTGGTCGTGAGTGCACCTACGTTTTTGAGAAATTGATGGTTCACATCGGTTATTCGTTCATGAATATCTTTAATTTCGTTGTGTTGTTTCATTATTTTCTTGAAGGTTTTTGTTAGCATTGAGATTACTTTAATAAGACCTCTTTCAGTAACTGCTTTACTCTTTTGTGGTTCTTTAGGAACAACTTTGTAGACATTTACATTTGGAATCGGTGCGTTTTGATGCCAAACAGTATTGTCTTTATCAAATATATTCCTATTGATAATTTTATTTTCCTGAGTCCTATTTATGTCTTCCTCGTATTCAATTTTTTTGATTATTTTACTTTCAAAATCGTATTTCTTACTTCTTTTCGTGGTATTTGTAGCAATTGTATCGTTATTTTCTTTGAAATCTGTTTCTGTAGAAAGTTCAGGCTTTTGAGTGCTCTTGTTGATTATGCTTAAATTATTATCAATGTCATTTTCGAGGGTTATTGTATCATTTTTAGGTATGTTTGCCTCTCTTTTGTTATTGTTCAGTAAGATAGCGACTTCGTAAGGGTAGTCATTGAATACTGAGATGGGTCCATATTTTTCATCTCTTTTCACGGGGTCCTTTCTTACTTCTTCTTGCTCTTCAATAATAAAGGTTTTACATCCTTTACCGATGCAGTTCTTTAAACTCTTTCTAAGTCGCTGTTCTCGTATGCCTGTAATAATATAATTTATTTAGAACTAGGTTTTGCCAGCCGCTTTTCTTGCGTGAATGGATATATGGATAAAAAGTATGCAATAATCTAGGTTATGGTCTAACCAAGTAACCACCCGCCCATCGAATTTTGTGTAGCCGTTAAAGTCGGGTCGTAAGTCGCATCGCTCGAGCCCATGAACGGGGCTCGAGCGATGTGACTTACGACCCGACTTGTGCCACGCAACACGCGCGTGACTCGTGGCATGCTCTAACTAAACCATTTCTTTAATTTGTTTCCACAGTCACTTGCAATTGCAAGGTGCGTGTCGCTTGAGCGTGTAGTTCGTGGCCACGGGGTAAAGGCGTATTCCAAATACACAAACTCACAGATATTTACATTTATAATATTATTATTATTGGTAGTATGTAGGATTATAATAAGACAGGATAGGACCAACTTCAGAATCTTTTATCCGTGAAATAAAATGACGTTTAGCAGTATATGTATGGACAATCTGCTTAAAATAAAATTTAAAAATATTCCTCGGAGATATTTGACGTTGGTAAAATCAGCCTTAAGTAGAATTAGTAGATAAGATTAATAGTAGATACAATTAAAAGTAGAGTAGATAGAAGATTAGTTATTATTTATTTATTTAACCCTTTATGTAGACACATATAAACAGACAAGAAGAATAGGACAGAACAATACGTAAAAAGAAGGGGAGGTTGGTTATTTCTAAAGAAATCTATTTCAAAATACCTACGGCAGGAAAGTAGATAAAATCTACGCGTAAGAGTAGAAGAGAAAATAAAATACTTCAAACAAAAAATAAAAAAAAACACTTGTTTGAATAAAACATAGTGTAGTATGAGAATCCACTTATTTCATTCATACTATAAGTAGAATAGTAGAAGTATGCTTAGATCGTTTGGCCATTTTGAGAGGTGGAATGAAAGGCACTTAACAAAAGGTATTTATAAGGCAGAAGACAGTGGAAACGCTGGGACAGGACATTTATCCTCTCTCGTGTCGGCTTTTTGGCACGAAATGGGGATTTGCCACTATACGAACTGAATCAGTCGGTCTGAACCAGATCGGATGGCGAATCCGGCATAATTGACATCGGCCTAATGTAGTTCAATTGACAGATGAGGGGGTAACCTCTTCTGAACCAGCCTATTTGGCGCGAAAATGGGTGTGCGCCACGAACGAACTGAATCAGTCGGACTGAATCAGACCGATTGACGAATCCCGCATAATTGACATCGGCATCATCGTCCTCATTAAGGCCGCTCGGCGAAAGAGAGGATAGTGGAAAGTCTGGTGCGTAGTACTCGCAACCGGTGTGCGTGTATGACCAGCCCGAGTGTAAGTTTGCAAATTAGTAAACGTAACTAGCGCGTTTGCGTTAAGATTTTTATTCTCACTTTTATACTCTTAGCATTATGATCTATCGGTCAAATTTTTACGCAAACGAAATAGTTACGTTTACTCTCTTGCAAACTTACACTTGGGATACAGATGTATGAACGTAAACGAAGCAAAAGGAGTATGTGAGGAGCGTAGCAGGTGGCGTTCTATAGTTTCTGCCTACTCCCATGGGAAGAAGGCGTGAGTTTATTTATGTATGTAATAGAAGTAGGTATAAAATAAGATCTTCGAGCGATAAAAAGGAACAAATAAAATTTAAAATACTTACGCCGTATCGCCCTCTTGGCCCTTTTAATGTAATTAGAAACAGTCGGAGCATCTTCCATATAATTAGCGTCGAATGTGTCAAAATTATTCTGCAATAAGTTCTCCACATCCAGAGAATTCTCCCTAAAAATGAAGTTCCCAAAACTTGTCTTGTCAAACAAGTTCTCCTCTAACTTATTTCGAACCCAAACTCCTTTGTTGATGATGTTATTTCGCTCCAACTTCGGCTTCTGGTAGTTCGATTGGCTATCCAAAATATTGCCCCGAACAGCTCTGGTCAGCACGATCAGTGTTATTATTTTGGTCAACATAGTCAGGACATAGCTTGTCTGGAACTGGCTGGTCAATGAGAAGAATTTCGCTTATGTGTTTTCAGTGAAATTCGATTCGTTTTGTTTGTAAATTTCCGTCGGCTTAGTGATGTCATTTGTGCAGTTTTGAATCGATAGAGGCTATCGATGATGGGTTTTTGGTGATATATTTCTGTAAGTAGATTTGTACAAACACTTTTATACGTCAAAAATAAATTATAGAATAGAATAGAATTTAATATTTTTTAATATTATTATTTTCTCTCCATCAGAGCACCCGCCATCTTATCTCTTCACCACCCTTGGTTGACTGGTAGAGAATGCCTAAGGCATTAAGTCCGCCTTTGTACCTTATTGTGTGCGAGAAGTTTAAATAAATAAATAGAATAGAATACTCTTTATTATGTACACCATAAAAGTTAGATACAGATATAAATGTTTAAATTTTTACATAGGTTGATTTTTACAATGGGCGGTCTTATCGCTAAAAGCGATCTTTTACAGACAACTTAGGATGGATAAAAAAAAAATGAAATTATGTTTTAAATCTGGATGAGTTGATGATGTTTTCTATCCTAACTTTATTAATATGAGGATAATCGTTTATTTGCTTGTAAACATTGTTTGTTATAAGTAAGCAATGTCTGCGTGGTGCCAGACGTTAAGAATAGCACTTCCCTATTTCTACCCGTGGCTGTCGTAAAAGGCGACTAAGGGATTTATGTATACGCTTTTACAAAAAACTTCCCACTGACATTCGAAACTTACCCATTAAATGATTTAAAATCTGTATTATAACCAAACTTTATAAAAAAGGGTACTATAAAATTTCTGATTATTTAGAAGACAAAAAAGCTTGGGATTGAGCTGCTCGCTCTGCTAGCCTTGTGATAAAACCGGAAAACTTGACATTTTAATTATTATGCATGATTTTATATACATATTGACATTTCAGAATATTATATACAATATTACATGAATGTTTACTTTGAAAAGTATTATATTTACTGCTTTAATTATTGTGAATGTGAGCACTATGTGGGTAATTTTTTTCTTTTTCTTTAAATATTTTCCTTTTTAATTCTTTTTCTCAGTTAGTTTTATATGGTCTGGCATTTTGAGCTCTTTATGCGGCCTACCCAAATGTCCTTTCTTTGGTATTATTCGTCGATTCGTTGAGCTCCTAAGTCTTGAGTTGAGCTGCACGAGTACTGACAAATGCTTGCACTGATTGGACAGGTCCACTCAAATTTGTGTGGTTCTTTCCTCAAAAGACCATTTCAGACACGGATACATGGTCCTCACAATGATATGACCAAGATTATGTCCAGACTTTAAAAGAGACTTTGACCCCTGAGTTTGTTTCGTCATTTCTTCTCAGGGGTAGTCAGATAGGAAATGTCGGCTACATCTAGATTTTTTATTTTTTTATATGACGTGTAAAAGTGATTCTAATATCCTATTTACAGAATAAACGATTTCATTTAATTTTCTTACTAGAGAATGGGCAGCAGCGTTCTCTATGCATTTTAACACCATACTGCGATCGCCAGCCCGCCTGCCAAGCGTGGCGATTATGGCAACCCCCTCTTTGGGGGAGGCCTATATGCAGTAGTGGACGTCTTTCAGCTGCAATGAAGCAAAGTCTAAGTCAATCAATCTGCCCGCCTTTTCCCAACTATGATGGGGTCAGCTTCCAGTCTAACAGTCTAACCAGATGTTGCTGAATACCAGTATTTTATATGGAGCTACTGCCTATCTAACCTCCACAACCCAGTAACTGGATAATACGATACCCCTTGGTAAGACTGGTTGTCAGACTTTCGGGCTTCTGACGACCCCTACAACTGTCAAAGATCCTCGAAAGACAGCTGGGACCAATGGCTTAACGTGATATCCGAGGCACGGAAGAGTCTTGGTAAGTAAAGATGGTCACCCATCCACGGACCAACCCCGGCAAGCGTAGCTTAACCTGATGGATCAACCCGTGCGGCTGTTATAACTTAAGCCACGAGCTCCTCCCTCGGAATATTTACCGAAGTATCGATAGTTCATTTCAGAATTAACGACAACCTTTTCCCCGCCCTATTTCTCAATACCACAATATTTACGTTTACCGTCGTATCGAGTTCGGATATTCAATAGAGTTCACATTTTTTATTAATTTCTTTTTAAACAATTTTAATGTTCACGGCGACTTACGGTTTTGTCCTTATTTGTTGAGATAAAAGACGATAAGCATAGTTTATTGTCCCGGTTTCGGGTGTTAGGTGTAATAATAATTACTAGTAGTCGCCTACTGGTCGGAATTTGACCCCCTACTTATTAACAGATCACCAGGGTATAAAAGTCGCCCCTAGTAGCTCGCCGTCAGATAAGGACCAGGCCCGGGTCGACGGCGCGTTGTGTTCCACGCGCGCCTCAAAGAGATGTCAGCACCAACTGACGGGGTCCGTTTGGGCCAATGCCTGCCAGGGTTGCGAGTTTGTCCGAAAGGGGTATCGTGGCCCCGGCACACAGGCAACGGAAGGTACACGGGTGGGTTTTAGTCAGTAAAAGTCTGACACGCACACTGGTCGAAATTTGACCCCCTACTTACAATCTATATCATCATCATCATTTCAGACAAAATACGTCCAATCCTGGACATAGGCCTCCCCAAAGGGGGTTGTCATAATCGCCACGCTTGGTAGGCGGGTTGGCAATCACAGTATGGTGTTAAAATGCCTACAGAACGCTGCTGCCCATTCTCTAGTAAGTTCCTTAGTCGCCTTTCACGACACTCACGGGACGAAATAGGATGGTGCTATTCTTTACGCCCGGCACCACACGGTACAATTTATACACCGTGGCATTTTAGTCGTCTTTCATGGGCAGCTTACTTCATGTATCCAAAGACTACTAATCATTCATGAAAGTACAAAAAATATTTATACACATTTGAATATTTTTTGTTTTTATTCATTATGACGCATGATGTCACACCCTTTTATGAGCACGGTGCGAGTTTTGCGCTCCATATCACACCGCCCTTGGAACGCAAGGCTCGCACCGCACTCGTAACAGGGTGTTTCAAACTATGTCATGCGTCATAATGAATATTTTTTTATTATTAAATGTTAATAAATATTTTTTTTTCTTGTATGAATAAATGTAATAGTAGTCATTGGATTCATGAAGTGGGCTGCCGTTGTAAGACGACTAAAATGCCACGGTGTATATTACTTACTTACTAATTCCATGAGCACACTAATTCCATGCTCAAGCTGTCACTTCTGTCACCTATCTATCTTCAAGTCATGAGGCCCTGGTACTATGTGTTTGTGTGTCAAACACATTATGGTACTGTGTGTAACGTTTTTTTATATTAATTTAATTTATTTCTAATGCATATTAATCCTAGCTTCCATTTACCTTCAAATTATTTTATTTTCACGTTTAATAAAATGTATCTTAAAACTTTTTGTCCATCTCATTACTCCAAAATTGTACTATGTAACCTTTACGTCATTATACCTTAGGGGACCGGACTGCTTCTCCTTATCACAGGTTTCCATAACATAGCTGGAGGAGCAGTGCACGTTTGTAGATATAATACTTTTTAACTCGTACAATGCTTTGTTTTTGAATAAATAAACATGATTAATTTATGTCCATGAGTAGTACTTACTTATTCCATGGTCAAGCTGTCTCTTCTGTCACCTATCTATCTTCAACTCATGAGGCCTTGGTACAATGTGTTTGTGTGTGTGTTTCAAACGCATAGTAGTGTGTGTTATGTTTTTTTGTATTAATTTAATTTATTTCGAATGCTTAATAATTAAAAATAATAGCTTCCTGCACTCATTCTCCATAAAAACTTTAATTGTGCCAAATTTCAAACTCCTCCATCTGCGTAATTTTCTTAAAAAAGGGGTACAAAGTTATCGCTTTATGTATTGACTATAGTTATGATGACTGCTCTGAGTTTTAAGTTTGAGTTTGATTTCGAGCAACTCACGATATTTTCCTTTACCATTTGTAGTTGTTTAGAGCTAATTTGATATTAATTCAATCAACTCACCCTATAGCAGTCCACTGCTGGACATAGGCCTCTCCCAGGTTGCGCCACAACACCCTGTTCTCCGCCTTCCGCATCCATGCTGTCCCTGCCACCTTTTTAAGCTCGTCGGTCCATCTAGCTGGGGGGCGTCCAACACTACGCTTACCGATACGCGGTTTACACTCCAGGACTCGTCTCCACCGGCCATTGGTCCTTCGATAAACATGGCCAGCCCATGGAAACAAACTAAGCTTATAAAATTAAGTCTATAAGGTCTAAACTCTTATACTTGTTATAAAATAGCATTTATTATGTCAATGTTCCTTATAGTGGCACATTATTAGAAGATTTGGCTAATATTACCTTTATTCTTATAATTTGGCTGGGTAAACGTTAATAAATCCAATTAGTACGGCTACAATAAGGGTTCAAAATGTGTTCTTCTTATAGAGGCTAGTTACATTGCTTTTTAGCCATATAATGTTCAAAGTTATATAAAGGCTTTTAATATGGTCAATTATTCTTAAAAAAGTAATGCACTAGGTAACTATGATGCTTTTTAACTTATAAGAGCATTGGATAAGACGTCTATCCAACGAACAAATTCTAACATTTTATATGATCTTTACAAGGATGATAGTAATCCGTATTCCTTTGTACAGTGATTATAAAGATATTATTCTCTATATGGTTACATTAACATGTTTTACATAACTAGATTCGCCATTTTGAAGTACAGCAGATTGTGTGAATTTATTACGGAGCGGAATTTATATTTAAAAAATGGATTCAAAAGACTGGAAGAAGTTTAAAAGGAGCGGTGGTTACAGAAGAAAAGTAAAAAAAGTCTACGAAAACATGGTTAGGAGCATTACACCCACCACCTCTACTCCTATGATGCTACAAAATACCAAAATACAAGCCGATACCAACGAATCGGCCAGTGGTTCCGCAGAGGATTATTTTATAGAAAATGAGAATGAAAAGGAAACCAGTGAGGAAGAATATAATTGTATAATGTTTTATTGAGATATATTATTAACAATTAATTAAATACATATAAGATAACAACACTCGCATTCACCTTTATGTTTTCACGACCTATTACAAAGTGTAAATGTAAACTAGAAAGGATCGGCTATGTACAATTAAAACATTCCTTTCTTAGAATAAAATGTGTCCACTTCCATGGCCATCGCATATTATGATCTTTTCTTTGTAGTAATTTGTCGACGTCTGCCAACATGTATACTACCATTGCAATATCTGCGGACAAACATAATATATATATATATAATTATATTCTTTATTGTGTACTTACAATTATAATTATATTTCAAACTTAAAACTAGTGCACAAAAGCCAGCTTATCCCTATAAAGAGATCTCTTCCAGCCAACCCAACCATAGTGAAACATAAATTTTATACATATGGGAACAAGACTAGCTAGGTACAGGATTTTGTTCGTGAGAAAGGAACCCTAACGATATGTAAAATGGCGATAGCATAAGCAACAAATGATGCCATTATAAATTCTTCACTCTCATAGACGCCTTGTAGACGATGTACGAATCATTTTGCTCTCTTAATAGCACTGTATATAACATGACTAAATAATTAATAACGTTTTTAGCACAAAAACAGCTTAAAGTCAAGGGCGGGTTGATACTATAACACTCAACGTACCACATTTTATCATGCATTTGAATTCCCATACAGTTTTCACTATATACGAGCACATAAATCAGGTAAATAAACTAGATAAAATAATAACTTACCGTTCAATATTCAGTAAAATGGTTGACGTTTCTCTTTATTCGCCAAACTGTTGCGAAAATGTAAATCACTAAGAAAAAGACTTATTGCAGAATCATAAACAGACGGCTATAAGGGCCTACGGCTTTTTAAGAGCCTTTGATTTGCCGCAATGAGTTTAACTCCCTTGTATCGTGCCATAATAAAACACGTATATGGGTGATCGCCCGTATTAACGATTTCTATATGATTCTTACAAGTGTATTGGCCTTGTTCCTTGTCATAATATAACACGTATAAGGAAAAAAAGCGGACAATAAAGCAACTATGAGGGGGGTATAAGGTTATTGTCCTTATAATTTATGCCCAAAGGCACCCTTATTAGCGATAATGCGGCTACTATAAGAATATTATTTTTGGCAATATAAGCCACTACAAGAGCAATTTTTGTTAGTTGGCTGCCACTTCAGCTTGCTTACTCTGTACCTGTGACTATGTCCGGTTCTCTTCCGATATTAATTGATATTAGATGCTGACAACAGCTAAACCGCGGTCACTGTCAGACTGCATACGAAAGAAAGAGAAGCGCGATGACACAACGCTTGTAATTTATTGCAAAATATGAAGCAATTATATATTCACTCATAAATGAGTTGAGTAATCGAACATAAAAAACAACCAAGTTCTGCTTATAAATAGGACGTTCGTGTTAATAATTAAATACCAACCGTACGTTGATATTTTACAGATATTTTGGATTGAAACTCAAAGTAAAGGGTTAGTTTACCGTTCATTTGTATCGATTTTTAGGGTTCCGTACCTCAAGAGGAAAAAACGGAACCCTTATAGGATCACTTCGTTGTCCGTCTGTCTCTCTGTCTGTCAGTCTGTCAAGACCCTTTTTCTCAGGAACGCGTGTAGGTATCAAGTTGAAATTAATATCAAATACGTAGGTCCACGGTCCCTTGGAACTCTAATAAAATCAAGCCTCTAAGTTAATGCAATAAAAAAATACGGTGATTTATGCGACATGTTTCGATACTCGCAGATAAATCAAAACCTACAGGGTACTTTCAATTGCCCTAGAATCATGAAATTTGACAAGAAGCAAGATCTTACAGCACAAGTATAGGAAAAAGTCCTAAAATTGTAAATTTGTCTATGTGTCAGTCTGTCAATACCCTTTTTCTCAGGAACGCGTGTATGTATCAAGTTGAAATTAATATCAAATACGTAGGTCCACGGTCCCTTGGAACTCTAATAAAATCAAGCCTCTAAGTTAATGCAATAAAAAAATACGGTGATTTATGCGACATGTTTCGATACTCGCAGATAAATCAAAACCTATAGGGTTACTTTCCGTTGACCTAGAATCATGAAATTTGGCAAGAAGTAAGGTCTCACAGCACAAGTATAGGAAAAAGGTCAAAAATCGTAAATTTGTAGTTATATCACATAAAAAAATTGTTTTTTTGCGATTACAAACTTATATTTGCAGTTGGAGAATTGACTGTTGTATATCGATGTATGGGAGAACATGTTTTTCAACTACAATGTTAAGTTTGTTTTTAGGATAAATTCATCCTAACTACGGAACCCTTCATTGTGCGTGGTCCGACACGCACTTGGCCGGTTTTTTTTTTCTAAACGTGTTTTGATAACAATTAAGTTCTGAGAAATATGTTCAAGAATAACCTATATTTTTTCCGCTACTACAAACTACATAGATTATCACATCTTTTGGCATTTTTTTTTGTTTAAGACAAGCCTTCTTTTCATGTTTTTACTAACCCCTGTTTCCGTCCTTGCAGTTACTAACATTTTATTAACTAAACTACCACAAAGTACAAAGTTCGACGGCCCGCCGCTCTGCGCTGCCGTCTCAACGTGACGCTGGCAGAATAGTCGACACCGGCTCAGTTGCCAAATAGCCAAAATAAAAAAAAATAAAAATCATTTGCCTCTTGTCAGCGCCTTAATTGTGTGGTCAAAATGGGTTATTGTGTGGGGGCTATGTGATGCGGAGGAATGAGGTGTAGTGATGAGTATTAATGTCGATGGCTATAAAAGTAGGGTAGTAAGTAGTAATTTTTTTTTAAATTATTATTTATTTATTAGGAACAATTTAGGTATACCTATCTTAACAAAAGACACAAAGATAGCTGCAAACTCAGATTATAGAAAGAAGCAGATAGACCGCGCGGAACACCGAGAGTGCGGCCAACAAAGCAAATACATATTCAAAAGCGAATACAATCTCGATTCAGTAGAGCACGAAGCGTCGCATCGTTAGTACGTCACGGGCTCTAATAGATAATTTCAGAATAATGCCGTCTTGTATTTTTAAACATTGTAAAAACTGTTCCCAAAAACAAAATAAATAAGCTGTAGTATCTTTCATAGGTAAAATATTGATTATTTGTCGATTTGGATTTATTTTACGTGTTTATTGTAAGTGATATCTTGAAACACAAAACCTTAACAAAAATCATTCGGTGTTGCTAGTTTATATTGAAACATTTACCCCTAAGTTAGGAAATAATTATAGGATACAGGAGTATCGATTTACAAAAATATTTATTTTGATAATAGTGTTTTATTTATCGCCTTTTCTGGTTGGTATGTTTATAAATAAATAAGTATGTATGTGTCTTCGAAAGTGTAACTAGTTAATGGATTTTATAATACTTATTACATCAGTCGATTTGCTATATCATGGGTTATATGACGTCACCATAAAGTAAATGTACCTACCAAAAACAATAAAATGTTGGTGTCTCAAAATAAAAATATATCGCAAATGTATCGTTTTTATGGGTATTGTTAATTTGACGTATACTGTTAATAAAAACAAATAAATTAAGAAAAAAAAAACTTTTTTTATTTCATGTAATGAAATATTATGGATAATTTGTTCATTATCCTGGCAACCGTAGACACACATAGAGGCACCTGTTCTTATAGTGCTGTCACGTCGCTGTAACGGACACATGTCTACAAACAGGCCTCACTTTATTGTTCCGCGCGGTCTATCTGCTTCTTTCTATAATCTGAGGCTGCAAAAGTAAAATACTGTGGCGCAGCTATCAACGCCCCATTCAACATACATGGGAGACATTTGTTCCAGACACACAGCTTTAAGGAAGTCTTATAATGAAATTAACAACTACAAAAGAGAAATCCACTCAAAAGTTTGTATGTAATGATGTAGAGTGGCAGTGAGGGCGAGAGTGTTTGTGAGTGTGAATGAGTGAGTGTGTGAGAGTAAGTAAGATGTGCAATTAGTCTATTATGAGAGGATGCTAGCATGAGAGTTTATTTATGATACTAAAAGTTGCTCAGTTGCATCATAGGACATAGATTTAAGCCAGTCTGTCAATTTTTTTTTTCAGAAAGTTCCTTGTTAAAAGGTCCAAAGAAACGTTGGATGTACTGTGTGAAAGGTGATATGGCTAACGCGGGTGTCGTGACTTCTAATAGAGAAATAAGGAAGGAAGGGACATGTTGCGCCAACCCCATATAAATTAGAATAAGGGCAGGAGAATAAATGATGATGTGTGGTCAAAATAAAAGTGAAGTATAGTAGATGAGTTGTTGCACCAAGCGCAAAATGAGTTAGAGTTGTTGTTATATAAGTTGAGTAAGTGGTGATGTTATATAAGTTGAGTTATCCAAGCCACGTTCAAGATCTAAGCCTTAATAAATTCAAATCATTCATTAAACGTAAGTTCTGTCAGAAAGCCTTTTATACCGTAAAAGATTATTGAGGACAAAAAGACTTGGGATTGAGCTGCTCCAATTTTTTTCATATTCAGGTGGTTTATTTTTATTGTTTGATGTTTTTTTGCTTACTTTTATTATTTTCTATACAGTGACATTTAATTATTATTTTATTTATATTGACATGAATATTTACTTGTAAAGTATTATATTATTTTAATTATTGTGAATGTAAAGGCTATGTGGGTTATTTTTAGGGTTCCGTTGTAAACAAGGAACCCTTATAGTTAAAAAATATTGTGGGTTTGTCAGAACCATTTTTCAATTAAGGGATCCG
This sequence comes from Tiliacea aurago, assembly GCA_948098905.1. NCBI lineage: Eukaryota > Metazoa > Arthropoda > Insecta > Lepidoptera > Noctuidae > Tiliacea > Tiliacea aurago. Next base: position 3,545,282 of record OX402605.1, read on the forward strand.
TTTGCGTAGTATTAAGCTTTAAAGTGCTATTTTTTGTTAGAGTCAAGTGTCCCCCTCCCTGCCAGCTAAATGGTTGGTTTTGAATGTGTGAAAAAATTCATGGCAATGGTATATATAACGAAATTAAAAGGAAAACTATCACAGCTAAGTAGGCTTCACAAGTTAACGAGTAATAGTCGACCAACTTAAATTTGCAGTTGGAGAATTGACCGTAACGTATATCGATATATAGGAGAGCATGTTTTTCAACTACAATGTTAAGTTTGTTTTTGGGATAAATTCATCCCAACTACGGAACCCTTCATTGTGCGTGGTCCGACATGCACTTAACCGGTTTTTTTTTATTATTTTTTCCTTTTCTTTTATTATCAGTTAGTGTTAATCATGGTCTGTGGAAGTTTGAGTCTTATAAGCGGCCTACCCAAATGTCCTTTCTTTGGTATTGATCGTCGCATCGTTGAGCTCCTTAAGTTCTGAGTAGAGCTGCACGATTACTGACAAATGCGGGCACTGACTGGTCAGGTTCACTCAATCTGTGTGGTTCTTTCCTCAAAGGACCATTTCAGACACCAATCTGCATGGACTTCACATGATTTGACCAAGATTATGTCTGGACTTTAAAAGAGACTGTGACCTCTGAGTTTGTTTCGGCCTTTCTTCTCAGAGTAGTCAGATAGGAAACGCCGACCTCATCTAGTTTTTAAAATATGATTGACGTGTAAAAGTGTTTGTACAAACCTATTTACAGAAATAAAAATCATTTATCATTTATTATATAATTACTCACTTTAGCAAGGTGCGTAATCTACTTTTCTTTCAACTACCAATCTACCTACCGTGATAAAATAAACCTACTCAAAATACCCAAGTTAATGAAAACAAAGTTTTTCAGCTAGTCTGTTTTATTCAGCCGATTTTTATTTTCAGCCAGTATCTTTTTGATCTAATGCATACATTTTAAATTAAACTTAATGGGACACATTAAACCTCTGTGGTAAATTTATATCTAAAAATAAAAACAATGCAGGAATGTTGTATTTTTTTAATTTAATCTATTATTATACAGCTTTAGTTTAAGATAACACCTGCCAAACTGCAAAACAATTTATCGGCAGTAGGTTCTCGTGGATTTTTGCACGAATCTTTACTTGACTAAACATTATTAAACTGAAAAAAATATTAAACTAACATTCAACAGAATTAAGTAAAAGCTACTACTATGGCTCTGTAGGCAAATAATCAGTAGGTATGTGAATACAGAGTAGTTACCCACACAACCATAGATTCTACAACCACAGCTACTACACTCGCGGCACCAGCCAACGAACGCCGCGAGACCATCCCATAGTACCTACTCAGTATAAGGTAAGCAAACTTATGGATCGGGACTCACGACATCAGCTGACCGAGGCACCGATCGACCGCAGCAACTATGGACACATTGACAGATAATGTTTCCTTAGGACACTTTTGAGGTTGCTTTTACTTCTAACACGATCGATTATTCCCTCAGGTAATTCATCAACGTATGAAATCTTGTCTGAGATTTCATACAATATTTCTGCGCTGTTTTGGTTCTAAGCAAAAAATTCGTGCTTAGTGATCGGTTTTGTATTGATTAATGATAACATTACCTACTACGTAGTTGAAAGAAACATAAGAAAAATCATTATTTTTAGTATTTTTTATTTATAAACAGTGAAAGAAATACGTCAAAAATACATAATTGTACCACATCATTAATTTGAACGGTACATGATTGAAAAAAAAACTTTGTTTCTTCAGAAACGAGTTTCTTCTTTCTTCATTTTGGCCTTCTCCCTGAGAACAAAAATGAAACATAATTAATTAACAGAAAATAAAATTACTTAGAAAAAACAGAAGAGCTCATGGCTACTAAGTAATAACACCAAACATATCTACAAGTAACTTCCGAGCAATTAATTTTGCAATGTTTAGTTTGATGCTTAGAACGTGTAGATGACGGGTTTTTGATGCGTATTTTTTGTCACCCTCTATCTTGTATGGAAGGTAAAATGGGGAATCAATATTTCAAAATGTTTGACAAAACTTACCTATTACAACATGGGAAATCCCAGAACTTCTGGTCAAGTCCATATTCTTCGCCATCTTGGATAGTTTGTGGCATTTCTTTGCCCATAGACTCGGGTAGGAATAGGCATAGACAACCTCCAAATATGCCCAGAGTGCCCAGTATTAGTAGAGGGATCTCTCTTGCTATGGTGGCCTGCAATGGATAAAAAATATAACTATATTAATTTACTATCAGTAACAAAATTTTTACTATTAAAATCAAATATCACCGTAGACTATTCAAAACTACTATCACTGATAAATATCTCAATCTACTATCACCATCTGCTAGATATCTACTATCACCATTCTCTATTAAATCACTATGTACTTTTATAATTAAAATTGACATTGCATCAAAAAACATTTCCTCTCTCCTTAAGCATCATCATTACATAATCCCTGCTCTTGTTTCATGTGTATTATTGTATATGTTAATGGAACCCCACTGACTACCTGCAGTATTCTCTCTCCTGCTCCCTTTAATCCATCCAAAGGTTGCCCATTGTGTCACCCTATGTAAAATTTAAACATTTATACTTATCTGTAACTTTTATGGTGTACATAATAAAGAGTATTCTATTCTATTCTATTGCATTTAAATTAATTTACGTGACATAACTTATGATGTTTTTTATGACATTTGAAGAGAAAACTGAATGTGAGTACCATGCAGGCTAGACAGAATACATGACTTAATATAACTGTCTGACGGTTTTGAGTACTTTTATGTGGCCTACGCAAATGTCCTGCAGATCTGGTAGCGTCGCGAGACGGGTCGTTGAGCTCCGACAAATAGGTTTGAGCTACACGATGACTGATGCACGCATGCCATCTGTCGGGACAAGTCAACTCAAAGTTGCAATGGCTCTTTCTTCAAAAGGCCCTGCCAGACATGGCCTATTGTTAGACTCACATAATGTCGTAATGTAATGGAGACCATGAACTCTGATTTTGTTTCGGCATTTCTTCTCAGGGATCAGTCAGATAAGTAACGCAGGCGCTATCTATTTTCAAAATATTTACAGAAAATGTAAGTGTAAAAACATCATTTCATTTCATTCCATCTCTAAATACTACTCTATCTTCATTGTCGCCATCTTCTAACATTATCTACTATCACCAATTCACCATCTACTATCATTTACCATATACGATGTAAGGTTTAAGTATAGTCGCCGCATAGCCACTGATGTGTATCAGTGCCGGTCAGCGATGCTTTGTGCCCCAACTACTGCTGGCAGTAATACAGTAGCGTATTTCATTCTATTATTGTACTTTAGATCACGATCTACTATCACCATCTACTATCACAATATACTATCACCATCTACTACCACTTACCATAATATAGACGATGTAAGGTGTCAGTACAGTTTGCCACATAGCCACTGATGTGTACCAGTGCGATACCTTGAGCTCTGACTACTATCGGAAGTATTATAGCAGCGTATTGCATTCCAATATTGTACTTTTTGATGCAGCCCTCTAGTAACTATCTACTATCAATATCATCTATCACGATCTACTATCACCAGCTACTATCACTGTTTACTATCACAGTCTACTATCACTTACCATATAGACGATGTAAGGTGTCAGAATAGTAGCCACATAGCCACTGATGTGTACCAGTGTGATGCCTTAAGCCCTAACCACTGTCGGCAGTAATTCAGCAGCATATTGCATTCCAATATTATACTTTTAGATGCAAACCTCTCTGCTCCGTGTGGTGCCGGACGTAAAGAATAGCATCATCCCATTTCTTCCCGTGGGTGTCGTTAAAGGCGACTAAGGGACTTACTAGAGAATGGGCAGCAGCGTTCTCTATACATTTTAAAACCATACTGCGATCGCCAACCCTCCTGCCAAGCGTGGCTATTATGGCAACCACCCCCCTTTTGGGGGAGATCTATGTGCAGCAGTGGACGTTTTTCAGCTGGAATGATGATAATGATGAGATGCAAACCTGCCTACTAGTAACTATCTAGTATCAATATCTTCTATCACGATCTCTGACTACTGTCGGCAGTAATTTAGCAGCGTATTTCATTCCAATATCGTACTTTTAGATGCAGACCTCTAGTAACTATCTACTATCAATATCTTCTATCACGATCTACTATCACTATCTACTATCACCATCTACTATCACGCATCTACTATCACCATCTACTATCACTTACCATATAGACGATGTAAGGTGTTAGAATAGTAGCCACATAGCCACTGATGTGTATCAATGCAATGCCTTGAGCCCTGACCACTGTCGGCAGTAATTCAGCAGCATATTGCAATCCAATAGTAGGCAGGTTTGCATCTAAAAGTACATTTTAGATGCAAACCTGCCTACTAGTAACTATCTACTATCAATATCGTCTATCGCGATCTACTATCAACATCTACAATCACTATCTACTATCACTATCTACTATCACTATCTACTATCACTAACTACTACCACCATCTACTAGGGCTTGGGAACCGGTTAATTTTCTATGTAACCTTAACCATTATTATAGGTTTTCGAACATATTTTGTTAATTATTTAATATTTTGTTACAAAATCAATGCTGAACTGATGAAGCAATCTTTGTAGCTAATATAAATTGTATTAAAAATAATTTATATCTTCGGAAATAAAAATTAACAGATTTTAAGCCCTACCATCTACTATCACTTACCATATAGACGATGTAAGGTGTCAGTATAGTTGCCACATAGCCACTGATGTGTATCAACGCAATGCCTTGAGCCCTGACCACAGTGGGTAGTAGTTCAGCTGCATACTGCATTCCTATGTTGTACGATATGTTGACTGCAAAGCGGCCGACAATGGCTAGAGAGGCTGAGGCGATTCCTGGGGGAGAAAAATAGGGGTTAGTTTTTTTTTTGGTAAAGTTACAATTTCGAAGGTGTCCGCAACCACAGACCGCAGCGGCAATGCCGTCCAATCGCAATGACAATTCACTGACTTGGTGTGCGAGTAAAACTGCACTTGGCCGATTTTTATATACCTACTTGTACATATTACCTATTATTAGCTTTTTAAATTGGTGATGTTCTTCAGAAAGGTCAGGTGCGTAGTACTCGCAACCGGCGTGCGTGTATGACTAGATGTATGAACGTAGGCGAAGCAAAAGGAGTATGTAAGGAGCGTAGCAGGTGGCGTTCTATAGTTTCTGCCTACCCCCGTGGGAAGAATGCGTGAGTTTATGTATGTATGCATGTATGTAAATTATGTAAATATTATCTTGGAAATTGAAATAAAAGGTAGGTATATCCATTAGGAATAGCACCATATCCTATTTTTTCCCGTGGGTGTCGTAAAAGGCGACTAAGGGACTTACTAGAGAATGGGCAGCAGCGTTCTCTATGCATTTTAACACCATACTGCGATCGCCAACCCGCCTGACAAGCGTGGCGATTATGGCAACCCTATTATCCCCCCCTATTTTGAAGGATTCCTATGTCCAGCTGTGGACGTCTTTCGGCTGAAATTGTGATATCAATTAAAAAAAATAAGTGTTGGACAGATTATTATTATTAAATTTATACGGTACTTACCAATAGGTGCTGTGGTAGCCAGTAGACTAAAAACTCCACTGAGGACCATAGTTCCAAATGCAAGCCATCGTCGGCCAAGACTGAGAACAAAACACGAACAAAATTATAAAAATAATTCATTATCTGCCTTTATAGGGTCAGATTAAATAAGCTAGGGAAACTCCACAGACGTGTAAAACCAGGATATAGATAGGGAGAGCGTTGGCAGCCTGATGCAATATGCTTGCCCGCAGGTTTGCGTGGTGCTCTGACGAGGTAAAACTGACGCTCTTCAGAGCCAGTCGTTTTACTCGTGCTGCTTGTGGGTTAGGTATACGCAGGCTTACAACGCTCTGCGCGTGCAATATAATAATGCACTGAGGATATTGTTAGGGCTTTTTTTTTTTTTTTTTTTTGGGGTGGGAAATTATCAAATAACTTCTCCCGCTCTGGGCGGAGCGGAAGGGCGTGTCAGACTTTTACTGACTAAAACCCACCCGTATTCCTTCATTTGCCTGTGTGCCAGGGCCACGATATCCCTTTCGGACAAACTCGCAACCCTGGCAGGCATTGGCCCTATCGGACCCCGTCAGTTGCTGCTGACATCTCTTTGAGGCGCGCGTGGAATACGACGCGCCGTTGACCCGGGCCTGGTCCTTATCGGACGGTGAGCTTCCCATCGCTCACCGTCCGCAGGCCCGTGCCTACGGTGGCCGGAAATCGGCTTGCAACTCCCGACGCCCGGGGCGTCTCCTGCGGCGACTAGGGGCGCGAGGGCGCGAACCTTGCCTCTCCCTCACGCGTTCCGCCTCCTCCTTCGCAAGCATTACTAATTCGCAGAAGGAGGTGACGGCCTCCCATGCTCTCTCGCTCCGAACCATGGCCTGCACCAGGGCCGGACGCGAGAGATCGCCGCCGCCGATCGCCTCCGTGATGACACGGCGGTGATCCGCCCAAGCCGGGCAGACCTCCACCGTATGCTCCACCGTGTCCTCCGGGCGATCCACACAGTGGTGACACCCGAGCGTTTCCTCCCGCTTTATCCTGAACAGGAACCTCCCGAAACAACCGTGTCCGGTGAGGACCTGCGTCAGGCGGAAGGTGAGGACGCCGTGGCGCCTCTCTAACCACTCCTCAAAGAGGGGACTTATCGCTACAATTGTGTCGTGCCCAGCGCTGGGTTGCGACAATCGCACTCTCCACGCCGCCATAAGATCCCGCCGGAGCTCTGTCCGCTGTGCCGTGATTTCTCGTGGCAGCGGAGTTTCACCCCGGCGTTTCACCTCCTCGCGCCACTCCCAGACGTGCGCGAGGACTTTTGCTTCCAGATCCCATGGCGGTAGTCCGGCAAGGAGGCTCGCCGCCTCACGGGAGACCGTGCGGTATCCTCGGACCAGCCTGATGGCCATGACCCTTTGGGACGCGTTCAACCGCTGGGCTGGTCGCAGCCTCAGAGAACGCGCCCACACCGGTGCCCCGTAAAGGGCCATGGACCGCACGACCCCCGCGTAGAGCCTCCGGCAATATTGTTAGGGCTGCCTCGGTTTTGCAGATGATTTTCAAGCCGTCATGCGCAAACGTCGATACGGGTACTCAGAAGCCCGAAAGTCTGACAACCAACCTTACCAAGAGGTCTCGTATTACCTACTAACTGAGTTGTGGAGGTCAGATAGGCTAGGATGTCGCTTCATGGAAAATTCAGTTGAATCCAGTTAGACTGGAAGCTGACCCTGGCATTGTTGGAAAAAGGCTGGCAGATGATGGTTATGGTATAGAGGTATGAGAAACAGGGTGGAAGGTCTTTCGTTCTTCGTAGAAGAGGGAGGATCCTTTGACCAGACGGGTGTTGTGGCTGGTGGGCTACTGCCAACCAATTGATGTTGGGACGTTATACAATATTAGTTTTAGTATGCTTATGCGAAACCCGAAACACGTGTCTAGTATTTCTATGTACAAAATTTCAAAACTGTATCATGAAAAATCACAAAGTTATAAGGTTGTTATGTTACCGGGTTGTCCGTACAAAAACATGCTAACGGCGCCCCCGCGCCTCCAGAGTCGTCTTGCGCTCATTGATAATAATTTGGCAGTAGGTACCTAACCGTACGGCGATTGTATTGTAAGTAATTAAATGGTGATAACATTTTCCATCACACTTAAATATTTTTGGGACAAAATATAACATGGTGTAAAAATTATTGAAATCGATTCAGTTCCTTATTCTGAACAAACTATATCCAGGTTTCGCATATACTAAAAATAATGTTGTATACGCTAGTTGCGCGTCGATATTTATTTGCGCGATGCAGAATTTTGCGTGACGTCAGAGTGATTGCATGTGGCATTGTAGATACCGCCACAATGGTTAGCATAAAAAAGTTAATACTCACACATCCAAAACCAGAATCAGCAGGATATCAGCAGGGAACTCCGTGAAGGTCGCCACAGTGAAGGTCTTGAACATGTCCAAGCCCAAGGACCCCACATTTCTGACGTGCCCATCGAACACCATGGCGATGGACATCCAGATGACCACCAGCAGGATGCTGTGGCGACGAAGACGAGGGGTCCTGAGGAGATCTAGGACGCTGTAATTCTTGAACTCTTTTTCGGCTCGGGCTATTTCTGTGGCGGTTTCCTGTGGGAGGAATGGTTGGGTAAAGAAATGATTATTGTAATAAACGTGAAAAAAATGAATTACATGACATTCTTCAGCTAAATTGGTTCAGTGACTCTTTGATTCGGCTCTCAGAGTTTGGATATGGGAACTGACAAAATACATACAACAAAGTTTTATCATCATCATCATCAGCCCATAGCAGTCCACTGCTGGACATAGGCCTCTCCAATTGCACGCCATTCAGCTCGATTCTCGGCAACTCTCATCCAGCTGCCACCAGCCACTCTGCGAAGCTCCACCTGCCTGAGGGCGTCCTATCTTACGTTTGCCGATTCGCGGTCTCCACTCAAGAACAGGTCTACCCCAACGGTCATCGGTTCTACGGCTAATATGGCCGGCCCATTGCCACTTCAGCTTGCTTATTCTGTGGGCTATGTGGACAACTTTGGTTCTCTGCCGGATCACCTCGTTCCGGATTCGATCCGTAATAAAGTATTATGTGTATTTCAAAATGATCTCAATGACATTATATTAGTAGATATCCTTGATGAGGATTTCTAAGACCGCTTATTTTTATACTATATCACTGCATCATGCTGAGATTGGAGCCTTTTTGGCCTCGCACAAGTTTTTTTTTTTGTTGTCACTATTTTGTTAGTTTTAATGTTCTTTTTTATTGTTTTCTATATTTGTTAGTTTTTAGTGATGTTTTTTTATTGTTTCATTATTTTTATTAGTTTTAGTGTCTTTTTTTTATTGTTTTCATGATTTTGTTTTTTATTGTTGTATTTCCTGTGCGAAATAAAATATTTTTCTTTCTCTCTTTTTAATATGTGGGAGAGTATAATATGCGAAACCTGAATATAGTTTGTTCAGAATAAGGAACTGAATCGATTTCAATAATTTTTACACCATGTTTTTTTTTCCAAAAATATTTAAGTGTGATGGAAAATGTTATCACCATTTAATTACTTACAATACAATCTCCGTACGGTTAGGTACCTACTGCCAAATTATTATCAATGAGCACAAGACGCCCCTGGAGGCGCGGGGCCGCCGTTAGCATGTTTTTGTACGGACAACCCGGTAACATAACAATCTTAGAACTTTGTGATTTTTCAGGATACAGTTATGAAATTTTGTACATAGATTCTTTACATAAAAATACTAGACACGTGTTTCAGGTTTCGCATATATACCAAAATCAATGTTGTAGGTATATATTAAAAACAGCATCCATTTCTTTAGTTTTTTTAAATGCTCGGATACATCCAACGCCAATAAAAATATAATAGCTTTGTGGACAATAATTTAAAAATGGCCTTACCCTGAACTCATCAATTACGGCATCAGGAATCTTCTTCTTGTTGATACGTTCACATTTCTGCATTATTTTGATCGCTTCTTCTATACGTCCTTGAGCAATTAGCCATCTGAAATAAAAATATGGCTTGTTTAGTATTGCCAGGATAAATAAATCTGGAAGTTCTTTATTCACTATTAGAAATCAGTGGTGACATCATTTGGGGTATCCAGTCTAACCAATTTTCATGATAATCATCAGTTCAGCTGAAAGACGTCCACTGCTGAACACAGGTGTTGTGGCGCATCCTGGGCCTATGTCCAGCAGTGGACTGCGGTAGGCTGAGTTGAGTGATTGATACATTTTTGTATCTCGGCACCAATGTGATGGTTATACAGGATACTACGGGCCGAAGCCAAGTGCTAATCTAAAAAAATCAAACTTAAATGATAGATGATAATATACGGGGTCAAAATAAATTAGCTAGCGTAACTCCGCAGACGTGATGGGTATCGATATCTAAACATGATAAAATAAAAAATAATTAATTTTATGATTTTTTTGGGGTCACTTGAAATACTTAATCAGTTTAAAAAAAAATGTTTTGTGTAAACTTCACAGGAGGATGGGTATCGATAGCTTAACACGATAATAAAAAATAAACAGATTGCCTCAACTCATACCAGAGGTTGATGACCCGAAAAAAAAAAACATCGAATCTTTTTCAATTTTATTTTTTCGTGTTTCGATACCAATCACTTCTGCGGAGTTTCGCTAGCTAATTTAATTTGACCCTGTATTATCCTTAATATAGGTGGTATTAATTGTCAAGATCAGTGGTGGTCCAGTAAAAATGGCTGCGACTTATGAATTGTAGGTCGTAGAATAGAACCCAGGCAACCAATTTACTTTGTGTACATTATTTCATCACCACTGCCCTCAAAACGGTGAAGGAAAACATGGTGAGGAAACCGGCATGTTCTACAACTAAAAATTCGAAGACATGTGACATCTACCACCCCGCACTGGGCCCGCGTGGTGGATTACAGCCCACTTCTTCTAACAGAGAGGAGGCCTGTGCACTAATTGTGCTTGTTGCAAAAAAATTAAAGCCGATGGAAGCTTTTTTTTTTTTTTTGGGTGGGAAATTATCAAATAACTTCTCCCGCTCTGGGCGGAGCGGGAGGGCGTGTCAGACTTTTACTGACTAAAATCCACCCGTATTCCTTCATTTGCCTGTGTGCCAGGGCCACGATATCCCTTTCGGACAAACTCGCAACCCTGGCAGGCATTGGCCCTAGCGGACCCCGTCAGTTGGTGCTGACAACTCTTTGAGGCGCGCGTGGAATACGACGCGCCGTCGACCCGGGCCTGGTCGTTATCGGATGGTGAGCTACCCATCGCTCACCGTCCGCAGGCCCGCGCCTACGGTGGCCGGAAATCGGCTTGCGACTCCCGACACCCGGGGCGTCTCCTGCGGTGACTCGCGCGAACCTTGCCTCTCCCTCACGCGTTCCGCCTCCTCCTTCGCAAGCATTACTAATTCGCAGAAGGAGGTGACGGCCTCCCATGCACTCTCGCTCCGAACCATGGCCCGAACCAGGGCCGGACGCGAGAGATCGCCGCCGCCGATCGCCTCCGTGGGGACATGGCGGTGCTCCGCCCAAGCCGGGCAGACCTCCACCGACCACAAGCCGATGGAAGCTGACCCTAACATAGTTTGGGAAAAGACCGATTTTTTTATAAGTAAACTATTATTACATAAATTACCTTGCACTTTCCGGTACCACACAAGGAGTTAGCACAGCCAGTGCCAAAGGAACACTGATGATTAACGTGTATATCTTCCAGTCGGCCACCCATAACGCTATCCAGGGAAGGAGGCAGGCAGCGAAAGTGAAGTAGACCGCTATTGACATGTTGGCGACGAAGGTGCGCCATTTTAGGCCGACGTATTCGAGAACTGGAAATGATTGTTGAATATTAATTATTAAAAATGCTTGTACTTTAATATAATCTAAGTATACAAATAAATAAAATTGAAGTATCTGCTTGTAATTTCAAAATAACAGGTTACTAAATGCATATTATTTTTATGACAGTATTATAATTTTAATTAACGAAAACAAAAAAAAACTGTTAGTTAAGGCTAATCTCCGAAACAATTTTGACGGGACTTTCACTGGTAGATAGCTGATGTTATGAGGAGTAACTTAGGCTATTTTAGAAAAAGCCACCCGGGTGATGCCGCGGGCAGCAGCTAGTGGTTAAATAATATCGGTATGATTCCACTAGTAGCATATGAACGTTGGCCGTGTGGTGCCGGACGTAAAGAATAGCACCATCCTATTTCCTCCCGTGGGTGTCGTAAAAGGCGACTAAAGGCGTTATCTATGTATTTTAACACTATAATGCCATCCCCAACCCGCCTGCCAAGCCTGGCGATTACAGCAAACCATATGCAAATTGTGGGAGGGTCTAGCAGTGGACGTCTTTCAGCTGAAATGCTGATATGAACATTGATCCGCTTGTTCACTACGTGTTCGTGATTTAAGCAGCCTAATGAGCGTAGATAGAGAATGAACTAGTTCATTTTCACAGATGATGTATTTCTTTTGCCGCTGTAACAACAAATACTAAAAACCGAATAAAATAAATATTTAAGGGCTCGGCGTAGCATGCGTAGTTCATACAAACGTAATACCAAAATAATTTGTAAATCAAACCTATTCCTAAGCCAGTGTGTTTTTATTCCGATTGAATTACAGAATATCTATGTTGCCAAATATATATTTTGAAAGGACAATGATATAAAAAACGAGATATGAGGAATTTATAGTTTCTATAGAGAACTTATTTTTCACATAACTCTTGTTTAAATCAGAATCCATTCAAAATATATATTTGGGAACCTAGATATTCTGTATTCCAATCGGAATAAAGTCACACTGTAGCGGCATCAACATCGCCACATACGAACTACGCGTCACACTGACGTCACGCAAAATCCTGCATCGCGCAATTAGAGTTTACCGCGCGACTAGCATATATACAACGTCCCGACATCAACCGTCGGGCAGTTGCCTACCAGACACAACACCCGTCTGGTCGGAGGATCCTCCCTTTTCTATGGTGGATGAGTGAACTTTACACCATGTTCCTCATACCACCAAAACACTACCTTAAGAATATGTTTGATTTACAAATTATTTTGGTATTAGGTTTGTATGAACTACGCATCCAT